>OU426914.1:30331500-31748500 GCA_911387795.2 Apamea monoglypha | reverse complement strand
TTCTCTCAACCTTATGATTAAGAATACCATTTGGAGATCGTAACCCTCCTTCGCCCTTCTAACGGACTTAGAATATCGTTCTTGACCCTAGTGAAGTTTAAATTTATCCGCAATTGTTGTCATAAGTGGTAAAACAAATTCCGAGATCGACTGTACCTTCCTTGTTTATGTAGACAAAAGTTTCTCATAAAAAAGAAGTTATTATTTGAACTTAGTGTCTTTTAAATGATAAATGATCACTTGATAGAGGATTCATGATGTTATGACCTATCTATATTGTCTAATACGATTACTAACCTTTCGTGGGTCTAAATTGTAAAAGTAGCCCCTACGCTGCTCAATCGGTGGGCCCATTTCAGAAGAAGCCATATAATAAATTAAAATCACTACGCAGACTCGTAATGTTCTCATTGTATTTATGACAATAGCTGGAAAACAAAAATGTTCTTATTATTAATTTTGTGTTAGGTACAGTAATCTGCACGTCCATAGAAACAGTTCAACATCGACAGCGCCTTTAAACTTTGTACACGCCCTTTGTACAGACGCCAGCCGGTCAAGCTACCCGAAACTGTCAAATTTTCCCAATTAACCTTGAACCTTATTGCTTTAGCGATAAAGTTGAAAATCTATTAAAGAAATATGACAAATTGTAGTAGCTTGATGTGCTGACGTCTGTACACACACGTTTTTTCTTGCCGTGAAAAACTACGGTTTATTCATCGTGTCGTGTGTAGCCACGGTATCGGCGGCGGCACGTAAGTTGGCAAAAGATTTTGTTTTGGGGGACGTTCGCGCACACACAATTTCATACATTTTTACATGCGCGAACATCCCCCACTACAAAATCTTTGGCCAACTTACGTGCCAGTAACAGTGTTGTATGATCACTATGGAAGCTTGTTGACGGACACGTCTTTTCTACGGCGCGGATTACCGTACCGTAAAGACACCGTGCCGCGTACAAAAGGCCGTAGTGACTCTGACGTGCAGCAGACCATACGAATCTCAAAATTTTAAATAAAACGACGCTCTAGCAAGACTGTATTTATATTATTTTGTTAGTTTTTTATTGTTATAGGCCTATAAGATTTTGTTTTCTGAAATTCAAGTACATAGGTATTATTCATCAAATCCGATCAAGTGCAAGTCGGATTCTGGATTCCGTGCCAGTTACCCACAAAACGATTAATAGTTTACTTTCTTTTCATTCCTACACGTTTTCTGTGACAACTGGCTACATGTTGCGGTTAAAAAGGCAGACAGCTCAGGCTAAATAAGGCACCCTTTCGATGTGAAAACAACAAACCAAAACTTGATCGAAATTATAAGACGTAAATTAAAAAAAAACTGATTGTATGAATGTATATGTAAAATGTAGGCACTCGACTAGGGCTATATGACAAGAAACGTTACGCCCCGTTTACACGATGTAGGTTTCTTGCCTGGGGCATACAATAAAAATGAAGCAACGAATGACTTATTTGATACACTAATAGCACAACAACAACAACAGGGTCCCGACAACTCTATCCCCTATGGCGACGAGACGTTCCCTTTGAGTTGTTGTGTACTTACTGATAATTCGGTGGGGTTACTCTAAACTCCAAGCCCCTAATAATTAGTGATTCTAGTGAGCACCACATTTTTTTAGACGATGCAACTTTATTGTTGCTTCGTTGTATAGCATGCCAAATGCAATTAAATCGCATCGTGTATAACAGGATTTATGAATCAGTCGAACTATGCCACTGTATCTCTAGACTATGTGACGTTAAAGGAATTACTAAAACTTACAGGATCTCACAGTAATCCTTGCGCACCGAATGGAATCCTTATGGGATAATACCATAGTGTGCAAACCTGACCGATCCAATTAAGTAAACGTTGGCAAGAACACGGCTCTCTAAAAGCATTTGCGCACTGCATCAGCCGGTCGATTCTGTAAAAATCTCACCGTTAAAACTCAAGTGAAGTGAGCTTGATGTGAGCTGTCAGTAGTGTCAATCCCTAGCATTAGTTGGAATGACAGCTCACTCCACGCTCACTTCACCTAAGTTTTCACGGTGAGATGGTTACAGAATCGCACTGCTGATACGGATAATTGAAGTTGGTATAGTCAGTTTGCTTGGCAATTCATATCCCCGACTTTACTATTCGTATGATTGGTTGTGCTCTACCTCTGAATTATATCTGTTCGAATTATGAGTAATTCCAATTCGGAGCTTGGATCACGAATTCACAAACAGCCAGTGCAAATCCGGGGTTTTACATATATGTAGTTAGATAATAAGACCTGACGCGCCATCCAATAATAATCCGTAATTGGGTACATACAATTGACACATCCTGTAATGATTGGATAGGTTGAAATGTATGGACGGTCCGGTGTGTGTCACCGAACGGTTCATAAAAAGAATCATAGAACGGATAAACCGAATAACGGTTGAAAATCCGAATTTAATAATAATGAACGGTGACAGACTATCGCGGACACCGGCCCGTATTCCCAATAAACCTAATAGACAAGCTTATTGTCCCTAGCTGGGCCCAAATGCAGCACAATAAGGCCTCCCCTCTGTGGGAAGGAGTGGGCCAAAATCCATCACGCGGGCCTAGTATCCATTGCAATTGGCTTCACATTAATTGGATACTTTTGTATCATTACTCGTTGAAACAGTTTTGTTTCTGAATATTTGTTTTATTCGTGTCTGGAACTCATCATTTGTATTATTTACGTACCTTATAAACTACTTAATATATTTTTCATTTCATCTAATATTTCCATGACCATTTTCCACTGGAAGTGTATTGCAACTTGGGAATATTTACAGTGAAGTGAGATGGGGTAAGAAAGACGCTGAACAGATAAGAATTAATAGGGAGCTGTGTACAGCTACATTAAGAGACATTGATTTCCCGGTGGAACTTGATCTGTGTGCTGATAATGTTTGTTCTGATAATTCTCATCATGTAATTATTGATAAGTTGTACAATAGTATTGTTAGTTGTTTGACGGAAGCTTCGCGAAGGAGCCATAGTGTAAGGAAAAAGACAAAGCAAAAATATATTATTGGGTGGAACAAGCATGTACGAAAGTATCACGTAGACGCACGAGACAGCTTTCAGGCTTGGTTGCTTCATGGCAAACCAGAGTCTGGTGATATACATAATACTATGCGTAAAACCCGTAAGCGTTTTAAATTTAAGTTAAAATGGTGTCAAGACAATAAGGATAAAATTAAAATGGAAATCTTAGCAACACACCACAAAGACAGGGATTTCAAATACTTTTGGAAGCACACCAAGAAACTGGAAGCTGGTCCGTGTGTCCCTGTGAGTGTTGAGGGTAGGAGCGAGCCCTGTCAAATAGCGGAATTATTTAAGGATCATTTTAGGGTAGTGTCTCCTCTAGGGTGTGTGCAGCAGCAGGTGCTCGATGCTGAGGTTGCAGATTGTGAGTGGTTTAGATTTAAGGCGAAAGAAGTCGCCCATATTATCCAAAATATGACTAGAGGTAAATCTCCAGGACATGACGACCTTAGTATCGAGCACTTGCAGTGCGCTGGTGTACATTTACCTAGAGTGTTGGTCATGTTTTCAATTTGTGTATAGGCCATTCATATTTACCCAGGGAGCTTATGAAGACCACTGTTATACCTATACTTAAAAACAAGACGGGTGATGCTTCCGACAGGGACAACTACAAACCTATCTCATTGGCTACAATGATCGCCAAGGTGCTGAATGGTTTGCTTGATAGTCGGCTAAGTGAGCATATAGATCTCTACGAAGCTCAGTTTGGTTTCAGGGCTGGGCAATCGACTGAAACTGCGGTACTGCGACTCAAGCATACTGTCCAGTACTATGTGACGAGGAAGACGCCTGTGTACGGTTGTTTTTTGGACCTGTCGAAGGCATTTGACCTGGTGTCTTATGACGTGCTGTGGGATAAGCTCCAGGGGGAAACCAGCACACCCAGAGAGGTAATAAATATATTGAGATATTGGTACGGCAACCAGACCAATAATGTTAGGTGGGCGGGTTCACGTTCGTCGGAGTACAGGTTGGAGTGTGGAGTGAGACAGGGAGGCCTGACTTCACCAAGACTCTTCAACCTGTACGTTAATGGACTGATAGGTGATCTCAGCGGGGCCGGTGTCGGCTGTTCAGTGGATGGTGTATGTATGAACAACATTAGTTATGCCGACGACATGGTGCTGCTGAGCCCATCTGTCACAGCCCTTAACTACCTCACAAGGATCTGTGAGAGGTACGCGGGGTCAAATGGCCTCAGGTATAACTGTAAGAAGAATGAACTGCTTATTTTCAAGGCGGGTAGTAAGAGTCCGAAAACCGTTCCACCGGTCAGGCTGGGAGGAATTTAAGTACCTGGGGCACTGGGTCACCGAGGACCTCTCAGATAATTTAGATATTGAGCGGGAACGTAGGGCGTTGGCAATGAGATGCAATATGCTGGCGCGCAGGTTTGCACGGTGTACAAAAGATGTTAAAATTGCGCTTTTTAAAGCATACTGCCAGAGATTTTATACCTGCAGCCTGTGGGTCCGCTATACGCGTAGGTTTTTCAATGCCCTGCGGGTCTTGTACAATAATGGTTTTAGGATGCTGTTGGGGTTGCCTCGCTTTTGCAGTGCATCAGGTATGTTTGCTAAGGCTGTCACTGACTGCTTTAGGGCTATAGTAAGGAAAATTAAGAGTGGCCTCCCTGATGCGCCGCGTGCGGGGCACCACCAGCAGCCTTCTGAATACCATATTGGAAAGGGTTGATTGTCCGGTTGTGAGGCACTGGAATACCGTTCACTGTTCTGGAGGGGTCCTTTTCAATGTAAAATAGTGTAAGTGTAATAATGTATAATTAATAATGTTGACATTCAATAATAATATACTAACATAGTTATAAGTATGATTTACTAACAATGTATGGAATATTTGTTGATTCTGAAATAAATGAATAATAATAATATCTGAAGGCCAATTCCCGTAATTTAAAACGTTCAAAGTCTAGTCGCAGTCTCATCTCGGCGAAAAAGAAATGTCAAAACCTTGTCAAAATGTAGGGACATTAGACGTATTTTTGACAGATTGAGACTGAGATCAGACTGTGAACGTTCTTAAAAATACGAGAATTGCCCCTCTGATTTCATTTGGGCTCCCTAATTGCTTAATAAACTTCCATCACAATATGAATCATTTTACAGCTTCACATGTTTGAAAAATGTGTCTACTCAACAACGTACTCGTAAATAACGAAATGAATGGTGTTGAACTGTCAAAACGAAAGCCATGGCTCGGTTACTTATATTAACTTAGTATAGCCGGGGTAGCCTCACATTTGCGTACTTATCCTAGACAATGTGATAGTCTATCAGCGATAACGATGACGGAAATGTCTAAAATGTATGGAACTGACCTGGATACTGACAATTTTATATTTTATTATGTTACATCACATAATTCAATGACATATTAAATCAATCAAAATCAAAAGTAATTTATTCAAATTAGGCTGAGAATCAGCACTTTTCGAACGTCAAAAGTACTTATGACGTTCCCCTAAAACGCCCGCCCTTCACCACTTCCCAGTGCTTCCAAGTCTGCCTTCCTTATTTATATATGAAATGGCTAATTTTATACAAACCAATCCTAACCTATTTAAGAAACTATCGGACGTTTCTATTCGTAATCGACGGGATAATTATAAATTATGCGTACCAAGATCAAACACGGCATTGATGCATAAAAGTATTTTTTGTTAGCACCAATCATTTATAATAAAATCCCAAAACCTATTACACAAATGCCTACTGCTCTGTTTAAAATACATTTAAAAAAATATCATATAAATACTATTATACCATATCGGAATTTTTAAATGACCGCAATTAATTAAATAGATTCCTATAATTACGACACTTTCAGAATTTTACTTTTGAATTTGATTTTTTGCCCTTTTTAATTACCATTAGGATTAAGTTATTAATGTAATAGTTTGTTGTGTGGACAATTTTTTTTATGGTTTATTCTAAACTAAAAATATGTTGTTTTGTACGCCATAAATGCAGAATGCACGCAAAACATGCAGATCCACCTGTTATTTTAAGACCTCGCACATATTATTTGTTGTATACTCACGTTTTACAATAAATACTCGTATAATTATTCTATTCTATTCTATTCTATTCCACTGGGAAAAAGATATGGCACAACAAACTTAAAACCCACAGCAGCACAGTTAAATAAAAAAGGGATTTCAGTCGTTTGACGTTTTGCATGAATTCAAATATTGTCCCCAATTTTCGCTATTATTGATGAATAGTTAGTATATTTATTAGTTTAGCGATGGAAAAAGTGTATGTGATAATTTATTTGTACGCTAATAGCTATCGTCTTCTGTTCTTAGGCAAGTTCAATGTTTTTTTCAATGCTTTTGGACTCTGGCCTCCACCTCGGGTATTCATAATAAAGAGTATTATATTTATCTATCTTCTCCACCTACCTAAGTACTTTCCATGAGATTAAAACCTTGTAACTAGAATTAACTTTTTATAAAACTGTTACAAAAAAAAAAGGAACTATGAACTGACTTCGTTTATTTCGAAAATCTCTATTGTACCTAACATAATTGTATTGTATCAATAAAGTAACTTTTTTGCCTATTTAATTTTATTTATTTATCAGATTCAGACAACAATATAGTCAATTTTGTTAGTGAAATAACTTATAACTAGTGTTATTAGTAAACAACCAAGGATAAAAAGAAACAAACAACAAAGTAGGTGTCTGCGGCAGAATGTGCAGAGAACGATAAAGTGAGGAATGAGCTACCTGACCATTTTCTCACATAATGCCTCAGAATAGGGGAGTAAGCACTCTGCACAACTGTTTTCAGGATGCTATTGTCACTTTCCCGCGTTCTACGCATCGACCGAGCGACCCTTCGCTTTTTTTACGAATTACTGTACAGTTTAATCATCTGATAACTTTTATCCGAACAATAAATATTACAGTTTGAAATCATTTGTATAGAAAATATGCTAAACTGTCATATTTATTCTTCAGATAAAAGTTATCTAACTATAGAAAAATAGACACTTAGAAACATAAATGTTAATATAATATCTGCGCACACGTTGAGAACTATCAGAAAACGTTAATAATTCGATGGAATGTAACATAACCATAACCAAAAATAACACACGCAAGAATGCTGTTCTGTCAATATTCATTACCGACATAATATGTGAAAACATTTCAATAAATACATTCTACAGTCTCCCCCATGTCCAGTCACCGCTTTGTAGTGAGCCTACGCCACAGATGCGTAATCAAATTAAACCGTCTACCGTATTAAACACACACTGTTCTATATGATACACTATTGAATGAGCTACCCCCAAAAATGAACTCGCATGTTAAATCTAAGGACCAACTTAAAAGAGTTCTACAAAAAGGATTTGTAACAAACCTCACGTTGGCAAAAATGCCTTTTTGTAAAATGTGAGATTTTATCTCGACTGTATAGTTATTATAGTTTATTTATTTTTTCGTATTATCTTTTGCGTATCGGATCGCAGGATAACACCATGTTTCATCTGAATGCATTCGTAAATGACGTTTCTAGAGAAATCCATACTTTTCCAAAAAATCTAATTAGATTTCATTTTTTAATCTTAATTAATTCCCAGGCAAAGACAATAAAAATAAAGACATATTATTGAAATAAGATAAGTGACTTGAATGAATGAATTTCATGTTAGGTAATGAAACCAATAAACCGAAATTTTACCTACCTACCTACCTATATAACCTGTTGCAAAATCTACGCCCTTTCCTTAAGAATGAAAAGTTTGTACATTGAGCAAAACATGGGTAAAAAGCGATGGTGACCAGTTTAAGGCTTCTCCCGATCTCGTCCTGTAACTTTTATGTGGAGAGTATAAACAAGGGCAACAGGAAATCGGAAGGATTTCCTGTTGCATTGTTGTTGTACTTCCTTGTGCTGTTGTGTTGTTGTTGTACTTCCTACTAATAATATTATAAACGTAAAAATTAGTATGGATGGATGGATGTTTGTTACTCTTTCATGCAAAAAGTACTGAACAGATTTGGATGAAATTTGGCACACAGATGGTTTATAACCAGAATTAACACATAAAATACTTTTTATCCCGATATGCCCACGATATCGAAACTTATGCGCGTGAAACCGCGGGGCGCAGCTAGTTTCACATTTATGAACTTGACCCATTTCTTACGACCTAATTCTGCATATCCTAACTACACTAATAGCAACATATTTATACTAACCTTATTGCGTTATTTGAAGTGGCATCGTACAGGAAAATAATTAATTGGCTTCTATTTTTTCTCTTTACGTTTGCGCGTGCCTTGGCACGATTGGTTATACTATTACATTATAATTGCTATAAAAACCACAACAACAACAATCTACCCCCGCCTATGAAGATTTCCCGACAAATAATTAGCAATACTAACAAAAAAGATGGTCCTATCGTCTTAGTTTTCAGCCGCACATAGACGGACTTACAGCGAGAACGCGAAAATTGATATATGTTTTCAGCAATCTACGCCATGTGGCAGAAACTAAGACCATTGACACTGGATACTATGCACTAGTTCAGTCAATCTTATCATATTGCATAACGGCATGGGGCGGAGCCCCAAAGACATCCTTGTTGAGGTTGTAGAGAGCTCAGAGAGCTGTTTCTGTGTTTTCCTAGGAGATTAGCTTTACAAAAAAGTCAATAAAGCCATTTCCATGAACTCCTTATCCATATTCAATTGTAAAACGAAAGTCCAAAACTGGCTTCAATCTCATGATTATGAAGCCACTGAGAGGCTCTTGGAAGTCATCTCATAAAAAGCAGCTCGACATGTCCCAAGTAGCTATACCATATTAAGACAAGTTTTGAATATCACACACACACTCACTATGCACACACACCCATACACCCACACCCTCACTCATACACCCACACACACACACCCTATTTTGCTGTCTAATTCATTAATTATTTGCTTTGTATTTTCCTTGTTTTACATTATTTTTGTTTTTTTTTCTTTCAGCCCATTATCATTGTCATCTATTAGTAGACGTGATACAAGCATCTTGTGTGACTTGTCCGTGTAGTATGGAGGCCTGGAGACCTAGTATTCCTAGTACAGAGGCTCCAGTCTCCACAACATCAATGTATTTTTGTATACACAACTATGTATTGTACTAACGTTTCATTGTGTGGTGGAGAAAATAAACGTTTTTAGTATTATTATCTATTCTTATGTATTTGGGGCGAGGGTCGTCCCACCGATCAGTACCCACTCCACCTCAGGCCGGAGCGGTGGATAAGAAGCTATGTATTTTCCGTGCTCAAATATTTCCAAATTGTATTCGGTAACAGTGCGCGAATATACAATACGCGGAAATAAAATCCAATTAAATATCGTTTAGTATTTTCCGAAAATAAATTGCAATCGTACCTATTATAACTTTGATTAATTTCGAACTACAAATTGAGTTATTCTGTGTATTGCTAACGAAGTGAAACTGTGCGAAATTGTAGTGCGAATTCTATTTTACAAATCTGATTTCCACTAATAATAAAATAGAAGCTGTCGATCTTTATTAAGTAAGTAAATCATTTATCAGGAATGTTGTTATGTTCTAAGCTGTAACTTGGCTGTGCGTAGGTTTAATTAAGCTGAGATAAATATGTTCATGTATTTCTTTTCAGCTTTCTGAGCTAATTGCGCACAAAGAACAAAGTGAGGCACAGCGATTTAAGTTATCGTGTCATCATTTATTTTATAATTTTTAGATGTATTATAAGTACTACTAGCTTTTACGTTTTTCATAGTTTTAAATTGTAAATAAGTTAATTTTAAGACCACGCTATCGCATACTATCGTATAATATAGATAGTTCGTAAATAAATAAAATAAATTAAAGCTAAAGCAAAGCTTTATAAAATTATGTATACTTTTAATGTTCATCGACATTTCCATGGAGGAATTTTCGATAAAAACTTCATGCGCCGAATTCCTACAAAATAACTTAATATCGAAAACATTTCTGTTTCCAAACAAGAATTTAAAAAATGGACGAATGATATTGTAGCTTTGAGTGGTAACCGGAAAAAATTCCTTTCATATTCGCACATTCCAGTTTTTGCAAAATACGCAGTATTAACGGAATGCAATTACGGAATGTTTCGATTCACAATAAAATACTGCTGAAAGGCAACTGACTATTATATTTGGTTATATTGAGCTGTGTTTATTACTTTTTTCTGAACTGGTGACCTGCCTAAAGCGCCTGCAACTTGGATATTTTGCTCGCAACTAAAACCTATAATGTTCTTTGGCTGTATTGTTTTTAATGAAATAAATTGCTTTGTCTGCTATTGGATTATGATCATTTGATGTCTTATTTTCTTCCAATATGTCGAGCAAATAATATCAGCTAAGTGGCCGCCGCTAGAATTGATGACCATTCGGGTTCGATTTATGGCATTTTCCATCACTCTTGCAAGAACTTCGGGCGATAGGTCCTCGCATTCTTGACGAATATTCTCCTTGAGGGCTTAAGAGTCTAAGGCTTGTTGACATAGCCTTGTGACTTCAAAAACCCCACAAAAAGAAGTCTGGAGCGGTTAATTCAGGCGATCTTGCCAGCCAGTGCAAATCCCCACTACGAGAAATGATGCAACCCGTCAACACGAACTTTTCCGCATTATTTAGGAGTATAGCGATTCATGTCTTGTTGACGTATATTTTTGTATCTGTTTACTTCACATGTAAAAGCAGAAATGACATTTGCCGCCATTTATAGGTTGATGACTTTTGCGCCACCTTGCAGTTTGTCGTATGTACTTAAATCTTACGTAGCTGAACTTTTAGACTTAGCTGGCCTTATTATATTCTGGGTAATAATTTGTTAAGACCACACGAGTATCGCAGTCAAATCCCAACCGTAGAAGCACCAAATTATGGCAATAATTTTGAGGACAAAATACATTATTGTTAAAACATACCTATTTAGCTACAATAGTTACGCTGCCAGAACCAATAAATCAGTCCAAAACCGTACCGATCTCAAAAAATTGAAACCTAATATTTTATAAGCCCCTTTGATTTTGCACTTAATTAATGCCGGACAGCGGCACGTGGCGGCTACTGAGAATGTTACAAAATAAAAAACACGTGTAGGCATCAGATTTAATTAATGGTGTACACGTACGGTTGGCGTATTTCCCTTTAACAGCGCAGATAGTAAAAACATTTTTGCTGCAGTGGGGAAACCTTCTCCGGTTGATTTGATTAAAAATCGTAAAGGAAGCTGGTGCGTAATATTTTTAGAAATCCCGCTTTCGGATTTTGAAATTATTTTTGTGTGTCTTTTTCTAGTTTATTTTTGCCCCTTTACTGCGTCAGCGAATGCTAGCGTTGAATTTTAGGCAAAACAAATTAAAAAAGAAGGTTTTTTTGCCTTCGACATGTTACTTACTTTTGCCGGATTTCTGTGCCAGTTTTACTGTTTTCTTTGTAATTGTCTTGATTAAATACTAATAGGTATGGGAGTAGCCAGGTAAGTGGGTAGGTAGGTTTTATCTCAATTGGTTAAGTAGAGATATGTCTTGAATTTTTGGTACTTGGTATTGATTGGCAATATTACTGGTAGTTACTATATAATATTTTCCCGAGAAAATTATAGGTTTTCACCTTTTGACTACCTAATTTATTTAAATCTAATAAAAATCATTTATTTGCATAAAATATGGTTAAGTACAGACGCCAGCATATCAAGCTACTAAAATCTGACAAATTTCTTTAATGGATTTTCAACTTTATCGCTAAAGCATTAGGTTTAAATTCAAATTCAAATTCAAATTCAAAATTATTTATTTTGGGACTTTTATTTTGGGATTTAAGGTTGATTGGGAAAATTTGACAGTTTCGGGTAGCTTGACCTGCTGGCGTCTGTACAAAAGATGTTACATAAAGTTTTCAAGTACCTACAACAATTTTAGAGGTACTCAAATTTAAAAGTCGTCAAAGAGGCTTGTAGTTCCTTGGCATACCTACTGTCCGCCATTTTGTTTTTTTTATGATATGTTATCTATATGCTAGGTACACACGCAGCGACTCGCTGGCAATCACAAAATTAATTTCACATACACACACAGATTTATTTACACATCGTTAGCGACAAATCGGCTGTTTAAATCTATGCATGCAACACCGGCAATTAAATCACTGCGTATCTCCAAAACTTGTAAACCATGCATCTGTTACAAAGCTTGCCCAAAGTACTGACTAATTAAGGTAACCCTGGGAGGGGAGGGCGCCCTCGCATGCCTGTCCAACAGTTATAAGGGTGCATGATTTTATGAGGTTCAAGTGCAACGAGCCGGATAAAAGTTAGGGGAGATTAATAAACTCTTTTGCAAATATTCGGCGCTTTGAAGTGCGCGCGTATTAATTATTTGTCTGTATTGGATCGAGATATTGTTTGAAATTAATTTAAAAATGCAGGTAGGTACTTTTGAAACAAGAAAAAAAGAGAGCGTTATACCTAGTGGCAGTTGCCTTTAGAAATATAATTCAGTTGCAAGTAAATATTTGTCAGTAGTTCAGTCATGTGTTTAAAATTCGTTAAATTAACTCTAGCTTTCGGAATCAGCCTAATAATGTTACAGTTAATGGAAAAAAATTGATTCGCCCGTTTCGGACGAATCAATTCGTGCGGATCGAGTAATAAGCCATTTCATCTGTAACATTTATGGTTTACATAATAAAGATTATTCTATCTATCTACGTACAAGTGCGGTATCATAGCTGTATGTGTAACTGCACAAACCTGCATGCTTCGCTTCTCACAAAACATCCCTTGTATCAATGTCAAGTTCAACTCTAAATCCCTCCTGGGAGCGGTGTTGTGAATGGAACCTACCCCTATGTTTGTATTGTGTACCCTTAACATGAATGAATACTGGCAGCGATGATTACATCTGTAGGGGCAATTAGCAAAACGGTTGGCAGTTGAAGTTAGTGATGCATTAGGCGTTTAAGTATGCGTACTTTATTATAAGCATGATTTCTTAGATAAAATGTGGCTCTTAGGAAAGCATTGTCAGCAATAGTGTGCCTTTTAGTCTGTACTATTTAAAAACCTGCTTATATGATAATATTTGAAACACTTTATCAATGAGTTCCAGTGTTTTTAATTTATTCAAATGTTATTAATTAAATATTCATTCTCCTGCCCTTATCCTAATTTATTTGGGGTCGGCGCAACATGTCTTTTTCTTCCATACTTCTCTATTAGTCGTCATCTCGGTAGTCACCCCCTTTCTAACCATATCATCATTCACACATTCCATCCATCGTTTCTTTGGTCTTCCCTTACTCTTATACCCATCGACATTCATACCCAAAACTCTCCTCACGACATTTTCCTCATTTCTCCGTAACACATGCCCATACCATGACAACCGATTTCCACATAATTTTTCAGTTACCGGTGCCACTTTCAGACTTCCTCTTATGTACCTCTTATTCTATCCATTCGTGTAACACCACACATCCCTCTTAGCATTCTCATCTCAGCTGCATGCAATTGCCTTTCATTCATCCCTTTTGTGGCCCAACATTCTGATCCTAATAAAATATATATAAGTCAAATGAAAAAAGGGCATAAAAAATTACATATTGCATGTAAACATTTTTTATAATAAATAATATGAAACTCACACGAACATACAAATGGCAGACAAAAAGCACTAGTGTTTTTTTTTTTAAATTAATTCTTTCTTCTTTTCTTTTTTAAAACCTTGCCCCACACTAGAAATTTCTCCTGTATCGTGGGTGCGTTTACAAACATTTAAACTCACATACACAAACAACCAGACCCGGAACAACTACTTGTAGGTCATACAAATATTTGTTCCGCGCGGGAATCGAACCCGCGACACGCAGCGCAGCAGTCAATCGCTTAACCACTGCGCCAACCGTGCCGTCAATTACTTACGGCCGAACCCAATGACTTATCTATCACCCGTATTGGCATACTGGAGGTAGAAACCCTATCTATCTCTGGTTTTAACGCCCCAAATAATCTATATCATTAGCGATCTGTATGATTATATTATACTGGCTAGCAGCAGTAGCAATCTGTCTTTATATTATACTGGCTAGCAGCAGTAGCAATCTGTCTTTAACTGAAAATATATGGCAAAGTATTTGTACGTGTATTGTTTGATGCAAAGATAAACCGCGTTGTTTCCTATAGTACAGATACGAACAACAGTTCCGTTAATTCATGCGATTGCCTTCGTGAAGCATTAATTACCCGCTAATTAATAATAATAACTTCGTCTAGGAATATCAGAATTCATCTCCATTGCTGCAATACTAGCTAATTAAACTGAATGTACTGGGCTACCTCCCACACACTAAATATTTGGAATTACACATTCTGTCACTGTCAATTTCAAATAAGTGACAGTGACAGAATGCGATACATTATCGGCGAAGAAGCCCGCCTTCGTTCGGACGTAGTACTATAGTGGCGGAATTTTATTGCGCTCTAGATTTCCAACACACTGTTGGAATGTCAACTCTCCGCCCTAAGCAGAACGATGAAAATCCAGTGTGCGAAAAAAAATCGCAGCGGGAACAATTCGCCAGTACGTACCTGGGCTTACTCGCCCAAGTTTTAATGAACGGATACGACCCTTATCATTGTAAGCAGTGCTTTGATTCACGCCAAAAAAAACCGATATACATACTTGCGAGTAGTCGAAATGAGTAGCGAATACACTCGAATAAGCCTTAACAATGTCATATTCATACTGGTGCTTATGTGTATGTGCTTGCCGAGTTGAGTCAAATTGCATTTATTGTTTATTTTCAACTAGGGGTCTAATTGAAAATTGAGTGCAGTCAAGTGGATCAGGGCTTAAAACACGTTCGTTTTTAGTTTGGACTTAAAACTATAGTTTGATATAGAAATATATATTTCGACAAGGATATTTTGGTGTCTGGATGACATTGATAGGGGGCGTTGTTGGTACACTTTCAATAGATAATAAATAAATAGTGCCTAGTATTAGTATCGATGGATGGATTGTGTGAATGATGATATGGTTAGAAAGGGGGTGCCTACTGAGACGACGACTAATAGAGAAGTACGGAAGGACAATACATCAAAATCGGGAAAGGTTTCTCGAATAAAAAGAGTAGGGACCGTAAACATAAGACATATCTTGCAGACGAAATGTGTTCGCAAAATAGTTTGTCTGTTATCTACATACACCTTTGACAAAGTTTTTGACGGAATTTTTAAATGTTGAAATTGGAGCTTGGTACTACGAAACAGTAAAGTAAAAACTAGCGAATTTTTTTGTTAAAAAACAGTGTAATGTCCGAAGTTTTTCCTCGGAAAAACACGTAAAACATGGAGTTATGCTGCGAGACACATGAGTCGACGAATACACGGAAAATAAAAAAGATGTGTAGGTTTTTTAGCTACTTTGATGAAAAATGGAATATTAAGTCAGCTGCATCCACCCAGTAAGTTAACATTGATGTTAGTTGTGTTACGAGTAGGTTATTTATTAGGTAGGTAGGGTATTTATTTAAGCCTTGCGGCTAGACAAATGGCAATTGTTTTCAAATCGTTTCGTATTGTACAAGGACTATCAACAGGATTGACAAGCTAAGCTACGATAAGCTTTTTAGTACCTTGTGTCAATCCAATACATTTTTGCCTTTTCCTTCGTCGGTATCGCTGTTTTGGCAGAATTTCATGAAATGAAATTTATTACTCGACCAACTTCAGCTTGACAACATGCACGTGAACAGAGTTCGCAAAAGAAAAGATAGCCTGATTTTATGAAAAAATAATTCTCAAGTAAAAGGAGCCTGAGATGTGAGCTGTCAATGTTTGTACATATGCACATATTTTTATTCAAGTTTTTGCTGTGAGCCGAGACAATTATTTTTCCTTTTAAAACTTTATGTCTGCAGAATAATGCTTTGACAATCACTGATTCTGAATCAATGACTGATTCAATTTCTGATTATATTCGAATTCTATTTATATATTATAAATATTATTCGAGGGGTCTAATGTTAATAGAATTTATTATTAAAGGATGATGGTGTAAATTGTGAAAATTAAAAGAAAAATAAGTTTTAAATTAATAACGTTTATAAAACATAAAAAATATGCCGAAAGAGTGTTTTAGTTGTTTATTTATTAGCCATTTCGTTTGGAAATAGGGCATCATAAAAATAAAATTAAAAATTTTGATTTCGTATAGTCTCAAAATACACAAATGCTTGTTAAATGCATGACTTTGTGCAGAAGATGTTATTCTGGTTGGTGAATGGCACAATCACATGCACGCTACTGCTGTAATTTGCACACATATGCAAGTGCTAATGAGTGCAAGTTACAGTCCTGTGTTATACGTTCCTTAATAAAGTCAAGGAGAATGAGCAGATGTGCCTTACACCCCAATGTCTTAGTTGTATACCATTTTTTTTTAATTCTTTAACATATTTTTTCATATTATATTTTCTTTCCAATATTGGTCCGTTCGGAGGTATATAATAGATAATAAAATTCTCTAAAAAAATCATGGCAAATGGGCCATTAAACATTGTCGACCTGCGTAGGAACTACCTGATAAAAACAGGTTTTTCAGTAAATGGCTGTTTTGTTGCGGCGTTTTTGCGACCAACATTTTTTTTTTAATATTTGGTTTGACTTCAAGCAATGTTCAAGTCTGTGCAAGGCTAAGGCCTTAAATCTAACGTAAGTATCTACGATTAATGGTGTAAGCACCATTCATATAGATACTTACGTTAGATTTACGCCACCAAAAGAATGTAAATTTTACTAGCAAAATATAACAAAATAACAATATTCATAAATAACCTTTTTTGGCATACGATTGTGGGGCAAGGTCTCAAGGCCTCTTTCTGCCCATTCTCTTTTATGGTTGTAGAAAGCAGAAACTCCAATAATTAATAAATTTGGTTTCGTAAAAACTAATAAAAACACGACGTTATACCTATTAGGCTATGCTTTTCTGACCTCGCATTGTATAGGCTTTTTGTACAATGAGAAGTCAGCTTACACTTACTGGAAATGGATAGTTTGACATGTCGTCGTACGTACTATAAAATAGAACAGTACAGAAAAAATATTTTAACTGGCTTCTAAAATATGAAATGCGTATTCGATGAGTTTTACTTAAATTTAATTTTTTTTTTCGTTTAATCTTTTTTGTAATTTTAGTCTTATATTGAAAAAAACAACTGCAAACTTTACTTTTGCAGAAATATTATAATTCAATTAACGAATATTTTGCAGTCTCGTCAGAATAAACTCTCCAGATTTTTACCTACTTTCCTATATTTTCCTGTATCAATCACATTCATACATAATCTCACGCCTCCTTCCCATACGAGTAGGCAGAAGTTTCTGAACGCCACCTCCTACGTTTCTTATACAAGAATCGTAGAAGGTGGCGTTCGGAAATTTCTGCCACGAATTCGGAAACAAAGCAAAAGGGGTATGTACCCCTTTTGCTTTGTTTCCGAATTCGTGGTAAAAAAAGGGGTATGTACCCCTTTTGCTTCGTTTACTTTCATACCTCCTGGTCATACCCACGCCGGTTTCGAGTACAATGTACCTATTTTTGAAGAACATCCACCGATAAGGTTTCTTTCCTTGGGGGCGTCCCCTCCCGGCGGCGGCGCTTTCACTCACCCGTGCCTTGAATCCCGTTTTTTTTCCCCACCTCTCTTTTTATTGCACAAGAGGTAGGACCTATGATGTAGAAATATTTATTTATTTTGTCCAAGTTTATTTGTTAACCGCTTGCAGCAACAGTAAACAATATTCTAAGCCATTTTTATTCGAGTCTTTAACTGATTAATTTTTTTTATCATATTTTTTTTCGCATGTTATTAAGCCAGTCTTTTTTTGTAGTTTCAATGCGTAGATTCGTTAACTCACTGCAATGTCACTTCGAAATACTGTTCATTTTTTTTTATTCCACATTAGCTGTTTCACTTGTTTCTTATATTTTTATGAATCACAAGCTGCTAAAACCTGGGTAAAAGAAACATAACCTGTTGGCATGACCTGTTTCACCAGTATCGGATAAGTTTAGATTAACTCATCAGGCAGATAACTTTATACAAATATAAAGTTTTATATTTATCTGGTAGATAGCGCTTATCCTGACATTGTGAACCAGGCCTCTTATATCATGTTCTGCGTTCTACATAAAATAGGTCACAGTTGAAGCATATTTTATGAGTGAATGAAATAATGTTTAGAAATTTCTTCCAAGGAATTGCGAGAAACTCCTTCGCTTTCATTGTTTTTCTTTTATGGGGCGACTGATATTATCCGTGTGTGTGCTATATAATAAGTGAATTATATAGGGGTATCATTTAATAAGACAAAAGTAAAATCTTTGCATTGTTTAATGTTATTTTTGAAACGTAAAACATTCCTTCTTGGTTTTCGGTCGGTGAAATGTCGTTGCGTCGTGCGACTATAATCTTTATATTCAGTCGATACATATATTGGCACAAAATAAATGGTCGGTCCCCAGAGTCAGTTCCCAACAGCTGGGCACTGACTTTGGAACCAACTGACCAACTGGTCTGTTTCCAGACGGTCCTTGTCCTTTAGTTTGTACTAAAGGATCACACTTAATCAGTTAGATCGATCAGTGCAATCACAGTTTCATATTCTGCTTTGAATAAAATTAAAGCAAATTAATATCATGTGCTATGTGCTGTTTGAAATAATACTGCACCCGGTTTCTGATTAGAAAATTTGAAACTCTACATTAAAATTTTATTTAAGGTGATTCTTTCGCCTCAATTAGGTACATACCTTATGCCATAATAGTTTATCAAGTTCTAAAATTTAAATTCTGAATTCGGAAATCGGGAATGGGGTTTATAAAAGTCGAGTCAAAAGTCAGTTTTTTTCTCCTTTGCTAGAAAGGCAGTACGGAAACGGACAGGACACTACATGGACACACACACGAACCCTAAACGTGGGTTGGAATGGATATGGATGGCATGAGATGGTTAACCACAGTGCACCTGGCTCCACTCCACATAGTACCTCCATTGTGCAAAGTTCTTTTCGAACCTCACTCGACCGCATAGAATTCGAGGGCGAACTCATTTGTTTTAAAGAAAATCGACGTAGTCAATCAATCAAAATGGAATTTAATGATTCTACATGTTGTAGGTATCTATGTGACATTATTGTGTATTTTGCTTTAAAAATAATTAAAATAGAAACCCCAGCTAGTAACTGTATGAATATATTTTTTTTAATTTGTCGTATTTGGGTCACAGTTTGTTTTAATTTGAGGCGGGCATTGACAGATTGGATGAAGTAGGAACACTGTGGGTGATCTTATCGCGGGTGATCCACATATAAGTACATATTAGTTAGGGGGCTGGTCGCAGTTTGCTATTTCATTTTGCGCTCATCGGACTTAAATGATGTTTCTTTTTTGTATTACAGTTTACCTCTAATTATTATTTTACTCAAACGTTTTATCTTAAACCAAACGATACTATAATCTATAATAATCATAATCTATTAAAGCATGAGAAATTTTCCCGAATAAAATTAGTTAAGATAATTAATTTTCTCATACATTTTGTACGGAACAGCTTATTGATTCTGAGGCGGCACGAAGTTCGCCGGGTCAACTAGTATCATATATAAATGAATGCCACTAACCCCCCGTCTATAAGTATATTACAACATCTACGATGATAGCACAAAACCTACGTTTCACAAAAACGTATTGTTTCTCGAATAGTCCCATAATTTTAGATACTATACAAGTAAAAAGAGACTACTCGTATATGTCGTAAGCAACACATGTTAGTAATACTCACCCCTTTGGGAGAACTTCCGTATGTGTTAGTGTAAGCAAAAATGAATCTGAAACAAAACAATATTGTTTAGGTAGGCACACAACAGTCTCCTTTCGATATAATTATTATAATGTCGAAAATTTTTAGTAAAATATCTTTGTAGTTTCGAAAGATAAAAATCTACTAGAGAGTCACAATAACCCCATTACTAGTGGATACTGTATTGCAGTGGGTATTATTCCTCATTGCTACAGTGAATACTTGCATATTATTGTACTAGATTGAATTTTGCTTTGTAGTCTCGGAACGTCATTAGTAAGAATAACGAATCCTAATTGACTAAGGTATGAAGTCTCCGCTTTGTACTCGTAGTTATAACATTGTTAGTGCAATTCTGAGAATGAATAATACAAATAATATATTATTTGTTAATTGAATCTATAGATTCAATTGGATGCAGCGGATTCAATTGGATGCGCTACAAATTAACGGTACGAGAGGATGTTAATTGAATCTATAGATTCAATTAACATCCTCTCGTACCGTTAATTTGTATTCCATGTTATTACCACATGTTATCATTATACTGGCATTCCGCTGCATCCAATTAAACTGGAAATCGAAAACAAAATTGGGAAAAGCTAAGTGGATTGATCGTGATGAGTACTGAAATAATTTCGATAATAACCGCAAATTACAAGCGACCGCATAAAACTATTTAACTGAGTATTTTATATACAAAATAGATTAACGAATTGTGCAGGTAATTCAGCCAGTTTAATTTAGTTTATCGTACTGTATACTTGAAATGTGGTCATTATTTTGACTGTAATATCAGAACAATCGGAAGTGTTCAAGAAAAACATCCTTAATTGCCTGTAACTCTGCCTGTATCGTAGCCACTCTTGGGCAGAATAGCTGTTGCCCAATTTCCTTTTTTAAAATCGGTCATATAGTTTCAATCTCATGTCAGTGACAGCCAATGTCAAAAAATAGATAAAAATGTGAGTAAATTAGAGATAATTTTTACATATTGAGTCCGAGCTGACAAGAATGCGTGTGGTCTCAAAAATACGGGCATTGTCCCTTTGGTCAATTTGAGTTGATTCGTAAATGAACAGATGGAAAAAAGACCGACCGATTCCAATAATTTACGGACAGTTATTGGTTAAAACCAAGACTCTTTTGTCTTTACCAATATGAAGCAAAGACCTCAAAGTTCTTTGCATAGTAGAACCTTGCATAGTAACAACTGAAACTCAAACTCTTTATTGCACTCATGTGTACATTTCGTTGTTACAATATAAGTAAGTTCCAACATGAAACCCGGTTAGGGCACGGTAACATAATAATAATTTTGACATAATCTATGTATTATCTATTATAACTACTAATTATTTTGTTCTAGGTATTCTGCGACCGAGTAAAAGCATTTTTGTGTTAGATATTATTTTAATTTTCTGTTAAATTTGGTTTCTTCTTTTATTTGTTCCGGTAATTTGTTGAAAATTTTAATTGCCAAGTAATATGGGCTATGGTAAAACATTTTGATCCGAGAGGGTGGAAGATGTAATTTGTTTTTATGGCGTGTGTTTACGTTATGAATATCTTTTGTTTTTGGAAAAATGTTGCTATTTTTAAATACAAATATGCAAAGGTCATGTATATATTATTATATAGAAGGTAAAGTTAGGAGTTTTAGTTTAACAAAATATGGCCTACAATATGGGCTAGTATTCTGACACATTTTTTTTGTGTTATAATTACTTCACTTGCTTTGACGCTGTTTCCCCATAACATCACTCCATATCTTAGCCACGAGTTTGCGTAGCGTAGCATGCCGATAGCCCTGTTTCTGTATTTGTGCTGTACTTAAGTTGAAATAAGGCGTAGGTTTTAGATAATTTAGATTTAACTGTTTCTATAATGCTTTTTCCAATTGAGATGTGTGTCTATGTTTATACCGAGTAAGTTAAATGAAGTTACTTTTTCTATAGGGATGTCATTAAAAATTACACTACTTACACACTTTTAGACGATCTGAATTGCATAATTTTAGTTTTGTTCCAGTTAATTTCTAAATTGTGATCTTGTAGCCAAAGTGTTACTGTCTGGAGAGTATTTTGTAAATCTTACAATTATAGTATTTGGGTCACAATATTTGTCACATTTCACAAGTATGGAGATATCATCGGCAAATAGTATAGGTAATGTTAATGTAGTTTGTTTATTTAGAATTTTTGGGAGGTCATATATATATAATAAAAATAGTATGCAGCCTAGAACGCTGCTTTGAGGGATGGAGCATGTGGGATTTCTCATCTGGGATCGAACTGTTATTGTCTCCCTATTTTTAATATTGGGGTCTTCAACCTGTACTATTTGTTTTCTCTCGCGTAAATATGATTTTAATCAATTGTGAGCAGGGTGTGTAACCAGGTACAGTATACCTGAACCGTAAAGTTTTGTTAGTAATATGGTATATGATACTTTATCATACGCTTTTGACATATTGAGTAGCAGGGCTAACGCATACTTTTTGTCATTTATTTGTTGGAGAGCTGTTTGGACATATTTGTAAACTGCACATGTTGTGGATCTTGTATTCCTGAAACCATTTTAACAGTCATCAAGAGAATTGTATTTTTCTAAGAAAAAGTTTAGCCTATTACACATAGCCTTTTCAAAAATCTTTGAAAAGGTCGGTAACAACGCTATGGGTCGATAATTACTAGGGGTGTGAATATCATATTTTTTGTGTATAGGTTTTACTAAGGAAATTTCTAGTAAGTAGGAAATTCTCCAAACTCGAAGCTCTGATTTATTAAGAACGTGAATGGAGCTGACAATTCTTCTGCACATTGTTTTACTAATATAGGGGGTACGTCATTTATTCCGCAGCTATGCTTATTTTTAGTTACTTTAATTATATTTAGTATTTCTTTTTGGCTTACTGGGCGGATATACAATGATGTAGTTGGTGAGTTCATTACTGGACGTCCAGTTTTTAAGGGAATATTTTTATTTCTATTACTTTTGTTTCACCTACTGTAGCAAAAAAGTCGTTAAATATATTTGATATATTTTTAGGGCATGAAATAGTTTTATTGTTTACTTTTAGTGATATATTTTCATACTGCCTTGCCTTATTTTTGCCAGTTTTGTTATTTATAATATTCCACATAGTTTTAGTTTTATTATCTGACTTATTAATTTGTCTGGTATATTCTATTTTCTTTGAAAGTTTTATGCTACGTTTAATGTTTTGCTAAATTTGTTATGATATGTTTTTATAGTAGATAGCTAGATAGGGGCTTTGTCTTCTTGTGACTTAACTATTTGGGAAAAAAGAGAGGAGATATGAATCTGAAACAAACAACAGTACTTGGTAAATCTGTTTTTGCTTAAATGGGAATTAAATATAACTGGCGAATTGTGGGTGGACCACTCTGCCTAATCCTTTTGAGCATACAGGCACGATGTTAGGTAAGTTATCAAAAAGTGATTTTTGTTTAACTACTTGTTCATTATTGTTCTTTTATTTCGTTTCAAACATTTTGAATACATTGTAATTATTAAGGTAATTATTGTCAAGTAATTAGGTACCTTAATCGATGACTGATTTCACAGCGAAGTAGACGAAGTAGAGATGAATCTGTAACAAAAATAATACTTTTATTCATTGGATTTTTTAGTTATTTGATTTTCCCTACAGTTTTATTGGTAGGAATAGTCGACGTCATAGTTGATTTACCACCTTAAGTACATATACATAGGCGTGATATTATGTAAAATTTTAAAGCTTATTGTAAGCAATTCATTACCTTAATCGATGACTGAATCCACGATTTCGCAGCGAAGTAGACGAAGTAGAGATTTAGAGATGAATCTGTAACAAAAAGAATACCTAAGTAAGTACTTTTATTCGTTTGATTTTTCCTACAGTTTAATTGATAGGTATAGGTCAACGTCGTGGTTCCTTGAACAACCTAAAGTTGAATGTTACTCGTAATTCATAAAACGACGACGTCGAGTTGTCAACGTGACAGTTGACACTGACAATGGACTGAAATGGACAATGGACACTGTTGTTGTCGTGACAGTTTGATAGTTTCAACCTTATTGAAGTTTCAATTTACTGTAAATTTTTGTCGAAAGTAGTGAAGCATTTCGATCTTACTGATCAAGTTTCGTAAGTTTACTGCGGTTGAAAAATTTAAGTGTAAGTGTAAAATCGACCTAACAGAAGTCCAAACTCGGTTGGAGTGTAGCCTTAGGGGCGCTATGGCGCGAGGACTTAGAAAAATTTTCAATTTTTTTTTCGGATATAGGTATCCCAATTTCATTCCAGTATCGGATTGACCTTGACCATATAAACCATTTAGGCTCTAATACACATGGTCTTAGGCCGCACCGTTTCCGAGTTAGGAGCTTTCTAATGTTTTTTTTTTTCTCGGTAATTCGCCATGTTTTTTTTACATAATATCATGGTTTTCGACTAGAGCAACAATTTCTTTCCAGAAAAGATTTTCATTCGAGCTACCATATTGGAAATAGAGAGTTTTGTAAAACTCCGCCCCTAAACCCACTGACCCCAAACTCAAGATTTATCAACTGGCAATGGAGCGCAGCATAATCGTAATAGGTGTCGTAAGCGTACAGATCGATCGATAACATCACGCTGCGCTTCATAACGCGGCTGTTGGAGGAGAAGCAGCCAGGCTTAAGTGGGAATAGGCCGGATCTGTATGATCGTCAGTCACTGTACGGCTGAGGGAGGACATTGCCGTCAAGGTGCAGACCACAGCGAAGGTGGTGTGACGTTCTAATAATGTTTGCAGTTGAGGTCTGGCAGGAAGCCCAGCAGTGGGACACAATAATAAAGGCTAACAAAAAATAAAACGGCCATTGGAAGCTAACAAAGAAACATTGAATGTAGTCTGGATTCAAAATTTACTCTCAAACTAATGAATTCACGTCTGCCCAACCCTTCGGGGATTAGGCGTGATGTTATGTTATGTAATTCCTTTCATGTTCTTATAATAAGGTAAACATTAATTTTAACTAATGCAACTTAAAAGTAAGGAGAATCAATCAACGAAAAAAAAAATAAGAAATCTTATGTGTACTTAGAGAACTTATTGTTTATCGTAATGTTCATTAATAATTCAGCATGATAGTGTTAGTTCTATGCCGTGAAAAATTGAAAAAATATTTACAATGTCCCATACCAATAGTCGTATTTAAAACTTATATTATTCACTTACACAAACAGCCGAATAACGCACTTGCACTTTGCGACTATGCTCGTACGTCGTCGGCCGAACTCGCCCAGTCGAACCTGACCATAATGTACACGTGCATAATGTAAAGTGATACCTTAGGGCTAGCGCCCGCCTAGCCAGCGAACGTCAGGCCATCTAGGACGATGTTCCACCGATCAGCGCCCACTGATGATCTGCGAACCGCCTTCCCGATAGCCCGTGCTCGTCACTATTGTGACGGATCGATGAATGATTTTTACCACTCCGGTTATGTAATTATCTTGTTTGCTTAATTAATATTCGAACGCAATGCCTACTAGAATGCGGCCTCTCGCGCCCGGCCCTGGTGAAAGCTATGGTCCGGGGCGGGAGGGAGTGGGAGGCAGTCGCCTCCTTCTGCGAAGTAGTCATGCTAGCGAAGGAGGTGGCGGGACGGATGAGGGAGAGAGCCTCCCGTCCCAGCCGCCGCGGGAGACGCTCCGGGCGTTGGGAGCCGCGTGACGACTCCCGGCCACCGTAGGCGCGGGTCTGCGGGCGGAGAGCACCGGGTAGCTCACCGCCCGATCAGAACCAGGCCCGTGCCGGACGGCGCGTAAGTGTTCCACGCGCGCCTCATAGAGATGTCAGCATAATTTGAGGGGCCCCTTAGGGCCGAAGCCTGCGGGATCAGCGGGATTGTCCGAAAGGGTTACTGCTACCCCAGAACATAAAGGGCGAAGGAAGGAACATGGGTGGGTTTTAGTCAGTAAGAGTCTGACACTCCCTTCCGCTCCACCCAGAGCGGGAGGGGTCATTTGATGATTTCCCACCAGAAAAAAAAAAAAAAGCCTACTAGAACTCAAGTCTCCAGTTTCAGTCCTAATTACAAGTAAGCACTACTTAGATTGATAATTGCATTAAGGTAATTCGAGGAACTTTTATCACGGTGGTGTCAAGTTATAACGCACGAGATTAGATAATTGACTCGCTGTCCACGCATCTTGCAGCCGCTACACGCATCTTGCAACCGCACGCTGTCGGTCCGGTGATTATCGCTCCTAAACTAGGAATGAGTATGATCCTAAGATCATTATTATTACATTACTGTTCATAGGTTATAGTTTTAATGTTAAACAATATATTGGACTCGTCAAAACGAATCATATGACCGAAACTAGAGGGGTTTACTAGTAGCCCCTAAAGAGTTTCAGTATACATCTCCTGGCTCCATGATACGAGTATCACTGATAGTGTCACTGAACTATTGAAGTTCAATATTTTATTCAGAATTAAAATAATATGTACGTAAATAACAATTAACACCTAATTTATTAATAAAAATAACAAAATTATATCGTAACACTAAAACTATTCGCAAACTAAAATACGCTGTCGACTGTTAATGTAACCAAGAGACTAGCAGCCTTGCCACGTTGTATGGCATGCTTAGCCTCTGGCCAAGGTAAAAGCCAGCCCTTGGGTCGCGGGAAGTGTCAACTACATAACCGTTATAGTTAAAATGTAAGAAAATAATTTTGTGTGCTTTTCCATACTTAGAGTACTTGGCAAACAGGCAAAAGAACTACATTCACATGTTATCTAATTACATGCATTTCATAATTATTCACTATAGTGACAAGTTTATATTTTTTGACGTCAGCATTTTGTTTGTTGAGAAGCTAAGGTCGACTAGGGTAGGCACTGTGTATCTGGCCATTCGTTTTAGACGTCAAAAGCCTTATTTGTTTTTTGTGTTTTTCAAATTAACCCAGACATAATTTACACCACACCGCACCAGTTAGTTATCTACTAATGTTGGTGGTTAGCTCAAATAAATTAAACTAGTTTGTAGATAAGACAGCAGAAGGTACAACTGTACATAGGTACAGCACTGAAGTAGTTAACTGTAGAAAAGGGGCTAAGCAGAAATACTTAGAATTATTTCATCAAAATATTCAAGGTTTTTCTTCCAAACAATTGGAAGTTGAATTGTTTTTAGAAAAAAACAAAGTTTGACATTATTTGTTTGACTGATCATTGGTTAAAAGTTTCTGAGATATTAATTAACAATGAGAATTATAGTGTGTGTAGAGCAGTGGTGGCGCAGTGGTAACGGTCACGACTTACGAGTTGTATGTCGTGGGTTCGGACCCAGACAGGCGCTTTACTTTGTGTAAATTATTTCATCACCACTGCTCTCAAAACGGTGAAGGAAAACATCGTGAGGAAACCGACATGTCCTAGAACCAAAAATTCCCGCGTCAATGGGCCCGCGTGGTGGATTACGGCCCACTCCCTCTCGCAACGAGGAGGCCTGTGTCCCAGCAGTGGGAACGTTTTGGGCTGATTATGCAGTTGTTTTAACCGAAAATCAAATCAATGGTGGTTCACTAATCCTAATTAAAAGTTGTATTAAATCAAAAACTCGAAGACTTTAATGAAATACAGTTAGGTAATACCACTTTTAAAATCCGGGGACAATGAAGGCACCAAATTATAGACCCGTATGTCGTTGCCGGTGTTCAGCAAGGTGTTTGAAAAGGTAATAAAATCCTTCACGATCAACAATATGGTTTTAATCCTAGCTATTAATGTAGACTTAAACTTATCTTATCTATTTATTAAATGGTGAGTTGTTACTGAACACACTTGACGTAAAGAACGCCCTACAGCAGGTACAAAATTGATTCTTAAGCTAGTTGAGTTATGAAGTCAAGCTCATTCGAAATCAACTAATTGGTTCTCGAAAACAAATGTACCTAAGTATTAAGTTTTGTTAGATCGCGTCTCTAGTCACCGTGACGCACTATGGGACAGAACCGCGCGTACCGTCTTAAAAATCTGTAACTTTTTTGTTGATTGAAGTAAATAGCTGAAATTTGGCACGTAGTATCTTCAGAGTATATACAATCCAATAATGACACATTTACTGTCAAATGTTTAATTTATAATATTTTAAAAAATAAAACAAAAATAAAGATGTATTTTTTTTAATATTAAAGCATAGTTTGTTTAACTTATTGAATTGTAATTTTACAGTTTTATGGTATTAAACCTATTTTATGTTATTTTATATTACATATAAATCTTGCATTTAAATAAATGAGAAATATGATTTATATAATCCACTCCAAAATATATTTTACAATTAATGCACGTAATTACTTCTATTTAAATATCTAAGAGGTTCTTAGCTTCGTCTAACAATTCCTTGGAAATAGTGACTGATGGTTTTCTGATACTTGATATATAAGGATCTGACGTAAATAGAAGACCATGAAATAAGTCTTGATTCGTTGCGGACCTAGAGCATTTTCTAGCGTGATGCAATCTGAATTTTTTGTAATCTTTATTACGAGATTCTTGGGCATCCTCAGAGAATTACCAATGGGCAGAACAGAAAGAAAGAAGAAACTACTCGAGTCCATATTCTTATACCAACTCCATATTCTTCCTTTTTTTCTATTTCTCTGATAGATCTTCATAAGACTTTGGCGAACGTCCACGTTCTCCAGATGTTGTAGGTGTAATATCCATCGGTGCTTCTTCGAATTATACCCTAAATTCACCGTGACACCGTCACAAGATGTATTTTTATTAAAGAAACGTTCTTTAGATCGGTTAGACTTGGTCCACCGATTGTTAAACGCTGTTAGAAGCCATTTTTTAATACGTTTCACAACTATTTCATTTTTTCAGACGACAAATGGTGGTGTTCTTCTAAGTATTTTTGAATATCTTCTGATTTTATTCGATGAATAATGAAACATTCGCATAATACTCGTCGAGGCACAAAAAATTCACTCATTTCGTTTTTACTTCTAAATACTACCTACTTTTTTTACCGAGGTTGGTGAAGACTATTTATTTCAAAGCACACTAAAGTACTGTTAAATGACAACGTAAATCAATAACTTTTGTACTGAAATTTCGTGTAAAAAAATATTATTATCTGGTGTCATTATCACGTTCCTAACCACTATCTATAGCGGTGGTTAGTAGTACTAATAAAATGTACAATAACCACCATTTCCTCCTTTTTCCTTCACATAGAGAAATACATAAACTAAATGAGAAACATGTAATTCACACAGTGATAACAAAACATTAATCAAATCTGACCGAACGATAAAAACAGATTAATACATTATCCAATACTCCCACCTTACCTAAAGATTAAGTAAATAGATAATATTATTTAAGAAAAAAAGGTCAAAAGTAATCTAAATATCCAAAAATCTCATCAATTACAATTAAAATATTTTTTGGTATATTTTGTAGTTTCCCCTCGTCCATCAGGCATTTTTCGTTTCATTTCAAGGGGGGCAAATTCGGGCAATATTTTTTTTTGCCTTGCCTTCTTTATTAGCTGCTCAATGTGATGCTATCAAAATTACGACATGGGCAGACACTGCTAACTGTCAAAATGTCTATGTGAAGTTTCTAATAGAATATTAGATCCTGAAATAAAAATTCCATACCTCCCCAGTTTTCACATAATGCTCCACTTAAATTATTTTTAAATAGAGTACTTCATAACCATTCTAACCATTTATCACACTTAAAAATTTACTGTGAAAATATTGAAAATATGACCATGTAAACTGGTGGAATTGTGTTCTACATAATTGACATAATTTTGAGCGTCAACTTGCAAGCCTTAGGTAGTCTAATAGTAAACATGAGAAATAGTATATTTTAACTGCTATATAATATGCATTGGACATTCAGTAAGACATGTGCATTAACAAAATATTCAATATAGAACATTACGAAAACCTATTTTTGAGACGGTACGCACGGTTCTAGCTCATAGTGCGACGTTGCGATACGTGGAAGCGACGCACGGAAAAAGACGTGCGCGCGATCCTTTGACCATAAGTTGCCTACGCCATGAACGTTGCCTAACGATGACTATGAAAGAACGTGTTCTGAAAAATGGTTATCAAAGACCTTTACGACGATGTCGATAAGCCCTTATAAATACGTATCATTGTGTCTGAGCTTCTCATCATAAAAACTGAATAAGTGTGCTTGTTAGAAAGCAGTGAGCTGTCGAGGTGTCTCCGTGATTTGTGGTAAAGACGGATACGATATTAAATTTACTCAAACAATATGTCTCCGTCAGTAATCCTAAATCCGGTCCCTATTTTTATTCTGCAGAAAAGAGCCATCAGAGCCATTTATAGCCTCCGCAGGCGTGACTCTCTAAGAGAACTGTTTAAAGATATTAACATCATGACGGTACCTTGTCAATATATATATGAAAACATTATGTACGTAAGGAAAAATCCACATATTTTTAGTAAAAGAGGTGAAAGACACAATAATTATATCACTAGAAATAGGGAGCAATTAGTTCAACCAGGTTTCAGGCTGGCTAAAGTACACTCATCTTTCATGGGGTACTGTTTAAAATGTTACAATAAAATACCTCCTCACATAATTGAACAGAATGAAACGAAATTTAAATCTTGTATAAAACGCACACTATGCAGCCAGGCATATTATAAATTGGGAGATTACATTGCTGATAAAAATGCTTGGCTAAACGCTGGTCCTGCTCCACAGAACGCATAAATAAATTGATTAGCATTTGAAAGTACTGTTGGAGCCGCTGAAGATTGTAAAATACTATTTTTGCATTATATAAATTCAATCTTCTAGTATTGTATAATTGTATAGCACATGTGTGAGTACTATGTAAGCTACCATTTACTGGGTACGTCTTTCATTAACTTGAATGTGCCCTGACGGCTGAGAGTATGTCATGCTCACTCAAATGTCTCGCTGATGGTGGCACATGTGTTGGATCATTTAGCTCCCTTCAAAATGGTTGAGCTGAATGGTGCTAATCCGTGCGTCATGTTCGTGAACGGGCGCCGTCAGTGGGGACTGGTCATCTCTTTGCTGCCATGGCTTATTTTAATTTAATTTAATATTTGGATTGTTTTAGGCTTTTCATTACGGACGCTTTAAACGTTCTGCATCGTTCTCACATGCATAATTTTTAACATGAATGATGTAACTAATACTTTGTAACCATATTTTGATTTAAAAGAGTGTCCATGGAGTTTCTTGCCCGTTCTTCTCCATAGGTACCTACTACGCTTTGGAATGGGCAACTAGCTTCATTTTTCTGACTGACCGACCCCTTGACAATTCAAAGTGCCTGTAATTGGTTTAATTGAAATACTTTAATTATTTCCGGCGTTGCAATATTCCGAATGCATTGGCATTACTTACTTCAATGTGAAGCTTAAGCCAACATGGCATACCAGAAACGTTGTGGATACTGCCGATATTGGCATCGATCTCTTTGTTAACAAACTAAACTAACAGTAGAGAATTGACATCTCTCACTGCTCGAGCAAAGGACGGTGATACGAGTAGATACATAAGCAATAATTTTTGTGGGTAGCGTATTTGTTAAGTTTAATTTTAAGACAACACCGTTTATGCTTAATATACTACCTACTGTTTGTTTTCCCAAAACTAATAAATAAATAAAAATAAGTTAGAGATATCAAGCTACTTTATGCCTATGATATAAATAAAAAGCGAATTAAGACGCTTTACACACTGAGCGCTGCGGTTTGTGAACAAAAACATTTCACTCAAAAATTGATTGTTATTTTTTCTATTTTTTTTATTGTCTTCATGATTTTAATAGATTTAATTTCCTTTTTTATTATTTGTGTTTCCCCTATTCTATTACACGAAACAGGGCTATGTAGCCCTATTCTTCGCACCGGAGCCTTCAAGGAACCGATCCCGCACCATGAACAAATTTGCACAAAAGCTGGCTTATTTTTAATGAAAGACAATCAATGAAAACAATGATATCCAAATTAGTGTTAGAATTGTTTCAATTTCCTTAAAAGTATTATTCCGATCAAAAGTAGCTGCAGTCAGAGTCAAAACTAAATCATTGATTTTAATATTAGCATATATTTTATTTTATTAATAATTTATTTTAATAAATAAGCAAATATATTTTTTTTATTAATCATTTGTTTTATATGGGAATTTCAAAAATTACTTACAAAGAAAAGAGAATAAATAGCCTATTATAAACGGCAGTTTCTTTCGGAAAAGAATGAGTGAGGAACACGTAATTTGTAAAATTCCAAAAACCAAACTAACCGAATCATCACGCAACGAGACAACGATATTAACGCAAGAAATTCGACCCTACCGCGAAAACTCTTGACAGAGTATTTTGTACCGTACTGCGATCGAATCCGCGGTACATAAGTACCATAATCTCAAAGATACATAATCTGTTCCGAACAGAATCGAACCAAAGAACGCTAATCCCTGCATTTTATAAAGGAATGTGACGGTGCTAGGGAAAGTTCGACAAAGTTGAACCCGTGACCCATCCGTAACGCAAATGTACAAGCAACTTTATTTACACCAGAATTGGCTTTCAGTGTTATTTAGTTTTCGATATAATTAAATTAAAATGTCCAAAATATTGTCGAAAATAGTGTAGTGAAAATGTCTTTAATAAAATATTACCTGCAACACAGCGTATGCCTGAACCGCCAAACATCTTCCTTTTTTTTGAAAATCTCCTGAACCACCTATAAAGTGCTTTAAAAAACATAATCTTACCTTAAAATCCAGCAGGAGTCAGCAGCAGAAGAGCCGCCGAATTTAAATTCCACCGTCACACACACAAAGTTTTAAGTCAAGTTTTAAAGTTTAGTAATAGAAGGTGAAATTGATTGAAATTATTAGATGAGAGTCACTTCACAAGACCATTTATCAAGAACTTTCCAAGTTCTGAACGTTTCAGAACTGAAAAATTACTTTGGAACGCGCAAGCTATGCGACACCCGATTGCGCCGAGATCTGCATACAGACTGAAAGCGCGTACTCATTAACTGGGAAACTAGGCGCAGCGGCTCCCCCGTCCACCACCTACATCACCCCCGCCTGAAAATTCGCGCTGGAACAGATTATTGTTTTACGAATATATCAATACGTCGAATTCCTTTATTCCGGGAATGTTGATAATTATGACAATTAAATTACAAGAACGGTGAAAGTGCAGAAATATGTGAATAATGCTTTTTCTCGCGTATTATATCTCGCTATTTCTGTTCGCAAGCATTTCAATTTTGTTAAAATCTGATAATGAGTTTCGAAGTCGGTTGTTAAAGGTTTGTCTCACCTTTTACTAAGTGTTGTGTAAATCACATTATAACAGTTAAGTCTTTTGTTTGCTTAAGTTTGCTTGTACCTAATTAAGTTTTTATTGTATTATTATGTGGATAACGGTGCTGGTTGCGTTATTACCTAAATGTTCTATAATCTATCTGTAAGTAATAACAGCCGCACGGGTTGATCGATCAGGTTAAGCTACGCTTGCCGCGGTTAGTCCGTGGATGGGTGACTGATATACATATATCCAGCCTTCTTTTTCACAATACTAACTCCTTGGAGACTTCTGGATTGAAAGGAGTAAAAAACTTCAAATTAAATCTATTTATTTGCCAGAATGTTGGTTTAAAATGTATGATCTTAAAACTATAATGGCCCCTATACACTCTACCATTACATATGGTGTGCAAATATTTAATTTTAACCTGCACAATGTTATTAATATAATTAGGTGCATTAATAAAAATAAAATCAAAATAGACAGCAACAACAATAAGATCTCATGCTTAGGGATTTATAGGAACAAATTAATTAGTTGATTTCAAAATTATAGATATGTCTGTTCAAGAGATAAAGTTTAATAAAATGTCAAATTATAAAATATAAATAATTGTAAATTGTAATTGATAATGTCATAACTATTAAAATCAAAGTGTTGGTATAGTAAAATTCAAACATCAATCAATTATTACAAGGTATATCCCAATATTATTCATTATGTTTCCAGTATATAAGTTAGGTTTTATACCCACGTGTACATTAGGTTCACGTTGTAAATATTCGTATGCCGCTAGTAGCGGCGGATGTGTCGAACTTATCCATATGTACCAACCATATTTGTACCTACCATATCCGACGAATAAATGTCTTTGTTTGGTCTTTGCCTTTGTCTTGTCGGCGTTCTGACATGTATTAATTAAGATTATAAAAGTATTTTTCCCTTAACCTTTGCGTTACCTTCTTTTTAAACATTGTCAAAGCTAAATCTTTAAAAGCGTCCGGTAATTTGTTATACACCTTTACAGCATTTATGTACGGGTTCCTTTTATACAATTAGAGCCTGCATTGCGTAAACAGAGCTCATGGTTAAATTTATTTTTATTTCTAGAAGCTTCGTTTCGTTTGTTTACATCTTTGTGTTTAATGAAAAATTCCGGATGTTGTTGTACAAAGACGCATAATTCTCTAATGTACATACACGGCAATGGCAGAATATTGTATTTTTTAAACAAGGGCTTACAACTATCCGTATGTCCGTCTATGTGCCATTCTATGTAAAATATTAATGGAATGTATATAAAGCAATATATATTTACGTAGCAAATTGGCGACAAAATGCCGAACAATGATATTATAAGACAAAAAAGTATTCGTGCCTCATTGCGGGGCGTGCTTACACGACCGGGAAACACATTACTTATGAAAACTTTCAACCGAAGAAATAGAAACTCGATTACAAACTCTACAAGAAAACTTCCAAAAATTTCTAGAATCAAAATATGAAATTGAGCTCGAGGCCGACCAGTAAGAATTGGAGGAGGAAACTCAGTACAGGTACGAGTTTGAAGAACTATACAAATGCAAACAATGAGAAAGAATAATGAAATAAGTACGCAATCTACGACAACAATAGATTACGTCAGCTGCGTCATCCTGGCAAAACAAGAACATTAGGTACCCAAAACCGAATTTTCCACCCTTACATAAAACAGAATCTTGTGGAAAATTCCAACAGAATAATGGATCCAAATGCAAAGGTCACGCGCTACTGGCAACTGTGAGCCCGGAGTAACAAGAAAAGATTTACGATTTATCCAACGAATTCGATGAATTATCCTACTAATATAATAAATGCGAAAGTTTGTATGGATGGATGGATGGATGGATGGATGTCTATTTCACGCAAAAATTACTGAACGGATTAGGATGAAATTTGGAACACAGATAGTTTATAACCAGGATTAACACATAGGATAATTTTTATCCCGATGTTCCCACGGGATCGAAACTTATGCGGATGGAACCGCGGGGCGCAGCTAGTCGGATATACTTGGTGAATACAATATATTCACCAAGTATATCCGACTAGCTGCGCCTAGACCCAAGACCTAGCGTTTGGCATCTACAGCTCAAATTCATTTCAAGGATGCAACAACGGACGGAACCAGTCGCGATATACGCTGCTGAGCTAAAGAGACTTGGGTATTTGACAAAGTCTCTACAGTACGAGAAGTTCCCCTTCGTACCCAATACAAAAATAAATTATGTACTGTGAAATGCAAAACAACATTAATGAAAAAAAGTATTCTTGGTAGCCATACCTAGAATACTTTTTTTTATTAATGCTGGTTTGGATTTCACAGTGCATAATTTATTTTTGTATTGGGTAAAAAAAAGTAAAACGTAAAACTATCTGGATCCAGATAGTTTAAGGAAATGGCTTATGTAAAATTAAAAAAAAAACCTGACTAATTTACTTATACAAAGATGTTATTATACTGTTGACGAATTTCTAAATGACTTGACAATTTGATCTGATTTTTTTAAATTTATTGTGGTTTCTTATGTACCCACCCTACCTATTTGACTTTTTATGACTTTTTGTTTTTTTATATAATTTCTCAAAACCTAATTTTAATTTTATATTATTTTTTATGTTGTAATTAAATTGAGTACGATTGTTATTTATGTTAAAATATTTGTATGCTGTAATGGCAAAACATGGCGACCTATATAAATACATATGTAATGCAAGAACCCAATGTACCTATGTTTGACAAATAAAATTCTGATTCTGATTCAAAATGTGGGTTTAAATGTCAACATTTCAAGAAATCTACCTCAGACAACTTCTTATCATTGCAATTCATACGAGGACTACAGGATGGCGACATACGATCAAGAATTCTTCAAGACAGAGATACCCCACCGTTTTCTAAATTACTACAGATCGCAACGTTAATTGAAATGGGGAAAGCAGAGAATTATACAATGGCTAACGAAATGAAAAGAAACACCGACGGAATCCATAAAATTACACCTTTTACGAATGGACAAACTAATTACCAACCCTCGCCTACCAACTTTAAGAAAAGCCCACCACACAATCAAGGATTTGAAAGGGAAATGTTTCCGCTGAGGTAAAACCGATCACCGAGTACAAAAATGCAAGCAATGGCACCATACTCATGTACCTCGCCTACCAAAATGTCAAAAAGAAGGACACTTAGCTCGGCGCTTAGCTTACAACGCAACATTAACATGAACCAAGTCGATGACTCCTCTAGTAACATCTCCGTTGAAAGCATTGGTGACATCAACACGATTAAAAGTGAAATTCAAGAGTGGTATCTAGTTTCATTGTCGACACTGGTGCCGCATTGTCTTCTATGTCGCTAAATCAGTACAAAAAATTAAATATAGAGAAGAAAATATTCAAAACTGACATGAAATTATCGAACCTACCCGAGTAGTATTCGTTAATTGCAACGACAAAAACCAGATTTTTTATGGGAAATTATACTACTAAAATTATAAATGCGAAAGTTTGTATGGATGGACGGATGGATGGATGGATGTTTGTTACTCTTTCACGCCGAAATTACTGAACAGATTTGGATCAAATTTGGCACACATATAGTTTATAACCAGAATTAACACAGAGGGTACTTTTTATCCCGATATTCCTACGGGATCGAAACTTACGCAGGTGAAACCGCGAGGCCAATTGTGAAACCAAATGGGTATATACGATTATGTGCAGATTACAAAGTAACATTGAATAATGTCATTAAAGATGAAAAATACCCAATTCCTGTCATTGAAAATATTTTTGCAGAGATGACCGGAGGCCAGCTATTCCGGTTTAAAGAAATTTATTTCTCATAAGAACGTACAGTTCGCTTCCAATGTGATACAGTAGAGATACAAAGTAGTTATGTTTTTAATAAGAATGCAGGTGTAGTAAATGTATAGCTGTTTGATATTTAATAGTTTAGTTTTTTCGTATATGGTCTTTGTTGAAGTACGATAATGATAATGGAACAAAGTTTTAATTATTTTATTTTGAACTCTTTGAAGCGAATTTAAATTAGTTACTGCTGCGGAACCCCATATTTCAATCAAATATTCTAAATGCGATGTGACTTGCGAGTTATAAATCAAAGTGCGCACTTTGTTTGGAATACAGTTTGCTACATTCAGTAATGCTCCCAATAACGATGTTAATTTACCTCTGAGATGGTCGATGTGTAATTTCCAAATTATTTTCTCATCTACCCTTAATCCAAGATATTTTTCGTTGGTTGATCGTTTTATTATTTCGTTATTTATTATAAGAGGCGAGAAGTCCGGTATACGCTTGTGGTAAAAATCATGAATGAGGTTTTCGACGTATTAATTGTAAGAAGGTACTTTAACCACTCGTTTAATAAATCAAGGTCATGTTGAGCGTTCTTTATGATGTTATGAATTGATTTGTCAAAGTAAAAGAGACAGGTGTCTTCTGCATATAGTGTTAGGTGTCCTATTAACCCTATTTTATTAATATTGTTTATATAAATTAGAAAAAATAACGGACTGATAATTGAATCTTTAGGACAGCCGTATGACATAGTTTGGACCGAGCTAGTGTGGGTATTTCCTATTTTAACAACTTGACGCCTGTTCTCCGAATACGAACTGAACATTTTATGTGCTGTACCTGTAACACCTATGTTATCTAGCTTCTGTAGCAGTTTTTGATGACTTACGGTATCGAACGCTTTTTTTAAATCGATGAATATTCATAAGGCATAGCTCTTCTGATCTATACAGGTTTTAATTTTGGTAACTAGATCCGTAGCAGCCGAGAGAGTACTTGATTTCGAGCGAAAGCCATACTGTTCGTTTATTAGAAATTTTTTATGTGTCAAATAGTTATTCAGGCGACTATATAATACGCGTTCAAATCTGGTCTGTAGTTGCTTGGGTCAGTTCTCTTTCCAGATTTGTAAACAGGACTGACCCTAGCCACCTTGAGGGTGTCGGGAAAAGTACCCCGTAGTAAACAGGCGTTTATGCAGTTAGTCAGCTGCTCAGCGATTATATTTTTTAAACATTTTATTGCCTTAGTACTAATACCATCCAGACCAATGCTAGTGTTACTATCGAGGTCGTCTATGATTCTAATTATTTCCTCCGTGGTGCACGGCGTCAGTTCGTTTGGTGTTATGTCATGTGTATAGTTATGATCGTACATTAATGTGTTGCCCGTATTTGTGTGATATGTGTCTGGTATTTTTTTTTGCTAAGTCTGCGCCTATAGATGAGAAAAAAGAATTGAACAAGTCACATATTGAGTTACCTTCTGTTAGAAGTCCAGCGTTTGACATTAGTTTAGGAGGAGCAGGACTGTCTTTAATTTTATTTAATCCCAAGTTATTAATTAGGTCCCACATTTTTTTCGGTTGATTGCTGCAGTTTTGAAATAAATTATAGTAATAGGTTTTCTTATGCGTGTTTGTTAGAATCTTCACTTTCTGTTGTTCTTTCTGGATCTTTTTCCGTAAATCGGCATTATCTGGGTCTGATTTGGTTTGTTGCCATAAACTATTTCGTGAATTGATTGCGTTTATAATGTTCTGATTAATCCAGTCTTATTAGGGGGGGTTTAGAATTTTAATCTTATCTATTTTGTTCTTGTTTATCTGTTCTGAGATAAATGTCTCTAGTTGGTTGTAGTCGTGGTCGTCATTGCTGTATTTTGCTTCCAGTACGTTTTTGTACAGATTTTCATAATCCAGTGCCTTATAATGTTTCTCTTTGTTATGTTGAGGAGACAAACTTCCTATTTCTAGATATGTCTGCTTAAGGTCAGAAAGATTTGATTCAATTATCGAGACGCTGAGAGAATGGTTGTTTATATTAGTACATACGTGGTTCAGTATTGTGTTTGTTGTGGCCGTGTCACGTGTGCTGTATGATTTGTTGATTTTATTTATTATTCTATAGCCGGCTTCTTGGACTCCATGTTGGTATTTTGATACATTACTGCTTGCATTTAGTAAATGTATATTGAAATCTCCAAAAATAATTGATTTTTTTCGCCGCTCTAATTGGGATTTTTATGGCCTTTAGAATGCATTTTATTTCATCGAACTTTCCAGGTTTGCGGATACTGCGTAAGTTCGCATAAAGAAATTTTAGTGAAGACGGATGCAATGGAATGTCCTCATATTTATTTAATATTTGGTGGCATAGTTTCTTTGAACTATACGTCGGTTTGGCATTTTGTAATGGGTTACTTACTGGTTTTTTGATTTGCAGCAACTATTGTAGGTATTCCTTTCACATATTTAATAGTGAGGTTTTTTTCACCATCCTGTATACGCTTATTTAACTCTTCCTTCAGAGATTCTAAGTATTGTTTTTGTTTTGGGGTTTGATCAGAAAAAAACTGCATGTTTTCTGGTAGTTTAGTTCTGTTTGTTAACAGATATTTAGCAGTCTTGGAACTTTCGAAGTGAGCTTATATGGGACTTTTATTGTTTTCTGTACATTAGACATTAGTCAAGCTTATTTGAATATGGTTATGGATGACGAAAGTGCCCTTTTACAAACGATAAGTACACACAAGGGAACATATAAGGTAAACAAGCTAATGTTTGGAGTTAAGGTTGCCCCAAGTTTGTGGCAAAAATTTATGGATGAATTGTTGAAGGCGTGAAATGTTTCTTCGACGATATTATTCTACAAGGGTCTTCAGAAAAAGAACTACTTATACGACTAAGACACGTGTTACAAAAACTAAAAGAAAGTAATCTACGAGTGAATAAAGACAAATGTCACTTTTTCAAACGCAGTATAAATTATCCCAGCCATACGATTAACAGAGACAGACTTCATAAGAATAAAGAAAAAGTATAGGTAACCACGCATACTTCCAATCCTAAGAATGTGAATGAACTGCGAGCGTTCTTAAGTAGATATGGCAAATTACTACAATAAATTCATACTTAAACTTGCTTCTATTATTAGCCCATTGAATGAATTGTAAAAAAAAGAACAGACGCCTCACCTACAGGACTCGGGGCTGTTTTATCACATAGATTTCTAGACGGATCAGAACGTCCGATTGCGTTTGCATCAAGATCTTTGACGAACAGTGAAAAAAAGTACAGCCAAATTGACAAGGAAGCTTACATGGATTTAGTGGGGCATTAAAAAATTCTTTCACTATTATTATGGCCGTAAATTCACCCTAGTGACAGATCACAAACCACTCACATAAATTTTTCATCCCAATCAGACTTTGCCGGCGCTTAGTACAATGCGGTTGTTCCATTAGGCTCATTTTCTATCCGGATTTGATTATGAAATTGAATGTAGAAGTTTACTGCGCAGGAATTTGAGAGTTTTCTTAAAGAAATTGGAGTTGCACACAGGACGCCGCCCCTTACCACCCCGCGAATCGCGACTAATGGACAGGCAGAACGCATTGTCAAACCATAAAGAGAGCTTTACGCGCAATGGAGAGGGAGAGTGGCTGCTTAAATTAGAAACTGAAATCATCAAAAATAGACTGCGGCGCACCCCCGGCCGAAACGGGTTTATCAATTGTTTGGTAGAGAAGTGAGAACCCATTTACATGTAATGTTCTCAGAGGACCGGTGTAAACCTAACTCAGGGAAACCCGAAACTACTACTACATTAGTCTGTTGGTGTGTGTGTGTGTGTGTGTCTCTCTCTCTCTCTCTCTCTCTCTGTGTGTGTGCGTGTGTGTGTGTATGTGTTTGTGTGTGTGTGTGTGTGTGTGTGGTTGTTTTGTACAGGAAGCGGATTTACCTTATATTTTGTAGAAGATTCTCTACTTCATCGTAGCTTAACTTATTTATCCACTTAATCAGCAACGATTTGCATTCTTTAAACGGTTTAGTATGTATATCTATTTGCTTATTTATTTTATTGTATAAGCAAGACGAGCGTTTGTCGTACTGAATATTTGCAAATTATGTTTTTACAAAAGGGGTGGAACAATATTGTGTTTCCTTCTTCTAACTAAAACATTAGGATCTAAGGGTAGGGTTTTATATTTTTTTAATACTATGTGTATAATATATAATTTTCGGACTGTTATTAAGTTACTTATTTGGTATAGCTCATGGGTGGGAAAGGTCCTTTTTTTGAAATAATTATTTTTATTAGTGTCCGTTCCGCTCTTTCAACATCAAGGAAGATGGAGATACAATATATTATTACTGATTAAATAAGTGAGATGTACACTTCATTTAGAAGATTTTTTGTTATGCCACTTCTTGGGACTATGTGTCGCAAAGTTTTAAAAATCCAAATAAATTTTCGTATTCTCGCAGTAATTTGTTCAATCTGAGGATACCAGGACAGGCTTTGGTCCAACAATATACCTACCAGTCATCCTTAGAGTCTGGATCGCTACAGCAGTTTCTAACAACAGGCGTTACCCACCTGCTTCATAAGTCGGGTAGTCCCGCAGAACCTAAGAATTATAGACCGATCACATGTATGTCGACGGTTTATAAACTTCTTACATCCATTTTGAGAGCAAAAATGAATACGCACATTGACAATAACTCGATTATGTCTGCCTCTTAAAATGGATGTAGGAATGGGTCCCGCTGTACTAAGGAGCTACTCCTCATCGACATGACCATTAGCCAACCGGTTCGTCGATCCCGCATGGATCTATCGACATGCTGGATAGACTATAAGAAGGAAATCGATTTGAGTGAGTGTGCTACATCCTCCTGTTATGTATTGTATAATAACGCAACGATAATGCGTTGCGTTATCTATAATTGTGTATTTTCAATAATGTTTTATGTTTATGATCTGGTGTTGATAGGTAAATAAAAAAATACCTATCCTTCTGCGTTTCTGGAAATAATCCATTAAATTTCAGTCATTTCTTCGAAGCTTCTTTGTCTATGTGTGTTTGGTGTAAATCATTAAGATGTCTTTCATGTTCTTCTTTTTATCTCCATTTTTTTATGTAGATCTTCTATATGTCTCGCTTCATCTATTATTTTTATGTGAAATAAGAGCAATCCTACTGACTTAAAATTACTTTCATCTCTTCATGCGATAAGTGGGCAAGCCATTTTATTAGGAATTTCTGTCTAACCCTTCGGGGATTACCGTCGTGATGTTATGTTGTGTGTGTGTGTGTGTTCTGTCACGAATTTTTTTCCGGTCTTTGATGTTACAGCTTATACTGATGAACCTATTGTACATATGGAAATGCGAGTAGGACGGGCATCGTCTAGCCAGGAGATTGTTTGCTTTTGCGAAGAGGAATGTAGAGGACGCGTTTAAAGACTATTTCGACGGCTACAAAGATATCACCAACAACTATAAAATCATGATTTTTATTTATTTTTATTTATTTATTTATTTCAGGCGACGACGGCCCATAGACTGACTTCGGGCTCCGTAGGAGCTTTGCCGCAGCGGTTCTCGTTCGTTCGCGATCGGCGCTTCCTCCTTTGCACCGTCACGAAACCTCATCAACAGCCCTATTCAGCGGCTTTCCTGGCATGGGCTTCATAATTGGAGCACCTGGGATACTCGTAATGACGCTAGCCGATTCCTGTTGTAGGGGCTTCGCCAGGGCTGCAGACACTGGCAGCGGGACGGGGCGAAGAGCTCGGGCGGCGCTACGTGGAGGAGCCGCGACGACGGGCGCAGGGCTGCGGGGCATGAGGGCGGGGCGCTCCGCAACCTCAGCAAACGAATTTACAGGAGAGCATCATATTCGCAAAACTGGTATAGTTACGAAGAAAAGAACGAAGGTAATTTTTTTCTATTTTACAACATTTACTTAATAGGGCACTACTATAATATTTATTTCCAAAATACAGTAGACGTCTTTACTTACACTTCGAGAAAAAAATAAAAATCGAGGCAAAATTTTACCAGGTAAACACAACTGTTGTTACAATATGTAAAATCTCTCTTCTCTTTTTTTGCTTATATAAAGTCATATATACGAGTATGTACAAAAACAGCTACACACCTATTTTTCGCAAAATGATGAAGTAGACTCGGACATACATATGTATTATGCAGTAGTCCGTGTGTAGTTGGACAATCCGCGCAGTCACGTAATGTGGGACTAACGGTTTTATAAACATGCGTTATAAATTTAGGCCTACAACAATAATAAGACACGTCGGCTACAACAGTAATGTGAAAAATTCGATCACAGTTCTCTGCTTCAGAAAAAAAAACTCATTTGAATTAACTTATTTCCATGTGAATGAAATACTTAATTAGAGTAGATTAAATAGCCTTTTTCAAATCGCAGTTTCTTTCGAATAAGAATGAGTGATAAACCAGTGATTCCAAAAACAACTATCGCACTGCGACTCAACGAAATGAACTCAAGCTCTTGGCATTTTCATGACGAAATAAAATCTCGAACCTCTTCGAGCAAGAACGAAGTTTTACATTTAGTAGCTGCCTAACTGACCTTCACAGCCCAGAGGCGTAATTGCATAATGCACTATCAGTAGTAATGGCTTTCTTTTGACAGTTCAACATCATTTACGCTGTTGAGCAGACAAATTTTTCGAACATACAAAGCAAGATTGTGATATATAGTCATCATCTGCCTAGCCTTTTCCCAACTATGTTAGGGTCAGTTTACAGTCTAATCGGATGCAGCTGAATACCAGTGTTTCGCATGGAGCGACTGCCTGTCTGACCTCCACAACCCAGTTACTGGGTAATACGATACCCCTTCGTAAGACTGGTTGTCAGACTTCCGGACTACCAACGACCTGTAACGATTGTCAAAGTTCCACGAATGACAGCAGGGTCCAACTGCTTAACGACCTTTTCGAGGCACGGAGGGATCTTGGTATGTAAAGATGGTCACCCACCCACGGACCATCCGCGGCAAGCGTAGCTTAACTTGGTTGATCGACCCGTGCGGCTGTTATTACTTAGCCACAAGCCCCTCCAAGATTGTGATAGTGTATTACGCAATTAGGGTACTACTGGGTACGATACGATCCCCGTAATGATTGCCAATTATCTACATAATTATGACAGCTTATCCTTCGATTAACCCGTGCGGCTGTTAATATTTAGCCACGAGCCCCCTCCTGAATATTCATATATGATCCATGAAAATTCTATGTTGCTAAACATATCCAATTGAGAAGAGAGGTCGATTGTTTCCATAGTAGTGTGGTCTTTTGAGGACATAATCTTAATCAGGCCATTTCTTTTAGGTGATGTTTGCTACAAAATAAATAAATGAAACATTGCCTTCACCTCCAACTCCAATCATGATACAGGTGGTTCAGCTCCGTCGAACTTGAACGGGCGAGGCACCATGCGCCTCGACATCGAGCGACCCGTGCAAATAAGCGTGTGCACTGACAGGCTGCTGAGAATCACTGGCATAGCCCGCCTCGTAAGTTACGAATATCATTATTTTTTTATTTAATTAACTCTTTGTATTTCCCAGCGCGCTTTTGGAACGTTCCCGCATTCCAAAAGCGCGCTGGGTTGACTATATCGTTAAAGTCGCTGGGAATACCTGGTGACGAAGAACGCACGGAGCCGGGAAGTATGGCAGACGAAAGGGGAGGCCTGTACCCAGCAGTGGGTGATTCCGGGCTGAAATGATGATGATGATGCCGGAACGTGGATCCACGCGAGACACAATGGCTTTTTAATTGTTTCTGTAATTACTTCATTCAACGGTTAAAGACCTCGCGGTAACCCAGCAAGACTAAAGAAACGATGGATGGACTGTGTGGAAGATGATTTAGCTAGAAAGGAGGTGACTGCCGAGATGACGACTAATAGAGAAATAAGTAAGTAGGACGAAAAAGACATGTTGCGCCGACCCCAAATAAATTGAGATAAGGGCAAGAGAATGACGATAAAGGCCAAAAACTGTTTGACCTTTTATTTTATGTGTATAAAGTATTTAATAAATAAATGTAACACAGAGTAGAGGACTTTTTTGTAAAGTGCTTAATTGGACAAACATCAACTTAGACATCACACGACTCCTCTGACATCGTCGAACGTGCAGTCTTGTTTGCACTTTAAGTTTCTTAAAATAAAGTTTAAAATTCAATGTCATCTGCAAATAGAGGATTTACAGATTGACGTTGTGTGCTCGTTTGTTCTGTAGTGAGCAAATCGATGTACTTTTTGCAACTTGTTGCAGCTGAAGCGAAACATCACCCCGACTTTCACGCGGGCGCAGCGGGAAGCTCACAAACCTCTCCTGTACGAATTGAAGAATTTGTGAGTTACTTATTCTTTTTGTAGCCATATTATTTTGATTTGAAAGAGTTTCTTGCCAGTTCTTCTCCATAGGTACCTAGTACCTTCTACGCTTTTTTAATGGGCAATTAACTTCATCTTTCTAACCGGCCGACCCTTTGACAATTCAAAAGTGCTTATATATTTGGTTTATATGATATATATCTGTACATATTATTATTTCAAGTCGCTTTTTGTGTCTGTCTGTATGATCGCATCGTTCTGCTAAACTACGCAACGGATGTTGACGCGAATTTCACCAGCATTTACGAAACTTATTCCGGAAGGTTTACGTGTGCAGTACATTCATATTCAACTTAAACATGCTTATTAAAGAAATCTCGATGTTTTGTTAAGTCGTAAACACCGGGCGAAGTAGGGGCGGGGCGGGTCGCTGGGTAGTGTTGCTAAAGTTTCGAAAAGTGTTTCTGGAATTTCCTAAAGTTGTTAATCTATAATTTTGTAAACATGGATTCAAAAACGACTAGTACTTGCATGGTTGTTACTGCTCTATATTAGACCTCGACACCGCGTGTTCGTACTTTTCGAGGACAGACGATGAGTCCCGAAGGGCATACTTTCGTTAGGATATAATATGCACTATAGGTACAGAAAAAACACTCATAGACCCCAAAACACTCCTAATAGCCTCCACACGATCGTGTACTCGTTACTGTTAGCCTGCATCATCCCACTGCTGGGCAAGGGCCTCTCCCCATGCCTTACAGCTCTTTCGATCCAGGGCTAATGCGGACCACTGGCAGTCTCCAGCTCGTCCCGCCATCTTCTACGGAGTCTGCGCGACGCCTTCTAGCTGTGTCAGGGCTCCACGTGGTGGTTATTTTGGCAAACAACCGTTTCATAATAAAAATAAATGTTTACAGTAAACGAAGGTGTTGAAAACGTAGCGATCCATACGGGTCAGATCAGCGTCTGCGGACAAGAAGGTGTCGTGGGCTGGGACAGCTTGTCCCTCCAGGTGTGCTCCAACGCTAGGCCTGAGAGAGTGCACGGCAGGGGTCTCATCACTGCGCTGTTGGTGACTGCGGGCCCCCGCGACAACGCGCGGCATGTGGTGTTGCAGCCGCTCATGCTGGGGTATGTATTACTTTTAGCATATTATGACATTAATTCTACATTTTGTGATTACCTTAACTCACAAACTGTTTTATTATTTACTAAAATGTTAGGAAAAATCGTCTACAGTTACAATATTTTTAGATAGTGAGCACCATGTATGAACGTTGTTCCGTTGTTTTACATAACGGAGCTCTTTTGTAAAACCACTAGTGGTTTTGTGAAACAGCTGATTCTACAATTCATCTGCGACATATCCATAATATTATAAAACATTTTAAAAGAATAACTATGAAGTTTCTGGCCCACCCTTGTCACTGAGGAAATTTCCGGTATATTTATTTTTATTCCTGACACAGAACTTACAAGTAGACTATAAATTATATCAAAAATTGACGTATTTGGCTTGACTATTTTAAACTTACATACTCTCACACCGTTTTCCCGTGAAGGTACCCAGAAATTACAGAACGCCACCTTCTCCGACCGTAACATATCCAAAGGAGTATGTTAGGACCAGAGCAGGTGACTTTTTTTAGTTTCCAGATGTATAAATGAAGACGAAGCAAAGGTGCTTCGTTTAAATACATACTTCTGCTCTTACACGCAAACTGGTTGCGAATTCTACGCACCTGACCTTACTGAAAAATATATAATATGTTCTTTTAGGGCTTCTCCTCGTGGCGTCTCCACCCACATATACCTTTTGTTAGTCGCCTTTCATTCATCCTTTCAACGTGACCAAATCATCAAAGAATACTCTTTCAAACTTTTTCAATTACGTCTTCTTTTGAAATAATGTAAAGAAAAAAGGAAGAAAAGAAAATACATTTATTTGCGGCAAACATGACGCATAAAAAACTGTGACGGTTTTCAGCGGCAGCCGGCATTAACGTGATGACGTCAACCAGTGTAGCGTGCAATTATACTTAAATAAATAAAAGCAACAATCAAAACAATTAATAAAATAAACCATTGCAACATATGATTCGACACAAACAATAAAAAAACAAAACACGTAAAAATAAACGGAACGTACGTTGAAATAAACGTTTTTCTTTCTTTCTTTTCTTTCTAAAGAGGACTTTATTGCGGCTGCTCGCTCCTTCCTTGAAAACGTTATCAGCCTGTGATCTTGGAAATGTGTGTCATTCTAACCGAGTGCATGTCAACGATTACCTCAACCCTGACTCCAAAAAACTGCTTAATAAGACCCGAGCATTAGCGAAGGAAAAGGACTTCAAGTATCTAAGGGTTAAACATGGGAAGATTCATGTCCGTAAGCAAGAAGGGTCAGCTGTCCTCATAATTTTCAGGCATAGGGATTTAAACAAATTAAATTAGGGTACATTCCATTATTTCTCTTATCATTTAGTCGGAATAGTGTTAACATAAGTTTCGTTTCGTCAGTGAAATCTGAATCTGGACGGATTATGGCTAGAAATAGCTATAACTCTGTTGTTTATAACTCTATCAGAGATGTGGTTATGGATGAGATTAAATTCTTATCAAATAGGCCAGTGCAACCTGAGTCTGAACGGATTATGGCTAGAAATAGCAATAACTCTGTTGTTTACAACTCTGTATTCTACACCCTTTTTGAAACAGAGAAGAGGTGTGAATCTGATCAATCAGATTGTATGAGTATACAAACGCATGCAATACCTGCTAATAAATCTGTACATGATACAGGGGAGCGCTTGAACCGGTTTTCATATCACAATGAAAATAAGTTAACTCTGTCTCGAGACAATGAAAAATCACATAATTTGAGTGAAGTAATAGGGTTCAAAACATGCCTACTAACTACTTGTTGTGTGCAGAATCTTTGACATTTCAAATTCCTCAATCGTATACAAAAATTAAAACCAGGTATGATAGGCATCTATGGGAGAATGCTATCGTAGAGGAAATTAATTCACTTATTGAAAATGATACGTGGACTTTAGTACCAAACCCAGATAATAGAAATATTATCGATTGTAAGTAGGTATTTACAGTTACAAATGATAAGTTTGGAAAACCCTTGAAGTATAAAGCGACATTAATGGCTCGTGGTTTTAGTCAGAAGGAATGCAAGTTTTAGACTAATAATATTAGCTTTAGCGAATCAATTTAATTTGCTGGTTCACCATATGGATGTAAAAACATAATTTTTGAATGGAAAACTGAACGAGGAAATCTATATGAAAATTCCCGAGGGTATCCCGGCTGGACGTAATATGGTTTGCAAATTAAATAAGTAATTATACGGATTGAAACAGTCTTCACGCTTATCAAAACTTTCCCGTTTTATCAAAACTTGCTCAACGTTCCAAATGTTTGAGCAAGTTTTGATAAAAAGGGGTTTTCAATACTCATCGGCGGGCCCGTGCATTTACATTTTTAGTGCAGGTCATGTTTTAAAGAATACTTATGTTTTACTTTATGTTAACGATCTTGTGATTTCAACCGCAGATATAAATACTATGAATAGTTTAAAAACATTTATAATGGTAGACTTAAAAGAGATCAAATATTTTCTGGGTATCAAAATAATAAAATCAGGAAACAAAATTACTTTGGATCAGGAAACGTACATAAAAAGAGTTCTTGAGAAGCTTAGCATGAGTGACTGTAATTCTGTCACTACACCTCTTGAAAGTAAAATAGATTACGAAGGATTAAATTCGTGTGAAATAACAAGTGCCCCTTGTAGAAGTCTTATAGCGTATTTGCAGATGTATAGTATATCATGCCTGTGCACTCTACCTAACCTAAGTTTTTCACACTTAAAAAGGGTCTTGCGTTATTTAAAGGGCACTATAAATCTTAAGTTAACGTTTACAAGAAATGATTACAAAAATAATCTAAGTGGCTTTGTCGATTCTGACTGGGGTAGTAATACAATAGATAGAAAAAGTACTACGGGTTATTTGTTTAAATTATTTGTTCAATGCACAATATGCTGGCAAACAAAAAAGGCAGCGAACAGTGGCAACATGAAACAGAGTACATGGCACTATATGAAGCAGTAAAAGAAACTCTGTGGTTAAAGTCATTAGTAACAAGTACTGGCATTGCGATACCAGATTCTATTTGTATTTATGCATAAGCATCGCGAATAATCCCACTAGTCACAAAAGATCTAAACATATTGATATTAAGTATAATTTTTCTAGAGAACAGGTTGAGAAAAATGTGATTAAAATGATTTATGTTTCTACAGATAACCAGCTGGCTGATATCCTGACAAAATCATTTCCCGCGGTGCGTTCACCGAGATGAGAATGACACTCTGGGTGGCGTTGTAATTATATTCAACGTGGATAAATAAAATTATAAGGATATGATAATTATAAAAGCTTGGTTATGTAATAAGTAGGTTAATAACATTAATAGTATCCAGTTATAATGGATGAATTGATCAACTGTAAAGTCCCAGTCTGCAAGCAGTGTAAAAGATGGCATCATACTATCTTACACTCCGACAAACCACCAGTGCCAGCAGAGAAAGAAACGAATAAAGAAGGGAAGGAAGGCGCGTCAGGAGAGAAGGTTGTCTCAATCCACAACGCTAGAGGACAAGAGAAGGCATACCTGAAAATCATCCCAGTGGACCTTTATGGACCAAAGGGCCAAGTTCGCGTGCTAGCATTGTTGGATGAAGGATCGACGGTCACATTCTTAGACGCGTCAATAGCTGAGAAGATCGGGGCCGAAGGGAATCAAAAAAGACTTAAAATCGAAACAGTCGGTGGAAAGGTGTTAAGAAAAGATAGTTCCCAGAAGATTGAGTTAAAGATAAAAGGGCCTCACAGAAGAGAAAAGAAGGCTATCACAGCAAGAACCATCGACGACCTGAGGCTGTCTGAACAAAGCATAAATAAGGACACTGTGAAGAATTGTCAGCATCTAAAGGTAATTGAAGGACAACTTCTCTACGTCGCGGAGAGACCCAAACTGCTGATAGGCCAAAACAACCGGGGCCTCATAGTAACAAGAAGACTTAAGAAAGGCAAGCCGTCTGATCCTGTAGCCTGCCTCACCAACTTGGGGTGGGTGTTACACGGATGCGAAACGGGAGCGAATGCCCTAGTGAACTTCACACACTGCAGCAGATCCACAGCCGATGAAGAAAATATAAATGAAATCGTCCGAGAATACTTTCAGTTGGAATCTCTACGCATTCAGAATCGCTCACCGACAAATGACAGTGATAGAAGAGCATTAGAAACCCTCGAGAAGGCTACGAAGAAACTGCCAAGCGGTCAATTTGAAACAGGACTCTTGTGGAAGAAAGAAGACGAGACACTACCCAACAACTACAACCAAGCAATCCGACGCCTAGTCAACATTTAAAAGAAGTTGGATCAAGACAAAGATGCAAAAGAAAGCTATGAGAAGCAGATCCAAAGCCTAATTGAAAAGGGATATGCAGAGAAGGCTCCAGAAACCTCGAGAAAAGGAAGAACATTTTACTTACCCCACTTCGCCGTCGTGCATCCAATTAAGAAGAAGCTGAGAATAGTATTCGACGCAGCCGCCAAGTTTGAAGGGAAGAGCCTCAACGACGTCTTGTTTTCAGGTCCAGACTTACTGCAATCGCTATTTGGCGTACTGCTACGCTTCAGAGAAGGACCCGTGGCTGTTATAGCCGACATCCAAGATATGTTCCTTCGTATCAAAGTTAGAGAAGACGACCGCGACAGTCTCAGGTTCCTATGGCGTGGAAGTCGAAGAGGGGCAAGCCTGAAGAATATAGAATGTCGTCAATCATCTTTGGAGCAGCATCATCACCAGCAACAGCAATATATGTGATGAACAAGAACGCGGAAGACTTCAAGAGAACTCATCCCGAAGCGGTGAAAGCAATAAACAGAAACCACACATGGACGATTATCTACAAAGTTTTGCGTTTGCGGCTGAAGCAAAGAAGATATCAAAGGAAGTAAAAGAGATTCACGCAAGAGCACACTTCTATTTAAAGGGTTGGGCCAGTAACAATTCGGAGGTACTGTCAGAAGTAGAAGACACCAATAAAGAAGATTTTTTGCAACTAACAAAGGAAGGGAAATCTCTGGGGCTAAGATGGCCGGTAAAGGAAGACATGTTAGCCTTCAATGTTGGACTGCGTAACACAGCAAAAGACCTGTTAGATGGTAAGAGGTCTCCAACGAAGAGAGAAGTTACAAACGCTGTAATGTCTACCTTTGATCCCGTGGGTTTCGCCACGCCAGTCTTAATACAAGGAAAGAAATTAATTCAAGATATCTGGCGAACGAAAATAGACTGGGATGAAGTCATTAACGAACCACAAAAAGAAGCCTGGTTGAAGTACCTGCAAGAAGTATCGGCATTAACGACACTGAAGATTCCAAGATGCGTCTCACCTCGCAGTAGAAAAGGACAACTACATACGTTCACCGATGCAAGCGAAGAAGCCTACGCGACGGTAGTCTACTGGAGGACGGTCGAACCTGGAGGAAGTGTTCACATCTCCATGATCACCAAGCAAGGCAAGAGTAACACCAACGAAGCCAGTATCAATCCCAAGGTTAGAGCTTCAGGCAGCCCTGCTTGGCAGTAGTCTAGCAGCCGCGATTGAAGAAGAAATGGAACTTGAAATATCAATGAAGACCTACTGGACGGACTCTATCTAGCACAGTACTACAGTGGATAAAAGCGGAACCAAGGAAGTTTAAAACCTTCGTGGCAAATCGTTTAGCAGAAATTGAAGAGAAGTCCAAGCCGGAAGACTGGGGATGGGTACCAACCAAGGAAAATCCAGCAGACGACGCCACGAGGGGAACCCCTATTGAATTCGATCACAACTCCAGATGGTTTAAAGGTCCGACCTTTCTCCGTCAACCAATAGAAGAATGGCCGTTTCAAAACTTCAAACCAGAGGGTGTCCTGTTGGAAGAAAAGATCAAGCAAAAGGTGACGGTAGTAAAGGCTGCGGAAGAAATCCTTTTCAATCCAGAGAGGTTTTCAAGCAGGGAGCGACTATTGCGCACTGCAGCCAGAGTGGTCGCCTTCACATGCCTTTTGTTGAAGAAGACTCGTAAGGCAGCCGCAGCCACCGTACCCCAGGGGGACGAGCCCTGGAGACCCCAAAGAAGACCGCAGAAGGAAAAGTCACGAATCTCAAATCAATCAACCAACAAAGAAAAGAAAAGATTGTACCTACCTCTAGAAGAACATTTCAAGAAGGCCGAAGAAATATTAATGAAGATAAGTCAAAACGATAGCTTCACGATTGAAATAAAAAATCTGAAGGCAGAAAAACCCTTGGAAAACGCAAGCCGGTTAAAGAAGATCGACGTCTACATAGGAGACGATGGGATTGTCAAGCTGAGGAGCAGAACAATGAAGTTTCACGACGAGAGCGAAAGAAAGATGAATCCTATCATTCTAGATGGGAAACAGAAGATTACACGCCTCATCATACAACATTATCATAAGAAGTTCCTTCACGGGAATACCGGCACAGTAATGAACGAGATCCGACAAAAATATTGGATTCTGGGCCTAAGAGCAGTCTTAAAGGCAGTCGCACACAACTGTCAATGGTGCAAGACCAAGAAGAGATTGCCAGAGATACCTCCGATGGGAGACCTACCAAGCGAAAGGATACAACATAACCAGCTCCCATTCTCTCACACAGCCGTGGATTACTTTGGACCAATACAAGTCACTATCGGGAGAAGAGTTGAAAAGCGTTGGGGGGCGTTATTCACTTGTCTCACCACAAGAGCCGTACATCTAGAGTTGGCACCCTCTCTCAGTACCAGCTCAATGATTATGCGACTTTGGCGAATGGCAGCTAGAAGAGGAACCCCAAAAACTATATTCAGTGACAATGGAACTAATTTTGTCGGAGCCAGAAAAGAGCTGGAAGAGGCCGCGCAAGAGAAGGGCATCAAGTGGAAGTTCATTTCCCCAGGGTGCCCAAATATGGGAGGCGCTTGGGAGAGACTTGTGCGAACAGTCAAGACCGCGTTGGCAGTGGTTCTCAACGAAAGAAGCCCATCCGAAGAAGTACTTCATACACTAATGACCGAGGTTGAACACATAGTCAATTCGAAGCCTCTCACTCCAGTTAGTATGGACCAGACAAAGAAGAGAGAGTGTTGTATTATTCTGCACCTACCGACGACGCATCTCCTCAAAAATATCCCGCCAGCGAGCCCGCTCCACATTTAAGTCAATCGGTCATCGTTAACAATTGCAATGCTTAATTATTAATGGTTGTTTATATTGTGTAGTTGTTAATTTCTTTGCTATATCTTATTTAATTTACCAATGGCGTTGAATGAAAACAAAAGCCTGCATCCTCTATCATATCTATTACCAAAATGTTCGTGGCCTCCGTACTAAGACCGAAAATTTCTATCGACAATTGCGCTTGTCTGAGTTTGATGTTATTGCCTTAACCGAAACTTGGTTAGTATTTGGCATTACCGACACCGAGCTCTTTGGTGATCAGTATATGGTGTGGCGTCGTGATCGGGATTACTGTCTTACGGGTCAGACTCGCGGGGGTGGTGTATTGATGGCTGTCCGCAAGTGTATCTCTGCGATTCCGCAACCATTATTTCACTCATCAGCTGAGGACTTGTGGGTTGAGGAATTTACGACAGCCTAATAATAAAAACTACCTCAAGTTACACGTATGTGCCATTTACCTATGTAAGCAAAACCAGGGTTATTCTTTCACTGATCAACTAATTATTTTTTTTAAGTAACTTACATGAATCGGTGTTGAGCAATCCAAAAGACAAGTACTTAATTGTTGGTGATTTTAACTTGAGTGGTATCTTGTGGCAACTTGTTAATAACGTATTAATTCTTACGAACATGTGTGGCGGGGATAGGTTAATGCTTACGGATGATTTGCGAGTGTTAGGGCTTAATCAATACAATGCAATATTATATCAATGAAAGATCTTGGATCTTTTCAGTATGTGAGTGTGGGTTGATAATTATCACCCAGCACTTTGCGTTGACGTAAATTTTGCGGAATATCAGTATTTAAAGCCCGCGCCTTATACCCGGTACTTATTTAATAAAGCCGACTTTGGAGTCATCAATAGTGAAATATCAGCAATTGATTGGCAGAATATTTTTGTTGACAAATCCCTTAATGACCCTATCAAATATTTTTATGACACTATTGCTGATATTCAGGGTAGGTTAGTCCCTACAAGATCAGTCTCGGTATACCCCCTCACTTAAGCGTTTGTTGAAGGAGAAGGCTAAATCCCTTCATAAATTTAAGTTGTATGGTAGACTCTCTGTTGCAGCTACTTTCAAATATCTTCGTGAAACAGTAAAAAATCTTGAACAGCCGATCGATTCTGTAAAAATCTTACCGTGAAAAGTTAGGTGAAGTGACCTTAGAGTGTGCTGTCAATAGTGTCAATCCCTAGCATTAGTTGGAATGATAGCTCACTTCACGCTCACTTCACCTAAGTTTTCACGGTGAGATGGTTACAGAATCGCACTGCTGGTCTGTTACTCTAATTACGTCGCAGCTACTGAAACATCAATTGAAAAAAAACCGAAATCGTTTTGGAGATTTGTTAAGCAGCGTTCAATGTCTAATGTCTTACCAAGCTATTTTAAATATAACGACGTGACAGTATCTTCCCCTGAGTCCATTTGCAATGCTTTTTCTTCTCACTTTTATTATCCGTTTCTTAACCCTGGCAGTTACTCAGGCCCACCCCACAGTAACTGTTCTTCCCAAATTACTTCTAATCCTAATTTACTCGCCGATGTCTATTTTATACACACGCATCAGCTAATTAGCTGCTAGTGTGTCTAACCAAGTAATAATAATAATTGACTTCTTAGTTTCATAAAGGTATGAAAATCCAAAGGTTGTCTTTAAAAGATCGCTCTTAGCGATAAGACCGCTCATTGTGTCACCCTTTGTAAAATTTTATATATGTATGTTCTGTAATGTATATGGTACATAATACACAGTATTCTATTCTATTCTATAATCATTTAAAAGCTTAAATCTGTAACTATCTGCTATATTCGTTTCATATTCAGCCCAGTGAAGTGATGGCATAATTCGACTGCTGCCATACATAGGTACTTATATTGTGTTCTCTCATATCTCAGTCTCATTCGTACTGTTATAACCCTGACTTGCTAGCAAATTAAAAATAAATAATTAAGAGAAGTACATCCTGCACTTCTCAGCATTTCCTTGGAAACAGCACTTCAATCCAATTCAATAACCAATCTAATTTCTTCACTGAACTACGCTAACATCTTTCATTTTCCCTTCTAACTTTATTTTATTTGTCTGTCCTACTTTTTCTCATCGTTTCTCTATTCTAATTTCAGTAACTTATCCTGAAACCATGCCTGTGATGACCCGTAAGGCTACTGCTCAGAAGATGGACCTTAAATTGAGAACGGCCCTCCAAAAACTTGAAGCAAAGTGACCAATTGCTACTAGAGAATGATGAAAGTGAGTACGAAATCCGTGAGTAGAAAATAGTTGACAAAAACTCAAGCTTAAAACGGGAGCTAGTAGACCTACATCAACAATATCTGAATGTTGTTGATGAACACGACCAATTGAAGGTGATCACGGATAGTTTCAACAACTGTAGTCATTTGTATGAGGAGGCTTTAAGCAAAGTTAGGGACTTAGAAGATGAATTATTTCATGCTAATAGTCGTATTAACTAGTTAGAAAAAGAAATAGAATGTAATCAGGTTAAAGAAAAAAAAACACTTATATAATGAATAGTTAAATAATAATTGTAACCCTCATTCCATAACAACTATTGACCTTACTGAAGATTCCTTGTTGAAACAAAATTATAGTTATAAAGTTAGTCATAACAAAATGAAAAAATATGCAAGAATGAATAGAATCATTAAAAAATGTAATCATTCTAAGAAACAACAGAAGCACTTTTCCAAAAATATTTCACTGAGGAAAGAACGTGTTGAACTAATAAATAAATTAAACAATCATCAAATTAAATTAGAAGACATCAGAAAAATCTATGAAATTGATACACAGCGCTTACATTCTGAAATACAGGTACTTGAGGGCACACTTAGTTCCCTTTACATTAAACATGTGGGTTCTCAGAACCAAATTAAAGAACATATTCTTGCTGCTAGTAAGTTAGTTATGTGGCAGTGTACTTGTCGGGTTTCAAACCATGTTGCTGTCCAGCCTGAGGCTGGACCCGTCCCAGACTGAGAGTTCGTCTCAAGATTGTATCCTTAACCAAGACGTACCTGATACAGTACAAGATCTATCTCAAGTGGCACAACTTGAGATTCGTAGTTCTCCATCTTTCAGTGGTCATGATTGTTATGATTCAGTTATGTTCTCAGATAGTATAGGAAAAGGTTTAGGTAAATTAATTAGTAACAACCTGAGTTGAACTACTCAAAATTATTGTATGCCAGGGTCAACCCACAAACAAATAATGGCACCGGTATCAGAAAATGTATGTAATCCAAAAACCCACATTACTGTATTCGTAGGTAATAGTTCTAACATCAAAAAATATGAAATCACTGACTGTGTAACTGAGTTGTTACAGTTAAATTGTAGTAAGATAATATTGTGTGCTTTCCCATATTTTGAAAAATTGACAGATAGACAAAACAAGTATATTCATATGCCTAATAAACATATGCATTTTTTAGTTAGTAATCACAGTGACAAGCTTGTAAACCTAGTCTTGCCATAAATATTGTCACACCCTTATTCATGGCCCTGATAATATACCACTAGAAGTATGGAAGTGTTTAAAAGAAGATGGATGTATGTGGCTGACTTTATTCTTCAATAAGTTGTTGCACGAAGGAGGGATCCCACAAGAATGGTGCAATAGTTCCCTAGTGCATCTTCCAGAATAAAGGTGATGTACAGGACTGCAACAACTATCGAGGGATAAAGTTCATGTCACATAGTATGAAGGTATGGGAGAAAGCAATAGAGAAAAGATTGCGAGAGTAGAGTGAGATTACCCCAAACCAGTTTGGGTTTATGCCAGGTCGAGGAACAATGGACGCCACTTTTGCACTCCGCCAATTGTACGAGAAGTACAGACGTGCACATAAGAACTTGCACATGGTGTTCATTGATCTGGAGAAAGCGTATGATAGGGTACCTCGTGGTGTGCTGTGGTGGGCCTTGAAAGAGAAAGGTTCGCCCGGGAAGTATGTAGAGTTAATTCGTGCTTTGTACAGTCAATCTCGTACCTACGTCCGGTCGGCTGCTGGCTATACCGACGAGTTCAGTGTGGCTGTAGGCTTGCACCAGGGGTCGGCTTTAAGTTCTTACCTCTTCCTGTTGATTATGGACGCTTTTACGTCAGACATCCAGGAGGAGGCAACCTGGTGCATGTTGTTTGCCGATGACATTGTTCTCGTCGGTGAAGATGTACCTGAGATCCAGTGCAGATTGGAGAAATGGCAACAGAAGCTGGAGAATGTTGGCTTGAAAATCAGCAGAACCGAAATGGAATATATGTTATGCGATTTCGGCGGTCTCTCCAGTTCTGGAGCCATAGCGCTTGATGGCGCACATCTCCCAGTCTGCTCCGACTTTCGGTATCTCGGTTCACTCGTGCAAAGCGATGCCGAAGTAGATCGGACGGTTAAGCACAGAATTAACATTGGATGGATGAAATGGCGGCAGGTCACGGGAACAATCTGTGACTCCCGCATTCCCCTTAATTAAGGGGAAGATATATAAAACCATGATTAGACCTGCTGTCTTGTATGGATCAGAATGTTGGGCCACAAAAGGGATGAAAGAAAGGCAATTGCATGCAGCTGAGATGAGAATGCTAAGAGGGATGTGTGGTGTTACACGAATGGATAGAATAAGAAATGAGTACATAAGAGGAAGTCTGAAAGTGGCACCGGTAACTGAAAAGTTGTGTGGAAATCGGTTGTCATGGTATGGGCATGTGAGGAGAGTTTTGAGTATGAATGTCGATGGGTATAAGAGTAAGGGAAGACCAAAGAAACGATGGATGGAATGTGTGAATGATGATATGGTTAGAAAGGGGGTGACTACCGAGATGACGACTAATAGAGAAGTATGGAAGAAAGAGACATGTTGCGCCGACCCCAAATAAATTGGGATAAGGGCAGGAGAATGATGATATCCTGTGTTGAGCTAGATAAGCATGTTGTAGTGTGCGTTTACAGACCCCTTAATTATCAGAACTTTTCTTTATTTGAGTCAATAATGGAAGATGTCCTAGCGAAACTTGCATCCAGTAACAAAACCATAATTATTTCTCGTGGTTTTAATATTAATATTTTGGAAAATAATTCAAATAGCAGTAGATTATTAAGCCTTTTTAAATCGTTCAATTTATTTTTTAATTTAATTTAATTTAATGTTGTTACAGAACCGACTAGAGTAACTCCAACTTCTGCTACTTGTATCGATAATGTCTTCTGCGATTGTCATTACTTAGATAAAGCCATCGTCAATTATCTGCCGTCTGATCATAGTGGAGAAACGGTAACTTTTAAGTTTAAAACACCTTTGCAAAAAGTGCAAATATAATTTAGACCAATAACGACTGGCAAATTAAATAGATTTAATAGTACCCTAAATAATAAGTTAAATGTTCTGGATGGATCATAATATGGACCATGCAAATAAATTGTATGAGGATTTCTTTTTAGTAGTGCACACTGAATTCAATATTTTTTTTAAAAAGGAAACAATAAATATTTGCCTTCATTTTATACTTAGTGACTGGGCAACTAGAGGTATTAGGATTAGTAGGGAAAGACTGTTCCAAATATATGGCCTTAAGCCTTATATCAACACTGAAACTTTCCACAAGTAATATGTTGCTATGTATTCCAAAACTTTTAGAAATACCTGCAAGATAGCTAAAGCCTTGTTCATTAGTAACAAGATCAAAACAGCAGAAAACAAAATAAAAACAGTTTGGAAAGTTATACATAACGAAACTAGTGGGAACAAAATACGAAACAATGATTACACATTGGAGACTTTTTTTTTCTGGGTGGAAATCATCATATGACTTCTCCCGCTCTGGGCGGAGCAGGAGGGCGACTCAGACTTTTACTGACTAAAACCCACCCGTGTTCCTTCAGTAGTAGTCCTTCTTCAGTTGCCTATGCCAGGGACCACGGTATCTCTTTCGAACAACCCGCGGCCCTGGTAGGCATCGGCCCTAGCGGACCCCGTCAGTTTGTGCTGACATCTCTTTGAGGCGCGCCTGGAACACAACGCGCCGTCGACTCGGGCCTGGTCCTTGCTGGGCGGCGAGCTGCCCATTGCTCGCCGCCCGCAAGACCGCGCCTGGCCGTGGCCGGGAGTCGGCTGGTGACTCCCGACGTCCAGAGCGTCTCCTGCGGTGACTATGGGCGTGAGGGCGCAGAGATTGCCTCTTCCTCACGCGCTCCGCCTCCTCCTTTGCCAGCATTTCTGCTTCGCAGAAGGAGGTGACGGCTTCCCATGCACTCTCGCTCCGTACCATGGCCTGGACCAGGGCCGGACGCGAGAGATCGCCGCCGCTGATCGCCGCCACGAGGACGCGGCGGTGCTCCGCCCAAGCCGGGCAGACCTCCACCGTATGCTCTACCGTGTCCTCCGGGCGATCCACACAGTGGTAACACCCTGGCGTTTCCTCCCGCCTTATCCTGAACAGGAACCTCCCGAAACAACCGTGTCCGGTGAGGACCTGCGTCAGGCGGAAGGTGGGGGCGCCGTGGCGCCTCTCCAGCCACTCAACTGTGGCGTGCCCAGCAATGGGTTGCGACAATCGCACTCTCCATGTCGCCATGAGATCCCGCTGGAGCTCTGTCCGCTGTACTGTGATTTCTCGCGGCAGCGGAGTTACGGCCCGGCGTTTTGCCTCCTCTCGCCACTCCCATATGTGGGCGCGGGCTTTTGCCTCCAGATCCCAGAATCTTTTGTGACCTCTCCAAGGTATTTGACTGCGTCAATCACGAAACCTTACTTGTTAAACTTGAGCATTACGGACTAGATCAACGTGCGCTCAGTTTAGTAAAATCTTACCTAGTCTTGCCATAAATATTGTCACGAAGAAAAAAATTTTTTTTTATTGCAAATAATATTTATTACTTTTACAGGGTGTTAGTTTAATACATAAATATAAAAAAATTTAAAATATAAAAAGCTTATTCGAAGTGGTCTCCATTGGCTGCAATACAGTTCTTTAAACGTTGAGGCCAGTTATCAATAGAAGCACGAACTCTTTCCATGGGAAAATTCTTCACTGCCAATCGTATGGATTGTTTTAGAGACTCCAAATTATCATGGCGTTTAGAGCAAGCCGTACTCTCTAAAACTGACCATAAATCATAATTAGCGGATTAAGGTCGGGACTAGACGACGGCCAGTCTTCAGCTCTGATAAAGTCCGAAACGTTCACTTCCAACCAAGACGGCGTGGACCGAGCTTTATGACCCGGCGCCGAGTCTTGTTGGAAGGACCATACTTGGTTATCGAACATGTTGTTGTTAAGGGGCTTAACAACATTCTCAAGAATGGTATCTTGATACACTTGTGCCGATGTTTTGATACCTTTCACAAAAATATGGCTCAGTCACTCCTTCATAGCTAACACCCCACCAAACCATCACTGAAGTCGGATAATGCCCATGTTGCACTCTGTCGACTAACTGGGAAGCTTCCTTAGAGCTTTGAGCATAAATACGGTCATTTTTTTTGTTAAAATGTTACTCAATTGTAAAGATTTTCTCATCCGTAAACAAAATTTTTCTGTGACCTCCCTTTGCGTACCGCTTCATTAGTTATTTAGATTTTACCACCCTATTCTTTTTTAAATGACCAGTGGGTCTCTTATAGTGCAAGGTGAAAGTTCTAAGTCATCTTTTAAAATACGCGACATGGTTCTGGGTGCTACCTTCATCTCCCGAGATAAAATCTTTTGCTTTCTGACAGGATTTCTTCGAATTCTTTCCCTTACTGCTATGACCACCTTTTTCGTACGTACACTAAGTGGACGACCAAATATTTTTCTGTCACAAAAAGAGGAGGTCTCATTGTACCTATTAATAGCCCGGTACAAAAACATTTGACTAATACCAAGCGAATGGAGAGTTTTAAAAATTGCATTTGTTTCCAAGGACTTTGTGTAATGCAATCACAGCGATTCGGTTCTCTTTATCACCCCACTCCATTTTAATATTGCAAAATATTGTAAAATGTATTGGCGCCAAAATTAGAAAGCTCAATGAACAATCGTATAAAAATGACAGATTCCAAATTCAAATGTAATATCTTTCTTATTTTCAATTGTAACAGTATTTATGGCCAGACTGTGTATTTAAATGATAGACAGTAAAAAGTTCAAATGAACGGTGTAAATTCTCTTGCTTTAAAAGTAAAAATGGGTGTTCCACAAGGCTCGATTTTAGGTCCTTTCTTCTTTTTAGTATATATTAATGATCTACCCCATTTATTAAAGAACCAACCACAAATGGTGTTATTTGCTGACGATACTTCCTTAATTTTTAAGATAAATAAACGTGCATCAAATTTTGACCACGTAAATAACGCGCTACTGCAGGTACAAAATTGGTTTACTGCTAATAATTTGGTATTAAATTAAAAGTTCATCAAACTATTCTCGCAATCTACATGCATCAAACACTGGGCAATTCAGCAAGACTATTTGTCCATTGTGTAACACCAATCATGCATTATTTCAATGCTCTAAATTCAGTGACATGCTGAGTCCGGAAAAAATGGCATTTATAGAAAACAATAAAATATGCAAAAATTGCTTGTATGTGCATACTAAGGGTTACTGTGCGTCACGGTGGAGATCTGCCCCGCTAGGGCGGAGCACCGCCGTGTCCTCGTAGAGGCGATCGGCAGCGGCGGCGGCCTCTCGCGCCCGGCCCTGGTGCAAGCGAGAGGGAGTGGGAGGCAGTCGCCTCCTTCTGCGAAGCAGTCATGCTAGCGAAGGAGGTGGCGGGACGGATGAGGGAGAGAGCCTCCCGTCCCAGCCGCCGCGGGAGACGCCCCAGGCGTCGGGAGTCGCGTGACAACTACCGGCCACCGTAGGCGCGGGCCTGCGGGCGGAGAGCAATGGGTAGCTCACCGCCCGATCAGGACCAGGCCCGTGCCGGACGGCGCGTAAGTGTTCCACGCGCACCTCAAAGAGATGTCAGCATAATCCGAGGGGCCCCTTAGGGCCGAAGCCTGCCGGGTCAGCGGGATTGTCCGAAAGGGTTACCGCTACCCCGGAACATAAAGGGCGAAGGAAGGAACATGGGTGGGTTTTAGTCAGTAAGAGTCTGACACTCCCTTCCGCTCCACCCAGAGCGGGAGGGGTCATTTGATGAATTCCCAACAGAAAAAAAAAAAAGGGTTACTGTGCGTCACAGAAAAGATGCAGAGATTGGAACGAGCAACATAACACACTTCTGCACAACGATATTGTGGAGTCAGCGCAAACGCCCTCAGCAACACAAACAGCACCTAACCGTCGTCACCGACTTCAACTAGGTCAAACAAAAACCTGCAAAATAACTTCGCATCAAATAATGATGATGAAATATTATTACCAACAGCATTAGTGCAGGTAGTAATAGCTGGAGGAGACTACATTACACTAAGGGCTTTAGTTGATCAAGGCTCACAAATTACGTTGATAACGGAGAATGCAGCTCAAAGATTGGGCATAAAGCGTCAACAGCTGAGTGCGAACATAGGCAGGATCATTACTTTATCCAATAGAAGTAAAGGAAAGGCATCTATCCTGCGAGTCCTTACATAATGACTTCCGGTTTACAACGGAAGCGTTAATCATGACACAGGTGGTAAACAGTCTGCCTAATGTTACATTTGCAAAGAAACCTTGGGCTCATGTGAAAGACATCACACTAGCCGACCTAGACTACAACTTATCCAGGCCCATTGACATACTTCTGGATGCACACGTATTTTCTGAAATACTCATGAATGGCTTAGTCAAACGTCACCAAAACATTTAATTGCAATGTCGTAGTAAATGAAGTTAACGACTTGACAAAATACTGGGAAGTGGAAGACATCAATGGAGATGCATGCAATTCCATGACGTCAGAGGAGCGATATTGTGAGTAGTTCTACACGGCAACAACCAAGCGATTAGGTGATGGCAGATATGCAGTTCGTTTGCCAATGAAACCTAATTTTAATCAGCTGCTGGGCAAGTCAAAGCCACGAGCTGTAGCACAGTTTATGCAATTAGAAAGGAGATTAGACAGGGATGACAAATTATCGGACAGTTATATCAAATTTATGCAAGAGTACCTGGAAATGGGACACATGAAGGAGAGCAAACCTGACCGCAACACGGCATGCTGCTTACCTCATCATGGAGTACTATAACAGGACTCACTGACATCCAAATTGAGGGTGGTTTTTAACGCCTCCCAGAAAATTGACACAGGTTACAGCACAGGTTACAGCCTGAACGACTTGATGGAGTGTGGTCCTAAGCTTCATCAAGATCTATTGACATTATTACTAGGATGGCGACTATACAAGTACGTCTTTACTGCAGATTGTGAGAAAATGTATCGCATGATCCTTGTACACGAAGAAGATCAACACTTGCAAAAGATCGTGTGGAGAGAATCCAACCAAGGTCCTTTAAAGGAGTACCGGTTATGCACAGTGACGTATGGCACCAAGGCAGCACCATTTCTAGCTCATCGAACGATGAAACAGCTCGCAGACGATGATGCACTGAAATATCCGTTAGCAGCGGATGTCATCGCTAACGAGATGTACGTTGATGATGTCCTAAGTGGCAGCAACTCCATCGAACGTGCACAAGAAATTCAAAAGCAACTCATCGACATGCTAGTTGAGCTGGCCTCACATTACGGAAGTGGTCAAGCAACGACCAGACCTTGATTCAAAGTTTATCATCTTCAGATTATAACCAGACGACAATGCATTTTACAAACGATGGAATAACAAAAGCCCTGGGGGTCCAGTGGAATCCTACAACTGACACATGCTCGTTTACAAACAAAATACAATTACACTTTTGACAGTAAAAGCAAAACTGCTGTTCCAAAGCGTCTGGCTATCGGGATGCGATTGAAATGAAACCTTACCTGACAGCGTGCAAGAAGAATGGAAGCAGTTTACTAGCGACTTACACAACATAACCGAATATCAAATACCAAGATGGCTGGGAGATACTAAGAAACCATTCCAAGTTCATGGGTTTTGCGATGCGTCTGAAAAGGCCTACGCATGCGCTATATACCTGCTGACAATAAATGACAGAAACGAGCCTGTGACTAGACTCATCGCTGCAAAATCGAGGTTATCGCCAATCAACAAAAAATTTACACTACCGCGACTCGTTTTATGTGGAGCGCTACTACTTTCACGGCTCATGAAAAAGGTCCTGACAGCCTTTAAATGGGACAATGTGCACAAACATACATACGCCTGGACGGACTCTATGATTGTATTAGGCTGGCTGCATGGTGACGTCACAAAATAGAAGTCGTTTGTCAGCAACAGAGCACAGCAAGTGCATGAAGTTATTCCAAAACAGCACTGGAGTTATGTCAAGTCCAAGGAAAATGCAGCAGATTGTGCATCACGCGGAATCAGTTGTTCCCAACTACTGCAACATCCCTGTCAACTGTCCCTATTGGATGAAAAATTACAGTGAAGATACGTTTGACAAAATTGCAATTACACCGATAACATGCGAATCAAAACAAAAACAAACGCAAACGTATGTTGTGAAATGTGAACCGTCTTCAATAGTAATTGAGTTATTAGACAGACACAGCGATTTGACTCGTATCACAAGGGTCATTGCCTGGATAAAACGCTTCATAAATAGCTTTTCGAACTCCGACACTCATCTTACTATTACTACTTATTTGACATATACAGAACTACAAAGCGCTGAAAACCTAATAGTGAAACATATTCAACTGCATGCCTTCAATGACGAAAGTATGAGATTGAAGAAAAATAAAGGTTTGAGCACGAAAAGTAAGCTTTTGAGTTTAAATCCATTCAATTGACAAACATGACATGCTGCGAGTGGGTGGGAGGTTACGTAGCTCAAACTTACACGAATACACAAAACATCCAATTCTACTACCACATGACAACAAACTGACAGAGTCATTAATTTGGCACGCTCACAGAAGAACACTTTACGGAGGTCCTAAGTTAACCCTGACACATCTACGACAAAGAGTTTGGATCGTAGGAGGACATCGCGCCGTCAAAAAGGTCTTACATAAATGCGTAACATGTCGTCGATTTAGTGCTAAACAAACAAACCAGATTATGGCTGATCTACCAGAGCCGAGAGTGACAGTATCTCGCCCTTTTACACATACAGGTGTCGATTTTACTGGACACGTTGAGATCAAGGCAAATAAAGGCCGAGGCGTCAGAACACTGCTAGCGTACGTTGCAGTATTTGTTTGTCTAGCAACAAAAGCCATTCATCTAGAACTTGTATCAGACCTATCCAATACAGCATTCTTATTGGCTTTCAAGCGCTTCTGCGCGCGTCGAGGTACGCCACGGGACATGTACAGCGACAACGGCACGAATATTGTGGGTGCAAATCGGATCCTAATGCAACAATACAAATGCATTGTAGAAAACACTGACACCTTCTTCTTGGGCAAAATATCCGAGATGGGAGTTAAATGGCACTTCAATGCCGGGGCATTGCGCTTGGCCAGACCGGGGTCTGGCCAAGCGCAGGCGGACTGTGGGAAGCCGCTATGAAGAGCATGAAATATCATCTCAAACGGTTCATTGGAGATTAACGTCTGACATACGAAGAATTTACCACACTGCTATGTCAGATAGAAGCTTGCTTGAACTCACGACCACTATGCACTGTTACAGAGAACGCCGAAGAGATCAACTGTTTAACTCCAGGATATTTCTTAACCGGCACACCACTCATGACAATTCCAGAACCCGACACTGACAATATTTACAGTTTAAGCATGAGATGGCAAATTGTACAACAGCTTAGCAAGGATTTCTGGAATAAGTGCTTGCAAGAATACCTCCAACAACTACAAGCAAGAATAAAGTGGAAACGACAGAATACTGACTTAAAGAAAAATGACATTGTATGCATTAAAGATGAAAGGTTACCTGCAGGAAAATGGGCACTGGGTCGTGTAGCAGAGTTACACCCCGGAAAGGACGGTCACACTAGAGTTGTGACATTAAAAACTGCAAAAGGCGAAACTAAACGACCGATTACAAAACTGGTACCACTAGTTGAGGTTGAGGAACAAAACAACACTGACAAACTACCCAAAAACAGGCGAAACTGATCTAAAATGCTTACCTGGAACAGCTTGGTATGTTATATGCTAATGCTAGTAATAACATTGATAACACCTACTGTCCAGCAAGATATGAAACTTACTCAGCTGACAAAAAATCAAACAATTTACTTTGGCAAGATTGCAGACTTACAAGAAATTAGAGATGAATGAAAATGAAATGAAGGAAACTGGTATTTTATTACAACATGACAAATTATTGGCGCAATGTGGACACTCTGCAAGTATTCGTATCTCATATAAAGCAAGCTCGTTGCGAAGAGTGGTGGATGCAATTTCATGTTCTAATTAACCACCTTGAACAAAGCACGAGTGAACTAAATTATTACAACGAATTACAGAGGTCTCAGCGGGTAATCCAACACAGGTTCAAAAGAGGATTGATCGACGGAGTAGGATATGTTGCAAACTCGTTATTCGGAGTGCTAGATCAACATTTTGCAGGACAATATGAACAGGATATCAACACAATTAAACATAATGAAAACCACCTGCTCCAACTGCTTAAAAACCAGACATGTATTCTGGAAACCGAGAACAACATTGTACAGCGTAACGAAGCGACAATGGTGAAGCAGTTCACTTTAATTAACGATCACCTCACGTCCCTAGAAAACAAGACGCTCAAAGATAAACTTGAGAGTTCAAATGCATTCTATATCATAACATCGGCCATAGCTGCAGAAAGAATGGTCCAAAACTTAAAAGATGTTCAAGAATCTCTCATCAACACACTGACAAATATGTACCAAGGACATAAGGATGTACATCTATTATCACCAACCCAAATGCAAAGCGAACTAGATAGAGTAGCTCGACTACTACCTCGCGATTCTACATTACCTGAAGTTTGTAATGACGTAAGAAACGTCTACAGGCTGTTCAGAATTCATGCACGCTTATGCGTTATCGCAGCACTACCTGTTGATGGAAATAAAAGTACCGATCTTGAGTGATGCCCTATAAGAACTTAACAGACTTATCAGCATTCCTCAACGTATTGAGATTAATCGGGTAATGTACGTTATTCCCAACTCTGCATTAATAGAATTTAACGCCAACCAATACTCATTTATACCCCTAGAACAATATGACATTCATGAATGCCAAAAATAACACGAACAAACTCTACTGTGCAAACTAAATCACCCTATGTACAACACCGGCGATCGTCACAAATCTATTTGCGATGTACAGCTAATTCGAGACAACGAAGAACACAGCGTTTATTGTCATACGGAAATAAAAGTATGCGCCGACAAATGGGTCAAATTACATAAACAAAACACCTGGTTTTATTATTGTTGTGACATGTGCGAAGTACAATTAATGTGCGGCACTCAAATGACATCGTAGACGTTACGTCACTCGGGTCTGATAACGCTGAAACAAGGATGCAACTTGCAAGGCGACTCATTCACATTGCACGCATTTATGGAACATACAATTGACATTTTAGTCAACGAACCATATGCGATGATCATGCCCACTATCTCTCCAATCAACAACATTATCAATACCTCGATTCGTAACTCATCTTTGCATATTGAAACGCACGAAGAGACGTTCAAGAAGATTGACACACAAATACGCTCTATAAAAGAACAGTCTAAGCTAGACACCTTATTCTCTCACGACGTTCATCACTACATTGCAATCTATGTGGTTATTACGATTAGCATTGCACTGTATTGACTGTTTGTAACATCGGTGTACTTTTGGCGAAAGATGGCAACCCAAAGACAGGGGGAGGGTCCGCAAGACGCGAGAAGCAGAAGCAGACGAGAAGAAGATCATGACATCGAGGACAGGAACAGCAAGATCGACAAACGGGACTCAAAAGTGAACAAAGTGTCGTGTGTTAACCCTACCTTAACTGAAGTGAAATTTGACACTGAAAACCATAGTAATGTGTGCTAATTTATTATTATGGCATTCATGAAATTCTATTTATAGACTTTAGGTTACATTTTACATAATAGTCGTAGATCAATTATATTTACATTAGTCCTGCATTTTTACATTGTTTTTTATATTCTTATTTTATTATTTCTTACATATTATGGAATTGTTTTATTTAGTTATTCTCTTTCTTTGTTGTGGCAATATGTACGGTGCACGTACATGGGTTTTAAAATATTTTTATTGCAATTAGTTAGCCAGTAGGCTCACATATTTGCAATTTAGACGCGACCTACATTTGGCGGTGCATTGACACTGACACATTGCATTATTCTATGCATTTAAGTATCGTACATTTAGTGTTCAATTAGACGTGGTTTGAGTCGGACAACTTGCATTTTTATTTAGATTCATCCCGTTGAGCATTAACTGACTTTTTATGCATTTAAGTTTAATTTGTCATTCTGCATTACATTAACATTTTACATTTGCATTGACAATACTTATGTTCGGGGTGCACCCTACAAACATAATGACGGTACCTTGTCAATACATCTATGAAAACATCATGTACGTAAGAAAAAAATTAAATTTATTCAATAAAAGAGGTGAAAGACGCAACTATAGGACTAGAAATAGGGACCAATTAGTTCATACAGGTTTCAGTCTGGCTAAAGTAGACCTCAGTAGTAGTAGTAGTAGTAGTAGAGTATCCTTCATGGGGTACTGTTTAAAATGTTACAATATAATTTCTCCCCACATACTCCAACTGAATGAAACGAAATTTAAATCTTGTATTAAACGCACACTATGTAGCCCAGCATATTATAAGTTAGGGGATTACATCGCTGACAAAAATGCTTGGCTCAATGCTGGTCCTGCTCCACAGGGGCGCATAAACTAATTAGCATTCGGAAACATTGTTGGAGCTGCTGAACATGGAAAAAACTATCTTTGCATTGTATAAATTCAATTTCTTATTATTGTATAAGTGCACAGCACACGTGTGAGCGCTATGTACTTTCTATAAAGCTACCATTTACTGGGTACGTCTTTCATCGACTTGAATGTGCCCTGGCGGCTGAGAGTATGTCATGCTCACTCTAATGTCTCGCTGGTGGTGGCGTGTGTGTTGGATCATTAAGTTCCCTTCAAAATGGTTGAGCAGAATGGAGCTGATCCATACGTCATGTTCGTGAACGGGCGCCGTCAGTGGGGACTGGTCATCTCTTAGCTGCCACGGCTTATTTTAATTTCTGAATTGTGTTTATGTTTTCTATAGCGGACGCTTTTAACGTGCACGTCATTCTACATCGTTCTCACATGGTTAATTTCAACACGAATGATGTAATCAAATACATATTTTGTAACAATTTTATGATTTAAAAGAGTGTCCATGGGGTTTCTGCCCGTTCTTCTCCATAGGTACCTACGCTTTGGAATGGGCAACTAGCTTCATGTTTCTGACTGACCGACCCTTTGACAATTCAAAAGTGCCTGTAATTGGCCTAGTTTAAATAAATGATTTGAGCTTAAATTTAAGAATGCGGAAAGCATTATCACCTGTACGGAAAGGTCCCTACAAAGTAGTGAAATTTCATGGGAACCACACACTTTATCTATTAATCAATAGAAAACACGTCAAATATCATTACGATGAAGTAAAATTTGCTACAAATACTTTCCCTAGGTAATCAGTACTCCTGTCTTTATAATTTTATTTAGTGTTAAATTAGTTGAGGACTTATACATATTTAATCTCTTCCAGCCTGGCAGCATTATGCTATAGTGTGCCAAACACCCAGGACACCACTAGGGTAAAACCGGGATAGATGCCCCACTTTTTGAAATAGCCTCCTTATTTAAAAAATATTAATTTTATATGAATAATTTCTATGAGTATAGCTAGTTTAATCATTTATATTGCATTATAATTATTATTTTTTGACCTATCAATAATAAATTTTGCAGAATTTAGCTTTTTATGGAAGACTTTTTTTGAGGATAGATGCCTACCTGTATGGATAGTTGCCCCACCATGAAAATACTAAGAAGGATAGATGCCTGCAGTGCGGGATAGATGCCCTTTTTACTGTGTGAACGAAAAACCCAACCAAATATGAGGTCGAATTATGAAAAACCATTTTAATTTTTTTTAATGTTTTTATTTTTATCGTTTTATGATAATTCTAATACGATACAAACAAACATAATAAAATTTCAAAAACATTTGTTCAACAAAAATATTAATTCTTATTTATATTAATTATTAAGTGCATAATCATACTTTTTTAAAAATTAAAATAACACATAGAGATCATTCCTAATCCTACTTAAATGAAGTTGAACCGGATAGTGCTTACAGTTTTCCACATCTTGAGCAAAAATTTCTGAAGTTCTGAAGTTTCTGTAGTTGTTCTACAGTCCAAAAACATACTCGAGCTGGCACTCCTTCCTTTCTTTTTTACTTTCGTGGCATGGTTCTGCTACAAGTAAAGAGTCCAAATATAAAAATACGGAAAAACATAAAAAATATAACAGAACACTAAAAATAGTTACACTGATACCATTATAGTGTATGGAGGGATAGATGCCCTTAAGGGCATCTATACCTCGAAAAATCAGGGCAACTATCCTTTATGATAGGGATAGATGCCCAAGTATTTTTTAAATAAATTAAAAACAAAAGTGCAACTATTAACACCCAGATGAACACTTAATGAACCAGTACATTGATGTAATAAAAAATATAATGGAATGCATTACTACTTATAAAGTTATACAATGGCAAATACTAACCTTTAAATCTTTGACGTGTTCGTGAATTTTGCCGCGGAGATGATTGCACACACGAGCGAAACGTGTCCTCACCGTACGACAGCCAGGGTGCAATTGAGGTGCAGGGTGACTGCGGCTCCTACTTATACTATTAATTCATAGTTGCGAGTTTGGGAAGTTAGGTTTTTTGAAAATGAGGCATCTATCCCACTGCGGCATCTATCCCGGTTTTACCCTATTTATGTTGTTATTGTTATTATCCAACAGATTTCTAAAAGCCCTGGCGTCTATTTTAACCCTTCAGGATCTATAAAAATAATAAACGACTAACTAAACATCTTAGTGCCTATAGAAATAGAGTACATTAAGCCGCACATAGACAATATAAAAAGTGTACTGTTCTCGTCCTTACATCAATGCACCAAAATCAATACAATAATCAACATAAATTGCCAGATTATATTTCAACCACTAATCTCTATGAATGACGACATAACTAGAGACTACTATTCAATTTCACACCTAATACCAACCAAAAACAAACGATCTGCCTGGATACCTGAAGACCAATTCTCGTAATTTAGAACGTTCAAAATCTAGTCGCAGTCTCATCTCAGCGACAAACAAATGTCAAAAACTTATCAAAATGTAGGGAAATTAGAAGTATTTTTTGACAGATTGAGAATGAGATCAGACTGTGAACTGTCTTAAAATTACGAGAATTGCCCCTCAGACATCGATACTATTTTCAAGCATACTCGTATAATCGGGACAATGGACGAAGATGACGCGATTAATTACAATAAAGTCATTCAATTCGTTGAACAGTTTACCAAATTCGCAATTCACCAGATTCTTAACCCACCAGATTGTCAATTAACCTGTTTCTCACCTTATCCGATTCTCTACTCACCAGATTCTCAATTCACCAAATGTTGTACAGATACGTAACAAATTGTTTACGATTTGAAATAGGGACGTACAGAAATTCCGCAGTGTGAGCCAACGGTTAGTAGGTATATTAGTTACCTACATATTTTATTTTTTATTGATTGTTAAATAATCTCAAGTATTGTTGAATTTAACGATGATAATGATGCTAACAATTAAAATAAAGTTCATTAACATACATACAAATACAAGATATAAATAATATAAGTGTAAAGGGTTTTTCAATAGGCCGCTTGAACTTTGACAGCGTATAGCGGCCATCTTGGTAAAGCGATAGCTGTCAAATTTGGCGCGAATACAGATTTTTTCGTGACATTTCACCGTGGAACGCTACGCGCTTCAACAACGCGAAAGAAATTGTTAAAATTTATCATCAGTGCTCTGTTCGCCTAACGTTCCGTGCATTGCGTTCAATTTATGACATTCATGGCCGTCCTACAGAGGCCACAAGCCGTTGTTTAATGAATAAATTTGAGACAACCGGGTCAGTGATCGATGAAGCAGTGCCTGTACGTCAAAGAAACGCAAGATCGTTGGAGAATATTGTTGCCGTTCGGGATTGTATGCGAGAAAACCCACAGACAGCACCGTGTATTCGCTGATTGGGCTTTAGAGCATTTGGCGGCTGCCCCTGCTTTCGGAAAAAAAAATTATTTAGTAATGAGGCTCATTTCTGGTTGAGTGGCTTTGTTAACAAACAAAATTGCTGGATTTGGAGCGACTAAAATCCACGGGAGATTCATCAGGTGCCTCTACACTCCGAAAAAGTCACTGTTTGGTGAGGATTTTGGTGCGGCGGAATCATCGGCCTTTATTTCTTCGAAGATGCGCAAGGAGCCACTCTCACTGTCAATGGCGACCGATATCGGATGACGATAGCAATTTTTTTGTGGCCTAGGATAGATGGTATGGATCTCACAAATATGTGGTTTCAACAGGACGGCGCCACTTGCCATAGGTACTGTACGGGAAAAAAAAATTATTGGATGAGAATTTCGAGGGCTTCGTCATCTCGCGTGGTGGCGATATCAACTGGCCACCGAGATCGTGTGACTTAACACCGCTCGACTACTTTCTGTGGGGCTACGTAAAATCTCTGGTCTATGTAGACAAACCACAGAGAATTGCCGGCCTGAAGGCCAACATAGCTCACGTCCTTCGTGAAATTGAGCCCCATTTATGCGAAGATGTCGTCCAAAATTGGTCAGTACAGCGGAGTCGCGGCGGCCATTTGACTGAAATTATATTCTATAAATAATGTCATCGAATTTCCTTTAAAATAAAACCAAAATTTTGGCAATATCGCTCTTTCGTCCGTCCCGTCTTCCTAATCGGACGTGTTAACTATTTTTTACTTAAATAATCTTTGCATCTTAATGTTTTTGTCACTCGGAAATATTACTTATGTTATCATTATCTGCCTAGCCTTTTCCCATCTATATTGGGGTCGGTTTCCAGTCTAACCGGATGCAGCTGAATATCAGTATTTTACATAGAGGGACTGCCTATCTTACCTCCACAACCCAGTTACTGGGTATAATATTACTTATGATACTGGCCATAAAACTCTAAATTCAGTGCTATTTGTGTGGTGAAGTGACGGGCAAGCCCGACCTTGACAAACGCGGTGTGCCTGTGCGAGTAGTACATACTGTGTCAAAATACTGTCGTCTTTGTCTTGCGCGCTCGACGGTTGAGTACCTAACTGCTTGCTATTCGGCGGCGCCCCGGTAGCAGCGTAAACAAACATTCAAGGGGGTCTACTACGAAGTGCAAAGTGCGAATGATCGGATCGGACCGACACATGGCCGAACCAAATAGGTATTATTGAAAAATGCGAAAAAAGTTCGGATCGGCTCAGTAGGGTCGGGACCATAGTCAATATTCGAAAGAGTGTAGGCGTGTAGGATCGGGACCGACCGAACCAAGTAGTAACTTCGTAGCAGGAAACGGCCGAACGTTCGGCCGATACCACTTCGGAGTAGACCCCAAGTACTTTTCATAACGAGCGCCGGAGAAAGTTACTACGATCTAACGCAGCCGCACTTCTACTACAAGTACCATACCACTTCGTTGAATAAATCAATGTTAGATACTGATATAAACCTACTGGGAAGTACAAATAAGACCCCACCTAATTATGTTTTTCAACGAGTCAAGAGGAGCAGAGAGGATATGGATGATTGTCTCTCTAGGCAATTGCAAGAATTTAAAGAAGAGAAGAGATAAGGAAGATGATGTCTCTTTTTTCAGTTAATCAAGGTAATGAGATGTCAAAAATCTCCGCTACTCTGAAGGAAATTCAGCTATCAAATGCCAATACCTATTGAGAACTCAATAGCTTTTCTTACCGCACAAAATGATTACCGAAAACAATTCACCAATTAGAAAACAAGGCGAAGAAAGATAAGGAGTAGGTACATAGTGTTAGGGTTCGCTAATTTAAATTTTTATTTAATTAAATTGAAACGCCAAAAATACTAGTTTCCAGGCCAATATCTAACTATTTGATTCGAATATTTTTGTACCTACTGACAACTTTAGTTTGTCGTTGGTCGTTGGATGCTTCTGATTGGCTAATCAATCTGAGGTCAGCACATTGTCATCTGTGATTGGCTGACGACATTAAATCGTTAACCAATCACTGAACTCGATTTTACCGCGGAAATGATGGAAAACCCTGCGAGGCGGGAAGAGGTCGGTTGAACATTTCGGACTAGAGTGGGTCGTGAAAAAAAGAAATAAAGTTGTGTTTCCCGTTACTTGGATTTTCTTCAGTACTTCACCTAGGCATCCTGAAAGTCTAAATTTAGTCCATAGTCTCAGTCACAGAGCACTTTATATTACCGGTTTCAGTTCTATTTTATATATCAGAAATGACACGCTAACCAAACTTAAAACGTAAGTACACGCACATGGCTTTAATTATTTAAATTCTGAATTATATTTCTTTTTGTGTTTTATCTTTGCATTATAATATTTATTATAATTTTATATTTAATGCAAATTTGCTTAATAGTAGTAATGGTACTGAAATCAGTGGTAATTTAAAGCATAACGGTCGTATTACGGAAAGAATGAACATGCGTTGAACAAGATTGTTTGGAGATAAACAGTGTTTAAACCTATCTAAATAGCAACTCTAGACGTAGTCTAAGACTTAGAGAGTGGTTCTATTGTTTTGTAATGCGACTTACAGTACTTTATAACGATTTATCTTATTTGTGTGCCTAAATTTTAGTTTATGTATGTCTTAATAAGTGTCTGAAATGGTCGAGAATGTTATCCTATGACGGCTACTAAAAGGGGTACGAAAATTTGCTTAGTTTTGGCGTAGGACGCACCGTTTCCGAGATATGACGCATTTTTCATCCTTCAATTGAACCGAATAATATGGTGTTATTCACCATATTTTTAGTCATAGTTATTAACATACCCTCTTTGTCTGCGAGTGTTTAGATCATGGACAAGCCACCAAGATGCAGAGAACGCTCAAATCAAGATTCCAGTCGGCGTAGACTGGAGACACCTAGTCGAGAGGATTGCTCACGAAGTCGAAGCGGCCTGCGCAGCCCGAATCGATCTCAAGATGAACGAGACTTCCTGCTGGGACGGCAGAGAGTACAGATGCTGGAGCAGGAATTACGCCGAGAGTGTGAACGACTTCGTGCGATGTAGGACCATCGTCGATCATCGTCACGACGTGCCAGCGAGCGTCACGAGCCCTCCGGACCTCGGGAAGCTGAGCGTCGCGCAGTCACGTGCCAGCGAGCGTCGCGAGCCCTCCGGACGTCGAGAAGCTGAGCGTCGGGCAGAGCAACGTGCCAGCGAGCGTCGCGAGCCCTCCAGACATCGGGAAGCTGGGCGTCGGGCAGAGCAACGTGCCAGCGAGCGTCGCGAGCCCTCCAAACGTCGGGAAGCTGAGCGTCGGGCAGAGCAACGTGCCAGCGAGCGTCGCGAGCCCTCCAGACATCGGGAAGCTGGGCGTCGGGCAGAGCAACGTGCCAGCGAGCGTCGCGAGCCCTCCAAACGTCGGGAAGCTGAGCGTCGGGCAGAGCAACGTGCCAGCGAGCGTCGCGAGCCCTCCAGACATCGGGAAGCTGAGCGTCGGGCAGAGCCACGTGCCAGCGAGCGTCGCGAACCCTACAGACGTCGGGAAGCTGAGCGTCGGGCAGAGCAACGTGCCAGCGAGCGTCGCGAGCCCTCCTGACATCGGGAAGCTGGGCGTCGGGCAGAGCCACGTGCCAGCGAGCGTCGCGAGCCCTCCAGACGTCGGGAAGCTGAGCGTCGGGCAGAGCAACGTGCCAGCGAGCGTCGCGAGCCCTCCAGACATCGGGAAGCTGGGCGTCGGGCAGAGCCTCGAGCCAGCGAGCGTCGCGAGCCCTCCAGACGTCGGGAAGTTGAGCGTCGGGCAGAGCCACGTGCCAGCGAGCGTCGCGAACCCTCCAGACGTCAGGAAGCTGAGCGTCGGGCAGAGCCATGTGCCGAGCAACGTAGCAATGCCGGAGAATATATAAGGTCACGTAGTCTATCTTTTTCTAAGAACGATCTTGTTAGTGTTTTAAAACTGTTGAAAGAGGATCTGTCGTCTGTCGTCACAGCCACATAACCAAAATGCACAGTCGTCTCAAAAGATAAACCACCAAAATATATTGCCTAATTTTGACCCTTCAACTAAAAATCAACTTATTGATATATAGCTGAAAAAGGTTAACGAATGTGCGTCGGTATATGGTTGGGACGACAGACCTACCACTCATTTTGCCATGCAGAAATTCCAAGGCCTGGCTAAAATGTGGTACGAAAGCTTGAATTCCATTCTTTTCAGCTGGAAAGAATGGCAAGATAAATTGATAAATACATTTCCTTGTGAACAAAATTACGGCCAGACTTTGGAGGATATGCTGAAAAGAAAGAGCAAGTTCAATGAGCCCATCGAAGTTTATTATTACGAAAAGCTTGCTGTGGTGAATCAATGCGATATAGTAGGAAAGCGTGCCGTGGACTGCATTATTCACGGCTTGAGTGACAGGACGCTTAGATCGAGTGCGTTGGCATTACGATGCAATCACCCTGACCAACTTTTGCAGTTCTTATTAAGCAATAAAGATGCTCAACAGCCTTCAATGGACCATGGCCATTTTCGTAACAAAATTGTAGACAATACACATCAGAATAATAACCAAAACCAAGCTCCAAAATGTATATCTAGATCGGGTCAGGCTAATGGTTGCTATAATTGTAAGGAGAAGGGGCATAGTTTCCCACATTGTCCTAAACCTCTCTTGAAGTGCCAACGATGCAATAAAATCGGTCAAACGATAGAGACCTGCTTTAGCAAGCCAGGAGAAAAAGATCTCTAGTGTAGATAATGAATTTTTTGCATCCTGAAGATGTACACAATGTTCGCCAATTCCTCGGGCCTTTTGTCAAGTCAAAGAGAGGCTATACTTACTTACTTGTAGTTGTAGAAGCCTTCATCAAATTCTGTTTTATCAAACGCGTTAGAAATACTAATAGTTTGAATGCAGTTAATAATATATAATATAATATTATTTTATTCAGTATTAAATTGGTAAAATATTAACATAAAGTCTTAGGAATAACTTACAAAGGTTAATGTTAGATGCCTGTACTAGGATAAACCTGTATCACAGGCCGCATGAGCATACTTTATGGTAATTGTAAACAATAAAATTCTTAACAATATTTAACATTAGAAGTTTTGATATAATTACTAAAATTTATTAATTCGTTATTTTATACATAGTTTACTTAAATACTATTTACCTTAAAGATCAAAATAACAAAAAGTCGTAATTACGTAATTACGACTAACGTTACACGTAATTATTTAGTTTGCGTAAAATAGTTTCTTGCACTTTATAACCTAGGTAAACACAAGATATGATTTTACGTCAGCAGAAATTGGTAAGTGGGCTAAAGTCAATGTTGCACAAAATTAAATCACGTTCGAGGCAATGTGTTTATTCGAGTTTTGCTGCTGACGACTAATGTGTTTAAACATTTTAAAAAATCGAGTGTTTGTACGGAAGTCTAGCCTTAAGCATGCCGCTCTAGGTGCCCTCGTAGTCGATAGAGTTGATGTACCTGTATTCCGCTATTTTCCTAACAGGCACTCATTAGAGTTCTTGAAGATATATTTTTTACATTTAGGGTCCCTGACCGCCTTGTAAGCGATCGTGGTACATGCTTTACATCTCATGTTTTTAATCGGTTCTGCCTAGACAAGGGAGATGTGCGCTGAGTAGTACCGAAGGGTGCGAGATGGCAATTATGTCGGATGAGTCATGACAATATCTGTCATTTTGGGGTTGAAAAGACTTTGGAACGATTAAAGAAAAGCTATTGGATCCCAAAAATGACACGATTCGTTAAAAAGTACGTGAGCGCCTGTATTGAATGTGCGTACGCTAAAAATAATCAAAGTGGTAGTGAAGGTCTTCTTCACCCTGTAACGAAAGTTGAGGTACCTTCTCATACATACACTACACATTGATCGTCTCGGACCCTTTGTGAAATCCAAGCGAGGTTTTTCTTACCTATTAGTAGTAGTTGACGCTTTTACAAAGTTTTGTTTTGTCAGACCGGTTCGGAACGCTCACACTCAGAACGTAATAAGGGTGCTAGAATACATATTCAGGATAATTAGAACTCCTGATGGCCTTGTGAGTGACATAAAAACATATGCTGAATGCTGTCTCTAGTCCCCGATCAAACAGTTAAGTCGAGCGGTATAGCCGCACAATTCTCAGCTCTATGAAGGCTTTAAGCGTGAAATGTGGTGAAAAAGAATAGGATTGCCATTTAGGAAGAATTCAATGGGGACTAAACAACACTATCCAAAAAACGACCGGCAGGACACCGGTCGAGGTTATGTTTGGTACCTCTATCAATGTTTCGGCAAAATCCATCCTTAATTAGATTTCTGATGAAACTCGCGAATCCACTAATTTACCCACTATACGCCAGGAAGTTAAAAGTAATATAGACAAAATCTAGTCGCAGTCTCGTCTCGGTGACAAACAAATTTCAGAAACTTGTCATAATGTTGGGAAATTAGAGGTATTTGTAACAGATTGAGACTGAGATCAGACTGTGAACATTCTTAAAATTACGAGAATTGCCCCTCTGATTCACAGTCTGACTCTGCAGAAATGACTACATACATGTAGCCTCCGGTATTTGTGCATAAATGTTGTATACAGCATTACCGCTTCGTCTCGTGGTTTTTATGCAGCCACCCGCTTTTTACTGAAAGAAAGCGTTAACAGTATACTGTTAACACTTTCTGCGCGGTGCTAATCACCATAGTTATAAATAGATGCTATTTAACACGTCGAAATTGTATACCACATACATATGCTTACACATAACTCTTATACATGCATTATACCTACACTTACACAACAATCATTTATCTAAAACAATCTTATTTCTCATAGACTTACACATTGTTACTTACACTTATAATACATTCAGTCGCTATTTACATTTACCTCACACCGTGTTGTGTATTAGTACATTAGTAATATAAAAAGAGCAATCGTTCGTTACTATATTATTAGCGTGAAAACGTTATTTTCAAACTGCCTACCATGCGGGGCTGTCTATAAAACGAGGGTGTGGCCAGTAGGTACTCGCCCCTTACGCCGTCTCAAGAAGCCATCGTGATAACATCGTTTTGTAATCGTTTTTAATCAGGAAGTATTTTTTTTTAAGTTTAAAATCGTATTTGCTTAAAATTGATTAAAGTTTAGTGTTTTGTCATTTCGTTAGTTTTTGTTTAAATAAAATTGGTATTAACCGCCAATATCAGAAGTGGGATAGGCTCCATTGAATCATGAATCATGAATCATGTCCGAAAGAGCTACCACTCGTAATAGAGGTAGAAATAGGCGTGATCAAAATAGATGCAGCCGAACTCCAAGAAACCCTTGGAGCTATTCTGACGCGCCTGACCGCGCTAGAAAATACCAGCCTACCCTCAACTAGCACCGTGTTGGCGACAACAACCCCGGAAGCATGTGCCGTTGTGGCGTCAGGGCAGATAATCGCGTCTTCGCCGCAGGAGCCACAACCAGCAGTGCATGAGTCGAACACCAGCATCGTTGGAGAATCGCTTGCAAGTACTTCGACGTCACTGGATGCTACAGATCGCCTCATTGGAGCGTTGAGTGCGTTAACCAAGGTCAGATCCAACCATTATATATCAATCTTTGATCCCAGCACACATGATATAGATTCTTGGTGTGAAGAGGTTGAAAGGGCACGTGATATTAATAGATGGGATGACAATGAGTTTTTATCCCGGATTGCTAACTGCTTGAAGGGAGATGCTCGTAGTTGTTTTTTCCTGGGTGGAAAATCCTCATGGATGTCCGCCGCCCTGGGGCGGGCGACGGGGTCTGTCAGACTCTTACTGACTAAAAACCACCCCAGTGTTCCATCTCACACCTACGCCGGGGTTCGCGGGAACGTAAGATCCTTCCGCAACCCCCGACTGGTACCGGCCCGCCACCGCGGGCCTCCTCGGATCAGGGGGGGAGTGAGGTGTTTGACTCCCCCCGCGACGTCTCCGCCCTCCGCCGACGCCCGGTGCGCCTGCTGCGGGCTGGGTGAGAGGACGAGATCTCCCTCTCCCTTTCCGCAGCCTCCTTCTGCGAGACGACCGTTTCGCAGAAGGAAACCACCGCGTCCCAGGACTCTTCGCTGCCGACCATCGACTCGACCACGGCCGGCAGCGACAGGTCACTGCCTACTTCTGAGATGAGGGCACGGCGCGGCTCCTCCCAGGCGGCACACTCTGCCAGCGTATGCCGCGCCGTGTCCTCCCGACAGTCGACGCAGTGGTGACACCGGGCGTCCGGCTCCCTGTTTATGCGACAAAGGTACTCCCCGAAGCAACCATGCCCCGAGAGCACCTGCGTCACCCGAAACGACAGGGAACCGTGCCTCCTCCCGAGCCAGCGCTCGAGCACCGGCCTGACCGCCTCGATGGTGACGAGGTTAGCGGTAGGGCGTGTGAGCCTGTCCCGCCATTCCGCCACCAGGCCCTCGCGAAGCTGAGATCGACACAGCTCCATGTGTCGCTGCATCGGTCGCTCGCCCCGCGCCCTCGCTTCCTCGCGCCACCGATACAGTGACGCGAGTACTTTCACCTCGAGGTCCCAGGGCGGGACGCAGACAGTACCCAGGCCGCCTCGTAGGAGATCGTGCGATATCCTCTGATGACTCTGACGGTCATCGCTCTCTGCGGTTTCCGCAGTATCGCGATACTGCCGGCCGTCAGGTCAGAGGCCCACACCGGGGCCCCATACAGGGCCATCAATCGCACGACCCCTACGAACGACCGCACCTGGTCTAACTTTAAGATTGAGTTTAAACCGCTTTGCTCACGAAGAATTGATGTTGCTAATATTTTGTTTGACGTCATGAGTACAAATTCCGACAAATATTCCACGTACGCAGAATATGCTAGGCGCGCTCCGTCTTGAGACTAAATATTGTTAGAGGGTTAAGCGATGATTTAACAGTCGCGATTGTCATACGAGGGGTAACTGACGCACAAGTACGTGCTGCTGCGACTAACGCTCATTTAACGGCCAAAGATCTTGTTGAATTCTTTTCTATTTATACCAAACCGAATCGAAGCATCTGTAACCTCTGTGAAATCTTCCCAAAGTAAACAGTTTGACCGAAACTCTCGAAAACGTCCACATAATAATAAAAATCGCGAAATTACGTGTTTTTCATGCGGTACCATGGGTCATGTGCGGCGCGCGTGTTCTAAACAATCTAAAAAAATTAAATCTGATGAATCGACAGAAACAATTAATAAGAAACCGAATAGGCCGTGTTCTTTCTGTAAAAAGCCAGGTCATAACGCCTCTGTCTGTTTTGCTAACCAAAGATCTGAAACGCGGAATAAAAACAACGTTAATTTTTGTTTGAGTTGAAAGGCGCGTCAACAGACAGTGACGTCACAACGGCCGTTATACAGGGTATACCTATAGACGTGCTGATAGACAGCAGATCGCGCGTGTCACTTATTTCGGAATCGGTGCTTAAATATTTTAATTGTACTCCCACATATCAGGTATTACGTGGCATAGGTGACCAAAACATTGAGTGTAATAGCCGCGTAACATTCGTTGTAGAATTTAGCGACATTTCATTAGAGGTGGACCTTTTTGTTGTTCCCCTAAAATGCCTAAATGTGCCAGTACTAATAGGAACAGATGTTTTGAACCGCGAGGGGGTAACGTACATTCGTGCAAAGAATGAGCAACGTATAACTCGAATTCCTAGTTCGGTTGGTCAAAATGTATTGCTCATCAACTCAAGTGAACAGTTTTCAATTAACACGCCGCTTGAAGGTAGCGATCATGAAAAATTAATGTCGGTCGTAAATCAATTTAAGGAATTCTTTATTATTGGGACTGCCGTAACAACAGTCACAACCGGTAATATGCGTATTGAGTTGATAAGTGAGATACCGATTTGTTATAGGCCGTACAGACTCTCAATCGACGAAAAATGTAAAGTGCGTGATATTGTAAAAGACCTGCTAGACAAGAAGATAATCCGCGAGTCCAACTCTCCATACGCAAGTCTGATTATTCTTGTCAAGAAAAAAGACGGAAAGGATCGTATGTGCGTTGATTATCGTGCGTTGAACGCGATTACCGTGAAAGATCGCTATCTATTACCCTTGATAGAAGATCATATTGATTGCCTTGGTAAGAGCAAATTCTTCAGCTGTTTAGATATGGCAACAGGCTTCCACCAAATTTTGGTGGACAGCGACTCGGTAGCGAAGACCGCCTTCGTGACCCCAGAAGGACATTACGAATATCTAAAAATGCCGTTTGGTCTCGCGAACGCGCCAGTCGTATATCAACGAATAATCACAAATACGCTTAAATCACTAATAGAGTGTGGTAAAGCCCTCACTTTTATCGATGACGTGTTATTGCTAGCCTCTTCTATCGATGAAGCAATCGAGAACGTACGCGAGGTATTAAAAACACTTACTTCTCCAGGATTTTCTATTAACTTAAAGAAAAGTACATTTATGGCCACAGAGGTTAAGTATCTAGGTCGTCGAACTATCTCTGAAGGTCAAATTAGACAGAGCGAGCAAAAAATTAAGGTTTTAATTGAATCCCCTGTGCCCACAAATGTAAAACAGTTTCGACAGCTACTCGGCTTAGCAGGGTATTTTCGTCGTTACATACCCGGCTATGCATCTAAGACAGCGCCCATTGCTAGTTTAACACGGGGTAACGTTAAATTTCACTGGGGCGAGGAACAAGAAAACGCGCGTAAATACTTAATCCGTTGTCTTACAAGTGAACCTGTGCTTGCTATTTTCGATCCGTTGTTACCAACCGAGTTGCATACGGACGCGAGTTCTATCGGTTACGGCGCAGTTCTTATTCAGGTTCATGAGAATGGTAAGCGAGTAGTGGTGTACTTTAGTAAAACTACTCAAGGTGCCGAACCACGATACCATTCTTATGAGCTTGAGACGCTCGCGATCATTAGAGCTTTACAACACTTTCGTCACTATTTGTTGAGTATATCGTTCAAAATTGTGACGGCCTGTAATGCGCTTAAACTAACGGAACGTAAGAAAGATCTTTTACCACGCGTCGCGCGTTGGTGGATATACATGCAGGATTTTAACTTTACTATAGAATATAGAAAGGGCGTTATGATGCAGCACGCCGATTATCTAAGTCGAAATCCTGTTGATGTCCTCCAAATAACTAGGCCGAAAAACTGGGCACAGATTGCTCAATCTGCGGATGAGGAAACTCGTACTCTAATTGACAAAGTCAAGAATAAGGAGCTAGACTCTTCTCGGTATGTTGTTCATAACGATCTGTTGTATTATAAAAACACCCCCACGGGCCAGGAGCCAAAGCTACTATGCTTCATACCCAAAGGTCACCGATTAAGCTTCTTAAGAATATTTCATGACCAGCATGCACATATAGATGCAGACAAGACTATTGGCCTAATTTTGCGTCATTGTTTGATTTGTCTTTCGTCCAAGAAAGTACCTAGGGCTCCTCATTACCCGATTTCATCATGGCATAAGCCAGATACTCCACATGGATGTGTTAGGTCCACTACCTATTTCAAATGATAAAAAGTATGTACTGCTCATTGTAGATGCGTACTCTAAGTATTGTTTGTTTTATGCGATAAAAAGGCAAGATTCAAACGAACGATACGAGCGAAACGAAATCCTTCCCCACGATCGATACGAGCTGCTGACTGGTTCGTATGGCAAAGTCACTCAGGCTGGCGCTGAGCACATGGTTGCTTGGAGAGGAGAGTGGACCGCCGAGTCGTGTGCCACGTTTTTTGATAGTAAGCAGATTTTTTTGTATTAACTTTGCTATCCAAAGGATGCATGATCATGTATTGTATCAAATGTGTTTGATTAAAGAGTCATGTTTACGTGCACAGTGGTCGTAAGGGCATTGAGAGAAGTCTCTGCCGAGAGACGTGCTACCTGGATGCCTCCGTCTCAGTTCATTTGTAAGGGCATTGAGTTACAATGTAACTCTGCTGAGAGACGTGCTAACTGGGTGCCTCCGTCTCAGTTCATTTGTAAGGGCATTGAGTTACAGTATAATTCTGCCGAAAGAGATATGCTAACTGGGTGCCTCCATCTCAGTTTATTCATAGGGGCATTGAGATGCGTCTCTGCCAAGACGAGCTAACTGGGTGCCTCCGTCTAGATTTGCATTGCATTTAATTACAACAGACATTTTTAGATCAAGTAAGAAGGATATTACTAATAAGTGCTATTCTCTCGTTTTTTTTAGCTGAAGATGATGGTCTTGCAGCACCATCGACCAGTGCAACTAGCTGTGAAGAACATTCAAGTCGTGGAGATGCAGACACACACCAGGGTCCACTAATTACTGATGCAGCTATTAAAGACATGAGCCCTTCGCGTCACCCGAGTCCACTTGCCGAGGATCGTGAATGCAGCGAACAAGGATCATCATCTGGATAATGTGGCTGAGGACAGCCACACATCAGGAGAGGCCGTATTAGCGTGAAAACGTTATTTTCAAACTACCGTGCGGCGCTGTCTATAAAAGGAGGGTGCGGCCAGTACTCGCCCCTTACTCCGTCTCAAGCAGCCGTCATGATAACATCGTTTTGTAACCGTTTTTAATCAGGAAGTATATTTTTTTAAGTTAAAAATCGTATTTGCTTAAAATTTATTAAAGTTTAGTGTTTTATCATTTCGTTAGTTTTTTTTTTTTTAATAAAATTGATATTAACCGCCAATAGTATAAATTCTACATTATCTTTTCTTGTAACCAATAAAGAAGAGAGTAAAACAATTACCTTATTTTACTTTAAGGTATTTGCCCCATGTAATGACATTCATTCTATTAAATTTCCAACTAAATGAGTGATACGCTTCAAACAGTTACTGGTATAGATAATTTTGAGATTGCGCGCACCATTGAATGCAACAGTAATGAGCTGTCTAATCACATTTTTATAAAAAAAGTGACCTAACTATTTTATCACAGAACATTAGAAGCATTTATTGTAACTTTGATGATTTTTTATTGACAATGTCTACATTTAACTTCGAAACAGATATCATAATATTTACAGAATGTAGGTTAAATTCTAATAAACCTATTCCTAAACTTAATAATTACAGTTCATAAATATGACTTCAAGTCAGTTAAACCAAAATGATGGTGTGGTCGTTTATGTGAAGAGTGCACTCGAACATCAGTTTACAGAAATACCACTATCTCAGGTCTCCTGTCAAAGCTTGGAAATATTGAATAATGTCATACTCTGTATTTACCGATTACCATCAAACTCAAACACCGACAGCTTTAACAGTTCGCTTAACAATCATTTGGAGACCATAACACCAAATAAAAACATTATTGTGGCAGGCGACATAAACATTAATATTATACCTAAACTAACTGAGCAGTCTCATGAACTGAAAAATAGAATGAACTACCTTAACATGTTGTCTTTACACGGTATCCTTCCAGGGCATCTGTTGCCAACGAGACAAATCATGCATGGACCACTTCATGCTTAAGGTAAATAAAAAAAGTTTTCATCCACTATTGCTATCCTTAATACCACAGTAACAACCCTTCTAGTATTATCTAATCAAAAATGTTTACAAAATGTTCGTAAAACTAAGACATTTGTTGATTTTGAACAGGCCCTTCATTATCTAAAAGAAAAGAACCTGAGTGAATTACTTTTTTGTGATGATCCTAATTCACTTGTGTACTCTGTTAATACAAACTAGCTGACTCCATCAAATTAAATACAACCACATTAAAGATCCCTTGCAAAAAATGCATTTTAAAACCGTGGATTACCAATGGTATTTTGCGCTGTATACAAAATCGAAATAAACTCCAAAATAAACTTCGTCAAGATCAAACCAATGAAATTCTAAAAATAACATACAGACGAACAGAAACTACTGTAACAATTTGATTAAAAAACTAAAAAGACAATAGGAAAGGAATCTGCTATCTAAATCAGTTAATCAATTAATGTGGAAAAACTTAAAAGCTTATTACCTTCTCACAGAAAACAAATAATTATGATACAGAATTGTTAAAATTTCAGCCAACCCTGTCTGAAGTAAATTTTATCAACAATTATGGCATAATGTGCAGCTAAGTGCTGAAATAGGAATGTCCCAGGTTGCGAATTGGCTCAATGCTACTGCTCTCACATTAAATACATCCAAAACAAACTTTATATGTTTCAGCATCTGCAATCGTACTCAACCAACCGGCGATTTTCGAATCAGTATACACACTTGTGATGGTACTAATGCTGATGATTGTAACTGTTCTAGTATTGGCAAAGTTTCTAGCACAAAATACTTAGGGGTAATGCTGGATCAGAGATTGTGTTGGTATTGGTAGCCCCATCTTGAGCAAGTTGCAAACAGAGTCCGCAAGCTAAATTGGGCTTTTAAGGCTCTGCGTCACGTGCTCCCTAGGTCTATACAGAGTAGCGGTAAGCCTGTTAGAAATGTGCTCACTCAAATATATAGATATTTCTCTTGCGCAATCAACATTGATATACTGCATTCCTGTTTGGGGCGGGGCAACAAAATCTAAATTCATCCAATTGGAGCGAGCACAACGTGCCCTGCTCAAAATAATGCATTTAAAAAAAAGGAGATATTCCACGGAGAATCTCTACAAACTTAGTTATGTACTGTCAGTTAGGAAACTATACATTACTCAAATAATTTTAAAAAAGCACAAAACCTTACCTTATAATTCGGACATGCACTCTAGTAGAAGAAAACACAACATACTTCAAATACGTTAATCAAGACCAAATTCGGATCTATGCAATTTAGTAAACGATCTGCCCAATTGTATAACAAAATAAATAAATAAATTTTCATATATGCAAAATCTTATCATATACCTATGTAAAGAAATGTTGATTGACTCGATAAAACCACTGACATATTGAAAATACTGAAGCTCTCCTACAAAACGTAACAAGTATACGTCCCGCTCAGACACACTAGACTCTCCCATACTTTCACGTACATTCACACACACATACTCATACAACCACACACTCATACAACCACACATCCATAACACTCATTTACACTCAACAACACATGCACACTCACACACGTTCACATAATTATATTTGGTCTTATTACACCCATGTTTCTGTTTTTGTTGTGTTTTAAGTAAGTATCTACTGTTGTGATGAAGCGAGGTCTTCTAATACAGGCATTATTTGCTTAAATGAAGACTCCAAATCCAAAATTGTTTATGTAGAACTATTGGACACAATTAACGTTATTATTATTATGTCGTTTATTTATTTAGTTGTCTTATTTTAATACATTTTTAAATATTAGTATAAAAAAAGAACATTTAAAAATATGAAAAAATAGTGATCCACCGATGTCGGGAGCAGGGTCCAAGCTACCGGTGGTTAGGGCTCCAGAGACAGCAACCTCCTCACAACGCGAGCCGTATCGAAGAGTACTGTCTTTTGAATCAGGCCCTTGATCCAACCGCCTAACGAGAGCCTCGATAGATGTTGATCGAGGCTTTCGGTCATCAGGCCATTGGCCGATAAGACAATCGGCTCAATGACAGCCGAGCTCACATTCCACATGTCAACAACCTCGTGTGCTAAGTCAAGATATTTAATTTGTTTCTCTTTCTCAGCTTTCACGAGGTTCCCGTCATATGGAATGGTAACATCGACAATCATTGTGCGGCGCGCTAATCGATCTATCACCACTATATCAGGCTTATTGGCGACAATAGTCCTGTCAGTAATGATAGACCGATCCCAGTACAACGTGACATGGTGATTTTCAAGAACTGGGTCGGGCACATACTTGTAATACGGTACCTTAGAATCGACAAGTTTATATTTCAAAGCAAGTTGCTGGTGAATAATCTTGGCTACTTGGTTATGCCAGTGCAAGTACTCACCGTTAGCCAGACGAGAACAACCAGAGATAATATGTCTGATGGACTCATCCGGACGGTGGCTTGCCCGACACACGTCAACCGTCCCGTCCTTCATAATATGTCGCCGGCAGTTATTCGTCAAGATAACTTCGTCCATAATTGCACAGACGAAACCTTCAGTTTCCCCGAAAAGGTCCCCAAAACGTAGCCAGGATACGGACGCTAAGAAGTCTACACCGGGCTTATGAAGAGCTCGATAGAAGCGCCCGTGAAGCTTCTTGCTTTGCCATACCTCCTTGCGGTCATCGGTAGTAAGTGTTACAGGTTTGCGCCAGTTCTCTGTAGCCATGGAGAGCGGGGTGAGTCCCTTGTCCACTGCAACCACATCACAGCGCATACCCACTTCGGCTTTTAAAAAAATTTCTCTGAGATTGCACACCTCTCGGTTGTGGAGGGTCTTCGCGTTTAAAAAGCCTCGACCCCCGCATTTCCGCGGGATGTACAATCTCATCACTGATGATCGTGGGTGATGCATCCGGTTTGCGGTCAGTAGTGTACGGACACTTCTATCCAGGGTATCGAGTTCGGGCTGAGTCCATTTGAGTATACCGAAAGAGTACATCAAGACCGGCATGACCCAACTGTTGAAGGCGCGCACTTTGTTTCCGCCTGAAAGAAGGCTAATTAACACCTTCAAGCGACCAAAGAAGCGCTCCCTCAACGTTTGTTTCATGTCAGCAACGTTGATGCCTAACACTTCCGACATACCCAAATACTTATAGCTTTCGGATGAGGAGAGGGATCTAAGGTGTATGGAATCCGAGAGTTGAATTCCCTCGGATTCCATAATTTCCCCTCGCTTTACATGCATGACTGCACATTTGTCCACACCAAATTCCTGAAAGTTTCATTATTATAATTATTATCACTCAAACAGGTTGTTTTATTTCAATTAAAAGCTCGAGCGCTCTTAATTGAAAGCCTCGTTTAAGTACTAATTGATATGTCAATCAAATTGAATTTATATTTTGTACTCATGGGCTTGAAAATTGAAATTGTAATTATTGCTCGGAGAGCCAAGAGATTTCAAAACCAATATAATAATAATTTCAATTAACAAATTATGAAATTTGAATTATTCATACCATAATATAAAGCCTTTGCCCGGTAGTGGATAAGCTGCGGCTTGTATGATGATAATGAGACGATCCATGAAAATGAAACATTGATAAATATATCCAATTGAGAAGAGTGTTCGATTTTTTCCAAAGTCGAACTAAATCACCCAAATTAAATCATTTTTAAATATACCGAAGCTGCAAGCCATAGAATAAAAATAAGCAGAATAATTTAACTATCGACTGAATAACATGCCTACATAAGTTTCGTGTAGGAATCAAAGCAAGAAATGCCGACGACAGGTACAATAAAATAAAAAGCCCGTGATATTAGAAAATGTGTTTAATTCCTGGGTTTTATGACCGAATAATATCAGATGGCCAATTCCCGTAATTAAAATCGTTAAAAATCTAGTCGCAATCTCATCTTAGAGACAATCAATGTCAAAAATATAGGGAAATTAGAGGTATTTTTGACAGATTGAGACTGAGATCAAACTATGAACGTTCTTAAAATTACGAGAATTGGCCCTCAGAAACGTACGCATTAAGTAAACGTGTTTTGAACGTGTAGTTGCGGTCACCAGTCCGACACACAATACAACATCAGAATCTCTCCGAAGTGAAATGAAACGGATCAGAAAATTGGAGAAACAAAGTCGCCACCATCCATCAACCCATCTGTGACGCAATTACGTGAAAACCTATATTTGTGTTTATTTCCGGCTTACAAATCAGTGGCATTTAATACGATAGTAAATTATAATGTCTAAATACTGTTGAAAATTTCCGGCCGGCTCCTAAATGAAAAACCAGCTTCCGAACTAGCCGTGAAAAGATCTTTATTAAAGTCTTACCTGCAAAACATCGTATCTCTGATCCCCAAACTCCTTTCTTCACTGCAAATCTCCTGAACCACCTGAATACTGCTCTAAAATATATAATCTTACCTTGAAATCCAGCAGCCGAAGAACCGCCAAATTTTAATTCCGCCGTCACACACACCAAGCTTTTAGTTCAAGTTTTAAGTCAACTTTTAAAGTTTAGTAATGGGGGGTACAATTATTAGATGAGAGTTACTTCAAAGCGGATACTTTTCCAATCCTGTTGTTCGAGAACCGATGTTCGCATGAACGTTAACTGGGAACTAGCGCCCGAGTGCAACTGCGGGACTGAAAGCCTGCGCCCGGCGCAGTGCCGCCGTCCCTCGCCCTCCCGCGTTACCTACTTCACCCCCTCCTGAAATCCAGTACTGTAACAGTTGAGTATGTGTGCGTGTACCTACGCACCGATAGACGTACGCGAATAAACGTTAATGCGTTACTAGCAAGCAGTTGTTTCACTCGTCTGTCCTCGTACTTAACATTGGCGACGAGTACCCACGAAAAGGAAAAGTAAAATGTCCGGTACGGTTTTTGGTCTTTTATCAGTATTCGGACGGACGATGTTTGTCGGACGAGGACCCTACAGGAACAAAGCGACGAGCTATCATGCTGAGCGCACTCACGGATGGCACACACAAGTTAGCAACGGATCTCGCGTTACCAAAGCAGCTGCAGGACGTGCCGTATGATGACGTACTCAAGCTTCTGGACGAGCATTTCACTCCGAAGCGGTGTGGGTTTGGCGAACGGTACAAGTTTTACGCGGCTACGCAACAAGAGGGGGAGACGTATGCACAATGGGCCGGGAGGTTACGAGGTCTGACCGCGCACTGCGGTTTCTCTAACGTAGAAGAAGCTCTCTAACGTAGAATGTTGCCGGGAGCTGACAGAGGGAAGCTTTTCTCGAAAGATGTCGCTGGCCTGATATTAGCAAAGGCGATGGAGTTGGCGGAAAACACGCGGAGTGCACGTGCCGCAGCGGCCGCCAGGGTGCAGGCCGTGCCGCATTAGGCGCTGCCAGCGCATTGACAGGCTGCGAGTGGTTCGGGAGCTAAAGTGCAGTGTCAAGTGTGCGGCTATCATAATCACGAGACATCCCAGTGTCGGTTCGCAAAGGCAAAGTGTAGGAAATGCAATGCTATGGGGCATCTGCGTAAGATGTGTAAAAAGATAAATTATGTCGAATCGAGAGCTGTGGACGAAAGCGACGATGACGGTGAGTGTTTTAATATTCGATTAGTTAATAATAATAATAATAACCCCACCGCCGTATCTCTACGTTGACGTCGTGGTGGGGCTTGTGCGCTCCGAACTCTAGGCCTGTGTCGGAAGAGTTTACTTTGCCGAAACAGGTCTAGGGTGAGGAGCCAGACCAAGAGAGATACAGAAAACCGCAGGGCAGCATGTGGCGAGCTGTTGGGCAGTAGCGACCCCACGGACCCTATCTCCTGGGAGAAATCTTGTTCCTCACCTCTGGTTTGCCTTTATTGGCCGGCTGGAGTGAACAATGACGAGGAACAGAGCTCCCACCTCATTCTTGCCTTTACTGGCCGGCTTGAGTGGAGACTCGCAAGAGCAAACGTGCTCGGGGGAAGGAAGTATTCCAGTAAGTGCTCGTAGGGATCTTGACCATCTTCCGGGCTCTGGGATTGTTCTGAAAGCCGTGGAATACCTCTCCACTCCTCATAAGCACCTCAGGACATGTTGCCCCCTTGTTGCTACGTCACTATGTGCTAGCGACAGTTTCCGGGGGCCCATTATTGAGTGTGCAAGTCACCCCCTGCCATTATATCCGTGTATATATAAAACGTTGATCAGGCAGGGGCCATAGTTCTTCAATAGTTATTGGTAACCAGCCCACTTTAGCCACCCAAACCCATAGTCCAAATTTGTATTTTTCCATATCCTGCAATAGTCCTACACTAACCGGGGGTTATCCTTGGGTGCACTTGCATAGTGCGTACAGGGATAATCGTCGGGTGGTGCCACATTTCAATAAAATTTCCTAAGGGGCCTCTGGGAGTTGGCTTCGGCCCCTCGTACGCCTTCCAAAGGACCGGGACCCCATGGTCCCGAGATATGTTAAAATAATAATAATAATAATAATAATAATAAATAAATCCCTGGACATTTCACACAGCACCATTTGTCCCAAGTTAAAGGGGAACCGATGATAGAAACGGTATCGGTCTCGGGAATCGAAAATTCGAGATAGATAGCGGTTCGGCCGTTACAGCAATTCCTGAGGAAACCTAAACATACATATTTTAGAAATGTACCATTGTCGAGGACTAGTAAACGTTTGTGTTCATATACCGGTGATAAAATTGTATGTGGGGCACAGTTACAAATAAGTTATGCGAATACATCGCATGTACTTTGTGTTTATGTCGTGCGATACGGTGCCGGTTGGTCCGCCGGTTCTCGATCGGGATTTTATTTCAAAATTTAGGTTAGAATTGTTGCCGATACAATATTGTGACCAGTCTGTTAAAAGTGATATGTTTGTTACATTGCAATGCCGTTATCCATCGGTCTTTTCGGATAAATTAGGATTATTCAATAAATTTAAAGTAAAATTACAATTAAAGGAAGATGCGAACCCAGTTTTTGTTAGGGCTCGACCAATGGCTTTCGCTTTGATAAGTAAAGTAGATAAAGAGATAGATTGATTAGTAGGGTTAGGTGTATTGAAGCCGGTTGATCACGCGCGGTATGCGTCACCGAGTGTGCCCATAATAAAGCAAAATGGATCTATACGAATATGCGCCGATTTTTCCACCGATGTAAACAAATAGTTAGTTATTGATCAGTATCCTTTACCAACAGTAACTGAACTTTTTTCTAAGTTATATGGGGGCAGCAGTTTACCCACAGAACAGATAAAAGAGTTTACCAAATTAGACCTGTCAAATGCTTACAACCAATTTATGTTAGATGACGAGTCACAAGAATTAACTTGCATAAATACGCATAGGGGGATTTTTAAACAAACGCGCTTGTGTTTTAGTATTGCAAGCGCGCCGGCCGTGTTCCAGCGCGCGAAAGAGGGCGTGCTGGCTGGCGTGCCCGGCACACTGTATGCTCGACGATATTTTAATTACCGGGAAAACTAGATTGGAGCATCTGAATAGATTACATAAAGTGCTGCTAAAATTACAAGACGCGAGACTTACCTACCTTACAAAAAGAAAAATGTGTTTTTTCAAAGACGAGATCAATTACTTAGGTTACGTGTTAAACAAAGATGGACTACATAAATCACCACAGAAAATAAAAGTCATGATGGAAGCGCCGGTCCCGGCTAATATTAATCAACTACAGTCATTTTTGGGGTTGGTTAATTATTACAGGCACTTTGTTCCTAACGCGTCTTCGATTTTATGCCCTTTGTATGAATTGTTAAAAAATGGTAATAGGTAGTGTTGAACACGGGAACACGATGAAGCGTTCGCTGCGATTAAAACATGCTTAGCGTCAGATCAAGTATTAGCACATTTTAACCTAGACGCTACTATAGGTAATTTTAACAGTAGATGCATCTCCAGTAGGGCTTTCCGCGATATTATCGCAAACAGAAACCGATAGGTCGGAGAGACCGATCTCTTTTGCATCGAGGACGCTTAATGCTGCTGAGAAAAATTACTCGCAGATCCAAAAGGAAGCGACTGTGATTATTTTTGGGGTTAGTTTCCATCAGTATTTATATGGCAAGTCGGTTCCGTTTATTCTCCGGACCGACCATAAGCCGCTGTTGTCGATTTTCGGACCGCACCGTGGTATACCTGAGGTTTCAGCAAACAGACTTCATAGATACGCACTGTTTCTAAGCGGTTATAATTATGAAATAGAATATGTACCTACGTAGCGATAATAACAGTGCGCATTTCTTATCTCGCGCTTGCTTGCCCGAGGAGGCGGGTGCGGATAGGGGCGTGCAGGGCGTCGCCGATGCGACGATGCCCGATCTCGATCGCGCATCGTACATTAATTCTGTATTGGAAGGTAGTCTACCAGTAACGTTAAAAATGTTACGTGAGGCGACACTTGCAAATGTGACCTTGAGTAAGGTACATTGTGTGTTGAACGGATGGCCTAGGAAAATGTCTGGTGATAGTATAAAACTGTATCATGCGTGTAGGATGCAATTGTCTTATGACAACGGTCGTGTTATGCGAGGACATAAAGTTGTAATTCCGGAGAAATTAAAAGCAAAAATTCTAACGGAAATGCATCAATCCCATTTAGGTATTGTTAAGACAAAGGCAGAGGCGCGAGCGCGGGTTTTGTTTCCGGGAATCGACGCTGCTTTAGAGCGTATGATAGGATCGTGTGAAGTGTGCATGCAATTACGACCATCACCGGCGCGGGAGCCGATTGCGCGTAGGGAATATCCTCCAACGCCATTTTACCGGGTACATATTGATTTTCTGGGGCCAATTAACGGTAACACCTTTTTAGTGGTAATGGATGCATATTCCAAGTGGGTTGAGGTTTATAATATGAAGTGTAGTAGGTACTTCTACTTTTGCAACAATTGACAGGTTATATGATTTCATGTCAATCAAATATTGACATGAAATCATATAACCTGTCAATTGTTGTATTCCGCATACACTGGTTATCGACAATGGTAGGTACATCATTTACGTCACATGAGTTTCAGGCTTTTTGTAGGGTGAACGGAATTTCACACATGACATCACCGACATACCACGCGGCCAGTAACGGGCAGACAGAAAGTTATGTTAAGATAGTAAGAAGGGTATTAAAACAAGCTTGCTAGTGGTAATGAGCCGCGAAATTTAAATAACAAACTTTTAAAATTCTTGTTTGACTACAGGAATTCCGCTCACACAATAACCGGGTTCTCTCCGGCTGAGCTGGTCTATGGTCGGAAGCTTAGAACGCGTCATGATCTATTGAAACCCGAATCGCCGTCGTCTTCGTCCAAGGCACTCGCTAAAATGGTTAAACGTAAACAGTGTTTGCAAAATAAGACGGGCGGACACAACACTCAAGTTTTTGCTACCGGTGACATGACCTGTTGTAAAGTTCGATCATTATTATACGAAGGGCTTTGTTCGAAGATATAAGATTTACATTGCAGCTTCCTCACGCCAGTCGACAATCGACAACCAAACGCATATTTAGAGCTGAAAGCAAAAACTAAACGCACAAGTGTAACTATTTCCGTTCTATAGATAATCTGTCATTATTTTAGAGTAAGCTAAGAGAATCCCAATTTTTCAGGGGTTGGGTAGGGAGGGTCCTTATATCTTCGAACGAAGCCCTTCGTATAATAATGATCGAACTTCACAACAGGTAAGTTCGTTTGATCACTTATTATACTTTAGACTTTGTTCTCGATATAAGATTTACATTGCAGATGTTAAGAGTTTATTGGAAAAATTGAGAGATTCCAAACATAAAATTTTAAATAAATAGTATTTCAATAAGAAATTAAAATCTTTTATTTTTTAGACACATATGATATATAAAAAAAAATGGAAATAACAGGTAAATAGTCTCATTTATCTTATTATTAGACTTATTGTCCAATTTCTAAATAAGTTTAAATCAAATTACAATGATGGATAAACAATCAAATTATTCGTCTTAATATTGGACTTATTTTCTAATTTATTTTTAAAATTACTATGGCACGTAACAGTCATAGGTAACGTTAATAATAATCATGTATTTTATCCAGCATTAAGCACAGCATGAGCAGATTCGCTTGAATTATTCACAATCGGTCTATTATAAAATCTAGCAAAAGTCGAAGGGCTATTTGTCCTACCTGCTGTTTGTCTTATTATATCTAATGACACTCCCTTAGCGTTAGCAGTGGATGTCGAGGCATGTCTAGTACTGTGTCCTGAAAAAATACTAATATCTATGCCGCAAACAGATGAAGTATTTTTTATCCATCTACTAATGGTAGAGGGAGAAACTGGTCTATGGGGCTTATTCAATGAAAGTATTAAGTGAATGTTCTTTCCCCTAATGCTCTGAATATAGTCAATGTAGTCACATAATGTACTAGCTTGACAAATTTCGAACTTTTCAAAGAAAGGTAAAAAGAGGTTAGGTTGGCTGCGACCGGGACCAGATGTTTTAATAGTATCTGTAATAGCAATGTGTACACCAGCATGATTTACTATGATGTTATGTAATTTAATTAGAGACAAAGACTGTGCTCTTTGGGCTGTGCTTAGTGCTAATAACATTGCCAATTTCTTGGACAACTTTTCAAAATTTAAAGAAGTATTTGACGTCCAAGTTTTTAAAACATTTAGGACTTTACTTGGGGCCCAAGTAGTTTGATACTTGGCCCCAGGTGGTTTCATTTTATAGAAACCTTTAAGTAGCTTCTTGATGCGGTCATCACCCCCAATTTTTGAACCTATTATTACAGCAAAAGCTGACTTGTGTGAGTTTATTGGCCCATATGAGGCTCCTAAATTAAATTGCTCGGTTAAAAAATACATAATAATTGGTATAGATGGTGTAAATGGATCTATACTTTGTTTTTGACAAAAGGCTCACCAGATTTTATAGGTGACATTGTATTGTTTTAAGGTATTATTTGAAAGTGAACTTAACATAACCTCTATTGCTGATGGGGCGATGGCTCGACTTAGCTATGCTTTCCTGATAATATGCCCCCACCCACTTCTTGACGCATCTCTAAATATTTCCGAATCATATTTCGAGTATGCTTATATACTTTTCTGTAAACTATTGATATTATTAGCCCACCACTGTATGTTTAGTTTTATATCCGGGTGAATGATAATCTTTGTATCAGAATTGCCTTTACTTTTAATTAAACCATGATATTTATGGTGTCGGTGTGGTGTACTTGCCGGGCATGCGGCAGTCAATGTTCCTATTAACTGAGCCAGGTCTCTTATACTACAACCGTGCTTTTTCAAGTATTTTTCAATGGATTTTTGAATAGTTAATTTTTTGTCAGTGGGTAATGTTAGTGTCATTGTTTTTGTATCAAATACAAAACCTAAGAATTGACAGGACTGTGATGGTCTAATTATGCATTTTTTGTACAGATAAACTCAACGCATTCAAGGTACAGAAAAAATGTTTACGATCTGTCTTCAAACTAAACTCAACTGACAGTTGCTTGCCATTTTTTTAAAAGTATAAGTTGCTAACCCTACCATGTTTATATATTTATGAGACAGCAGTATTCGTGAAATCAAACTTATATCTATTTAAAACATTGAAATCGAAACATCGCAACAATGAGATTTGCGCTAATACACACAACACTGCTTTTACACAAAAAGTTTTCTAGGCATGGCACCCAGATTGTACAATAAAATACCGGAGCCTATTAGAGGAATACACGAGCTAAATGATTTTAAAAAATATTTAAATAATTTCTTAACTCAAAAGGGATATTATTCCATTAATGAATACCTAGAAGATAATGCAAGATATGTGGATAAATATGTGCGGTAATAATTAGTTACCTATTTAATTTGTGATTATGTTTTTCAGTTTTATATATATGACGGCGCGTCGGAGTCAAAATCAAAATGACAACTTCAAGAGTGGCTTTACTGTCACTGTCGAAGCCACTCTAGCGGAGCGTCGTGTCGATGGTAGCGGGGCAGCCATCTTGAGGAAGGACTTCTCTTTTGGAACGGGGCCAGCGCACCACGTCTGCGAAGAATCGCTTCCTATCGCCTCAATCAAAGTAATTTTTAATAAGATTGTGAAGATTTAAAGACTAGAGACTATTATTTTAATATTAGAAAGTTAATTTTAGTGGTATTATAATTATTGAAGAAAAGCATTATACCAGTTGATTTTCGTGTGAAGTATTCAGTTTTTATTCACCGCCTAATATCCACGCCCTGCGAGATGAGTTCTGATGACGGCCCTCCTGCGCCTTCATATATTTAAAATTTAATAGTACCTAATACATAAGAAATATTATTGTTTCTAACATCTTAAATGTTCGAAACAAATTTTGTATGCAATATTGTTAAGTTTGATAGAGGATAGTTAACTCTGTTACTCGCAGCTTGTCATTTAATTTTTAACAAAAATTTGTTTATTTAATTGTATTTAATTGTAACTTTGCATGCTTTTGCGTAATTTCCCTACTTGATATGTGTACGCCGTTAACGGCAAAACATAGAGATCTCTATACCTATTCTATTTCAAACACCTATTTTACACCCATGTTTTAAAAATAAAAACTTTGACTTTGACTTCATAATTAATAACAAACCCAAGACATTTTAAAATAGCAACTGTTTCATTAACAATTTTTTAAACATGTTTTATAATCCAAACAAGAGATCATCGAGATATTGTACTGATTTGTGACCTTTAGATCTTAAATGTGTAACCATCTCTCTCATAATCTTTCATACTGAAACCGTAAATACTTCCTGTGAGCTGGATTAATATTTACCAATAAATAGGCTTCTTTTGAATCAATGTTTGCCATAAATTCTCCTGGAGAAATTAGAGCTACTGCAGTTCTGTGATCTTCCATTGCATTTGTTAAGAGGCTTAAGGTTTAGAATAAATATTTTGCTACCATTTGGTTTTTCAATCTAAAACACTTTTTTTTTTTTTCTGGTTGGAAATCATCAAATGACCCCTCCCGCTCTGGGTGGAGCGGAAGGGAGTGTCAGACTCTTACTGACTAAAACCCACCCATGTTCCTTCCTTCGCCCTTTATGTTCCGGGGTAGCGGTAACCCTTTCGGACAGTCCCGCTGAAATCAAAAACACTTTAGATATGAATTGGTCTTTACATGGTGTACAAGAAGAAATTGCACCTAATTCCAGTAAATTATTAATGGCTGTATGCGTATTAGGATCATTTAAAATATCATTTTGTATCGACTGTTGAAATTTTGACTGATAAGGTGTGTCAGTAAAAGGTATTGAGTATCCATTGACATGATTCAATATTAAAACATCGTCACAGATCCTTTGCCAACAAGGTAAGAATTAATTTAATCTTCCAGCATCACTAACATCTAGTGTCGAGCACGAGCCTTGTCCTGTGGTGGTGGGGCTTTGGGTTTCCTCACAGCATGCTGTGACTGGTACTGATTGTATTGTTGTGCTGGTTGATATTTCCTTGCTTGGTAAGAGGACGATGGTTTTGTTGAGGATGGTTGTGTCCCGGCCTCAGATTTGTTCTCTGTTGGTTGTAACGAGGTGGACTACTCAAGTTTCCCTGACGGGTTGTGGTAAAAGTAGTTGGCTTTTTTATAGATTGGCCTGTTCTTTGGCAAGCTTGTAGGTTGTTTATCTTTTCCGATAGGTTGTTACCATAAAGGTAATCATCTCTTTCTACTTCTTTGACAATATCTAAGAATGTTTTGTCCTTTACAGGGAAAATAAGGTTTTTTCGAGATTTTGTTTATATAAAATAAAATAAAAAATTAAAAAAAATTGTTTTATTTCCTTCGATTGTACAAAAACACTTATAACAACACTATGCAGCTTTACAACTAGGGAAACAGAGTGTTTTCGATGAGCTCTGGCACCCAATGTAAGATTTAACTTGTGTTTAGGGTGCCAGCGTCCTCGCCTAAGATTTGAACATGTAGCAGTAGTTGTAAGACGAGCACAGTACGTCATCAATAACATTTTCAATAATTAATTATCATTAATTTACAAGCTAATATTGTGTCCTATTTATGTGGCTATGTATGTGTGTGTGTATTTGTGTGTGTGAGGGGGAGATAAATTTGGTGAAAACTTGTGTTAATGTAAGACTGTTTTAAAAAATGATTATGAATATATTACTTTATTAACTATATTAAGCGAACGAAGATATCGTTCGCTTAATCAATCGCGTAGTAAATCTTCAGTATTGTTATAGGTCAATGTCAAGAGCCATTTCGTGACCTTGGTTTTGCATTCATTTAGACACATGGGAGCAATGGAGCAGAGTTTATTTATTTTATTATATAAATGGTTTGACAGTACCTATACCAAAATGACGGTGAGCAAGGGCCGTTCTACATCCGTGAGTTGAACATACTTCGAAGTGTCTACGTTTTTTGGTAGCATTCGTATCGGAGAATAGTACCAAGAATAAAAAGCTGTCTCACAGTGAGGACCTGACACTCGCTGTAGAGAGCCTCGGTGGGATACCTAAAAGGCTTCGAGGTCATAACCTTGAGAACCGCTCTCTGTGCACGTTCCAGAGGCAGGAAGATTGTCTTAGCAGTTCCACCCCACACCGTGATGCAATAGTTTAATATGCTTTGACATAGGGCATAATAAACCATTTTAATCGTAAGGCAGTCCGCGGAGTGCCTTAGTTTTTTTTAAGAATGAATATACACTTTCGGACTCGCGATATGAGATTACTAAGGTGAGGTTTCCAGCTCATAGAACCATCGACATAGACTCCGAGATACTTGACAGAATCACATCTTTTGAGTTGAGGACAGCCACATTGTGAAGAAGATAGACCGAGTGAGCAAGTATGAGCTCTGAGCACCATTGAATCCGGAGGAGGGAGGTTGGTGGATATTAAGAAGAAAGGTAAGTATACCGTTTTATTTAAATTTAAGGTTGGGATGTTTCTTGACAGCCATTTCATAACTGAGTTTAGAACTAGTCCTGCGTACTTTAGTGTTTCAGGCCAGTCACTACCATGAATTAATAGAGCTGTATCATCTGCGTAAGTGAAAATTGAACAATTAATTAAAGACATGTACAAAAATGTAAGTCTGTTAAAATCCTTGCACCATCACTGAACTGAGAGATCAGTTTAAGCCTACCGATATTGTTGTTGTTGATTAACATCGATAATGCATCTGTACGTGTAGTTTGTCCGTACAGGGAGATGTAATATGTAGACTGTTGATGGATACGAATCACACGGTATGTATACAAGAAATAAAATCAATATTCTGTGTCCTTTACTGATTGATTGATTTATTAGGAAAAATGTTAAATTATATTTACATAAAGTAGGTTACTTGTGGTGGGCGCGATAGCTTATTCAGCGAATGTAAGCAAGTAATCGGCGAATAAGCAAATGCTTGTTAAGCATTAGCACATAGTTAAGTTAAGATAGATATGCTGTGTTCGTAGTCTTAGTATTTGCATATTGTCACATACGAGCTATGTATATATACGTTACCAATTAAAGGAACAAGGCAGTCAGTTGCCGGCTGACTCTTGGAGAACTACACATCATGTTGTTAACTTAACCCCTCCTTCCCCCCTACATCGCATGGCGACCTTGCCAGTTGGGTGTTATAGTTGCCGGTGGGGGCAAGTCAAAATCGCGGTTTAGTCGATTTCGCGCGTCACGTCGGGTCACAGGCCATGGGGAGCACGACGTCCAAGGAAGAGGTCATTGTCGCTCAGACGGCGGCGGGTGGTTCAAATGTCGCAGCAGTTACGCAGGAGCAGCTGACAGCTATCAACACGGTGCTGTTGTTCATTGCTGTGTTTGGCGGTTGTTATCGTTGGCGTGGCAGTCCGGATGTATAGAAGATGTCACCAAAATTGGATCGAAGAGAAGATCAATCAGCGGGAAGTTCAGAAAGCTGTGCAGATGGCCTGACCAGGAGCGGACGGAGCGACGAGGCAGTAAGTGTTTTCAATGTGGACTTAAGTGTTGTGGCGAGTGCTTGCGGTCATCGGTGAATTTAGAGACAATAGTTTTTAAATGGAAGTAGAGCTGACGTCACTGTTTATACGACTTAAATTGTTGAGGGAATCTATTGTTAAATTAGGTCCTAGTAGGCGGAAAGGCAAAAATTTTGATGGGAAAATAAGCGAGGCGAAAGCCATAATCAGCCAAGCAAAATAGCCAAGGTAAATTTAAATGTATAGTTTCAAGGTCTAGCAAATTTTCGGAAGAGTTAACGCAGTTGATAGGTAAGGTAGGACGTAGAGACTATAAAGTTTGAGGACGGGAACAGAGTCGAGCAAGAGATGGCGGCGGAAAGGTTTTCTTTGAGAACGGCGGTTAGCTTGCTCCCGAAAATGAGTGGGGATGAGCAAGTAACCCAAGATTTGATTGATGCCATAGGTTTATATAGTTCAATGCTAGAGGGGGCTGATAGTGCTCTTTTAATTAAATTTGTGCTAACTACACGACTTACCCAGGGGGCTAGGATTCGGTTGTCCTCCAGTTACGCGACGGTAGACAGTCTGTTGGCTGACATGAAAAGGCATTTATTGACGGTGGAGTCGGACGTAGCTGTGCAAGCCAAACTTGCTCGCGCTAGGCAGAATGATAGATCGGTCGCGGATTTTGGTGCTGATATAGAGAAGTTAATGGTCAATTTGACAATTTCTCAGGCCGGGGAAAGTTCGGAAGCCTATAAGATTTTCAAGCCATTGAACGAAAAATATGCGATTAGGAAGTTTGCTGACGGGCTTCGTAATCAGCGTCTTGGTACGATCGTTACGGCGCGGAATTTAACTTGTTTGAAAGATGCTATCAGGGTGGCAGAAGACGAAGATTGTGCTTCGTCGGCGCAAGTCATGACGTACCAGCGCTGGCCCGCGAGGGGTGGTTTGTCTACGGGCAATAGGAATCGTGGAAATAGTTATAGGCGGCACGCTGTAGGGAATGGACACGCGCAGCAACGAACAGCTGTTGGGCGTACGCACAAAAATGTCAGCGTATGGCATAGCAGTGGAATGCCCTGTCGCGGCAATAATGCTCATCGTGGACGCCAGCATGTTTTGATCATGCGCGGGGCGATGCTGACTCGGGCGCAGTGTCAATGTCACGGAGTAGCGAAGGCGGACAGTCGAGTGGGACTCATTTTTTTCGAGTCTAAGCATATTTTAGCTTGCGATAGTATTAACTGGGTTAATTTACTAGTGGATAGTGTAGATACGGAATGGTTAGTAGATACGGGTGCGTCGATATCAGCCGTAAAGAACAGTTTCTTGAGCAATAACGCTTTGTGCTGTAAAGTAGTTAAGGAAAACTTAGTGATTAATGGTGTAGGAGGTAGTTTGCGAGCTATAGGTTATGTGTGTTTTAAGTTGGGATGCGGACGGTGTTCGTTCGTGCATAAGTTTTATGTGTTTAATAATTTGCCATGTAAGTCGGTTGGCATATTGGGCCAGGATTTCTTGCAGAAGAATAGTGGTGTTATAGATTTTTCGGTGAACAGGTTGTCTCTTAAGGATCGTGAACGGCAGACGGTTTCGATGCCGCTTAGCTCCTATGGTTACATGTTGACTGTTCCTCCGCGATGTGAGGTGGTTAGGTATTTCCCCGTTAACAGAGCGGAAGATTGTATAGTGGTTAGGAAGAATTGCGTGAAGGGGTTTTCTTAGCTAGTGTGATGGCTAGGCCTAGGAATGGGATGATACCCATTAGGATTTTGAACACAAACTCTGAGGAAGTTGTGTGTATGTCCGATATTAAAGTTTATCCATTAAGTGATTTCGATTGTTGTAATTTTGCGGAGTCGGAGATGGGCGTTGAGCGTGTTAAGAAAATATTTTCTTTACTTAAACTTGACTATTTGAGTGTCGAGGAGCGGTTGTCAGTTTAGCAAATTTGCGCGAAATATTCAGATATATTTCATGTTCCGGGAGATAAATTAGCTGTCACGAATGTGTATGAGCAGTCAATACGGTTGAAAGAGAATGTAACTCCGGTTTATAGGAGACAATATAGAATACCTTATGTACAGAAAAAGGAGGTTGATAGGCAAGTGCAGGAGATGCTGGATAGTAATATTATTGAGGAGACGGTTAGTGAGTGGTCTAGTCCTGTTTTGGTTGTACCCAAAAAAGCAGATCGTAGTGGGGAGAAGAAATGGCGCATGGTGATAGATTACAGGCAGTTGAACGAAAAGATACAGGATGATAAATTTCCATTGCCGAATATAAGTGAAATTTTAGATTCGATGTCAGGTGCTGTTTACTTTAGTCACTGTGATTTATCGCAGTCTTATTATCAATGTGCTTTGGAAGAAAGTAGTAGGAAGTACACTGCTTTCACAACAGATAAGGGGCAGTATCAGATGTGTAGGTTACCAATGGGGTTGAAGATAAGTCCAAGTTCTTTTAGCAGGTTAATGACTGTAGCCATGTCTGGATTGAATTATGACAGGTGTCTAGTTTATTTGGATGATCTAATTATTTTTGGGCGGAATTTGGATGGGCATAACCGAAACCTTGTGTCAGTTTTTTCACGCCTGAGGGAAGTGAATCTTAAGCTAAACCCATCCAAATGTGAATTCTTGAAGAAGCAGGTACTTTATTTAGGACACGTTATTTCGGCGGAAGGTATTTCACCAGATCCAGGGAAGGTTGAGGTCATAAAAGGTTATCCACGTCCATCGACGGTTGATGAAGTAAAGCGGTTTGTTGCGTTTGCGAATTATTATAGGAAATTTATACCGAAATTGGCTAATATAGTGGTGTCGATGAATAGGCTATGTAAAAGGGATGTTGTATTTAGTTGGACCGATGAGTGCGAGAGGTCATTTTTGTTACTTTAGGAAGCATTAATGAATCCACCGGTGTTGGATTATCCAGATTTTTCTGATAACAACAATTTTATATTGCAAACCGATAGTTCGGGGTATGCTGTGGGAAGTGTGTTGTGTAATGGGAACGGGAAACCCGTTGCATATGCTAGTAGGTCTTTATGGAAGAGTGAGTTAAATTATCCTATAATAGAGAAGGAGTTATTGGCAATAGTTTGGTCAGTTAAATATTTTAGACCATATTTGTATGGACGGAGGTTCGTTGTGAAAACGGATCACCGGCCGCTGTTGTATTTGTTTAACATGACAGATCCATCAAGTAGGTTGTCAAGTTTCGTTTGTGTTTAGAAGAGTACGACTTTGAGGTTGAGTATATTAAGAGGAAAGAAAATGTGTTAGCAGATGCGCTTTCTAGGATAGTGATTACAAGTGAAGATTTAAAAAACATGCGTGAAAAGACTATATCCGTAATGACAAGAGCGCAGTATAAGCAGTTGGGAGAGCCAAATGTTTGTAGTGGTATCTGGGACTGATCACCCTAGGATCGTGGAAGTTCTTAAAAAACAAGGAAATGACGTTGAGATATGTTTGAATGAATGGGAGACAATGTTACGTAACACTAATGGTAAGAAGGTATTTTCAAAGTCGCGCAATTTAGTGTATATGCCGGAAAACTCGAGTATTTATGTAAACTATGAATCTTTATCGCCATCATCGCGAGACGAGTTGTCGAGAGACATAGTCACTTTTTGTATTGAAAAAGGTATAAAAGAAGTTGTTATTTTAAAAAATCGTTATAACGTTAATTTTATTAGAAGAATGGCAAAATATTTGAAGGGGAATAGTAGTTCCATGTGTGGGGATTTTAAAATGTGTGTAGTGAAGGGTTTACGGAGAGTAGATGAAAAAGATGAGAAGGAAATTATTTTGAATCATTTTCATATTTTACCCACGAGTGGTCATGCAGGTATACGCAGGATGGTGAATAATATAAAGAAGTATTATTATTGGCCATCTATTGAAAAAGATGTAATGGAGTAGGTACATTGGGAAATGTGATAAGTGTAAGAAGCAAAAGTTTTCTAGACATACTAGAGAACCAATGACGGTTACTACTACTGCATCTACGTCGTTTGAGAAGATTTATTTAGATATAGTGGGACCGCTTGATAGGGACGAAAAAGGGAATGTTTACATTTTGACTCTTCAATGTGAGCTTACGAAGTTTGTAGAGGCGTATCCATTAAAAAATAAATCCGCAAATGAGGTAGCAAAAGCTTTGGCAGAAAATTTTGTTTTGAGATATGGAATACCGCGAACAATTGCTACGGATAGGGGTTCTGAGTTCATTTCAAAAGTAATGGTGAGCTATGTAATATCTTGAGCATCAATAAGATCTTATCAACATCATATCATCATGAAAGTATAGGATCTTTGGAAAACGTTCACAAAACTTTAGGTGCGTATTTAAGGATACAGACGAATAATAATCCATCATCGTGGAGTTCCTGGATTCCATATTGGTGTTTTTCTTATAACACAACAGTTAATACTGTGACCAAATATACACCTTATGAATTAGTTTTCGGTAAGATTTGTAGGTTACCAAGTAATCTACAAGGTGAAAGTGTTGAACCTTTGTATAATTTTGATGATTATCCTTTAGAATTTAGGTACAGATTGCAAGGGGCTCAAAGTGATGCGAAAGAAAATTTGATAGCAAATAAGTTAGCAAGGAAACATTGTTATGATAAGAATCTTAATTCTATAGCTTATAAAGAAGGTGACTGGGTATTGGTAAAAAACGAAACAGGCAATAAACTGGAATGCATTTATAATGGACCGTTTGAAGTTGTAAAAGACGAGTCACCAAATGTCATTGTTAAATATAAAAATAAGATAGATGTAATACATAAAAATAGAACAAAATTATATTGTAAGAGTTAGAATAAAAGTATAAAATGTATAGAAAAAAAAAAAACATTGTAATTTAGTTTTTTTTTACTTTAAGAGGGGTGATGTGGTGTGAAGTCACGTACCTACATCAGCTCATCACGTATAGCACATAGTTAAGTTAAGATAGATATGCTGTGTTCGTAGTCTTAGTATTTGCATATTGTCACATACGAGCTATGTATATATACGTTACCAATTAAAGGAACAAGGCAGTCAGTTGCCGGCTGACTCTTGGAGAACTACACATCATGTTGTTTACTTAACCCCTCCTTCCCCCCTACATCGCAAACTAACACAATACATTTCATGTGGCGATGCTCGTACATCCTGCCAACTATAAAAAACTACAAATTAGAAGTAAAACGTACTATAAAAAGTAATTAAAAATATGTAAATAAAGTTAGTATATTCTGTTTTTCCCGTTGAATGGCATTGGCGATGTTTCGTTGTCCACCTTGTTGCTGTTATGAAGATGTCCGATGACCTCTTCTATTGTCTGCTCATCTGCCTTTGTTTGTCTATCCTTAGGAAGATGCTGTTGAGCATGTACTGGTACTATGTCAATATCTTCGTTGTAAGCTTGCGTTGATACTCTGCTTACTTGAGGTAGGTACACGGAGGCAGCGTGTTTTTATTTTAAAGGCTACCCATGTACCGAATATTATTGCACAGGTTATTATGAAGCCGTACAGGACGTAGTGATGTTGCTCGGCATCCGCTGATTTAACCATTTAGATGTCCTGTTGTTCTCTAACCAGTTCAATTTTTCTTTTAAGACCTTTTAGTTGTTCTTCATGGGTTTCTATTTCCATGTTTGTTATGTTAGTAATTTGACTATTACTTATTAATAAGTCGTTTTTTTATTCTTTAAAAACGTTGCCCCACACTAGGAATTTCTCCTGTATCGTGGGTGCGTTTACAAACATTTAAACCCACATACACAAACAGCCAGACCCGGAACAAGTACTTGTAGGTCATACAAATATTTGTTCCGTGCGGGAACCGAACCCGCGACACGCAGCGCAGCTGTCAATCGCTTAACCACTCTACCAACCGTACCGTCAAAATGTTTAATTTATGTTTATCTCTGGTATGTAGATCTCTTGCTCATTTCCTAATTCCATAGTGCTTTGCATTATTGTAGCGCGAATGAATCAGGTGGTTATCGCCGCGCATCATGCATCCTGTCGCTAAGGTGATTGTGTCCGTTTTACGTAGTGTCTGTGACGTAATTCCAACAGGACAGAAAATGCGCATAGTGCATTCCTCGCAACACGTAAATAACCAACCCCCCTTCCTGTGTAACTTTTTCCATTCATTGTTGCAACTTGATACCTCAGTACGGCAATGTGATACTCCTCGATTGTTTATTATGTCTGCTTCGCACATGCTTGTGGCTGTTTTGATACCATACATAGGTAAGTCGAAATTGCATAGCAGCAGCTGATTTGCGTTCACTTGGGTGCATGATGACAAATGTTGTTGATTCAGGAGTATCATCATGTCCATTTTCAAGTTCACGGCTACGTATTTTGTTGTTGGTATTATGTTAATCATGGAGCCTCCCTTTATGTTGTAAAATTTTATGTGTCTGTAACCCTAGAATTTAAGTTAAAAATGTCACTAACCCTATGTACTCCGGTCTGAATTAAAAATATTCTATTCTATTCTATAGCTCACCTACGCAAACATAACAATGTTTGCGTAGGTGAGCTATAGGTATCATCGCCAAAGCTATTATCTTGTGTTGTTTTCACGAGTAGGTTTTGAGTCAGCACTATGTCTTCTGTTGATAAGTGTGACATTCGTTTGGCTCTTGTTGCGTCACGTGTACTGTTTATGAAGCGTATGATCCAACTTATGACTCTTCTTGCATAAGTCATCGAGCTGTATTTTTGTAGTAGATCTTAGATGAGTGGCGTGTTTAATGTTCTTGTTGCGCAAGTTTGACCTCGTTTCCTTTGCTCTTCGTTAGTTGTGTAAATGTATTGTTTTGAAGCCATGAAGGGCATTCCACCAGAGTTCGTGACCTATTAGGTCGGATGGTGAAATTCCTCTGCTTGCACAGTCTACAGGATTCTCTTCGGACTTGACATGCTTCCAAGAGATGGCTGGTGTATTTCTTTTATTTGTGTAACTCTGTTGGCTACGAAACTCTTCCAGCGAGTCACTTCACCCTGTAACCAGCCAAGCACTACCATTGAGTTTGTCCAACAATGTATGGTGACCATTTGCGTGTCGATCAAGTCTTTGACCTTTTTGATTAGTCGAGCTAGTAGTACTGCACCACATAACTCCAATCGTGGCAGTGAGATAGAGTTTTTCTGTGGGGCTAATTTTGTTTTAGCTGCTACTAGTCTGGTCAACTGTCAGCCTTCTTTATCAGTGGACTTGCAATATATGACGCATCCGTAGGCTTTTTCAGACGCATCACAGAAGCCATGAAGTTCGAAGGGTTGTTGGGTATTACCAAGTCAGCGTGGTATGGTTATATTGTAAATGTAATCGAGCTGCTGGCGGAATTGCTCCCATTCTTGTTGAATATTTGGCGGGAGATGATCATCCCAGCTCGTTGCTGTAGACCAAGCTTGTTGAAAAATCAGCTTGGCTTTTACTGTGACCGGTGATAACCAACCAAGTGGGTCGTACAGTTTGGATATATCCGACAGCAGCGTGCGTTTTGTATTTACGTCACGTTTGTTGCTGAGTGGTGTTTATTTGTATGTAAACTGATCCGTACGCGGGTTCCAAGTGATGCCTAGTGTTTTATTTGTTTTTGCGCCGCCAACGGGTACTGCGCGTCATCCTTGATCAATTGCTTTATGGTTCGCATTGCCAGATATGGTGCAGATTCGGTGCCGTATGTTACTGTAGTCAGTTGTAACTCTTGTAATGGCTCTGTGACTGAAGCCCTCCACACTATTTTTTGCAAGTGTTGATCTTTGTCCTGAATACGTATTTGTCGGTAGAATTTCTCAATATCAGCTGTGTACACGTATTCAAACGCCCTCCATCGTAGAATCATAGCTTGTAAGTCTTGTTGCAAGTTAGGCCCGGCTAGTGGTTGCTGATCAGCATTGAAAACCACTCTGAGTTTTGTTGTTGTTGAGTCAGGTTTTACGACTCCGTGATGGGGCAGAAAACAGCTCGGCGTGTCTGGCGCTGTGCATTTTTTCATATGCTCTAGGGCTATGTATTCGTCGATAAAAACCTTGTAACTTGAAGCGAGGGTTTCATCTCGTGCGAATCGTTTTTCCATCTGCTTGAATCGCGCGACTGCTTGAGGCTTTGATCGGCCCAGGTTTTGTTCGAAGTTGGTCTTCATGGGGATTCTAACATCTTCTAGCCTCTTTGTTGTGTCAGTGTATAGCCTTTTGCAGTACTCCTCCTCGACGTTAGTGGACTTATCGTCTGATGTTATCTCTTCATTTTCCCAAAAGCGAGAGATGTCGTTAGTGTTTACCACGACATGACAGTTAACTACTACCTACTAATACCAAGCCGAGCTTGGTTTGTTGTGCTATAGGAGCGCATATGTTTCCTCGAATGATGCTGCTCATGGCTATGTCGCTATACACTCCAGCATCTAGTAAAATATCAATCGGCCTTGATAAGTTGAAATGTGGGTCGGCCAGCTTAATATTTTCTATGGGCCAATCTTGTTTCTCAAAGGAGTAATTAGGTAGGTTGTTGAGTAGTTTTGGCATTACTAGTGCCGGCGCCGAGAACTGGTAGTCTCCATAAAGGGACTCACAGTCCAACTGAACGGTTCGTTGCTCTGGCTGGCAGATGTTCCGATTCCCGACACAGTTGAGTTGTGGTTGCGTCGCGGAAGGCCAAGTCGTTGCACAGCCGATTCTGTTATGAGGTTCAGTTGGGACCCCTGGTCTAGAAGACATCTTAGTACGGTGTAAGTTACATCTTCGGCTTTTACTTTAAGCTGTACTGTTGCTAGTAGAACTTCGTTAAAGTTCTCTGTTACGTGGTTGGCTTTTCGCTGCGAGTTGTTGGCGCATTGTGGGTCAGTTGACTTGACGATTGTGTCGCTGACGTGGTATCACGTGTTACGTCATGTAGCGTGGTGTGATGTGCGCCGTTGCACACCTTGGATCTTTTTGCGAGTTTCATTTCTGTCCGTTGTGTGAATACATGCAGTTCTTGCAAATGTCCAATTGCTGTACTGTCCTCATTTTTTTGTCTGACGTCATCTCTTGGAACACTTTGCAATAGAGCAAGATGTGGCTTGTTTTACAAACAGGACAATTTCTGTCGGAGCTTGTATGGTTTGCCTTAGGGTAGAGTCTGTATATGTTGTACGCATCCCGTTTTCGCTGTTATCGTCGAAGTCTCCTTGTTTGGGGAGCCATCGGCGGCATCTATTTGTTTGTTTGATTCTAGCGCCGTAAACATCCCTTCGATGAACTGGACGAATTCTTTGAAGTCGGGAAGCCCTCTAGGATTATTTCTTGGCCCCGTGTAGTCAGAGTAGGTCTGACTGTCCAGTTTCCCCGTCAGGATATGTACCAGAATTGGGTCCCATGTTGTCGTGTCTATGCCCAAGTTACGCAACGCGTGCGGTCTCGAGACTGGTATCATGTAGGCGTTTCAACTCGTAAGCGTTTTGGTGTTGGATCGTATGTTGACCAATCAAAGCTTGCATTTGCTTAGTGAAAAGCAGCTGCAAGTTGTTGTACCAATGGTGGAGAATTTCCCAGCAGGAGTCGTAATTGTTTTCCGAAATAGATAAATGTTGCACGAGCCGCTCAGCCTCTCCTTTTAGTTTTCCTTTCAGGTGTTGCATCTTCTGCGCCTTAGAGAAGGAGGGTTGTTGTGAATCGCCGCAATGTATAGATCGAGGAATGTTGGCCACTGTGCGTTACCAGAGAATATAGCTATTTCGATCATTGGCGCGCTGTTGCGTTTTTGGACAGCAAGGGTTGAGCTTGCGGTTAAGATCTCGCTTTGTGGACTTGTACCTACGTTTCTTCATATTTTGAAAACTCAAGCTCGTAGTTTCCGTCGCTGCGGACAAGTACATATATTGTCAAGCTGCGAGTATACTTCGTCGATCACCTTCCATCGAGATTCGAAGGTCTTGAGTTTATCTTGTACGTCCCATTTCTCGATAGTATCAGCGGTGCACAAGCTGCGGGTGAAACGAGAGAAGGCTCTGAAGTTGGTAGCTTGTTGAGTTTCGAGCTCGTCTGATTTTGAAAGGACTCCAGTGTTCTTACTACCCTCGCCTTGGTTGCTCGCGGGTTCCGCAGAGTAGGTAGGCGTGGCGTAGGTGTTTGCAGCTTACGTCGTATGCTTGAGTGTTCCGCCTTGGCCCTGTCGTAGGTACGCTTGAGTAGTGTAGTATCCGTCGGTCAGGTCGGTGGCACTCTGTAGCATGCCATGGTTCATCTCGAACTCGTTCCAGTGCGCCTGAAGGTTATCCAGTCGAAACTTGATGTACGTTGCGTTCTTGCGGTCAGGGTCATCCTTTCCGAAGTTGACACCAATTTTCCGGATGCCCTCTGCGATGATTTCCTGCCGCTTGAGAAGTTCTTGTTGTTTAGCGTCCATAGTTGTTATGTGTATGCGTTTTTGTAGATGGACGCTAACCCTGTTTAATTCACTGTGGAATTGTTGTTAAGATGGATGTAGTAATAGCTTCTGAACCACCAAATGTTGACGTTTCCTGTAGTGGTCGCAGGGTCCGAACGAATCTCTACGTACGATATTGTGCGCCTTCTCAATCTGACTGGGGCGAACCGCTTGTGGAAGACCAGCCAAACCGATTCGCTATCGTAAATAGAAACACTTCGTACCTGTGAGGCTTGCAGAACTGTTTGTTCCAGTAGTGGCAATTCGGACCAAAATGTACCTACGGGCAGTTTGTCCGTACAGGGAGATGTAATATGTAGACTGTTGATGGCTACGAATCACACGGGATGTATACAGGAAATAAAATCACTGTTCTGTGTCCGTTACTGATTGATCGATTTATTAGGAAAAATGTTAAATTATATATACATAAAGTAGGTTACGGTGGGCGCGATAGCTTATTCAGCGAATGTAATCAAGAAATCGGCGAATAAGCAAATGCTTGTTAAGGTAAAAATTAACACATTACATTTCATGTGGGGATGCTCGTAGGTACAGCATCGCCTAATATGGTGAGTCCCATTCCTAACTGGTCTTGTTCTGATTTTATCTTTTTATCACAGTTAATTATTGTATCGTTCACTGTAGCAATAATTTCTGGATTGAGCATAGGAGCTTTGAGCAGACAACAGTTTTCTGGTACATTTTGGGAGTCCATTCTTTAAAATGGTATTCCAAATACGGGCTAAGTCCTTGTTAAGTGCTGGGCCATGTTTGGGTTTTTCTGTCATCAAATGCCCTAATGCTTCCAGCACTTCTGGGGATAGAGTAGACTCAGTGCAGGGTCAGGCTCAGGTAGAGCATCAGTTACAGTCATGGCTGTATTTGAATTATCCAGGTTTGCTTCTATGCGAACCGGTAGTTCGGCACAGTCATTTATTAGTTCAATGTCTTCATAATTTTTGCGGTCTGCAAAAGGTAGAATTGACCCCGTTAACGTACCATAATATTCATACCTAAGCGTAACCTCTCGTATTACACCATTACCTAGGTAAATGAAAAAACTCGTGCGTTTATCTCGTAAACGCCCCGAATTATTTGTTCGCTTCAATGTATCTCGTACATTACCAGCGTGGTACAATACAAAACGTATTTAAGCCAGTTTGAAACAAGTTTTACTGTTCAATTGTTTTACCTGGTGAAGCAAAAATGGACGACTCATCAGAGTCGGTGCGGTACCGGTGTCGTTTCATTTTCTTTTCTAATCTTCGGATTTTTTGAAGATAATATTCTTTTCCATGTTTTCGTTTCGGCATGATACCTTAATGCCACCTTTAAACACATTTTAAACTAGTCTTTAAACACTTAATTCATATCTTGTTGGCCCAAAACTTTGCCACCTTCACGGCGTCAGCAGTAGCAGCGCAAAGGTAACCCTGACTGCACGTTTTGGGACACAGAGGGCAAGATAGGAGGTGGAGCATGGTTTGCGCTATAGCTCCGTAATCACTGTGCTGAAATTCAGTTGTGCCAGCGACACGAAGAAGAAGAAGAAGAACACTTAATTAATATTTTTGAGGACTCACCGCGTACTGGTTGCCGCGCAAACGTAAAGAATGCCAGATTATCTATAGAACGGAAATAGTTACACTTGTGCGTTTAGGTTTTGCTTTCAGCTCTAAATATGCGTTTGGTTGTCGACTGGCGTGAGAAGCTGCAATGTAAATCTTATATCGAGAACGAACCCTAAAAGAGATATAATAGAAATCATACAGTTAATGGTAAATATACTTGGTGCAAAGATATAATCATTAATAAAATCGGCAAAGTGTTGTATTTAATTAAAGATGAAGTAACATCGATGACTCTAAGGAAACATAAAAATCAGATAATAAGGTATAAAAGCGACGATTGCTATGACGACAAAGACGTGGATATAGACCAAGAGGAGCTAAGTGGTGGCCAAACGACAGAGACGCAGATTTCTGAACAGATGTCGCCACCGGGCACGGGTGCAGGAAGCAAAGATACATCAATGGCTGCAGATAGTTCCGACCTGGCAAGAGCAGCCACACCCCCAGGTACCCAGTTGTTGTTTCACAGCCTACAACACCAGACAATTCTGGGGAGGGGGATGAGTACCAGGAGGCTTTAGCCGGCTCTCCTAGCACTGGACATTCTGGAGAAGCGCCACCGCAACAGCAGGCAAGTGAGCCTGTGACAACACCACGGTCTGAACGCAATCGGCCTAAAGTCAACCGCAAACTGTTCTATTAGAAAGTAACTTTAGCTATAACACATTTCTGAAGCTTAGTTGTTAGGATTGTATTCCTAAGCTAAGGGGAGGAATGTTGAGTATGTGTGCGTGTGCCAACGCACCGATAGACGTACGCGAATATACGTCAGTGTGTTACCAGCAAGCAGTTGTCCTCGTACATAACAGTAACGTATCTATCCACGCACGGGTGTGGCGATTTTCGCGCACTGGATTTTCAACGCACTGCTCAGCGCCGAGAGTTGAAATTCCAACAGTGTTTTTTTGACGCACTTAATGGATGATTGAAACACTTTGGAAATGGGGAATAATTATGCGATACCAGAGGGGCAATTCTCGTAATTTTAAGAACGTTCACAGTCTGATCTCAGTCTCAATCTGTCAAAAATACGTCTAATTTCATTATAACAATTATACATTTAGAAAGGCCCTCCTTTCTAAATGTATACACAAGATATACCAAGACCCCTCCGTGCCTCGGAAATCACGTTAAGCCGTTGGTCCCGGCTGTCATTCGTAGATCTTTGACAGTGGCTACGGGTAGTCAGAAGCCCGAAAGCCTGACAACCAGTCTTACCAAGGGGAGACTTACCAGTATTACCCAGTAACTGGGTTGTGGAGGTCAGATAGGCAGTCGCTCCATGTAAAATACTGGTATTCAACTGAATCCGGTTAGACTGGAAGCTGACCCCAAAATAGTTGGGAAAAGGCTAGGCAGATGATAACATTTAGAAGCGATGACGGCAAAAAAATCAGATTGGTTGGAACAACCGTTGTGGACGCATTTTTTCCACCAATCGGAGATTAGAAAGGAACCGCCTACCATTCTAAAATTCTGTTATCATGCCTATTCTATTGCGATTGGACGGCGCAACTCCTAAAAGATGGCCTTGCCAACCACTAAGAAATAAATGAAAGTCGAATTGTAGGTACCTATTGTCAAATAATGAGAATACGAGGGCTGCCTTTTAAGTCGTGTCGTTTGCAAACCTCCCGCAATTATTAAAAAAAAAAAACATATGGCTTTTCATCTTTTTGAATTTAGAATTCGAAAACAAAAGAATGTTTTTTGATCGGTCGAATAGTTTTATTGTAGCGTCTGTTCAAAGATGACGTAAGTCTGTTGTAAAAATGGAAATATCAAAGGAAAATATGCGTGCGATAATTTTGTTCGTTCGATCACTTCTGTATTTAGTGATGACTATGTCTTAGGACTGTAGAACGCTGGTATTTAGAATTTCAACGTGGCCACTCTAGCTTCAGTGACAAGCCACGTGAAGATCGTCCAAAAACCGCCATGACGCAAGAGAATATCGACGCCGTGCGGCAGCTAATCGTCATGTAACATAGGTACCGTGAAATAGAGACAGCCGTGGGCCTACTATCCAAAAAATCCTGCACGAAGAACTCGGCGTAAGAAAGTTGATCTCTCGTTGGATACAACATATTTGCTTAGCGACGACCAAAAAGCAGCCCGTGTTAGATGGTACCTATCGCAAAACTCTGCAGCGATTCAACCGAGGAGAGTCAAAACACGTTTATGATATGGTTAGTAGTGACGAGTCTTGGATATAGGTATGCTTACAATCCATATTCCAAGCAGCAGTCAACTGTCTGGGTCTTCCAAGATGAGCTCCAAAGTCATACGCTCACGGAGCACTTAAAAAAAATGGTTGCCTCGTTTGAGGCAAAGGGTGGTCACGTCGCCACTATTGTACTAGAAGATCGCAAGATGGTTGACGCTGACTGGTATAGGTACTACCACTGGTTTTTTGCCACAAGTCATCACATAGTTTCGAAAAAACAACTCAAGACGTCGTATGATACTGCACCATGACAATGCAAGTTCGCACACTGTCTATACGAGACATTGCTGCGCCGGACTGGAGGTGCACGGCGGCTGAGGCGGCGCGCGCGGGGGAGTACCAGCGGCGGGTCTACGCGGCGGAGGGGCGCGCGGGAGCGGCGTGCACGATGGAGCGCGCGAGCGCCGCGGTCCGCGAGCCAGGACTTCACATTTTACCCCGACGGAGACACCGCGTTTCACTTGTTTACTGTTTTGCGTAATATATAATTGTACATAATATCAGTCCAAGAGTTTGATTTAACTTGCTCCCGCTCAGCTATCGAACATATACGAAGCATTGGTTCTTCGAGCCGGATCCTTATCCGCAAAGTCCAGTTGCGACTTCAAATCTTCAACCGTAGGCGACGATGACACTGCTATTTTCTAACGGTCCGACGCGGGGTCAAAGTCCTCCAACGTCTCGCACAAAACTTGTTCTTGTTCTCGTAAACAAAATCTCCTCGCTGTGTAGTTTTTCTTGCGAAGGACCAATGGTGAGAAGTGCAACGCCCGCATCCTCCTGGATAACGGGAGTACAGCCAATTTTATTACTGAGGACTTGTGTAATAAGCTGCGTTTGTCCCGAAATGACACGGCCTCTACGATAACAGGGGGTATGCAACCAAACTAGCACTAGTGCGCAAACCTCCAACCTCACAATCGAATCCATAGCCGGTGATTATTCAGTAAACATTGACTGTTTAATTTTACCAGAAATCACACATGTTTTGCCATCATCTCCAATAAATTTAAAACACATAACCATACCTAAGGGTCTGCAGTTGGCGGATCCAACATTCAACATTCCCTCAGCTGTAGACCTATTAGTCGGTGTAGATGTTTTTTGGAGCGTAATTTTAGCCAATCACATAAAGCTAGGTAAAAATCAACCAAGGTTATGTGAGAGTAAATTGGGGTGGATAGTTTCAGGCACAGGCTTTCACTCACATACGTCCCATTCACATTTTTGTAACCTTACTAAAACTAAGCCTAGCACAGATTTATCCATATTTTGGGAACTGGATTCAGTTCCTGAAAAGCATTCCCTATCTTTAGAAGAACGGGCATGCGAAGATAGTTTCTATAAGAACACAAGACGTAAGGACGACGGCCGTTTTGTGGTTACAATTCCGTTTAAATCTGATCCTTCTGCCCTAGGAGATTCGTACGGTATCGCAAAACGCCGTTTTCTATCTTTAGAAAAAAGATTTGAACGCGATCACAAATTCAAGTCGATGTATTTGGAGTTCATGTTAGAGTACGAAAGTCTAGGTCATATGACGGAAAATTCTAGCTTAAAACCAATAGGCGAAGTAAACTACTATTTACCACATCATGGGGTTATGCGCGAGTCTAGTGTCACTACTAAGTTACGCACCGTATTTGATGCATCTGCCAAGACTACGACAGGAATATCCATAAATGACTTGCAATTTGTAGGCCCAACGGTTCAAGATAATTTATTTTCCATTTTGTTGCGTTTTCGACAGCATAAATTTGTGATTTCAGCGGATATAGAAAAAATGTATCGCGCTATTGAAATCAACCCTGTTCAACGACCATTACAGCAGATCATTTTTCGCAAAACTCCCACAGAACCATTAAAAACGTATACATTAAACACTGTAACGTACGGTACAGCGTCTGCTCCATACTTAGCGACTAAATGTTTAGTTACTCTGGCAGATGCAACAACGAACCCCGTCGTAAAGCGTGCTATCCAGCACGACTTTTACGTCGATGATTTACTTAGTGGTTCAGACACCATTTCAGGTGCACAAGATTTATGTAGGGAAACAATGTCGGTCCTGGCATCAGCTAAATTTAATTTGAGAAAGTGGCAGTCTAATAGCTCTGAAATTTTAAAAGAATTAGACAGTGTTCATAAATCAAGCCATGCTATACTAGACCTTTCAGAGAACAATAACAATAGTCCTTCTAAAACGTTAGGAGTACATTGGTTATGTAAGCCTGATAAATTAGTTTTTTGTATAAATATAGAATCTAATAGTAAAATAACAAAACGATATATTTTGTCTGTAATTAGCCAAATATTTGACCCACTAGGCTTGGTTAGTCCCTGCATTGTCGAAGCAAAAATATTAATGCAGTCGCTCTGGTTGAACAAATGTGAATGGGATGACGAAGTGTCGCAGGAGTTAGCAGACGCATGGTTGTTATTTGCGAATACGTTGCCTTGTTTAAATCATTTAAAAATTCCACGATGGATTTTAGGTAACAATTCTGTAACCCATGAAGTTCATGTATTTACAGATGCGTCCGAAAGAGCTTACGGCGCGTGTGTGTACATTCGTTCTGTATCTACTTCTGGTAAGGTCACTGTCAATCTGTTAACTTCCAAAAGCCGTGTGGCACCAGTCAAGCCTACTACTATTCCACGGCTAGAACTGAGTGGTGCTCTGTTAGGTTCCAGGTTGTGCACAAAAGTTAAGGATTCGCTCACGTTGCCAATACACCGATTTCAATATTGGTGTGACTCCACAATAGTGCTAGGATGGTTAGCTACACCATCTCAGCAACTAAAGCCTTTCGTTCGAAATCGTGTAAACGAGATTCAAGAATGTAGCGCGGGTTGTGAGTGGAGATACGTGCCATCTAGGGACAACCCGGCGGATCTTGTCTCTCGTGGGCTGAAGGCTGATCTTATCAGCAATTCTGCACTTTGGTGGTCAGGCCCACAATTTTTATTAAATAATGAGAACATGTGGCCGCTACATCCCAATAAACACGTGAAACAGGATCTACCTGAAGTAGTTTCTAACATAGCGTATAGTCACAATAGCCCTAACAATCATTCTAGTATTAACCTAACATGTAGTTCAATCATACAAAAATTAATTCATAAATATTCTAATTTTAACTATTTACAACGTGTCGTAGCTTATATTCTAAGATTTATTTATAATTTAAAGAATATTAATTCTAAATTAATGGGCTCTCTTTCTGTTGAAGAACTCAAAAATGCCTTATCACTTATTCTACGTGTAGCTCAATCTGAAATGTTCGAACATGAGTACGCTGTCCTGAAATCTGGGAAGCCATTGTCACGTAAAAGTAGGCTAATTTCTTTAACTCCCTTTCTAGATTGTGACAACATTATTCGTGTAGGGGGCAGACTAGATAATTCCCCTTACGAATATGACGTAAAACACCCAATTTTACTCTGTAGCAAGCATCATCTAACAAAAATACTATTTCAAATGCAACATAAAAAGCTTCTACGGGTGCGGCGATTGAAATGTCCGTATGCGAAAATGAAATATTTTTGTTAATTTTCAATATTTATTTATACACTTTTACTACATGAAAAAAAGAGGTTCAAAGTTTTATTACGACTTATTCTGATGGAATACAGCCACCTTTAGCCTTCACCACAAGCTCGAGTCTCTTTCTGAAAGAAGCGCAGGCTGCTCGAACGACGTCATCACTTAAACTATTCCATTCTCGCGTAAGAGTAGCTTTGAGCGCTTCAACCGATGTGTGTTTTTTAGCACAAGCCTTGGCCTGTAAAACACCCCAAATACAAAAGTCTAGCGGGTTCAAGTCAGGCGATGATGACGGCCACATATCTCGGTCGATCAGCACCGGAACGTTTGCTTTCAACCAATTTTGTGTTCCAATTGCTCTGTGCGATGGTGCCGAGTCTTGTTGAAAAGTCCAACGCTCAGAACCGAATGTGTTGCGTGCCCACGGTAACAGCCCTGGTTTTAACACCTTATCTTGATAAATTTGCTGGTTTATTTTTACTTCATTGCGACCCATTGGAAGAAAAATGAGAGGAGAACGGCCTTTTTCGGACACTGCCGCCCAGACCATGATTTGGTCGGCTCCTTGACGTCGAGTGACTCGCAATTCATCAGAATGATCACTGACACGTCCCTTTAACCAAACACGGTCATTTTGTTTATTAAGAAACTGCTCAACACAGAAAGTTTTCTCATCCGAAAACACCAAATTGGGAAGCTCTCCAGAGTCGAGCAAGCGAATCAGCTCCTTCGATCGATCCAACCGTTTGGTACGTTGCAAAGCAGTAAGTTCCTGAGAAAGGTTTTTTTTAAATGGTTTGACCTTAAGCTTTTCCTTCAATATACGACGTACGCTGCGGTCACTCACCTTGAGATCCTGCGCGAGCTGATTTGCTGAGCGCGCTGGATTTCTGTTTAATCGATGACGCACCTTTTCGACAACTGCTGGCGCCGTTGCAGTACAGCGTCGACCACCACCATAGCGTTTCTTAACGCTACCAGTCTCATTGTAACGTTGAATAGTACGATGAACAAATTTTTCGTTCAATTGAAGATTTGGCAGCGCTCGACGAATTTCAATGTTCGATTTTCCCGCCAAATGAAGCGCAATCACTGAATTACGTTTTATGTCCATTGTTCTAAATTCGAATGTGTTTCTCTCACGACAAAATCACTTCAAATAACGATAGTGAACATGTCAAAGACTACCCTTTGAAATTTTTACTGCGTTCGATTCAGTGGTTCGAATTTTAAAACAGTTAGAAGGAGACGGACAGTTCAATTGCCGGACCCGGTACATGCAGGCCCACAATTGCTTTTAGCAACTATGCGTCAAACTTATTGGCCCTTAGGAGGCAGAAATCTCTCCAAATTGACGGTGAACAAATGCCTTAAATGTTTTAGATTTAAAGCTCAAAATATGCAGCCAATCATGGGACAATTACCCAACACAAGAAGCACTTTAGAATTTCCCTTTTTTAATAGTAGTGTTAACTATGCTGGGCCTATTTTGATATCTGACCGGAAAGGTCGGGGATCTAGATTGATTAAGTCCTACCTTTGCATTTTTGTCTGCATGGCTACAAAGGCTGTGCACCTCGAGCTTGTTACAGATCTCTCTAAAGAGGCTTACAAAGCTGCCTTAAACCGTTTTGTCGCTCGTCGCGGAAGGCCACGTACTATCTTGTCCGACAACGGTACAAACTTTGTCGGAGCGTGTAATGAATTATATGCGTTCTTGCAGAGCTCTGATGTTGCATGCGAAATAGCTCAGGAGGGAATAGAGTTCAGGTTTGCACCGGCGTATTCGCCGCATTTCAACGGTCTCGCTGAGGCGGCAGTTCGGTCAGCTAAGCACCATTTAAAAAGACTCTTGCAGCTTACTCATTTGACGTACGAGGAAATGGCTACATGCCTAACTCAAATAGAGGCAGTTTTGAACTCGAGACCCCTCACTCCTCTTTCCACTAATCCTCTCGACTTTTCTGCCCTTACTCCGTCTCATTTCCTTATTGGACGCTCGTTAATGTCTGTTCCAAATCCGCAGGTCACTGATGCCAGCATCAATCGTCTGGAACGCTATCAACGTGTGGAGAGTCTCAAGCAGCACTTTTGGAAAAGATTTTACATTGAATACATCTCCAACTTACAGCAGAAAACGAAGTGGCCTGCCTCTACCAACGGTGACATAGCGTTGGGATCGCTTGTCCTTATTAAAGACAAGGCGTTGCCGCCACTCTGCTGGTTGCTTGGGCGCGTCACGCAGGTGTACCCTGGCAGCGACGGCGTCACGAGAGTCGCGGAGATGAAGACGAGGAAAGGGACGATTCGACGCGGCTTCAATAACATCTGCCCTCTTCCTCTTTGAAGTAGGTACACTTCAACCCGGGGAGCATGTCTATACGAGACATTGCTGCGCCGGACTGGAGGTGCACGGCGGCTGAGGCGGCGCGCGCGGGGGAGTACCAGCGGCGGGTCTACGCGGCGGAGGGGCGCGCGGGAGCGGCGTGCACGATGGAGCGCGCGAGCGCCGCGGTCCGCGAGCCAGGACTTCACATTTTACCCCGACGGAGACACCGCGTTTCACTTGTTTACTGTTTTGCGTAATATATAATTGTACATAATATCAGTCCAAGAGTTTGATTTAACTTGCTCCCGCTCAGCTATCGAACATATACGAAACACACACCGCCCGCGATACAAAGATGCTTTTGAGGACCCAAAATGTCGAAATTTTAGATCACCCGCCTTACCCTGACTCGAGCCCTAACGATTTTTTTACGTTCCCCAAAATTAAGCAAAGTCTTCGTGGTCAACGTTTCAGCTCACTCGAAGAAGCTGTTGACGCATACAAATCGACCATTTTGACTACCCCCACTTCGGAGTGGAATAAATGTTTTAAAAACTGGTTCGAACGCATGCAAAAGTGTATTAAATATCGCGGGGAATTCTTTGAAAAACAATAAATGGTAATAATCTATTAGATTGTCTATACATACCTACTTATTTCAAACGACATAACTTAAAAGGCAGCCCTCGTATTACGTCAAAGTCACCATATTTTGGGAGCAGATAATAGCCATTTAGGGACATAGGTAGTTATGCCGCTAATGAGGTACCAGGGAAGCCACATGTGCGTAAGGAATTATTGCCAAACTTCCATATCTTTCTAATAGTACCTAGTAGGTATCTAGTATCTTAGAATAGTGTGGATAGAGTAACATCCGTCTCAAAATCTGCTGGGACATCTTGAACTATAGGTATAACAATGACAGGCTAATTTTTACCTCTCACATGAACATACTTCTGTTAATATCTACAATGCAAAACCAAATCGACACACAGATAAAGAACATGTTTGACACCATCAATGAATGTAGGTATCAACGCCTTGAGAAACCTTGGTATAGACGTAACCGCCATGGGGCCAACGGGTGTGCATTAACTTACACTGAAGCTAACCTAGCTAGCCTAGCTAGCTACCTGTGACTTAGACACTCAGTGAATACACTCAATCATTAGAGTATCCTAGAGCCTTGCCTGTTCTAGCAGATTTTCTTATTTTTTTAGAGAACAAGTATACTGCTCTCGAATCAACACGGCGCAAGCACCATACATCTAAATCATCATCGTCGTCATCTCCGAATAGTAACAAAGAATCTGAACATCAATTCAACAAATGAATCAATCAAATAATTTCAACAAGAAAAACGATTCTAATAAACCATTTTTACGCAGTTCCGCTGCAAAAAGTTGTGTAATGAGGATACAATATTGCCCACTATGCAACGACGACAGCCATGGACTATTCTACTGCAGACCATTTTTGGAATCTGGGTCAGAGGAAAAATGAAGTACAGTTCAAAGGTTTAGCTTGTGTAAAAACTGCCTGGTCGATCACAAAAATAAATCAGGCCGTTCTGAATCAAGGTGCAGGGTGTGTCAAGGAACTCATAACACCGTGCTGCACGATGCCCTACAGACAAACACGGTGTCCAGTAACATGAATACGTCAACGTCTACGTCACGTGGAGATTAAAAACGACGTAACGTGACGCATGTTTCAAAGGAAACTACTATTGAAATTCTGCTTGCAACAGCACTTGTCCGTATACCAGGGGCTAATGGGGAATATCACAATGATGGCTCTCATAGATCAAGGCTCTCAAGCCTGCCTCATCACTGAGAACGCAGCTCAAATCCTGAAACTCCCCCGCCGAGCATGCAAGGGCATCATAGTTGGAGTCAGTGCCAATCAAACCAATTGTAAGGGAGTTCTCAATCTGGTGGCATCCTCAGTATACTCCATTTACACATTCCAAGCAGAAGCTGTTGTAATAAAGAAATTAATTAACAACTTCCCAAATCATAGTTTCTCAAAACCATCGTGGGAATATCTTAAAAACATCCAGCTAGCAGATCCAGATTTTAACGTTTGTCGGCCAATCAACTTATAGCAATAAGTTGATTGGCCGACAGGGGGCAGAAGTTTACTCGGTAATCATCATGGCAGGCATAATCAAGGAAAATTCATCTCCACCAATACCACAACAGACTCAGATTGGCTGGATTTTAAGCGGCAATGTCAAGTCCTATCAACGCAACGTTATCATGAACAATATAGAAGACATACAAAGGTTTTGGAGCATTGAACATGGCACCGATCCCGATACTAACATGTCCTCTGAAGACTATCAATGCCTTCAACAATATAATTCGGAAACAGTACGTCGAGATGATGGCAGATACGTTGTTAGAATGCCACTAAAGCCAGATATCATAGAAAAATTGGGAAAATCGAAACATAGAGCCGTAGCCCAATTTTATCAACTGGAAAGAAAATTTTCTAGATACAACAATATTTCCGAAGACTGCAAATCATTCATTGACGAGTAGGTACATCAAACTGGCTCACATGCGCAAGTGCACACGGAAGAATTGGCCGGATTGCATTTTACCTCACCATTGCGTTTTACGCCCGGACTCGGCAACTACAGCGTTGCGGGTGGTATTTAATGCATCAGCAAAAACATCGACAGGCTGAAGTCTAAATGATTAATGCTAAGCGGTCCGAATCTACAACAGGATTTGTTCACACTAATTCTGAGATGGAGACAGTATGAATATGCAATCACAGCCGACATCGAGAAGATGTTCAGACGGATCGTCTGTAATGAAAAGGACCAACAGTATCAGAAAATCGTCTGGCGTGACTCACCTAGTCAAACGCTAAGAGAGTATGAGTTGACAACTGTCACCTATGGCACCAAAGCAGCTCCATTCCTAGCCACGATGACGTTAAAACGTCTGGCAGAAGACGAACGTTCAAGGTATCCAACAGCATCAACTGTACTTGAACAGTATTTTTACATGGATGACCTTTTGGCTGGACATCACAGTCTAAAGGAAGCCAAACAACTCAAGGCTGACCTTATTAATTTGCTGAAATCTAGTGGTTTTAATTTGCGAAAATGGTCATCAAATAAAATCGAAATAAAAGATGACGCAATATCAGACAACGAACAGGCATTCGAATTTAGGCATCAAGAATCAACCAAAACATTGGGACTGCGTTGGCACCCCCAGGACGATCAATTCAAGTTCCAGCTGAAGATAGACACATCATCACTGACACCATCTACAAAAAGATCATTACTGTCGGATATTTCAAAGATTCGATCCACTCGGGCACCGGAGTATGAGTACAGTGTAAGCGTAAAAAATTGACATCATTGTGTCAGCACTTTACTTGCTACGCGCGGTCTATACTTCATTTCACAAATACATCCAAATCGCTAGCATTCAATTAATTTCATCATCAATAAAATCTATCATTACGTATTCTTGCGTAGCACTCAACTATCATCATTAAAGGGTGTAAAGATCCTACAGTAACATTCTTACGAATGGTATGTACAATACAGGCAAAAGTTCAGTTTCCAAAAGCATTTCTATGTAATAATATAATATAATAATAATAAAAAGGGTTTATTTCTCACCACAAGCCAAAAAAAACAATACAATCAATATTTTACACGCAAGAAATAGCTGACGATTTTTTGGTTGTGGATCGCTGGTGCCTGTGTTAGGTAGTAACACATGTAATAGGTACAGGTCACCAGTCCCCACCTGTTTATGGTTACATATTTGATAGCTTACATCTGATATCACAGCAAGTTACAAGAGTTTCAAACAATTAGTGAGCTTATTATTAGAGTGAAAATAAACACAAAAACAGTAGTAAAAGTAAAAGTATGTTGGGAGGTTTTTATGAATATAAGTTTGTGTGTGTCTCTGTGTGTGAGGGTGTGTGTGCGTGTGTGTTAGAAAGAGTGTTAGTGGATGAATCTGATTACACAAATACGTCAAAGAGAGCTTCAGTGGCAATATATGTTTGGCTTTGTAGCCAGGCTTGTAGAGCGATTTTAAAATTATGTTTGTTCAAAGAGTGTAGGGAAAGAATTCGGTATAATTTATTGTAAAGATAGGGTCCAAGGAAAATAAAGAATCTATGAGTGAAAGAAGTTTTGAGAGGAGTAGCTGAGGCAACTATATGGTTACGTCGATTGGTTTGCTGAGAAAAGTTGGAAATAGCATGTTGTTTAATAGTAGTGGCCAGTAGGTACAAACATTTGCCTAACCGTAAGGACTTGACAATATTCATAGAGCTTGGCGGTGTGTAATGTAACGTCTCTGCGAATGCTCGACCCTGCGTTCGACATAATGCTCACGGTGAGTGAGCATTTACCTGTAGGTAACATTTCTTTCTACCTTGCGTTCATTGTTGAAATGTCAGACCTACAGGTACTATTTCCTGTCTTTGCTCGATAAAATGTTACTCCCATAGGCTCGTTGGTTTTTAAAAAGGTTGTAACAAAACATTGAGGGTCTGTACCTTATCATCTGCCTGCCTTTTCCCAACTATGTTGGGGTCGGCTTTCAGTCTCACCGGATGCAACTGAATACCAGTATTTTAAATGGAGCGACTACCTATCTGACCTCCATAACCCAGTGACTGGGTTGTGGAGGCCAGTCCTAGAATCGAAAAATTTGAACAGAAGTGGGAACGTTATAGATTTTACTTTTTTACAGGACACGCTTTATAACTTTTTTTTTTTCTTGGTATACTGTAGGCAATAATTTACCGCAGTTTATCTTCTTGTCTGGGTTTTTTGAATCAAAAGTAGCTGTTGAAAGATAGCTAAGAGCATTATTATTAAACATTTTAGAGGTCATTCTAGAGGTCTTAAGTCAATAGCATAATCAGCCTATAATGTTCCTACTGCTGGGACACAGGCCTCCTTTGAGAAAGAGTGGGCCATAATACACCACGCGGGCTCTGTTCGGGTTGATGGCTGTCACATATCTTTGAATTTTTTGTTTTAGGTATGACACGCCGGATTCCTCACCATGTTTACCTTCACCGTTTTGAGAGCAGTGGTGATGAAATTAAATACACAAAGTGAAGCTGGCCTGGCCGGGGTTCGACCTCACGACCCATACACTGCAGTAATGGCAAATGCTACATTATAATTTTATCACCAACGACCTTCTTTTATAACAAATCCAACCTTATTTTTAACCAGAAAGATTTTTTTCTTCATATTGATTTTGAATCTAAAAGTGTCATATCTTTTCTCTTACCGAGATTTTTGATTGGAAGGATTTTTTAGACACAGGACGGCAGTCTAATATATTATTATTTTCTGCTTTCACAATGAAATTATTTCGCTACAATATTAACGGTAAACTATAACGGTTTGAACGACCGAGCTCTGTGCGGTCATCCACTGGATCCAAGAGCAGTGTTCCCGAAAATAAACGAATTATACATCACTAAAAAGTGGTCTCGAGGAGAGTCACATTCCATAAAGACTCGGTTTGTAATTGAATTTTTCTTCAGCTTTTTGGTTATAACAGATTCTGCCTGCGTCTCGGATTACCATTTTTTGTTATTTTCTGTGATTTGTCCGAAGACTGTAGGGCGATCTAGAATTCGCCCTACCCGCCACCATAGTACCAGACGTCTACAAGCTTCCTGTTAGGAATCGAACCCAACATAACACCTTGCGCACGACCTGCACGTTTAAGAGGATTCTGTTTCCGGCCACCGAGCAGCCTTCCGATTGACAGCGTGGAGCCTAGGACCGAATTTTCATATATTTTGTAGATTAGTTTTCAATAGAGACTTGATCTCGTTAAACCAATTAGCCGTATATTATCATTGTTACAATTTTGATCAAGCGGTAATTTAAATGTTTATCTTGCTTCCTAATAACGAATTGACTTGTGCCAAATACCCATTTAGGACGTCCTTGTATTTATCCAGTTACGTAAATTTAGGAACGTTTGCTCTTCCGAGCAAATTTTAATCTTCATTTCTAAGTTGACATTGGCGCCGATTCCCTTGTTCACAAACTAAACTAAATTTAAGTTCAGTGAATCTTTTTCTTTCTATTTCATTAAGAAAAGGACAGAAGAAAAATATTAGTTTAGTCTTGTCAAATTAGTCAGCGCCTGACGTAAATTAATTGACGTATTTTAGTAGCCATGTTTTTAATCACGTCTAAACTTGCTATGGAGTGTCTAAATTTGACAGGACTAAACTAATATTTATCTTCCGTCCTTTTCTTAATGAAGTAGAAAGAAAAAGATGTATTGAACTTATATTTCAGTTCATCATGAAATGAAATTGATTAATCAGACGAACTTACCTTAAGTGAAATCCGATTACAATTTCATGAAGGATGAAATGAAATACCGCATCGGCGACCTGACTTAACTTATCTAGAAGTTAAGCAGGCCTTCGTAGATACATTCGAGTCTGCAGATTTTAAATTCAAGATTAAGTAAGAGATCAGGAATCTTAAACAAAGACCTGATCAGTCCGTAAGAGAGTTCATAATTCGAATAACTTATTTAAACGGAACACTCCACAATCCTATTGAGGAGTCGAAGCTTTTAGATATCATAACACACAATATCCACCATAAATATTTCCCATGTCTGTCTATTCACAGATTTACCATTATCAATACTCTGATCGAGACTGTTACTCATTTTGAGAGCTTTTTACAGGAATCCGCGATAACCGTGTCGAGTGTAAATAATGTACCATCTCAACAAAGCACAAGTTTGAATAAAAGTCAACACTGTTCAAATTGTGATCTAAGCAAGTGTTAAATACGTGACACAGGAGACAAGTGAAACACTTAGAGGTTGATTACGCACTGACGTTTATTCGTTACAATGTAGGTGTGTCAGTATATAATAGCTAAGTAGCTACACATATAATATACAACAGCAAGCAATATCCTAAATGTAACAGAACCGGACATTCCTATCGCTTTTGCCCTGATTATCCTGGCATGTTGTGTTTCAGGTGCCGTACCCCTGGTTTCGTTACTCATGATTGCCCAAAATGCAATCCAAAAAATGTTTAACCCGCCGGCGGCACGTTTCATTCCATACAGTGTCACCGGTGATAAGGTCCAATTCAACAGATAACCATCGCTTTGTTGAAATATTATTGCGTGATCGTTTGGTTAATACTCTACTAGATTCAGGTGCTCAAATGTCTTTTATTACTGATAGTTTGATTCACGAGCTAGGTATCTCGTTGAAGAATAATGAGGCGCATCCTCGGGTCATTTCTGCTAACAACTCACCTATTGATATTTTAGGAACCATTTATGTCCCGGTTAAGTTCAATGGTACGACCTTTGTCCATCAATTTTTAGTAGCACGTTGTATGTCTTTTTCAGTTGTCTTAGGGATTGAATTCTGGAACAAATTTGGTTTAACCTCAGTTTTTAGTAAGGCTTTTGATAAAAATATCAAAGGTAACATGTATCTTTCATCTATAAATCACTCTCCTTTGCAACCTCCCTGTATAAGCGAGATACGTTATATACATCCTCGCAACGTACTATGATCGGATGAAGAGCATGGTTTACAACAGGTGATGAACGAGTTCGAGGAAATTTCGTCAGACAAGATTGGCCTTGGTAAGACTACTTGGCTCTCACATAAAATAAATACAACGGGACAGCCAATTAGACAGAGGTTTTACCCTCTTTCTCCTGTTAAATTAAAGATTCTCAACGAAGAGATTGATTAGATGTTAGAGGTCGGTGTTATTCGTCCCTCTCGTTCTCCATGAGCTAGACCGGGGTATTGGTTACCAAGAGAGATGGTTCTGTTCGTTTCTGCGTTGATAGGACAAAATTGAACAGCGTTACGATCAGAGATTCATATCCTCTCCCACGTATACATGATATTCTTGACAATCTTCGCGGTGCAAGATACATAAGCTCGCTTGATTTTAGGAGTGATTTTTGACAGATTCCTCTTGCAGATAAAGAGAGTTGTGAAAAGGCTGCTTTCATAGTTCCTCAACTGGGTTTATTTGAATTTGTTAGGCATCCTAAAAAATTGGGTCTCACAAATGCGGCCTCGGAGATGCAACGCCTTACTGATATGATCATCAATTTTGAATTTACTTCAACCAGCGACGACTGTGTTTCGGTTACGTCGACGATTTAATCATAATTTCCAAAGACTTTCACGGTCATCTCACGCTCCTAAAGAAGGTACTACACCGCCTTAAGGAAGCTGGTTTATCGATCAATTTAAAGAAATGTGAGTTCTCTAAAAGTGAGTTAAAGTATTTGGGTTATATCGTGAATGAAAAGGGCCAGCAAACCGATCCCAACAAGCTCGATTCTATCAGGGACTACCCAACTCCTTCTACCGCAAAATCACTGCGCGGTTTCATTGGAATGTGTTCCTACTATAGGCGTTTTTTTTTGACGGTTTCTCTTCTATAATAGCTCCACTCACTGCTCTCATTGGAAAAAGAAAGGGTCGTGATCCAATAAAATGGGATGATGCTGCCGAACAAACATTTGTCAAGTTAAAAAAGCACTAATCGATACTCCGGTTATGGCTTGTCCGGATTTCTCAAAGCCATTCATGTTACAATGTGATGCGTCAGCTGTTGGTCTTGGTTCTGTTCTTTCACACAAGACTGATGATGTGGAACATCCTATCACCTATTATTCCCGCCTATTTTCCAAGGCAGAACGCAATTATAGCACTACCGAACGTGAACATTTATCCGTTCTTGATTCCGTTAAGCATTTCCGCTGTTATTTAGATCGGATGAGATTCTCTGTTATTATAGACCACATGGCTTTGAAGTGGCTCCTTACACTAAACAACCCTTCTGGACGTTTAGCTCGATGGGCTACTATATTTCTCAATATATGTACCTTTGACATTGTGCACCGTAAGGGAACGATTTACCAGTAGAGAAGGTTCCACTCACTATTTGGGAAGTACATTATTGTTTCCCAACTATACATCCTGGCGTTACTAAGTCATATCTTAAGATAACAGAGATCTTCTACTGGCCGAACATGTTTCATGATGTTGCCGAGACATTGAGACAAGGCGAGGTATGTAAAGCTTATAAAATAGCAAATACTCAACCTCGTAGTCAGATGTGCTATCCCAAGGACGTATCCTTGCCTTTACAGTCGATCTCTATCGACGTCATTGGACCATTACCAGTAGCTTACTATGGTTATAAGTACATTTTATCTATGGTAGACTTTTCTTCAATGTATGTTTGGCTTATTTCTCTTATGAAAGTTGACGCTTGTTCCGTTATTAAAGCTTTGGAGTCTGAAACATTTTTCAATTTCGGAGTTCCGCGTGCTATTTCTCTGCGATAACGCTACCTTTTTTCGTAGTACTCGTTTTGTAAGTGTTCTAAGATCCTTTCACATCAATTCTCCTACATACACTCCCTATTATACTCCTCAAGAAACACGGTTGAACGCTATAACCAAAGTGTTGTTACGTGTTTGAGCATATTAGTCGGAGAAAACCAAAGAAATTGGGCAAAACTTTTACCCAAAGTCAAACTCTATCTAAACTCTTGCATTAATTTAGCCACATGTTTCACCGTCGGTGACACTGTATGGAAACGAAACTTTTCTAGATCCTCTGGAGCAGATTATTTTTCAGGAAAGCTTGCTCCACGCTTTATTAAATGTCGTGTAACTAGGGTTATCTCTAGGACCACATATGTTCTTCAAGACTGCGAGTCTGTCCTTTCTGGACAATATCATATTAAAGATATTCTTAAATAATTCCCTTATGATTTATAAACAAGTAATCCGTTTTATCTTTCTTTATTCGGAACGTTACTTTTACGTATCATTTGTTCCCCTCGCTTAATATTAACATAAATTAATAACTCATTTCGACAGGTAAAAAGTTTGTAAACAAACTTTTATTATTTGCCAGTTCTGTCAAATGTACTCAGATGACGTAGATACCTTCATAGTGTTAATGACAGGTTGTTACGTATGTGTGCGTGCGCTATGTAGGTAGGCAAGCGGGCTGCGGCCCGCCCCTGTCCACGCTGGGAGTTACCTAAAAGAATAAAGCAGTGTGCAACAGGCTAGCGAGTTTGATTGACATGTGTCACTGTCCTTCCGCATGCGGACTCACTTTTATAATAGATATTAAAATGTCTACGGGACCAACTTATGGCGTTCTGTCCACATTTGACCACCAGTCGCAACAGTGGAATAGTTACAAGTTCGGTAATCAGTGGTTTATCGCTAACGACATAACTCCAGAAACGGACAAAGCAACCATCAAACGGAGGGCGATATTGTTAAAGTCATTATGCGAATCAACGTTCAAGCTAGCTATTGACCTGGCGTTACCCAACAAGGTGGAAGAAATACGTTACGAGGGAATAGTAAAAGTCCTCGACGAGCACTTCACACCAAAAAGTTCGGGTTTGCAGAAAAGTCAATCTTCTATTCGGTAACACAACGACCAGGAGAAACGCATACTCAATGGGCGGAGAGGATTAGTGACTCACTGTGCATTCAAGAATTTGGAAGAGGGCTTGCTAGACAAATTTATCATGGGCATGGCGGCAGAACGAGAGCGGGACAAACTTTTCATGCAGGATCAGCGGGAGCTGACCCTCGCAAAGGCCATCGACTTGATAGAAAACATGCGCTGCGCGCGCGATGCTTTGTCGCTGGCAGCATCGGGCACTAGCCGCATCGGCGCAGCGGGCCCGGACGGCGTCTTCAACATTTCCAAAAAGAAAAAGTTCAGTGTGTGTGGGTTCACTAATCACAAAGAAAACCAGTGTCGTTATAAAAACTATAAGTGTAAAAAGTGCGGAAATGTGTCCAAACGAGGGTAAAGTAAAGTTCGTGCAGGAAGGATCTGTGGACGACGGTGAGTGTTTTTACAATATTCAGTGCGTGAAAGGGAAACCAATGACTGAGCGTGTAACAATCAGTGGTCTAGCTTCTAGGTTCGAAATCGATAGTGGATCAGCAGTGAGAGTCATCTCAGAGAAAACAACTTGAATTTTAAACGATTCCCATTGTCAGTCACCAACAAAAAGTTATTAAGTTATACGGGGGAAAATATTGAAAAGATCTGAGTTGTTTATTTGCCTGTATCGTATCTGAGCCGAACGCATATTATGAATGTGTACGTAGTACGCGCAGGCGGACGGCCGCTGCTTGGTCGCGACTTCATTCGTGAGTTCGACGTTGAGCTGGCGCCTGCACGTGTACATGCCGTGCTCGACCAAGCGCCATGCCAATATTGATAAGCAACTCCTTAATATGTTCCCTAAAGTTTTCTCAGGCAACCCCGGTTCGTTTAACAAACATAATAGAATAGAATAGAATAGAATACTCTTTATTGTACACCATACAAATTATAAAACATAAATATACAAAATTTTAAAACATAAAACTGGTTCACATTTAATAGCCGACACTAAACCGATTTATTGTAAAGCAAGACCGGTACCATATGCGTTAATAGAACTGATAGACAAGGAGCTCGACTGATTATTGTCATTAGGAATTCTGAAGGCTGTGGAACACTCGGAATACGCGTCGCCAGTGGTGCCTGTTTTGAAAAAGAACAGTATCCCTTGCCGACGGTACACGATTTATTGGCCAAGTTACCCGGAGGCATACACTTCAGTGAAATTGATTTGTCAATGGCATATAACCAATTTTTAAAAACGTCTACGGAACGCGACACGAGTACCTACAGTGTCTGTGTGTTATAAATTCCAAATTATTGGTAAAAATGTCCAAATTTAAGGTGCAATCGGCATTTGCCAATTTATTGAAGAAATTAGGATCGTTATCGATGAAAGTTACAGCTCAGTCGTCAACAATTGAAGCTCAAAGCAAAAAAATTAAGGAACAACAATGTCTAATTCAAAAATGTTCATCGACCATTTTTGAACAAAAGAAGGTAATTGAAGAGGTTTGCGCAAAAGTTGAGACCTTTATTCTCACAAAACAAATTGCAAAGAGCGAGACAGAGAACGCCACAGGTGTGCGTCCGAAAGAGACGAACATAGTGTCAGAGGTAGTGGTATCGACGGTGGACCATTTATCGGAACGCGCGCGGCGAGGGGAGGACCGTGCCAAAAATAAGGATGCGTTTATGCTACATGAGCGGCAGCGAGTTGATAAGAAGACGGAGGTTGTAACAAATGTTTAAGAATGGAAAGTGGTTGCAAACAAGAAGAAAAAATCTAAGACTGATCTCAAGGTGGTCGGTAAAGGCGGGAACACACAAATTTCGCCATTTCAAACGATGGAGAAAAAGAAGTTTTTGCACGTGTGGTCTCTTCATATTGATACATCTGAGGACGCAATAATGGAACATGTTACTAAAGTTTGTCGCTCAAAAGATATTAAGGTGGAGAAAGTTATTCCAAAAACTAAAAGAGACTACTCGTCATTCATGGTGGGTGTGCCCGAGTCTAAGTTTGATACACTGAACAACGCTGACAGTTGGCCTTTGAATACCCAATTCAGTGAATGGGTGTGGTTTCGGAACTACCGTAAACCCGCGGAAAAGTCTGAAAATCACAAATAATTGCATCCAATTATTTTATCAAAATTTGCGGGGCCTAAGAACTAAGACGAAGACTTTTTGTAATAATTTATTGGCCGCAAAGTATGATATTGTGGCTTTAGCTGAAATGGGACTTAATACATCTATCTAACTAACTAACTAATACCGGCTGGATTTAATGTACCAAGATGTGATCGAGCGGACGAGCGTAAGCAGGGAGTATTGTTAGCAGCTACTTCGCGGTTTCAACTGACGCGACTTCCAATCGTTAATGTAGACGCGGCCTTATTCGAGCTAGTGTGTGCAACGGTACGCCTCCGTAATAATACTTTTCTTCTGTGTTGTGTTGTTTACATTCCGCCAAAATGTAATGCGGATGAGTTTAAGCATTTGTTTCATATATTAGAGGACGTATGTGTAAAATTTTACGAGAAAGTTTTGGTGACTTTAATTTGCCTTCAGCGACGTTGGAGACCAATTTTGAATATGTCAACGCGTTTTGCGGATTTCGGCAGGTAAATGAAATACCTAATATTGACAACATTATTACCGGATAACATAAAGGTACGTTTGGCCGACGAACCATTAGTTGATGTAGACGTGCAGCAACCACCGCTGATCGTTACCATGAGCACCAGTGATCAACGCAAGGGGGCGCCGCGGCTGACCCCACCACATGACAGTCCGTTAAATACTGGTAGTGATTATTATCTGAGTTGGAATTTTAGAAAAGCTATTTTGCCGTTTTTATATTATAACCTTGAATTAATAAATTGGGATTCGTTAAGTGAGATTCAAAATCCAAGTTCAGCTTTGGCTTATTTTTATAATCTTGTGAATAACACTATTGATATGTGTACTCCTAAGAAAAAAAGGGTAGGAAGTAAAAGTATTAAGTCTAGAGTTTACCCAGAGTGGTACACGTCAGATTTAATATGGGATATCAAGCGAAAGTGGAGACATCATAAATTATTTAAAGTAACATCATCTCCGAGTGATTACGAAGTGTTTACTCGGTACTGTAGAGGTTTGACTGCCGAAGGCAACCTCACATATAGTGCAGGCCGGCTATAATTTAGCACGGGTTACATTCGAACGTTCAAGCTAATGTCATATTTCTTCTATTAGGATTTTGGCTTTGAATAAGGAGTGGTAATTTAGTCTAGAACATGAAAAGAAGTGCTTAAAATATAATCTTAAAGGAGTCTTATAGTTGTTTGATTCCTCCCGTTACCTCAGAGGGCTCTTCAAGCCCTCATAGTACCGGTCAATAGTTAAACGTAAAATCGCTTCAGCGTATCAAGCTTACCAAAATAAATTACAACTTAATTTTAAGGATGATTCCAAATCATTCCAGAACTTTGTTAGAGCAAAGCAATTCAGACGTAATCATCCCAAATCACAAAGGATGGGATAGTGTTAGGGGAGGAGGAGACGGCTGAGTGTTTTGCTTCCTATTTCCACTCGGTGTACAGTGAGACTAGGTCGACGTTAGAGTCAGCCGCGGCGGAGCGCGCGGCCGGTGGAGCTAGCTCGACGCGCGTGCACGTCGACCGCATGAGTCAAAAGGAGTTGAGCGCGGCACTCCAGCGGCTCAAGCCCAAACAGTCGGTAGGTCCGGATGGAATACCACCTTTCATTGTCAGGGACTGTAGCTCGAGTCTTTTGGAAACCACTGCTACTATCAATGAAAAATGACGCGAGTTATTCCGGTACCAAAGGGAGGCTCAGGGTCGGACGTCGGTAGTTATCGACCAGTGGCCGTACTTTCGGCGTTCGCTAAGGTTTTTGAATCAGTGTTACACAAATCCATTTATGCACAGTGAGCCCACTACTGCATGATGCTCAACATGGCTTTCGGGTCATTCGGGGTACGGGAAGTAACTTGCTGTCGTTTGTGTCGTATTTGCCGCTAGTAGTGGCCGCTGGAGGGCAGGTGGACGTCGCGTACTTCGACTTTCGGAAGGCTTTTGATATGGTGGATAATGACATTCTATTAACAAAATTTGCTGCGTTAGGTGTTACACATCATTTGCTAAAGTTCTTTGCGAGTTACCTAAGTGAGCGCCGGCAGTAGGTTGAGTTTGCCGGGCACAAATCTAAACCATTTCATACGTTTTCTGGAGTAAGCCACGGCAGTAATTTGGGTCCACTGGAATTCATTATTATGGTTAATGATCTCCCTGGGGTCATGAGCAGCATTGCGAGGTGTTTGCTATTTGCAGATGATCTTAAAGTATTTATCTCGGTAGCGAGCGCCTCGGACTGTGAGCGACTTCAGCGGGATGTCGATAAGGTAGTACAGTGGAGCCAGGAAAACAAACTGGTCTTCAATGTGACCAAATGTTGCATGATGTGATGACGTACAGTCGCGCGCACGCCCCGCTACACAATCAGTATGAGATGGACGGCACAGTGATGCCGCGTGTCACGCATATGCGTGATCTTGTGGTTCATATGGTAGCCGAGTTGACGTTTCGCAACCATATTATGGACTTGTGTAGCAAATCCTTCAGAAATTTGGGTTTTATATTGAGATAATGTATGGATTTTAAAAGTATAGCAGTGGTAAAAATTCTTTATAACGCTTTAGTTCGTAGTCATCTCGAGACAAGTGCCATTATATGGAATCCGCATGAAGACAAATATAGTCTAATGGTTGAAAAGATACAAAATAAATTCACGAGGTATTTATATTTGAAGCAATATGGGGTTTACCCATTCTATCCGTTGATGTATCCGAGTCAGTTTGTGTTGGGCATGGTTGGGTACACTAGGCTGGCGGTTAGGGGGGACGTCGTGGTAGTAAAATACATGGCGAGGGTGCTGCGCGGGCTGGTGCACCACCCAGATGTGCTGGAGGCGCTGCGACTGCATGTCCCGGACGGGTATGCGGGGGCGTGCCGCCGCCCTGCTTCGTTAGATGTGCCATGGGCTGGCATGCTTGGGCAAGTTGCTCCTTTGTCAAGGGCCGCACGTATTATAAATAATATGCCGTCAGAAGATGTGTTCGACAACCTGCCGAAATTTGTGTTAGGAGCACAAAGGTGCATTGAAGGAGGCATAATATTGTAATGTTTATTAGTTTATTTTTATTGTTCAATTTTATGTTTGTATAGTTTATAGATAGTTTATTAAGTGTGTATAACATCATCTTAGAATACTGTAAGATGTTGTACTTATTGGGGTGAATAAATAAATAAATAAATTTCTTTTAAATGAAGTATCACAGAAGTTAACCTACATTAATACGCACCACGGTCTTTTTATTTTCACTCGATTAGTATTTGGGTTGGCCAGCGCACCCGCCATTTTCCAGCGGGCAATGGAATGTTTGCTATCGGGTATTGACGGAATCAAATTTTTATTAGATGATATCCTAATAACGGGTGCAAATAAAGATCAGCATAGGCAGAGACTCATCATCGTTTTGCAACGTTTAGACGATGCCGAATTAACGGTAAGTAGCAGCTAAATAAATATGAATTTTATAAAGACGAAATTTCATATCTAGGTTACGTCATAGATAAACATGGAGTTAGGAAGTCGCCAGAGAAAGTCAAAGCTATTTTACAAGCTCCTATGCCAACAAACTTGTCACAGTTGCAGTCATTTGTAGGTCTAACTAATTATTACCGGAACTCCGTGCCGGACGCGTCATCGGTAGGCACTTAGTCTATTATATAATTTATTAAATAAAAATACAAAGTAGGAATGGACCCGCAATCATGTTGCGCGTTTACCCAAATAAAAAACAGTTTAGCATCCGATAAGATTAGCTCATTTCAACGATAAGTTAATATTAACTGTAGACGCGTCACCAACGGGTTTAGGAGCGGTATTATCACAAGTAGGTGCTGAAGGGTTAGAAAGGCCACTATCATACGCTTCCCGCACGCTGTCGGCAGCGGAAAAAAATTACGCACAAATTCAAAAGGAAGTAACAGCGATAATTTTTGGGGTAAGACGTTATCATCAGCACTTATATGGTCGGTCGAAGCCTTTCGTACTAAGAACAGACCATAAACCCCTGCTCAGTGTCTGCCAACCGCCTGCAGAGATATGCTATACCATTGAATACATCAGCAGCAAGCATAACAGCGCGAACTCGAACTATTTATCTCGGGCGTGGGTAGCGGGGGGAGAGAACGGGACGAAGGCGCCGGACGAACTCGCGGACTGCGAGGACAGCGCGACCTATGTCAACTTTGTAGTGGAAGACGACCTGCCGGTGACATTAAACGACATGCGTCGCGAGACGGCTCGCGACACTCACCTGGCCACTGTGACACTAAACGACATGCGTCGCGAGACGGCTCGCGACACTCACCTGGCCACTGTGACACTAAACGACATGCGTCGCGAGACGGCTCGCGACACTCACCTGGCCACTATTGGCGTGTGCTGTGCGCTGCGCCCCGCGCCGCATCCTTTTTACCGAATTCACATAAATTTCTTGGGCCCGTTCCACGATTACCTACATGTTTTTACTTATTGTAGACGCATATAGCAAATGGGTAGAATATTACGATATGTCCTTGACGTATAATTCATAGGAAGTTATAAGTAAATTAAATGATTTTATGTCGCGGTTTGGGATTCCACACACGTTGGTGAGTGACAACGGTACATCTTTTACTTCATTGGAATTTAGGGACTTTTGCAAACTGAACGGTATCGAGCATGTCCTATCTCCTGTTATATATCACCCGGCTAATAATGGGCAACCCGAGAGTTTCGTGAAAATTGTTAAAAAGGGGCTAAAGGCTATAATTTTGGAGAGTTGTGATAAAAAAAAGAGTCAAGGGAAAATTGCAAAAATTTTATTCGATTACAGGAACTCCAAAAATAGCACCACTGATAAAACATCCGCGGAGATAGTATTCGGTGCACTCCGCTCGCGGCTGGATCTTTTGAATCCGACCGGTCTGAGTTAGGTCTGTGGACGAAGGTGACGACCTTCGTCCACAGACGACCAGAACAGACTTCAAAAAAACGAGAATGTTTGGATAACGAAAATTAGAAATATTAAAAAATACAAGGAATAATAAGAAAAAAAATTGCGAACACAACGTACATGGTAGGTATACGTGCCACATTTGGGATTCGAAGTCACGAGACACATCGACCAAATAAGGTCAAACAATCATCATTATCAAACGAGACGACCAGGACCCAGACGTGGTACCCGATTTAGCGTCGCTTATTGGCAATCACCTTGAGGCTGTCACGCAGCCAGGAGAGGGAGGAGAGTCGGTAACGGATCCCGTGACGTGTGGCGGTGTCACCGGAGTAGGGAACTCCGGTGACACCGCCACACGTCACGGTAACACACAGGCCGCAAGAAATCAGTCCGATCTTCTCGACATCAACGACGGCCCAATACGTCAGTGATGATGATGAAGATGATGGTGAACAAACGGAATGACCATTGATTAAGTGTAGCTTTAGACATAAATAGGATAAGAGTATAGTCTAGTATGTAGGTAAGCGGGCTGCGCCCCGCCCCTGCCCACGCCGGGAGTTACATATAAGAATAAAGAGTGCAACAGGCTAGCGAGTTTGATTGACATGTGTCACTGTCCTTCCGTAAACTACTTACGTACTTAACACAGGTCTATTGTTGGGACACTGTCGATAAACTCTTATCGATTACCTAATAATAGAGTGCGGTGTTAATAAACACCTTCACTTTTATTCATCGATTTAATTAACAATTACCCTATGTATTATTATAATAATAATAATAATAATATTTATTGAACAAGAAATTAAAACAGGTTTACACAATTTGCTTATATGCTATAGACTTATTACATGGTAGCCCTAAACAAACAATTGTGTCTCACTATTAGCATCTGCTGCCGAACTAGGTTTATAGCCTGTGTTTCAGCAAGCAGCGCCTCAGGCCCTTAAGTAAAGGATGTCCATGTGAGGTACATGCAAAAGAAACAGTTTAAACAGAAATATGCTTAAGATAGCAATTTAAAATTAATAAACAAAAACTTAAAGTGTTAACGGTCCTCTGTGTGTATAGTGGAAAGGGTGAGTGTATGTATGAGAGAGGGTGTGTAGAATATGAGCTTAGTTCATCTAGTAGATTCCACAATTAATTTCAAGCCTTTACATAATAGACTAGTATGTTGTAACCATAATTATTGCATCACTACTGTAGGATTGCCAAGAGGTTTTCAGTTTCATCATATGACAGCTTCCAGAGCCACTGAAATATCGTTTTTTTCAAGGATGATTTATTCATTGGATATATTTCAATACTTTTATTAATTTTATTATAGATATAAGGGCCTAAAAAGGGGTAGAATCTTCGAATAAATGCTGTTTTTGCCTGCAACAATGACTTACAAACCGGTAAACCTCTTCGCCTAGCTAATAGGCTCGGACTGTACTCTAAATTAGAATGCTGTTTTGATACAATACTTAAGAAAAATAGTTGGCGCACAGTCAAGACCTCACAGTACTCATAAAGAAGTGAAGTTGGGTAGCGAAAAGGTTTAAAAGTACATAGTTTAAGTATGGATCTTTGGGAGACCTCAAGCTGTTTTAGTGTTGTTATGGGAGCCCCACCCCACGAAGATATGCAGTATGTAACCAGAGACTGACAGAGCGCATAGTAAATTTGCTTTAGGGTTACTGAGGTAACTATATATCTCAGCGTTTTGAAAACGTAGATAAGTTTTCTTATCCTTTTGCTCAACACTTGAATATGTTCTTTGAAGCTAAAATTTTCGTCGATTATAACACCCAAATATTTAACTGATTTTGATCGCTCTAATGTATCACATGAGCATCTCAGATCAACTGAAGCATCAAGGCAACAGTCATGTGCGATCAAGTTTTGCTTCACATGGGAAACAGCACGTATCGAAAAAGTGAGGTATTTTGTTTTGTCGATGTTTAACGTAAGAACATTATCATGCAGCCATCTCTTTACTAAATTAAAGCCATTTTGGGCAAGCTGAATATGCTGTTTGCTTATTGTTATTTTTTTTTAAGTCGTTAATTCACCTTCTATTGTTACTTCTTGATTATTTTAAAGGGATCGCCAGGTTATTTCTTAGGTTAGGTTAGTCTTATTTAGATTTATTAGTCTCTAGTTTTCATGTTATTTCTAGTTTTAGTCAACGCATCGGGAGTTCGCGCTGATAACATTTAGATGGAAGACGTTTTCGTATTAATTCTGTATCCGTTGCACTACGATGTCGTTTATTTGGGTTTAATTAGTTATCTTATTAACTTAGGCCTAGCAAGGTTAATTCTTACAGAACCCTGTAAGAATTGTTCTTACCTTTGATTATTATTCCAAGCACCTCGCCAAGGAGCCTTCCGATTGTCAGCGTGGAGCCTAGGACTGGATTTTCATATATTTTGTAGCTTAGTTTTCAGTAGAGCCTATTATTTGATATACTCGTACTACCAATTAGCCGTATATTATCATTGTTACAATTTTGATCAAGCGCTAATTTAAATTATTATCTTGCTTCCTAATAACGAATTGAATTGTGCCAATTACCCATTTCGGACGTCCTTGTATTTATCTAGTTACGTAAGTTTAGGAACGTTCGCAAACGTATCTTAATCGACGCGTAACAAGAATACACAAAATTTATTATAGGGCTCGAACACCAAAGACGTCACGACGTAATCCTTTTTAATAATAATATTCGTTCTGTGTCTTTTGCTAAGTTTTTATTACTATCTTATTTTACTTAGAAAAATTAAAACGTGTACAAGCGAAGGTTTCCCCCTTTTATTTCGCTACAACACGTAAGTCGGGGTCGATACTACTGGGCCACGGCTCTTAAGTCAATGGTTTTATCTAAGTGTAGCTTTTTATCTAAGTCAAACGATACAAGTTGATCATTATAGTCAGACCTGCCGCGACGAGTCGAGGACGAGTCTTTTATTTTACTTTGTCTATGCATGAAGCCGAGGTTGCTGTTATTCTAGTCGCTTTCTTAAATATACTTTTTAAACAATACAACTAATTGAATGATTTAAACAATGAGCTAAGCTTACATTTTTCCTGTGAATTAACTTAGGTAAGTGGGCGTGTTATGAAGATTCGAATGACGTCATTGCGACGCACACTATTTCGAAAAACTGTTTGAATGATACGCTAGCACGAAAGTCTTGGTATCTAACTCCACTGTTGGGAATAGCATATTCCAATGTGAATTTGTCTGGGGATCGAACTCGTGACCCAGTGATTACCAAGAACTACCTACGCTACGATGACAAATTGACACTGAGCTAGTTGTCTATACCACTTAATATAAATGATTAATATTAGTACTTATTATGAATTATGTATGTATCCCTAGCATGCTTCCCGTTTTGATAAGCTAATAATAATGCAACGACATAATATATATACAAATACTACAGTACCTATGTATTATAATGCAATCACACCAATAAAAACAAATTAATGAAGGTTGACTTCATTTTATTTTTAACTTCTTATACTTATGTTGAACTACCCCCAAGTCTATTATTTTTTTTTTGGATTCCTATATATTTTCATTCCGATTGACGTGCCGGTGTGTGATAACGTACAAAATGAGTAATAATCGTTCTTATCGATCATTGAGTTCCCGTAAAGGGAAAAGTGTTTTAATTATTACACTAGCACCAGCCATTACTCATATCTGCAATCGCTCTATCTCCACAGGCTGTTTTCCCAGGGTTTTCAAAAAGGCTATTGTTCACCCAATCTTCAAAAATGGGGACAGACACAGTGTAGATAATTATAGACCGATCTCAGTTTTGCCTGCCATCTCTAAAATATTAGAAAAGATCCTCAATAATCGATTGGTAGACTATCTTGAGTCTTACAAGTTACTAAGTAATAACCAGTATGGTTTTAGACGTGGCAGGTCAACTGAAAATGCTGTTGCTGCCTTGGTAGACCATGTAGTATCTAAATTAGATGGCAAAATGAAATGCTTGGCTATCTTCTTGGATCTTTCTAAGGCCTTTGACACTGTGTCCGTTCCCCACCTCCTATCTAAGCTGGAAGCTACGGGCATTCGCGGACATACCTTAAATGTTTTCCGGGATTACCTGTGTGATAGAACTCAATGCGTTAAGATAAATGATGTTATTAGTGACACCATTTCTTTGAGTTTTGGCGTCCCTCAGGGCTCAATCTTGGGTCCTACCCTGTTTCTTGTATATATTAACAACTTATGCAAAATGTCTTTAATGAATTGTTCAATCTTCACTTACGCAGATGATACAGCTCTATTAATTCATGGTAGTGACTGGCCTGAAACAGTAAAGTACGCAGAACTAGCTCTAAACTCTGTGATGAAATGGCTGTCAAAAAACATCCTAACCTTAAATTTAAGTAAAACAGTATACTTACCTTTCTCCTTAATATCCACCAACCTACCTCCTCCGGATTCAATGGTGCTCAGAGCTCATACCTGCTCACTCGGCCTATCTTCTTCACAATGTGACTGTCCTCAACTCAAAAAATGTGATTCTGTTAAGTATCTCGGAGTCTATGTCGATGGTTCTATGAGCTGGAAACCTCACCTTAGTAATCTCATATCGCGAGTCCGAAAGTGTATATTCATTTTTAAAAAACTAAGGCACTCCGCGGACTTCCTTACGATTAAAACGGTTTATTATGCCCTATGTCAAAGCATATTAAACTATTGCATCACGGTGTGGGGTGGAACTGCTAAGACAATCTTCCTGCCTCTAGAACGTGCACAGAGAGCGGTTCTCAAGGTTATGACCTCGAAGCCTTTTAGGTATCCCACCGAGGCTCTCTACAGCGAGTGTCAGGTCCTCACTGTGAGACAGCTTTTTATTCTTGGTACTATTCTCCGCAAACATCCCTTTGTGGTCTACGATCCGAATGCTACTAAAAAACGTAGACACTTCGAAGTATGTTCAACTCACGGATGTAGAACGGCCCTTGCTCACCGTCATTTTGATATACTGTCAAACCATTTATATAACAAAATTAATAAACTCTGCTCCATTGCTCCCATGTGTCTAAATGAATGCAAAACCAAGGTCACGAAATGGCTCTTGACATTGAACTATAACAAGACTGAAGATTTACTACAGATATCGTTCGCTTAATATAGTTAATAAAGTAATATATTCATAGTCATTTTTTAAAACAGTCTTACGTTAATACAAGTTTTCACCATATTTATCTCCCCCTCACACACACATACACAGCCACATAAATAAGAAACACAATATTAGCTTATAACTCTAGGATAATTAACTATTGAAAATGTTATTGATGACGTACTGTGCTCGTCTTACAACTACTGCTACATGTTGAAATCTTAGGCGAGGACGCTGGCACCCTAAACACAAGTTAAATCTTACATTGGGTGCCAGAGCTCATCGAAAACACTCTGTTTCCCTAGTTGTAAAGCTGCATAGTGCTGTTATAAGTGTTTTTGTACAATTGAAGGAAATAAAACAATTTTTTTTTTTTTTTTTTTGCTGGACTTATCCTGCACGTTACGTGCTCTGCCTACACCAAAACCGTTAGATAGCGAAACGATACCTATTTACAACGGATGTTTCAACATAGCTCGCCACTCAGGGACATCGCTGACTCGACGTCTCGTGTCGCCGCCTAACCTACTTCCTACCATTCTGCTGATGCCGCATCCGTGTTTCTCAGTTATTTAAAATCATAATTTTAATGTAATAAATTAATTTCTAGGCCCTTTGGTACTAGCATCGTCCAAGTCTAGACATAAGAATGAAATTGTAATTTTAAAGTAATTAAACTATTTTCTAAATTAATTTCGATTTTTTTTAAGTCCTCCGGCTGTCACCTTCGTAATTGGCGCAGTCGGTAGGATATTCGAGGCAGTGCGGGGCGCGGTTAAGATTTTCAAACATCGTAAATCTGCTGACTCCGATTGTCGCTGTCGGTATTCCTAAATACCTCGTCGAGTATCCGAACATCAGAAGGCGCAGCGGAGGAGTATCCAGGCATCGATACACGAAAAAAACATGTATATGTAAGTACTTGAAGCTTTCTTTAGGTGTTGTTTCCTTGTCCTTCCCTTTACCCCTATTTTATAATATTAAGTCAAAATTTTCCACCCAAGGGAAACTATATAACTACTATAATAATGCGGTGAAGCAGTCGACTACCTCAGACACCATGACCTATCCTGCAGTAAGAGCGCTGGTCGGATTACACGGCGCGTATCATCAAGGAGTGTTGTGTCAAGGTTCATGTATGTTTCTGAGTTTCTTTTATCCATCATAACTTCTAGGAACCCTTAGGTTCCCGTATCCGATGTATGAGACCCGAAACTATCGAAAAGGTTCTGGAATTTGTACAGCAGGAATTGAATGTCATGTATCTACAGCAACGTAATGAAAGTATTCCCGAGCGACGTAACCCGACTCACAGCAAACTCAGGTAACCCAGAGAATGCCACCCGCGGCCCTTATAAACACGCCAAAAGTTTTTAGCTTCCCTAGCCCAGGCCCCAGCTGGCATAAGCCTATGCCGCCGCAACAGCAGCAGCAATGGAGGCCGCCCTATCCGCATAATCAGGTACCTCAACGAGCTCCTAATATGCCTACCACCCGTACTTAACAAATATTTCGTGCGCCCCCGCCGAACCACAATCCCCAAAATGACGCATTTAGATCGCTAAACAGGAATTCCCAGGCGCAGAAAAACGGTCCGAAACCGATGAGCGGTGTAATTACTTACCAAGACCACTACCATCACCAGTGCACGATTGGCGTAGGTTAGGTAACCCACCGCCTAGTAACCACTTTAAAAAGCGCGAAATGAATTTTAACGAAATGACTGATTCCTATGACGCTTATTATTACCCCGACTATTACTATGAACAACCTGACTATTACTATGCCTACGAGCCTTATGACTTTCCTGACTTTTAGGACCACCAGCAGACAAACCCCGAAAATCAACCAAATATACCGGATCAGTTGAATAACGTTAAAGCACAGCCGTCGTCTTTTAAAAGCACAGCCGTCCACTTCTTCTAAAGCAGAGCAGGATTTTCGCAAAGGGAAGGATCAAAAAGGTTTACAATAGAACTAAATCTCCAATCTAAAAGAGAATTACGTTACGTACAGATATCAGACCCGCCACTCAAATTACTACCGGAGCTAATCAGTCTTTTATTAGTCCCGAGGCAGTTCAACAATATTTTTCATTTATCCTTTTAAACTTAGACCCCTTTGAAGTAACGAACGCCGAGTAACTAGTACGCATGAACATTCTATAACGATTCCGAAATTTACCGAATTTATTAATCCCACAAATGTAAAATTCTTTATTTATAGGTTTCATAATTACTTTGATGGTTTGTTAGGCTTAGATTTACTTGACGGAGCACAGATTGACCTAAAAATAATTATTTAATTACAGACTTTACAACCATACCTACACGTTTTTATCAATGTAAACGATCAAATAATCAAGAAATCATTCCCGCTAACTCGTCAAGACTAGTGAATATCCCTATTTATGGACCAGACGGTGACGTTTCGATACCTCAGCAAATTCATTGTAACAAAGCGCAGGTCCGGTCGTGTGTGGAGTACTGCAGCCACATATGGGCTGGTGCTGCAAAATGCCATCTAGCAGCTTTGGACTCAGTGGAGAGGCGTGCGAAGAGGCTAATTGGTGATCCAGATTTGATTAAAACAAATCTGCAAAGCCTGGAGCACAGTCCTGGGGCACAGGATAGCCAGCCTTTCGGTATTCCATAGGATGCATTCTGGAGAGTGTGCGCGGGAATTACATGACTTAATTCCGCCATCACCGTTCCATCATCGGACAACCCGTCGCACGGCGAGTTTCCATCCTTACGTTGTTGAAACTGCTACGATCCGGATGAAGCGTTTCGCCTCGTCGTTTATACCGCGAACATCGAAGGACTGGAACAATTTGCCTGCAGCGGTTTTCCCGTCCGATTATAATTTAAGTGTCTTCAAGGCTAGAGTGAATAGGCTCATAATAAATTAGTACGCTTTACCATCAACGATTGCATCATTGCTAACCATCAGGCGGGATCGCAGTCAAGCACTAGTTCAAACATTTAAAAAAAAAAATACTGCATTATTCACGAGTACATTACTCGCGTTACTGATTGTACGGGCATCGTAGAAATTGAAAACCCGACGGAAAATGACCTAATGACCTGACTATTACATTTGACCGACCTTTACATGCCGAGATATTTAATACCTACTGAGTGCATAAGCACTGAACAAGACCCTATGCGCGTTAAAGAGGTTTTAAGTCGACCATTTAAATATCGAGGAAAAAACTAACTTAGAGACTTTATGTGCCCGTTTTGCTGACGTGTTCTATGTTGAAGGAGAGCCTTTGACATTTACAAATCAAATAAAACATCGTATCAGAACGACTGACGAACTTCCCGTTTATACCAAAAGCTACCGCTACCCTTTTGTTCACCGACAGGAAGTAAGAGATCAGATAACTAAAATGCTAGACCAAGGTACCTATTATACGACCTTCGGAATCAGCTTGGAGCTCACCAATTTGGGTAGTTCCTAAGAAAGCCGACGCATCAGGCAAACCAAAGTGGCGCATAGTTGTAGACTTTCGAAAACTGAATGACAAGACTATAGACGACAAGTACCCGATTCCTAACATCAATGACATATTTAACAAGCTAGGTAAATACCAGTATTTCACCACGTTAGACTTGGCATCAGGCTTTTATCAATGCGAGATGCATCCAGACGACATTCCGAAGACAGCATTCAATGTAGAGCATGGGCACTTCGAATTCTTGCGCATGCCGATGGGTTTGAAGAACTCTTCATCCACATTTCAAAGAGTAATGGATAACGTGCTCAGAGGCCTATAAAATGAGATCTGTCTTGTATACCTTGATGACGTCATAATACATCTTTGCAAGAACACATGGTTAATCTAGAGAAAGTATTTAAAAGGTTGCAAAAATCTAACTTCAAAATTCAGATGGGTAAATCCGAGTTTTTTTAAATTAGAAACCGCGTTTTTAGGCCATGTAGTCATGTCAGTGGCGAAGGTGTTAGGCCTCACCCTGATAAAATAGCAGCAATAGAAAAATACCCACTACCAAAGACACCTAAGGAAATAAAACAATTCCTAGGACTATTAGGCTATTACCGGAAATTTATCCCAGATTTTGCTCGCATCATTAAACCCATGACAAAATGCCTTAAAAAGACTAGTAAAATTACCTTTGACTCCGAGTATATTGCCTGTTCTAACAAATGTAAGAGCTTATTGACAAATGACCCAATCTTACAGTACCCCGACTTTACTAAGGAGTTTATACTAACAACAGATGCTTCAAATGTAGCTACAGGCACCGTACTATCGCAAGGTACCATCGGTTCAGATAAGCCTATCTGTTACGCATCGAGAACTTTGAATGATAGTGAAACCAACTACAGCACTATCGAAAAAGAGCTCTTAGCCATAGTCTGAGCTACAAGGTACTTCAGACCCTACCTGAATAGTTTACGACCAAATGGTCGTAAATTTAAAATATTCACCGACCACAAGCCATTGCAGTGGATAACGAACCTTAAGGAACCCAAACAAAGATTGACTTGATGGAGCCTTAAATTAAGTGAATACGATTACACTATAGTCTACAAAAAGGGAAAATATAACACCAATGCGGACGCACTATCCCGAGTAGAAATCAATAACGAGGAAACAGAGTCAATGTTAGCCAACCTTTCAGAGCGACCACCTTCTAGAACTGGTTTTACGACAGCCACTGCCCATACTAGCACCGAAAACCCTATTTTAGAAATTCCCATCACCGACGAACCTTTGAACAAATTTCACCGACAAATATGCATAACTATAGTCAGTAACACACCCTACATTCAACGAACGACAGCCACTAAACCATTCGACACCCACACTCGCACACATATTCAGGCCTCAGAGTCTAACTTAGAACAAGACGTAGTAAAGTAAGTTAAAACTGCTTTAAAGATAACTCCGCCCCTAGGCATGTACTCGATCATACCGATTATCCAAAATAACTTTAAAAGCTCAGCAATGAACCTAGTTCTAACAAAAACTGAACTAGAAGACGTCAAAGAATATTTAAAGCAACAGGAGATCATAAAAAACTATCACGATGGCAAAACCAACCACAGAGGGATAAACGAATGTCATCTTGCTCTATCCCGGAAATATTACTGGCCTAAGATGAAGGACGAGATCACTAAATATATCAATGAGTGTATAATTTGCGGACAATCCAAGTATGACAGGAACCCTATCAGACCACAACTAAATTTAGTACCCCCAGCTACCAAACCCTTTGAATTAGTACATATGGACCTCTTTACAGCTCAAAATGAATAATACCTTACAGTGGTATCAGCTGTCCGTATTTTGAGAAAACATCTATTTTCTCAAAATACGAACAAGCATACTATTTGAGAGATGGCACGGCAATTACTCCTAGCACGGAACTGGGTTTGCTACACTATCCACTATGATATTCCTATCTGTCGCTCATGATGTAGTAATTAAATTACCAGTACTCAAAGTTGTTTGAAAAAAAAAATTGTATCCTTCAGGCAGTTCTAAACTATTGCACGCATCACGGTCTTCCTCTTGCTTGCTTGCTCTCAAAATACGAACAAGCATACTATTTGAGAGATGGCACGGCAATTACTCCTAGCACGGAACTGGGTTTGCTACACTATCCACTATGATATTCCTATCTGTCGCTCATGATGTAGTAATTAAATTACATGTACTCAAAGTTGTTTGAAAAAAAAATTGTATCCTTCAGGCAGTTCTAAACTATTGTACACATCACGGTCTTCCTCTTGCTATCGTAACCGATAACGGTACTGAATTTACAAACCAATTATTTTCGGAATTTACTAGATTACACAAAATTAAACACGTTGAAAGATTCCACTCTACGATACTAGATCACCTACGTATTTTACGACTACGTCAGAAGAACGAATCTGTGGTCAACCTCATACCTTATGCTATATTAGCTTATAATAGTACAATTCATAGTTTCACAAAGTGTAGACCGCATGACATAATTAGAGGACATTTTGATCGTAGAGACCCGCTCGACATTGACATGACCGAACATCTTATGCAACAGTACATCCTAACTCACCGAGACCAGATGAGAACTGTATATGACCTCATTAACGACTTCACCCTTACTGACCGAACGAATATCATACAGAATAGGAATAAAGACAGAGAGCCCGAAATAGAATACTAACCAGAACAGCAAGTCTTCATTAGTAACCCAGTAGCGAGTCGACAAAAAATAGCACCGCGTTATACTCATGACACTGTGCTAGCTGACCTTCCGATTCACATATACACATCTACAAAGAAAGGTCCCGTAGCAAAATCCCGACTCAAGCATATCCCTAAAACCTCCACATTGTTGCAGAATACTACTGGCGATGACCGTTCACACAACACTGGCGCTCGAGATAAAACTTGAAAACTTAGGTAGACGAAGGGCCCGGACTCCTACCTTTCAACTTTGGACAAGCAAGACTTATAACTCATTATCACTCCTTTCCGCAATACATAATCTTAACCGACATCGAACATAGACTCAGCTCCGTAATTAATCAACTAGACTATTTCCAGACTAAACTAGATAATCAAACCTATGTTTTATATGAACTCCAAATTAACCATTTATCTAATAAATTGGAAAAAAATAGGTCTCAGCTAAAAACATTAGAACCCGCTCGTAGCAAAAGAGGTCTCATAGATGGTTTAGGTTCAGTTATAAGAAGCATAACCGGTAACGTACATCAATCGGATGCCCAAACTTACAATAACGCAATTAAACTTTTAGAAAATAATGATGACAAGATATTATCGGAGTTAAACGAGCATATAAGTCTTAACAAAGTCTGGATGATTAAACACAGTGAAATACGGTCAAACATTATAGACAATCAAGAGAGAATCAATAATACACTAAGATTACTTTTAGACGAAAAAGGTTCCGCTAAAAAGGATCTCCTAAGACTTGTGCATCGAGCACTCACCATAGTACTTTAAGCATAGGTACCTTAGGTAATATGACTAAACGATTGAAATCCATATCCGGCTCAGACCAATTGCTAGAGGCAGATCTAAGAGAATACTATACAGTTATAAAACCAGGTTATTGCTATACAAGAAAAAGAATAGTTATCATATTTAAAGTCCCATTAATCTCCCGTGATAAGTTTGAACTATATAGATTAGCAATAGTTCCCAATAAACTTATGTACACCCTTATTCCTCCGATCAACTCCGTCTCTGCGAAGAGGAAGTCAACCATCAACCGACGAGAGGACATCTAGACTGCGTCCAAGGCCTCATCTTCAAACAATCTCTACAGGAGTCATGCCAGCCCACCAAGCTCACGCTGAACAAAGAAGCCATGGAGCAATTGGACGACAGACGCTATACTCTCACCTTTCCACAACCAACCCTAACCGAGCTACAATGCGAACGTCAAGAGTTCATCTCTCTACACGGAAGTTATCTTGCATTCCGCAAAAATGCTTACTGCGCACCGAGCAGTTTACCATCATCAACACGAATGACCATACAAACGACCGCCGCTGAAAAACCAAATACCCATGAACCTGAACATTGTCGATGAATCCATTCCACACCTCAAGTTGAACTCACTACATCTGAAAAGTCTACATGAAATCGAAGATAAAATCTTAATGCAGCAACCAGTACAAATCAATCACGCAAACCTAGAACAATCAATTTACCAGACGACTATCCCACTATACGTCGTAATATTCGGTGCAACTGTACTGATCGTTACTCTCACCATACGACGGTATAACGTCTGCACAAAGCTCAGAAAGCCACAGTCACCAGCTGAAAACGCCGAGAATCATCAACACGAAGATGCAGAATCCGCAACAACCAAGAAAAATGTACCAACAACATTTTCGCTAAAATTGCTCAAATAGTTGCTGTTCTGAGGGGGGAGGTGTTACGTGTTCTGCCTACACCAAAACCGATAGATAGCGAAACGATACCTATTTACAACGGATGTTTCAACATAGCTCGCCACTCAGGGACTTCGCTGACTCGACGTCTCGTGTCGCCGCCTAACCTACTTCCTACCATTCTGCTGATGCCGCATCCGTGTTTCTCAGTTATTTAAAATCATAATTTTAATGTAATAAATTAATTTCTAGGCACTTTGGTACTAGCATCGTCCAAGTCTAGACATAAGAATTAAATTGTAATTTTAAAGTATGTAATTAAACTATTTCCTAAATTAATTTTGGTTTTTTTTTTAAGTCCTTCGGCTGTCACCTTCGTAATCTGCAGCAAAACAAAAATGTGGAAAATGTACAATATTGGTCTTGTTTGAAAAAAAAAACATTGTGCTGCAAAACTACTGCAAGCAGTAATTTAATCGGTGATGAACATTTTATAATTAGAGAGATGTCCAATCATACTCATGCACCAGAACCGGGTGAGTTTTTTTAAAGTGCTATAACATCATAATATAATACCTATTGTTGGTAAATTATTACAAAAAAGTTAAGAGTATATTATTAATTTTAAGTTTTTTTGTTTAAACTATTGTTTTTTTTAAATAAATGAATACTTGGGACATTTTTACACAGCACCATCTACTCCCAAAGTAAGCACATAGCTTGTACTATGGGTAGACAATAGATATTTATTATATCTTTTTTTGTAAATTCATACTTCTAATACATAAGAAACACCCAGACCAATACAATTATGTTCATCACATAAATATGTGTGTCTTGTGGGAGTCGACACTCGAACCACTAGACCACAGACGTCGTCAAATGTTTCTTATTCATTTTTTTAAACCGATTATCCGATTCTTCCGTTTGTATTTTCTAGATCGAGTTGATGAAATCAAATTAAGAAATGCCTTGAAAACTTCAGCAGTTCAGAGTAATGATGCACCGAGTATCATTGTTAGGGAGAAATTGTGTGAAATTGCTCCTAGTAGCACAAATTCAATACCAAATAAAAGCGCCCTACGCCAAATCATCAAGAGCGCAAGAAATAAAAATAAGCCGAAAGAATCAACAAACTTAAGCGAATTGGTTAATATACCAAATAAATATAAAGAAATTAATGGTACCCGATTTCTAGGTAAAAATGTTACTTTTGGGGAGGATAATGGTCGCTTGTTATTAATTGCAACTGAAACGAACCTGCAAAGCGAGAGAGCGTTTTTCCAGAAGAAGCAAAAGCTGTCACTAAATATTTCGAAGAATATTACGTTCTGGGCCAATTAAAATCTCGCTTGTCAGATGGAAAAATCAAAATATCACGAATGCAACCCTTGTTTTCATCAAGTTTCTGGTCCGCTGAAAGAAATAATAATTTACGTCTTCCACGAACTTAAAACCGCGTAGAAGCATGGCACGGGCGATGGGATTGTTTAATGGGCAATCGAAAACTTGGGTTGTACGGCTGTATTCAAAAGCTCATTGACGAACAGAACACAACCACCCATAAAATTGAGAGAATTTTGGCTAATACGAGTATCCCACAGACGCCGGCAGCAAAAAAAATGAAAATGAAAGAAAATGCTATCACAGCGATTATACAAAAGAAAAACAATGTCCACTATTGAACTTATAAGAGCTGTAGCCTTTAATACTAGTCTATATTGAGTTTAATCTACCTAAGTTACTTTTGGTAATGAGTACCACCTATAATTTTGATTTGTTGATTTCTTTGCTAAAATTCCCTTTAGGATTCGAATACTGACCGTCGAAGAGCACAGACGTGTCCCGTCGTGATTTCACTTGCACCACATGTGGTTGGTTGACTGTGAGTTTGAAACTCGAATTTGAAATTTGAATGGTGTTTCGCGTGTTGTTTTCGTGGGTGCAAATTAAAACACCTTAAAACGGTGGAAAAGTGACATACGTGCGTTCCTGATCTACAGCCAGAGGCCTAGGCTTTCCGGCCGAGGATCCTGGTGACGTCGAGTGACTCTGAGGGCTCTTTGCGGGCCAATCTGGTGAGATCTTTCCGTTTATTTCAGGGATTTCCATTGGAAGCTGTGTCCGGCTGGTTTTTAGTTTGTTGGGACTTTTGAAGCCACGCGCGAATTAACATCATTTTAAGCTATAGCTAAGCTTTAGGACAACGTTTTCATATGATATTTAGTAGGGCGGCATAAAACTAATACATTCTATTCTTGCGGTATCGTTCTAGATTTCGAACTTCACGCTTTTCTTATTGTAACATTGTACTAAATTACCAAAACTGCCTTGGACAAGTTATCTATTTTCTTACTTGTGAGTCAAGTTTCCATACCCAAGACCGCTGCAACAACAAAAAAAAACGTCGCTTTGCAGCAAAAAACTACCCCGAAGTCTTAAGTTTGCATAACAAGGTGTATTTCTAAAGATAAAAAAAAAGAGCGAAGCTCATAAATTTCATAGTTCCGAGCACATGTGTCGAGAAGCTCTTGTAACACCATAAAAACAAAAGCTATTGCAATGTATTGGCATAATTGTGCCGATGACAAAAATGGGAATTCTTTGTTCCGGGCGAACCGGTAGCCCACCAAATAAATATGGGTTTAACTTTCGACCACGTGAATGTCTGTGAAGACCTCGCTTCATATTAACACTTCTAAATAATATACAAGAATTTCTCCGTAACAGCAATCTCTTCCAGGAACAAAGGATAACAAAATACATAACCACGCAGTTTAACATGATGTTCTGGGGTGGAGAGGATAATCTAATCCTAATCACCGCGTCATACCAGCATCACACTGGTGTATTCTCCTACTGAAGAACCAGAACCTGGCAACATACACATCCAGTAAAAGGATCAGCATTATGATAGCTGAGTCATGACCGACGACAAACATTACAACAGCAACCCGATAGTTCTAATCCAAGACCGAAACAACCAACGTCAAAACACCACAACATATCAAGCCTTTAGTTAACCAGTACAACACACGTGAAGAGCAAGGACAATGCATGAAACCCCAGTCTCAAACAAACAGACCCCAATTGGCTAGCTCATTAACACAGTATGAACAACAAAACAAACTCAACGCCCAACATGTGGCTGGAGCAGGTACCAATTCCGAAAAACAATAACCCTAAAGATACGAATGAATAACGGAGTTGGGCAACTATCAAGCTGCCTTTTTAAATAATAGATCAACAGACGACCACATATTTACGCTTAAAAGGGTTTTAGATGAAGAACGGCTTGCAAGTAAAAGAATTTATGTACTCGCTATATGAGCGAGTTATCATGAGAGACAACCACGCTAGGAATAAATCAAGACAAAAGGAAATGCATGAAATCTCAGGTGCAAAAACTGTTACCAAACGCATCAAGACCGACAGGATGTGCTAACTCGCACATGTTCATAGGCGCCGCGAAGTACACCTGCTGCATACAGCAATGCAGTACAAGGCCAAATCTAAGAAAATCGGCCAACCTATTTACACATGGAACGACAACTCAAAATAGGACATGAAATACTTCGACAAGGGAATCAATTTTTGGAGGGATACGGCGGAACACAGAAATAGGATCAAGAAACCTGCTAGTGAGATTTACAAAAATACTGGCAGTAAAACGCTGACAGTAGCAAGACCCACGACGAAGACATTAAAACAGCAACATTTAACAGAGCAAGGATACAGAAAAGAGCCAAGAAAGCAGTTGAAACACCGCCAAAAGATTCACAGGTGAAACTCGACCTGAACTGCACCTGGCCGCAACGTCGTTAAAAGATGCCCATCCATAGACAAATATCACCCATCTCTCCACTAGTCCAATGCTTACTCTAGGATGCATATCCGGTAGGCTCTTAAATCCTATCCCATCCTACGGGCACTTCTACCTTACCATTACCGCGCCCCCCGGTCTACTTCTTGATATGCAATGGTCGCTGTAGCACCATGAACATGAGGCTACAGGAGCTAGTGCGAATCTTGGGGTTCATTCGATTAATCGAGTCTGGTTTAACCACGCTGGGATCGGTGCAATTCATATTCATATTCATATTCATATTCTTTGCTAAAATTCCCTTTATTTAAATGTAAACATATAAATTATATTTTTAAATATTAGAATATAAAATATATAAAAACTTTGTTATTATTATTATATAGGTACTTAAGGAAATTAAAAACTTGACTTAAAATAATACTTCTCATTGCTCTTATTTCCCAAACCCAATACAAAGATAAGGCTTTATCGGCTCGAGTTCGATCCCCAGACAAATTCAGATTGGAATATGCTATTCCCAACAGAGGACTTAGATACCAAGACTTTCGTGCTAACGTACCATTCAAACAGTTTTTCGAAATAGCGTGGGACGTTATAACGTCATTCAAATCTTCATATCACTCCCCATAAGGGGATATAAGTGCAGCCTATATACCGCAGCGTTCTCCAGACGTTTTGTACACATCACATTTTGATAAGTTGCTAGATATTATAAATGAAACTAGTACTGAAGCATTCTATATAACAGGCGATTACAATTTGCCCGGCATTAACTGGTTGGATCGTAATGGATGCAACTATGTTGTTCCACAACCGACTGATATCTTGTGTAGTTAGATCAGACTCGTCCTGGAACCACGCTGCGGGCATACTGCTACCTGCTACGCACGACCTACCGATCTAACTGTGAGCCTGTTCCTATCATATTTTCCTAGACTTCTCCTCTTCTATCTGAGCTTACTACATACTAGGTTCAATGCCGGGTGTTTGGTAATTTAACCTAAACTATTTCAAATCCATTTTTATCTAATCACATCGAATTACCCGTCATTTTCTTCAATATTACAGTTTAAATACTTAGTCGATTTTGCCAATCTCCCCACCTATATATATATATATATCTTTCATTATTTTTCCCGTCATTTCACGCAATTTGCGAGCTGCAATAGCTACTGCCTATATGCATAAGCTACTACAGCACATCGCCCCGCTCGCACGCTTATTGTTGTCAGTTGTTTAATTAGTCGTCTTATGGTAAATTCCAGGCGATCGCTGCGCTGAGTACATCGGCGGCCACGCGACGTCACCCATTGTCTACGCGCTACTTGCCTATCAGCTGTGCGACCTGTCTTCGCTGACGGAAACCGGTCTCTGCTGTACAACGGACTGCAAAACGAGGAGCGTATCGTATTCTTACGTTACTTTTTATTGACGTAGATAACTAATCATGACTTCTGAAACAAAGCTTAAAGATTTAATTATTAAACGTGGTGCCATTAAGGAACGCGTAACTAAATTTAAAACCTATTTAGAGACACTAATTACTTTAGAATCAGTTTCCCCTGTGGAAGTTAGTAAGCTTGCAATGAAGTTATCACGAATGGAGGCGTTGTTTATTGACTTCGACGAGTTGCAGAATCAAATAGAAGCTCAAAGTGAGCCTAATCTAGCAAATGAATTAACTAATCGCGATTTAATTGAACAAGAATTTGATAATTGCATTTCTTTTGCCCAAAACTTTATACAAACGCGTAGCTTACCCACTAAACAGGAAGAAAGTCACATTTCTAGTTGTTCTCATGCCAATTAGTGTCATCAACATAATCATGATAGTTACTGTAATTATAGCTTAGGATTCAAATTATCTATTATACACATTCCTAAGTTCGATGACACGTATTATAAATGGTTGGGATTTAAAGAAATCTATTGTTCTCTGATTCACGATAACCCTAAAATTAAAAATGTACAGACGCCAGCAGGTCAAGCTACCCGAAACTGTCAAATTTTCCCAATCAACCTTGAACATTAATGCTTTAGCGATAAAGTTGAAAATCTATTAAAGAAATTTGACAGATTGTAGTAGCTGGATGTGCTGGCGTCTGTACATAAGTTTAACTATCTCGGATCCTATTTGGAGGCTGAGGCTGTGCGAGTACTGAGTAACCTAGAGTTTCCGACAAAAATTATAATGAAGCTTGGTCTATCCTCTGCCGCCGTTATGACAATAAATGGCAGTTAATCAGTAACCATATAAAGTCACTTTTTCAAATTGCGGCCGTACGAGACACAGACAAATATCTTAGATTTATAATTGACCATTTGAACAAAAACCTACGTGCCCTAAGCACCCTAGGACTACCTACAGATAAATGGGACGCCCTAGTCATTCATATCCTATCGGCAAAGTTAGACAACAAGTACGAATTTCAAATGGAAAGAACACCGAAATACTTTACCTGATATACTCGAATATTTCTTTTCTTTCCTGAAAAATCGTGCTGACGTATTGGACATAGTCAATCGCAATAAATTTGATAAGTTCGATAAAAGTAAACAAACAACATCAACAACAAAGTCGCGTGTTGTAAATTCCAAGGAGACTACTCCTTCTTCACAACATAAAGTTGAATGTGTCGTTTGTGTGACTATTCCCAAATTACCCTAGGCTGATAAAATTTTCGTTTTTCCTAATTATGTGGAAATGACAGGAAAAGGAGTCGGTTCAGACCAGTACCCCGCCTCCGTACTGTTCTGTAGGGCCCGGCTCCAGACTGGACACCCTTCCACCGATTGTAATGAATTCCCAAGAAGCGTTTTGCCTTGTCCCGACTTAGAAAGCTGGGGAGCAAGGAGGGATATAAGAAAACAATTGCAATATAAAATAGGGTTGGGAATTCATAGATAAGGTGATTAAGGAAAGGAAATCTACTTTTCTTTTGATAATGTCAGGGTCGTAGTTCCGCAGCCACGGCGGTCCTTCCCACCACAGCGAATGGTTCTTCAATTGCTCGACACCCAATCCGCGGCTTGCACAATCCGCTGGACTTTCAGCTGACTTGACGTAATGCCAGCTGTCTGTAGGTATGATGTTTGATATTTGTCGCACCCTGTTGGCGACAAAAGGCTTCCATCGTCCTGATTCTCCTTGTAACCAGGCTAAGACCACCATTGAATCTGTCCAACTACATATTATGATATTGTTACTGCTGAGGCATTGTTTAATTTTAGACAACAATTTTGCCAGTAGCAGAGCACCGCTAAGCTCCAATCTTGGTAAAGAAATTGATTTGTTTACTGTAGCTAATCTCGCTTTTCCTGCTACCAGCGTGATTTTTGTTTCGCCATCGTTTTCAGTCTTACAATAAACGACGCATGCGTAGGCTTTTTTACAAGAGTCGCAGAATCCATGTAATTCCAGCGTGTTGTTTTTTCCTGTACCTACCCACACAACGCTCCAACTTGAATTGATTGATTTTGCGTGATTGGTTTTCTTTTTGTTCTTTTTGCGTCGTGTTTACCGCAAATAAACGTCATTTCTTTCTTTCTTTCATTTTGTGCATCTTGCCTTTAATGTTTTGCCATTCCTTGTTAGTTTGATCGGGTAACTTGTCATCCCATTTAATACTTGATATCCAAACTTGCTGAAATAGCAGTTTTAGCTTGATTGATATCGGTGACAGCCAACCAAGAGGGTCAAACAACATTGATATGTCTGACAACATGGATCTCTTAGTTGGTGTTTTGGTAGATGGTCAATTTTTGATTGAAATGCAAATAAGTCTGCTTTTGAATTCCAACGCAATCCCAAGGTTTTTGATGTCTCAATTTCTTTGAAATCGAAATTTTCTTGCTTGTTACTCGCCCCGATTGTATCGTCTTGTAAGGCTGATGCATTGGAAGACCACTTTCTTAAATTGAACGCCCCTGATTTTAACAACGTGATTAAATCTTGCTTTAGTTTTACTGCTAACTCGACAGAATGAGACCCGTGTAGAACATCATCCATGTAGAATGAGTGCTCCAATGCCTTGATTGCAACACTGTCGAAATTGTGTCTCTCATCTTCAGCCAATTGTTCTAACGTCATCATAGCTAAAAATGGTGCGGCCTTGGTGCCGTATGTAACAGTGCGTAACTGGTATACCTGATGACGCATATCAATGTTATCCCTCCAAATGATTTTTTGAAATCTTTGATCCTGTTCATTTAACCAAATAAAACGATACATTTTTTCAATATCTGCAGTAAAGGCTACGCGATATTGTCTCCATCTTAATAGCAAAGATTGGAGATCTTGCTGTAGATTTGGGCCTTTATGATGATTCAGGCTGATTCCTGTTATTGTTTTTGTGCAAGCGTTGAAAACTACGCGAAGTGCTGTCGTAGTGGAATCGTTTCGCAATACACAATGGTGCGGTAAATAATAATCCGGTTGCATGTTACCGGACGCTGGTTTCATATGTCCTAAAGTTTTATATTCTTGAATAAATAATTTATATTGTTTTGCTACTTCTTCATTATTGTGAAATTTCCTTTCCAACTGTTGAAATTGCGCCATAGCTTTATTTTTAGACAATCCCAACTGTTTCTCAGTTTTCTTGAAAAGGCAATCTTACTTCATACATGCCATTTTCATGTCTTGTTGTGGTTTTCTTGTAATAATCCATGCATTGTAGATCTTCTGCGGATAAATTGGATGATTCTGTAATGTCTTCGATCTCCCAAAATCTTTGTACTTCGTCCACTTGATTAAGGACTACGTTACAGTGAAAAGTCTTGAAATTTCCACATAAGATCTACCCCAGTCGTGTCTGTTGCGCGACTGGTAATGATAGATCAGCCTTGATAATGCCTTCTATAATGATATGGGAATACACATCGGCTCCCAATAAGATGTCGATAGGACGGCTGACATTGTATTCTGGATCGGCTAGTTGCATGCCGACCAGGTGTGCCCATGTTGGCTTGGTAAATGTACATCTTGGTAATTGATTAATCAACGTGTCCATGATTACCACATCTGTTTTAAATGTAAAATCATCAAAATGCGAGCAACATGTTATGTTCGTAACGCCCTTGCTACTGCTTTCCTTCTGTCCTATCCCACAGATGACGGCCCTGCAATGCTTTCTTGATAAAGCTAGCTGTTGTGCCGCTCTGGCTGAGATAAGGGAGACTTGAGAGCCCTGATCTATCAGCGCACGCATTTTGTGGTATGATCCGTCACTTGCTAGAACTTTGATCATTGCAATGGTTAATAATGTTTCGATCACGTTTTGCCTTGTTGCGAAACGTGATTTTCTTGTGATTCTTGATTTTGCGTTCCAGTTGCAGGAACTGCTGGTGTTTCATTCTCCGTAATTGGGTTCAATGAAGGCTTGTTATTAAACGCTTCATGTAAAAGTGTATTATGTTTACCGCGACATTCGCGGCAGCGTCGTTCTGACGTACATTCTTTATCCTCATGGGAATAAAGACAATTTTTGCACAAATGCAATCGTGTTATAGATTGTCGCTTTGCACTTGGTGTCATATTTAAAAACTTACTGCAATAGTATATTCCGTGTGACTCTTTACACAGCGGACATGTTAATTCGATATTGTTTACCGAAGTCTTACTTGCTGAATATTTATTCTCGAAATTTGACGATGATGATTTATTTTACTTGCTTGTTGATGGTTTGGATTTTTCGTTTTTCTTGCGCGAAGACTCCAATGCGGTGAATCTGCTCTCTAAGAAGCTTAGAAGCTCCGACAATTTTGGCAGTTCTCTGGGTTTCTTCAGAGATTCCAAATAATGATCATGCGTGTCCGCATCTAATTTTAGCAATAAATTACGCACGATGAATGGATCCCAGCTGTCTATATTAACGCCTAGGTTCCTTATTGAGTTTAAACACTCTAGTGTAGTATCGTGAATTTTCTTGATCTCAGGGACGTTTGCTTGTTGAACTACTGGGAGATTTAGTAGGAGATATATGTGAAATGTAAAAATCAACCATGCGCTATTGTACCTGTTGTTCAATATCTCCCAGCAAACAGTGTAGTTGTCTGTACTGATTTGTATAATGATATAATGCTGTATCAAATATTTAGCTTCAAAAAACAAGTCCTTAAAAGACACCCAATTTTGATAATTGCCACTGAAGAACGGGATGTCAATTTTTGGTGTCCAATTCTCCTTGTGAACTACAGAACCTTTTCTGTTAATTGCATTCTTTAGTTTATTGTCAATCGTTTCTTGCTTCGTATAAGACACCTCATATTCTTGATTCTTACCCTCACTGTCTAATTCCCAATGTAAGGAATCTATGATAGACCATCGAGACTGTATAGTACGTAAGGCATCTTTCAACTCCCATTTTTCTGACATTTAATCTAAATTTATCCCAGCCACAGTGCGCTGCAGCGCCCTGAAGTTGCTTGCTTGTTTCTTCAACAGTTCATCAAGCTTGCTAGATGAACCTCTGGAGCATACCTCGTCGGGCGGCGGCTGACGTCCCACCGGTTCTTCTTGCTCAGACCGTGCAGGACCTTGTTCCTCTTGAGTAGAACCTCCCTGTTGAGCTTCCTTCATCTTTATCAACGAAACTTGATATTGTTGATTGATGAGTGCCTTGGTCGAGATGTATAGCTGTTCGTTCGTATGCACGGCCACTAAAATACGGATGAGACTTGTTTTCTTCCGTAAGAAGACGGTTGTGATTGTACTAGTAATCGGACCAATACTGATTTGACTTTTCAAAACGTCGCTTGAAATAGTCAGCAGTCTTACGATCCGCTGAATCCTTTTTTATATTTATAGCCAACTTTTGGATGGCTATGTTAAGTTCTTCCTGATTTGCATGTATGTCCTTCATGATGAGGACTTATTGAAGTAAGAAATAAATGGATTGATCTTACTTGAATGTTCTTGATAACTGCTTATAGATCCTTGTTGATCCCCTGAGACACTTGCTAGCCTCAGCTCTTGGTGATAAAACGCTCTCTGAGACACCTGCTAGTCTCAAAGTTTAAAATAACTGCACTGAACTCCTGTTAGTTTACGGATCATTGACGATCCCTGAGACTCTTGTTAGTCTCTAAGTCTGAAATCCCCACACTCAGCACCTGATAGTGTACGGATCTTTGTTGTCCCTGAGACACTTGTTAGTCCCAAAGTTTTATAGTCACTCAACACAGCACACACTTTGAGTCACTGGATAGCTTCCCGCTATGCTGTCCACGCGCGCGAAATGGACTATATAGCGTACTATGTTCACAGTCGAAGGACCAAAAAGAATGTATGATCCCTTGCTAGACCATACATTGCTTTTAGATGAGAGATGAATGGAATAAAAGAAGGTAAGTATTAAAACACTACTATATTGTCCCAAAGTTACTTAAAGGTAAAATGAGCTTAATGGACTGATGGTGTGGAAATGAAGTGAGTGACGCGGCCCTTGTTGGCTGTAACGAGAACGCCTGGCTGACTTGGTAGCCCAACGCGAACTGAGCTAATTATTATGAGTTGAAATGAATGTGTGGCGTGAACTGCTGAATTGCAGAATGTGCGGTTGCATCGTACACACCTAATTCCTATTTTCTTCCTCATCATCCTGTTTTCAGGGACAAGAGCGAATCTACTAAGCTCAGAGTTGTTTTTAATGCCTCAGAGCCCACAAGCTCTGGCTTTTCCGTTAATAACCTCTAGATGGTAGGACCTACAATACAAGATTCATTATTCAACATCCTATTACGTTTCCGTCAATACAAGTATGTTTTGTCAGGGGACATAGGAAAATGTTCCGATAATTGCGGCTAAGAGAAGCTGATCGTGACTTACAACTTATTCTATGGCGCGACAGTGAAAATGAGCGTCTCCATACACTAAAATTACCTACGGTTTTGTCAGTTTAAGCTTCCTTACCACTCGCTGCATTTGTCAGATTGGCGAAGATTGTGACAATCCTATAATCAAAAATATAATACAAAGGGATTTCTATTGTGACGATTTATTAACCGGCGCTGATACAAGTCACGAATTACGTTACATTCAGTGCTTAATCGCCACCGAACTAGCTAAAGGATGCTTTCTTCTCAGGAAATACCGATCCAATTTACCTGACCTATTATGCCAAAACCTTATAAATAAAGAACAATCCAATCTAATTATTAGTAATGCCACAAGCACATTGGGCTTTGGCTGGTCTCCTCCAACCGATGAAATTCATTTCCCAATTAATTATTCAGATAACCCTACGTATACTAAAAGGACAATTTTGTCAACTATTTTATTTGATCCTCTGGGCCTTCTATCCCTATGTACAATCAAAGCAAAAATATTGCTCCAAAGGCTGTGAATTAACAAATTAGGACAAAATGGACAAAATTTTCTAAACAGATTAACCTTTTGTCGTCGTTAAAGATCCCAAGACAGGTTCTCATCGATAACTTAGTTTCTACTGAGCTCCACTGTTTCTGTGACGCCTCACAACAAGTCTACGGAAGCTGCGTCTACCTACGATCCGTCGATAGGGATGGAAACGTGCAAGTCAATTTATTATGCGCTAAGGCACGCGTGGCTCCTATTAAAGCTCGCACTATTCCTAGATTGGAGCTTTGTGGCGCTTTACTAGGCGCAGAGTTGAGTTCCGCTGTTAGTAAGGCTCTCAGTTGTGATCTAAACCGTAAGGTCTCTTGGACTGACTCCAATGTGGTATTAGGCTGGCTTAGGTCGCCCGACAAAACTAAAACGTTCGTCGCTAATAGGGTTGCCGCCATAATTGAGTTAACCGACTCCGCAGCTTGGCGTCACGTCCCTACCGCGGAAAATCCAGCGGACCTCGCTTCTCGCGGCGTAGATCCGCAAGACGTCGGTAAATCTAGTTTGTGGTGGTTTGGGCCCTCTTTTCTCAAACAACCAGAGTCAAGATAGCCCGTACTCTCGGTTTCAAATGTAGATTTACCCAAACTAAAGGCAATGCCCGCCGTAGTGTCGGAAACTTCACCTACAATACCAAATTTTCACAATTTTCCAAACTTACGCTGTACGCTACAGTCCTTAGATTTATACACAATTGTCGACACCCTAGAATTAAAATTACAGGAACCTTACAAGTTAAGGAGCTTGAGAAGGCTTTGACTATTCTATATACTCACTAAAATAGCTCAGAATCACTCCTTTCCTAAAGAGATATCTTCATTAAAATCTAAACAATCATTAAAAGCTAAGACTAGCATTTGTTCTCTAAACCCATTCCTCGATAACGAAGGCCTCCTTTTCGTTGGAGGGCGCATTAATAATTCTTCGTACACGTACGATAAAATACACCCTATAGTTTTAAAGGCAGATCATTGCCTAACTAAATTAATTCTTCAAAATGAACATTTACGCTTACTTCACTCAGGCCCTCAACATCTTTTAGCCTCTATCCGAGAGCGCTATTGGCCTTTAGGAGGTAGGAAACTAGCTCGCAACGTCGCACGCAATTGTTTTGTATGCCGCAGATTTAAGAGAGACTATGTCTAATATTATGGGTAATTTGCCAACTGATCGCATTGAACCTGACTTTCCTTTCAGTACTGTTGGCACTGACTTTGCCGGTCCCTTCTTAATTACAGATCGCAAAGGTCGTGGATGCAAGATAACAAAATGTTATCCCTGCATTTTGGTTGGTCTCCGTTACAGATGGCCTGCCTACACCTTGCTAAAGATGCGACCTAACTAAAGATGCGTTCATACAATCATTGAAAAGATTCATTGCTCGTAGAGGACTGCCTTAAACTATTTATTGCGACAATGTTCGTAATTTTGTGGCTGCCGCAAAAGAAATTGGTAGCTTTCTAATATCAAATACTGAGCCTATTGGAGATTTTGCTGCTCGCCGGGGCATTGAATTTCGTTTCTCCCCTGCGTACGCTCCTTATTGCAATGGTCTGGCAGAGGCTGGCGTGAAATCAGCAAAATTCCACCTACACGGAATTTTAAGCCAGTCTCACCGCACAATCGAGTAATTGACCACTGTATTTGCTCAGATAGAGGCAATCCTAAACAGCCGACCCCTTAGTCCTCTCAGCCCTTCACCTAATGATTTCCAACCTCTTATCCCAGCTCACTTTTTAATGGGTAGATCACTAACGTCGCTTCCTACGCCGAGCTTCGTGGACTCCAACGTACACCGCCTCGACCGGTTCCAGCGCCTCGAACAAGCAAGGCAACACTTTTGGAATCGACGGGCCTCCGAATATATGTATTTCTGAACTCCAACAAAGGACCAAATGGCAAGTAAAACGCAGAGACCTTCAGCTTGACGATATGGTGCTGATAAAGGAAGACCAGACGCTCCCTCTATGCTGGCGCCTAGGACGAGTTCGCAGACTGTTTCCTGGCGCCGATGGAATAGCCAGAGTCGCCGATGTCAACACAGCCAAGGGTACAATTCGTCAAGCACTCAATCACCTCTGTTTACTTCCAACTACAGATGAGTGATTGTTGAAAGCTGGAACTAGAGCTTTCAACGGCCGGGAAGATGTCTACGCCACTGCTTGACCAATCATCAACGCTCAAAATCACGTCATGTCTGCGGCGCATTGGTGGACCAATGATCGCTCCCGAATATGATGTCATATTCAACAGCCGTAGCTCTCGAGTGACACCTTTTTTTAACTTACTATACAACGCCACATCGGCATAGCCCAAAAAAAAACCAAAATTGCCACCTTTTAAATTAACCGTTCCAAATATTTACTGTAAAATCTTGCTCAAACTATTATACGCATTAGAATTCAAACCCAAGTGTTTCTTTTGTTGGAATGCATGTTTTTAAGTTTATTTAAACAACATTTAATTTTTTTTACTTTTGCGTCTAGTATATTACTCATTACGTTAATAAGTATAAAGTCAACGAAGTTATGATGATTAGGGGCTACTAGCAAACTCGAGGGGTTTACAAGTAGCCCCTAAATAGTTCCAATATCGGACTCCTGGCTCCATCATCAGATCCTCGACACCAAGTGCAATATAATAGACTCATCAAATCGAATCATATGAACCCAAACTCGGGGGTTTACTAGAAGGCACTGAAGAGTTCCATTATCCACCTCCTGGCTCCATCATCAGACCTTTGACATCAAGTGAAATCTATTGAACCCGTCAAAACAAATCATATGAGCCCAAACTCGAGGGGTTTACTAGTAGCCACTGAAGACTTTCACAATCCCTCTCTTGGCTCCATCATCAGACCCTCAACACTAAGAGCAATATATAAGACTCATCAAAACGAATCATATAAGCCCAAATTCGGGGGTTTACTAGAAGGCACTGAAGAGTTCCATTATTCACCTCCTGGCTCCATCATCAGATCAGCTCCAAGATATCAAATTATAGTATTGTCATCCAAACTACATTACCCATACAAAGTTTCATCAAAACGAATCATATACCCCAAACTCGAGCGGTTTACTAGTTCACTAAATAGTTCCACTATCCATCTCCTGGGTCCATCACTAGACCCTCGTTACCAAACCCAATCTATTGAACTCGTCGAAACAAATCATATTGGGCTCATATGATTGAACTCGAGGGGTTTACTAGTAGCCACTGACGTGAGAAGTAAGCCACAGTCCATTTTATAAGAATACAGAAAAACGCGCGTAATTTTCGGTAGATGTACCACGGCGGCGGCGCTACGACGTAGCTTCAGTCTACGACTGCTACGCGCTACGATCTACGTAGAGCTACGTGCTACGCGCTACGAGGATTCGTAGCACGAGTTTGTTACGGGCTTTCTGCATTTTCTAACCAAGCATATTATAATTATTGATTTTAGGGTTTTTGGTGTAGGGAGTATGAATTCTAGCTCACGGTTAAAAAAAACGGACAGCAATTTTTAAGATAAGACAAAAGGAAATTTAAAAACATTTTTTTTTGCTGTTGTTGCTTCCAGTTGTAAAAAGATTTTATTAAAAAGAAATTCCCTAGCACCCAAATTGCGTAATACACTTTATATTACAATCTGAAGGATTTCCGTTGCTTCATATATGTTTGAAAAATTTATCTGCTCGACAACGTAAAATACGCAAAGAATAAATCAAATAAAAAATCATTTATTTGCATAAATAAGGTACAGAAGGTTGGTAAAATGTACAGAATTGTTCTCTTATTCTGTCTTTAATTTCGGCGTGCAAATATAAAATAAGGTTACATATTTAATTGAAATTAATTATAGATCATAATCATGTGTCAATAATAATCATGTCAATAATGGGAGAGATTCGGCACACAATGGTAATAACAATAACAGATTAAAATGACCGTGCAATTCACAAAACTTACGATTTGTAATCCAAAAATTCATGCAAACTATAAAAGCATTTTCCAATTAAAAACCTCGTCAAATTATTTTTAAATCTAGTAAATGGTAGCGTTTTTATAGAATTTGGTATTTTGTTATACAACTTTATGCACATAATATAGCTGTTGTTGCCTGTAATGTGAGATTCATCCTCGGTTGAAATAGCTTATTAGTATACATAGATCATGGGGCATAGTAGCTTGTAGCTAGCTGAAAAAGTCTCTTATGTTTCAAACCAAATATACAGGATTGTAACATATAAATGCATGGTAGAGTTAATATTTTATATTTCCTAAAAAATGGACGACATGATTCTATTTGCTTCAACCCAAATAAAGCTCTTCTTTTTTTTTCGGATGGGAAATCACCAATGGAGCGGAAAGGAGCCTAAAAAAAAAGCGATAAAAGATAAAACTAAAGAGAGAGAAAAAATTATAAAAAAAAAGAGAGAGAGTTTGTGAGATAAAATTATTTATTTTAGCACAAATGTCATTTATATGATTTTTCCATGAACAAAATTTATCAAGATTTATTCCAAGAAACTTAACAGAGTCAGTTGCTGCCAGGGCGACCCCTTTATAAGATATATTTAGGGCCAGCGGTTTAGATCGATAGGTATGAAATTGCATAAACTTTGTTCTATTAATATTAACTTTTAAATTATTAGCATCTAGCCACTCTATAGTTCTTTGAAGAGCAATATTTATTTCTTCTTCGTACGAATATTGATGGAATAACAAAACGAATGGCTTGGGATTGTGAGTGCGTTGTGTGTGTGTACATGTTCCTACCCGCAAATATTTTCATTTGTGAAGGATACTGTAAATTATATGCATTGATCTATTTTAAATTAGTAGTGGGTTGTACTACGAGTACCTACTACCAAATATTGAAAGCGCGGATATTTTGCACGTGGATAACTAAGAGTGCAGTGACAAGGTGTGAGGTGACGCAGATTTTCTTATATTCATTTCACGAATAGATAACAAGCACATCATGCGACATAATCTTTCAAAGGAATACATTGAACCGTTCCATAAAAAGTACTTACGGTAGCGTTTTATTAAATCGGTCTCAGGAGCGAATGATTAATGTTAATGTTACGGCCCTCTGGTCTAGTGGTCGCAAGCGCGACTGCTGAGCGTGGGGTCCTGGGTTCGATTCTCGGGTCGGGTATAGTGTTATTGAGTTTATCTATTAGAAATTTCTTATTAACAGCCCGGGGCTTGGAAGTTGGCGGTGTGATACCCCCGTGCCTCGGAAAGCACGTTAATCCCGCGCCTGATCTATCTCCGGTCGTGTCGGATTGCCGTCCCATCGGACTATGAGAGTGGGGAAGGGGGAGTGCACCTGTGTCTGCGGCACTCCGTTGAGATTGGCCACTATGGCCGCAATACGGTCTGAAGGACTTTTATTAAATCGGTCTCGCGAGCGAATGATTGCATGCCATTGCCATTGCATGTCACTATGTGTTAAGGTCTTGAAATGCAAGACGGTTGTTTTCATGGTAACGTTCATTAAAAAATAATCCTTATTATTATATATGCTATTCGTTCCAATTTCAATTGCCACGTTCATTTAGCTGAACCTTAACCTTAAGTTATCTAGTCTTCGCTTGTTACAAGCTTTTTATTGATTTGCTTCGTTCTTTGTAGTAACTATTTATTTATCTGGGACAAAATTATCTAATTTTAAATTGGTTCGCAAGATCCCAATTAAAACGGACTTAGCAGGTACTGTAGGTAAGTATGTATTTTTTTTAATGATGTGTTAAGCCAACATTACACGAAGAAATTAAAATAAATCAAAACAGAAAATATTATATTTAGGACACGCACAGGAAATACAAGCAGTTAAAACAGAGCATTTAAAACTAACAAACTTACATTAATAACAACCAAAAACAAAAAGAACTGTGCGATATTAAAAAAATAAATACCACAGCGCTCTACTACATAGTAACAAGAAATAACGAAATGATTGGGCATCATCTTCAGATTTTTGTACAAAATGCGAAGACATACATCACATCACAGTCACATTACACACTCCGACATAAATCAAGATTAAACATTCCAACTTCTCGGCTAAAAATGCATTCTACAAGTCTCTATGTAATGTCCATAAAAATATACAATAAACTACCTGAATTAATAAAAAAAGAAGACAAAATGAATAACTTTATTAAAAAAACTAAAACAATTACAAATAACAAAATACTATTATAGTACGAGGGCGGAGTGATAAGTCTGGTAAAAATCAATTTTGGAATAAAATGATCGCAAATTGCATGGAACCTCCTTGTTCACAACTCTTTTGAAGGACTAAATTAAACTGCTGGTTAGTTTTTTTTTTGAGAGCCATTAAAGAAAATCAACTGAACACTCTTTTGCAAAGATGGAGAAAAGTGAATTGAAACAAAAAAAAAAGTGAAACAAAAAAACTATAACGGAAACTAAACAAAAGCTTGAAAAATATTATGGGGACTCTGCTCCGTCGATTAAAATTGTTCATAAGTGGTTCAACGATTTTTGGTGTGGTCGTACAAGCACAAGTGATGCTGTGCGTCCAGGACGCCCAGTTGAGGTCACTACTCCAAAGATGATCGCTAAAATCCACGATATAGTGTTGAACGACCGAAGAGAAAAAGTGAGTGAGATAATCGAAATAGTAGGCATCTCAGACGAACGTGTTCGCAACATCTTACACCAACATTTAGATATAAAGAAGCGATCCGCGCGATGGGTGCCGCGTTTACTGACTGTTGATCAAAAACGCATGCGTGTGTCTACTTCGGAGGCAGGTTTGGCGTTGTTTTAACGGGATAAATCAAATTTTTGCATCGTTTTATAAAAGTAGACGAAACAGGGATCCCACCACCATATCCCAGAAACCAAGCAACAATAGAAACAGTGGATTGCTACCGACAAACCAGCTCCAAAGAAGACCAAAGCAGTTTTATCGGCCAATAAAGTGATGGCTACAGTTTTTTGGGATGCACGTGGGGTGATCTATATTAACTACCTAGAGAAGGGTAAAACTAATAATGGCGCATATTATGCCAATTTATTGGACCAATTTGACAAAATTTGACGTGAAAAACGCCCGCTTTTGGCTAAGAAGAAAATCCTCTTCCACCAAGACAACGCACGAGTGCACACCTGCGCGATTGCCATGGCCAAACTTCATGAGTTGCGCTATGAGTTGCTTTCTCGCCCGCCGTATTCGCCAGATTTAGACCCTTGCGACTATTTTCTGTTTCCGAATTTAAAAAAATGACTTGGTGGGAAAAATTTGGCTCCAACGAAGAGATCATGCACGAAACCAATGCCTATTTCGAAGGGTTACCTAAGTCGTACTATATGGAAGGGATCGAAAAGCTAGAGAAACGCTGGATGAAGTGCATTGAGTTACAAGGAAACTATGTTGAAAAATAAATAATAATAATTAAATAAAATTGACTCCTTGTTTAATTTTTACCAGACTTATCACTCCGCACTCGTATACACGAATATTTAAACGATATAATAGATAAAGCGAACATAAACATCTTATTATAGTAGGTACAGTAAACTATATAATTATGTATCTATAAATATAATTATATTGAATTTAGTTCAGAATACTGATAAACGCTAAATTTGCAAAGTTTCCTCTCTCCTACTATTTTGCTGTGCCCGACAGGGTCCACAATGATCACGTATCATTTTAAATTACCACCTAAGTACACATTGTGGAATGCAAATAAATTATTGAGTATTGAGTATCTTTTCGTTGGTGACAGTCCCATGGTTCACGCGGGCGAGAGACTGACGCTCCAGCCAGGCGGTCCCGCCGCCCGCACGGAAAGGTCACCCTATAATTTTATGACACTAATTTCGTAATGTAAATTAGAAAAACTGTTCCTAATTTACCACTATATCACCTACTGGGCCCTACTAATCTAAAAAGTTCCATCAACTCGAATTTTTTTCAACAAAAATATTACGTTATTTTTCAGCAAAAATAAATCGTTCGTCGCCACTTCGTGCATACTTCAGTTAAGCATGCAGAATGGAATAAACAATGTATAAATCAAACATTTATTCGATATAATTCATCAATATCAATTCAACGAAATAATTACACTAAATTCACTGGAACTAGACTGAAACTAGCTCAAACAGTTCGTCTGTTTGAGCTAGTTTATGTCTGCATGAAATGCTTCTAATGAAAAGCTCACATTCCAATAATATTGAATCCCGGTACAGTGCCGATCGTACTAATTGGTTCTGAGAAATGGTTATTGCATTGAATGGAATATAGTATTTGTTAGGTAATAAAATCTTCCTTTGAGTAACAGTGAATGTAGACTATTGCAATCTATATTAAGTACCTTTTCTTTTTAATATCTAATAGAACAAAAGGAGTTAACCAATGTGTCACCATAATTCATGTTTTTCATGAATTATGGTGACACATTGGTTAACTCCTCCATTGGTTAACTCCTCCATGTTTTTCATGAATTATGGTGATATTAAGTTATTGTGCACAATAACTTAAACATTAGTCCCTTTACAAGAAAATGTATGACAGAGTGGTATCAAGTTTTTCTTTTAAATGATTGTTATAATAATTTCGTCATAATGAGCTTGACCACATAAGTGTTTATATTTTAGTTAAGCATATAAAACAAAAAATATATATATATCAAATCAAAAACCAAATAAAAAAAATAAAAAAAATCTAATCAAATCTTTTTTCGTTTGTTACTAACATAACATATAAGTAGTGTGTATTACTAGCATCATATGGATCAAGGTCTGAAATAAAGTATTTTTTTTTTTATATAAATAAAATAAAAAATATGTATTGTTTCACGACATAATTATTAAAATAATTTAGTAAAACATTTTTGTTTAATTTTTGTATTCGTTCCGACAAAAAAAAAACTACAAGTGAAACTTCGCTACACACTTGTTTCAGGAATCCAGCTACAGCTAGCCAATCATTCCATTATCGTCATCTTCCTGTCCCATGTAACTTGGGGTTTCAATAATTCTAAAGTAAAGAAAAATGACCTTTTTTTTTCCAAAACATCTACAAATGAATCGCCCTGATTGTCGGTAAAAAGTTAAAAACCTCGATATAACTACCTACTAATTAATACTATAGATATGAAATTCAGTCGTGCCGGCGACACGAAGAAGAAGAAGAATTAATACTAGTACTAATACTACTACTGGTAGTCTAATTAGTACTAGTTATTGCTAATAAGAAAGCCTCGGTAAAATTATGCGTACGTATACGTGACATATACGTATGTATATGTCTGGTGTTCTGTGAGAGAAAGTATGCAAGTGACTCCACTTCCACTAGGTTTAAATTAAATTATATACAACTTAGGTATTGTCAACGTAATAATTGTTTCTATGTTAACTAATGTATTGTTTGAATTAACTATAAATAAATTTAGTAAGAAAAATATCTAGTTGACATAAACTTAAAACCTTATTCAAAGCCTGCCTACTATTTGAAATATAAATCAAAATATGTATCATTCACAGAGATTTCATTCAATTTTCAAAGACACAAGACATGTCTGTATTTCAGTGTCATATTTTTAATACTTACCTACAAAATTCACTCTGCCTGCGGAGTAAACAATTTTTCAGAGCGAGTCGAGTCACCGCGACGCGGCCGGCAGAGCAACGAGTTTCGCGAGTTACTCGCGCGACCGAAGCAGGTTGCAGGTTGGCGCGCGACTGAATTAAATGCTTTGTGCGAGTGCGACCTATGACCCTGACCCTGTGTGGGCTGCGCGCGCAGGCCGCTACACGCAAATCACGTTGCAAGTCACATCTCCCAGAATCACACCGTCTAATGGTTTAAAGGTTAGCTATGGACAGTAAACCATTAAAAAAATGTATGAATTGCTAAGTCAACAAGAATTCATTTGATTGTCTACATTTTGTCAGATTTGTCTACAGTTCCATGACACTGTATCAATGTGAAGCTACCATTAGTTACTCAATGTATAATGTTTTTTTAGCTACATATTGACTACAGAAAAGAGATTATGTAAATTATTAAATGAATTCTCGTCGATATATACATATATTTTTGAGGCTGATTGTAGAATTACATTTTTTTTTAATTAAAGGGAGGCTCCCTAGCTAGTCGTTCGCTATCCAGTCTTAATTATTGTATTTTACAAAATCAATAAACCTGCGCTAACTCCTAAAATATACATCTCAATGATATAGTACCAAGAAAAAAAATGATCTGCACCATATAATTCAGCTAAGTGACAATTTTCATGTGATTAAAATGGCATAGGTCGAAAGGCCCTCGTAAATAAGTACCAATTTTTCTATTGTTTGTATTTCATGTGGACCAAATAAAACATTTTTTTAAATATTATTTTTTGCTTTATATAGGCAGTCGTAACTTACACGTGAGAATGTCTCACCATGTAGATGAGATCTTCATCTTTCTACATTTCTTGGAATTTCATTTCAATCTACGATTACTCCAATTCGCCTATTAGTAGTTTCTCAGAAAAAAAAATCGGTAAATGGCAACAAATTGAATGTGATGAAATAATTTATCTAATTTCTATAAGCACAAAATCTGTTTAAAAACAATATCAATGTCGACAAAATCAATTAGTAGTTGTTCGTATAATTACTGTATAGAGATTTGGTTGGTAGATTGAGATTTGATCTGTAAGTCAAATATTTTATTTCCGGTAAACTTCAAATATTTTACGTAGTTTTTAGAAAATTTATGTCGTTCTGAAGTGAACATTTCTTTAGACACGTTGAGCGATTTTTGCTAGGAGTAAATCTTATTCATTTTCAGTTTCTGTAATTCAGATTTCCTTTCTGGTATTTCTGAGTCTGGAATTGTGGTTGCTGGCAGTAAGCTCACTTAATAACTGGCACTTTGACCGACCCGGGAATCGGACCCAGGACCTCATGCTCAGCAGTAGCGCTTGCGACCACTAGACCAAAGAGTACGTAATCTATTTATTCTAATCTATTTATATGACGTATTTTAAAATATTGTAATGCCTTCATGTTTTAAGTATATTCATAAAATTTAAACTACAAACGCTACAACATAGCCTGAAAGCCAATTCTCGTAATTTAAAACGTTCAAAATCTAGTCGCAGTCTCATCTCGGCGACAAACAAATGTCAAAAACCTGTCAAAATTTACGGAAAGTAGAGTTATTTTTGACATATTGCGACTGAGATTAGAGGAGCTATTCTCGTAATTTAAAAACGTTCACAGTCTGATCTCAATCTAAATCTGTAAAAAAACACTTCTAATTTCCCTACATTTTGACAAGTTTTTGACATTTGTTTGTGGCCGAGATGAGACTGTGACTTGATTTTGAACGTTTTAAATTACGAGAATTGGCTTTCAGGCTATGTTGTAGCGTTTGTAGTTTAAATTTTTAATAAACGACTGTGAACGTTCTTAAATTTACGTGAATTGCCCCTCTGGTCTTATAGAGAGCTGATACATTAAGCTACGTTAGTTAGCACTTGTGACTGGGTTGTGGAGGTCAGATAGGCAGTCGCTCCATGTAAAATACTGGTATTCAGCTGCATCCGGTTAGACTGGAAGCCGACCCCAACATAGTTGGGAAAAGGCTAGGCAGATGATGATGATGATGAGTTAGCACTTGTGAAGTGGCTACGCCGTAGCATCGCAATGGCTACGTTGCTACGGTGCTACGCCGTAGCATTACGTTTGGTTGGCAACGTGCCAAACTATTTCTCTCAGCACGAAAGCCAGTGTAAGCTTTGGACGATTTCACGAATGGCTGAAATTCAGGTATCCGCCCCCTACTTAAAAGAGATGAGGTTTATAAGCCAAAAACATTAAGCTAGACCACTTATGGTTTAATAGCTATAAAATATCTTTTAGTTCTTTATTTCTGCTTTTTTTTAAGTTTCTATCAAAGATTTCATTAACAAACGTTTACTTTTGACTAAAATATTGAAGCTCTTATATAATCTTATTAAAATTATAAATAATCAACTTCCAAACTCCAATAAATATTCATTCAGCGCAACCAGTCCAAAAAGATTACAAAGAGTCACATTGTATTTTCATAAACTTCAGACTGGACAAATTGTAATAAAACTTGCCAGATGTTCTATAATCGATGAAATATACAATAGTGGGAACTATTGCATAATATATTTCATCGATTATAGAACGGAAAAGTTATACCTCATTGTTCTGTTCGGAACAATAAGGTATCATTGTAGCAGACGGCATGCCTACGCAATCGGAATTTCACTCATATTTTACGATCCAAATACAGGCTGGTAGGGACATGGGACATCGATGCGGAAACACAGACACGAAAAAAAATCTGTTTTATAGAAAAGTGCAACATTTCACTTTTTAATAAACAGCTATTTTTTTTTTTAATAACCGACGTCCTCTTTCAACGCATGGGGTTTAGAATCATGTGTTGAGTTCGTGGTAATAAGTTGCGCGTCGATATTCAAATAATCTTTAATGTTTTACTAACTACACTCAATATTAAAGTAGTGTCATTTATTTATTTATCCTTTCACTGGAACGCCATACAGCAGTTACACCAAGGAAGCAAAACTCATTTGCTGCTTTCCGTCAATCCTGTGCGCGGAGGACATCGAACGAATAGCGATGGATTCTGCACTTTCTTTTTTCTTAAGCTACAAAGTAAGTTTAGACGCAGAAGGCATGCTGTTGGTACACATACTTTTTCATTGTCGACAATTTTTGGTAATTGCAAACTCAAATGGCAAAGTATTGTTGTTGACTTTTGAGTAGGGAATGCAATCTTGCCTGCACGGGTCGAGGTTTTAGCACTCTATACATAATCAGCCTATGATTTTCCCGCTGCTGGGACACAGGCCTCCTCTCTTCGAGAGGGAGTGGGCCCAGTGCGGGTTGGTAGATGTCACATGTTTTCGAATTTTTGATTCTAGGACGTGCCGGTTTCCTCACGATGTTTTCCTTCACCGTTTGAGAGCAGTGGTGATCAAATAATTTACAGAAAGTAAAGCGCCTGACTGGGTTCGAACCTTCGACCTACAACTTTTAAGTCGCAGCCGTTGGCACTGCAACAACACTGCTCTATGCCTCTTGAGAACATGAGGCATAGAGCAGTGAGCCTTTTTCAATACTTATACCAATTGATGGATTTATAGTGTGCGTGATAAGTGTGCTGATCAGCCGATCGATTCTGTAAAAATCTCACCGTGAAAAGTTAGGTGAAGCGAGCTTAGAGTGAGCTTAGAGTGAGTCAATAGTGTCAATCCCTAGCATTAGTTGGAATGACAGCTCACTCCACGCTCACTTCACCTAAGTTTTCGCGGTGAGATGGGTACAGAATCGCACTGCTGTTGCGTTATGTTAAGCATAGTGCAGATGATTGTTACTTAAATAAACTCTTTTTTTTGTTATTAGACTTGATTAATGTGTTTTTTATTCTGTATACATTGTCAGTGCGCACACAAGCGTGTAGAGTATCGTTGAATAATTAAAAAGATTGTGATCTTTCTAAGTGACTTTTATTATTTATGTCAATAGTTATTGAAACTGTAACCGAAAACTGGGGTTGTAATCGAAAAGATCCCATAGATCTTTTCAGTTACAACCACAGTGATAATTTTGATTTTGATATTTTTTTTTGAGGAATACTATGAAATACAAATTATTTTTTGCGGTCGATAATGTTGATACTGTGCATGCGTAAATACTCATCCCAACTACGAAACTCTTCGCTGTGAGTGCTACGAAACGCAAATGGCCGGTTTAAAAAAAAACTTTATTTATTTTCTTAAAACCTTTTGTCTAAAAGTCCTGTTAAGGTCTGAACGGGGGGCCAAAAGCCGGACGGTTCTGGACAGATGGTAACCCTAGTTAAGGCGCCACGCCGCAGCCGTCGCACCGTACGCCGTCATCTAATTATCACCGTGATGAAATCACCGGGAGGAAATTGTTGCATATGGTGTCTATTGCACGGTGAGACATGTGAGTACAATTACAACGTTGGTAGTTTACCATGGTTTAGTGGCATCATTTCTGCGATTTAGAATTATGTTCTGGGATAATTGCAGTATGAGAGAACAGGTATGGCCCAAAAACGTTGCATAAGGGCAATTTGTGGCCTGAAAATGACAGACAGTTGGTACACAACTGTCTGTCATTTGTGTGTCATTGACAGACAGTTATGTACCTATGTTTAACACTTTCGACTCCACCCACTTTTTATAGAGCTCATACGCCATGCCGCCATACATATTGCAAGTGGACCCTCCAGGAGTGTCACCGGCATTACGTTTGAGATAAAGTGAATCCTCGATGAGGGTCGTCGGCATTAGGTTTGAAACCGTGTTATAAAATGTATAATACGGTTTCAAACCTAATGCCGACCACCCTCCTCCTCCTGTATGCAACGTTTTTGGGCCATACCTGTTCTCTAAAACACTGTAAAACGAAGTACATGAAATAGTGTTTTGCGGCACGTCTTGTTGCTATATTTAGTATTCTTAGGGGTACTCGTATTTACATGTCCTAGTGGGGCGGAGACGTGAAATAATAAAAAATATAAAAAAGGATAATCGCTCGCTCTGATCTGAATACAGGGGTGTCCAACCTCTTCTGAAATTGTCAGGCCATGTAATAATTTTAATTTTTGGTGTGAATCGTAGTTATTTTGGAACAGCTGATTAACGTTCAGTCTTCTATTATTACCTTGATCGTCGCTCATGATTTAAAAAAACCGGCAAAGAGCGAATGGGACTTGCGCAATCAGAGTTCATAGGATTTTTTTTTAATTTTCATAACATCATTTTAACTTTATGCGATTGCTTATAAAAATGCTAAATCTTTAAAAATCCTTTACAAACGGCTAGTAAAAATAGACAAAGTTTCATTTTTCAAGCAACATTTACACACATACATTCTTCTCAAGTAGATTTATTTCAGAATTTTCGCCTTGTGAAGAACAATGACCATTTTGGACTACAAAATAACAGGATTTGTTACCGAGATGAGACTATTACCAAAATTAAGTACTTCCTACATTGTTAGTGTAACCATCAGATTACTAATTTATTTATATTTTATTTATTTAAATTGAATTAAATTTATTTTTAAAACCAGGGGATATACTTAATTGAAAACAGTCTTCAAAAATACAACTTCTGCTTATCAGAACGATAATATATCTTATTTCTTAAAGCATCCGTAATTCTTTTGTTCCTAGACTTCCTAGATTTTATACTTTTTCTACGTTCGGAATGGAATTAATTTCTAAATCCAAATTAAATCCCAGAGAATGTCGACTGTATAAACTCATGTCAATCATTTAAATAAGCCACTTGCAGAATTTGATGTTACTGACAGTAAAAAAATGATTTAATAAAGCTAGTTTATTAAATAAAACATGATTTTACGTTTAAGAACCTGTAATTACCGTAAATTGATCGATAACGAAGCCTTCCCATTTTTTTGGCACTCATTATTTTGTGTTTAACCGTAGATATGTGGTACTCTACAATACACTTATTTTAAAGTGAAAAGTTTGTTGTACATTTTGCGTAATTAATTTATTCTCTGAACTTATAAGAATATATAAGATATTTCTAGTTGTATTTTTTCATCATATGTAAGTCAAAAACTATGTGGCATAAATAAATATTAAAAATAACATTTATAAAGTGCAAATGAAGCTCTTTCATGTGATATCCCATTTGACCTATTTACCTCACTTTATAATGAAATCCCAGTCTAGCCCCTGTTACAATAAGACTAATAATATTTAAAAAAAAATACTTTCTATACAGATGGACAAGCATTATTAATGTAGGAACGGAACGATATGACAGAATAGTGAATTGTGACGTAAAGATGAATGACAGATGTGAAGCATAAACGAGTGACAGAGATGAATGTACGGAATAGTCAAGGAGTGAAACAGATAGTGGATAAATGTTTAAAATGTAGAAGAAGCGGGAAGGGGGAAGTAGGTTGAGAAAGAAAAGACGGTAAAGATGTTAGATAAAAGACGCAGAAATAAATACAAGAATTAAAAGGAACTCAGCAGTTTCATTCGTGGAAAATTGAGCTTATCCCACATTAATAATATTATTAATTAAAAATTTCAAATCGATACCTAAGCATTAGTAGTGCCTGAAAAAAGCACCTGTGACAGACGAACGGACTGCCAAACGAAGTCACTACAAGTGTTATTTTTACCATTTTGATACGGGACCCTGAATAGCCTTGATGGTTAAACTCATGTTTTATAATCTCAAAACATAAAAAATTGTGAGTATTTGTAACCGTGAAAATGGTTTTCCACCCCTGAAATTCGTGCTTCCTGAGCCCCAAATTTCTTACATTTCAAAACCAAGGCGTATACTAATAAATCTTGCTAAATATACAATTAATTTTATTTTTTATTATAGTTTATAATGCCGTTTTCGCGAAGAAAAACCTACATTTATGATGAACCCTCTCTCCGCGAGGGCTCCCGGCATCCCATATGCGATTTGAGTGAGCCCTCCAGGAGGGCTAACCATTATTAGGTGAGAATTTGCAAACAAGAAAAAGTCGGGCTAAACTATAAATAATCGCTGAACCTACGTGGGGGAGTTCCGAGAAGCACTTTGGAAAGAGGCTAAATTTTTTTTTGCGTATAATAAATGGAGTACAGTTTATTTAACAAGAACAATTGTCAGCGGATTTATTTCTTATGGATATAAGTACCTACCATGGCGTTGCTTATGTTTTCATTAATTTAAAGTTCCAAAAAAATAATAAACAGTTATTTATTATTAATTTATTTATTTATTGGATCGCCAACAGAGGCTACACAGTTACATGCATGTAAACATGAACAAGGACAAATACAAGTGTGCGCCTCCAATTATAGGCGACCACATCATTCACTAGGTACAGCAAGTTTGACAAGGACGAACACATTGAAATAAATCACAATACAATACACGAAAATTACTTATAGAATGAAGAACAAATTTAAAAGCTAAAGCAAAACCTGCAAAATAGTACGAGTACAAAATAGGTAATAAAAAAAATACAAACTAATTTCAAACAAACAAATTCAAATAAAATAAACTATTAATTAAAGAAATAACCATAGATCAACAGGTATGGATCAGTTAGGTACGTGAACGAAGCGTTTCACAGAACGGAGGATAAACAAATGAAAGAATTGTGTGACGAAACAACGCGACGTGACGAGCAACGGCCAGAAACACGTGACGCTTCCGCATGTCGGTTGACGCAAGTCGAGTCGCAAGTCGCATCGCTCGACCCGGTGAATTTAGCCTACATTCTACAAACATTTATTTACTACTTTACCGCGTGTTCAGAACGGAGCCAAAACAAAAGGCCCCGTTGTCATGAATATTAATGGCTTTTGCTGAGCCAATCGCAGTACACCGTTGGCTGTAAAATGGGTCCATTGCAAAGGGGATTACCACTGAACGCACCAATGACAATGCCGCCTGAAATTCAAACACGGGAAGTAAGTAAGTACATATCTACATTCGTTTTTTACTTGAACTCCTCCCTCTCACTCCTATTTTTCTTTTCTTGTATGTCGCTACGAATTCTTTGATAATTTCCGTGCGTAGGGTCACAGATTACTAAATAGTTACTTGGTAGTAGGGTAGGATGCATATAAGTTAAACTTATATTATTTATAAAATGATTTGCTTTTTTTTGTTTAGTACTTTATTTTCTAATAAGACATAGTAAAAAAATAAAAATAATAAAATAGTACCTAAGTATTTATGGATAAGTACGTTACTTTCAAGTTAAGTCTTTGAAAAAAAAGAGATCTCCAAGCCATAGACTTCTACTCAGTTTACCTCTTATGTCGCAGCAAAAGCGTCTAACTCTAAACATAATCTTATGCGTGAAGTCGATGATCCTGCCCTCTATGAGATGCCTCTGTTATAACCATTTCCATACATCTGTCAGTGAGTTCATCCTTTTGAGACCAACGCCATCTGTGTTGCCAGTTCGTGAAATCGAACTCCCAGTATATTCTTGTGAAAAAAACTAACTACTAATCTCAATGTTTTAGTGAAAATTAAGTTAAAATTAAAGGGGAAAATTTATTAAATGACTTTAGTTTTTAGTCATATTAACAATTCCAAATTTGACATAATAAGTTCTGTTTATGATGCGGAGCCCTAATGATGTAGAAAATGGCGCCAATTACGTTTTAATGGTTAATACCTCCATGTTATAATTTAATACAAGAAATAAATCAGTTTGAATGTTATTTATTTAACAAGAAACAATGAACACCAAATATGTTAATGACAATGATAACAACTAGGTATGTCAGTAAACATAACCTAACACTGCCCTATAGTTAATGAGAATCTCTGCCACAAGCTCAACACACCGATGTGGAAAGCTTGCAGCAGCGATTCACACACAAGAAGTCCAGTCTGCTCGCGTTACACCGCAGTATAATGTTGGGGCTGGCCCGCACCCGGCGCACCAGGGAAGCGCATCTTTTTCGCATCGTAGCGTAAAAGCAATCGACACGAACTGATGAGACATCCCTGATGCGCTACAAAAGAAGAACAGCCCCGTCAACACCCGGAACGCATTATTATATTGAATGCGCTGCTGCTGGTTGCCCAGTAGGTTCTTTAATCACGCAACGGATTCCAGGTTCAACGGAAATATTTATTTTTAGACTGCGCCAGCTAGGTTGTGGGTGAAGACGAAAGGCTTTTTAAAAAGAAACAATGGGCGTGTTCCGCTTGAAGAGCAGCCGGTCGATTCTGTAAAAATCTCACCGTGAAAACTCAAGTGAAGTGAGCTTGATCAGTAGTGTCAATCCCTAGCATTAGTCGGAATGACAGCTCACTCCACGCTCACTTCACCTAAGTTTTCACGGTGAGATGGTTATAGAATTGCACTGCAGTTTAGAAGTAACTTTATTTCATTTCAAATATTAATAGCTAAGTGTAGAATACAAAGGACTATTATATTTTAATGCTTCCTATTATCGCTGTACCAGGAAGTTACTCTTCATGTAATCTAAAACTTACCTAATTTGCAAAGGTTATTGGCGGATTCCCTTGTTCACAAACTTAACTAATTTTAAGTCCTGTGCATCTTTTTCTATCTATTTCATTAGGGGCTGATTTTTCTAACCCCAAATAATTTTATCGGAGGAATAATTTTGAATTTTTGACAGTTCTTCCATACAAAAACTGTCAAACGTCAATTTTATTCCTCGAATAAAAGTTATCTGGCGATGGAAAAATCAGCCCTAAGTTTTCTTAGGGCTGATTTTTCCATCGGCTAGAAGATAAAATATTCAAAATCAAAAGTCATTTATTCAAATTAGGCTGAAAATCAGCACTTTTCGAACGTCAAAATTACAAAAAATAAAAAGAAAAAGAAGGAAAGGGAATCGGCGCCATTGTCTACTAACCTTGTTATAGCCCTATAAGAAGTAAAGTGGATGTGAATACCTAACTTTTTAAATTTTAAAGGAATAAAACAGCAAACAAATCGTGTTAGATTTTTAATTTCCAAAAATAACTAATCTACTGTATATAATTATGTCGTAAGCTTTCCTTGGAAGTGTATTGCAACTTCATACTTTATTCTATTAATAAAATAATGTTTGATTACTAGTTTTATTAATAGGTGTCTATGGTTGGATAATGCTGGCGAATTATACATAGTGAATGTGAAGCATTTTAAAAAGATTTTACAGGACACAAGACATTCGTTTGCCAATTATTTAAACACATTTTCGTTTTTAAACATAAGTATTTACATTTTTCTCTTATATATATTTTTGGAAAACTCGTTCAGAATGTATACCTATCAGTAGTGTATAGCTATGTTTGAATATCGAACTTTATTCTGACATAGCTAAAGTTCAAAGACATAGTTAAAGACCAAAATTCAAAAACTGATTATAACCCCGAGTCTAAGTCGTTAGTTTAGTAAAAAGAACCTTACCCAAGTTTGAATAAGGTTTGATATACAAAAACTAGCTCTAACGTTTAAACCAATAAAAGAACTCGTTTTGCCATGACACGATAGGTCTTTTAATGTAGCCCAGCTTTTTCTTCCAAGGATGCAGCACTAGCGGTCAACATGTCGACAGGCCAACCTCAGAGGGAACCTGGAATGTGAGAAGAAACAGCAAATGAATACGAGAGGGATTAGATGTACTATAGTGAGTATCTGGAAACAAGAGCAAACTGTTAAAACAATGTGCCAAAGAGAGTGACTGTGCGGAAAGCAAGAGGTAAAATTACACTTATAACATTACGCTTGTGTTCGCAATACACAGGCAGGGGAGTGCCATAGAACAGTAGCCGCACGTCAGCGGTAACACTGACTTTGAGCTGGTCTAGCATAGTGCGGAGTTTCAATAGAGGCTCAAGGCCGAAGTGTTATCGCCGACGTAAATCGTAATAAGAAAAAGGCTTTCTTAAAATAAGCTATCATAAAAAAAACTAAAAAAATTGAGGGTAGTCTACATTGAATATAATTATGTATTTTCTAATCTCTACTGTAGTGGTACAACCAGTGAAATTGAATTACAACCCAATAATAAACTACTGTAAATCAGCCTTTATTTTTCGACGCACATTAGCGGCACTTCATAATTATTTAGATACTTCTAAACATACAAAATTAAATTTCGTATTGCGATAAAGCTTAAAAAACAGTCTGGGTGGAGTTTTATTATGTAGTTTATACAGGTGATTTTTGAGATGGAACCTCAAAGAGAAATACAGAGTGGATTTTTGAGGTACCTTTACCGTTTTCCTGTAGCTAAAACGGTAAAGGTACCTGCCGTAACTGCCCCATATCAAAAACCTCCCTGTATAGTTCTGGGGCAACAGCTACCAATACAATATTAATGCGGCTTTCGTTATACAGAAAAGAGCCTTCAGAGCTATGCTTCACATTAAACAAACGGAGTCTTGTAGAGATCATTTTAAGAAACTGCACATTCTCACGGTGCCATTGCCTCTATATTCTGGTAGTGCTCTGTGATTCTGATCCTGCTTAGTCATTTTATTAAAAATATCCATAAGTTTGAGGCAGAAGAACAGAGACATATCAGAATAAAAACGCGAAGAAAGGATCTACCTAATTGCATACAGCCTAAGCTTAATGTCGTTAAACATGCCTCAAGAGTGCAATCAGTAAATATGTACAATAAATTGCATGTACAATTTAAAAACTCTATGAATCCAAACGCATTCAAGAGAAAATTAAAGTCATTGTTATTGAAGAAATGTTATTACAGCATATAAGAGTTTCTCAAAGATGCTGAAGAAGAGTTCGAACAAATATGAGATTATATTTTAATGACTTTGAATGATATAAGTAACATTCTGTCATGACATTGCATCTTAATGAATTTTATTGACATACATTTCTTTGAATTGAATTTATATTAAATCTTGAACTAATTTTAAGTTAAATTATTATAATTAATATTAAGACTAATAAATAATGTTGTGACAATGTGGAATGTAATTTTTTTTCTCTCTCTTTTCTGGCTTTACGATGATTACTAGATTTTGTGTTACATTTATTGTTATTGTTAAAATCACTGTTCGACACAAATGTAAATTTGTTGATGAATAAAATAAAATAAATATACTTTTATCTGTTTATTTTATGAGCAGCCTACCTGTAAGCGTGAAAGTCCTCATTTCCTTTGCCTCTGCAACATGTCGACAGACGAACATCAGAGGGAACCTGGAATGAGAGAAGAGACAGCAAATGAGTAGATGAAAGTACTACAGAAGTATCTTGAAACAAGAGCAAACTAGAAGTTAAAATTACACTTATAACATTACATTCGTTTTCCCGAAGGGTTAGGCAGAGGAATATTACCTATAGTACATCCATAATTAGCATCTAGACCAGCCGGTATATTCTTTAAAAGCCTCAGCGTAAAAACTTTGGTATACTGGCAAAAACTGGAAACTGCCGAACCGTCTAATCGGCAAAACTGACCAACCAGTGGAACTGACTAATCAACGAAACTGGCGAATCAAATAAACTGACAAATGAGGGAAACTGACCAGTGATACGCGGACTCATTATGTACCAACTGAGGCTAGTATCTACTTGAAAAGCCATAAATAGCAAAAAAACGTTTCCCATAGATTTCATATAAAATTAACCAAATTAATTCCCACCACCACCTATATTCAGCAACACGATTTTTTTTTTGTATGTTATTTTATAATTCACTTATAAAGTTAAACAAATGGACTTGGAAAAAAAAAGGCGGTCATAGTTGTATTTCTTCATTATTGTATCTATAGTGGTACAGCCAGAGAGCTTTAATTTCAGCCCAAAGAAATACGAAAGACAATTACCAAAAGCCTTTTATGTTTCGGCGGCCATAAGCAAAACTTTATAAAAATAACATTTAAAACGAAATTGTGTTTTGAGATGAAGCTCAAAAATCAGTCTGAGCTGAGTTTTATCTGCTTACACGGGGTGGTTTTTGAGATGGAACTTCAAAGCGATATATTTATCTGATTATTTTATGAGCACCTACCTGGGTATTCTTTTTAGCATGAAAGTCCTCATTTCCTCCAGCGGTCAACATGTCGAGATGACAAACCCAGAAGGAACCTGGAATGTGAGAAGAGACGGCAAATTAATAAGAGAGGGATTGTACTATACTGTGTATCCAGCCCTGAAGGGTAATTGCATAACACATTATCAGTAGCAATAGCTTACATTTTGACAGTTCAACAACATTCATTGCGGTATTTACGTTGCTGAGCAGACAATTTTTTCGAAAATATGAGGCAATGGATTAGTAATATCCTTCAAAATGATTCTGATTGAGATTGATAGTGTGTTACGCATTTGGGGTGTTGGGACTTAAACGTAACAAAACCAGCATGCCGCGCAGTAGGTCTCTTTGTTCTATTGAAACTCCACAATACGCTAGCGGCTAGCCCAACTCAAGGTCAGTGTTACCACCGACGCACTATCTATAGGACCAAATTAAATCGACGCTAGTGTATATTTGATTTTTGAAAAATCAACTTCAGTTTAGTTCATATTTATGTATCAGATATTTTTTTACCTTCCATAATATTCATTAATATAGCAGTTTCAACTCGGTAGTCCTGATAGGAACTGAGAAAACAAAATCTATTTTTAATGTACGGAAACGGACCTTTCAGATCGTTTTTCTCAAAACTATCCAGAACTGTAATAATAGTCCTCCAGAACTTATTTCGGCCATGGCGGCCTAGCTCAACGGAGCCTTCCGCGCAGGCCGAAGATAGATATTATAGTGCACGTGTGTGCGCACAACTATAGGGCTGAAACCAAATAGGTATTATTACTGGGCCCACCACCAACATACATAATCAGTCTATAATGTTCCCACTGCTGGGACACAGTCCTCTCTGAGAAGGAGTGGGCCGTAATCCACCACGCAGGCCCAGTACGAGTTGGTAGATGTCACACGTCTTCGAATTTTTGGTTCTAGGACATGCCGGTTTCTTCAAAATGTTTTCCTTCACCGTTTTTGAGAGCAGTGGTGATGAAATAATTTACACAAAGTGCCTGCCTGGTTTCGAACTCACGACCTACACTCACTCACTCGTAAGTCACGATCGTATCCACTGGGCCACCACTGCTCTCACCACTCCTGTACCACCGACACAGGTACCAATATTATATCCCTGGGCTAACCAGTTTAGGAGATATGAAACTTGAAAAAAACCAAAAATAAGTCGTATCAATAAACTAAATTGGCAAAATTGACATTAAAATGCCAAAACATGGTACTTTGCAGGGAATTTAGGTCCATTTCTTGTCCAGGGAGCATTTTTAAACCCTAGCATTGTTCTGTATATACAGATGATTTTAATAAAATTAGTAACATTATTTTATTTCCTTTATTTCAATGAAAACATATAAATTATATTTTTAAATATTAGAATATTAATTTTTCATATTAATTAGAAAGCCATAGTAAAGCTGACCAGACTTATTAATGCTGCATTTATGCTAAATCATGTGCCTGAGTCATGGAAAGTTGCTGAAGTCATTATGATAGCGAAGCCTGGGAAACCACCCCATGAAGCATCATCATATAGACCCATTTCCCTGTTGCCAGTATTATCAAAACTATTCGAGAAACTGTTATTAAAACGGTTAAAACCAATAATAGAAGAAAAGAAGCTAATACCAAACCATCAATTTGGCTTCAGAGAAAAACACTACGATAGAACAGGTACACAGAATAACTAACATTATTGAAAGAACACTCGAAAACAAGCAAGTCTGCGCCACCGTATTCCTAGACGTCGCGCAAGCTTTTGATAAAGTTTGGCATGAGGGTCTGGTATTTCAACTCAGACGCATGCTAGCTCCAGAATTTGCAGACATTTTAGAATCATATATAAGTACTTAACAGAATGTTTAGAATAAGGCAAGAGGATGCATATTCTGAGCTAAAAACTATAAAAGCTGGGGTACCACAAGGAAGTGTGTTAGGACCATTCCTCTACTTACTATACACATGTGATATCCCAGAGCTGGAAAACAACACCATTGCGACCTTTGCAGATGACACTGCTATTATGGCTACCGGATCAAGCCACAAAGAAGCAGTAGAAAAAGTTCAACTAGCTGTGAACAAAGTTTATGACTGGACACAAAAGTGGAAGATCAAACTGAATGTATCAAAATCAATTCATATTGACTTCACTAACAAACACTGCGATTACCACCCAATCTATATAATTGGCATGCAAGTACTTTATGCTAACATAGCCAAATACCTTGGCATAACTCTTGACGCCAAACTGCGTTGAAATCTCACGTCAAAAAGAAAAGACAGGAACTCGACATACGTTATAAAAGTATGTATTGGTTACTCGGAAGGAAATCCTGCCTATCAATACATAATAAAATTATAATATACAAGCATATTCTTATGCCAATTTGGACGTATGGCATCCAAGTTTGGGGCTGTACTAAACGAAGTAACGTTAAAATTCCAAAATAAAGTACTCAGGGATGCTGTAAATGCTCCATGGTACATTAAAAATGACGACCTCCACCGTGACCTTAAAATGGAATCCGTCACCACCATCATTCAAAAATTTGCTGAAGCCCACGAACACAGACTTCACCGACATGTCAATGTCGAGGCAATTCAGCTGCCAGACAACACGGACTTAGTGCGTAGGCTAAAGAGAACTTAACCATTTGAATTAGTGTAGTATTTATATAGTGAATGAATAAAAGTGCGATGCTAATGGTGCTATACATGTAACACATGAACAAAGTGTTTTATCAATTACCAGACCCTAAGAAAGTGCTACGAAACTGTGTAAAAGTGCAAATTGACATTATTCTTAGTTAAAAAAAAAAATAGAATATAAAAGATATAAAAACATTTTAAAATATAAAAAATAGTAGCCCACCGGTATAGGGGGGACCATGGTACAAGCTACCGGCGGTGAGGGCTCCAGAAAGAGGAACCTCCTGACAATGCGAGCCGTGTCCAGAAATACCGCTTTCTAAATCAAGCCCTTAATCCAGCTGCCCAACGAGAGCCTCCTCAGGTGTTGGTCGAGGTAGCATTATTATTATTTGAGTTATTATTCTGTGAGCTTTCTTTAAAATTAAAATAAATAAACCCGTACATTGCTTTACCACTCGGTGGCCTCAGTCTGCAGCTCCTTGCCGGTCTCGTCTAGCTTCTTGATCTGCGCGTTGGCATCAGCTGCATGAAGAGCTATAACAACGCGTCGTGGATTACTGCTGCTTCCGCCTTTTGACGTACGATGCGGGACTTCTTTTACGGCTTCCTGTAAAAACAAGAAAGAAAATATACAATACATATAAAATAACCTTACGGTGGTGCCTATAAAAAAAAACACGGCCTGTACTCTCCCTTCATTGCGTCTCAGACAGCCGTATTGTCAGTTTGTCTCGTTCTGCTACTATATGATAGCGCTCACCTCGCGTTGTGCCCCTCTTGTTGTCTCGCACCTTATCCTCCAGCTCCCTCGCTCGCGCGACAGCGTGTTACTGCGCCAGTATGCACTCACCTCTAATGCACTACTCTCCTCAGTTTCCCTGGGTCTAACGCCACCGCCAGCTCTGCTACCTACATCATAATAAAACATGAATAGAAGAATAATAACAAAAAATAAGAAACAAAAAACCTCATGTTTCAGATCCATAACCTCCATTTGATTAGTATACAAACAACTTGGAAACTAGTGTTAGTACTTACATCTACCAGAGAATCAACACAAACTATATTTATGATTACGTCACAGTGGCAAGTAGGCGTATCCAATGTTGTAGTATGGGTTGCATGATAGATTTGTAAACGTTACTAGAAACATCATGACCAAGCTGTTCAATCTTTCATCAGTCCCTTTCTTTTGCTTGCTGTGCTGTTTCTGAACTCACTTTTTGTGAATCAGTGCTCCCGCATGCCTCGTTTGGTGCCTTCAGCGTGACTACTCGAACTAAGTTGTCGCTGACTGGGTGCAGTTCCACTACTCAGCCCATAGCCCATTTGCTTAGAGATAGATTACTTCCCTGACGAGAACTAGTTGCCCCTTCTGTATGTTTTTGTTAGTTCGTTGCCATTTGTTAAATACCTTAATTTATTACAAATTAGTGAAGGTATTTTTTCCAGCTGCGATCCCAACCGTGTTGACGCATGAGCTCAATTAGTTTCTAGCTGTTTCTGATTTCTATGGCTTCCGTTTCTTCAGATTCATTGATTGGTAGTGTTAGCGTTGAAGTCCCTGCGAGAACGTGAACGGTGAGAAATTCCAGACCTTCCACATCCTCCGATAATGGACACAGCGGCCTGTTTGTTCATGAACGCTTCGTTTGTGTAAATGGAAGAAAATTGTATGTAGGTAAGCTTCCCATTATCTGTTTCAGGTGTGCTTTCATGGAGCATACAGTAGCTTCCCATAAGCCTCCTGGTACAGTCATGAAGCAGTTTCGCCTGGAAAGATTTCCGGGAGTTTTGAAAAATGGTGGTTTTATTGATTTCGTCGTGTTTTTTTCCGTATATTTTCCGCTCGCGCCGCCATATTGTTACATCCGATATGGCGCATTAAATAAAAACAAAAAATACGTTTTTGACGATATCTCGTCTCCGACTCGATTTTGCGATGAACATAGTTATTTATGAAATAAATTAAAGTAGAAAAACTATTTTAATTTGAGCGCACGAGGGACGCAGTCTGCTCTAACACGCGTTTTGGCCAAAAAACTCATTTTCACACCACCTTGAGGTAGAGTTAGCGGCGCGTTTTTTTTTTATGTGGTGTCCCCAGTAGGCCTAATCCACACTTTCTCAAGTTTAATTTATTTCATAACCATTTTCATCGTAAAATGAGTCAAGATATTATCAAAAATAACGTGGTTTTGGGTGCCATTTTCGGAAAATGGCGGCACGAAAGATACGAGGTGGTGGAGATTATTATTATTATAACCCCCTTTTTGAGCACCAAATGTCTACTATCCTGCTGATGACCAAGATGGAGCGTTGAAGTGCCACTCAATTTGAAAGTCATTGATTTCTTTAAACAACTCTGAGGGTAGCATCGTTTTATGAAGTCGGAAATCTTCATTTAAAACTCATGCGGCTTCGACGAAGTTGGTTCCGTTATCGAAGTAGATATTTTTTGGGTTGCCTCTTCTGCCGCACATTTTTTTAGTGCTGCGATAAAGGTTTGCTTTGATTGGTTCGAAACAAGTTCAATATGCATTGATTTAGTGCTCATACATATGAATATGGCTTTGTAGCCTTTTCAAGTTTTTATCCCGCGGCCATTGTTTATCTTTACATCCGTAAAGACAATAACAGTGTGTGAAAACAGCCTCGATGGAGAGGTCCTTTCTTTTGTTTTCTTTGGTTGCCCATCGACTGTTCTGTTCAGGTTGTTGCGTTAGACGGTATCGTATGCGTTGTCGCAGTATTCTCTTGACAGTTCAATTGACGCTGATAATCCAGTAAACGTTTCTAGTGTCAGCTAGCGTTAATCTTGCTCCACCGTGTAAGGTTCGATGATGCGCCATTTCAACAATTAAGAGAGAGTAAGTCTTCCCTCTCCTGGGACGAGGATAGGGTGTTAGGGATCTGTCGTTTGTGGTATACGTTTCTTTTGAGATAAGGGCTTGTTTTTGTTGCTCCTAAAGCCATTAAGGGCCTTTCCACCACAGAGTAAAGTTGACCAGCTTTTGCTGTGGTTTGTTCGTGTTGCGCAGTCGGCAGGAATTTTGTTTGTCTTTACATAACCCTAGTTTACCGCAGACAGGATGTTTAATTCTTTTTCTATGGAATCGGGTGCATTTGCACCCCAGCCAATGTTTTGAGTTTTTTTTTATTGCGTAATTGGAGCCAACCAACCGAGTAGATCGTAGATCTTGCTTATTTCTGACAATAGCCTGCGTTTAGCTAATAAAATGGAATGTGTCATTTGCGTATTTCATGTGTCCGTGTGTTTTGTTGAACTCTTGTTTTTTGAAGTCAACTTCGTAATTGTTACTTTTCTCTATCGTCTGTAGTTCTTTGAGAATAAATGGTTCGTTCGTGACCATTTCCGTAAGACGAACCTTTCTTCAGTAGCCAACTTCGTTCTTTTTAAAGTAACTTTGTTGACTTTATAGTACGGTGGCCCATGATAGCGTTATCCATATAAAATTCTTTAAGTAGCTCCTTTAGGGCCAGAGGAAAAGCGTTATCATCATCTTCGGCTAGCTGTTGGAGTGCGCATCGCTATGACTGGTGCGAGTTTGGTCCTATTTGTTAGGGTACACAGCACCATATCTCAAAGGTTCTCTTTGTGAAGTTGCTCCGAATTATTTTTGAAGACATTGTTAGATAGAATACTCTTTATTGTACACCATACAATTTATAAAACATAAATATACAAAATTTTTAAAAAGGGTGACACAATGGGCGGTCTTATCGCTAAGAGCGATCTTTTAAAGACAACCTTTGGATGGATTAAAATTAAAGAGAGACAAATATGGTAGGTAGTCTGTGGTGTACCATTTACATTATACAATCAATATATACATAAAGTATATTTTACTCGTCTAAATAAATATATACATACAATAATAGACACGAAACAAGAGCAAAAAAAAAAAAAAAAATATATAATAATAATAATAAATATTCATATTAGGCATATTCCAGGGCGACAGTTTGAGTCCGCTTTGGTTCTGCTTAGCCTTGAATCCTCTAAGCACGCTGCTGGATGATTCAGGTCTAGGCTACCGGCTGAGGAGAGGTGGTCAGGTTATATCTCACCTCCTCTACATGGATGACCTAAAACTCTTTGCCCCCAACAATTTGCAACTGATGAAGCTACTGAAAATTACTGAAACTTTCAGTAGCGCCATCAGGATGGAATTTGGTGTGGAAAAATGTGCGGTCATGCATGTAAAGCGAGGGGAGATTGTGGAATCCGTGGGAACCCAACTCTCGGATTTCACAAACCTTAGAGCCCTCTCCGCAGCCGAAACCTACAAGTATTTGGGTATGTCGGAAGCATTGGGCATCAATGTTACTGACATGAAGCAATCGTTGAAGGAGCGCTTCTTTGGCCGTCTGAAAAAAGTATTTAATAGTCTTTTATCAGGCGGAAACAAGGTGCGCGCCTTCAATAGTTGGGTCATGCCGGTTTTGATGTACTCTTTCGGCATACTCAAATGGACTCAGACCGAACTCGAGGCCCTGGATAGGAGGGTCCGGACGCTGTTGACTGCAAATCGAATGCATCACCCACGGTCATCGGTAATGAGGCTGTATATCCCGCGAAAGTGTGGAGGTCGAGGCTTTTTAAACGCTAAGACCCTCCACAATCGCGAGATATGCAGTCTCAGGGAATATTTCCTAGAAACCGACGTGGGGATGCATCGAGATGTAGTCGCGGTGGACAAGGGCCTCACCCCGCTCTCCTTGGCTAAAGAGAACTGGCGCAAGCCAGTAGTGCTTGATACTAATGATCGCATGGAAGTATGGCAGAGTAAGGAGCTTCACGGACGCTTTTACCGGGCCCTACATGGACCCGATGTAGATCTATTAGCGTCCGTAGCCTGGCTGCGTTTCGGTGACCTCTTTGGAGAAACCGAAGGTTTTGTCTGTGCAATTATGGACGAAGTTATGATGACGAACAATTACCGGAGATATATTGTGAAAGACGGCACGGTTGACATCTGTCGGGCATGCCACCGGCCGGGAGAATCAATCAGGCATATTATCTCCGGGTGTTCTCGTCTAGCTAACGGAGAGTACTTGCATAGACACAACCTTGTAGCCAGGATAATCCATCAGCAACTTGCTCTGAAATACAGCCTTGTGGAATCTGAGGTCCCGTACTACAGGTATGTGCCCGACCCAGTTCTCGAAAATGGAAATATCACATTGTACTGGGATCGATCCATCATCACTGACAGGACTATTGTTGCCAATAAGCCTGATATAGTGGTGGTGGATCGATCAGAACGGCACGCAATGATTGTTGACATAACCGTCCCGCATGATGAGAACCTTGTGAAAGCCGAGAAAGATAAACAAATCAAGTATCTTGACTTGGCTCGCGAGGTTGTCGACATGTGGGATGTGGACTCAGCAATCATTGTGCCGATAGTCGTGTCAGCCAATGGGTTAATAGCCAAGAGCCTCGACCAACACCTGAGGAGGCTCTCGTTGGGCAGCTGGATCAAGGGCTTGATTCAGAAAGCGGTACTTCTGGACACGGCTCGCATTGTCAGGAGGTTCCTCTCTCTGGAGCCCTGACCGCCGGTAGCTTGGACCCTGTTCCCGATACCGGTGGGCTACTATTTTTTATATTTTTAAATGTTTTTTTTATCTTTTTGTTTATAAAAATATTTAAAAATATAATTTGTAAGTATGTAAATGAAATAAAGGAAATAATAAATAATAATAATGATGATGTTTAAAGAGAGAGGAAGTGCTTTTTTATCATAATTTTGAAAGTAGACAGAGATTGAGCACGCCTTACCGACACGGGCAAGTCATTCCATAACCGTACCGCTTGAACAGTGAAAGACTTGTCAAAGAAACTGGTGGAATGCATCGGCATCTCTAGTCTCAGGTTTTCCGATGACCTCAGATATCTATTATGTGTGTCATGAAGGAACTTGAAACGTTCTTTAAGATAACAGGGGGTTTTAGGATTAAACAAGATACTGTAGAGCTGAAATAAGATATGAGAATTCCGGCGAAGACGTATGGGAAGCCACTTGAGCTTTGAACGAAATTCAGATATGTGATCATATTTGCGCAGGCCAAATATAAATCGTATGCAAAAGTTTTGAAGTCGCTCAAGTTTATCTAGTTGTGCCTCAGTAAGATCTGGATAACTGACATCAGCGTAGTCAAGGATGGGAAGTAAAAGGGATTGTGCAAGCGCAGTTTTAGTGGCAGTTGGAAGAAAGTTCCGCAACCGTCTCAGTGACTTACCAGATGCAAACACTTTACGACTTACCTCCTGTAGCTGAGGACCCCAGGAAAGATGTTTGTCGATCCAAACCCCAAGGTTCTTAACCTTTTCGCTGAATGGAATAGCAGTTCCGTTAAATTGAACCTGGGGAAGCTGCGACCAGTTTATCTTGGGGATCATCCTTGAGCTGCCAACAACAATGAGCTGAGTCTTCGATGGGTTAACCTGCAACCCATGCGCCTCACTCCACTCACAGATTGAAACCAAATCCTTGTTGATAACGTGAACAGCATCAGCCAAATTCGAGTGGCTAGCTTGTTTATAGATTTGCAAATCGTCGGCATAAAGGTGGTAGGAAGAAATAAGTTTTTTGGTAATGGAGTTTATAAATATTGCGAAAAGTAAAGGAGATAAAACGCCACCCTGAGGTACACCGGCAGAAGTATAACACCACGAAGAGCAAAACTCGTCTATGCATATACGTTGCCGGCGGCCATACAGGTAACTACGAAACCAGTCAATCGCCGTTGGAGATATGTTAAGCGAGCGAAGCATACCAAGCAGGATATCGAAATCGACAGTATTGAATGCATTGCTAAAATCTAGTAAGCAAAGAACCGTCAGATTTCCTTCTTCCATGCCCAACCGTATGTCATCAGTGACGTTAACTAAGGCTGTAGTGGTACTGTGACCAGGACGAAAACCGGATTGGAAAGGATTCAGCAGACTATTCTTACAAAGAAAAGCACTAAGCTGATTGTGGACAAGGCGTTCTAGGACTTTGGAGAGGAAAGGTAAGATGGAGATGGGACGGTAATCTGAAAAGGAAGTAGGATTGGATTTTTTGGGTAAAGGAATGACTTTGGCCTCTTTCCACATCGATGGAAAGGCACCATGGGATATAGAGTAGTTCAGGATATAGCATAGGATAGGAAGGATTTCGTCGAGGACAGGGAGTATCATTTTCCGACTTACACAATCACTACCGACTGCGCTAGACGTGATTGAAACTATGCTCTTCTTAACATCACAATCAGAGAATTGACTAAAAATAAATGGGGGATGGTCCGGAGTTGGAAGGTTTGAAAGATAGTTAACAGTAGCTGCCTTCATGGTCCCATTACAGTGGGACGAAGATGAGAAGTGCTGATTCAGTAGATCAATGTCTAAGTCTTTAGGAATCAATTCTTGGCGTGATTTTCCAACTCCCATGGATTTAAGAAATTTCCAGACTTTTGCTGGATCTCCGTTTTCAACTGAGGTGTGAATATGGCGGCGTTGGGCATCTCTACACACCTTATTGCAGCGATTGCGTGCAACAACAAGGATCTCCCGATTCGACGGTGAGGGCCGACACTTATATTTAGTTTTGGCTACAGCCTTTCTGTGCATGATAGCCCTAATATCGTCTGTAAGCCATGGTGCTGGAAGATGTTTGATTCTCACCGCACGAATGGGAGCGTGAATATCGTACAGCTGCACAAGGTTATCCGTCAGCAAGTTAATTTTATCATCCACCGACTCAACATTGACTAAAGGAGCCCAGTCAATGCTGCTAGCATCTCTTCGGAGATCATCTGTACTCATACCACCAAAATTGCGCTGCAGGAGAATCTTAGGTTTTGCCTTAGGTGGGCGAATTTTATAGGATAGGAATAAAAGGTCATGGTAAGAAAACATGTCAGCTGGGCATTGACCATGCTTGCTGACATGTTGAGAAGACGAAACAATGAGTAGATCCAAAAGTGAAGGATTACAGTTTGGAAAATGGTGTGTGGCACTCAAGGGGAGAATTGATAAATTCGATGACTGGACTAATGATCGAAAAGAAGAAGAGCGGGAATCGTTTTTCAATAAGCAAGTATTGAAGTCCCCCATAATGACTGTATGACTGTAAGAGGGTGTTAGGTTTTCTAGGATATTTTCAAAGGAAGACAAGAAATTTATACGTGACGAAGGGCAATAATAAACACCTAGAAGAACTTTCACGTGGTTCAGGGTTACTTCCAAAAAGAGATGCTCGCCCGCGCTTTGCGGCGGAGGTTGTGCAGACATATCGACAATTGAAAAGGGAATATGTGGACGAAGGTATATGGCTACACCGCCGCCACCGCCACTCGTGCGATCATTTCTTATTAGTTGAAAACCCGGCAACGAATAGGAACTAGAAGGGAGACATGGCTTTAGCCAAGATTCTGAGACAAGGATAGCATGGATGTTCTTACAGTCCAGGTTCACTAGCATGTCAGAATAATGTGCCGGAATACTCTGGGCATTTATATGGACTACATTGAAGTTCTTAGGTACATCGGAAAACTGAGATTCAAGGGTGTCAGCAAGGGACGGAAAAGTAACAAAGCTATCATTACTACAGACCGACAAAGAGCTTTCGGTGTCGCTGTCGTCATTGCTATCTGACATCGACATATAATTTATATATGAAAAATAATAATAAACGTAAGTAAATAAACTAAATAATAATTATAAATGATAATATAAAAAGAGCAATTAATTAAATCCACCCGCCAGTTGAGTGCTAATATTTAAAAAGTTTTAAAAGAAAAACAAAACATTTAAACATTTCATCGTCCGGGTTACACAAGTTTATGGCATAGGAAATGAAGAGAGATAGACGTTAGAATAATAAGCAAACATAATCAAATTAATAATAACATAAATATACTTGGCACACTGTCAACTGGTTTCTGAACGAAAACTTTAAGAACAGAATGACAGATGACGTGACTTATTGAGTTGACAGCTGACAGAAAGGAAATAAACAGTGAAAATAAAAAGAAGGTATACAATACTTACATGTGGGAAAATAAAGGATATAGAAATGACTAGTAAAATGAGAAAACTGAGAGGGTACGAGCTACAAACAAAAACTGCCACCCGGACGGTGATACTAAAAGTGCACACATTGTTGATCTTGATAAATATGGATTTGACGGTACATTTTTACAATGTCCGCCGTTAGAACATATTTATAGCTCCGCCATTTAATGCTCAGGGAGAGCAAGTCCTTTTAAGATTAAGCCCTTTTTCTATTTAATCGTATAGGGTGTACTCGGAGTCTGTTTTCATTGATACGTAAAAAACAGTTCGTAGTTTGGTCGTTGTTGAGCACTTCCTTAGATAGCATGTCCTTTTAAGATTAGGCCCTTTTTCTATTTAATCGTCTAAGTACTCGGAGTCTGTTTTCATTGATGCGTAGTTTGGTCGTTGTTGAGCAACTCCCTTACATCTTCCTCACCGTGGTGTGGTAGGTGGGCTTGTATTCGACACGACGGATTCTGTCAGTGGTTTCAAGTGACCTAATTCCATGTATTCTCGGATGAAATCTTTGTATAGTTTAGTGAAGTGTTCTTGTCTCGCCTTTTTCATTACTAAATAAAGAGATTGTGTTGTAGCTTAACGTTTCGAGAGACCAAGGTTTTTTTCGTAGTTAGCGGTCATCGGCATTTTCAGCAAATAACGCCCGTTGTTCTGTTGTTTCTCTGAAATACGAGGGCGGAGTGATAAGTCCGGTAAAAATCTATTTTGGAATAAAATTATCGCAAATTGCATGGAACCTCCTTGTTCACAACTCTTTTGAAGGACTAAATTATAATTTTCAGTCAGTACTGCCGGTTATTTTTTTTTTTTTGACAGCCATTAAAGGAAAAACAACTGAACACGTTTTTGCAAAGACGGACAAAAGTGAATTTCGTGTCGTGATTAAACATTATTTTTTGCGCAAAAAAACTAACGGAAACGAACCAAAAATCTGATAAGTATTATGGGGACTCTGCTCCGTCGATTAAAATGATTCACAACTGGTTCAACGATTTTCGGTGTGGTCGTACAATCACAAGTGATGCTGTGCGTCCAGGACGCCCAGTTGAGGTCACTACTCCAGAGATGATCGCTAAAATCCACGATATAGTGTTGAACGACCGAAGAGTAAAAGTGAGGGAGATAGTCGAGATAGTAGGCATCTCAGACGAACGTGTTCGCAATATCTTAAACCAACATTAGATATGAGGAAGCGATCCGTGCGATGGGTGCCGCGTTTACAGACTGTTGATCAAAAACGCACGCGTGTGACCACTTCGGAGACAGGTTTGGCATTGTTTCAACGGGATGAAACCGAATTTTTGCGTCGTTTTATAAGTTACAAGGAAACTACGTTGAAAGATAAATAATAATAATTAAATTAAATTGACTACTTGTTTAATCTTTACCAGACTTATCACTCCGCCCTCGTATTTTTCACAGAATTCTTTTTCTGTTGTAATTTCGGGTTCCGAAGGGTTGTCATCTATTTTCCAAAGTATTGTTAAGTTGTAGACAAGCTAACATTATAGGTTGTAGACAACCATTCTTATTAGTTTAACCACAAATAAACATAATTTTAGACTGCTTTGTAGCACGGCACAGTAACCAGCTCGTCTCTTTATTTGAAGAAATATATAAATAACGACATAATAATCAAAAACTACTTGTTTACTATAATTTTTTTCATTATTCCACTGACGAGACCAGAACTGATAACTAAATCGTGATCTGGATTAACGATATAAATTTCTCTCCGACTGGTCGACATTTTACGTGCCTAGCTCGTTCTTTAACCAAAAAATGAACATTTCCATTCAACGTGGCAATGTTCCCAGTCTTCTGGGCACAGCGTTCTAGATGACAGCGATGCAGATGAGTAGGTACTTCGACGACTAAGTATCCTTTTGTTTTTTATTTATTTGTATAAAATATCTGCGTGCCAAATTACATCCAAATCCGTTCAGATGTTTTTGCGTGATTGAGTAAAAACATCCAAACATAGAAACTTTCACATTTATAATATTAGTAGGTTAGTAATATTTATATGGTTAGTAGGTTAAGCCGTGAAGAAAAAATCTGTTTTAATATTTTATTATTTTTATGACATGTAATTAAAACTAAGGTTACATTTCATCATGAACTGCAAAGTCAATCATGAAAACTACTATATTAAATGTTCAAAACATCATACAAAACGAATTCCGAGATTAAATATTAAAGTTAATAACAGTACAAAATGGTGGCGATTTTATACAGCTAAGTGAAAAATTATAAGTCCAAATTAATGTTGTAATCTGTATTCGTAAGGTTCACATGCGTGCCATTATAATTACATTTACAGTAAAAATAGTTGGCATAAGCTTATATTCAGTCCTGCGGGTTAATTGCTGGGCTGGCATTCTAACCTTCACACGAAAACGTTAACCATCTATCAGATCTAAAATACTGCTGCAATATTTTTGTTGTATCATCTAAAAGTTTAAGAGATCCGCATTCAAAATTACCTAAATATAGATTTTTTAGGACTGATTTTTTTCAGACTTATACTTATGCTGTTTAAATTAGTTCAAAACATTCAGGCTGTTGAAAAGGACGCCCACGCTTAAGCGCCGTGTCCTCAGTTTGGGATGAAAATAAAAAATTGACGTGCCACCAGAAAACCAAAACGTTTAGTAAGAGAAGGAAAACCATTTCCCAGTCCAAACAACAAGTTACATGGTGTATTAAGATTTGCCAGCCCAGGTTCCCACAGGAGTACAAAAATTAAGACTTCCTAAGACTATAAAGCGCAATCTTATGCTAACTTATACTAATTGTGTTAAGTTATAAGTTGTGTGTTAAAAATGCTGTCTGTCTAAACATCACCCAAAGTAACTAAAATTTAGCTCAAAGTATGTCAAATTTCAGCTTATTTGAATGTTAGGAAACTATAAAAATCGATTACTCTAAGCGGAAACACAAAACATCTGTTATTCGCTTTACCAAACATGTTCGAACTCTAGTTTCTCCAAATAGTGTCCCGCAAAGTACGTAAATTATTTTTGTATTGCTTTGGAAAGCTGTGGGTCCGTGTGAGTTTTTAAAACTACCTTGGGTTTATTGCCACCCTTCTTTTTTTCTTTTTCTAAAGACTGAAAATCCAGAACAAATCTTGTTAGCGAACTTTTTCTTTTGGAGCTAAATTTTAGTGACTTTTGGCGATGTTTAGACAGATAGTATATTGTATCGGTTGTAGACCACTACTTAAGAATTTATATAAAAAAATGTTTACAAACTCGTTAAATGCGACACACAAAGAGAAAAAATAAAAAAAATCATATGAGAATTTCCCTAAATGTATCCCTAAAACTATCTATCTTCTAAACAATAAATAATGGTTAACAAACATGGGGGTGGTGCGAGAGGCCCTTGGAAAGAGACTTCCAAAATTTTGCTTTGGACCTCGTTTAGCGGGCCACCCTGTATACAGGATGACTTGTAATTTAAAGTATTCCTTCCTTCTAAACTCTGAAGTTATACTGTAACAAGGCTTTCGACGTAAACAATTGTTCAAAAAAATGAAGATACAACGAGAAGTTATTCAACGATTTTCTAAAATCATCTACATACATGAACTTGGGATGGATTTTCGCCTAGGCTGTATAGGCTGCTTAAATGTCACAAAGGGGTCACACTGTCACGTCCTGGAAGGAATACGCCAAATTACATGTGAGCCTGCATAATGAATCACACTCCAGAGAAACACGGGAAAAAAGTGTATCAAAATAATGAAAGTTTCGACATGGGAAAGAACTTTCAGGCAGCTAGCTGTCCGGGGCCTTAATGGTAGATAGTCATCTGGTGTGCACTGATAAACTTTAGATACAGGGAATTCGTCTACGTCAGGGCTGTCCAACCCACGGCCCGTTTGCGGAGTTTGTGCGGCCCGTGACGTAATAGATCTTTACTTATCAAAATTGATTGATGAGTTGATGGACCTTTGCTATTTTAATGGAAGTGCATTGAATAGAAATTCAGGGGACGGGAATCGATGGAGGATGGCTTGAAGGGTGTTTTTTTTATTCGTATGGTAACAAGTTCTTTTTTATCACCATTAGTGCCTGCAGCCCTCCAATCTATTTAGTAATTTATACTGGCCCGGGATCGTGTCTGGTTTGGACAGCCCTGGTCTCGGTTATCACTTAACAAGTTTATGTGATCGAATGTTTAGGTATATATGAAGTGTAAAGCAAAGTTTTTTCTTATTCTAATGTAGAAACTAGCATGCAATATTTATATTAAAATTCTTAAGTGGTAAGTTATAGAAATTATAAAGGAGATTCACCAGACTTGGCACTGCTATTTTTTCTGCGGTGACTTAAGTTAATAATAATCATAATTCTTGTTTTTAAATTTAATGATTTTATATAATAATGTGAATTCTTAAATTCTCCGCATAAAAAAAGTAACAAAAAATATTAGTTGTTAGTTCGATTTCCTATTTAACCCATACATAATTTTTTTTTCATGCAAGTAACCTCACGTGCCATTAGCATGTCATTCACGGAGTTATGGAGTATGGAAACAATAAAACCTTGACTTACTCACAAATAATTAACGGGAGGTTATCCGAATCCAGAAGCTAAGTCTGCCGTCACTGGTGTCAAAACGGTGAAAAAACGTCGTGAAGTAGTCGGTGTGTCCTAAAACCAAAAATTCGAAGACATGTGACATTTACCAAACTGCACTGGGCCCGCGTGGTGTATTACGGCCCACTCCCTTTCACTGAAAGGAGGCCTGTGTGAGGAACATTATACTAGCCCAATTTGCCTGTTTTAGAATTAATTTTAAATGGTCAAATTAGAGTATTTAGGTCTTGAAAAATCTGTTGTTACACAAGCCGTGTACAGTAACTACATCTAAAATTATGAAAAAACTTGATTTTTTGGCTCCAATTTTGTCATAATTATAGATGTAATTACTACATGTCTTATGTAACAAGAGATTTGATTGCTTCGAGCTGAAAAATAACTTGGTTTACATTAACCAAAATCAGAAATAAGGAAAGTTGGGCAATGTGGTGTAGCTGGCAACCTTTTGTGTTGCTGGCAACTGACCACATGTTTAACTCAGCAATTTATGTTATTTTAAATAATATTTCTGAAAAAAAGTAGTGCAGCTTTCGTCTACATTATCGAGGTTTACATTAAGCTTGATATCAGAAAAGAATCGAGTTGCAGTAACAAAACCTAACCTATTTTTTTATCTTGGGGAAGTCCGTTCTTCCGTTCTTCCCAGACGGAGGGTATCACTCATTGATACCCTCCGTCTGGGAAGAACGGAAGGTTATGTCGGACTCCTACCGACTAAAACCCCACTGTTCCTTCCAGCACCATGAGTCGGGGGCCCGGGAGATACTCGTACATTCACCGCACCCCCAAACTAAACCTAACCTAATATCTTAAAAGTAACCCGTATTTGTTTCAAATGACCTACCTTTATTCTGTAGCTGCGGCAGCTGTGGCTCCGGCTGCTGTGGCTCCGGCCTGCTCCTCTTCAGCAGTGAGCCGTGCAATCTCTGCCTTCTTTTTATCTAAGATGTCCATCAACTCCTTGCGCTCTTCTAGCATGTGGAATACCGAAGGTTCCTAGGACAACAATGGTTTCATGAACTCGTTACTTTTTATTATCTTTTTCACAGCCTGCCAAGAGAGCCACCAACGATTTTGACGTGAAAAAGTGTTATTTATAAATTATAACCAATTTACTAAGATTATGTCTGGACTTTAAAAGAGACGGTGACCTCTGAGTTTGTTTCGGCCATTCTTCTCAGCCTAGTCAGAGGAAACGCCGACCTCATCTAGTTTTTAAAATATGATTGACGTGTAGTAGGTTTGCAAACCTACTTATAAAATAAAATCATTTATCATCATCATTTACTGAATAAATATTGTTATTGTGTCTCATTAGTTGAGGCTAGATGGTTTAAGCACAGTAGGCACTTAACGCAGTGACGTGTGATCATGATCACTAGGAATAAAACCGGCTTACTTTCGCAAATAAATCGTCAAACACACCAACACCTATAGAAATAATTTATTTTATTAACAGACTTCAAAAACGAAGAAAGTTCCATGTTCGTCTGGATGTGTTTTATTTTTTTAATATACACATATTCATTTTGTTAATCTGATTTGGAAGATTCTCTAGAGGTGATCCCGTTTAAATTTGGTAAAGATCTGATGAATACGTTCGGAGATAAACAATGGAACTCCTCAATAACAAACAGTGCACGTAGTGTGATTTGATTATTGTACTGTGATTGATTGTTTGTGATCAAAGACAATTGCTGGTTAGTAACCTATCGGCGGTCACCAGATCATGGTCTTTTAAGACATCCCATAGAACTCCTCATCGAGGAACAGTACACATATTGTGAATGGTAATCGTACGGAAAATGAAATAAAGTCGCTGTGCATATAGTGGTGGTACACGAATTTGTGAAACCACAACTAAAAAAATGTGAAAATCAAGTTATTTTGCACTTGGTAGTGTTTTCGTGTTATTGGTAGACGGTTGTAATTTTTGTAAAAAAAAAATAGTTTTTTTTAAATACTCTTTACATACTTGCACTATTAATACATATTTGCATGCCTAATAAAAGATAGATTGATAACGGATCACCCATTTTACTGTTACGTCTTATTTTATGTTCGTACAGTATAAGCAAATAAATACTTACTTACGGCCGAACCCAATAACCTATTTACAGATAGCTACTGATGGTAGCCAGTATAATTATAACTCAGTATAATATAATCATACAGATCGCTACTGATATAGATTATTGAGACGTTAATGCCAAGATAGATAGGTTTGTCTACCTCCAGTATGCCAAAACTAGTGATAATTGGTAATTGGGTTCGGCCGTTAATCGTTACTTAGCCACTGTGCTAACTCACATAGATACAACAAATGCAATGAAATTGTTTATTTCTGTAAGTAGATAATTTTAAGGCACTTTAACACGTCAATTACCGGGCGATATTTTAAAACTAGATGGCGCCGACAGTTACTAGCCGACTGCTCCCTGAGAAGAAATGCCGAAACAAACTCAGGGTCAGTCTTTTTTAAAGTACAAACAATATATTATTAAGATTTTATGTCAGTCTAACAATGCAGGGCCATGTCTGGCGGAACTTTTTGAAGACAAGAGCCATTGAAGCTTAAGAGTCGACCTGTCCCGACAGACGGCATACATGCATCAGTCATCGTGTAGCTCAACCCATTTTAGGGAGCTCAACGACCTGTCACACGGACATTTGCGTATGCCACATAAAAAATATGTGTAAGTGCGACATCAACTTAGGTGAAGCGAATAAGGAACTAACGTGAAATGCACTGGTTATTATATCTCTCTTTGCAAGCAGCCCCGAAGTCTCTTTAATAATCATTAAAAAACATGTCGCACTTTAGACAGAAAACCGCCCATCACCTTGAGGCCGCCGGTCATTGCGAAATTCGGTTGGACGACGTCACCGTCAAACGTGACGCAGCAGCATTCCACGGAAGGGTGGAACGCCAAATGCTCGGCTATATCCCAGTCTCGGACCACCAGCGAATTGCCGAACACCCAATTCATGGCTGGTTCGTAATTGCTGTCGTAGGAGATCAGGTCCAGCGCCAGCTTCACGTTCTCCGGGCCTCCACCCTGTCCGAACACACAAATTATAATACAATATAGTACGATTCCGCTACGCTGCTATATGGCCATGTCAATTATCGAAAGATGACATACAGGTAAACCAGAAAAGGTATGAACTTTGGCAACATTCGTGGTGAAAAGTACTAGATATTTGTATAGCTTTGGAAAGCTGAGGGTCCGTGGAAATTTTAAAAACTACTTTGGGGTCATTGTACACTTCTTTTTTAAAGACTGATGAAGAAGAAAAAGATGATGAATCCAGAACGAAACATGTCAAGCCAAAACTTTCCCTTTGAGCTAGGTTTTAGTCACTTTGGGTGATAGACAAAAGGTACTTTTTATGAATCGTAGATTAAAAAAATGCGACACAAAGAAAAAAGTCTGAAGTATTTCCCAAAAATATTAAAAATCGTCTAAGTAGCTCCCAAACTATAAATAATCACTGAACATACTAGGGGATGTTTCGGGAAGCTCTTGGAGAGAGGCTTCTAAATTCTTTGGACCTCCTTTCACAGGCTACAAAGTATACTCACGAGCTGCTGCGCGAATCGCAAAGTCTCCCTGTTGATGCTTTCCCCGCTGATTGTATCGAGCGTGATGAAGATGGTGTTACTCGGCAGATTACCTTTCGACATAAGCGCCATGCTGGTATCCTCTGAGTCCACCACAACGTCGTACAGCTGTAACAAAGGCGGGTCACAGTCCTTTCACAGTTATTTTACTTTTGACAGCAGCATCCTACAGTTACTATAGCAACCTTATTGCAACTTTTATTAAAGTTATAGATATAAAAGTGATAGTATTGTAGCGGTATCTACAACACCACATGCGAACAACGCGTCATACTGACGTCACGCAAATCCTGCATCTCGCAAGCAGAGTTTACCGCGCAATTAGCATAGATACAATTTCCCAACATCAAACGTTGGGCAATTGCCCGCCAGACACAACACCCGTCTGGTCAGAGGATCCTCCCTTTTCTATGGAGGATGAGTGAACTTTACACCCTGTTCCTCATACCACTATACTGGTGACCCCGAACATGAACGTCAGCACAGCCTTTGTGCAGCACCTACTTCAGCGTGACGTCATAATCATCACTCCCGCAAGCTTTAGCGGCGAGTCACCCAGCCAGCCAGCATCCACGACGAACGAACGACGACGAACGACGAACGAACGAACGACGACGAACGACGAACGAACGAACGAATGAACGAACGAACGAACGAGCGACGACGATGAACGACGAACGACGAACTATGCGGCAACCGGTTCCGACTCGCTGGAACCTCAGCTGGCCTGGCAAGCATCACAACATACAAGACTCAGCCCACTATCGACCTCCGGTCTCTGGAGGGGAGTGATGTAGCGGTATCTACAACACCACATGCGAACAACGCGTCATACTGACGTCACGCAAATCCTGCATCTCGCAAGCAGAGTTTACCGCGCAATTAGCATAGATACAATTTCCCAACATCAACCGTTGGGCAATTGCCCGCCAGACAACACCCGTCTGGTCGGAGGATCCTCCCTTTTCTATGGAGGATGAGTGAACTTTACACCCTGTTCCTCATACCTCTATAGTATAATGCGCATTTCATCGTAATAGCCTTTGAGTTTACAAATTTCCATTTATTTGCAGATCGTATCTGAAATTATGAAGGTATACCTGTGAGGACCGGATTTTTTTCGGACGCTAGTAAATTAGACAGTTGATCAAAAGTGAGTAAAATAAAGACTTTTTATGTTTTGACGTTCCCAATAAAAGCGCGCGTATTAGAGAAATGATTAAGGTTTCGTTTAAATACGAAACCTTAATTACTGGCATTTTGATGTCCTAAAAAATTGAATGTGCACGTGCCACTATTTTAAACTACGTAAAGACAGACATTGAAAGTAACGTACCCGTTCTCCAGCTACAATCTCCAAAGCAGTACTGAATCGCCGATCATGCCATTGTATTAAGCTGCAAATGGTCCCTGGAACAACACATTCTTATATCATTCCTACTTTTCAATGAGTAACACGTGATCATAGCCATCACGAAAGGTGTGTTCACTGCATAGATCATATCAAGTCAACTGTTATCTGGGTTTTCTAAGTAGATACAGTTGGTGCCAAATAAGGTGTCAGTAACCTAAATAAGGTGGTTGGGACAGACTGGATGCGCAAGGCGGAGGACAGGTTGTTGTGGCGCAGCCTGGGAGAGGCCTATGTCCAGCGGTGGACTGCAATAGGCTGAGTTGATTGAAGGTGTCAGTAGCGGTACTTGACTCACTTACATTTATTTACAGATCTAGCATGCCTCATTTACACATTTATCATTGATCTATTTTATACATATCTATACCTAGTCTTGCCATAAATATTGTCACGAAGAAAAAAAATTTTTTTTTTATTGCAAATAATATTTATTACTTTTACAGTGTGTTAGTTTCATAAATAAATATAAAACAATTAAAAATATGGTATAAGTTTTAATTTATCTTATATCTACGAGTACTGTACCGTGTTTACATATCTAATGTTACAATGTTTTTTTTTTCTTTTGTTTTTAATATACAGCGTGGCGCTTTAATGGCGACATTAATTTAACACACATATACGGTTTCGCCTCTTAGTTGTATGAATATATTTTAATTCAATTAAACATTAATATTTAATTATTTATTAACAATTTTCTAAAATAGAATTTTAGAGCAGGTGAAAGCCGGCACCATACGGCTAGACTTCACGGGCATGCGAACCGTAGTGGTAAGCTGCCCCGTGACTGCGGCCAGAACGATCGTAGAGGGCCGAAGTATCCTGGTGGGCTGGGTTTCAGCGCAGGTCAAACTGCTGGAACCCAAGCCTCTGAGGTGCTACCGATGCCATGTGGGGCACCATGTTGGCGTCCAGTGCACCTCGGAGGTAGACCGCAGCACACTGTGCTTCCGCTGCGGTCAGCTCGGACATAAGGCCGGCTCGTGCAACATTTGTGGGGCTTACAGCCCTATTACCGTCTAGTTGTAGTTGATTCTGATCAGTTTCTTCTTCACATGATGGTGAAGTGTTCTTAATTTGATTTTCCGGAATAGATTCAGTAACATCAATCTCAGTTACGGACTTATCTGTGCTACTCGTTTTAGAATGTCTAGAATGTCGTTTTTTGAGTGATAATCATTGATCGATGTGTCGCTTCCCCTCGTGTCCATCAGACACGCGTACTTTGCTGCTGCCCATTTGTCAGCGCGAGCACGGTAGTCCCGCGCCAGCACCTGCTCGCCGGGCTCCACGTGCCGCTCGCTCTGCTGACAACGCCACTGCACGCTCAGTGGACAGTTTTATAATGTCTAACCGACCTCGTACCTAATCTCCTACCAAACATAGCTACCGCTGGTGCCACTCTGGTAGTGGCGTGCTCACAATCGCGATATTGAAACAGACATTTCGAGAGGGCAGCATCTACATCTTTGCTTTCATGTATTGCCTTTTTCATTGCCCGTTTCACGTTTATCGAATTTTCAGCCACCCCGTTACCGGCTGGTCGATATGGACTTGTGATTGTATGGTTTATTAGGTTTTTATTTAAATAGTTCAAACGAGCTAAATGGAGGTCCCCCATCACTAAAGTGCAAAAAGTTCTCTTAACTTATTGATAGTGGAGTTTGCATTAGTTCCTGACATTTTTTGAACTTCTATCCATTTACTGTGTGCATCTACCGTCACTAAATAATGTTTACCTTGAAATATAGCAAAGTTAATATTTAAACGTTGCCACGGCCGTGTGGGAAAAGCCCACGGATGCAACTGTGCACGCGCCGGCGCATCGCGCTGTTGTAGGCATGCACTGCATTCTCGACACAATGTTTCAATTTCATTGTCCAATTGTGGCCAGTAAACATAATTTCGAGATAGATTTTGGCTGCCTAACTACTTTTGGAATTACCACTCTTTGATTGTATAATATACACTGTCTGTCGATGGTAAGGCTGTCATTTCGATAGAAATAAGGGTTTTCTTCATCTCGAGTAACTACTGCTGGCCAGTCATTAATAATATAATCATAGATATTTTTAAGAACCTCATCTTCCTGTGTTTTGTTTGAAACGTCTTTTGCTCTAATAGGAATCGATTCTTCTACGTAATTAATATATGACACCGTATCCTGCCCCGTTTTTAATTTACGTTCATACGGTAGTGGCAAGCGTGATAATGCGTCCACGTTATAATTATCTTTGGACTTTACAAATTCGGTTTTAATTATAAAAGCACGACCATAAAGATATTGATGGTGCTTTATGACTCCACTAATTATTGCCAGCGCCTCTTTATTTAGTTGACTATAAGCGCGTTCTGCCGAATTTAACGTTCGCGATGCAAAACATATGGAGCGTTCCTCGCCATTGCCGTAAGAAGTACTATCCACTGCTAACACTAGTGGAAGTTCCGGGTTGTAATGTACTAATACCTTGCTATCTGAAATAGTCTTTTTAACCTTGTCAAAACTGTCGTCACAATCACACGACCAAATTCACTCTGCATTTTCCGCAATAGTTTATGTAAGGGATATAATATTGTACTTAAGTTGGAAATAAACTTTGCATAGTACTTCACCATACCTAAAAAAGACTTAAGCTGCGTCGCGTCATTTGGTCTGGGTGCGTCCACGATTGCTTTAATTTTGTTCTCATCGGGATGCAAGCCGTGTTTGTCGATAACAAACCCTACATAAGTAATACTATCCTGCATAAATACGCACTTATCTAATTTGATCCTCAAACCAACCTCACGCAACCGACTCAATAATGCTTTTAAATGATTAATATGTTCCCCACGGGACGTCTCAGTGCATGCTATATCGTCGATGAAAACAGCTACTCCTGAGTCCTTTAACCGTTTGTTCCATAAATTTCTGGAACTTTTCTGGAATACACGTAAGTCCAAATGGTGTGCGATTATACACAAATGTTCCTATATGTGTCGTTATAGCGGTACATGCCTGAAATTCCTCCTCTAAAAATAATTGTTGATAAGCATGCGTGAGGTCAATTTTAGAAAACTGTTCCCCGCACTCAGTGCCGCGAACAGCTCCTCTATTCGTGGTAGAGGGTAAGGTTCGCGCATAAGTTTCGGGTTTACCGTGACCTTGTAGTCACCACAAATGCTTATTTCTTCGTTCTTTTTAATTACTAGTACGATAGGCGTGCCATAATCAGAATACTCAACTTTTCGAATTGTACCCTCAGCCTCGAGTCGTTCTAACTCCCGCTCGACGGGTTTACGTAACGCCAACGGTAACGGCCTAGCTTTGATAAATACCTACTGGATTTTTATCTACCAATTTTAAAGTATTTTTTTTTTATACATGTTCCAAGCCCAGAAGCAAATACAGTCGGAAATTCACGTTGTAATAGTTCTACTAAGTTATTTTCATTTAAATTTAGTAAAAAATCATCAATACTAATCTTATTTAACAACATATTTTTAATAATATTATAATAATCTAAACTTATAACCGATAACTTACTTCCAGTGTCCAGTTCGAAACTTATCTTTCCGCCGTTCACTTGCGCCATAACCATGTACGGTTTGTCGTTAACACCGCACACACTTAGATTACAAAGATCACATTCCGATTCGTTATCACTACTTCCGAGATAGTTATTACGTCGCGTTGAAATGTCATGGCTTGACTCGCCACCTCGCCCTTTGTTCGATTTACACATTATTTTGATGTGACCCTTCTGGCCACATATGTATATCGCACGAGTAATTTTTAAACCGACACACCTCTGGACGATGGCTTCTGCCACACCTCCAACAAGCACGCGTTGAGAGCGATGTTGCCGCGCTCCCATCGGTAGACGAGTTACCGCCGCTCGCAGTTCCGCGCTCGGGCGGCCGGCCTGCCCACTTTGCTGTCGCCACTTGATGCACCGCCTCAAACGTTCGCGTCCCAACCGCCGATGCGTTCCCTGCGCCCGCGGCGTTTGCACCGCTGGTCTGCGAGTGTCGCTCGGCCGCTTCTACTGCCAACGCCAATTCGACGGCTTTTTTGTATGTAATCGATGATTCCGCAAAAATGCGTGATCTCATATCATCACTAGCCAAACCAGACACAAATTGATCGCGTAAATTTTCCTCCAGTGTAGTGTTGAAATTACATGTACTGGCCAGGTGTTTGAGTGTTTGTAGATATTCACTGAAAGATTCATCCGTGTTCTGACGTCTTTGTCAGAAAACATGGCGCTCAGCAATTTCGGAGCGTTTTGGTTCAAGACCCAACTAACTAGCAAAATAATCCTATAAAGAAAGATTATAAGTCTGTCACTACTAATAACGTTCTTATAAAGACATTGCGGTAGACTATTTAACTTATAATAGCATTTGCCAAGCCTTAACATATTCAAGTGCATTCGTTTTTATATCTCGGCCTTATAGTTCGCTACAAGACTGACCTATAAAAAATCTATAGGACACTTTTGCTAGTAAAAGCATTTCACAAACGTAGATATTCTCAAGAGCATTTGCTTTTATAACTCAGTCTTATAGTTAGCTACAAGATTTTCTTTTAGGACACTTTTAGGAATAAGTCTCCTATAATTGTTGACAGTAAAACTAAATAATCCAGAATAATATTTTGATCCTATAGTAGCATTTTGTGAGAAAACAAGACATAATAATATATTTAGCTGAGATCACTATAAGTTTGCGCCGTTATAGTTTTGCTCGAGACTCTTTTAAATCCAATAGTACTTAAAAAGAGCGCTATTTGATCAAAAAAGCTTATAAGCTACTAGATCAATAACTTTATTAGTAAATGTCAGCCATTTTGTTGAGATTCAGTTGTTCCCCTTCGTCTTGAGAAAATAAGTTGACCATGAATTTAAGCGATTGGAAACGATTGAAAAGGAGTGGTGGTTACAGGAGAAAAGTCGACATCAAGAAATACAACCATCTTGTTAACTAAAACCTAAAAAAAAGTAAATTTAGCATTAGCAGGCATATTTCAAGGGAACCCTAATTTGATTTTAAATGGAGGCGAGTTATCTGGACTGAAACTGCTACAAGTACTAATTTACCTACATTGTTTCTATATAGTACTTATTGAAGAGCAATTTCAAAACATGGCGAATATTCATAAGAATTGATGAAATATTTTATTTACAAAAATATACTAATGTGCTATTTTTCGGAGGGGATTTTGAAACTAATTAAATTGCGGTACACATTTACAGTAAAAATGACTTCCCCACGAGTTCATACACTATATTTACAATATATTATTAGTAATTAATGTTCTACAATAATACAAAATAATAGTAATAGAAACTTACGTTTTTATTAAGTATTTACCACAAAACAACCGGAACCGCCAGCGGAAGGAACAACAAAGATAACTTCTATTAAAATATACTTATTACTAATAAGTACATTACTAGTGCATTATAAACAAGATTGCTTTAGTAAGATACTTATGCCAGATACTAACAAGAGAGTTTGTGCTTGTAATTGTGTAGTCTCATATCATTATAGAAGCTATTGCGCTTCGTCAAGTATATTATAGGGCTTAGTAACATTTTAAAAGTTGATTATAAGATAGTTATTGAAATAAACGCTCCTTTAACTGCGCCCAAATCCAGCTTTGTAGCGTGATACAGGTTTCTTATAAGTGACAACAAAATTAGTCTTGAGATCGTTTTAAGTACTGATTTTGCTAGTTGGGAGATGACCCACAATTTTCACTAATTCACGAAATGTTTTTTTTTTCTGGATGATTAGGTGCACATAAATCACACATTAAGTCGTATGTTGCCGCTCCGACCAACGTCACCAACGTCGCGTGCTTGTTACTCTGGTTTTATTTAATTTAAGGTTATGGATTGTTCCACGCGTCTGATATACGCTAGCCACTTTTTGCTTGATAGGTCAAATTCTTCAATTTTACCGAGAGGTATCTTGAAGTTCTACACTTAAACGATGTAAACCACACGAATTTAACTGTTTTCCTCGTCGCCAGTTGTATTTATGAAATATATTAGAGAGAAGCCATGAGTGAGACTGCGATTCCAAGCGACAACTGGTTTATTTTGCACATACCCACATATACACTTGTTAACCTACCCTACACTTATCTCTTTTGTTGACTGTACATGTTTATATTAACTACATTTTATATTATAATTGTCATTATACAATATGTAACAAAAACCCTGTTGTTCCTTTCAGAGACGTATACTTTTACCTACAAGCACAACATTGATGAAATTATAATTTAAAAAAATTAAGTATTGGCTAGTCGAGGTCAAAATCAAATAACTATTAAAATCAACACATTCAAAAAAATGATTAGAGTATCTGATTTTACAAGTTGGTACATCTTTATTTCGCTAAATAGCCTACGAGCTCGGCCGCTTTCTTTGATGCGACAGAAGATGCCGCCAAAAACTACTGCGGCACACGGGCCCAGGGTCGGTAGCACGTGCCCCTTTACCCCGCTACCCTTCGCCCTGCGAATCACGTCCTTAGTCTCCCGCGCAGCTTACTTTTGTAGTTGAACGGATGTTATTGTTGACCTACGTAGTGAGTGACTTATGCTGTGTTTACGTAAACGTTGACCATGTCTTATTCTAACGTAGAATATGTTGATGTGTCTTGGGAAATGTGACTGCAATTATGCAGAAGCACGCAGACTCTGCCAAAAACGTTTTGCGTGTCTATCATACCGTCGGCAATGGCATTCCAACGTGTGCACAGACGAGACCAACATCCAGCTGACGCAGGCAGACCGAGGACCCGAGACAGTGACATCGAGGAGCAAGTCTTGGACTTGTTTGAGCACGATCCAACGCGAAGTACGCGCTCATTTTGTTTTTTTTATGTATTGAAGTGTTAAATGTAGTTTTAGCAATTATCAGTTGTGCCTAAAAATACCGCGTAAACCAACATTTTCAAAGGTAAACAACAGCTGACAAGGTCACGAACTTGTGTAGAAAAATAGGTAGATAAGCGGCGGCGGTGCACCGGCCGCGGCGGCGCCGATCAAAGAGAGTGGCGGGAACGTTCTATCTCTTTCTGGTATCGCGTCATAGCTTGCAGAATGCAGAATTGCAGAGGTACGAAATCAGTTAAACATTACGAATATTAATAATTAAATAATTATTTTTGTTGAAGTCTTTATAAATGACTTGCTTTATTACGTATGTATACTGATTCTTAAAACGTAGGTAGAAGGAACAACAGGGTTTTTCTTACATATTGCATAAGAAGGCTTAAATTTGGTGAGTGTTGAAATTGGTTTGAAACTGCAGCCTTCCATAACTGCAAAATTTAGTTTTTCGATTTTTTTTATCTTGGTGTCAATCTATCATTGCTCGTCTTGTGGTGTAACAATAAAAGATTTCGTATATTATAAAACTTGTAGGTATTCATTCAACATAAATAAAATTATTTTCATTACGTAAAAAGCGTTAATATGAGCCAGTGCCACATACCCATAATTTTCGTGCTGTCCATGTCCGGCTCGGGGTCGGGATTTATAAATGTGCAGCGCCGCAGCAGCAAATCCAGCCTGTCACTCAGGGGCTGTTTGGTGCGCACGTCTTGCGTTAGCTCGAAAATCCTGGCCAGCCGCTCAGAACTGGTCAGGCCCGAATGCTCCGCCTGGCGAAAACTGCTCATACTCGAATGCCCCGCCTGACGAAAAAGTAACAAAAATATTTTATTTGAGACATGATGAAATTATGTTTTTGTACGTAAGTAGATCTTTTATGACAGTTTTACACGCCAATATTTCGGTATTTTTTTTTTAAACTAGTACAATAGGAAATACAAATAGGTAATACAAATAGGTAATAAAAAAGGAACATTTAAAAACTTCACTTGGTCGCAGCGTGCGGTGTTTTGAAACGCAATATCTATAGAGACTACTGTCCATCATCATTGCTTTTCTCGTGAAAAACATTTCCGCTGCTTTCTTGAAACTTTTGTGAATCAGGGGCGTTATGGCACGTCGTCATTTAACGCGGGAAGACATTCTTAGGGTATTCTGGAAGCAGGACGCAGGCAACGTAAAACGGCTGACGCTGATAACGGGCAGCCAAGCGTAATTTGGCGACTATGGGCGCGTTACAAGGCATCAGTAACGTTCAGGAACATCTTTATGTTCCTGAACGTTACCGATGATGATACAGGTTCAATACTCAGAGACAAGACCGCTTTTTGAATAGTGCTGCGAGGCCTCAAATTAAGAACACTCCAGTCCCAGCATCAAGAGGTCATCAGTGACCAAACCAGGCTCGCAGACTGCTTAGAGTTCTAGCTCTGCGATGCGGAAATCGAGGATGTCGTTTAGCCATCGCATATTTGCAGTGCGCCTGCACACACAGCGAGGCTGGCGATTTTCTCGGGAGTAGAGCGTTAAAAGCATAATTTTAACACGGAAGAAGAGCTTTTTTTTCAGATTATGGAGCAATATTCCACTTTCAGGTATGGAGTGTCAATAGACAACGTGATACTAGGTGGTGGACTTTCCCTAAGGCCAAAGACGCCCGGGTCTAGGGTGGCCAACCTGCGCCTGTGGCTGCCAATATCTCACCTCAGGGCCCTAATTCACTATGTAAACTACTTCGAAACCACGTCAATTCCTTAGCTAATCACGAGATCTGGTAATAACTTATTCTCTATGACACAATGAACGAAACCGCGCGAAATGAACGCGAAGTTGGCGTGGTTTGAACTAATAAAATACCACGCTTGACAACCGTACGTGGTTTGCACGTGGTAAGATTATGCGGGGAGTAATAATTACCATACAGAATTGGGGCCTTGTATAAATAATGAAGCTAAGTTTGAAATAATCTGAATCGAACGCAATGTTTTTGACTTTACTATTTTTACCCCTCGTTTACACCAAGCTATAAAACATGTATTCTTCTGTTTTCATTTATCGTTTACAACTAAAACAAGTTCGAATGACCAGTTTTATACAAAACTTTCTCGTCTGGCACAGCGTCAATACGTGTTTTATACATACACGACATGGTTTTGCTATATTTATACTAATAGTAAAGCCGAATAGTTTGTTTGTTTGAACGCCCTAATCTCGAGAACTTTCAGTCGGATTAAAAAAAAATGCATTTGGTAGCCCAATTCTGGAGGAAGGCTTTAGGCTATTTAATTTAGCATCACGCTACAACCCTTAGGAGCCAAGTAAAAATAATAAAAATCAGAAAACGAAGTAATAGCGCGGACGGGCGACAGGATGCGACGCGGTGGGTCGATGGCCGAAATTTCACACGGACGAAGTCGCGGGCAAAAACTAGTCTTCTATAAGACTTGTTGCTGACTTGTGTGTTGACTTGTTGACTTGCCTATGCTTATGCATAGTTGCCGTGAGGGGTCTGCGCTTGCAGCCCCTGTCATTGAAATAAAATTATAGGAACAAAGATGTTCAGCAATATCCAACTGCTATTTCTGGGAGCTGGGGCTCACTCTTGCATCCTAAACTCTTATTTCTTAAGCTTCTTTGTTAATCAAGTCCCTTTTCTAGATGAATGAACGAAAGAAAACCTATACAGGGTGGGATGCAAAAAAATTTGACCTCGCTTCGATCGCTCTGCATCCTACGGTCTCTTAATGGATAAGCTTTTCTGCATAAGTCGATAATTTATTAAATTGATGTAAAATGTTACATAAAAAGTGTTAAAACAAAACAGAATTACTACGAATCACTTCTTGTTCTTTGTTGAGTAGTGTACAATGGTGAACTACATGACGTAAATATTCTTGGTCCTCGTTGATTCAGATGAATGAGAACGTGGTTGTTTTAAAACATTAAGGATTTCCATGTAAGTATAATGTTCTTTTCATCTTCATTTAATTTACTTACATCACGTAGGAACTATTAGTAGCGCAAAGTTGTTTTCTTTGTCTTCGTTCTAGTGGCGGCCCAGTGGTGACGGCCGCGACTTACCGAGTTGTAGGTCGTAGGTTCGAACGCGTCGTAGTAGGCAAACTATTTCAGCAGCACTACTCTCAAAAAGGTGAAGTGAGTAAATCGGCATGTCCTAGAACCAAAAACTCGGAAGTGCGTGACATCTACCAACCCGCATCGGACCTGGGTGGTGGTTTACGGCCCACTCCCTCTCACCGAGAGAAGGTCCGTGTACCAGGAGTTGGAACATTGCTGCTTCGTCCTCTACTTTTTATCATTTAATATGTCAAGTAATTGTTTTTCATATTCCGATGAATTGGTGTCGCGAGGATAGATAGTTCTTTCGTAGTGGTGCTCTCTTTTTACTGGTGGGTTGTGAATTCTGTGCTGGAGTAGGCAGCGTTACATCAGCCTCACTGTCCTGAGTAGGAACAGACCACGATACATTTCTGATCGTTTCTCGTTTCTGCATGGTAGGAATTAGAAAAAGCATTGAATCGAAATGAACATATTTCTTTTTCCTTGGAGGAGCAGCTTGTCCAAATTTGCCTTGTTGTGCCGCCATTTCTTTAGCGAATCTGTGTTTGTTATTCTTTCATTTTTTTTTGTTGTTGTATGGAGTTGCCTGAAACCAAATAAACAAAATCAATATCTTGCTCACTTTGAATACTTGATTAGCTCCACGAAAATAAGTGAAATTATTCACACCACTATTATTATATAAAATAAATAACAAAAGAATACTGTTTAAACATAGCAAAAGCATTTTTTTAACAAACACACTTTCGACATTGTGTCGGCGCAGCATATAAGAATACAAAAGCCATTAATTATAAGTTACTAGTTTTTGCCCGCGGTTTCGCCAGCATGGAAGTTGGAAATTATCCCACGGAAACGAACTACCTTTCTACTAAGATGTTCTAGTAGAAAGTAGAAAAAGTATCCAATGTCCTTGTGAAGGCATCTACAACGCCACATGCGAACTACATCACACTGACGTCATACGAAATCCTGCATCGCGCAAGCAGTTTTCCGCGCAACCAGCATTTATCTACAACGTCCCAATATCAAACGTCGGGCAGTTCACGACACCCGTCTGGTCAGAGGATCCTCCGTTTTCTATGGAGGATGAGTGGACTTCACCCTGTCCCTCATGTCTCTATATCCTTAACCAAGTGGTCTACCCATGTGCCAAATTTCATCCAAATCTGTCTAGCCGTATTAGCGTGGAAGCGTAACAAACAAACTCACTTGCGCATTTATAATACTAGTTATGTTTTTATTCAATTATTTTGTTAGTTATTGCTTCGTAGTGCAGTAGTGAGCATTGGCAATAGTGCATTACGGATCCTATAGTCTGGCCACAAATACTGTTACAAATTAAAAATAAGAAAGATATTACATTTGAATTTGGAATCTGTCATTTTTATACGATTGTTCATTGGGTTTTCTAATTTTGGCGCCAATACATAGTACAATATTTTGCGATATTAAAATGGAGTGGGGTGATAAAGAGAACCGAATCGCTGTGATTGCATTACACAAAGTTGGTATGGAGCCAAATGCAATTTTTAAAACTCTCCATACGCTTGGTATTAGTCAAATGTTTGTGTACCGGGCTATTAATAGGTACAATGAGACCTCCTCTGTTTGTGACAGAAAAAGATCTGGCCGTCCACGTAGTGTTCATACGAAAAAGGTGGTCAAAGCAGTAAGGGAAAGAATTCGAAAAAATCCTGTCCGAAAGCAAAAGATTTTATCTCGGGAGATGAAGATAGCACCCAGAACCATGTCGCGTATTTGAAAAGATGACTTAGGACTTGCAGCCTATAAGAGACGCACTGGTCATTTTTTAACTGATAATTTAAAAAGAATAGGGTGGTAAAATCGAAACAACTACTGAAGCGGTACGCAAAGGGAGGTCACAGAAAATATTTGTTTACGGATGAGAAACTCTTTACAATTGAGCAACATTTTAACAAACAAAATGACCGTATTTATGCTCAAAGCTCTAAGCGTAACAAACAAACTCACTTGCGCATTTATAATACTAGTTATGTTTTTATTCAATTATTTTGTTAGTTATTGCTTCGTAGTGCAGTAGTGAGCATTGGCAATAGTGCATTACGGATCCTATAGTCTGGCCACAAATACTGTTACAAATTAAAAATAAGAAAGATATTACATTTGAATTTGGAATCTGTCATTTTTATACGATTGTTCATTGGGTTTTCTAATTTTGGCGCCAATACATAGTACAATATTTTGCGATATTAAAATGGAGTGGGGTGATAAAGAGAACCGAATCGCTGTGATTGCATTACACAAAGTTGGTATGGAGCCAAATGCAATTTTTAAAACTCTCCATACGCTTGGTATTAGTTAAATGTTTGTGTACCGGGCTATTAATAGGTACAATGAGACCTCCTCTGTTTGTGACAGAAAAAGATCTGGCCGTCCACGTAGTGTTCGTACGAAAAAGGTGGTCTCACCACCTTTTTCCGGACCATGTCGCCTATTTTAAAAGATGACTTAGGACTTGCAGCCTATAAGAGACGCACTGGTTATTTTTTAACTGATAATTTAAAAAAGAATAGGGTGGTAAAATCGAAACAACTACTGAAGCGGTACGCAAAGGGAGGTCATAGAAAAATTTTGTTTACGGATGAGAAAATCTTTACAATTGAGCAACATTTTAACAAACAAAATGACCGTATTTATGCTCAAAGCTCTAAGGAAGCTTCCCAATTAGTCGACAGAGTGCAACGTGGGCATTATCCGACTTCAGTGATGGTTTTGGTGGGGTGTTAGCTATGAAGGAGTGACTGAGCCATATTTTTGTGAAAAAGGTATCAAAACATCGGCACAAGTGTATACAGGTTCCATTCTTGAGAAGGTAGTTAAGCCCCTTAACAACACCATGTTCAATAACCAAGTATGGTCCTTCCAACAAGACTCGGCGCCGGGTCATAAAGCTCGGTCCACGCAGTCTTGGTTGGAAGTGAACGTTTCGGACTTCATCAGAGCTGAAGACTGGTCGTCGTCTAGTCCCGATCTTAATCCGCTGGATTATGATTGGTCGGTTTTAGAGAGTACGGCTTGCTCTAGGCGCCATGATAATTTGGAGTCCCTAAAACAATCCATACGATTGGCAGTGAAGAATTTTCCCATGGAAAGATTGCGTGCTTCTATTGATAAGTGGCCTCAACGTTTAAAGGACTGTATTGCAGCCAATGGAGACCACTTCGAATAAGCTTTTTATATTTTAAATTGTTTTATATTTATCTATTAAACTAACACACTGTAAAAGTAATAAATATTATTTGCAAAAAAAAAAAATTTTTTTCTTCGTGACAATATTTATGGCAAGACTAGGTATAGTGACGCCAGCACATTCCGAAATTCAAATTTTGGTAGAAGACTCGATTTACCAGCGTCCTCTATGATACCAAATTTACAGAATAAACAATTTCATTTAATTTCAAAGAAGGATCTGAAATACAGTTTGTATTTCTTAGTGATGAAGCCTTTCCAATTTTAAAACATTTAATGAGAACATATCCAAGCAGAAAGGGTTTAGCCGGATAAATATGACGAGTCGGCCCCCAAATGGAAACCTGTATCAAAACTTATGTTTTAATATCGACTTGATGAGTAAACACAATTTATGTAAGTTTTACGATCAGCTTTTGCTTTGACCTTGGGATATGGGAAAAAATAACTGTATGCATGACTATTATTTAAAGTAATATATCTTAAAAACTAATTAAGCTAGAGGAATGAAACCAATGCGAGGCTTTAGGTTACATTACAGAGTATATCATATATTTTTTTTTTAATTTTTAGCATAATTTTTTATATAAAAAAATAAAATAAATACGTAAGTCATAATTTTTTTTTTGTGTTCTCTGAAACTTACAATCACGAAAATAATATATGTTATGCTCCTTTATATGCACTATTACTCATAAAAATTGCGTAAGAAAAAAATTGGTGCAACACTTCGAAAATAAATAAAATATAATTCGCGCCTTGTGATGTATGGGTATAAACACGACTATACGCGCAACTTGACTAACCTATACGCGCAAAATTGTAACTTGTTATCACGCTGTTTATTATATTTTATAGCTTACTAACGTCGCATAGTCATTGTTATTGCTGCAGAAGGTAGCTTATGATTTGGTTTTACGGGTTTTTATTTCAAGATTTGGAAATTAGTGACTGTTAAACTGAATTATTATTGCTATTTCCTTTATTTCATTTACATACTTACAAATTATATTTTTAAATATATTTATAAACAAAAAGATAAAAAACATTTAAAAATATAAAAAATAGTAGCCCACCGGTATCGGGAACAGGGTCCAAGCTACCGGCGGTCAGGGCTCCAGAGAGAGGAACCTCCTGACAATGCGAGCCGTGTCCAGAAGTACCGCTTTCTGAATCAAGCCCTTGATCCAGCTGCCCAACGAGAGCCTCCTCAGGTGTTGGTCGAGGCTCTTGGCTATTAACCCATTGGCTGACACGACTATCGGCACAATGATTGTTGAGTCCACATGCCACATGTCGACAACCTCGCGAGCCAAGTCAAGATACTTGATTTGTTTATCTTTCTCGGCTTTCACGAGGTTCTCATCATGCGGGACGGTTATGTCAACAATCATTGCGCGCCGCTCTGATCGATCCACCACCACTATATCAGGCTTATTGGCAACAATACAACAATAGTCCTGTCAGTGATGATGGATCGGTCCCAGTACAATGTGATATTTCCATTTTCGAGAACTGGGTCGGGCACATACCTATAGTACGGCACCTCTGATTCCACAAGGTTGTATTTCAGAGCAAGTTGCTGATGTATTATCCTAGCTACAAGGTTGTGTCTATGCAAGTACTCTCCGTTAGCTAGACGAGAACACCCGGAGATAATATGCCTGATTGATTCTCCCGGCCGGTGGTATGCCCGACAGATGTCAACCGTGCCGTCTTTCACAATAAATCTCCGGTAATTGTTCGTCATCATAACTTCGTCCATAATTGCACAGACAAAACCTTCGGTTTCTCCAAAGAGGTCACCGAACCGCAGCCAGGCTACGGACGCTAGTAGATCTACATCGGGTCCATGTAGGGCCCGGTAAAAGCGTCCGTGAAGCTCCTTACTTTGCCATTATTATTGCTATTATTATTATTATAATTATTTGGTAATAATGTCTGACAAGTGTAAATACTGTAACAAATATCTTCGTAAGATTATTGGATACAAAAAAGTTATTAAAACTGAAGAAGAAGCTAAGATGTTTAGTGATTGTTTGAATAAAACAGTAACAGTTAATGATATATTTTGTAACAAGTGTCGACTTATCCCATATACTAACAAAAAAGCTTCGAGTTCTAAATGTCTGATGAGGTACCTTTAACCATGGAAGTATGCGATGAAGCATCAGCAACTACAGGAGTGCAGAAAGAAACTTACGTCAACTCTGAAGATTGTGATACCAGTAGTGACAGTGATGTTACATATAAGTACAATTCAAGCGATGATTCTATTGTAATTCCATTCCAACGTGTTGCATCTACGCACAAGTATTGTATTGTATGCCAAAAAACAACTGACCTCAAGACAATATGTTTAGAAACACGAATACAAATATTTATTAAAAAACAAATATTCATACCAAAAGGTGATCGTTGTTGCTCGACGCACTTAATCGGCAAATATTTTTATGAAGATGATTTATCGCATCTACGCATAGTATCTAATACCAGTACAATAGAAAAAACAGAATTCACCGAGTTATAGTACAAGGCACTAAAGCACTATAAGGCACGAATTACATTTTATTTATTTTCGAAGTGTTGCACCAATTTTTTTCTTACGCAATTTTTATGAGTAATAGTGCATATAAAGGAGCATAACATATATTATTTTCGTGATTGTAAGTTTCAGAGAACACAAAAAAAAAATTATGACTTACGTATTTATTTTATTTTTTTATATAAAAAATTATGCTAAAAATTTAAAAAATATATATGATATACTCTGTAATGTAACCTAAAGCCTCGCATTGGTTTCATTCCTCTAGCTTAATTAGTTTTTAAGATATATTACTTTAAATAATAGTCATGCATACAGTTATTTTTTCCCATATCCCAAGGTCAAAGCAAAAGCTGATCGTAAAACTTACATAAATTGTGTTTACTCATCAAGTCGATATTAAAACATAAGTTTTGATACAGGTTTCCATTTGGGGGCCGACTCGTCATATTTATCCGGCTAAACCCTTTGTCTATCAAAGAAAACACTTATAACTACAGACTTTCGCATGCAAGAAACACAGGTAAATATATGTACATTCGGTATTATGGCAAATAAATGGCGCATTTTTCACAGGCCGTTAGATAAAAAAACTTGAACTATGCGATTACATAGTGACAATTGAACTTCGTGAGAAAACACAATGGGAAGAAATTATAAGAAAAATAAAAATACAAAAAAAAAATTGACAATGGGCAAGAGCGGTTCCAGTATTTATTTCTGGGATTCACATGGGCCAGACGGATAGGGGTCGATTTTTTATTTTAATAAGCATTCATTCAGAAATTCGATTTACTTTTGAAGAGAACCTGCTCTGCAAGAGCGAGCTAAGCGAACTTAATAATTTTAGCACCCCACCTTGGATTGGTTCTTTCCTTTGACCAGTCTTAGTAGGTATTAGTTAAATATTTTTAATGAGTTGAAGGAAGCTGCATAACCTTTTAAAAGGCGAAGCCTTTCGGACCGCGCTATCTTTTCAGTTTTATATGTAATCCTGAAATCCTCTGTCTGAGGCTATAGGCCGGTGCAATTTTTGCTTAGCAGACCTCTGGGCTCGAGTACAAACTGGCACCACTTAGCACCTTAGTATGGCAGCACTTATGCCACTGCTGCTAAAGATATCCAGTAGGTACTTCTGCAGCGGTTATCATTGAAGCAGTGTCTGGATATGCATTAAGGGCTGACCAGACGATTTTTTTTTTCATAGTGCTGCGAAAGTTGGAGATCGCTCAGCAGTGCGGGTTTCACAGGAAACGTGCACGAAAAAAACGAATGTTATTAAAGCGTTTTCGTATGAATCTCCCATTTTTTTTATCCATTTGTGTTCACGTGCTCCTGTGCCCCCCAAACTGGACCCGCCCTTAATAATAGGAACATTCGGAACTGCGAAATCTTAGTAATGACGTCATGCAAATACGGCATTTATTTGCCCACTACTTTACATCTCCACCGGGTGCTTTTAATAATTCATTTTCAATAAATAAAACTGTAACCGATCACGTACCTTTATTTTCCTCCTCTGCCTTCCACAGGCTTGCCCATTCCCTGCACACATTTTAATATACCTCCTGCCAAAGCCGGTCCTTTATACATAATTCTATTTCTGTATTGATTCAAAGATTTGTCACACAACGCCGGTCTTTTTTCCACTTCAATAATAATGTTTTTAGACACACTATTATACTGTCGTAGTCTATTGACCTAGTTTCCTCCTCTTACAATAGCACTGCACAGAACGACTCGCCGCTGCGTTCGCCCAGCCGATAATGAATCAAAAACCGAGTGTGGTTGATCATTGTGCGATGTTATTTTTATCTCACCAAGTGACGCGAGCTTTATTTGTGGTAACCAAGTGTACAAACACGATGTAAATGTGTACGTGAAGACGAGTAGCGTCAGCACAGTTATGTGCTGAGTGCGTGAGTGTTTTGTTATGTGCCGAGTGCGCGCGTGTTGTGTTAGCACACACACACGCGCGCGCATAAACACACACTTCCGACTACGCCATTGTCTCGGGACGGTACCGAGAGCCCGTGCTTACACATAAAAAAGTACATTCACAGAGTTTTTGTACACTTGGTAAGCACAAGTAAAGTGCGCATCAGTTCGTGAGATAAAAAAACCTGAACATTGGGACACAAATAGATCGCACGTTTTCGAATCAGTCACAGAAAAATTCGCTAAAGTGTACACTTGTATAGAAAGCTATACGTTATATTTTTCAGCAGGTTCAAACCGCTTTCGTTTAATCGCGGTGCGCACTAAGCAGATGTGTTGTTATACTATGTAACCTAATTTAAAAGTTGGGTAATAGCTTACCATGCTCCCTTTTACAGATGAGTGATGCTCAGAAGATAGTATACTGCAGTATACACTTAGTAGTAGCGGACTCTGCTGCTCAAAGGAATCTGGAAATGACATTGTAAACGTTGTTAGTGGCGAGGCGCAAGAATTTTAGACTATTATTAATACAAAAGGTTTTGATTAATGTCAGCGGGACAACAGTTTACCCCAGACTTTCCCCAGACTACCCCCTGAAAACGTAGATCTAAACCTAATGTTTGGTTCTGTGTTTGCTTTCAGAGGTCTTCACTCAAGTGAATATTCACTCGAATGAATTTTTGCTTTAGTCCACATTCACATGACACCGATAAAATAACATAAAATTAACTACATAATAAATAATCAAAATAATGTAATAATGTTAACTCCTGCTTTTACCTGTGCATTCATTTTATTTCATATTTCGATCATTCGGAGCGAGACTGAAAGATGCATAATGCTGAAAGCCAACAACTTTGAATAGGTTCATTAATGAATAAATTTTAATGAATTAGAATGTGCCACAAAAGGGATAAATGAAAGGCAATTGCAAGTAGCTGAGATGAGAATGTTACGACCAAAACAGTATAAAATCGATAGATTTGGTTACTCTGAATAAAAAAAAAACCTAATTTCAGAAATTTTCCGCATCACCTGGCTACATATTGAAATATGTGGAAAAAAATTACTGAACTGTTTCTTAGCAATCTATCTGATTTTCAGAATGTAGTTGAACAATAGACTTTAGATACCAAAAACATAATTCTCAGACACCAGTAGCGTCGCACGTACCCACGAGACCATTTGAGAACAATAAAAATGAGGCAAAATAAAAACCCACAGCAAGCCGTCTGAAAATCTTATTTTAGTGAACATTGGTCAGTTTTATTTTTCAGAAGAAAGTGTGAGCATCTTATGTTGTTGTAACCATTTTAAACGTGTTGAGATCAATACCATAGCATTCTGTAGACTGTTAGAGAACACTGTTACGGACATGTTAAAAAAAGGTGCCCCAGATGTAGAAGAAAATTACATCAGATAAAGAACAATGGTTCATTTTGTATGGGCACAGTACCCAAAAAAAATGACTGTCTATTTTTTACTCAGGGAGTAGTTTAATTAATCCTAAGAAAGCATGTCTGAATTCACTTTGAGAAAGAAGAGTAAGTAAGATTGCTTTAATAAAGAGAAACATTTAACGTATCTTCTAAAGACTTATTGAGCTGCTGATGATGGCCCCTTTTTGAAATTAATGAACCTCAATCTTTCTGCGCATCTAATAATGATTCTTTTTAAACTAATTGAGTCTCTTTTACCTTTCTGGCATTTTTGTCACAGTTGGTGGTAGTAACTAAGCTAGGGTATATACTTTTATCATAATCTGCATTTACTAAAAAGTTGTTCTTTTGAAATTATAAACAGACACATCAATTTTATTCATTTGTATAGATTTAAAATGTCTGGATACAGGTTTTAGGTAACCCTTCACGATACTCACGACACACAAAAGATAAAAAAAAAAACAGTTGAACCGGGTTGCTATGAGAAATGTCGGTTAAGTTTTTTGTCATTTTTTAACAAGGTCCGGCCACCTTTGATGCGCAAAATGTCTGAACACAAACTTAAGTAGTGAAATGAAAAACCGGTACTCCGGTACTACCCACCGAATCGGGTTCAGAATCTTCTAAACTAACGATTTTATACAGTTTACGGGCTCTCGTACTATAGAAAGCGAGCACTACCGAAATGACGACTAAAAGAGAAGTATGGAAGAAAAAGACGTGAGGCGACTACCATAAACGAATTGGGATATGGGCAGGAGAATGATGAATTAATTAATTTCTCACTTTTGATTCATTTTGTGTTCAGAATATCACTTCGATTGAATGATGCCAAATAAAAGATACAAATGGCCAAAAGTGAAGCGGCTGATATCAGCTTGACTATTGCTCTGGTTTACCTCACGTATGTAGTAAAATCAGCCAGGCTTCATGATGGCCCCAGTCTAAATAAGGTTTGGATTCCATTACGCGTTTCTGAAAGATATCAAGCATATTCTATCACAAAGTCTTCGAAGGGAAATCTCAATCCACAAATATCGAGGCTGCGAAGGCGACTGCTGTGATTTTAGACAGTTTTCACCTAGAGACCAAGGAAATATTTGATAAGCAGCAGTTCCTTGTGTAGCAGCATGAGAACTACCAGTGCGAAGCTGCGATCAAACAACCACGAATGATGGCATCACCCTGCAACAAAGAACCGAAACTACACTGCTTTCAAAACAATAGAACATCATACTCACAGAAGAACTGACAACATTGTGTTATATTCACAACATACAGCATTGCTATTCTGTAAAAATCTCACCGTGAAAAATTAGGTGAAGTGAGCTGTCATTCCACCTGCTGTTAGGGTTACCAGTATTGACAGCTCACATCACGCTCACTTCCCCTAAGTTTTCACAGTGAGATATAATTACAGAATACATACATGTCTCTTGGCTCCCAAACTAGGTTTAAACCTGTCGCTTGGGAGTCAGTGTTCCTCCATTAAAATTCAAGTAACAATTATGAAATGTTAATGATGAGCTGATGTGAGGCGGAGGTGTGTGTGTGTGTTTATGGAGTGTCCAGTTTGTAGAAAAGGACGAGGTGTTGGACTATTAAGTAGGAGAAAATAGAAGATTTTCCATGCTTTCTATGGCTGTGATTTTAGATTAGTATAACTTTAGTTTTTGTATCGCGAGCAGTCTGTTGATCCTGGTATACAGTTTTTGACTGAGATAAGAGAAGGGTGTTCTAACAGCTGTATCAGCTTGGAATTTTTTGTATATTTTTATTGGCACGCAATGTTTTCTCAATTTACACTGAAGCACAAACAGATTCCGGTTAAACTTTAGTATCCAGTAGCACGCGTAGGGGGGTGGAAGGGGTGTGGGGGGAGAGGGGGGGGTACCCCTTCCCCCATGGCACCACTCCCATGAAAAGGCAATGCCCAATTCCTGAGAAAAACCAATTAATGTAACCTAACCTCAAAACTTTTTACAGTCGCTTAAAAACCGTAGTCCGGTAAAATTTTGCATGAGGAGAGTGGGAGGAGGTGCCTCCTATGCCCTGGCACCACTTTCATGTAAAGACGACGCACCGTTCTTGAGAAAAACCAATTATTGTAACCTAACCTCAAAACACTCAACGTAGCACAGTCTAGGAAGGACCGGTCGACGGAGCCCCGCTTCGCGGGGCTCCTACTTCTGGGTGGTTTATAAAAAAATAACCACGAAGGTGATGGCGGGGTCTGTTCGCTCGCTTCGCTCGCTCACTCGACCCCGCCATCACCTTCTAACCTAACCTGTCCGTGTCGGGGTGCCCCAAGTCCAGAGCTCGCTTCGCTCGCTCATTCATCCAAATTCTCCTGGTATCAGTAGTAACATTGAGGATTTATAGGTTGTTATAAAAAGAAATGAAACAAAACATTGATACATGAATAAACAAAACGAATGACACTTGACAGTGACACTTATCATAGCTTTTTTTACGTTCCGTTTTGAGTTCGTCTTCACATCATTTTGCACGATAGACACTAATGTGAAACAGATTTGGTTGTCAATCGCCCATTTTAACGTTCCGTTTTCCCTATTTACCTGATTTGAGGTTAGAAACATTTTTCATTAATTTCTCGAAAAATATGCATTTCCTTTTAATAAGAGTGGTAACGTTATAATCGGGGACCCAAGCCCTACCAGCTTTAACCACTTTTACCCCCCAAATCGTGCTACTGGATATCAAAGTCAACCCCACTGCAATGGATAAAACAACACAGCAGATCACTAGGTAACAAAGCAGCTGATGAACTAGCAAGGAGAGGATCCAGCACACCAGTCTGTGGACCCAAACCTATCATGCCAATCCCCTTCAACCAGCTACGCAGATGGCTATAGAAGTTGACCCACACACAACCAGAGAACTGATGGACTTTGACAACGGACTGCAGGCATTCCACAGAAGCTATGCCACGCTTCGATCGCTTCGATCGCTGACCGCCGGTCATCCTGTTCCTGTTTAGGTCTAATAAGCAGGCATAAGGTACAGGTAGGGGCAGGGCCGTCACAGGCCACTGCTTAAACAAACAATTCCATACAATATGCACAACAGACAATCCTCTGGGCGTGCATGAACACTGAGGACATCGGTGCGTACATGCTGTTTGAATGCACAAGCGACACGCAGATTATAACAGAAATGCTTTGGTCACCCAGGTCTATTACAGATATTCCAAATAGACCAGGAGACCTAATCTACTTCAGGAGGGAGGTGGGCGAGTTGGAAAGACCAGCGACGGCCTCCATGGCCCACATACAATGGTCCACCTAAAGGACTCAACTCAATCTCAATGCATTAATTTCAAATTAAATAATTTACAGGCACTTTTGAATCATCAAGGAGGTTCAAAGCGTAGTAGGTACCTACCTAAGGAAGAAACTACATGGACACTTTTTTAAATTTAATTTTGAATTTATACCTAATTATAATTAAGTATGTGAGAACGATGTAAAAAAGATGTGCTCGTTGAAACCGTCCAGAGTACAGTAAATAGAAACAAAAAAAAGACATTCAAAAATAACATAATTAAAATATGTAATTGAAATAAACCGGGCTCAACGTATCTTAGTAGCATCAAATTTAACAAAACCTATTGAAATCTACACTTCAGCTTGCCTTCTTGTTTATTCTCGTTAGAGGTGGGTTCTAAATATAATTAGGTAAAATTTTGGACTTACCAGAGCTCGGCTCATACGAATATTATTTGATTTTAGTCTTATTGGAAAAGCAAATCAAATTTTGAGACTATCGTCAGTACAAAGGAAAGTATTGATCGACAAACAGCCCAGTGTTGCCAACCATAATTAACTAACAAGTAGAAAATCATTAAGTAATTACTATATAATATATTTGAATAACAAAACGTTAGATAACTTTCTCGTAAGGTGTCCCGATTCACAATAAGACCGTTACAAGCAGTGTTGCCAACAAATTTTTCACAAACCCACAAATTCTAGCGTGTTAACCCACCAGAAAACCACTAAGTTTTGCTATCCTTCAAACCACCAGAAACCACTAACATTATCAAAATACTTTTTGGCAATAAAAACATTATCCTAAATTGTATCACAAAATCAGTTTATTTCTGTTAGGTACAAAGTTACAAGAAGACAAACAAAATATAGATTAAAAATCATCTTCGGAAGAATCAGCTTCTTCTACAACTTCTGATTTTGAAGAATACACTTCTTTAGTTCCAATTTTTTGCACTACGCTGTTCGGTAACATGTAGTTACAGTGGAGCGTCGATTATCCGAACGTCGCTCAACCGAACGACCGCTTATCCGAACTACTACGCCCGCTCGACCCGTGTGTCTCTCCCGCCTTCCGCGCTACAGTGCGGGAGCACTGTAGCGCGGAAGGCGGGAGAGACACTTGTCGCGACTTGTTAATTGTACTCGTATGTCACAGCACCGACCGGTGGGTGTGCATGACTAGCCGGTCTATTCTGTAAAAATCGCACCATGTTAACTTATGTGAAGTGAGCTTCAAGTAAGCTGTCATTCCACCTGACGCTAGGGATTGACACTATTGACAGCTCACTTCACCTGAGTTTTCACGGTGAGATTTTTATGGAATAGATCGACAGATGTATGGACATGGACGTAAACGAGGCAAGAGGAGTATCTGTATGGACCGTAGCAAGTGGTATTCTGTAGTTATTGCCTGCCCCATGGAAAGAAGGCGTGAGATGTATTTATGTATGTATGTATCAACAGTCGACTGCTTAGTTTCTTTCTTCTTTTTTCAGTGTAACCGATTGATTTTGCTTAGTGTACTTTACATTTGATTTTAATATCATAGCAATATAATCCCAATACTATATTAACTATAATTTTCCTGTGCAAGTTCGAAATAAAATAAAATTAAATAATTTTCTTTCTTATGTAATGAAAATATTTATGTTAGCACCCGTCTAGCATCATTCTGACGTCCATCACGAAAACCAATTGTAAAGAAAGGTTTAGGACCAAGCAAATATCTCAATCTGTCAATAACAAAAAGGTGTGAAACTTCCTTGTTTGTAGAAGAAAAAAAAATACATATATTGTGCTCCGCATCAATGATTAACCCCTGTAATTAGTTCGTAAGCCGCCCGGCTGCTGAACGTCATCTACTAACAAAAGTTTAACCCCCACATCTGACTTAGCAGTTAGTTTAAAGTTGTAAATGTAACTGAGTCTGTAGCTTGACCCCACATCTTCACCCGTATCAAAATTTCTTATCTTCAAAATTATGGCGACGTAATTCATTCATTTTGCAAGGCTCTTTTTCGTTGAGAAAAATATCTTCATCAAAAGGGAACTCCATCTCCCGATGACATAACGGAACCTATGCACTTCTTCTGTTCTTCTTCATAATATTTCGATCTCATCGTGGCCTCTCTCTGCCACGTTTATCTAAAACGGGTCATAGCTAGCATGATATTCTGACGCTCCACTTTTCGACAGGTATTCCCACCTGCAGGCCGCCCGGTGATGATCCCCTTAATCCGCTGCGACCGTTCCTCTCCCATGGAGAGCGTGGGGGCCCGTGCGGTGGGCGGCCCCGTGTCGGGCCCTGGGGCCCCCGAGATCCCCACGGTGAGCGTCAACGGCCCGTCTACTGTGGTCTTTCCAAGCAGACTGGCAGTGGGCGCTGACCGGCTGGCCAGAGAGAGGCCGTCGGTCACAGAGCGGCTCACAGCCGCCACGAATGCGTATGAAGCTGCCGGTTTCGATGATGTGAGTACACTTCTTGCTTCAAACGATGAGTTGCAACGAAAGTTATGATCGTCGGCGACCGCGCGGCTACCCTGAAAATTCCATAAGTGCTTCTAATGATATTGAATAGGCTCTTCGAGGCAAGCGAGCATGAGTGTCGAACACATCATTAGGTACTTAAATATCAGATGGAAAGGAAGCAATCCAGTCTTAATTTATTTTCCATAAAATAAATTAAAAGACTCTAAAAAATAAAGACCTATTCCGTAAGCACAGTCGTGGAACATTGTGTGTCATGCAAAACGGTTGTGTGTGTCATGTACTGCTTGGGCTTGCTCAGATAAAAACCGTTTAAGAAAAATCACTCAAGATAGAAGTACATAAACAAAAAAAAAATAACAATATATCTTACACAAAAATTGATACACGACAAGAACCGATTCTTCCCGATCAGTCACACCTTGTCGTCCACACTGTTGACGACAAGGTGTGACTGATCGGGAATATTCGACAAGATATAAGTTGACAAAAAAAATAGTAGTTACGGGAACAAAAAATCGATACAAAATCATCATCATCATCTGCCTAGCCTTTTCCTATGTTGGGGTCGGCTTCCAGACTAACCGGATGCAGCTGAATACCAGTATTTTTCTATCGGTTGCAAATCGGTCCAGATTTTATGCATGATAATGCCCGCCCATATACGGCTCGAATAGTAACTCAGTGGTTGCAGCAACATAATGTCCATAACCTTGGACTGGCCTGAGCAGTCCCCGGATTTAAATCCAATTGAGCACGCGTGGGATATGCTCAACGAAGGGCTTTACAAAAATTTCCCGAAAAACTGGTAACAGACACTGAAATTTTCATACATCTTCGTCGACCTGAGACCTTATGCCACAAGGAGATATTGATAACCTCATTTTGAGTATGAATAATCGTTGCAGCCGGTCGATTCTGTAAAAATCTCAATGTGAAAACTTAGGTGAAGTCTATCATTCCACCTGATGCTAAGGATTGCCACTATTGACAGCTCACTTCACATAGGTAAGTTTTCACGGCGAGATTGTTACAAAATAGCTCGGCAGATTCGTTATTCACATCCGAGATGCTAAAGATTATTAATGTTTATTCAGTAATCCATTTAATGATATTTCTTTATTTAATCACCAAAAATAGAAGTACGTTTTTTGTACATGGTTAACTTTTTTTTATTTCTATTATAAAAGCCATTTTTAAGTTAGTTTTTTATTTAATTTCCTATTAATCTATAAAATACTGCGCATTTTGATATAAGTACTTTATAAGATTTTCTAAGTAGGTAGTTTCTTTTCAATACAGGAATAACTAGAATATCCCTATATTGTGTATTTTTTTTTATTTATATTTTTATCCAGCTACATATTGTTTGTCTTTGTTGTTACAGCAAGAACTTGAAGAGGGACTACAAGCGCTTGAACGTCGTATCGACACTGAATTTAAGAACGCTGACTAAGTATTCATTATATTATACTTATTTTATTTACTTTGCCTGTTTATCGTGACATGAACACCAGTCAAACGTATTCTCGGATAATTGTTTCTGTAACGGAATATTTGATAGAGTTCTAACGCGTTATCGTTAGGTAGCGCTAGTTACTATTAGCACCGTGAATGTTAATTTAAACGAATGCCTGTGTGTCAACATCGTTCCTACAAGGTGAGCTTTTGTATAGACGTTTGGAGCTGGCACTACATTTGGTACTTATGAAAATATTGTTGCTCGTACAAAATGGACTTTTTTTTATCAGAAAAAAGGCAAATATTTTGATTGTTTATTCCCAAGTAGAGTGCCAGCAAGATATTTAATAATGGTTGTTAGAAATCCATTTCATCCATCATCATCTGTTCTTCAAACGAAATAAAACTAAATTTAGGATTTGATATACTAACATATTTTTTTCATACCTGGCCGCAAAAATCATTTGTTCTCTATCTCTATATTACGTACTAAATGTAGTTTCAATTCGTTTGAAAAAACCATCTGTACCTAAGGGTTAGCGAGCTACTAAAGCAGTCCCTAATAAAAACTCACCGTGTACGCTGTTAGGTCAAGACGGCTATTGACGTCACATCAAGTCCTAGGCCCTCCGGGTCGTAACATTGACACACCTCAAATTAATATAAAAATTATCTAGTGTCTTAATTGTATACACGTATGTTAGAGTTATTAGTAGTCCAGTCATAAAAACCTAGGAGTCAAATGAGTCTGAATGTATTTGAGTAAAACAAGTTGGATCATGTTTTCTAGATGTTTGTTTAAAAGACATGATATACTCGAATATAATAGATAGAGTATGTGCCAATTTCACCAATGTAATTGAACGCTATTAGCAAATCTAAACTGCGTTCAAGAGCTGTCAGTGACAATATTCCACCGCAATGATGACACTGACAGGTCGTAAAAGCAGTTTAGATGTGCTGATTAGATTTAGTTTCATTGGTGAAATCAGCACTAATTGTATTCCGAGGATTTTATGCACTGGACTATAAGGCCACTATGCTTGTCAGGGCCAGGCGGCTGTACCGTTTTTAAGGGCGAATTTCACCAATAAAACTGAACGCGATCAGCACATCTAAACCGCGTTTAAGAGCTCTCATTGCCATTATTGTAACGGAATAATAACATTGACAGCTCTTGAACGCGGTTTACATGTGCTGGTCGCGTTCAGTTTCATCAGTGAAATTCACCCTAATTCAGTTTAGCGACAATAACTGCAGTTCAAGATTGAAACATCGCTGCGATATACTAGGTGGCGCTGATGACACGACATTTGATGAAACTACGTATTCTATGATCCATTGATAGTTGTTTACTGTACAGACGCCAGCATATCAACTTTATTTTCAACTTTATTGCTAAAGCTTTAAGGTTCAAGGTTGATTGGGAAAACTTACTTCGACCTGTTTTTCTTGTCTATGGTCCTAGAATACCGCCACCTACTATACAGTCAGTTTCACCACTAAGAATGAGTTGATGTTATAATGTTAATCAATGTGCCTATATATGAATGAAAGCAAGCATGAGGTTTTATATATTGTAATTGGTTAATGAATAGATTTATACCGTTATCATCGACGTTTCTGGTTAGGGGTGAGACGGGCTGAGATTTGTACGTCTGTTTGACTATTGAGCCACTGAAATTACCTATTTATTTTACGGTGGAGGGTTTTGTATTTTCATACGGTCTGTTTTATATTCCGTTGCCTCAGTCAAGTACAGATTTGTTTTATTTACAAGTACATAAATTATGTATTATTTTTTTTCTTCTACTTTTTACATTGTTGTTTCTATTTCTTCTTTACATTTCGGTGGTTTTCTGGAGAGATTTAAATCTCTGTTGTGTCCGTTTCTTTCGTAAATGAAAGGCTAAATTATATTGATTATGGATAAAATTAATCTTTGATAATCTCCACCATCCCACTGCGCATGCGCATAGGCGTTTGTTTAGCGTCCGATCCATCCTGTTCTGTTAGTCGTGGCAACTTGTAGTGACAACATGTCTGTTGTCGTCAACCATCGTGCTGCAGGACGGCTTTCATTTCTATCACCTGGTCCTCGGTCACCATTCCGACATGATCTTGTCCCATCTATCTTCCTCTCTTCTATCACTGTGTCCTGATAGTCATCCGTCTCTTACCTGTTCCTCTATAAAATGTATAAACCAACAACTGACTGACTGACAATATAAAATTAAATGATTTTATACGGAAACCATTTTCGTAGATTTCATTAAAACCGCTAGCAATTCCGATAGTATTTTTGCATATTTTACTAAATGACAATTCTACGGTACCATCGCCTTATGCAAACGTTGATCACTTATGAAGTTTCTGTGACATATTACATTAATACGTTATTTGAATAATTTTGAGAAATCATTTTACACTTTTTTATGGAAAAATATTCAACCAACACATTAACATTAAAAAAAGACAATAGTATTTTGGATAAAAAATCAAATGCTGTTTGAGTGAAATTAAATTTACCAAAATGCAACCTGTAAAGTTTGAATCTCTTTTGAATACTTACCCTTATATGTTTGCGTCTATGTGACGTCACACGCAATGAAATGTGGCTGGTGAAACGCTTTGCAATTGTTCGGAACTTCGCCACATACAACGCAGTAAGCATAAGGAATGTAATGTGTATTTTTTTTTAAAGGATCGACAAAATTCTAAATTAGGTCATGGTTTCCATAGGGCGAATTTACCAAAACACAGTGTATTTTTAAACCTTGAAAAAGTGGTTCTTTTTTAATTGCATATTTAAATGACGCTCTAGATTCATTCCTAATGAACTATCACCTCAAATACTCTGGTGTCAATTTTATATCAAGCGTTTTTTTGCGATGTATTTTGAACCATTTGACAAAAAAAAAAACCATGGAAACATCCCATAGGAATATATTTCCATACGCCGCATCGCAAAGTTTTCAATATGCAATAGAAAACGTCCGATTCTTTTTGAGGGAAAAAACTGAAAACGTATCCTTACAATGAATAAGCTAATTAAATATATTAATATTCTTAAGGATTAGTGGAGAGGAAAATTAGAAGTATATTAATTGAGATAATCTGATGTACATCCTGCATGTTGATTCGTTAGGACTCGTGTGAGACCTTTGAGCGACACAGAACGACATTTCGGCCCTTGTTTAAAATTTCGGTAACGCGCGAGTACAACTGATAATTTATAAATCCTCAGAGAATACTGCCCTATATAGTTATTATCATTCGTTATTATGTGTATATGCTAATATAGCGCGTCGTAGAGACGCGGCCTAATGTTGAGAGCTTTGAATATCGCATGGAAATCTCGAATCTGTTTTTGTAAGCTCTTTATTCTTTTTTGAAATTCGGCGATCACCGACAGGATGCGCATTAAGCCTTTATTGAGATGGTGACGTCTTTTAACGTCGTGACGTCAAAATGACGCAGACACACGTTGATGCTGTGCTGTCATTCTGACGCAACTAGTTGTGACTTCAAGGAGTCAATTGGATGGAAACCATTATTATGGCGTGGACACAGCCCAAAAGCTGGCTGTCATTTTGGAGACGATTGCCGCTTTGACGAAAATAGGTCCTCTTTATTGATGAAATTATGCCTGTAATGCGGTTTCCTATGAAAATTTACAGTAGATAGTCCTCGAAAAGATCAGCCAGATTGTTTTTAAATACCATACGCAACAGTAACTGCTGTTTCCATAACGCGTAAAATATGCCAAGGAACCGAATTCCAATTGACATGTAACTCAGTCCTGCCTACTCGACCAACATGCCGCCAGATATCCGGCTGATACGTTACATACAGTCTGAAAATGAAACTCGTACAAATTGTTTCGATTATAATATTATTCGACTATAAAGTAGATACGCGTAGGTCGCTAACTTGCCGATTAGTACCTATTACGACATTCTTCCCAACCGTCTTCCCAACTTCTTCCTCTAGTAGTCTATAGTTAATTGCGTGTCCACGTCCCAAACCTCAATATTTTCTTTAATAAATATATAGCGTGGTTATTAGTTTAGATGAGTTAGCGTTAATAATGTTATTTTTTTTCTACGATTATTTTTATCCGCTTTGCTAGTCCGTTACGATCCGCAAACTTTGTCGATTCGTTTTATGAGAAATTAAATCGTAATAAGTTAATGCTGTTGATAGTTAAGTGTTAGAGAAACACCAATTAATGTAAACATAGATAATAGTCATTAAAATAGTCCAGAAGAACACAACACCGGTTCTTCTTGAATTTTAATGGCAATTATTAAATATATCCCATAATTATAATCAGAAAACGTGATATGTATTAGCTATAAATAAAACAAATTAGGATATAAATAATATTGTTGCTAGTTCCCTATATCCTTCTGCCTACTCAGATAGAACACAGACGTGGAGATGAGTCTGATTGACTCGTGAGGCCTGAATGAGATCGTAGACTTTCCGGTCCGTCATGGAAGGTCAACTATGTGTAATATAGTATCCTCCTTTAGTTTTAGACAGTCCACGACGTCATCGCATTAGCCTAGCCCTGCCGCCACACGGCACACGTCATGTCCGAACGCGACTCGTGTGCTGGCAAGCGCAGCGCCTTCCTTGCGCAATTCCTGAACATCGCAATCACTCCTGAGCACATAACACTATACATTGCTCCGCATGTTGACTACACGTACCTTGTCGATACATCCAAGCGATGGATATTGCTAACATTTATAAAGGCAGGCTTCCATGATGACGAGGGTTATTCAATCAGGGTGCTGCGCTTGCCATCAAATTGTAACCAACTAGCAAAGCTCGCTTCATATAACTAATTATTCTAGTTTTAAATAAACAATACCTTTTGATATCTAAGGCTGGTGATACATCTATTTATACTTTAGAAGAAAAAAAGTTAAAACAAAATATGTAAGGCTGTAATATAGATATAGCTGAGAGAAACAACTCAACGCCCTATCATAGTGTTTTTTTTTTGTTTTTTTTTTCTTTTGTAATTTATAAAACATTGACAGTTTTAGTTGTAGATGGAAAACTATGGACTCGCCTGAGATTATTCATAGCTTTCCTGTATACAACTGTTTCTGAATATTAAGACTATTATGTCCTAGTGATTCCTTTGTGGTTCGCTAATTAGTTACAATTAAACTTAGTGCAATTATGAAATTGCGTGCAATAAGTGTTTGTGGTGCGGATCGACTAGGCTCCTTCGATGTTTTCAGTACATCTCTGAAGCATAGTCGCCCATGCAATAATTTAAATGATACAACATTATGTTAAAAATAAAGTACAGGTTGGTAATTTGAGATCGGTAAGGGTTTGTTGGGACTGCCAGAAAACATTCTTGGGAGACAATTCCTAATTTATGAATTTATTTATTTTAACCCTATTTTATTTTCAGTCTCAGTCTCAGGGAAGAGAAAATTTCGCAATTTAAAATTTCATTGATACATTAAAATATAGTCAATATTTAAAAATAATTTGTATTTTCTCAATTTGTTATTTAGTTAATAATGCAATATCATGTCAAAATGCCCTGACTGCCGAACCTCAGATCGCCATCCTAGTTATACTTATCCAGATGGCGCGATGACGTAGTGTAGGTAGTCAATCCGCAACACAAATGCTGCAAAGGAGATCTATCGATAACAATTACACGATCTCTTTGCATTTACTTTATATGATTTATGAACATTAAAAAGTACGGTTCGCTTGTAACTAATGTTTGTATAAAGGTGAATACCATATTTTGGTGTATTTTTTTTCCTAGGAAAAGTCATTATTTATAAATAAAATGGTCTGTTTAAAGACTTGTAATAGGACTTGCGCACACAGTGCGATTAGCGAATATATTTTTTTGTATAAAAAAGATCACCTTTTTGCCTAGTTAAATAAATAAATACTAACCTTTTTGTTGAGTTTTTTTTTTTATTTAATTTGTTTACACGACACCCCTCATGTGCCAATCACACCACACTACAGACACCCCACGACACTTCTTCTGTCACAACCGACAATAAGTGCGCTTCTACACTGCTAATCTGCACCAGGGTTGGGTCGCTTCTGAACTACACACGGACACCGGTCGACCCGACCCAATTTTTATTGAGGCCTGACATACCTACATAATAAAAAGATGTGACGGCGCATCGCAGAAATCGGCTACGTCACTCGCGGATTTTTATAAGAAAATGTCCGAATTTTCCGATGCGACGCCGCATTTTTATTTGTGTCGGCCTTATGATGAATGTTTTTAGTAAACCCTCTCTGTGCTGTCTCCCTTGTGCAGTGTCAGCGTGTGCGAGCGCCACAATCCGTCCGCTAGTACGAACAATCTGAATAGTCGTAAATACATATCACGCATTGCAGAGCTTTGTCGTCATGCTAGTTCTAATTGGACATCTCTGCACTGTAGACAGATAATAGTATTTTTTTACATGCAAGTTAGTACAGACAGTCAATTTGCAATAGATTTAGATAATGCCTTGATAAAGTACAATTTACCACAACGATTTTTTCACATAATTTAATGTAGCAACGTCGGAACTGGAAAATGCAATAGCAGCAATAAGGAGAATGATTCATTCACATATTTTATGAGAGATTGTTTGTTTCCATATTGCCGCAATCAGAGTATGCATACGTACTTATTTATATTGATGCAGTCCGCTGATCTATTATTTTTCACATTTCTGAATACATCCTTTGACTGTCAGGCCATCACATCAGCACAACACACACACTTACATATTATTATTTTGTTTTTGAAGATTTGATATTAGGCGCGGCCATCATATCTCAGCTTTGACTTTACTTTGGTCTCCGCGACCAAAAGATTTGATATGAGGTAGTGATGTTGGCCGCTGCGAACATAGGGTCGCGTCTAAATCCTGGATCAGCGCGGGGTTGAGTCTTTCAGTCGTAATTTTATAGGATAGTGAGGGAATTTTATGTTCAACACCCATGGTCTGTTCACATAATGTACAGCCGATCGATTCTGTAAAAATCTCACCGTGAAAAGTTGGGTGAAATGAGCTTAGAGTAAGCTGTCAATGGTGTCAATCCCTAGCATGAATGGATGAATGACAGCTCACTCCACGCTCACTTCACCTAAATTTTCACGGTGAGATGGTAACAGAATCGCACTGCAGGTGTGTAGTAACAATTTGTTAAATAATAGTATGTTAATTTTTAGCTTAAAACCGTAGCTAAAAGTATGTACAATAAACCAATTCTATGGTAGGGTCAAATAAAATTAGTTAGCGAAACTCCGCAGACGTAATGGCTATCGTATCTCTAAACATGACAAACAAAAATAATTGATGTTTTGGGTCAACTACCGCAAGATAATGACTTGAATTAACCTCAGTAAAAAAAAACTGTTTTTTTTTTTTACGTATGTCAAGTAAATATGATTTATCCAGCGTTCGTTGATCCCTTAAAAAACAATCAACAATTTTTTTTTTGGTTTGTCCTGTACATATATCGGCACTCATTACGTCTGCGGTAGCTAATTTAATTTGACCATGCATATATATTGTAGGACGCATTTCGGTGCTACAATAGTTAACATATTTATATTTACTTATAAGTTCGTTAGAGGCGGTTAAAACTAAAATTCCCTCTCTGTATTATCGAGGCCCTATGCCCCGATAATAGATGCATGGCTGCATTTGTTTAAGAATGCATAAATATTCATTTTCATATAAATATCTTAAAAACTCGTTGACAAACGATAGTTTGTTACTTAACTATAAAGTAAGATATAATGCCTAAACTAAATAGGTATGTAATGTCTTCATTTTGCACGAATATTTACAAGTCATATACCTACAGAAACAATAAGATTTCTAACTTAATATAGTATAGTATTTTTATAGATCATAATTTAAAGTCAGTTCAATGTGTGGGAGTCTTTATAAAACAGCTCTGCCGCCATCCGTGGGAATCATCGCTTATGAAGTGTTTGTTTCCAGTACCTAGTCGTATCGACATCGTGCATCGTGAAGACAGCTCGTGGAGTTGACTAAACTTGATAGTTCCCTAAATTGGAGAAATGTACAAAATACGATAATTTAGTATCGACACCGCTACTTCAGTTGTGTCGTTACATCATTGGTGTATCTTTGCATGTATGATATCTGTGATAACCAACTATTTGTTAACTTAACTCTGCACTAATCGAATTAGATTCGGTAATCGGTTCTCCTCTTTAGTGCGAACGAGTGGTTTAGCCAACTAATCGACTACAGCTTGGGTGTAATAGTGTTTAGTAAATTTGTGACGAGATTTTAATGAAATCAATAAAGTAATTGAATTTTTTCAAAAAATTATGTAATCCTTTGTCTTAATCGTTGGGATGTTTTGTACGTTGTATTTGGACTGTGTTTGTATGTCACATTTTTATACACAAAAATTGCAAAGTAGGCGGCAGTCAAACAATTTTGATTCATACGTTTAACACGAACTTGATAATTTCTATATCATAGCTTATATTGAATTAATTTTACAAATTACTACGATAGAAATAAGAATAGCTTCCAACAATGTCTGTCAATCCCGAACAATTCAAGCCATAGTCCTTAAACTAAGGATATAATATAATAGGTAAACAGTTGAAGTCTAAGAAGACTGTATTTATACAGAAACCGTATTAACGTGTGTAGAACATGTGACATACATACATACAGAGAGGTCCGTTGTAAATATGTGGGTATTTAGAAGATCGACGACTATTTGTGTTTCTAGGAGAGTAAATTATATTTTTATTGCACTTTCCAACGAATCAAATGGGTATGGTATTTTTTTTTCCTTTTTGCAGTTGAGCCGATTTCGACTATTCTGCCCGTGTCATGTTTAGACGGCAGTTGTTTCTTGACGTAGGTCTTACCTACGTCATCATCTACCCAAGCATAGTAAGAATGTGGTAGTCTCTTGAAACATGCAGCATTCTTGATATTACACAAACTACAACGGTACAAGGCTCTTTTGCCGCGTGGGTGATATCGGAACTAACTCCGTTAAGCTTTTGCAATACATTTCACAAATTTTTTCCAACAGCGGCACAGCTGTCAATGTTATTCAAACCTCAAAACTTCCTTGCACTATTTTAATTTTTCAGGCTTTTTTGGTTTATTTTGCATAACTACAGCGAAGTCTGTAGATGGCGTTGCCTGGTGGCGATCCACCGTTGGTTTAACATATACCGTCAATATAAATTTAAAGGTTTTTAAAGGGGTTTTAAGTTCATTGGTAGATATCCTAATGATTCATAATGAATATCATGTATTTTAACTGTTTATCTTCATGGTCGTTCATAATCATTCATTTGATTCACGTTGGAAACTTTAATAAAATCGTCTGTCGATAACAACTGACATCTATTAGTTTCCTAGTGACTCCAGTCAAGTCGGGCTTATAGTTTATTTGTAGGTATATGCAAATAAATTGCCTGTAATTTTATATCCTAGGCATTGCAATTTGGTTGCCTTGTAAAAGCTTAGTAGGGTTCCGCAGATAAGAACCGTAATGTAAGAAGGCGACGGAACTCAGCGTGGAAGTCACGTATGTCAGAATTATTTATATCATTTAATTTGTGAAATAAACCGTTTTGTAGTAACATTTGTATTTTATTTTATACCCTTCCCTTACCTTTTATTGGCTCTTTCTTATCTACTACGACCAAAGATACGCAAAAAACTTTTGCGCGCGTTAGTATCTGCAATCGACATTGTTTTTCGTAGCGGCTACACTATGATCTACAAAATACAAGGTCAAAGTCAATGACCTCAAGTTCAAGGTCAATAACCTTGAGGTCTTTCCTCAGTGCACTGCTTCCAAGCAACAGCTGCGTATCACCATCTCCAAAGCAGAAAGCAGCAGTGGAGAGGTTCTTCAGAAAACAGCCAAAGTACCTACACGACTGTGCGTACGTAAACATCAGGGGGCCTAAAAATGCCACTTTGGCAAAATCATAATAGGATAACAATATGAATCATATTAAAAATCGTAAACTGGTCACAAACTGACAATTCATAATAATAATATGATCTGTGTGCAATTCATATCACGTAATTCATCTATTTGACAGTTTTGTATGGAGATTCGTAAAATGGTCACAAATAAATTAATTGCTTTGAAGTTTAATGTCAAATAGCAGATTCATAAGATTTTAGTCAAAAGCAACATCTCACAAATCATATGGGAGGTTTTGTGAAGAAATATTGTTATAGTGGCAGATTTAGGCCTTTTTAAAAAAATCTGGAGCAGCACACCCTTATCGAAACCATTTTATATCGCCGACGAAGTGTAGCTCTTCTGAAAATGAACAGTCTTCGAAATGCCGGACCTCGAGTTTGTTGTCGTATATAGGATAGATAAACGTGTTTCATGAGCTGGAGCCATACATAAATACCCGCCACGATGGCATAACTGCATAAATACTAGGTACCTCCAAGGCAAGTAAAATGATTGTGATAATATTAATAAATAATATAAAGTAAATAACAACTTTATTGCTCATAAGAAAAAGAAAAAAGTAGTGTGTTTTAACTAAGTAGTTCCAGATAGACACTATCATATATTTATTGTAGATGTTTACTCTGTACCCTCTCGATGAAATAAAAATTTTGATCATATGCCTAAATGACAACTTACTACAATCTTCTATTCACATTTTAGGTGTTGGGTACACTTAGTTTTTATGCATTGGATCATACCAGAGATTTATAGGAGCAAGTGCATATCATAAGATGCACTAAGTTAATGTATCTAACTGTATGAGAGCCGTGACACTAGCCCCGTCGAAATCATAACTGGGTAAGTAAGAATATATTTATATCACTAGGTACAATACCTATAGTAGGAATACTTGATTATAAGTTATTGTGGGGATAAGCAGCTCCTCCAGTTTTAACCATAGAAGGAACCTATTAGGCAGGACTAAATGTGGGTATACACATCTATTATAAACAAAGGGAATCTACTGTTAACAGTTTTATGATGTCAGGTTTTACCAGAAGTTTATGCCTGATGTTTTTGGCTATATTGGTGGCACTCACATTGCTACTGTTAGGCCTGCCGAATATGAGAAGAGGTTTTTAACCGAAAACTATTATCACTTTCATAAATGCTCAAATTGTGAATACCTACCTCATACCTACAGTTACTAACTGTTTTTGCTGGCATTCATATGTGTATATTTAATGTTATCTTGCTTACCACATGGGACTGCATGGGACTTATGTGGGTGTACTAAAAGTACATCTCTGCCAAACCCTTTAGGTATACCTATATTGGTGTGATATTATGTTATGTTGTCATAATTTACTTCAATTTTATTAAATAGTATTACAATTTATGAGGACATAGGTACATTATACCTTTTACTAAAATAAAACAATAGTGATAGGAAATAGTAGATTATGCACCGAGGGGCTAAAGTTGTGTCTTATGTCACGGGCGTCATATTGAATCTCGAGTGCAATGAAGGATTCGGGATTTAACTCCCGAGCGCAGCGAGGGAGTTAAGTGTTTAACTCACGAGCAAAGCGAGGGAGTTAATACAAGAATCCTGAATGCAGCGAGGGATTCAAGCTAGCCCAAGGCAAAGACACCTTTAGCCCAGAGGAGGATACTCTACTTTTTACACCTACTGTGAGAAAATCATAAATCATTGGAAATATTATCAGCTTCGGTTGTAATGAATTCAGGAGTACAATCACTTTCATCACTCGACATTTTATAATACTTTGTTGATAAATTTAAAGTTTAAATGCCAAAAGTTCGCGCCTTTATTGCGTCTACCAATAAGTAGCCAAGACACGATCAATTCGATTTTCAAAAAAAAAAGTCTCTTCTACGGTTTTGTCGTGTGTGTCTATTGATATCACTCTCATTGAAGTGGCGTTTGTGTAAACTAAGCTTTATACAGGGCTGGTAGAATGGTTTTGGATGATTGGCTGTATGCATTTTGAATTTAGATCGTCATTGGAGACGCTCGTGAGAATAGAGTATTTTTGATAAAATGTGATAAATCGACTGTAGTATAGATAGGTTTTATTATTTATTTATTTATTCACAAAATCCACAGCAATCTTTGCGCAGTTTACTTAAAATAAATTATCTAATGTTACAGCCAATTACTATTACGGTATTACGGCGCGGTACGGTATTTGTTATTATTAAATTTTTATGTTATTCCATTCCTTTTAAAAAATGGTTCGTAGTTATCTAATTATTCTTACAATATTATGTCTTCGAAAACATGGCAACGATATGAAGAAGCAGTCGTTATGATTTTGTAGGAAATCGAGAATATCATCCACGCGTAGTAAGGGTATCGAGAATAGCTTTCCTCTTTCTGGCACCAAAGGGTGTTTGTTAGTACTATACTGCCAATTTAGCTGAGCATGTGACATTCCAAATTCAAATCACATTATTGACCAGCGGGTCATAATGAAATCCAGTACAACATTATTGACCGGCTGTGCCCCCGGCCACTAATGACTCACTTTAGGTTAAGGTTGCTTGACATATAATTTGACATTTTCGAGCAGGTGGTGTGAAAAATATTTTATATATACAGTAGAATGCGTTTATTATGACTCCGCCTATTATGACGTGATTAGACAACGAAGTTTGGTTTTCATACAAAATTCTTCGTAAGAATTCCGGATATAATGACTTCGCTTACAGTGACATGTCGCTTATTATGACCCATTTTTAATCAATTTTGTCCGTTTATAGTGACCGACATGATTCTTTACACCTTCGGCAATGTTCGTTGATTACCGACGACGTTCGGCACGTGGCTTGTTTTTGTTTTAAATCTCAGTGGGTAATTGACAGTTGAACGTTACGCATTTTTTTGTGATACCTATTCTATGTAAAAAAATGTCATCTCAATGTCATAAAGCATTTACGATTGAGAGAAAGGTGCAATAATGATGCAGATTAGAAAATTGTAAGCACATTTGTACAAAGTGCTTAGTCACGTAGGTACTCAAATACGCATTTTAGGTTATTTTTTGTAAGCACGTGTCATTCTTATGCCTCATAATTTTGTTATTTCATATCACATTATTTATTGTTAAATAAATAAAGATTATTAAAGATCTAACAATCGTAATTTAGCTGCAAAACAATATAAATTAATTTTAACTGTCAAACTCGCAAATATGGCGCCATCATTATTGTACAAGGTGGGCCAAAAGAAGTCATCCGATGTTGTTTGACTCTCATTTTTTTTCTAAATGAAAAACTTCGATTCTGTTTTTTGATTATGTTTATTTGAACCTTTAGAATTTTATTGGCCAAGTCGAGGAAATGATATCGGCCAAATGGGCGCCGTCACAATTGGTTGCCATACGGGCTCGTTTTATGGCATGTTTCATCACTTCGGCGAGAACTTCGGGCGACAGATTCTCGCACTCGTGTCGAATGTTGTCCTTGAGGGCTTCCAGGGTCTCGGGCTTGTTCACGTAAACACAGGACTTCAAAAAACCCCACAAAAAAAAGTCTGCAACGGTTAAATCGGGCGATCTTGCGGGCCAGTGCAAATCGCCAAAACGAGAGATGTGGCGACCCGGGAACGCCGCCTTCAGAATATCGGTTGTGGCTCGCGCAGTGTGTGCCGTTGCTCCGTCCTGTTGGAACCACATGTCCTCCAGTCCTAATTCGTCCAATTGCGGCAGAAAAAACTCGGTTAACATGGCCCTATAGCGCGCACCATCCACTGTTGTCGTTTGACCAGCGGCGTTCTCGAAAAAAAATGGCCCGATGACTCCTCCAGCGTGAACAGCGCACCATGCAGTCACTTTGAGCGGGTGTAATGGCTCCTCGTGCATCACACTCGTGAATTTTCGGTGCCCCAGAAGCGATAGTTTTGCTTGTTAACGAACCCGATGAGGTGGAAATGAGCCTCATCGCTCATTATGATTTTGGTCAAAAAATCGTCCACTTCGTCCTCAAGATTGAGGATGGCTTGGGCGTAGGTTACACGCGTTTGGCGGTCGACAGGCAGCAGCTGATGGACTGGACTTTGTACGGGAACATGCACAGGTCTTTTACCAATATTGGCCTTAGGGACGACCGGTTGATGGCTAATTGCGAGGCACTGCGTCTTTCGATGTTTCCGGCGACAGCTCGACATCCTCGGCAACAGCGGCGATATTCTCGGCAGAACGGGCGCTCCGGGGCCGACCACTCTTGGCAACGTCTCGTGTGGTCCAATACTCTTCAAGGTTGGTGGCCAAACGGCGCAGTGTTTGCGCAGTCGGTGTCGGACGACCGGGGAATCGGCGACGGAATTCGCGCTGCGCCAACACCACAGACGAATTGTTACGCAAAAAAATAGACACGATTATTCCGCGTTCTTGAGGAGTGTATCGCTCCACGGCTTGTTCACTTGTATTCTACATCTGTCTAGTCCACAAATGTCAAAACAGATTTGACAGTGGCCGCCATTTGCAAAAATAAGAGCATAGAGCAATAGGGTGATTTCTTTTGGCCCACCTTGTATAAAAGGCGTGCCGCCATCATTGCGAGTACAGTCATCCAGAGGGATCTCGGGATAGAGAGCCTGGATGAGTTTGTGCGGCACCTCGCGAAGGAAATGTTCGCGCGTGCCGACGCATCTGCTTGGCCCCACGTCAAGCACATTGCGCCCTGGCACGCGCGCCCTCCTGACGCGAGACCCTTGCCCCGCGACCTGGTAGCGGACGACGACCCCATCGCACCGGACTGACGCCTCTAGTGAGCCGCACCCAGGTTACACGCGGCTCACTAGACTCAATTATACTCCACACTAAACATACATTCGCTGCGTAGCGTGTGCTAGGTTAATATAGACACGTTACGCGGCGAATTACAGACATCCACCACTACCCAGACGCCTAAACTCACACGTGTAGACGCAGCGCGGGCCGCGGCACACGTAGACACTGAGCGGTGTCACACAAAACAATACCGCTCACACACACACGACTGCTCCTTGCCCGGAACGTAACCGGCTAGCTCTGGAAGCGGGACGGGCGGGAGCAAAACACCACTATCTGTAGTAGCGTCGAGTCGGCACCTCTGTCGCTGGTCGTCCTCCGCCGGGCCTCCCCCAGGAAACTGGGGGTCTCACCTGGCGGGGACTGACCGCCGAGGTGTCGTGAAGAAAGCGGCGCTGTGAGTCGGCGTCGTGACGCTCCTACAGAAATACACATAGCAACCACACACATAGACGCGCGCAACTCACGCGCGTCATAAAACACCAGGGGCCAATGTTGCCAATTTAGAGGGGCCCGTATTGGCGGGCCACCGAAAAGAAATCCGCGGCCTGGGGGCGAAGCCCCGGTACCGCTCGCCTCGCCCCCTTACGGGGGCGACGCGATTTCCCGATAAGTTGCGAGTACAGTTTGTGTGCAACGTTCGTGGAGTTAACATCACCCCCTACCGAGTAAGTTGAATAAATTGTAATATTATATTTATTTTTGATGGTGTATTTTACTGTGTAGATTTATGCTGATAAATATTGTATAAGTTATTTTTGCTAATTAAATTGCAATACTATGTATTTTTTGAATCAGAATCAGAATCAGAATCAGAAATATTTATTTGCCAACAATGTAGGTACAGGTTTGAGGTGGTACAAAATACAATTTTCCGCTACATTCTACCTTACGGCGTGCAAAAACATTAGTTAGCATTACCATGACATTAAAATAATAAGACATCAAAAATTAATACACACAAATAAATTGTCACAATAAAAAGTCATTACATTAGAAAAATTATGTTATCAAATTATAAAATATTGCAAAAAGGTACTTAAAATGTCAATTACAAGAAAAATAGTCAAGGTACAGTTATAAATCTTTGTCATTCAAGAAGTCATTTACAGAGTAGTAACATTTTTGTAAAAGCAATTCAGTCAGTTTAGTTTTAAATATGCGTGTGGGGTGTTCTTTGAGATTATGTGGAATTTTATTATAAATGATTGGCCCCATTGACATTATATTTTTTCTTAATAGTGCCGAATTATATTTTTCTGTATGTAATAAGAACTTGTATTGTAGTCTTAAAGGGCCTGACCTTGACCTAATGTCGATAAGTGACGGAAATAAATTTAAATTCGACCTAACAAAAATGGACACTTCCAATATGTACAGCGACGGGAAGGTTAGTATATTTAGAGACCTAAACACAGGCTCACAGCTATCTGTAGATTTTAAACTTGACATTGAATAAATAAAACGGGGTTTGTATGAACTATTCTTTTATTCTACAAAATGGAGAATCAAACTCATCTCTGGCAAAGGAATTTACATAGAAACATACGTGCAATTTTTATTTTTATTTAATACCTATGCTATGTTTCTCTATTAAAATAGGTATTTACCTAAAAAAAAGAAGGTTGTTTTTTTTTCACAAAAATGCTTTGTATGATGTCCGCTTAGAGCTATGTGACGTGTTTGTCAATTCCCTTCGATGTCATTAAAAACGGATTCTACTGTATATTAACTATTCTCATCTTATATTAATAGAAACATAATAAATAATTAGTCTTTTTTTTTCATTTAGGTTTGCAACTCTGATTTGTGGCGATGCTAGCTGTGGAAGGGCCTTTTTATGGAATCATCATCCACATAAGACTCACTTGGAACAACTCCACCAGGCTGAAAAGGAAAATTTGTGGTTTTTAGGTAAGTCAAATCATCAGTCAATAATTAAAATAACTTTTAAATAAAATTACATTACAAACATCATTGTTTAATTTGAGTACCTATTATAACAAAGAAATATGTTTCAGGTGATGCAGGTTATCCCCTTAAATCAACGTTGAAGTCACCACCAGTGGACATACAGCCCGATACCTTTTTGCTTTATAAAGTTTTTGTTATTTTAATGTTAAAATATACTGTGTTTTCCTTTTTGTTTTATAATTATATTATTATGAGGTTTATAATTACATTATGTATGTAAGGAAAAATCTACATATTTTTAGTAAAAGAGGTGAAAGACACAATTATATCACTAGAAATAGGGACCAATTAGTTCAACCAGGTTTCAGGCTGGCTAAAGTAGACTCATCTTTCATGGGGTACTGTTTAAAATGTTACAATAAAATACCTCCCCAAATAATTGAACAGAATGAAACGAAATTTAAATCTTGTATAAAACGCACACTACGCAGCCAGGCATATTATAAATTGGGAGATTACATCGCTGATAAAAATGCTTTGCTAAACGCTGGTCCTGCTCCACAGGACGCATAAATAAATTGATTAGCATTTGAAAGTACTGTTGGAGCCGCTGAAGATTGTAAAATACTATTTTTGCATTATATAAATCCAATCTCCTAGTATTGTATAATTGTATAGCTCATGTGTGAGTACTATGTAGGTACATACTATAAAGCTACCATTTACTGGGTATGTCTTTCATTGACTTGAATGTGCCCTGGCGGCTGAGAGTATGTCTTGCTCACTCAAATGTCTCGCTGATGGTGGCAAATGTGTTGGATCATTTAGCTCCCTTCAAAATGGTTGAGCTGAATGGTGCTAATCCGTGCGTCATGTTCGTGAACGGGCGCCGTCAGTGGGGACTGGTCATCTCTTTGCTGCCATGGCTTATTTTAATTTAATTTAATATTTGGATTGTTTTAGGCTTTTCATTACGGATGCTTTTAACGTTCTGCATCGTTCTCACATGCATAATTTTTAACATGAATGATGTAACTAATACTTTGTAACCATATTGTGATTTAAAAGAGTGTCCATGGAGTTTCTTGCCCGTTCTTCTCCATAGGTACCTACTACGCTTTAGAATGGGCAACTAGCTTCATTTCTCTGACTGACCGACCCCTTGACAATTCAAAAGTGCCTGTAATTGGTTTAATTGAAATAAATACTTTCATACTTTCGAGTTTGAGTTTGAGTTTGAGTTTATATGAATGTTATACTTAATGTTTTATTGCATGGACAAAAAAAAACTAATTTACCTCTATGGGAAACCAATAAATAGTCTTTCGACTGCATCAGCAAGCCGCCCAAGGTTCTGCACTAGTAATTTGCCATATCAGCTGCAGCATGTTGCATCTCCACCTGAGATTATAAAACTCTCCGAGCCTCATGTAGTGCAGCCAGAGGGTGACCTGAAAACGTATTAAAAATAACATAATCGGTTTCAATAGTCATCATTAATCTTAACCGCAACATGAATAGCTGTAGAGTTAAAAAAATCCACTCACTGCGGCATCTCGCTTGCCGAGTTCGACGAGGCAGAGGCACTGTTGTTGCATCGGCAGGGGTCGGCTTGGTGCTGACGGACGAGTCTTGGTTACAAGGTGTGCGCTTGGTACGACGGTTACACACAAAGACTACAATACATATTACTTTACTCTATGCTACAATAGTATACTGGCTAGTTACACAGGAAGGACTTTAGACAACACAAGGGACGCTAAAAGAAAACCATAGTGTTTCCTCTACGACCTTATAACTACTTAAGGTGTGTACACACATCATAATCCGCCGCAACCCAGACCTGTGCTAGACTAGATCATAATCGTCTACATTATTCAAGTCATTCAAAACAATGATCTCAAGAAGGAATTTAAAAAAAAAGAAAGTATTTGTTTAACTAACAAATATATATATTTTTTTTAATTATAAAAGATTTTAAGTAGTTCAATAAATGAAAAATAATTATTCTACCTACAAATTTTTATTGAACATTATTAGTTTGTTTTGGATAAAAAAAAAATTACTTCTATTGGATCATTTTATACATTTAAATTAAATATTAAAGTTTACCGAGTGAAAAATTCAAAAGAATTATAGTTCATCCAATACTGGCGTTAAAAACTTAAAGCTCATCATAGGTGGCAGCACTGTTCTATGTCTACAAACCGTCTTTGTTTTGTTTATACATTAAAGAAAAATTATAGATCACACATTAATGGAAAATTACATACAATACAGAGTGACTTGTAATTTGACGTGTTCCTTCCAGGACGTGACAGTGGGACCAATTTCCAAGCATTAAGCACCCCATAAAGCCTATGCAAAAATTCATGGGATTCGAGAAAACTAAATTTTTATGTATTTATGAAAATTTCCCAGAATTTGGCACTAAATGTCACTTTTCTCTAAACTCTCGAATTTAATGGCTTTCATTGCTATTCCATTGGATACCAGATACTTTACGAATTTGATTGTGAACCATTGTAAGAAATCAGTATAAATCAATGATATATATAAAGCTCAGCAGTGAATAAACACCTCAAGTTGAAGTAAGTGCTTTCCTTTACGCCATTATTATCCTCTACTATCATATTTGTGTGAACTTTCGTAAAAATCATGTGTGAACGTGACAACAACGGCTATGATGCGCCGAAATACACTATGAGGTTTGTGAACCTTGCCATAGTGTATCCGTAGCCCCCGTTCGCCTTTAAAGAAGTGTGGCTGGGAGCAATGGGGGACTCCTCACCTAGACATCGAGTGATGTGGCAGGTTGACGGCACTATTTCCGACGTCGCTACAACCGGCATTTAGCATAAATATACTTACCCAAAAGAAAAATAATTATAAATACCTACTAAACACAATATACACTTAAATTATTATTTAGGTACCTACACAAACAAAGATAAAAAAAACGATATAAAATTGTCTGTCATGTCACTTGGTGACACGAGCTTGACGGCTGCGGCGCACTGCCACAGACAGGCGCAGCCAAACGCAGACATACGCGCGGGCCAAGGGCGCCCCGGCACCTCGCTATCAGAGCTCAGCTCTCCAAAGAGGATATTCCTTTATAGTATGTACGCTGTAAGAACTGGTTTTGCCCCTTTTGTAGAATACGAAGGACCTATTATATTTTAATGCTTCCTATTATCGCTGTACCAGGAAGTTACTCTTCATGTAATCTAAAACTTACCTAATTTACAAAGTTTACAAAGAAGGTTAGTGGCAGACTCCCTTGTTCACAAACTAAACTAATTTTAAGTTCTGTGCCTTTCTATTTCATTAAGGGCTGATGTTTTTAACCCCAAATAATTTTATCGGAGGAATAATTTTTAATTTTTGACAGTTCTTCCATACAAAAACTGTCAAACGTCAATTTCATTCCTCGAATAAAATTGACGATAATAAAATAATAAAATCTGGTGATGGAAAAATCAGCCCTAAGAAAAGGCCAGAAGATAAGATATTAGTTTAGTCCTGTCAAATTAAGATACTCCATAGACAGATTAGACGTGATTAAAAACATGGCTACTAAAACTATGTCAGGCGCTGGCTAATTTGACACGACTAAACTAATATTTATCTTCTGTCCTTTTTTTAATGAAATAGAAAGAAAAAGATGCACTGAACTTAAAAGCAAGGGAATCGGCGCCATTGTCTACTCAGCCCCGGATCTTCAATTTTTTTTAGACGGGGCAGAAACTGAAAAATGCCGCCCCCGCCCACTTACATTTACTTTTACCTTTATCATTAAATTTAAAATCCTTTATAGCAGTTAAGAGATGACCTGCCTGGAGAGAGATTGACGAAGGAGTTTTCGAATATAATGTAGCTTCATTACTTTCGCACGCACGGTAACCAGACGCGTGCTGCCGCGATCTGCCATTCCCGCGGGCGAACGGGCGCGTATTTTGAACTATGCCTACGCGCCTCGCGAATAATATTAATGTTCGTGCAGCACGTCTCACTCCGCGCTCTGGGTATCGGTCGAGTTGATATGGCCATGAAATTTCTGTACTTGTACTATTATTTATTCCGTGGTCAAAATTAAGTAAATGATGAGTAGTCCATTCGTCTGTAAAGTGTGAATTCGGCCGCCCTCTGAACTTGCCGCCCGGGGCATAGGCCCCGGCTTGCCCCCCCCTAGATCCGGGGCTGTGTCTACTAACCTTGTTATAGCCCTTTTTATTTATTTTATTTATTTATCCATTTATTTCAGGCATCAAGGCCCATAAAAACACATACAATAGGTACAATATTAATATAACTTAAAAATACTATAAATACATACAACATTATAATTACACTAAACTAACGCACACGAAGTGTCTGCGTCGTGTTTCGCTGACTGGTGTCATGTAGCCGACCACGAAACCGGCGGTACACAATACCCTTCGGCCAGAACTCTTCCTTGAGGAACTTCTCGAGATGATGTGTCGGAACACGCACCACGAACGACTTGAAGTCCGAGTTGTGACGCGACTCCAACTTCTCGACCCTCAAAGTCCAGTTGGTCTTCACACGCATGTACTCCACGATCTCCTCAACCTTCGTGGAGTGGTGCAGTCTGGACACGTACAGCTGCGTCGTCGGGATTGCTGGACGCAGCAGCATGTTGGGTCCTGCCAGCGCGGTGCCGCACTGGTTCTGACAAGGAGGCTTCTTCTTCTTCTTCTCCACCTTGATGAAACCATCCTCGTTGCACGCGTCCTTCTCTGGACCCTGCCTTTTCAAAACCTTGTTGGGTTTCGACGGGCTCCGTTTACCCCCTTTTGGTTTTCCCGCTAGTTTTACCTGCAAGTTCTGCGACTCAGCAGGCTTGTTAGCGGCTACTATTGCTGCGTAGGCTCGTTTGGGGGTCGACGAACCTACACACGTCGTTGTCTCTACCTGTGTCAAGCTAGGGACGTCCACGGCACGTGTCGCAACGCATGCATTCTCGGCAGTTGGTGACGAATTCGAGCCCGCCGACTCGAAACTGCAGATGGAGGCGTTTTGTGCCCCGCGACGCGTGTTCAAATTTGCGGCGTCGGCGTCGGTAGGTGACCTACTTGCAGTAATTGCGTTGCGCAAGAGCACTACTTCTGCCCGTAGATCACTGACGGTGTTGTTGGACACCTCCAGCTTATACTGCATCTCGGCCTGGCTTTGCTTCAGGAATGTAATGTCCTTCAGCAGCCTGGTGACGTCTACGTGGTCGAACGTGACGGGTGGCAGCTTGTGCAGATCCTTCGCCACGAATTCAGGCACGTCGTCCGGGTCGGTCTCCTTCATCAGCGTTATGATGTCCTGGAGACTCTTCTGTGTACCGTCCCTTCGACGAGACGGCATCTGGCTAACTTTGCCGAGCGTTGTGAACAGCAGCAACTTGGCACTGCTAATCTCTTCCTCTTTGTAAGATGACTTGCAGATCTAAGATGCTGATCTCGTCCATGTAGTCGATGGCATGTTTGATGAATGCCAATACTTCGTTAGCTATGAGAGTTTGGGAACTCATAACGGAAAACGGGCAGCGGCTATAGCCGCGCAATTCGCGAATATAATATTCGTACTGTGCAGCGCAAACACGACCGTACTCGACCGCGCATCGCACCGCACTGTACCTTTGAAGTAGGATTTGAGGTAAAGTGGATGTGAATACCTAACTTAAATTTTAAAGGAATAAAACAACAAACAAACTTGCTAGATTTTTAATTTCCAAAAATAACTAATCTACTGTATATATGTCGTAAGCTTTCCTTGGAAGTGTATTGCAACTTCACACTTTATTCTATTAATAAAATAATGTTTGATTACTAGTTTTATTAATAGGTGTCTATGGTTGGATAATGCTGGCGAATTATACATAGTGAATGTGAAGCATTTTAAAAAGTTTTTACAGGACACAAGACATTCGTTTGCCAATTATTTAAACATATTTTCGTTTTTAAACATAAGTATTTACATTTTTCCCTTAGGGCCCTCGCCCACGGCGACATTTTGTAGCGATGCAGTCGCGCGTTTAGCAAACGCGCGACAGCATCACTTCTAACGCGTGTTAGTCGCATTTGCAACGCGCTACTGCATCGCGATTGTATCGATACAAACGCGCGACCGCGTCGGACGACATCGGTAGAGAGAACGGAGGGGGCAGGGAGTGTGGCGCGGCGCGTGATTGGGAATCGGCATCAGTGCAACGAGCAACACAGACAGGTCCAGAGTGCATGCTATTGTCCGTCACAGGCGTAAAATGGAGTCATTTGACACTGAAACTTTTATTACGGCAATTCAGGAGCGTCCTGTAATATGGGACTCACGTCTTCCTGTGACTAATGTTGCCTCAACGGAGTCCATCTTGCAACTGTACTGATCCAAGGTATTTTTGTATCGTAACTGCATCGCGACCAAATCGCGTTTGCATCGCGACTGAATCTGGTCCCGTGGGCGCGGGCACATAGCTAGCGACTGCTTCGCGTCTGTATCGATGCTACGCGCGAGAGCATCGCGACTGCATCGCTACAAAAAGTCGCCCGTGGGCGAGGGCCCTTAATTGATTTTTAGTACAGAGCTTGAAAATGGTTCCTAGTATAGACAGTTTAAAGGAAAGCCCCTCTGTCGTATCAATTTTGTATAAGGGCCCTCGCCCACGGGCGACTTTTTGTAGCGATGCAGTCGCGATGCTCTCGCGCGTAGCATCGATACAGACGCGAAGCAGTCGCTAGCTGTGTGCCCGCGCCCACGGGACCAGATTCAGTCGCGATGCAAACGCGATTTGGTCGCGATGCAGTTACGATACAAAAATACCTTGGATCAGTACAGTTGCAAGATGGACTCCGTTGAGGCAACATTAGTCACAGGAAGACGTGAGTCCCATATTACAGGACGCTCCTGAATTGCCGTAATAAAAGTTTCAGTGTCAAATGACTCCATTTTACGCCTGTGACGGACAATAGCATGCACTCTGGACCTGTCTGTGTTGCTCGTTGCACTGATGCCGATTCCCAATCACGCGCCGCGCCACACTCCCTCCCCCCTCCGTTCTCTCTACCGATGTCGTCCGACGCGGTCGCGCGTTTGTATCGATACAATCGCGATGCAGTAGCGCGTTGCAAATGCGACTAACACGCGTTAGAAGTGATGCTGTCGCGCGTTTGCTAAACGCGCGACTGCATCGCTACAAAATGTCGCCGTGGGCGAGGGCCCTAAATAGGAGCAGTAGTTTAGCTGCAAATGATTTTTTAAGTTTTTGCACCATTTGAACATGATGTATATTTCTAACAGCTGATTATGTCTAAGCATAGATCATGCACCTTGCAACGATAAAATTTACGATGCGTTGTTGTCGCTCTGACGCATGTCACTAAAAGTGGGCAATGCAAACAAGGAAGCAATAAATACACACACTCTTGCACTTTCATTACGAGAGTGACAATCATAGCAAAACATCCTGCGCGTAAAAGAGACAAAAATAGGTCAATTCAATTCTCAATTCTTTATTGCGTACCATAATGTATATAGATAGTTAGTAGGAAATAATTAAATTAGTCACAATTATGGACCCTGTCGGGTACAGCATAGATCAAGTAGGAGAGAGGAGGAATAACGCTGGGGTTTAATGTGGTGAATTTTATTATTAGTTAAGTAGTTGTTGCAAGTTATACTGTTTTACTAATACAGAATTGAATATAATATAAACTAGGATTCTTATTAGCTTTTTTTGTAGGGTAAATAGCATGGGCGCGTCGGTGCTGTTGTGGTCAGTTTATTGCATCCTAAATTTTTGCGATCGGTAAGTGGGGCCTCTAAAAAACTTGTTTTTTCAGTGCGCTTACACTAAATAAGTTTAAGACGGTATTTCTTTTTTTTTATTGTGACAGCACACTATAACTTTTTTTGTGTGATTGACTGTTTTTTATTGTGATAGGACACGTAATTAAACTTTGGTTGTGTGTGTGTGTGTGTGTGTGTAATTAAAGTGGGTATGCCTCAGAGGTAAATACAACTGTTGAACTAAAAAATAGGGTTACTTTAGCATTTCACAAATTAAAGTGCTTAGCGACGGACAGTGATTTAATTAGAAAAATAAATAACAATATTCTCCGTCGGTATAATTTGTGCATTAATGTGAATGGAGGACACATCGAGAATTTAAAAATTTAGTGTGTTTGTTTTTGTGCGCGTACTTCAAAACCTTACCTAACATAAAAGCCAGACCGCTGCCGGCCGCCCGCCTCGACACGAGATAACACACGCCGCGCTCGCAGGCGGCGCGCGCGCGACGTTGCCACTCTGTTACCTAGGTATCTAAGACCAGTCAAATTTCTTTACAAAGGGTGGTTACGTTTTATTCCGATTTGTAAGCTAATTAGTTTGTTTGAAAAAAATATTTTCTCTTTTTTGGCGCTTTTTATTTTTATACCGTATCGAATTAATACTAAACACGTATAGTATACGTAGTGTAATTTAATGCCGCTCAGTCGTATGAACTCTGTATATATTTTTGGAAAACTCGTCCAGAATGTATACCTATCAGTTGTGTATAGCTATGTTTGAATATCGAACTTTATTCTGACATAGCTAAAGTTCAAAGACATAGTTAAAGACCAAAATTCAAAGACTGATTATAACCCCGAGGTTAAGTCGTCAGTTTAGTATAAAGAACCTTACCTAAGTTTGAATAAGGTTTGATATACAAAAACTAGCTCTAACGTTTAAACCAATAAAAGAACTCCTTTTGCCATGACACGATAGGTCTTTTAATGTAGCCCAGCTTTTTCTTCCAAGGGTGCAGCACTAGCGGTCAACATGTCGACAGGCCAACCTCAGAGGGAACCTGGAATGTGAGAAGAAACAGCAAATGAATACGAGAGGGATTAGATGTACTATAGTGAGTATCTGGAAACAAGAGCAAACTGTTAAAACAATGTGCCAAAGAGAGTGACTGTGCAGAAAGCAAGAGGTAAAATTACACTTATAACATTACGCTTGTGTTCGCAATGCACAGGCAGGGGAGTGCCATAGAACAGTAGCCGCACGTCAGCGGTAACACTGACTTTGAGCTGGTCTAGCATAGTGCGGAGTTTCAATAGAATAAGAGGCTCAAGGCCGAAGTGTTATCGCCGACGTAAATCGTAATAAGATAAGGCTTTCTTAAAATAAACTTTCATAAAAAAACAAAAAAAAAAAAAAAATTGAGGGTAGTCTATATTGAACATAATTATGTATTTTCTAATCTCTACTGTAGTGGTACAACCAGTGAAATTGAATTACAACCCAATAATAAACTACTGTAAATCAGCCTTTATTTTTCGACGCACATTAGCGGAACTTCATAATTATTTAGATATTTCTAAACATACAAAATTAAATTTCGTATTGCGATAAAGCTTAAAAATAAGTCTGAGCGGAGTTTTATTATGTAGTTTATACAGAGTGATTTTTGAGATGGAACCTCAAACAGAAATACAGAGTGGATTTTTGAGACGAGGCAGCAACGCTTGATTGATATCAAGAACAGTTTTTTGAAAATTGCCCATTTTCTTGCAGACTTCATTCTGTTCAAAATCTGTGACTGCAAATCAAAATGCCTCAAAAAGTTATGAGTAGTCTCGCAAGACCGTTTTCTTGTAGCTAAAACGGTAAAGGTACCTGCCGTTACTGCCCCATATCAAAAACCTCCCTGTATAGTTCTGGGGCAACAGAATACAATATTAATGCGGCTGTCGTTATACAGAAAAGAGCCTTGAGAGCTATGCTTCGCATTAAACAAACGGAGTCTTGTAGAGATCATTTTAAGAAACTGCACATTCTCACGGTACCATGCCTCTATATTCTGGTCCTGCTTAGTCATTTTATTAAAAACTAGCTGTGCCCGCGACTTCGTTGGCGTGGATGACGAAACTTATCAATGAGTTTTTTGTGTAAAGTGCTATTTGTGTAGAACGTTATCTATCGAGCATACTGGTTTTAATACTTCTGTCCCGGCGCGAGCCCTTTGTGGCTAATTACAATAGAAAACCAATTGTGTCTCATTAGCGGTGATTAAGAGGGTATATGATATCTTTACTCGCGGCATCGCCCGCGTTCTATAAGTTTTTTGTAGTAGATTTCTACTTTGGTACCTGTTTAGCAGGATAACCGATTGCGAAGCTAACGTTCATAGCAACGAATGCTCAGAGATAGTGGTAACGATCTATACGGTCTACGCCTTATAAAAGTAAACCTAAGTACCTACCTAATTATAAAAAAAAATTCAATAATAGAAAATAAAATACATACCTACCTAAATAAACCTATTTCTGATGATAACTAATCTAAACTCAATAAATAAGCAAAATCCCTAAAAACTAATATCTATACGAATGACTAATCCTACCTAACAGTATTATAAAATAACCTACGGGTCACTACGTACAGTCGCTTGGCAACATTATCTGACCCACCCTAAAAACAAACGAATTTGGACCCTCTGCCAGTAACATTAAGGTTTATTCAATTTATATGAGCTTATCAGACAAGTGCACGAAGACTCAACCAAGAATTACAATAATAACACAGACATGCAAATTTGATCTTTATAACGTTACCATTAGGTTATATGTTATAACTACTTGTTATAATATAATTAGTGTAATAGCTTATTTTAATAATTGCGTTCAAGTAATTCTGGTCTCGTGGTCTGTGTATAAGACTGAGAAAAACAACTTGCGAGATCAAATCCTGCGACGAAGATATTATTTTGCTTTCAATTTAGAATGTATTCCAAAACTATTTAATATATTATTGTAAAGAACTATAGACGGATGATCTTCATACATAAACTTTCTAAAATGGTAATATTTTCGCATAACTTGTAATAAGTGGGTAGTTGAAAAATAAATAGTCGTATTCATTATAAAACTGGTATTCAAATGCTACTAAGGGTATGCAGTGACTACGCGCAAACATGTTTTACCTTGCCTTACTAAATTGCAAAAACAACATCTCTTTACAATTTTTTATTTTCTATTTTATAGGTAGTTTTTTTATTATCATGTCTCAATGGAGTGATTATTTAAAATACAAAATAATCTATTTGCACCAGGAGAAGGTTGGCTGCTTGTGCTGTGCAAGAATAAACTTTATGAAGTATACTATATGGTTCAAATTCTTTAGAATATGCGTCTAGCATTACAACTAAGATCAAATTTCAAAGCGCCTTATAAGAGTTGAGTTGGTCTTGTGGTCACTCACTAAGGTAGTGCGGTGTTTATCGTTGTCTACGTTCGAAACCAAGTTTAACCTAAATATATCTTTTTGCTCAGCTGTTTTTTTTTTTTAATTATTTTATTACACTAAAGAAATGTAAAAAACATTTCTTTAATGGACGACGTAGGGTCTTGTCTTTTTACACGGGTAGGTTGTATAGGAATAAAAGTAAACAATTGCAAGTTTAAAATGTTTATTATTTCATTAAAACACTTAGGTAAGATAAAGTATGTAAATGCTCATATATATCCAAATTAATAGACATTTTATATTAGTATGCCATAATCAAATCTAACCATTTATAAACATTAAAAAAGGCGTGCTTATGCTTAAAAGTTTGTCATCGAGAAAATGAATTCATCTGTGAAATGCTTTACAGATTTATAGCTGCCTATATCCGACGACCGACGACCTTAAGGACCATGTAGATATAGAGAGGGAACGCAGGGCACTCGCTGTCCGGTGCAACATGTTGGCCCGTAGATTTGCTCGGTGTACGGACCTAGTAAAAATAACAATTTTCAAGGCATACTGCCAGAGTCTATACACGAGTAATCTATGGGTCAATTACACTAAAAGGTCGCTGGATGTTCTTCGCGTTCAATATAATAATGGTTTCAGGATGTTGTTGGGACTTCCTCGCTACTGCAGCGCGTCAGAAATGTTTGCGCTTGCTCGTACCGACGGGTTCCACGCGATTATTCGCAAAAAAACAGCGTCACTCCTGAGGAGAGTGAGAGACAGTCGCAACAGCATCCTGAGAACTGTAGCGGATAGTTTCGGCTCTCCCATTGTAAAACAGTTTGTGCAGAGGGTGATTGGTACTAACACTAGATAATAAGTTGTTTTAATATTATGTTACTAACACTCTATGGATTCTTTGGTCCGAAATAAAAATTATTATTATTATTATTATATCCTTTATTCAAATGTAAACATATAAATTATATTTTTAAATATTAGAATATAAAAGATATAAAAACATTTAAAAATATAAAAAATAGTAGCCCACCGGTATCGGGAACAGGGTCCAAGCTACCGGCGGTCAGGGCTCCAGAGAGAGGAACCTCCTGACAATGCGAGCCGTGTCCAGAAGTACCGCTTTCTGAATCAAGCCCTTGATCCAGCTGCCCAACGAGAGCCTCCTCAGGTGTTGGTCGAGGCTCTTGGCTATTAACCCATTGGCTGTCACGACTATCGGCACAATGATCGCTGAGTCCACATCCCACATGTCGACAACCTCGCGAGCCAAGTCAAGATACTTGATTTGTTTCTCTTTCTCGGCTTTCACGAGGTTCTCATCATGCGGGACGGTTATGTCAACAATCATTGCGCGCCGCTCTGATCGATCCACCACCACTATATCAGGCTTATTGGCAACAATAGTCCTGTCAGTGATGATGGATCGATCCCAGTACAATGTGATATTTCCATTTTCGAGAACTGGGTCGGGCACATACCTGTAGTACGGCACCTCAGATTCGACAAGGCTATATTTCAGAGCAAGTTGCTGATGGATTATCCTGGCTACAAGGTTGTGTCTATTATTATTATTATTATTATATGTAGTGAATAAACATGATATTTAAATAGAAAAAATCTATTTATAACAATAACATCACCACATAATCTGCAACATTTTAATGGTTTAACAATCAATCCATTGAGCATTTACTTACTGGTGTGTTTAAAAATACCTACTAGATTACATAATTAGTAGTCCCCTGCTATAACTTGCTGTAAGCGGCTACGCATAACGCGCACCATATTCCAACACAAATCTTTGCCATTTAAATATGTGCGTGTGGTGTGAGGGCCACTTTGTTAAAACTCTTTAAAAATGTGCTTAGGATTTAGTGAACATTCCCAAAGAATTGTGAAAGTTGGAATCAGATTTTGTGAATATCAAATAACCGAGTTATGGACTGTAAAGTTGGGCCCTCAGTTCTCACATAGAGGATTGAGGGCCCACCTGAACCTGATTAATTATGGACACTACAGAAAAAATCTTTATGCCAAAATCTAAGCTAATGCCAAACAAAATTTGTGAAAACAAGATATTATCGCAAAACACTGTCCTACTTTGTATATCTTCGTACAAAATGGGCCCTCAATTCTCATACGCGTAAAAGTTTATTACGCAAATAAAATTAAATCATTAACTTACAGCTACTGTTTCAAATCCTATATGCTACTAAATAAATTGTGAAAAATTGTGAAAGCAAGAACAGGTCACCACTTTTTGTTGTTTGAAACTTTAGGACCTTGATAAAATTCGGGCCCTCAGTCCTCCATTTCTTTTGCTTTCGTTTTATTAAGCTTATCGTATGAATGATAAGACAAATACAAAATTGACTCTTTTTGTGAAAAAAATTGTGCAACAAATTCAATACTAGAAAGAAATTAAAAGACCCTATATTGTATAAGAAAATCGAGTTTTATTTTTATTCTCTGAATTAGGAAATAGGGTGACCACAATTTCTATTAGATTGCAGTAAAGATAAGTAAATGTAGAGTCATAGGTGTTAATAAACTTTCTTCGGTTTTTCGCTTATCATCGTCATAGCATTTGAAATGACTATTAATTAATACATGACATTTGTAATGACCAATACTATCTGCGAAAGTTGGAGGAACGAATTCAATTGCTCCGATAAGTTCGTACACCTTTGATTTTATTCTTAGTGTGTGAAGTATATCCTGAAGGGCGAGTATTGTCTTCAGGATATACCTCACACAACACAACAAAATAAAGAAGACGATACAGCTATAATACTAAAACAAATGAAACACATGCAAAACGGTAACTTGTGTTCTACTATTAAAATTGAAAACAGACAATTACAACTTAAAAATACCTGTGGACTGGATTCTGTTTTTTTCTATTTTGTTATATCCATAACAAAATAGAAAAAAGCAGAATCCAGTAAATACCTCACACAATAAGAATAAAATTAAAGGTGTACGAACTTATCGGAGCAATTGAATTCGTTCCTCCACCTTTCGCTGATAGTATTGGTCATTACAAATGTCATGTATTAATTAATAGTCATTTCAAATGCTATGACGATGATAAGCGAAAAATCGAAGAAAGTTTATTAACGCCTATGGCTCTACATTTACTTATCTTTACTGCAATCTAAAAGAAATTGTGGTCACCCTATTTCCTAATTCAGAGAATAAAAATAAAACTTGATTTTCTTATACAATAAAGGGTCTTTTAATTTCTTTATGGTATTGAATTTGTTGCACAATTTTTTTCACAAAAAGAGACAATTTTGTATTTGTCTTATCATTCATGCGATAAGCGTAATAAAACGAAAGCAAAAGAAATGGAGGACTGAGGGCCCGAATTTTATCAAGGTCCTAAAGTTTCAAACAACAAAAAGTGGTGACCTGTTCTTGCTTTCACAATTTTTCACAATTTATTTAGTAGCATATAGGATTTGAAACAGTAGCTGTAAGTTAATGATTTAATTTTATTTGCGTAATAAACTTTTACGTGTATGAGAATTGAGGGCCCATTTTGTACGAAGATATACAAAGTAGGACAGTGTTTTGCGATAATATCTTGTTTTCACAAATTTTGTTTGGCATTATCTTAGATTTTGGCATAAAGATTTTTTCTGTAGTGTGCATAGTTAATCAGGTTCAGGTGGGCCCTCAATCCTCTATGTGAGAACTGAGGGCCCAACTTTACAGTCCATAACTCGGTTATTTGATTTTCACAAAATCTGATTCCAACTTTCACAATTCTTTGGGAATGTTCACTAAATCCTAAACACATTTTTAAGGAGTTTTAACAAAGTGGCCCTCACACCACACGCACATATTTAAATATTCCTGGGCAAAACGAACCCTTTCTTCGCGATGAGCAGGTGTCAATGTAATTTTCTGTGCTGGTTTATAATTCCTTATCTCAGCAGCGTATAAATGCCTTCTCACTGTTTCCTCTGAAATATTGTGGTTTATTGCGGAATGGGAAAAAATGGATTTTCAACATGCCTTGAAACAATGGCCCGGTGGCCTTCGAATTCGGGACTATACTTAATGGCTTTTGCTCCTGGACGAATACGCTGAATATCTCCATTGTCTCCATAACGTTTTAGCCAAAGTCTGACCGTATTTCTCTAAAACAAAAAAAAAAACATTTTTGGAACCGTGTATGTAACTTGTAAGGAGTGAATGTAGTGGTAAAATAGCCAACTACGCATTCATTAATCACAATCAATAAAATAAAATAGGTATAAAAACACTTACTGCTATATTAAGTCGACGACCAATCTCTCTAATTCCAATATTCTGCTCATGTAAAAATATGATTTTTTGTTTGGTATAAGTAGTCATTAAGTTGCGACATGCTTTTTTACACCAAATTGCTTAAAAATACTTAACGAGTTATGTGAAACGATTTACAAATGTGTGTGCGCAGTTACTGCTATTAGGCGTAGTTTAACTTTTGTCACATAAATGAATTTATTATCTACCTCACGAAGCAAATATATGTTTTACTTCGTATCCAACCATTCTTGGTAGGTAAATATAAATTCTGTGAACTTAAAGTTTTTTAATTTACCCACCTGTTTACAAGATAAATTATTAGGCGTAAATCATATTGGTCGTTCTTTAATAATGCAGGCAATATTGTAGAAATGAAAACAAATTAAAAAAGAAACTGATTAAAGGTGGACCGTGTTTTCGAACCCACATGTTGTTCGTCGCCAATCCAGCATCAAACCGCTAAGCCACAAGAACTTGTCAGGAATACGCGAAATTAAAGATTGGGTTCTAATTATGTAGTGTGATTTAAAAGCTTTTCAACTTTAATGTCAACGAGATAATGATTAAAATAGCTTAACAAAATGATATATGTATAATGCCGGTGGCTCCGACAACGTTGCACGAGCGCCGTCTGATAAGCTCATATAAATTGAATAAACCTTAATGTTACAGGCAGAGGGTCCAAATTCGTTTGTTTTTAGGGTGGGTCAGATAATGCTGCCAAGCGACTGTACACTATCAAATATACTTTAAAATTAAAATCTATACCTATACTTTAAAATTAAAATCTATACCTACGACTTATAAAATAAACCTAAATAACTCTACCTTAAACTGTACTTAGTAAAAACTAAAAGGAATAAAAAGGTCGCACTGAAAAGCACGGTTTAGAATTGCAAATAGCAGTTAAAACATACAATTTATAGAATGCTAATAAGAACGAACGCTCGCCACTCGACACGTACGTTCAAATCAAAGTTCAAAAAATGTATGATGTGCACGCTCAGACTCCGTCCTTATATACGGTAGCGATCCGTGGCGGCCGCGCGCCACGCGTGTGCTGCGCACGGTGCAAGCCAAATTCAACCTTCAGCACTAAATTTACATCATAACTTAGGGGCGCTGCACACGGCTAAGATACTATAATATTTTATCTTAAGATACAATATCGCTCGCCATGCAAATTCATCTTAAGATACGAAAATATGAAATATTATTTAGTATCTTCGTCGTGTGTGATAGTCCATTGAATTGTATGGCGAGCGATATTGTATCTTAAGATAAAATATTATAGTATCTTAGCCGTGTGCAGCGCCCCTTAGTGAACTCCACTGCGGGTGACGTAACCTAAGACAAACTAATTATTTGCGGTTGGTACAGTAATCGGGTCTAGGGATCGAACCCCAAAATTAAGTTTGTTTTTTATTGTATATACTTTTCCGGGATAAAAAGTACCCAGTGTGGTGCCCAGGATATTAAAGAATAATTATACCAAGTTTCATCGTAATCGAACCGGTAGTTTTTGCGTGATGCCTGAACAAACAGACAGACAAACATTTTTTTAATCACTTTTTGCGTTGCCATTTATTTTTTTGATATTTTCAAATACATAATTTTCACTTCTACAGATTTATTATAAGTATAGATATCCATAAGTTTGAGGCAGAAGAACAGAGACATATCAGAATAAAAACGCGAAGAAAGGATCTACCTAATTTCATACAGCCTAAGCTTAATATTGTTAAACATGCCTCAAGAGTGCAATCAGTAAATATGTACAGACGCCAGCAAGTCAAGCTACCCGAAACTGTCAAATTTTCCTAATCAACCTTGAACCTTAATGCTTTAGCGATAAAGTTGAAAATCTATTACAGAAATTTGACAGATTGTAGTAGCTTAATGTGCTGGCGTCTGTACAATAAATTGCCTGTACAATTTAAAACTCTATGAATCCAAACGCATTCAAGACAAAATTAAAGTCATTGATATTGAAGAAATGTTATTACAGCCTATGCTGTATCATTGAGAATCAGTAGTTCGAACTAATATGAGATTATATTTGAATGACTTTGAATGATTTATGTATGTAACATTCTGTCATGACATTGCATCTTAATGAATTTTATTGACATACATTTCTTAGAATTGAATTTATATTAAATCTTGAACTAATTTTAAGTTAAATTATTATAATTAATATTAAGACTAATAAATAATGTTGTGACCAATGTGGAATGTAATTTTTTTCTCTCTCTTTTCTGGCTTTACGATGATTACTAGATTTTGTGTAACATTTATTGTTATTGTTCGACACTGTTCGACACAAATGTAAAATTGATGAATAAAAAAAAAAATATATATACTTTTATCTGTTTATTTTATGAGCAGCCTACTTGTAAGCGTGAAAGTTCTCATTTCCTCTGCCTCTGCAACATGTCGACAGACGAACATCAGAGGGAACCTGGAATGAGAGAATAGACAGCAAATGAGTAGATGTAAGTACTACAGAAGTATCTTGAAACAAGAGCAAACTAGAAGTTAAAATTACACTTATAACATTACGTTCGTTTTCCGAAAGGGTTAGGCAGAGGAATATTACCTATAGTACATCCATAATTAGCATCTAGACCAGCCGGTATATTCTTTAAAAGCCTCAGCGTAAAAACTTTGGTAAACTGGCAAAAACTGGAAACTGCCGAACCGTCTAATCGGCAAAACTGACCAACCAGTGGAACTGACTAATCAACGAACCTGGCGAATTAAATAAACTGACAAATGAGGGAACTGAGGAGTGATACGCGGACTCATTATGTACCAACTGAGGCTAGTAGGTACTAGCCTCAGTTGGCTTTTCAAGTAGGTACTTGAAAAGCCATAAATCGCAAAAAAAAAACATTTCTCATAGATTTCATATGAAATTAACCAAATTAATTCCCACCACCACCTATATTCAGCAACACAATTTTTTTTGTATGTTATTTTATAATTCACTTATAAAGTTACGCAAATGGACTTCGAAAAAAAAGGCGGTCATAGTTGTATTTCTTCATTATTGTATCTATAGTGGTAAAGCCAGAGAGCTTTAAATTCAGCCCAAAGAAATACGAAAGACAATGACCAAAAGCCTTTTATGTTTCGGCGGCCATAAGCAAAACTTTATAAAAATAACATTAAAAACGAAATTGTGTTTTGAGATGAAGCTCAAAAATCAGTCTGAGCTGAGTTTTATCAGTTTACACAGGGTGGTTTTTGAGATGGAACTTCAAAGCGATATATTTATCGGATTATTTTATGAGCACCTACCTGGGTATTCCTTTTAGCATGAAAGTCCTCATTTCCTCTAGCGGTCAACATGTCGAGATGACAACCCCAGAAGGAACCTGGAATGTGAGAAGAGACGGCAAATTAATAAGAGAGGGATTGTACTATACTGTATATCCAGCCCTGAAGGGTAATTGCATAACACATTATCAGTAGCAATAGCTTACATTTTGACAGTTCAACAATATTCATTGCGTTATTTACGTTGCTGAGCAGACAATTTTTTCGAAAATATGAAGCAATGGATTAGTAATATCCTTCAAAATGATTCTGATTGAGATTTATAGTGTGTTACGCAATTGGGGTGTTGGGACTTAAACGTAACAAAACCAGCATGCCGCGCAGTAGGTCTCTTTGTTCTATTGAAACTCCACAATACCCTAGCGGCTAGCCCAACTCAAGGTCAGTGTTACCACCGACGCACTATTAGGACCAAATTAAATCGGCGCTAGTGGACATTTGATTTTTGAAAAATCAACTTCAGTTTAGTTCATATTTAGGTATCAGATATTTTTTTACCTTCCATAATATTCATTAATATAGCAGTTTCAACTCCGTACTCCTGATAGGAACTGAGAAAACAAAATCTATTTTTAATGTACGGAAACGAACCTTTCAGGTCGTTTTTCTCAAAACTATCCAGAACTGTAATAATTCAGTCCAGGTCAGTCAAATTTCTTTACAAAGGGTGGTTACGTTTTATTCTGATTTGTAAGCTATTTAGTTTGTTTGAAAAAATTATTTTCTCATTTTTGGCGCTTTGTATTTTTATATCGTATCGAATTAATACTAAACACGTATAGTATACATAGTGTAATTTAAAATGCCCCTCTGTCGTATCAACTCTGTATATGTGACAATGGCGTTCAAAAGGTTAAAAAAAACCAAAAAGAAGTCGTCCCAATAAACTAAATTGGCAAAATTGACATTAAAATGCCAAAACATGGTACTTTGCAGGGAAATTAGGTCCATTTCATGTCCAGGGAGCATTTTTAACCTTTTGAACGCCATTGTCACATATACGTGACAAACGAAATCTTACCCTGAACGCCAACGTCACAAATATATGACAAAATACACGTCGCACCATTTTATGAAATAAACAATTTAAGTTTAAGCTTCCGTCTATATTGTATTGCATGAAACTAATATAAATAAACCACCCCTATCGAGAAATATGTTGTTTTATAAGTAGATGTTAAACGCGTATAAAAGGAGTGCCTCACACGCCGTAGTCCGCTATATGTGACAGCTAGTGTTGTGACATATGATTGTAAAATCAATAAAAACTTAAGAAGATGAATATGAAATTTTAGTCCAGAGTATATTATTTGTGTATAAGTTGGTACCAGGAGAAATAAAACGTATTTTTAAAACAACTTAGCCTTATACAACCATGCCTCTAGCTACACAATCAAAAATAAAATATGCAAATGTCTAATATCGACACTTTTTAAACTCATCTCTTGCGCATTCCTAGCGCAAACCAATATTATCAGTCCCTTGTACGCCATAGTCATAAATGTATGACACAGCGGTGACGTCGTAAGCGCAGGCGATTAAGTTTAGTGAAGTGCGTTAATTTTATTTTTGTATTTATTTATTATTAAAATATCGTGTAAGTTAGTTATATTATAAACTGCGATCATGCGTGTAATGACTACCGAAGAACTGTTTCGAATATTAGAAGGAATTGGAGATGAGGTAGAGTTCTCGGAAGCGGAATCAATACTTATTATTATTATTAGGTACTAAACTGATGTTCTTCCTAGTATATTATTAGGTACATTTTGTTAAAGATTTGTGATATTGTAAGACTGATTCGTAATAATAATTATTAGGTATATGTAACTGTTGGTTTTTAAATTATTTCTGCGTATTTTTTACACGTAAAAAAAAACAATAATTAAAATACTGATTTCAATTTTTTTTTATTACTACATTAAAATCCTTGCGTATTTTAGATATGGATAGGTATTATATTAGATAAGAATACTTATTAGAATCGATAACCAACGTGTACACTGTTACATCCCTAATTCGATGCGAGAATTTCATAAAATTGACTGGCAAGCAACGCCATTGTCACAATACCATGACAAGTCATGTTGAATAGTGTTGTAACCATATTGTAATAAATATATTTTTTTAGTTTTCTAATATCTGCTTTTTCATTGATAGTCTCTGTTAAATGCTGTGTAAAGATTACTATATTGGAATATAGTGGCAGGTTAAATAAAATTTCAGTGTCGTGAGTACGGTTTATTAGAAAATTAAAGACGAAAATAAAAACTCAGTTGTATATCGATATAAGTTTTGGAATCCCTATTTTTTATGAAGGTCATTTGACAGAAAAGTGGCCTGGCGTCAGGGGTACGGCGATACTTTTATACTCTGGCGTTCAAAAGGTTAAACCCTAGCATTGTTCTGTATATACAGATGATTTTAATAAAATTAGTAACATTATTTATTTCAATGAAAACATATAAATTATATTTTTAAATATTAGAATATAAAAACACTTAAAAATATAAAAAATAGTAGCCCACCGGTATAGGGACCTGGAGGGCTCCAGAGAGAGAGGAACCTCCTGACAATGCGAGCAGTGTCCAGAAATACCGCTTTCTAAATCAAGCCCTTAATCCATCTGCCCAACGAGAGCCTCCTCAGGTGTTGGTCGAGGTAGCATTATTATTATTTGAGTTATTATTCTGTGAGCTTTCTTTAAAATTAAAATAAATAAACCCGTACCTTGTTTTACCACTCGGTGGCCTCAGTCTGCAGCTCCTTGCCGGTCTCGTCTAGCTTCTTGATCTGCGCGTTGGCATCAGCTGCATGAAGAGCTATAACACCGCGTCGTGGATCACTGCTGCTTCCGCCTTTTGACGTACGATGCGGGACTTCTTTTACGGCTTCCTGTAAAAACAAGAAAGAAAATATACAATACATATAAAATACCCTACATTGGTGCCTATAAAAAAAAAACACGGCCTGTACTCTCCCTTCATTGCGTCTCAGACAGCCGTATTGTCAGTTTGTCTCGTTCTGCTACTATGTGATAGCGCTCACCTCGCGTTGTGCCCCTCTTGTTGTCTCGCACCTTATCCTCCAGCTCCCTCGCTCGCGCGACAGCGTGTTACTGCGCCAGTATGCACTCACCTCTAATGCACTACTCTCCTCAGTTTCCCTGGGTCTAACGCCACCGCCAGCTCTGCTACCTACATCATAATAAAACATGAATAGAAGAATAATAACAAAAAATAAGAAACAAAAAGCCTCATATTTCAGACCCATAACCTCCATTTGATTAGTATACAAACAACTTGGAAACTAGTGTTAGTACTTACATCTACCAGAGAATCAACACAAACTATATTTATGATTACGTCACGGTGGCAAGTAGGCGTATCCAATGTTGCAGTATGGGTTGCATGATAGATTTGTAAACGTTACTAGAAACATCATGACCAAGCTGTTCAATCTTTCATCAGTCCCTTTCTTTTGCTTGCTGTGCTGTTTCTGAACTCACTTTTTGTGAATCAGTGCTCCCGCATGCCTCGTTTGGTGCCTTCAGCGTGACTACTCGAACTAAGTTGTCGCTGACTGGGTGCAGTTCCACTACTCAGCCCATAGCCCATTTGCTTAGAGATAGATTACTTCCCTGACGAGAACTAGTTGCCCCTTCTGTATGTTTTTGTTAGTTCGTTGCCATTTGTTAAATACCTTAATTTATTACAAATTAGTGAAGGTATTTTTTCCTGCTGCGATCCCAACCGTGTTGACGCATGAGCTCAATTAGTTTCTAGCTGTTTCTGATTTCTATAGCTTCCGTTTCTTCAGATTCATTGATTGGTAGTGTTAGCGTTGAAGTCCCTGCGAGAACGTGAACGGTGAGAAATTCCAGACCTTCCACATCCTCCGATAATGGACACAGCGGCCTGTTTGTTCATGAACGCTTCGTTTGTGTAAATCGAAGAAAATTGTATGTAGGTAAGCTTCCCATCATCTGTTTCAGGTGTGCTTTCATGGAGAATACAGTAGCTTCCCTTAAGCCTCCTGGTACAGCCGTGAAGCTGTTTCGCGTGGAAAGATTTCCGGGAGTTTTGAAAAATGGTGATTTTATTGATTTCGACGTGTTTTTTTCCGTATATTTTCCGCTCGCGCCGCCATATTGTTACATCCGATATGGCGCATTAAATAAAAACCAAAAATACGTTTTTGACGATATCTCGTCTCTAACTCGATTTTGCGATGAACATGGTTATTTATGAAATAAATTAAAGTAGAAAAACTATATTAATTTGAGCGCACGAGCGACGCAAAGTCTGCTCCAACACGCATTTTGGCCAAAAAACTCATTTTCACACCACCTTGAGGTAGAGTTAGCGGCGCGTTTTTTTTGATGTGGTGTCCCCAGTAGGCCTAATCCACACTTTCTCAAGTTTAATTTATTTCATAACCATTTTCATCGTAAAATGAGTCAAGATATTATCAAAAATAACGTGGTTTTGGGTGCCATTTTCCCAAAATGGCGGCACGAAAGATACGAGGTGGTGGAGATTATTATTATTATAACCCCCTTTTTGAGCACCAAATGTCTACTATCCTGCTGATGACCAAGATGGAGCGTTGAAGTGCCACTCAATTTGAAAGTCATTGATTTCTTTAAACAACTCTGAGGGTAGCATCGTTTTATGAAGTTGGAAATCTTCATTTAAAACTCATGCGGCTTCGACGAAGTTGGTTCCGTTATCGGAGTAGATATTTTTTGGGTTGCCTCTTCTGCCGCACATTTTTTTAGTGCTGCGATGAAGGTTTGCTTTGATTGGTTCGAAACAAGTTCAATATGCATTGATTTAGTGCTCATACATATGAATATGGCTTTGTAGCCTTTTCAAGTTTTTATCCCGCCGCCATTGTTTATCTTTACATCCGTAAAGACAATAACAGTGTGTGAAAACGGCCTCGATGGAGAGGTCCTTTCTTTTGTTTTCTTTGGTTGCCCATCGACTGTTCTGGTCAGGTTGTTGCGTTAGACGGCATCGTATGCGTTGTCGCAGTATTCTCTTGACAGTTCAATTGACGCTGATAATCCAGTAAACGTTTCTAGTGTCGGCTAGCGTTAATCTTGCTCCACCGTGTAAGGTTCGATGATGCGCCATTTCAACAATTAAGAGAGAGTAAGTCTTCCCTCTCCTGGGACGAGGATAGGGTGTTAGGGATCTGTCGTTTGTGGTATACGTTTCTTTTGAGATAAGGGCTTGTTTTTGTTGCTCCTAAAGCCATTAGGGGCCTTTCCACCACAGAGTAAAGTTGACCAGCTTTTGCTGTGGTTTTTTCGTGTTGCGCAGTCGGCAGGAATTTTGTTTGTCTTTACATAACCCTAGTTTACCGCAGACAGGATGTTTAATTCTTTTTCTATGGAATCGGGTGCATTTGCACCCCAGCCAATGTTTTGAGTTTTTTTTTTATTGCGTAATTGGAGCCAACCAACCGAGTGGATCGTAGATCTTGCTTATTTCTGACAATAGCCTGCGTTTAGCTAATAAAATGGAATGTGTCATTTGCGTATTTCATGTGTCCGTGTGTTTTGTTGAACTCTTGTTTTTTGAAGTCAACTTCGTAATTGTTACTTTTCTCTATCGTCTGTAGTTCTTTGAGAATATATGGTTCGTTCGTGACCATTTCCGTAAGACGAACCTTTCTTCAGTAGCCAACTTCTTTCTTTTTAAAGTAACTTTGTTGACTTTATAGTACGGTGGCCCGTGATAGCGTTATCCATATAAAATTCTTTAAGTAGCTCCTTTAGGGCCAGAGGAAAAGCGTTACCATCATCTTTGGCTAGCTGTTGGAGTACGCATCGCTATGACTGGTGCGAGTTTGGTCCTATTTGTTAGGGTACACAGCACCATATCTCAAAGGTTCTCTTTGTGAAGTTGCTCCGAATTATTTTTGAAGACATTGTTGATCTTGATAAATATGGATTTGACGGTACATTTTTACAATGTCCGCCGTTAGAACATATTATATATATATACGCCGTATACTCGGAGTCTGTTTTCATTGATACTTAAAAAAACAGTTCGTAGTTTGGTCGTTGTTGAGCACTTCCTTAGATAGCATGTCCTTTTAAGATTAGGCCCTTTTTCTATTTAATCGTCTAAGTACTCGGAGTCTGTTTTCATTGATGCGTAGTTTGGTCGTTGTTGAGCACTCCCTTACATCTTCCTCACCGTGGTGTGGTAGGTGGGCTTGTATTCGACACGACGGATTCTGTCAGTGGTTTCAAGTGACCTAATTCCATGTATTCTCGGATGAAATCTTTGTATAGTTTAGTGAAGTGTTCTTGTCTCGCCTTTTTCATTACTAAATAAAGAGATTGTGTTGTAGCTTAACGTTTCGAGAGACCAAGGTTTTATTCGTAGTTAGCGGTCATCGGCATTTTCACCAAATAACGCCCGTTGTTCTGTTGTTTCTCTGAAATACGAGGGCGGAGTGATAAGTCCGGTAAAAATCTATTTTGGAATAAAATGATCGCAAATTGCGTGGAACCTCCTTGTTCACAACTCTTTTGAAGGACTAAATTATAATTTTCAGTCAGTACTGCCGGTTATTTTTTTTTTTTTGACAGCCCTTAAAGGAAAAACAACTGAACACGTTTTTGCAAAGACGGACAAAAGTGAATTTCGTGTCGTGATTAAACATTATTTTTTGCGCAAAAAAACTAACGGAAACGAACCAAAAATTTGATAAGTATTATGGGGACTCTGCTCCGTCGATTAAAATGATTCACAACTGGTTCAACGATTTTCGGTGTGGTCGTACAATCACAAGTGATGCTGTGCGTCCAGGACGCCCAGTTGAGGTCACTACTCCAGAGATGATCGCTAAAATCCACGATATAGTGTTGAACGACCCAAGAGTAAAAGTGATGGAGATAGTCGAGATAGTAGGCATCTCAGACGAACGTGTTCGCAATATCTTAAACCAACATTTAGATATGAGGAAGCGATCCGTGCGATGGGTGCCGCGTTTACAGACTGTTGATCAAAAACGCACGCGTGTGACCACTTCGGAGACAGGTTTGGCGTTGTTTCAACGGGATGAAACCGAATTTTTGTGTCGTTTTATAAGTTACAAGGAAACTACGTTGAAAGATAAATAATAATAATTAAATTAAATTGACTACTTGTTTAAATTTTACCAGACTTATCACTCCGCCCTCGTATTTTTCACAGAATTCCTTTTCTGTTGTAATTTCGGGTTCCGAAGGGTTGTCATCTATTTTCCAAAGTATTGTTAAGTTGTAGACAAGCTAACATTATAGGTTGTAGACAACCATTCTTATTAGTTTAACCACAAACAAACATAATTTTAGACTGCTTTGTAGCACGGCACAGTAACCAGCTCGTCTCTTTATTTGAAGAAATATATAAATAACGACATAATAATCAAAAACTACTTGTTTACTATAATTTTTTTCATTATTCCACTGACGAGACCAGAACTGATAACTAAATCGTGATCTGGATTAACGATATAAATTTCTCTCCGACTGGTCGACATTTTACGTGCCTAGCTCGTTCTTTAACCAAAAAATGAACATTTCCATTCAACGTGGCAATGTTCCCAGTCTTCTGGGCACAGCGTTCTAGATGACAGCGATGCAGATGAGTAGGTACTTCGACGACTAAGTATCCTTTTGTTTTATATTTATTTGTATAAAATATCTGCGTGCCAACTTACATCCAAATCCGTTCAGATGTTTTTGCGTGATTGAGTAAAAACTCCCAAACATAGAAACTTTCACATTTATAATATTAGTAGGTTAGTAATATTTATATGGTTAGTAGGTTAAGCCGTGAAGAAAAAATCATTTTTTATATTTTATTATTTTTATGACATGTAATTAAAACTAAGGTTACATTTCATCATGAACTGCAAAGTCAATCATGAAAACTACTTTATTAAATGTTCAAAACATCATACAAAACGAATTCCGAGATTAAATATTAAAGTTAATAACAGTACAAAATGGTGGCGATTTTATACAGCTAAGTGAAAAATTATAAGTCCAAATTAATGTTGTAATCTGTATTCGTAAGGTTCACATGCGTGCCATTATAATTACATTTACAGTAAAAATAGCTGGCATAAGCTTATATTCAGTCCTGCGGGTTAATTGACTGGGCTGGCATTCTAACCTTCACACGAAAACGTTAACCATCTATCAGATCTAAAATACTGCTGCAATATTTTTGTTGTATCATCTAAAGTTTAAGAGATCCGCATTCAAAATTACCTAAATATAGATTTTTTTAGGACTGATTTTTTTCAGACTTATACTTATGCTGTTTAAATTAGTTCAAAACATTCAGGCTGTTGAAAAGGACGCCCACGCTTAAGCGCCGTGTCCTCAGTTTGGGATGAAAATAAAAAATTGACGTGCCACCAGAAAACCAAAACGTTTAGTAAGAGAAGGAAAACCATTTCCCAGTCCAAACAACAAGTTACATGGTGTATTAAGATTTGCCAGCCCAGGTTCCCACAGGAGTACAAAAATTAAGACTTCCTAAGACTATAAAGCGCAATCTTATGCTAACTTATACTAATTGTGTTAAGTTATAAGTTGTGTGTTAAAAATGCTGTCTGTCTAAACATCACCCAAAGTAACTAAAATTTAGCTCAAAGTATGTCAAATTTCAGCTTATTTGAATGTTAGGAAACTATAAAAATCGATTACTCTAAGCGGAAACACAAAACATCTGTTATTCGCTTTACCAAACATGTTCGAACTCTAGTTTCTCCAAATAGTGTCCCGCAAAGTACGTAAATTATTTTTGTATTGCTTTGGAAAGCTGTGGGTCCGTGTGAGTTTTTAAAACTACCTTGGGTTTATTGCCACCCTTCTTTTTTTCTTTTTCTAAAGACTGAAAATCCAGAACAAATCTTGTTAGCGAACTTTTTCTTTTGGAGCTAAATTTTAGTGACTTTTGGCGATGTTTAGACAGATAGTATATTGTATCGGTTGTAGACTACTACTTAAGAATTTATATAAAAAAATGTTTACAAACTCGTTAAATAATGGTTAACAAACATGGGGGTGGTGCGAGAGGCCCTTGGAAAGGACTTCCAAAATTTTGCTTTGGACCTCGTTTAGCGGGCCACCCTGTATACAGGATGACTTGTAATTTAAAGTATTCCTTCCTTCTAAACTCTGAAGTTATACTCTAACAAGGCTTTCGACGTAACCAATTGTTCAAAAAAATGAAGATACAACGAGAAGTTATTCAACGATTTTCTAAAATCATCTACATACATGAACTTGGGATGGATTTTCGCCTAGGCTGCTTAAATGTCACAAAGGGGTCACACTGTCACGTCCTGGAAGGAATACGCCAAATTACATGTGAGCCTGCATAATGAATCACACTCCAGAGAAACACGGGAAAAAAGTGTATCAAAATAATGAAAGTTTCGACATGGGAAAGAACTCTCAGGCAGCTAGCTGTCCGGGGCCTTAATGGTAGATAGTCATCTGGTGTGCACTGATAAACTTTAGATACAGGGAATTCGTCTACGTCAGGGCTGTCCAACCCACGGCCCGTTTGCGGAGGTTGTGCGGCCCGTGACGTAATAGATCTTTACTTATCAAAATTGATTGATGAGTTGATGGACCTTTGCTATTTTAATGGAAGTGCATTGAATAAAAATTCAGGGGACGGGAATCGATGGAGGATGGCTTGAAGGGTGTTTTTTTTATTCGTATGGTAACAAGTTCTTTTTTATCACCATTAGTGCCTGCAGCCCTCCAATCTATTTAGTAATTTATACTGGCCCGGGATCGTGTCTGGTTTGGACAGCCCTGGTCTCGGTTATCACTTAACAAGTTTATGTGATCGAATGTTTAGGTATATATGAAGTGTAAAGCAAAGTTTTTTCTTATTCTAATGTAGAAACTAGCATGCAATATTTATATTAAAATTCTTAAGTGGTAAGTTATAGAAATTATAAAGGAGATTCACCAGACTTGGCACTGCTATTTTTTCTGCGGTGACTTAAGTTAATAATAATCATAATTCTTGTTTTTAAATTTAATGATTTTATATAATAATGTGAATTCTTAAATTCTCCGCATAAAAAAAGTAACAAAAAATATTAGTTGTTATTTCGATTTCCTATTTAACCCATACATAATTTTTTTTTCATGCAAGTAACCTCACGTGCCATTAGCATGTCATTCACGGAGTATGGAGTATGGAAACAATAAAACCTTGACTTACTCACAAATAATTAACGGGAGGTTATCCGAATCCAGAAGCTAAGTCTGCCGTCACTGGTGTCAAAACGGTGAAAAAACGTCGTGAAGTAGTCGGTGTGTCCTAAAACCAAAAATTCGAAGACATGTGACATTTACCAAACTGCACTGGGCCCGCGTGGTGTATTACGGCCCACTCCCTTTCACTGAAAGGAGGCCTGTGTGAGGAACATTATACTAGCCCAATTTGCCTGTTTTAGAATTAATTTTAAATGGTCAAATTAGAGTAGTCATTTAGGTCTTGAAAAATCTGTTGTTACATACCCTGTACAGTAACTACATCAAAAATTATGAAAAAACTTGATTTTTTGGCTCCAATTTTGTCATAATTATAGATGTAATTACTACATGTTTTATGTAACAAGAGATTTAATTGCTTCGAGCTGACAAATAATTTGGTTTACATTAACCAAAATCAGAAATAAGGAAAGTTGCGCAATGTGGTGAGTTGCCGGCAACCTTTTGTGTTGCTGGCAACTGACCACATGTTTAACTCAGCAATTTATGTTATTTTAAATAACATTTCTGAAAAAAGTAGTGCAGCTTTCGTTTAAATATCGAGGTTTACATTAAGCTTGATATCAGAAAAGAATCGAGTTGCAGTAACAAATCCTAACCTTTTTTTATATCTTGGGAAAGTCCTCATTGATACCCTCAGTCTGGGAAGAACGGGAGGTTATGTCGGACTCCTACCGACTAAAACCCCACTGTTCCTTCCAGCACCATGAGTCGGGGGCCCGGGAGATACTCGTACATTCACCGCACCCCCAAACTAAACCTAACCTAATATCTTAAAAATAAACCGTATTTGTTTCAAATGACCTACCTTTATTCTGCAGCTCCAGCAGCTGTGGCTCCGGCTGCTGGGGCTCCGGCTGCTGTGGCTCCGGCCTGCTCCTTTTCGGCCTGCTCCTCTTCGGCAGTGAGCCGTGCAATCTCTGCCCTCTTTTTATCTAAAATGTCCCTCAACTCCTTGCGCTCTTCTAGCATGTGGAATACCGAAGGTTCCTAGGACAACAATGATTTCATGAACTCGTTACTTTTTATCATCTTTTTCACAGCCTGTCAAGAGAGCCACCAACGATTTTGACGTGAAAAAGTGTTATTTATAAATTATAACCAATTTACTAAGATTATGTCTGGACTTTAAAAGAGACTGTGACCTCTGACTTTGTTTCGGCCATTCTTCTCAGCCTAGTCAGAGGAAACGCCGACCTCATCTAGTTTTTAAAATATGATTGACGTGTGAAAGAGTTTGGAAACCTACTTACAAAATGAAATTATTTATCATTATCATTTACTGAATAAATATTTTTATTGTGTCTCATTAGTTGAGGCTAGATGGTTTAAGCACAGTAGGCAATTAACGCAGTGACGTGTGATCATGATCACTAGGAATAAAACCGGCTTACTTTCGCAAATAAATCGTCAAACACACCAACACCTATAGAAATAATTTATTTTATTAACAGACTTCAAAAACGAAGAAAGTTCCATGTTCGTCTGGATGTATTTTATTTTTTTAATATATATTCATTTTGTTAATCTGATTTGGAAGATTCTCTAGAGGTGATCCCGTTTAAATTTGGTAAAGATCTGATGAATACGTTCGGAGATAAACAATGGAACTCCTCAATAACAAACAGTGCACGTAGTGTGATTTAATTATTGTACTGTGATTGATTGTTTGTGATCAAAGACAATTGCTGGTTAGTAAACTATCGGCGGTCACCAGATCATGGTCTTTTAAGACATCCCATAGAACTCCTCATCGAGGAACAGTACACATATTGTGAATGGTAATCGTACGGAAATAAAGTCGCTGTGCATATAGTGGTGGTACACGAATTTGTGAAACCACAACTAAAAAAATGTGAAAATCAAGTTATTTTGCACTTGGTAGTGTTTTCGTGTTATTGGTAGACGGTTGTAATTTTTGTAAAAAAAAATAGTTTTTTTTAAATACTCTTTACATACTTGCACTATTAATACATATTTGCATGCCTAATAAAAGATAGATTGATAACGGATCACCCATTTTACTGTTACGTCTTATTTTATGTTCGTACAGTATAAGCAAATAAATACTTACTTACAGCCGAACCCAATAACCTATTTACAGATAGCTACTGATGGTAGCCAGTATAATTATAACTGTCAGTATAATATAATCATACAGATCGCTACTGATATAGATTATTGAGACGTTAATGCCAAGATAGATAGGTTTGTCTACCTCCAGTATGCCAAAACTAGTGATAGATAGGTAATTGGGTTCGGCCGTTAATCGTTACTTAGCCACTGTGCTAACTCACATAGATACAACAAATGCAATGAAATTGTTTATTTCTGTAAGTAGATAATTTTAAGGCACTTTAACACGTCAATTACCGGGCGATATTTTAAAACTAGATGGCGCCGACAGTTACTAGCCGACTGCTCCCTGAGAAGAAATGCCGAAACAAACTCAGGGTCAGTCTTTTTTAAAGTACAAACAATATATTATTAAGATTTTATGTCAGTCTAACAATGCAGGGCCATGTCTGGCGGAACTTTTTGAAGACAAGAGCCATTGAAGCTTAGAGTCGACCTGTCCCGACAGACGGCATACATGCATCAGTCATCGTGTAGCTCAACCCATTTTAGGGAGCTCAACGACCTGTCACACGGACATTTGCGTATGCCACATAAAAAATAAGTGTAAGTGCGACATCAACTTAGGTGAATGTGGCGAATAAGGAACTAACGTGAAATGCACTGGTTATTATATCTCTCTTTGCAAGCAGCCCCGAAGTCACTTTCATAATCATTACAAAACATGTCGCACTTTAAACAGATAACCGACCATCATCTTGGGGCCGCCGGTCATTGCGCCATTCGGTTGGACCATGTCACCGTCAATCGTGACGCAGCGGCATTTCACGGACGGATGGAACGCCAAATGTTCGGCTATATCCCAGTCTCGGACCACCAGCGAATTGCCGAACACCCAATTCATGGCTGGTTCGTACTTGCTGTCGTAGGAGACCAGGTCCAGCGCCAGCATCACGTTCTCCGGGCCTCCACCCTGTCCGAACACACAAATTATAATACAATATAGTACGATTCCGCTACGCTGCTATATGGCCATGTCAATTATCGAAAGATGACGATGAGGTGACGATGATGATGAGGTAAACAAGAAAAGGTATGAACTTTGGCAACATTCGTGCTGAAAAGTACTAGATATTTGTATAGCTTTGGAAAGCTGAGGAAGTTTTAAAAACTACTTTGGGGTCATGTACACTTCTTTTTTAAAGACTGATGAAGAAGAAAAAAATGATGAATCCGGAACGAAACATGTCAAGCCAAAACTTTCCCTTTGAGCTAGGTTTTAGTCACTTTTGGTGATAGACAAAAGTTATTTTTTAAGAATCGTAGACTAAAAAAATGCGACACAAAGAAAAAACTCTGAAGTATTTCCCAAAAATATTAAAAATCGTCTAAGTAGCTCCCAAACTATAAACAATCACTGAACATACTAGGGGATGTTTCGGGAAGCTCTTGAAGAGAGACTTCTAAATTCTTTGGACCTCCTTTCATAGGCTACAAAGGATACTCACGAGCTGCTGCGCGAGTTTCAAAGTCTCCCTGTTGATGCTTTCCCCGCTGATTGTATCGAGCATGATGAAGATGGTGCTCCTCGGCAGATTATCTTTCGACATAAGCGCCATGCTGGTATCCTCTGAGTCCACCACAACGCCGTACAGCTGTAAAAAGGCGGGTCACAGTCCTTTCACAGTTATTTTACTTTTGACAGCAGCAACCTACAGTTACTATAGCAACCTTACTGCAACTTTTATTAAAGTTATAGATTTAAAAGTGATAGTTTAATGCGCATTTCATCGTAATAGCCTTTGAGTTTACAAATTTCCATTTATTTGCAGATCGTATCTGAAATTATGAAGGTATACCTGTGACGACCGGTTTTTTTCGGACGCTAGTAAATTAGACAGTTGATCAAAAGTGAGTAAAATAAAGACTTTTTATGTTTTGACGTTCCCAATAAAAGCGCACATATTAGAGAAATGATTAAGGTTTCGTTTAAATGCGAAACCATAATTATTGGCATTTTGATGTCCTAAAAAATTGAATGTGCACGTGCCACTATTTTAAACTACGTAAAGACAGACATTGAAAGTAACGTACCCGTTCTCCAGCTACAATCTCCAAAGCAGTACTGAATCGCCGATCATACCATTGTATTAAGCTGCAAATGGTTCCTGGAACAACACATTCTTTTAACATTCCTACTTTTCATGTCAATGTCAATGTCTTTATTGTTGACCTACGTAGTGAGTGACTTGTGCTGTGTTTACGTAAACGTTGACCATGTCTTATTCTAACGTAGAATATGTTGATGTGACTGCAATTATGCAGAAGCACGCACTCTGCCAAGAACGTTTTGCGTGTCTATTATACCGTCGGCAATGGCATTCCAACGTGTGCACAGACGAGACCAACATCCAGCTGACGCAGGCAGACCGAGGACCCGAGACAGTGACATCGAGGAGCAAGTCTTGGACTTGTTTGAGCACGATCCAACGCGATGTACGCGCTCATTTTGTTTTTTTTATGTATTGAAGTGTTACATGTAGTTTTAGCAATTATCAGTTGTGCCTAAAAATACCGCGTAAACCAACATTTTCAAAGGTAAACAACAGCTGACAATGTCACGAACTTGTGTAGAAAAATAGGTAGATAAGCGGCGGCGGTGCACCGGCCGCGGCGGCGCCGATCAAAGAGAGTGGCGGGAACGTTCTATCTCTTTCTGGTATCGCGTCATAGCTTGCAGAATGCAGAATTGCAGAGGTACGAAATCAGTTAAACATTACGAATATTAATAATTAAATAATTATTTTTGTTGAAGTCTTTATAAATGACTTGCTTTATTACGTATGTATACTGATTCGTAACGTAGGTAGAAGGAACAACAGGGTTTTTCTTACATATTGCATAAGAAGGATTAAATTTGGTGAGTGTTGAAATTGGTTTGAAACTGTAGCCTTCCATAACTGCAAAATTTAGTTTTTCGATTTTTTTTATCTTGGTGTCAATCTATCATTGCTCGTCTTGTGGTGTAACAATAAAAGATTTCGTATATTATAAAACTTGTAGGTATTCATTCAACATAAATAAAATTATTTTCATTACGTAAAAAGCATTAATATGAGCCAGTGCCACATACCCATAATTTTCGTGCCGTCCATGCCCGGCTCGGGGTCGGGATTTATAAATGTGCAGCGCCGCAGCAGCAAATCCAGCCTGTCACTCAGGGGCTGTTTGGTGCGCACGTCTTCCGTTAGCTCGTAAATCCTGGCCAGCCGCTCAGAACTGCTCAGGCCCGAATGCTCCGCCTGGCGAAAACTGCTCATACCCGAATGCTCCGCCTGGCGAAAAAGTAACAAAAATATTTTATTTGAGACATGGTGAAATTATGTTTTTATTTATTTATATATACTTTATTGTACACCACAAAAATACATAGCATAAAAAAATACATTAAACACTACAAAATATACAATGGGCGGCCTTATCGCATTACTGCGATCTCTACCAGACAACCTTAGAATGGACAGTGATTTTCCTGGACATAAAATGGGACTATCTACTAATAGGTGAAAATATTGTATACAATACACTAAACATAGATACACAAATATATACATATCCAAAAACAAAACACATACATATCCTAATAGTTTTTGTACGTAAGTAGATCTTTTATCACAGTTTTACACGCCAATCTTTCGGTATTTTTTTAAAAATAGTACTATAGGAAATACAAATAGGTAATAAAAAAGGAACATTTAAAAACTTCACTTGGTCGCAGCGTGCGGTGTTTTGAAACGCAATATCTATAGAGACTACTGTCCATCATCATTGCTTTTCTCGTGAAAAACATTTCCGCTGCTTTCTTGAAACTTTTGTGAATCAGGGGCGTTATGGCACGTCGTCATTTAACGCGGGAAGACATGCTTAGGGTATTCTGGAAGCAGGACGCAGGCAACGTAAAACTGCTGACGCTGATAACGGGCAGCCAAGCGTAATTTGGCGACTATGGGCGCGTTACAAGGCATCGGTAACGTTCAGGAACATCTTTATGTTCCTGAACGTTACCGATGATGATACAGGTTCAATACTCAGAGACAAGACCGCTTTTTGAATAGTGCTACGAGGCCTCAAATTAAGAACACTCCAGTCCCAGCATCAAGAGGTCATCAGTGACCAAACCAGGCTCGCAGACTGCTTAGAGTTCCAGCTCTGCGACGCGGAAATCGAGGATGTCATTTAGCCATCGCACATTTGCACTGCGCCTGCACACACTGCCAGGCTGGCGATTTTCTCGGGAGTAGAGCGTTAAAAGCATAATTTAACACGGAAGAAGAGCTTTTTTTTTCAGAGTATGGAGCAATATTCCACTTTCAGGTATGGAGTGTCAATAGACAACGTGATACTAGTTGGTGGACTTTCCCTAAGGCCAAAGACGCCCGTCTAGGGTGGCCAACCTGCGCCTGTGGCTGCCAATATCTCACCTCAGGGCCCTAATTCACTATGTAAACTACTTCGAAACCACGTCAATTCCTTAGCTAATCACGAGATCTGCTAATAACTTATTCTCTATGACACAATGAACGAAACCGCGCGAAATGAACGCGAAGTTGGCGTGGTTTGAACTAATAAAATACCACGCTTGACAACCGTACGTGGTTTGCACGTGGTAAGATTATGCGGGGAGTAATAATTACCATACAGAATTGGGGCCTTGTATAAATAATGAAGCTAAGTTTGAAATAATCTGAATCGAACGCAATGTTTTTGACTTCACTATTTTTACCCCTCGTTTACACCAAGGTATAAAACATGTATTCTTCTGTTTTCATGTATCGTTTACAACTAAAACAAGTTCAAATGACAAGTTTTATACAAAACTCACCAAGGTATAAAACATGTATTCTTCTGTTTTCATTTATCGTTTACCTACAACTAAAACAAGTTCGAATGACCAGTTTTATACAAAACTTTTTTTTCTAGTGAACATAATACCTAACAGTATAATGTCTGGCACAGCGTCAATACGTGTTTTATATATACACGACATGGTTTTGCTATATTTATACTAATAGTAAAGCCGAATAGTTTGTTTGTTTGAACGCCCTAATCTAAGGAACTTTCAGTCGGATTAAAAAAAAATGAATTTGTTAGCCCAATTCTGGAGGAAGGCTTTAGGCTATTTAATTTAGCATCACGCTACAACCCTTAGGAGCCAAGTAAAAATAATAAAAATCAGAAAACGAAGTAATAGCGCGGACGGGCGACAGGATGCGACGCGGTGGGTCGATGGCCGAAATTTCACACGGACGAAGTCGCGGGCAAAAACTAGTCTTCTATAAGACTTGTTGCTGACTTGTGTGTTGACTTGTTGACATGCCTATGCTTATGCATAGTTGCCGTGAGGGGTCTGCGCTTGCAGCCCCTGTCATTGAAATAAAATTATAGGAACAAAAATATTCAGCAATATCCAACTGCTATTTCCGGGAGCTGGGGCTCACTCTTGCATCCTAAACTCCTAATTCTTAAGCTTCTTTGTTAATCAAGTCCCTTTTCTAGATGACTGAACGAAAGAAAACCTATACAGGGTGGGATGCAAAAAATGTTGACCTCGCTTCGATCGCTCTGCATCCTACGGTCTCTTAATGGATAAGCTTTTCTGCATAAGTCGATAATTTATTAAATTGATATAAAATGTTACATGAAAAGTGTTAAGACAAAACAGAATTACTACGAATCACTTCTTGTTCTTTGTTGAGTAGTGTACAATGGTGAACTACATGACGTAAATATTCTTGGTCCTCGTTGATTCAGATGAATGAGAACGTGGTTGTTTTAAAACATTAAGGATTTCCATGTAAGTATAATGTTCTTTTCATCTTCATTTAATTTACTTACATCACGTAGGAACTATTAGTAGCGCAAAGTTGTTTTCTTTGTCTTCGTTCTAGTGGCGGCCCAGTGGTGACGGCCGCGACTTACCGAGTTGTAGGTCGTAGGTTCGAACGCGTCGTAGTAGGCAAACTATTTCAGCAGCACTACTCTCAAAAAGGTGAAGTGAGTAAATCGGCATGTCCTAGAACCAAAAACTCGGAAGTGCGTGACATCTACCAACCCGCATCGGACCTGGGTGGTGGTTTACGGCCCACTCCCTCTCACCGAGAGAAGGTCCGTGTACCAGGAGTTGGAACATTGCTGCTTCGTCCTCTACTTTTTTGTCATTTAATATGTCAAGTAATTGTTTTTCATATTCTGATGAATTGGTGTCGCGAGGATAGATAGTTCTTTCGTAGTGGTGCTCTCTTATTACTGGTGGGTTGTGAATTCTGTGCTGGAGTAGGCAGCGTTACATCAGCCTCACTGTCCTGAGTAGGAACAGACCGCGATACATTTCTGATCGTTTCTCGTTTCTGCATGGTAGGAATTAGAAAAAGCATTGAATCGAAATGAACATATTTCTTTTTCCTTGGAGGAGCAGCTTGTCCAAATTTGCCTTGTTGTGCCGCCATTTCTTTAGCGAATCTGTGTTTGTTATTCTTTCATTTTTTTTTGTTGTTGTATGGAGTTGCCTGAAACCAAATAAACAAAATCAATATCTTGCTTACTTTGAATACTTGATTAGCTCCACGAAAATAAGTGAAATTATTCACACCACTATTATTACATAAAATAAATAACAAAAGAATAGGTACTGTTTAAACATAGCAAAAGCATTTTTTTAATAAACACACTTTCGACATTGTGTCGGCGCAGCATATAAGAATACAAAAGCCATTAATTATAAGTTACTAGTTTTTGCCCGCGGTTCGCCAGCATGGAAGTTGGAAATTATCCCACGGAAACGAACTACCGGGATAAGATGTTCTAGTAGAAAAGTAGAAAAAATATCCAATGTCCTTGTGAAGGCATCTACAACGCCACATGCGAACTACATCACACTGACGTCATACGAAATCCTGCATCGCGCAAGCAGTTTTCCGCGCAACCAGCATTTATCTACAACGTCCCAACATCAAACGTCGGGCAGTTCACGACACCCGTCTGGTCAGAGGATCCTCCGTTTTCTATGGAGGATGAGTGGACTTCACCCTGTCCCTCATGTCTCTATATCCTTAACCAAGTGGTCTACCCATGTGCCAAATTTCATCCAAATCTGTCCAGCCGTATTAGCGTGGAAGCGTAACAAACAAACTCACTTGCGCATTTATAATACTAGTTATGTTTTTATTCAATTACTTTGTTAGTTATTGCTTCGTAGTGCAGTAGTGACCATTGGCAATAGTGCATTACGGATCCTATAGTGACGCCAGCACATTCCGAAATTCAAATTTTGGTAGAAGACTCGATTTACCAGCGTCCTCTATGATACCAATACAGAATAAACAATTTCATTTAATTTCAAAGAAGGAACTGAAATACAGTTTGTATTTCTTAGTGATGAAGCCTTTCCACTTTTAAAACATTTAATGAGAACATATCCAAGCAGAAATTTGTCTATCGAAGAAAACACTTATAACTACAGACTATCGCATGCAAGAAACACAGGTAAATATATGTACATTCGGTATTATGGCAAATAAATGGCGCATTTTTCACAGGTCGTTAGATAAAAAAACTTGAACTATGCGATTACATAGTGACAATTGAACTTCGTGAGAAAACACAATGGGAAGAAATTATAAGAAAAAAAATTGACAATGGGCAAGAGCGGTTCCAGTATTTATTTCTGGGATTCACATGGGCCAGACGGATAGGGGTCGATTTTTTATTTTAATAAGCATTCATTCAGAAATTCGATTTACTTTTGAAGAGAACCTGCTCTGCAAGAGCGAGCTAAGCGAACTTAATAATTTTAGCACCCCACCTTGGATTGGTTCTTTCCTTTGACCAGTCTTAGTAGGTATTAGATAAATATTTTTTATGAGTTGAAGGAAGCTGCATAACCTTTTAAAAGGCGAAGCCTTTCGGACCGCGCTATCTTTTCAGTTTTATATGTAATCCTGAAATCCTCTGTCTGAGGCTCTAGGCCGGTGCAATGTTTGCTTAGCAGACCTCTGGGCTCGAGTACAAACTGGCACCACTTAGCACCTTAGTATGGCAGCACTTATGCCACTGCTGCTAAAGATATCCAGTAGGTACTTATGCAGCGGTTATCATTGAAGCAGTGTCTGGATATGCATTAAGGGCTGACCAGACGATTTTTTTTTCATAGTGCTGCGAAAGCTGGAGATCGCTCAGCAGTGCGGGTTTCACAGGAAACGTGCACGAAAAAAACGAATGTTATTAAAGCGTTTCCGTATGAATCTCCCATTTTTTTTATCCATTTGTGTTCACGTGCTCCTGTGCCCCCCAAACTTGACCCGCCCTTAATAATAGGAGCATTCGGAACTGCAAAATCTTACTCGTAGTAATGACGTCACGCAAATACGGCATTTATTTGCCCACTACTTTACATCTCCACCGGATGCTTTTAATAATTCATTTTCAATAAATAAAACTGTAACCGATCACGTACCTTTATTTTCCTCCTCTGCCTTCCACAGGCTTGCCCATTCCCTGCACACATTTTAAACCCCCTGCCAAAGCCGGCCCTTTATACCGGTCCGGTCCATAGTTCATTTCTGTATTGATTCAAGAGATTTGTCACATAACGCCGGTCTTTTTTCCACTTCAATAATAATGTTTTTAGACACACTATTATACTGTCGTAGTCTACTGACCTAGTTTCCTCCTCTTACAATAGCACTGCACAGAACGACTCGCCGCTGCGTTCGCCCAGCCGATAATGAATAAAAAACCGAGTGTGGTTGATCATTGTGCGATGTTATTTTTATCTCACCAAGTGACGCGAGCTTTATTTGTGGTAACCAAGTGTACAAACACGATGTAAATGTGTACGTGAAGACGAGTAGCGTCAGCACAGTTATGTGCTGAGTGCGTGAGTGTTTTGTTATGTGCCGAGTGCGCGCGTGTGTGTGTTAGCACACACACACGCGCGCGCATGAACACACACTTCCGACTACGCCATTGTCTCGGGACGGTACCGAGAGTCCCTGTGCTTACACATAAAAAAAGTACATTCACAGAGTGTTTGTACACTTGGTAAGCACAAATAAAGTGCGCGTCAGTTCGTGAGATAAAAAACCTGAACATTGGGACACAAATAGATCTCACGTTTTCGAATCAGTCACAGAAAAATTCGCTAAAGTGTACACTTGTATAGAAAGCTATACGTTATATTTTTCAGCAGGTTCAAACCGCTTTCGTTTAATCGCGGTGCGCACTAAGCAGATGTGATGTTATAATATGTAACCTAATTTAAAAGTTGGGAAATAACTTACCATGCTCCCTTTTACAGATGAGTGATGCTCAGAAGATAGTATACTGCAGTATACACTTAGTAGTAGCGGACTCTGCTGCTCAAAGGAATCTGGAAATGACAATGTAAACGTTGTTAGTGGCGAAGCGCAAGAATTTTAGACTATTATTAATACAAAAGGTTTTGATTAATGTCAGCGGGACAACAGTTTACCTCAGACTTTCCCCAGACTACCCCCTGAAAACGTAGATCTAAACCTAATGTTTGGTTCTGTGTTTGCTTTCAGAGGTACAAGTAAGTCTTCACTCAAGTGAATATTCACTCGAATGAATTTTTGCTTTAGTCCACATTCAAATGACACCGATAAAATAACATAAAATTAACTAATAAATAATAAAAATAATGTAATAATGTTAACTCCTGCTTTTACCTGTGCATTCATTTTATTTCATATTTCGATCATTCAGAGCGAGACTGAAAGATGCAGAATGCTGAAAGCCAACAACTTTGAATAGGTTCACTAATGAGTAAATTTTTCATGGATTAGAATGTGCCACAAAAGGGATGAATGAAAGGCAATTGCAAGTAGGTGAGATGAGAATGGTACGACCAAAACAGTATAAAATCGATAGATTTGGTTACTCTGAATAAATAAAACCTAATTTCAGAAATTTTACGCATCACGTCTGACCTGGCTACATATTCAAATATGTGGAAAAAATTACTGAACTGTTCCTTAGCAATCTATCTGATTTTCAGAATGTAGTTGAACAATATACTTTAGATACCAAAAACATAATTCTCAGACACCAGTAGCGTCGCACGTACCCAGGAGACCATTTGAGAACAATAAAAATGAGGCAAAATAAAAACCCACTGCAAGCCGTCTGAAAATCTTATTTTAGTGAACATTGGTCAGTTTTATTTTTCAGAAGAAAATGTGAGCATCTTATGTTGTTGTAACCATTTTAAACGTGTTGAGATCAATACCATAGCATTCTGTAGACTGTTAGAGAACACTGTTACGGACATGATAAAAAAGGTCTCCCAGATGTAGAAGAAAATTACATCAGATAAAGAACAATGGTTCATTTTGTATGGGCACAGTACCCAAAAAAAATGACTGTCTATCTTTTACTCAGGGAGTAGTTTAATTAATCCTAAGAAAGCATGTCTGAATTCACTTTGAGAAAGAAGAGTAAGTAAGATTGCTTTAATAAAGAGAAACATTTAACGTATCTTCTAAAGACTTATTGAGCTGCTGATGATGGCCCCTTTTTGAAATTAATGAACCTCAATCTTTCTGCGCATCTAATAATGATTCTTTTTAAACTAATTGAGTCTCTTTTACCTTTCTGGCATTTTTGTCACAGTTGGTGGTAGTATAACTAAGCTAGGGTATATACTTTTATCATAATCTGCATTTACTAAAAAGTTGTTCTTATGAAATTATAAATAGACACATCAATTTTACACATTTGTATAGATTTAAAATGTCTGGATACAGGTTTTAGGTAACCCTTCACGATACTCACGACCGAAACCGAAAAAAAAACCGATCCGAAAAAAACAGTTGAACCGGGGTCCGGCCACCTTTGATACGCAAAATGTCTGAACACAAACTTATGTAGTGTAATGAAAAACCGGTACTCCGGTACTACCCACAGAATCGGGTTCAGAATCTTCTAAACTAACGATTTTATACAGTATCTCGTACTATAGAAAGCGAGCGACTACCGAAATGACGACTAAAAGAGAAGTATGGAAGAAAAAGACATGTTGCGACTACCATAAACGAATGGGGATATGGGCAGGAGAATGATGAATTAATTAATTTTTCACTTTTGATTCATTTTGTGTTCAGAAATTCACTTCGATTGAAAGATGCCAAATAAAAGATACAAATGGCCAAAAGTGAAGCGGCCGATATCAGTTTGACTATTGCTCTGATTTACCTCAAGTATGTAGTAAAATCAGCCAGGCTTCATGATGGCCCCAGTCTAAATAAGGTTTGGATTCCATTACGCATTTCTGAAAGATATCAAGCATATTCTATCACAAAGTCTGCGAAGGGAAATCTCAATCCACAAATATCGAGGCTGCGAAGGCGACTGCTGTGATTTTAGACAGTTTTCACCTAGAGACCAAGGAAATATTTGATAAGAATTAATACCTCAGTCCTGCGCACAGCTCAAAGAGACCCCCAAAAAACAGCAGCAGTTCCCTATGTAGCAATCACTAGCAGCATGAGAACTACCAGTGCGAAGATGCGATCAAACAACCACGAATGATGGCATCACCCTGCAACAAAGACCCGAAACTACACTGCTTTCAAAACAATAGAACATCATACTCACAGAAGAACAGTGTGACTACTTAGGGGCTGCACTCTCAACAGACTTCAGTCGCAAAGTCTTAACAATCTGGATATTTGGTAGTCTCGATTCTTAAAGTTAACAATTCTCATCATGGTATCATGACCAAACCTTTGACATTTGTAATTTATATTCATGTCTCTCAAGGGTGTCCATTGGTATAAGTACATGATTTTGGTTTAATGGAAATTTATAATTATTACTGTCAACCACTACTACTACTACTAATCTACAACAACCCCAATCAACAATCTATTGTTTGTTATTATTACTAATTTATTATTATTATTATTATTTCTATTTTATAATTATTATTACTATAATAATTCTTCATGTGGATAAAAAAAAACTTTATTTATAAAATCTGACAACATTGTGTTCTATTCACAACATACAGCATTGCTATTCTGTAAAAATCTCACCGTGAAAACTTAGGTGAAGTGAGCTGTCATTCCACCTGCTGTTAGGGTTACCAGTATTGATAGCTCACATCACACTCACTTCCCCTAAGTTTTCACAGTGAGATATAATTACAGAATACATACATGTCTCTTGGCTCCCAAACTAGGTTTAAACCTGTCCCTTGGGAGTCAGTGTTCCTCCATTAAAATTCAAGTAACAATTATGAAATGTTAATGATGAGCTGATGTGAGGCGGAGGTGTGTGTGTGTGTTTATGATGTGAGGCGGAGGTGTGTGTGTGTGTTTATGGAGTGTCCAGTTTGTAGAAAAGGACGAGGTGTTGGACTATTAAGTAGGAGAAAATAGAAGATTTTCCATGCTTTCTGTGACTGTGATTTTACATTGGTATAAATTTAGTTTTTGTATCGCGAGCAGTCTGTTGATCCTGGTATACAGTTTTTGACTGAGATAAGAGAAGGGTGTTCTAACAGCTGTATCAGCTTGGAATTTTTTGTATATTTTTATTGGCACGCAATGTTTTCTCAATTTACACTGAAGCACAAACAGATTCCTTACAGAAAGCACTTCACAATTTCATGACAGACAACATGACATGACATGTGAGTCATGTTTGATGACACTCGATAACTTCGGGTGTCAAGACTACCAATTATCTTTACATCTGGGTCGATAGGACTTAACCAAAATCAGTCATAAAGCCGTCGCTATGTATGTTGAGATTGCAGCCACATGCCCAAAAGAGTTGAGAGTATACAACGATGGATCAAAGACAGACTCCAGAAACTTAAGATCAATAGATCCAGTCTGCTGAGAATGTTCAACACCATCTACCAGGCGGATTATCCAAACGGTAAGCCAGGAGAGTTATGAACCCACATATGCATGTTCTCTGACAGGGCCTCAATTTTCCAATCCATAAGGAAAAGTATACTATCTTGAAACAAATATTACAATGTCGCAATGCATTCGAACATGATGCGGTATCTAACTGCAACATGCTAACACTGCAATGGATAAAACAATACAGCAGATCACTAGGTAACAAAGCAGCTGATGAACTAGCAAGGAGAGGATCCAGCACACCAGTCTGTGGACCCAAACCTATCATGCCAATCCCCTTCAACCAGCTACGCAGATGGCTATAGGAGTTGACCCACACACAACCAGAGAACTGATGGACTTTGACAACGGACTGCAGGCAGTCCACAGAAGCTATGCCACGCTTCGATCGCAGGCTGACCGCCGGTCATCCTGTTCCTGTTTAGGTCTAATAAGCAGGCATAAGGTACAGGTAGGGGCAGGAGCCGTCACAGGCCACTGCTTCTTAAACAAACAATTCCATACAATATGCACAACAGACAATCCTCTGGGCCGTGCATGAACACTGAGGACATCGGTGCGTACGTGCTGTTTGAATGCACAAGCGACACCCAGATTATAACAGAAATGCTTTGGTCACCCAGGTCTATTACAGATATTCCAAATAGACCAGGAGACCCTAATCTACTTCAGGAGGGAGGTGGGCGAGTTGGAAAGACCAGCGACGGCCTCCATGGCCCACATACAATGGTCCACCTAAAGGACTCAACTCAATCTCAATGCTTTAATTTTAATTAAATAATTTACAGGCACTTTTGAATTATCAAGGAGGTTCAAAGCGTAGTAGGTACCTACCTACTAGCGTAGTAGGCAAGAAACTCCATTGACACTTTTTAAAATTATATTGTTACAAAATATTAGTTATAATAATATCTTTAATTTTGAATTTATACCTAATTTTATTTAAGAATGTGAGAACGATGTAAAAAAGATGTGCTCGTTGAAACGTCCCGAGTACAGTAAATAGAAACGAAAAAAAAACATTCAAAAATAACATAATTAAAATATGTAATTGAAATAAACCGGGCTCAAAGTATCTTAGTAGCATCAAATATAACAAAACCTATTGAAATCTACACTTCAGCTTGCCTTCTTGTTTAGTCTCGTTAGAGGTGGGTTCTAAATATAATTAGGTAAAATTTTGGACTTACCAGAGGTCGGCTCATACGAATATTATTTGATTTTAGTCTTATTGGAAAAGCAAATCAAATTTTGAGACTATCGTCAGTACAAAGGAAAGTATTGATCGACAAACAGCCCAGTGTTGCCAACCTTAATTACCTAACAAGTAGCAAATCGATAAGTAATTACTTTGTAATACATCTCGTAAGGTATCCCGATTCCCTGCCGGACGGCGCGTAAGTGTTCCACGCGCGCCTCAAAGAGTTGTCAGCATAATTTGAGGGGGCCCCTTAGGGCCGAAGCCTGCCAGGTCAGCGGGATTGTCCGAAAGGACCCGGAACATAAAGGGCGAAGGAAGGAACATGAGTGGGTTTTAGTCAGTAAGAGTCTGACACTCCCTTCCGCTCCATCCAGAGCGGGAGGGGTCATTTGATAATATCCCAACAGAAAAAAAAAAAAAAATGTTGTTCCGATTCACAATAAGACCGTTAAAAGTCTCTAAATGCTTCCTCCTAACGTTCTCACGTTGTATTTCTTTGATAAATTTTAGTTACACCAATAACGATCAGATCGTCTCAGGTTTGGAACTCGCAGTATCAAATTATAAATCCCGTATTGAAGGCGTCCAAAGAAAATTTCTACGTTGTTTGGATTATAGGGCTCAGCAATACTCAGTTGACTACGAGCACCGCTGCAGACGGTACCACTTCCTTCCTCTGGAGATGAGGCGTTATATTGGAGACGTGTGTTTACTGTTGGGTATTGCAAATGGCCACATTGACTGTCCTGAACTCGTTGATAATCTGTCATTACGCACGAATCTGATAGGATTACGTCAACGGCCAATATTAAATGTACGGACGCCAGCACATCAAGCTACTACAATCTGTCAAATTTCTTTAATAGATTTTCAACTTTATCGCTAAAGCATTAAGTTTCAAGGTTGATTGGGAAAATTTGACAGTTTCGGGTAGCTTGACCTGCTGGCGTCTGTACAGACGCCAGCACATCAAGCTACTACAATCTGTCAAATGTCTTTAATAGATTTTCAACTTTATTGCTAATTCATTAAGGTTCAAGGTTGATTGGGAAAATTTGACAGTTTCGGGTAGCTTGACCTGCTGGCGTCTGTACAGCTTGGCCAAAAAGTCGTGAAAATAATGGTGGCGCCACTATCGTGCATGTTGTAACCCTATATAGTACGACTAAAACGGTTTTGATATTAGTTTTTTTTTAATTAATGTGAATATTGGCGGGTTTTATGAAAACAAGAAAAGCTCTGAAACGCTTGTTCAGCCATTGCCTAGAATGATAACATTTGCAGTTATTTAATTTAATTAATTAAAAATAAAATTATTCGGTATTTCAAAATACTTTGATATCAACTAATCCCACATTATGTGAGACAATTTTATGTTTTACAAGACCCCAGATCAATTGAATAGGGTTTAGTTCCCAGTGACAAGTTGGAAGCTTTACTACTGTGTGACTGTGTCCCACAAATCCAAGTTCTCTAACCACAGGCAAAATGAGTTGGTGATGAGTGAGTTGGTGTTCTAAAGAAAAACCAAAAAAATAACCAGAATCACAAATTTTAATCAGAATAAAAAATGTTTTCCTCTAAGTAGTCCACGCCCGAAAACTCTTCATCCATGTCTTGGTGTGAGCTTTCACCAAAACTCTGCTGGCTATGTTCAGATGTGTCACTGTTGCTGCTTTCACCTTGTAGGTTTATGATATTTTTTTCAATGTCACTATACACAGTTTGCCCGCTTCGAAAATAACCTTTTTCTATTTTCATGACATGTTGACATGAATTTTTCCAGTCGTCAACTGAAATGGTCTGAAACGCTTGTTCAGTCACTGCCTAGAACAATAAAATAAAAACAACTAAACATTTGCAATTACTTATTGTAATGAATTAAAAATATAGCCTTGTAGTACTGATGGATTTACCTAAAAAATACTATAGTTATTTTTGTTCGGTGATTTAATTTATGTAATATTAACAAAAAGTATCAAAATTATACGAACGCGCTGCATTCCGAATGTATTTTGTAAACATAACCTCAAATTCGTGAATGTACATTTCATTAATTGTATGAAAGCTTTATAATAGATATTGCACCTTGAAATACACACATTAGATCTGATTACATGTATAAAATATAATTTTACCTGTCATTTCAGCGGTTCTTTTGTACACATCGTTAAAATCGGATAAAATTTGTCCGGCCTCGAGTTCCGCCAAACATCTCGCGTACACTTATAAATTATTGCTCTTGCGGAGCTGCGAATAACAGATCTGTTCATTATGAACACAATGGGTCACCAGTATCACCAAGATAAAGCAGATAAATAAATAATAAACACGAGAAACAGTCACCGATTACAAGAAATGACAGAATATGTACCTTACTCGACGAGGCAGAGCGAGTGTTGCCAATGATTAAATATTTTAGTTCCGTTTCAGGACTTTCTTGCCAAACTGTACCTTTCGCAAGGCGGAATGTTTTCTCAATAAGAAGTGCACTTAGTTTCAATAGGCTTCCTTGGGACCTTAATGTCGACTTGTTTTGCACCAGTGTATCGATCTTAAGACGGCTTTTGGCAGTCTTTTTTCTTGGATAGTTAACTCTTAACTAATTATATTACTAGTATGTACAGACGCCAACAGGTCAAGCCACCTGAAACTGTATAATTTTCCCAATCAACCTTGAACCTTAATGCTTTAGTGATAAAGTTGAAAATCTATTAAATAAATTTGACAGATTGAAGTATGTAGATCTGCATGTTTAATAATTAAAACACTTTGTTCAGTCGTAAAACGCTCCATAACAAATTTGCCGTATTTACACAAAATAATTTTCATGAAACAACTGTCATATTTGCCGCCAAACCAAAATGGCTGCAAAAAAGTTGTATACCTCCAAGTTGCCCACCCTGTATTTCCTAAAGGTGATAAAATACGAAAACTGTGGGAGAAAGCTCTCCGAAAAAAAATTGGAAACCAGCCGATCGATTCTGTAAAAATCTCACCGTGAAAAGTTAGGTGAAGTGAGCTTAGAGTGTGCTGTCAATAGTGTCAATCCCAAGCATTAGTTGGAATGACAGCTCAATCCACACTCACTTCACCTAAGTTTTCATGGTGAGATTGTTACAGAATCGCACTGCAGATTGTAGTGTATCTATTTAATAGATATGTAAACACTGTCGCACAAATGTCACTAGTAATAACTGTCAGTCGCGAGCAATGGCGCCAATGGCGGGAAAGTGAACGTGAAGCGTAGCCGTAGCGAACTAGGACCTTGGATGTGCTGATGAGCTTGAGAGTAACCGTCAACCTGTCGATTGAAAAGTCCAGCCCTTAGTCTGATATTAGATCAGTGCTAGAATTTGTTAATTCTCTGAAGATTTTCGGCTCAGGATGTCAGGAAAATTATTCCCGCGTAGGTCTTCAACTCCAATCAGGTTATTTCCGTCAGATATTAAATATGCCTAGGTATTCACTATCAGGACATTTAAAACTATTGAACAGAATAACTTTTATTCGCCCTGAATATCCTTTTAAAAATTGTCTAAATCTGAGTTTTCAAACTTTTCAAAGTCGTCAGACTTAGGGAAAGCACAAAATTTCTTCATCAGATTTACCTATCTAAGTCATTAGGGGTTAGGCCGCACATGATCATACCAAAATCAACGGCTCTGAAGATCACTTTAATTTTTGCCTTTTTTTAAAATCTGAAACTGGACTCCTGGCCACGGGGCTCGTATCTGAAACTTCAAATATATTTTCGGCATTTTCTCATCATCAGCTATCAACGTGTCAACGTGCATATGCTTTCTCAGTAACACTTTGGGCATGACGTTTACTTTAGTTACCAAAGTAAAGTTGAAGTGCCTCTGTTTACCTTACCTTTAGGTAGGCCAGGCGTAAACGTCAAGAACGCCTTTCGCTCAAATTAAGCAAGTAAGTGATCCAGAAATTCAGAACCACCTTGGCTCCTACCACCATACATTATGTTCGTTAATCGCCAGCTGTCAGATTGATCTGAACATGTGGAACGTGTATCTAACTAATATTAGGTATAAATGCGAAAGTAAGTTTGTTACGTTTTCACGGTAAAACAGCTAAACGCATTTGGATGAAATTTGACAGATAGGTAGCCTGGGAGCTAGAGGATATAGGTTATCTACTTTTCATCCTGGATCGCAGATGAAGAGGCGGGTAAAATCTAGTAGGAAACAATAGAGTGCTATTCTGATTCAATAATGAAGAACATTACCTACTGAAAGCCTGGTTGACTACCAGGCTTTCAGTAATGTTCTTCATTTTTGAAGGAATATCGTTGAATTGCGAAATATCCATGCTACAATAAGAGGCTGCGTACCTCGGAAAGCACATTAAGCCGATATTCCCGGTCCCGGCTCTCATTCGTGGATCTTTGACAGTCATTACGGGTCGTCAGAAGTATGAAAGTCTGACAACCAAGGGGTATCGTTATACGATACCTACCCCTACCTGAGCTCCACAACCCAGTTACTGTTATCCCAGTAACTGGGGTTTGGAGGTCAAATAGGCAGTCGCTCCATGTAACATACTGCGGTAGTCAGCTGCATTGTTAGATTGGAAGCCGACCCCAACTTGCTGCGTTTTTAGAATTTTTTTACCACCAAGGGAACATCCTATTCCTATTCATATTATACCTATAATTCAATAGTGGCACAGCCAGAGAAATGATTCGAGGGGGCTTACCACCAGCTCTTATAGCCCCGTAAAGTGTCACGTTGTTTGGGCGGGCCATAAGTCAGTTATGGCATTTTTAACTTATTTATTTCTTCTGCTCGCCCAGCGACTCCTTCTACGTGTTGTTGAAACTCAACTTTACCTGTACGCGAACGCTGAAAAATCGAGTAGGTAGGTATGTTGACTTAGCACACGAAGTTGTCGAAATGTGTGACGTGGACTCTGCAATCATTGTACCGATAATATAATCGTTACGGTTAATGGCCTATTTCGCGACAAAATGTGATTGTACGGACGCCAGCACATCAAGTTACTACAATCTGTCAAATTTCTTTAATAGATTTACAACTTTATCGCTAAAGCATTAAGGTTCAAGGTTGATTGGGAAAATTTGACAGTTTCGGGTAGCTTGACCTGCTGGCGTCTGTACATTTAGTCAAAAATAGTCAAATCTCGCCCAAAGTAAAAAAAATATCACTCTCAAGGGTCTTCAGTTATTGCCCAAAGTGTGGATTACTCAATTCAGATAAAAAAATTGTCTCAAAATGTCTGTTGAGATTTGTCTCAACAAAAACTTACTCAGGAGTATTTGAAAAAAAAAACGTAATTATTTTATTTCTAAAAGAACGCGATGTTAGGTATATATGTGTGTAAGAAATAGTTACTATACTGTTTAATTAATTATATTTTAGATAGCTGCGAAGTAAAATTGTTTTACCAGTTGTCAGGAGATAATAAAAGAAATATTCGGATTGTGTTCTTATATTTTAGGAGCTGGTTTAGAATTACACATAGGTGATGGACAACAGAACTATGATAATATACACTGACCAATCACAGATGACCGGACGTTATTGCTCGAACTATAAATACGGCGCGTCGCGCCACGAAGTTAGTTATATGCCCGCGCGCTCAGCGCGCGGTCGTTGATGCTAGCTGCTACATTGTCTTTCAAGTTTACTTACCGCGTACGCGTACGAGTACCAGAGCCTCTGAAAGAAAAAGTTTGGACAATGGTGTATTGTTCTCATCTTCAGTAATTTTAAATATGTTAAATAGGTAGATAAGTTTGTAAATATGTTAGATATTTAAGTATGTAAGTACCACTTTGGCACTATACGAATACTCTGTCACTTTGTCTCTCTTAATTATAAGTGTTCAAATATCATATCATTACATTTGTTTGCAATGTATATTAGAACAAAAGGAGCTAACCAATGTGTCATCATAATTCATGTTGTGACTTGAACGAACAATAACTTAAACATTAGTTTTTACAAGAAAATGTATGACAGAGTGGTATCAAGATTTTCTTTTAAATGATTGTTATAAAAATTTCATCATAATGAGTTTGACCACATAAGTGTTTATATTTTAGTTAAGCATATAAATAAAATAAAAAAAATATGTGTTGTTTCACGAAGTAAATAATAAAATATTTTAGTAAAACATATTTGTTTAATTTTTGTAATCATTCCGACAAAAAAAAGACTACATGTGAAACTTCGCTACACACTTGTTTCAGGAATCTACGACAGCTAACCAATCATTCCATGATCGTCATCTTCCTGTCCCATGTAACTTGGGGTTTGAATAATTCTAAAGTAAAGAAAAATAATCATTTTTTTTGCCAAAACATCCACAAATGAATCGCTCTGATTGTCGGTTATCTAACGAATTATTTGCTTTTTTTTTGTTTAGTACATTAGTTTCAAATACCTTAAAGTACAGACGCCAGCAGGTCAAGCTACCCGAAACTGTCAAATTTTCCCCATCAAAATTGAACCTTAATGCTTTAGCGATAACGTTGAAAATTTATTAAAGAAATTTGACAGATTGTAGTAGCTTGATGTGAAGTATTTCTGGATAGGTTACTTTCATGTTAGGCAGGTCTTTGAAAAAAAAAAAAAAAATCACTATAAACTTTACTCAGTTTACCTCTTATACCCTTTTTTGTCCACACGGTAAAAAAAGTCAGCCGGTATATTTTCCTACCTCTCCTTATGGGACTGAAACGTTGTTAAGTCAAGGAGATTATTTTTAAGCATTTTGTTTTTCTTAGACACTTGTATGAAATGGCTTTATCACAGAAAATTGACGTTACGTGTCAATTAACTAAGGGTGAGTTGCATCAACAGCTCCATTATAGTTACCTACGAATAAGTTCATTTTCATTTTAACAGTATGACCATAGAATCTAACTATCTGTGGTTGCACCATCATGTCAAATATAAAAAGTTAAAAGTTAAAATGGTGACAAGTGATAAGACGTCTTATTTCCCCAAAATGTTTGTGGGTAATTTTTCTGACAGGAACAACTTGTCAAGCTTGTTGTCATCACACTTTCAAAAATAACCAAGATCAAACTTATTTTTTCGGCGGGATTATTCATTAGTGTTTTCAAATATGAAAACATATCTATTATATATATATATATATATACATATATATATAATATAATAAGTCACAGTCTGAGATGGTAACTAATACCTAATAGTAATACAATAATCTATCCATAATCCATTCATAATAAATGTTTTTTTTTGTTAGCCTATCCTGTCCCACTGCTGGGCAAAGGCCTCCCCCAAATCCTTCCAGGAACTCTTTTCGGTAAAGTTGGGCAATTTTACAAAACGCATACTGTGCCTGATCACTGCGGGAAAGAACATTATTTTGCAGTGGATTCCAGCACACCAAAAATAACAATAATAATATTAGTTAGAATACGTTTATTGTCTAACACAAATCTTCTGTCTTTTTAGGTACATTATTTAGGTGCCTAGTACGGACGCCAGCAGGTCAAGCTACCCGAAACTGTCAAATTTTCCCAATCAACCTTGAACCTTAATGTTTTAGCGTTAAAGTTGAAAATCTATTAAAGAGATTTGACAGATTGTAGTAGCTTGATGTGCTGGCGTCTGTACATCAATTTCTAACAGCAAGCTGCTCTTGCTGGATACTGTTGCAACTGTTTGGTGGACAGACGTTGGTACTGTTGGCTGTTGTGCACATGTAATGTGGAGCGTGCGGTATTTAAGTTTTTATCGGTGGAGCGACCTGCATATTTTTTGGATGAAATATTACCCACTTCTAAGTCGTCTGACGTTGAAATTAATATAAATACTTACAGTAATAAAAATGATTTGTTATGTACACTATGTGATGATTGATTTTAGACCGTTTAAAACACCCATTAATCCTACTATTTAGCGTTGAGCCTGGCGGCTCCGTTGTAACAGCTGCGACTTACAGTTTGTAGATCGTAGGTTCAAACCCAGACAGGCACTTTATTTTGTGTAAATTATTCCATCACCACTGCTCTCAAAACGGTGAAAGAAAACATCTTGAGGAAACCGCCATGTCCTAGAGCTAAAAATCGAAGGCATGTGACATCTACCAACCCGCACTGGGCCCGGGTGGTTGATTACGTTACGGCCCACTCCCTCTCATCGAGAGGAACCCTATGTCCCAGCAGTGGAAACAGTAAAGGCTGATTGTGCTTAAGGAACAAATATGATGATTGCACTGAAGTGTTAATTTTAGCAACGTAGAAGTTACTAGATTACAAATCTTTGCAGAAAAACACATTTTTGATGTGCAAAAAACAGACGAGACTAGCTCAAAACAACCAAAAAAAAAACAAGCATGGGACAACATTGAAAAGGAATTCAATGCCAAACTCCAAAGAAATGATGACGCAAACCATAACTTTAGCCCTTAACCGCCCGAAGTTGGGCGATTAATGTTATAGTTATTTGTGACGTAATTTTAACAGTTGGAACAATTGTAAAAATAATGCAACCAGAATTTCGCTTAACCGGAGATTTGACGATGTTATAATTTAATATGAGAAATAAATCAGTTTGAATGTTATTTATTTATATTTAATTAACAAGAAACAATGAACACCAAATATGTTCATAACAATGATAACAACTAGGTATGTCAGTAAACTTAACCTAACACTGCCCTATAGTTAATGAGAATCTCTGCCACAAGCTCAACACACCGATGTGGAAAGCTTGCAGCAGCGATTCACACACAAGAAGTCCAGTCTGCTCGCGTTACACTGCAGTATAATGTTGGGGCTGGCCCGCACCCGGCGCACCAGGGAAGCGCATCGTAGCGTAAAAGCAATCGACACGAGCTGATGAAACATCGAGCTGATGAAACATCCATGATGCGCTAGAAAAGCGGAACAGCCCCGTCAACACCCGGAACGCATTATTATATTGAATGCGCTGCTGCTGGTTGCCTAGTAGGTTCTTTATTCACACCACGGGTTCCAGGTTCAACGTAAATATTTCTTTTTAGACTGCGCCAGCTAGGTTGTGGGTGAAGACGAAAGGCTTTTTAAAAAGGAACAATGGGCGTGTTCCGCTTGAAGAGCAGTTCAGAACTAACTTTATTTAACATACACTGATTAATTACTATTTTTATAAACTAACACTAAAATATATATACAAGTCTATAATACAAAAAAATATAGAAAAAGGCCGGAGCTCATTGGGCATCAAAAAATTCGTCCGCATCACTGTCAATGGGATAAGTGCCCCAAAGGCTGGCAGCATTACCACGTTGGATGGCAATGCTGATTCTTTGGGCTAAACATAGGCCAGCCTTCTGGTCACGTGAAGAGTCAACACTCGGCACTCGGGCCCCAAGGCCCTAGTGTTTCAACCCCTAAACGGCTCAAACATATAGCGCTCCCAATATGGTTGTTATATTTGCGCCGTTAGAGGATTTTTGCTCCTGAAGCAGCCGCCCCAGCACAGCCCACCGTGCTAGGAAGATGGGATGGCGCGAGGGTGTCGACACAGGTTGCATCCCACACCAAAGGCCTTCCCAATTTCCAAGGCATTATAGTCAATCCATCGGGCCTCTTTCCATCGTCGCGTGCCAAGCCATGGTGTCCGAGACAGTCGACTGTCAGTCGTCGGTCAAACACGGCACTTCAGAGTCAACCTGAGCATGAACCATGATTCGTGTGGTTAACTTTTCGGTGCTGTGGACCGGGGATAGGAACGCCGGTAGGCTTACACTAGAAATTTTGCGGACGCCGAGCCCACCAAAACGAATTGGTTTACGAGCCACATTAAAAATGGATTTACAAGTACTGCGAATAATATGATCGATTTTGTACATGCTTTCATAAAGAGGAAGAGCGGAGAAAATACATAAACTTTTGGACCGAAACAACAATATCTGATAGGGGTGAATGCCGAATGTAAATTAATTTTAGAAAGTCTATCCGAAATATCGTTAAAATGTTTAATTTTTCCGTCGACAAATGGTGAAAAACTGTCTCCTAAAATTGGGGAACCTAAGAGGTGCAATGAACTTTTTTCCAAAACCGAGAGGATCACCTTTTTGTTATCCGACTGCAGATTCCAAGACGTTCTCTTTATATAATAATTTTGATGGGTGCCTGTAGCATTGCCACATAAAACCATATATTTCTGGTAACTCCTTTTTTACTTCAGCCAACAGTGTCCTTGTTAACAGAGTGGAAGGCGATCTTAACGTCAACCTTGAGGATGACCTCACCTTTACTGGCATTTAAAAAACTAGATAGGGCATGTACGGCAGCCTCGCAGCTCCCTTCGGAACCAAAGCCAAGCTGTAGGGGCTCGAACTTGTTGGACAGAATGTCGCCATACAATTTGCAACATATTTTGGCTGCCGTACGCCTGTAGGTGCACCCAACGGCAATGGGACGAATCACGAGAAGTCAGGCCGTCGAGGCCGCCGGCGGAACCCCTTCGGAAGGACCTCACGGTTGCAATCAGCTGGGGGGCAGTGACATTTAACCTTTTGAACGCCATTGTCACATATACCTATGTGACAAACGAAATCTTACCCTGAACGCCAACGTCACAAATATATGACAAAATACACGTCGCACCATATTATGAAATAAACAATTTAATCATTACTTTTGTGTGTTTTTATTTATATAATTTAAAAGTTTAAGCTTCCGTCTATATTGTATTGCATGAAACTAATATAAATAAACCACCAATATCGAGAAATTTGTTGGTATAAAAGTAGATGTTAAACGCGTATAAAAGGAGTGTCTCACACGCCGTAGTCTGCTATATGTGACAGCTAGTGTTGTGACGTATGATTGTAAAATCAATAAAAACTTAAGAAGATGAATATGAAATTTTAGTCCAGAGTATATTATTTGTGTATAAGCTGGTATCAGGAGAAATAAAACGTATTTTTAAAACAACTCAGGATTATACAACCATGCCTCTAGCTACACAATCAAAAATAAAATATGCAAATGTCTAATATCGACACTTGTTAAACATATCTCTTGGGCATCCCTAGCGCAAACCAATATTATCAGTCCCTTGTACACCATAGTCATAAATCTATGACACAACGGTGACGTCGTAAGCGCAGGCGATTAAGTTTAGAGAAGAGCTTTAATTTTTTTTTATTACTACATTAAAATCCTTGCGTATTTTAGATATGGATAGGTTAGGTTAGGATAGGACGTGTACACTGCTACATCCCTAATTCAGATGCGAGAATGTCATAAAATTGACTGGCAAGCAACGTCATTGTCACAATACCAAGACAAGTCATGTTGAATAGTGTTGTAACCATATTGTAATAAATATATTTTTTTAGTTTTCTAATATCTGCTTTTTGATTGATAGTCTCTATTAAATGCTGTGTAAAGATTACTATATTGGAATATAGTGGCAGGTTAAATAAAATTTCAATGTCGTGAGTACGGTTTATTAGAAAATTAAAGACGAAAATAAAAACTCAGTTGTATATCGATATAAGTTTTGGAATCCCTATTTTTTATGAAGGCCATTTGACAGAAAAAGTGGCCTGGCGTCAGGGGTACGGCGATACCTATATACTCTGGCGTTCAAAAGGTTAAAAACATGGCCACTAAAAATACGTCAATTTACGTCAGGCGCTGGCTAATTTGACACGACTAAACTAATACTTATCTTCTGTCCTTTTCTTAATGAAATAGAAAGAAAAAGATGCACTGAACTTAATTTATTTTAGTTTGTAAGCAAGGGAATCGGCGCCATTGTCTACTAACTTTGTTATAGCCCTTTGAAATAGGATTTGAAGTAAAGTGGATGTGAATACCTAACTTAAATTTTAAAGGAATAAAACAGCAAACAAAACTTGCTAGATTTTTTATTTCCAAAAATAACTAATCTACTGTATATATGTCGTAAGCTTTCCTTGGAAGTGTATTGCAACTTCACACTTTATTCTATTAATAAAATAATGTTTGATTACTAGTTTTATTAATAGGTGTCTGTGGTTGGATAATGCTGGCGAATTATACATAGTGAATGTGAAGCATTTTAAAAAGTTTTTACAGGACACAAGACCAATTATTTAAACTTAAGTATTTACATTTTTCCCTTATATATATTTTTGGAAAACTCGTTCAGAATGTATACCTATCAGTTGTGTATAGCTATGTTTGAATATCGAACTTTATTCTGACATAGCTAAAGTTCAAAGACATAGTTAAAGACCAAAATTCAAAAACTGATTATAACCCCGAGTCTAAATCATCAGTTTAGTTTAAAGAACCTTACCTAAGTTTGAATAAGGTTTGATATACAAAAACTAGCTCTAACGTTTAAACCAATAAAAGAACTCGTTTTGCCATGACACGATAGGTCTTTTAATGTAGCCCAGCTTTTTCTTCCAAGGATGCAGCACGTCAACAGCGGTCAACATGTCGACAGGCCAACCTCAGAGGGAACCTGGAATGTGAGAAGAAACAGCAAATGAATACGAGAGGGATTAGATGTACTATAGTGAGTATCTGGAAACAAGAGCAAACTGTTAAAACAATGTGCCAAAGAGAGTGACTGTGCAGAAACATTACGCTTGTGTTCGCAATGCACAGGCAGGTAACTACCACAGAACAGTAGCCGCACGTCAGCGGTAACACTGACTTTGAACTGGCCTAGCATAGTGCGGAGTTTCAATAGAATAAGAGGCTCAAGGCCGAAGTGTTATCGCCGACATAAATCGTAATAAGAAAAGGCTTTCTTAAAATAAACTATCATAAAAAAACAAAAAAAAATGAGGGTAGTCTACATTGAAAATAATTATGTATTTTCTAATCTCTACTGTAGTGGTACAACCAGTGAAATTGAATTACAACCCAATAATAAACTACTGTAAATCAGCCTTTATTTTTCGACGCACATTAGCGGAACTTCATAATTATTTAGATATTTCTAAACATACAAAATTAAATTTCGTATTGCGATAAAGCTTAAAAATAAGTCTGAGCGGAGTTTTATTATGTAGTTTATACAGAGTGATTTTTGAGATGGAACCTCAAACAGAAATACAGAGTGGATTTTTGAGACGAGGCAGCAACGGTTGATTGATATTAAGAATAGTTTTTTGAAAATTGCCCATTTTCTTGCAGACTTCATTCTGTTCAAAATCTGTGACTGCAAATCAAAATGCCTCAAAAAGTTATGAGTAGTCTCCTAAGACCGTTTTCCTGTAGCTAAAACGGTAAGGGTAGCTGCGGTTACTGTCCCATATCAAAAACCTTCCTGTATAGTTCTGGGGCAACAGCTACCAATACAATATTAATGCGGCTTTCGTTATACAGAAAAGAGCCTTGAGAGCTATGCTTCGCATTAAACAAACGGAGTCTTGTAGAGATCATTTTAAGAAACTGCACATTCTCACGGTACCATGCCTCTATATTCTGGTCCTGCTTAGTCATTTTATTAAAAATATCCAGAGGTTTGAGGCAGAAGAACAGAGACATATCAGAATAAAAACGCGAAGAAAGGATCTACCTAATTTCATACAGCCTAAGCTTAATATTGTTAAACATGCCTCAAGAGTGCAATCAGTAAATATGTACAATAAATTGCATGTACAATTTAAACACTCTATGAATCCAAACGCTTTCAAGAGAAAATTAAAGTCATTGTTATTGGTTATTACAACATAGAAGAGTTTCTCAAAGATAAAAGTAGTTCAAACTAATATGAGATTATATATTAATGACTTTGAATGATATAAGTATGTAACATTCTGTCATGACATTGCATCTTAATGAATTTTATTGACATACATGTCTTTGAATTGAATTTATATTAAATTTTGAACTAATATTAAGTTAAATTATTATAATTAATATTAAGACTAATAAATAATGTTGTGACCAATGTGGAATGTAATTTTTTTCTCTCTCTTTTCTGGCTTTACGATGATTACTTGATTTTGTGTAACATTTATTGTTATTGTTAAAACCACTGTTCGACACAAATGTAAATTTGTCGATGAATAAAAAAAAAAAAAAAAAACTTTTATCTGTTTATTTTATGAGCAGCCTACCTGTAAGCGTGAAAGTCCTCATTTCCTTTGCCTCTGCAACATGTCGACAGACGAACATCAGAGGGAACCTGGAATGAGAGAAGAGACAGCAAATGAGTAGATGTAAGTACTACAGAAGTATCTTGAAAGAAGAGCAAACTAGAAGTTAAAATTACACTTATAACATTACGTTCGTTTTCCTGAAGGGTTAGGCAGAGGAATATTACCTATAGTACATCCATAATTAGCATCTAGACCAGCCGGTATATTCTTTAAAAGCCTCAGCGTAAAAACTTTGGTAAACTGGCAAAAACTGGAAACTGCCGAACTGTCTAATCGGCAAAACTGACCAACCAGTGAAACTCACTAATCAACGATACTGGCGAATTAAATAAACTGACAAATGAGGGAAACTGACCAGTGATACGCGGACTCATTATGTACCAACTGAGGCTAGTACCTACTTGAAAAGCCATAAATCGCAAAAAACGTTTCCCATAGATTTCATATAAAATTAACCAAATTAATTCCCACCACCACCTATATTCAGCAACACAATTTTTTTTTTGTATGTTATTTTATAATTCACTTATAAAGTTACGCAAATGGACTTGGAAAAAAAAGGCGGTCATAGTTGTATTTCTTCGTTATTGTATCTATAGTGGTACAGCCAGAGAACTTTAATTTCAGCCCAAAGAAATACGAAAGACAATGACCAAAAGCCTTTTATGTTTCGGCGGCCATAAGCAAAACTTTATAAAAATAACATTCAAAACGAAATTGTGTTTTGAGATGAAGTTCAAAAATCAGTCTGAGCTGAGTTTTATCAGTTTACACAGGGTGGTTTTTGAGATGGAACTTCAAAGCGATATATTTATCTGATTATTTTATGAGACCTACCTGGGTATTCTTTTTAGCATGAAAGTCCTCATTTCCTCTAGCGGTCAACATGTCGAGATGACAACCCCAGAAGGAACCTGGAATGTGAGAAGAGACAGCAAATTAATAAGAGAGGGATTGTACTATACTGTGTATCCAGCCCTGAAGGGTAATTGCATAACACATTATCAGTAGCAATAGCTTACATTTTGACAGTTCAACAACATTCATTGCGGTATTTACGTTGCTGAGCAGACAAATTTTTCGAAAATATGACGCAATGGATTAGTAATATCCTTCAAAATGATTCTGATTGAGATTTATAGTGTGTTACGCATTTGGGGTGTTGGGACTTAAACGTAACAAAACCAGCATGCCGCGCAGTAGGTCTCTTTGTTCTATTGAAACTCCACAATACCCTAGCGGCTAGCCCAACTCAAGGTCAGTGTTACCACCGACGCACTATCTATAGGACCAAAATCGACGCTAGTGGACATTTGATTTTTGAAAAATCAACTTCAGTTTAGTTCATATTTATGTATCAGATATTTTTTACCTTCCATATTATTCATTAATACAGCAGTTTCAACTCGGTAGTCCTGATAGGAACTGAGAAAACTAAAATGACAGATTCCAAATTCAAATGTAATATCTTTCTTATTTTTAATTGTAACAGTATTTATGGCCAGACTGTGTATAGCAGTTTCAACTCGGTAGACCTGGTAGGAACTGAGAAAACAAAATCTATTTTTAGTGTACGGAAACGGACCTTTCAGGTCGTTTTTCTCAAAACTATCCAGAACTGTAATAATAGTCCTCCAGACCTTATTTCGGCCATGGCGGCCTAGCTCAACGGAGCCTTCCGCGCAGGCCGAAGAATAGTGCACGTGTGTGCGCAGAAATGTAGAGCTGAAACCAAATAGGTATTATTACTGGGCCCACCACCAACATACATAATCAGCCTATAATGTTCCCACTGCTGAGACACAGTCCTCTCTATGAGAAGGAGTGGGCCGTAATCCACCACGCAGGCCCAGTACGAGTTGGTAGATGTCACATGTCTTCGAATTTTTGGTTCTAGGACATGCCGGTTTCTTCACAATGAAAACATTCATTCATTCATTTTTTTTTCATTCATCATTTTTTTTTTCATTCATTCATTCATTCATTCATTTCATTCAACATTCATTCATTTTTTTCTTCACCGTTTTTGAGAGCAGTGGTGATGAAATAATTTACATAAAGTGCCTGCCTGGGTTCGATCTCACGACCTACACTCACTCACTTGTAAGTCACGACCGTCTCCACTGGGCCACCACTGCTCTCACCACTCCTGTACTACCGACACAGGTACCAATATTATGTCCCCGGGCTAACCCGTTTAGGAGATATGGAACTTTAAAAAAACCAAAAAGAAGTCGTCCCAATAAACTAAATTGGCAAAATTGACATTAAAATGCCAAAACATGGCACTTTGCAGGGAATTTAGGTCCGTTTCTTGTCCAGGGAGCACTTTTAAACCCTAGCATTGTTCTGTATATACAGATGATTTTAATAAAATTTGTAACATTATTTATTTCTTTTATTTCAATGAAAACATATAAATTATATTTTTAAATATTAGAATATAAAAGATATAAAAACATTTAAAAATTTAAAAATTGTAGCTCACTGGTATCGGGAACAGGGTCCAAGCTACCGGTCAGGGCTCCAGAGAGAGGAACCTCCTGACAATGCGAGCCATGTCCAGAAATACCGCTTTCTGAATCAAGCCCTTAATCCAGCTGCCCAACGAGAGCCTCCGGTGTTGGTCGAGGTAGCATTATTATTATTTGAGTTATTATTCTGTGAGTTTTCTTTAAAATTAAAATAAATAAACCCGTACCTTGTTTTACCACTCGGTGGCCTCAGTCTGCAGCTCCTTGCCGGTCTCGTCTAGCTTCTTGATCTGCGCGTTGGCATCAGCTGCATGAAGAGCTATAACACCGCGTCGTGGATCACTGCTGCTTCCGCCTTTTGACGTACGATGCGGGACTTCTTTTACGGCTTCCTGTAAAAACAAGAAAGAAAATATACAATACATATAAAATAACCTTACGGTGGTGCCTATAAAAAAAAAACACGGCCTGTACTCTCCCTTCATTGCGTCTCAGACAGCCGTATTGTCAGTTTGTCTCGTTCTGCTAGTATATGATAGCGCTCATCTCTCCTTGTGCTCCTCTTGTTATCTCGCACTTTATCCTCCAGCTCCCTTGCTTTCGAGGCAGCGTGTTGCTGCGTCAGTTTGTCTCGCTCTGCTACTATATGATAGCGCTCACCTCGCGTTGTGCCCCTCTTGTTGTCTCGCACCTTATCCTCCAGCTCCCTCGCTCGCGCGACAGCGTGTTACTGCGCCAGTATGCACTCACCTCTAATGCACTACTCTCCTCAGTTTGCCTGGGTCTAACGCCACCGCCAGCTCTGCTACCTACATCATAATAAAACATTAATAGAAGAATAATAACAAAAAATAAGAAACAAAAAGCCTCATATTTCAGACCCATAACCTCCATTTGATTAGTATACAAACAACTTGGAAACTAGTGTTAGTACTTACATCTACCAGAGAATCAACACAAACTATATTTATGATTACGTCACAGTGGCATGTAGGCGTATCCAATGTTGCAGTATGGGTTGCATGATAGATTTGTAAACGTCACTAGAAACATCATGACCAAGCTGTTCAATCTTTCATCAGTCCCTTTCTTTTGCTTGCTGTGCTGTTTCTGAACTCACTTTTTGTGAATCAGTGCTCCCGCATGCCTCGTTTGGTGCCTTCAGCGTGACTACTCGAACTAAGTTGTCGCTGACTGGGTGCAGTTCCACTACTCAGCCCATAGCCCATTTGCTTAGAGATAGATTACTTTCCTGACGAGAACTACGAGGGGCATTCAATGTATTCTCGGTATCGGTGTGATTTGATATTATTGTGGGTACCTAATTAAAATATATCATTAGCTAACAACATTATCTGAGGGTATTTATATAAAATTTCATGTTGATAACTTCATTAGTTTGTTTGCTACCTCCAGTCAGCGACGACGAAAATGACTGACGCGACAATGTTGAAGAAAATCGAGCATCGTGCGGTGATTAAATTCCTCACTAAACAAGGAAAATCTCAAAAAACTATCCATGAAGAAATGGTAGCCGTTTATCAAGACTCTGCTCCTTCATTATCGACCGTACAGAAGTGGTCAAGTGAATTCAAAAGAGGCAGGGAAAGTATCGAGGATGATCCCCGCCCAGGTGGGCCAATCACGGCGGCTACCGAAGAAAATGTGAAAATTATCGAAAAACTTGTATTAGAAGATGCACGTGTAAATCTCAAGATGTTGGCAGAAATAACTAAGCTATCCGTTGCTACTACTACTACTACTACTACTACTTTTGTAAGGTTGAGATAATCATGTAGTATAGTATGTATAGTACCATACTATACTACATGATTATCTCAACCTTACAAAAGTTAGTGCAAGATGGGTGCCGCGCATGCTCACTGCGCTTCAAAAGCAGGCGCGGGTTGACACTTGTAAGGAGTTTTTAGAGCTGTGTGGCGACGATCCAGCCAGTATTTTCGAAAGGATAGTTACAGGTGATGAAACGTGGGTTCATCACTATGACCCCGGGAGTAAACAGGAGTCTATGCAGTGGCACAAAAAGGGATCAGACCCTCCAAAGAAGTTCAAAGTCACTCCATCCGCTGGCAAAATCATGGCCACATGGTGGCCATGATTTTGCCAGTATGGTTAGAACATATGTATAGCTCCGCCATTTAATGCTCAAGGAGAGCAAGTCCTTTTAAGATTATGCGCTTTTTCTATTTAATCGTCTAAGTACTCGGAGTCTGTTTTCATTGATGCGTAGTTTGGTCGTTGTTGAGCACTCCCTTACATCTTCCTCACCGTGGTGTGGTAGGTGGGCTTGTATTCGACACGACGGATTCTGTCAGTGGTTTCAAGTGACCTAATACCATGTATTGTCGGATGAAATCTTTGTATAGTTTAGTGAAGTGTCTCACCTTTTTCATTACTAAATAAAGAAACTGTGTTGTAGCTTAACGTTTCGAGAGACCAAGGTTTTGTTCGTAGTTAGCGGTCATCGGCATTTTCACCAAATAACGCCCGCTGTTCTGTTGTTTCTCTGAAATACGAGGGCGGAGTGATAAGTCCGGTAAAAATCTATTTTGGAATAAAATTATCGCAAATTGCATGGAACCTCCTTGTTCACAACTCTTTTGAAGGACTAAATTATAAGTTTCAGTCAGTACCGCCGGTTAGTTTTTTTTTTTTATTGCTATTATAGAAAAACAACTGAACACGTTTTTGCAAAGACGGACAAAAGTGAATTTCGTGTCGAGATTAAACATTATTTTTTGCGCAAAAAAACTATCGGAAACGAATCAAAAATTTGATAAGTATTATGGGGACTCTGCTCCATGGATTAAAATGATTCACAACAGCTTCAACGATTTTCGGTGTGGTCGTACAATCACAAGTGATGCTGTGCGTCCAGGACGCCCAGTTGAGGTCACTACTTCAGAGATGATCGCTAAAATCCACGATATAGTGTTGAACGACCGAAGAGTAACAGTGAGGGAGATAGTCGAGATAGTAGGCATCTCAGATGAACGTGTTCGCAATATTTTACACCAACATTTAGATATGAGGAAGCGATCTGCGCGATGGGTGCCGCGTTTAGACTTTTGATTAAAAACGCACGCGTGTGACCACTTCGGAGACTGGCGTTGTTTCAACGGGATGAAACCGAATTCTTGCGTCGTTTTATAAGCTACAAGGAAACTACGTTGAAAAATAAATAATAATTATACTTAAATTAAATTGACTACTTGTTTAATCTTTACCAGACTTATCACTCCGCCCTCGTATTTTTCACAGAATTCTTTTTCTGTTGTAATTTCGGGTTCCGAAGGGTTGTCTTCTATTTTCCAAAGTATTGTTAACTTGTAGACAAGCTAACATTATAGGTTGTAGACAACTATTCTTATTAGTTTAACCACAAACAAACAACATTTTGGACTGCTTTGTAGCACGGCACAGTAACCAGCTCGTCTCTTTATTTGAAGAAATATATAAATAACGACATAATAATCAAAAACTACTTGTTTACTATTAATTTATTTCATTATTCCACTGACGAGACCAGATCTGATAACTAAATCGTGATCTGGATTAACGATATAAATTTCTCTCCGACTGGTCGACATTTTACGTGCCTAGCTCGTTCTTTAACCAAAAAATGAACATTTCCATTCAACGTGGCAATGTTCCCAGTCTTCTGGGCACAGCGTTCTAGATGACAGCGATGCAGATGAGTAGGTACTTCGACAACTAAGTATCCTTTTGTTTTTTATTTATTTGTATAAAATATCTGCGTGCCAAATTACATCCAAATCCGTTCAGATGTTTTTGCGTGATTGAGTAAAAACACCCAAACATAGAAACTTTCACATTTATAATATTAGTAGGTTAGTAATATTTATATGGTTAGTAGGTTAAGCCGTGAAGAAAAAATCATTTTTTATATTTTATTATTTTTATGACATGTAATTAAAACTAAGGTTACATTTCATCATGAACTGCAAAGTCAATCATGAAAACTACTTTATTATATGTTCAAAACATCATACAAAACGAATTCCGAGATTAAATATTAAAGTTAATAACAGTACAAAATGGTGGCGATTTTATACAGCTAAGTGAAAAATTATAAGTCCAAATTAATGTTGTAATCTGTATTCGTAAGGTTCACATGCGTGCCATTATAATTACATTTACAGTAAAAATAGCTGGCATAAGCTTATATTCAGTCCTGCGGGTTAATTGCTGGGCTGGCATTCTAACCTTCACACAAAAGCGTTAACCATCTATCAGATCTAAAATACTGCTGCAATATTTTTGTTGTATCATCCAAAAGTTTAAGAGATTCAAAATTACCTAAATATATATTTTTTTACGACTGATTTTTTTTTCAGACTACTTATGCTGTTTAAATTAGTTCAAAACATTCAGGCTGTTGAAAAGGACGCCCATGCTTAAGTGCCGTGACTCAGTTTGGGAGGAAAATAAAAAATAGACGTGCCACCAGAAAACCAAAACGTTTAGTAAGAGAAGGAAAACCATTTCCCAGTCCAAACAACAAGTTAGCGAACGTCCACACGGCGCGTTGCGTCGTCGCAACGCAAATATTTTGACGCATAGCCGGCCACACAGGCGCTGCGTCGTCGCAGCGTTACTACGACGCAGTCTTAACGTTCGGTCGACGCAGCGGTGACGCACAGTTGCGGCAAGCATTTTTGTAAAAACATCGCAGTCAGTCTATAGGAAAGCATGGATCGGAAAAGACGTCTAGCATTGCTCCTATTACTACGTCACCGCCGAAATCGACGCAAAATCACAAGACGGTATTGGATCTGTCCCTTAAATACTGATGGACAGTTTTTTTTGTTAGAATAGGTATCGGGAGTTGCTATTAGACGAAAAGAAGTTTTTTAATTTTTTTAGAATGAGTGTATCCAGCTTCGAATGTAAAACCTGCAAATAAAACTGAATACAAAAGTACGTAGGTAAAAAATGAAATGAGCTTGCGTGTATCCTCCCTATCAACGCACAAGCCACTGAGCGCTGCCTCTCCGTCGCCGCAATGAGTACACCCCCTCCCGCTTCGTCTCGGGGGCTGCTGTCCGTCATGTGTGCGTTGCGACGACGCAGCGCGCCGTGTGAACACCTTGGTTTTTTGTATGTAAAACAACGCAACGGCAGCGCTGCGTCGACGCAACGCTGACGCAACGCGCCGTGTGGACTCGCACTTACATGGTGTATTAAGATTTGCTAGCCCAGGTTCCCACAGGAGTACAAAAATTAAGACTTCCTAAGACTATAAAGCGCAATCTTATGCTAACTTATACTAATTGTGTTAAGTTATAAGTTGTGTGTTAAAAATGCTGTCTGTCTAAACATCACCCAAAGTAACTAAAATTTAGCTCAAAGTATGTCAAATTTCAGCTTATTTGAATGTTAGGAAACTATAAAAATCGATTACTCTAAGCGGAAACACAAAAAATCTGTTATTCGCTTTACCAAACATGTTCGAACTCTAGTTTCTCCAAATAGTGTCCCGCAAAGTACGTAAATTATTTTTGTATTGCTTTGGAAAGCTGTGGGTCCGTGTGAGTTTTTAAAACTACCTTGGGTTTATTGCCACCCTTCTTTTTTTCTTTTTCTAAAGACTGAAAATCCAGAACAAATCTTGTTAGCGAACTTTTTCTTTTGGAGCTAAATTTTAGTGACTTTTGGCGATGTTTAGACAGATAGTATATTGTATCGGTTGTAGACCACTACTTAAGAATTTATATAAAAAAATGTTTACAAACTCGTTAAATGCGACACACAAAGAGAAAAAATAAAAAAAATCATATGAGAATTTCCCTAAAAGTATCCCTAAAACTATCTATCTTCTAAACAATAAATAATGGTTAACAAACATGGGGGTGGCGCGAGAGGCCCTTGGAAAGGACTTCCAAAATTTTGCTTTGGACCTCGTTTAGCGGGCCACCCTGTATACAGGATGACTTGTAATTTAAAGTATTCCTTCCTTCTAAACTCTGAAGTTATACTGTAACAAGGCTTTCGACGTAACCAATTGTTCAAAAAAAATTAAGATACAACGAGAAGTTATTCAACGATTTTCTAAAATCATCTACATAGATGAACTTGGGATGGATTTTCGCCTAGGCTGTATAGGCTGCTTAAATGTCACAAAGGGGTCACACTGTCACGTCCTGGAAGGAATACGCCAAATTACATGTCAGCCTGCATAATGAATCACACTCCAGAGAAACACGGGAAAAAAGTGTATCAAAATAATGAAAGTTTCGATATGGGAAAGAACTTTCAGGCAGCTAGCTGTCCGGGGCCTTAATGGTAGATAAATAGTCATCTGGTGCGCACTGTTTAGATACAGGGAATTCGTCTACGTCAGGGCTGTCCAACCCACGGCCCGTTTGCGGAGGTTGTGCGGCCCGTGACGTAATAGATCTTTACTTATCAAAATTGATTGATGAGTTGATGGACCTTTGCTATTTTAATGGAAGTGCATTGAATAAAAATTCAGGGGACGGGAATCGATGGAGGATGGCTTGAAGGGTGTTTTTTTTTATTCGTATGGTAACAAGTTCTTTTTTATCACCATTAGTGCCTGCAGCCCTCCAATCTATTTAGTAATTTATACTGGCCCGGGATCGTGTCTGGTTTGGACAGCCCTGGTCTCGGTTATCACTTAACAAGTTTATGTGATCGAATGTTTAGGTATAAAGTCGAAAAAGGTTTAAGGCATTTTTTTTTATTATTTTAAGATGTAGTGATTGTGTGTATAGATTTGTGTGTGGAATGAAGTGTAAAGCAAAGTTTTTACTTATCAGCGGGATTGTCCGAAAAGGTTACCGCTACCCCGGAACATAAAGGGCGAAAGAAGGAACATGGGTGGGTTTTAGTCAGTAAGAGTCTGACACTCCCTTCCGCTCCACCCAGAGCGGGAGGGGTCATTTGATGATTTCCCATCCGAAAAAAAAAAGAAAAAAGTTTTTACTTATTCTAATGTAGAAACTAACATGCAATATTAATAATATTAAAATTCTTAAGTGGTAAGTTATAGAAATTATAAAGGAGATTCACCAGACTTGGCACTGCTATTTTTTCTGCGGTGACTTAAGTTAATAATAATTATAATTCCTGTTTTTAAATTTAATGATTTTATATAATAATGTGAATTCTTAAATTCTCCGCATAAAAAAGTAACAAAAAATATTAGTTGTTATTACGATTTCCTATTTAACCCATACATAATTTTTTTTTCATGCAAGTAACCTCACGTGCCATTAGCATGTCATTCACGGAGTATGGACTAAGGAAACAATAAAACCTTGACTTACTCACAAATAATTAACGGGAAGTTATCCGAATCCAGAAGCTAAGTCTGCCGTCACTGGTGTCAAAACGGTGAAAAACGTCGTGAAGTAGTCGGTGTGTCCTAAAACCAAAAATTCGAAGACATGTGACATTTACCAAACTGCACTGGGCCCGCGTGGTGTATTACGGCCCACTCCCTTTCACTGAAAGGAGGCCTCTGTGAGGAACATTATAGGCTGATTATACTATCCCAATTTGCCTGTTTTAGAATTAATTTTAAATGGTCAAATTAGAGTATTTAGGTCTTGAAAAATCTGTTGTTACACAAGCCGTGTACAGTAACTACATCTAAAATTATGAAAAAACTTGATTTTTTGGCTCCAATTTTGTCATAATTATAGATGTAATTACTACATGTCTTATGTAACAAGAGATTTGATTGCTTCGAGCTGAAAAATAACTTTGTTTACATTAACCAAAATCAGAAATAAGGAAAGTTGCGCAATGTGGTGAGTTGCCGGCAACCTTTTGTGTTGCTGGCAACTGACCACATGTTTAACTCAGCAATTTATGTTATAAATTGAACATTTCTGAAAAAAAGTAGTGCAGCTTTCGTCTACATTATCGAGGTTTACATTAAGCTTGATATCAGAAAAGAATCGAGTTGCAGTAACAAAACCTAACCTATTTTTTTATCTTGGGGAAGAACGGAAGGTTATGTCGGACTCCTACCGACTAAAACCCCACTGTTCCTTCCAGCACCATGAGTCGGGGGCCCGGGAGATACTCGTACATTCACCGCACCCCCAAACTAAACCTAACCTAATATCTTAAAAGTAACCCGTATTTATTTCAAATGACCTACCTTTATTCTGTAGCTCCGCCAGCTGTGGCTCCGGCTGCTGTGGCTCCGGCTGATGTGGCTCCGGCTGCTGTGGCTCCGGCTGATGTGGCTCCGGCTGATGTGGCTCCGGCTGCTGTGGCTCCGGCTGATGTGGCTCCGGCCTGCTCGTCTTCGGCCTGCTCGTCTTCGGCAGTGAGCCATGCAATCTCTGCCCTCTTTTTATCTAAGATGTCCATCAACTCCTTGCGCTTTTCTAGCAAGTGGAATACCGAAGGTTCCTAGGACAACAATGGTTTCATGAACTCGTTACTTTTTATTATCTTTTTCACAGCCTGCCAAGAGAGCCACCAACGATTTTGACGTGAAAAAGTGTTATTTATAAATTATAACCAATTTACTAAGATTATGTCTGGACTTTAAAAGAGACTGTGACCTCTGAGTTTGTTTCGGCCATTCTTCTCAGCCTAGTCAGATAGGAAACGCCGACCTCATCTAGTTTTTAAAATATGATTGACGTGTAGTAGGTTTGCAAACCTACTTACAAAATAAAATCATTTATCATCATCATTTACTGAATAAATATTGTTATTGTGTCTCATTAGTTGAGGCTAGATGGTTTAAGCACAGTAGGCACTTAACGTGTGATCATGATCACTAGGAATAAAACCGGCTTACTTTCGCAAATAAATTGTCAAACACACCAACACCTATAGAAATAATTTATTTTATTAACAGACTTCAAAAACGAAGAAAGTTCCATGTTCGTCTGGATGTATTTTATTTTTTTAATATATATTCATTTTGTTAATCTGATTTGGAAGATTCTCTAGAGGTGATCCCGTTTAAATTTGGTAAAGATCTGATGAATACGTTCGGAGATAAACAATGGAACTCCTCAATAACAAACAGTGCACGTAGTGTGATTTGATTATTGTACTGTGATTGATTGTTTGTGATCAAAGACAATTGCTGGTTAGTAACCTATCGGCGGTCACCAGATCATGGTCTTTTAAGACATCCCATAGAACTCCTCATCGAGGAACAGTACACATATTGTGAATGGTAATCGTACGGAAAATGAAATAAAGTCGCTGTGCATATAGTGGTGGTACACGAATTTGTGAAACCACAACTAAAAAAATGTGAAAATCAAGTTATTTTGCACTTGGTAGTGTTTTCGTGTTATAGGAAGACGGTTGTAATTTTTGTAAAAAAAAAAATAGTTTTTTTTAAATACTCTTTACATACTTGCACTATTAATACATATTTGCATGCCTAATAAAAGATAGATTGATAACGGATCACCCATTTTACTGTTACGTCTTATTTTATGTTCGTACAGTATAAGCAAATAAATACTTACTTACGGCCGAACCCAATAACCTATTTACAGATAGCTACTGATGGTAGCCAGTATAATTATAACTGTCAGTATAATATAATCATACAGATCGCTACTGATATAGATTATTGAGACGTTAATGCCAAGATAGATAGGTTTGTCTACCTCCAGTATGCCAAAACTAGTGATAGATAGGTAATTGGGTTCGGCCGTTAATCGTTACTTAGCCACTGTGCTAACTCACATAGATACAACAAATGCAATGAAATTGTTTATTTCTGTAAGTAGATAATTTTAAGGCACTTTAACACGTCAATTACCGGGCGATATTTTAAAACTAGATGGCGCCGACAGTTACTAGCCGACTGCTCCCTGAGAAGAAATGCCGAAACAAACTCAGGGTCATAGTCTTTTTTAAAGTACAAACAACATATTATTAAGATTTTATGTCAGTCTAACAATGCAGGGCCATGTCTGGCGGAACTTTTTGAAGACAAGAGCCATTGAAGCTTAGAGTCGACCTGTCCCGACAGACGGCATACATGCATCAGTCATCGTGTAGCTCAACCCATTTTAGGGAGCTCAACGACCTGTCACACGGACATTTGCGTATGCCACATAAAAAATATGTGTAAGTGCGACATCAACTTAGGTGAATGTGGCGAATAAGGAACTAACGTGAAATGCACTGGTTATTATATCTCTCTTTGCAAGCAGCCCCGAAGTCTCTTTCATAATCATTAAAAAACATGTTGCACTTTAGACAGATAACCGACCGTGATCTTGGGGCCGCCGGTCATTTCGCCATTCGGTTGGACCACGTCACCGTCAAACGTGACGCAGCAGCATTCCACGGACGGGTGGAACGCCAAATGTTCGGCTATATCCCAGTCTCGGACCACCAGCGAATTGCCGAACACCCAATTCATGGCTGGTTCGTACTTGCTGTCGTAGGAGACCAGGTCCAGCGCCAGCTTCACGTTCTCCGGGCCTCCACCCTGTCCGAACACACAAATTATAATACAATATAGTACGATTCCGCTACGCTGCTATATGGCCATGTCAATTATCGAAAGATGACATACAGGTAAACCAGAAAAGGTATGAACTTTGGCAACATTCGTGCTGAAAAGTACTAGATATTTGTATAGCTTTGGAAAGCTGAGGGTCCGTGGAAATTTTAAAAACTACTTTGGGGTCATTGTACACTTCTTTTTTAAAGACCGATGAAGAAGAAAAAGATGATGAATCCAGAACGAAACATGTCAAGCCAAAACTTTCCCTTTGAGCTAGGTTTTACTCACTTTGGGTGATAGACAAAGGGTATTTTTTATGAATCGTAGGCTTTAGGGTTAGGTTGTGCAGGCGGACCAACGAAACAAACGTGTGTCTTTTAACAAGTTTATTTTGCTACTACTCTAACACAGTACAAACACCATATTAAATAGGAAGGCGGCTATGTTATGAATGAAATAATTAAGTTGACGTAAATGTGGACTGTATGATTGTAAATAAGGTATCTGCTAAATTCATATTAAATCAAAATACATAATCCAACATGCCGCCCACCAAAGGACTATACGAGTCCTTTAAAAAACTCAGCAAGAAACAACAAAGAATAAATGTGTAACATATCTACAAAACTACTTAATCACAATTAGTATCGATTGGTAAGGGACATAATTTAGTAACAGTTCTTTTCACTACACTGTCTCCACTTTTGACACTATACACTCTAGTGCAACCGTCTGGCCCCGGATGTTTGTCTATTATCCGTCCTAGTAGCCATTTTCCGGGAAGCAGGTTTTCTTGTTTTATCAAAACAATGTTGCCAACTTCAAAGTCCTTCTCTCGTTTAAGCCATTTTGGGCGTTGCTGCAGTCTGCACAGGTATTCTTGTTGCCACCTGGCCCAAAAATCATTCAATAATTTTCGCGTATACTGCCAACGCGAAAGATGTCCAACATTAACGTTTAGTAAATTTGGACTCGGTACAGCAATCGGTGATTCTCCAATCAAAAAATGACCAGGCGTTAGTGGTTCAATGTTCTCATTATCCAAGTCGTCTCGCGGGCACAGCGGTCTAGAATTTAAGCAAGCCTCAATCTCACAGAGTACTGTGGTCATCTCCTCAAACGTCAAGTTTCTGTTAAGTATACGTTTTAGATGAAATTTGACAGATTTGACTCCCGCTTCCCAGAGACCGCCGAAATTTGGACTATAAGGCGGAATGAAGTGCCACTGGGTGCCATCGGAGGTAAGTGAATCAGCAATTTCTCCAGAGAACTCAAGACATGCTTCCTTCCACAGGGCTACCAGCTCCTTATTCGCGCCAACGAAGTTCCTGCCCTGGTCACTCCACAAATGTGCACATTTTCCTCTTCGTGCACAGAATCTTTTAAATGCGCCAATAAATGCTGCGGACGTTAAATCTCCAACTAGCTCTAAATGTATGGCTTTAGTAGCCATACATATGAAAACAGATATATACACCTTGTGCGTCCTGCCTCCTCTACCCTTGCTTTGCAGTATTTGCAGTGGTCCAGCAAAATCAACGCCAGAATGTAAAAATGGTCGTGCTGGTGTCACCCGTGGTTTTGGTAAGTCGCCCATTACTTGTGTTTTAACAGCAGCATTATGTTTGGCGCACACCAAGCAACGATGAACATATTTCTTGACTGAGGACTTAGCACGAATTATCCAGTACATAGATCTAAGGTAGCACAACATTAATTGCATTCCTTCGTGCAGAGTTTTTACATGTGCATCTGCAATTATCAAGGGTGTCAGGTTGTTCTTAGTACCCAAAATGATGGGATGTTTACATTCTTCTGTCAAATTCGAATGTCTAAGGCGTCCACCCACCCTGAGAATTTGTTCCTGATCTAAGTACGGATATAATGTCTTCAAGATGCTAGCTCTCTTAACTTGTTTACCTCTCTTTAACGATTCAATTTCTTCTGTAAACTCCTCAGCCTGTACCATTCTTATACAAATATGTAATGAACTTCGTAACTCTTCTGTTGTGATTGTTCCGTCAATTTCTTCTTTTAATATATTTTGTTTTAAAAATCTTCTACATAATGTTAAGCTTCTTACTAGTTCTGTTAATGAGTTAAATTGTTCAAATTGTTTCGATAAACTTTTATATTTATTTATTTATTTAATCTTTTTGCACAAAAGTTCTTCAGTTTCATGTATCGTTAATGCTTGTATAGCTGTTTTCTGTTCCAAATCTGTAGGAATAACTTCTGGTGCTGTGTAATTAATATCTTCACTTGAAAGCCATTCTGGCCCCTTCCACCATAAATTACACGTTTTTAACTCTGTCACTAAGGCTCCTCTGGATGCTACATCTGCCGGGTTTTCGTGGTTTCCTTATCGTTGCGGACTACAGCGTGGTGGGGTAAGTACACTGATTTCTTTGTATGTAATTCATTATGTGGTACTTCTTCTATGTGTTTTAGTTTTTTGTAATCTTCGATAACCTTTGTGTATTCTTCTTTCATTTCAGGATCTTTGTCCAGTCTTCTCTCAAGTTGAAGAAATCTATTGAGCGCTGTTTCTCTTGTCTTCCCTTCTGGCGACTTTAGTTTGTCTGTTTTAAACGGTAGTTTTACAACGTATCGACCTTCTTTGTTTCTCGTGTGTGTTTTCTTATAAATTTCTTCGCAAAGCTGTTCTTCTTTGGTAAATTTTCTTTTTGTATCCGTGTCAATTTCCCACATTGTTTTTAATAAATCCTTAACATCTACATCTTCATTGATCGCCATAAAGCATTTCTCATTGGGGTTTGTCTTGATGTTTATTTCTCCAAAAACAATCCAGCCGAGGTTGGTTCTTTGAGCTATTGGTGACCCCGGTGGACCCTTGTGTAAACCCTCTTGTAATATTTTAGCGTATCCTTTCACATCTAGAAGTAGATCAACGTTTCCTGATACACAACATTCAGGATCTGCTAAATCCAGATCCGTTAAATGTGGCCATTTTTTCGGTGACCATGTAGTCGTAGGTATTTGTATTGTCAAGCGCTTGGTCATCACATAGGCTTGTATAGGTAGACTGAAGTTAGAATCCCATCGTGACTGAACTTCTACTTGAACTTCTTGCTTGACAGCATCTTCATGGCTTCCATGCCAGTGACGATTTTATTCGTAAATCGCCTGTTGAGCTTTAGAGCTTGAGCAGCTTTTTCACTAATGAAGCACGCTTGTGATCCTGGGTCTATTAGTGCTTTAAGAACAATGGCATGTCCTTGTTCACTTTGTACTGTTACCATTGCAGTAGCTAAAAGACCCATGTCTTGTTTGGCATTGTAGTATGACGCCATCATTGTATTAACTTGTACTGGTTCCTCTGCACCTGCTTGAGTTGATACCGTCGGTTGTGTAGTTCCCGATGACCCCACAGTATCCGTTTTCTTTGTTTGATGCAGAAGAGTGTGATGACGTCTCTTACACATTCGGCAAGACAATGGGACACGGCATTTGAAAACTCCGTGTCCAGATGCCAAACAGTTAAAACATAGTTTATTTGTCTTCACATATTCGGTTCGTTCCAAAGGTTGTAATTTAGCAAACGCCTTGCAATGACTCATGGTGTGATTCTCTTTACACAAAACGCAAGTGGTTTCAGTTGTGGTGGAAACATGCAAAGCACGTTCTTTAGTTTTCTCACGTGAACTTGTTGAAGAACTAGGTGTAACTAACTCTAAAGTACGAAATTTGCCTTCTAGAAATGTCTTCAAGTCTTGCCACGAAGGAAGTTCTTCGGGATTTCCCTTGTAAGAATACTCCTCCCAGTCTTTATGAGACTCCGGGTCCAACTTCTGCACGACGAGAAATATAATTATTGGATCCCAAGAATCTGTAGAAACGTCCAAGTTTTGAAGGTTATTGAGAACTTCATTTGTAGTATCCAAAACGGACTTTAATTGACTGGCAGATTGAGTTGTAGACTTTCTTTGTGTAAACCATCGGTTCAACAGTGAGTTAACTATTAATCGTTTATTACCATAACGGCTTTTCAACGTCTCCCATGCAGGTAAATTATTACTTTCCGTCACTTGCACATGTTTGAGTAAAGTTGCCGCTTCCCCACTGATACTGGTCTTCAAGTAGTGCAACTTTTGAACCTGGCTTAGTGATTTATTATCATGAACTAATGATACATACAGGTCTTTAAAAGTAGGCCACTCATCGTAAATACCTGTAAATGTTGGGATTGTTATTCTTGGCAAGTTCACTTGTGTTTGCTGACTATCTTCTAACCCTGCTTCAGTATTCGCCGTTCCCGGTTTTGTATTTAACCTTTCCAACATATCTCGTAATTCCCCCAACAAACACAAATAAAGGTCTTCGTAAATGTAAAACTCTTCGTTCACAAAATACGACACTACATTTCGTTTATCACGTGGTGTCATCTTCGCTAATTCTTGATGAGCGTTACTAAATGTTTTCCAATAATCTTCAATGCACTGTATTCTCGACTGTATATATCCTCTCGTTAAGCGTTGTTTCGGACATTTTCTCAGGTTTACTTGTGTCTTCTTTAGTAATTCAGCCGTATCTTCCAAAATATTAAGTACTTGTTCAGGGGTAGCAGTCATTTTTAGATGTTAGAACCGTTAATCTTCAATAATATAATGAAATCATTGCACTACGTAAACAACGTTTTAACTTATAATATTCACTAATGACTTGTTTGTGCAAAGTACTCGCTCGATCGCTTCGTATCTCTGATGGAATGCGGTACGATGCGGCGCCTATTGTTCTCACGGAACGGGCTGTCTATTCAATGCGTAGGCGATCCGGCTCGATTCTGACCATTATGTTGTAGGCTTTAGGGTTAGGTTGTGCAGGCGGACCAACGAAGCAAACGTGTGTCTTTTAACAAGTTTATTTTGCTACTACTCTAACACAGTACAAACACCATATTAAATAGGAAGGCGGCTATGTTATGAATGAAATAATTAAGTTGACGTAAATGTGGACTGTATGGTTGTAATTAGATATCTGCTAAATTCATATTAAATCAAAATACATAATCCAACACGTAGACTAAAAAAATGCGACACAAAGAGAAAAAAGTCTGAAGTATTTCCCAAAAATATTAAAAATTGTCTAAGTAGCTCCCAAACTGTAAATAATCACTGAACATACTAGGGGATGTTTCGGGAAGCTCTTGGAGAGAGGCTTCTAAATTCTTTGGACCTCCTTTCACAGGCTACAAAGTATACTCACGAGCTGCTGCGCGAGTCTCAAAGTCTCCCTGTTGATGCTTTCCCCGGTGATTATATCGAGCATGATGAAGATGGTGCTCCTCGGCAGATTAGCTTTCGACATAAGCGCCATGCTGGTATCCTCCGAGTCCACCACAACGCCGTACAGCTGTAACAAAGGCGGGTCACAGTCCTTTCACAGTTATTTTACTTTTGACAACAGCAACCTACAGTTACTAGCAACCTTATTGCAACTTTTATTAAAGTTATAGATTTAAAAGTGATAGTATAATGCACATTTCATCATAATAGCCTTTGAGTTTACAAATTTCCATTTATTTGCAGATCGTATCTGAAATTATGAAGGTATACCTGTTGACGACCTGTTTTTTTCGGACGCTAGTAAATTAGACAATTAATCAAAAGTGAGTAAAATAATAAAAGCGCGCATATTAGAGAAATGATTAAGGTTTCGTTTAGATACGAAACCTAAATTAGTGGCATTTTGATGTCCTAAACAATTGAATGTGCACGTGCCACTATTTTAAACTACGTAAAGACAGAATTGAAAGTAACGTACCCGTTCTCCAGCTACAATCTCCAAAGCAGTACTGAATCGCCGATCATACCATTGTATTAAGCTGCAAATGGTCCCTGGAACAACACATTCTTATATCATTCCTACTTTTCAATGAGTAACACGTGATCATAGCCATCACGAAAGGTTGCAACATAATGTACATACTCACAGTTATCTTCATTCATTCCTCCAGGTCAGACAAGCATTCTGTTATCATTAGGCGCTGATCTGACTATTCCTCACGACACCAGGTCACGTTTTATCCACAATCAGTACACAGACACAGCCATCAACTTTAACATAGGACTACGACGATTTAATGACATCCAAGGGCTGGGAATTTTAGCTCGCCGGCCGGCAAGGACCAGGCCCGAGTCGACGGCGCGTTGTGTTCCACGCGCGCCTCAAAGAGATGTCAGCACGAAGTGACGGGGTCCGTTAGGGCCGATGCCTGCCAGGGCCGCGGGTTGTTCGAAAGAGATACCGTGGTCCCTGGCATAGGCAACTGAAGGAACACGGGTGGGTTTTAGTCAGTAAAAGTTTGACACGCCCTCCTGCTATGTGTGTGTATTTTGTCATATATTTGTGACGTTGGCGTTCAGGGTAAGATTTCGTTTGTCACATATATGTGACAATGGCGTTTAAAAGGTTAAATAAACCTGATACTCCGGAGCCTTTTAAGGGAGGCACGCTGGGGGTACGGGGTAGGTGGCTCTGGTGTTGAAGCAATATGTTATGAGCGAGAAAGCAAGCTATTGTGGATAATGTGGAGTATCAGGTCTATTTGAAGTGTTCGCTTTAGAGACGAAACTGGAACTGATTCTTGCATTGCTTGGATTTATAAGGTGAACTCGTAGAATAGTACCATGTAGAAAATATTAATTTGAAATATGCTGATGGCCAGTATTAGTTTGTAGGAGTATGAATATATTTTCAGCTAAAAATTTACAGGCTGATAAGAACCTAAAAGAAATGGTTGTCATGGCGACGTATTAAACGTCGTTGTCAGAACTGTCATAATAAAATATATATTAATAAAATACAATTAAATCTATAGTTATTTCGTATTAAAAGTATAGCGTTGATAGGAAAAATGATATCAATCAATGTGGGCGAAAGCCCTTGGATGTCACTAAATCGTGGTAGTCTTATGTTAAAGTTTGATGACTGTGTCTGTGTACTGATTGCGGATAAAACGTGACCTGGTGTCATGAGGAATAGTCAGATCAGCACCTAACGGTAACGGAATGCTGGTCTGACCTGGAAGAATGAATGTAGATAACTGTGAGTATGCACATTATGTTACAATGTACTGGCCAGGTGTTTGAGTGTTTGTAGATATTCACTGAGAGATTCACCCGTGTTCTGACGTCTTTGTCTGAAAACATGGCGTTCAGCAATTTCTGAGTGTTTTGGTTCAAGATGATCACCCACAATTTTCACTAATTCACGAAATGTTTTTTTTTTTTTCTGGATGATTAGGTGCACATAAATCACACATTAAGTCGTATGTTGCCGCTCCGACCCTCGTCACCAATGTTGCAACTTGTTACTCTGGTTTTATTTCATTTAAGGTTATGAATTGTTCCACGCGTCTGATATACGCTAGCCACTTTTTGCTTGGTAGGTCAAATTCTTCAATTTTACCGAGGTGTATCTTGAAGTTAACGATGTAAACCACACGAATTTAACTGTTTTCCTCGTCGCCAGTTGTATTTATGAAATATAATAGCGAGAAGCCATGAGTGAAATTGCGATTCCAAGCGACAACTGGTTTATTTTGCACATACCCACATATACACTTGTTAACCTACCCTACACTTATCTCTTTTGTTGACTGTACATGTTTATATTAACTACATTTTATATTATAATTGTCATTATACAATATGTAACAAAAACCCTGTTGTTCCTTTTAGGGACGTATACATTTTACCTACAAGCACAACATTGATGAAATTATAATTTAAAAAAATTAAGTATTGGCTAGTCGAGGTCAAATTCAAATATGTAACTATTAAAATCAACACACTCAAAAAAACTATTAGAGTATTTGATTTTACAAGTAGATACATCTTTATTTCGCTAAATAGCCTACGAGCTCGGCCGCTGTCTTTGATGTGACAGAAGATGCCGCCAAAAACTACTGCGGCACACGGGCCCAGGGTCGGTAGCACGTGCCTACCTACCCCTTTACCCCGCTACCCTTCGCCCTGCGAATCACGTCCTTAGTCTCCCGCGCAGCTTACTTTTGAAGTTGAACGGATGTTATTGTTGACCTACGTAGTGAGTGACTTGTACTGTGTTTACGTAAACGTTGACCATGTCTTACTCTAACGTAGAATATGTTGATGTGGCTTGGGAAATGTGACTGCAATTATGCAGAAGCACGCAGACTCTGCCAAGAACGTTTTGCGTGTCTATCATACCGTCGGCAATGGCATTCCAACGTGTGCACAGACGAGACCAACATCCAGCTGACGCAGGCAGACCGAGGACCCGAGACAGTGACATCGAGGAGCAAGTCTTGGACTTGTTTGAGCACGATCCAACGCGAAGTACGCGCTCAGTGGTACATAAGGTTTTATGTGACAGACGCGGTGACCTTGTTTTTTTTTAATGTATTGAAGTGTTAAATGTAGTTTTAGCAATTATCAGATGTGCCTAAAAATACCGCGTAAACCAACATTTTCAAAGGTAAACAACAGCTGACAAGGTCACGAACTTGTGTAGAAAAATAGGTAGATAAGCGGCGGCGGAGCACCGGCCGCGGCGGCGCCGATCAAAGAGAGTGGCGGGAACGTTCTATCTCTTTCTGGTATCGCGTCATAGCTTGCAGAATGCAGAATTGCAGAGGTAAGAAATAAGTTAAGCATTACGAATATTAATAATTAATTTTTTTTTGAAGTCTTTATAAATGACTTGCTTTATTACGTACCTATGTATACTGATTCTTAAAACGTAGGTAGAAGGAACAACAGGGTTTTTCTTATAGAAATTGCAGCCTTCCATAACTGCAACATTTAGTTTTTCGATTTTTTTTATCTTGGTGTCAATCTATCATTGCTTGTCTTGTGGTGTAATAATAAAAGATTTCTTATATTATAAAACTTGTAGATATTCATTCAACATAAATAAAATTATTTTCATTACGTAAAAAGCATTAATATGAGCCAGTGCCACATACCCATAATTTTCGTGCTGTCCATGCCCGGCTCGGGGTCGGGATTTATAAATGTGCAGCGCCGCAGCTGCAACCCCAGCCTGTCACTCAGGAGCTGCTTGGTGCGCACTTCTTCCGTAAGCGCGTTAATCCTGGCCAGCCGGTCAGAACTGCTCAGGCCCGAATGCTCCGCCTGGCGAAAAAGTAACAAAAATATATTATTTGAGACATGATAAAATTATGTTTTTATTTATTTATATATACTTTATTGTACACCACAAAAATACATAGCATAAAAAAATACATTAAACAAAACATAATACATAACATAACATTAACATTACAAAATATACAATGGGCGGCCTTATCGCATTACTGCGATCTCTACCAGACAACCTTAGAATGGATAGTGTTTTTCCTGGACATAAAATGGGACTATCGTTGGTGAAAATATTATGTATACAATACACTAAAATAGATACACAAATATATACATAACCAAAAAAACACACATACATATCCAAATAGTTTTTGTACGTAAGTAAATCTTTTATGACAGTTTTACACGCCAATATTTCGGTATTTTTTTTTAAATAATACGATAGGAAATACAAATAGGTAATAAAAATAGATAATAAAAAAGGAATATTTAAAAACTTCACTTGGTCGCAGCGTGCGGTGTTTTGAAACGCAATATCTATAGAGACTACTGTGCATCATCATTGCTTTTCTCGTGAAAACCATTTCCGCTGCTTTCTTGAAACTTTTGTGAATCAGGGGCGTTATGGCACGTCGTCATTTAACGCGGGAAGACATGCTTAGGGTATTCTGGAAGCAGGACGCAGGCAACGTAAAACTGCTGACGCTGATAACGGGCAGCCAAGCGTAATTTGGCGACTATGGGCGCGTTACAAGGCATCAGTAACGTTCAGGAACATCTTTATGTTCCTGAACGTTACCGATGAAGATACAGGATCAATACTCAGAGACAAGACCGCTATTTGAATAATGTTGCGAGGCCTCAAATTAGAACACTCCAGTCCCAGCATCAAGAGGTCATCAGTGACGAAACCAGGCTCGCAGACTGCTTACGAGTTCCAGCTCTGCGACGCGGAAATCGAGGATGTCGTTTAGCCATCGCACATTTGCACTGCGCCTGCACACACAGCCAGGCTGGCGATTTTCTCGGGAGTAGAGCGTTAAAAGCATAATTTTAACACGGAAGAAGAGCTTTTTTTCAGAGTATGGAGCAATATTCCACTTCCAGGTATGGAGTGTCAATAGACGTGATACTAGGTGGTGGACTTTCCTTAAGGCCAAAGACGCCCGGGTCTAGGGTGGCCAACCTGCGCCTGTGGCTGCCAATATCTCACCTCAGGGCCCTAACTCACTATGTAAACTACTTCGAAACCACGTCAATTCCTTAGCTAATCACGAGATCTGCTAATAACTTATTCTCTATGACACAATGAACAAAACCGCGAGAAATGAACGCGAAGTTGGCGTGGTTTGAACTAATAAAATACCACGCTTGACAACCGTACGTGGTTTGCACGTGGTAAGATTATGCGGGGAGTAATAATTACCATACAGAATTGGGGCCTTGTATAAATAATGAAGCTAAGTTTGAAATAATCTGAATCGAACGCAATGTTTTTGACTTTACTATTTTTACCCCTCGTTTACACCAAGGTATAAAACATGTATTCTTCGTTTTCATTTATCGTTTACAACTAAAACAAGTTCGAATGACCAGTTTTATACAAAACTTTTTTTTCAAGTGAACAAAATACCTAACAGTATAATGTCTGGCACAGCGTCAATACGTGTTTTATATATACACGACATGGTTTTGCTATATTTATACATATTAATAGTAAAGCCGAATAGTTTGTTTGTTTGAACGCCCTAATCTAAGGAACTTTCAGTCGGATTAAAAAAAAAATGCATTTGGTAGCCCAATTCTGGAGGAAGGCTTTAGGCTATTTAATTTAGCATCACGCTACAACCCTTAGGAGCGAAGTAATAGCGCGGACGGGCGACAGGATGCGACGCGGTGGGTCGATGGCCGAAATTTCACACGGACGAAGTCGCGGGCAAAAACTAGTCTTCGATAAGACTTGTTGCTGACTTGTTGACTTGCCTATGCTTATGCATAGTTGCCGTGAGGGGTCTTCGCTTGCAGCCCCTGGCATTGAAATAAAATTATAGGAACAAAAATATTCAGCAATATCCAACTGCTATTTCTGGGAGCTGGGGCTCACTCTTGCATCCTAAACTCTTAATTCTTAAGCTTCTTTGTTAATCAAGTCCCTTTTCTAGATGAATGAACAAAAGAAAACCTATACAGGGTGGGATGCAAAAAATGTTGACCTCGCTTCGATCGCTCTGCATCCTACGGTCTCTTAATGGATAAGCTTTTCTGCATAAGTCGATAATTTATTAAATTGATATAAAATGTTACATGAAAAGTGTTAAGACAAAACAGAATTACTACGAATCACTTCTTGTTCTTTGTTGAGTAGTGTACAGTGGTGAACTACATGACGTAAATATTCTTGGTCCTCGTTGATTCAGATGAATGAGAACGTGGTTGTTTTAAAACATTAAGGATTTCCATGTAAGTATAATGTTCTTTTCATCTTCATTTAATTTACTTACATCACGTAGGAACTATTAGTAGCGCAAAGTTGTTTTCTTTGTCTTCGTTCTAGTGGCGGCCCAGTGGTGACGGCCGCGACTTACCGAGTTGTAGGTCGTAGGTTCGAACGCGTCGTAGTAGGCAAATTATTTCAGCAGCACTACTCTCAAAAAGGTGAAGTGAGTAAATCGGCATGTCCTAGAACCAAAAACTCGGAAGTGCGTGACATCTAACCACCCGCATCGGACCTGGTTGGTGGTTTACGGCCCACTCCCTCTCACCGAGAGAAGGTCCGTATACCAGGAGTTGGAACATTGCTGCTTCGTCCTCTACTTTTTTGTCATTTAATATGTCAAGTAATTGTTTTTCATATTCTGATGAATTGGTGTCGCGAGGATAGATAGTTCTTTCGTAGTGGTGCTCTCTTATTACTGGTGGGTTGTGAATTCTGTGCTGGAGTAGGCAGCGTTACATCAGCCTCACTGTCCTGAGTAGGAACAGAGCACGATACATTTCTGATCGTTCCTCGTTTCTGCATGGTAGAAATTAGAAAAAGCATTGAATCGAAATGAACATATTTCTTTTCCTTGGAGGAGCAGCTTGTCCAAATTTGCCTTGTTGTGCCGCCATTTCTTTAGCGAATCTGTGTTTGTTATTCTTTCATTTTTTTTGTTGTTGTATGGAGTTGCCTGAAACCAAATAAACAAAATCAATATCTTGCTCACTTTGAATACTTGATTAGCTCCACGAAAATAAGTGAAATTATTCACACCACTATTATTATATAAAATAAATAACAAAAGAATACTGTTTAAACATAGCAAAAGCATTTTTTTAACAAACACACTTTCGTCATTGTGTCGGCGCAGCATATAAGAATACAAAAGCCATTAATTATAAGTTACTAGTTTTTGCCCGCGGTTTCGGCAGCATGGAAGTTGGAAATTATCCCACGGAAACGAACTACCGGGATAAGATGTTCTAGTAGAAAGTAGAAAAAGTATCCAATGTCCTTGTGAAGGCATCTACAACGCCACATGCGAACTACATCACACTGACGTCATACGAAATCCTGCATCGCGCAAGCAGTTTTCCGCGCAACCAGCATTTATCTACAACGTCCCAACATCAAACGTCGGGCAGTTCACGACACCCGTCTGGTCAGAGGATCCTCCGTTTTCTATGGAGGATGAGTGGACTTCACCCTGTCCCTCATGTCTCTATATCCTTAACCAAGTGGTCTAGCCATGTGCCAAATTTCATCCAAATCTGTCCAGCCGTATTAGCGTGGAAGCGTAACAAACAAACTCACTTGCGCATTTATAATACTAGTTATGTTTTTATTCAATTATTTTGTTAGTTATTGCTTCGTAGTGCAGTAGTGAGCATTGGCAATAGTGCATTACGGATCCTATAGTCTGGCCACAAATACTGTTACAAATTAAAAATAAGAAAGATATTACATTTGAATTTGGAATCTAAGTAAGTAAGGGAAAGAATTCGAAGAAATCCTGTCCGAAAGCAAAAGATTTTATCTCGGGAGATGAAGATAGCACCCAGAACCATGTCGCGTATTTTAAAAGATGACTTAGGACTTGCAGCCTATAAGAGACGCACTGGTCATTTTATAACTGATAATTTAAAAAAGAATAGGGTGGTAAAATCAAACAACTACTGAAGCGGTACGCAAAGGGAGGTCGTAGAAAGATTTTGTTTACGGATGAGAAAATCTTTACAATTGAGCAACATTTTAACAAACAAAATGACCGTATTTATGCTCAAAGCTCTAAGGAAGCTTCCCAATTAGTCGACAGAGTGCAACGTGGGCATTATCCGACTTCAGTGATGGTTTGGTGGGGTGTTAGCTATGAAGGAGTGACCGAGCCATATTTTTGTGAAAAAGGTATCAAAACATCGGCACAAGTGTATCAAGATACCATTCTTGAGAAGGTAGTTAAGCCCCTTAACAACACCATGTTCAATAACCAAGTATGGTCCTTCCAACAAGACTCGGCGCCGGGTCATAAAGCTCGGTCCACGCAGTCTTGGTTGGAAGTGAACGTTTTGGACTTCATCAGTGCTGAAGACTGGTCGTCGTCTAGTCCCGATCTTAATCCGCTGGATTATGATTGGTCAGTATTAGAGAGTACGGCTTGCTGTAAGCGCCATGATAATTTGGAGTCCCTAAAACAATCCATACGATTGGCAGTGAAGAATTTTCCCATGGAAAGAGTGCGTGCTTCTATTGATAACTGGCCTCAACGTTTAAAGGACTGTATTGCTGCCATTGGTGACCACTTCGAATAAGCTTTTTATATTTTAAATTGTTTTATGTATTAAACTAACACACTGTAAAAGTAATAAATATTATTTGCAATAAAAAAAATAAAAAAAAATCCTTCGTGACAATATTTATGGCAAGACTAGGTATAGTGACGCCAGCACATTCCGAAATTCAAATTTTGGTAGAAGACTCTATTTACCAGCGTCCTCTATGATACCAAATTTACAGAATAAACAATTTCATTTAATTTCAAAGAAGGATCTGAAATACAGTTTGTATTTCTTAGTGATGAAGCCTTTCCACTTTTAAAACATTTAATGAGACCATATCCAAGCAGAAATTTGTCTATCAAAGAAAACACTTTTAACTACAGACTTTCGCATGCAAGAAACACAGTTAAATATATGTACATTCGGTATTATGGCAAATAAATGGCGCATTTTTCACAGGCCGTTAGATAAAAAACTTGAACTATGCGATTACATAGTGACAGCTTGCTGAATATTGAACTTCGTGAGAAAACACAATGGGAAGAAATTATAAGAATAATAAAAATACAAAAAAAAATGTGACAATAGGCAAGAGCGGTTCCGGTATTTATTTCTGGGATTCACATGGGCCAGATAGATAAGGGTCGATTTTTTATTTTAATGTGCATTCATTCAGAAATTCGATTTACTTTTGAAGAGAACCTGCTCTGCAAGAGCGAGCTAAGCGAACTTAATAGTTTTAGCACCCCACCTTGGATTGGTTCTTTCCTTTGACCAGTCTTAGTAGGTATTAGTTAAATATTTTTTATGAGTTGAGGGAAGCTGCATAACCTTTTAAAAGTCGAAGCCTTTCGGACCGCGCCATCTTTTTAGTTTTATATGTAATCCTGAAATCCTCTGTCTGAGGCTCTAGGCCGGTGCAATGTTGGCTGTACAAACTGGCACCACTTAGCACCTTAGTATGGCATGTCGTGTAGCGACAAGAAACTAAGTTTAAATTAAAGAAAGGGAATTTGAAGTTAATTAAAGATTTATTAATAAATAAAGGTTATATAAAAAATGGAGATGAACTGGTCAGTGGTGTATAGTGTGTGGGTGAGGAAGGATGAAGATGGGTGATTGGTGGGTTGAGGAGGCTGAAGAGGTAGACGCGACGCGAGGCAGGCGTCGGTGACAGGTGCAGGTGCGGGCGTGGCGAGGTGCTGGTGCGTGTGCGGCACGGAGGATACCCGTAGGGGGCCCACGCGGCAGAAGTAGGTCGCAGCACGGCCACACGAGACAGCAGGCACAGCCGCACGAGAGAGCAGGCACGGCGGCGCGAGAAAACAGGCACGGCGGCGCGAGACAGCAGGCACGGCGGCGCGAGAGAGCAGGCACGGCGGCGCGAGAGAGCAGGCACGGCAGCACGCGGTCAGCCCGCCAGGAGAGACGGCCCTCGGTTGAGGCGCGGCCCAGTAGAGGGTGTTCCGGCGAGGCACGCCAGCGGTCCGACTGGTACGGAGGACGGAGGTCGGAGGTGTAGCGTGAGTCCGTCAGGTACCGGAGTCTTGGAGAGGGACACACCAAGAGTTCCCTGGATAGGTAACTCCGGAGTACCAGCACTATCTTGAGGGTTCGCTTTAGAGGCGAAACTCGAACTCGAACTCGAACTGTCACTTCTCTTTGCGTTGCTTCGATTCCTAAGGTAAACTCGTAGAATGGCAACGTAGAAATAAATATGAATTTGAAATAGGCTGATGGCCAGTATTGATTTGCAGCAGGTTGAATATATTTTCAGCTAAAAGTTACAGGCTGATAAGAATTTATAAGCAAACTTGTCATGGCGACGTATTAAACGTCGTTGTCAGAACTGTTATAATAAAATATATTAATAAAATACAATTAAATATATAGTTATTTCGTATTAAAAGCGTATTAAAAGTATAGTGTTTATAAGAAAAATGATATCAATAAATGTGGGCGAAATTTCCAGCCCTTGGATGTTACTAAATCGTCGTAGTGTTATGTTAAAGTTTGATGACTGTCTGTGTACTGATTATGGATTAAACGTGACCTGGTGTCGTGAGGAATAGTCAGATCAGCGCCTAACGGTAACGGAATGCTTGTCTGACCTGGAGGAATGAATGTAGATAACCGTGAGTATGTACAATGTTACAGGCAGCACTTATTCCACTGCTGCTAAAGATATCCTGTAGGTACTTCTGCAGCGGGTATCATTGAAGCAGTGTCTGGATATGCATTAAGGGCTGACCAGACGATTTTTTTTTCGTAGTGCTGCGAAAGCTGGCGCTCGCTCAGCAGTGCGGGTTTCACAGGAAACGTGCACGACAAAAACGAATGTTATTAAAGCGTTTCCGTATGAATCTCCCATTTTTTTTATCCATTTGTGTTCACGTGCTCCTGTGCCCGCCCTTAATAATAGAAACATTCGGAACTGCAAAATTTTAGTAATGACGTCATGCAAATACAGCATTTATTTGCCCACTACTTTACATCTCCACCAGGTGCTTTTAATCATTCATTTTCAATAAATAAAACTGTAACCGATCACGTACCTTTATTTTCCTCCTCTGCCTTCCACAGGCTTGCCCACTCCCTGCACATTTAATATAACGACTCGCCGCTGCGTTCGCCCAGCCGATAATGAATCAAAAACCGAGTGTGGTTGATCATTGTGCGATGTTATTTTTATCTCACCAAGTGACGCGAGCTTTATTTGTGGTAACCAAGTGTACAAACACGATGTAAATGTGTACGTGAAGACGAGTAGCGTCAGCACAGTTATGTGCTGAGTGCGTGAGTGTTTTGTTATGTGCCGAGTGCGCGCGTGTGTGTGTTAGCACACACACACGCGCGCGCGCATGAACATACACTTCCGACTACGTCATTGTCTCGGGACGGTACCGAGAGCCCCTGTGCTTACACATAAAAAAGTACATTCACAGAGTGTTTGTACACTTGGTAAGCACAAATAAAGTGCGCGTCAGTTCGTGAGATAAAAAACCTGAACATTGGGACACAAATAGATCGCACGTTTTCGAATCAGTCACAGAAAAATTCGCTAGTGTGTACACTTGTATAGAAAGCTATACGTTATATTTTTCAGCAGGTTCAAACCGCTTTCGTTTAATCGCGGTGCGCACTAAGCAGATGTGATGTTATAATATGTAACCTAATTTGAAAGTTGGGAAATAGCTTACCATGCTCCCTTTTACAGATGAGTGATGCTCAGAAGATAGTATACTGCAGTATACACTTAGTAGTAGCGGACTCTGCTGCTCAAAGGAATCTGGAAATGACATTGTAAACGTTGTTAGTGGCGAAGCGCAAGAATTTTAGATTATTATTAATACAAAAGGTTTTGATTAATGTCAGCGGGACAACAGTTTACCCCAGACTTTCCCCAGACTACCCCCTGAAAACGTAGATCTAAACCTAATGTTTGGTTCTGTGTTTGCTTTCAGAGGTAAGTCTTCACTCAAGTGAATATTCACTCGAGTGAATTTTTGCTTTAGTCCACATTCACATGACACCGGCAAAATAACATAAAATTAACTAATAAATAATAAAAATAATGTAATAATGGTAACACCTGCTTTTACCTGTGCATTCATTTTATTTCATATTTCGATCATTCAGAGCGAGACTGAAAGATGCAGAATGCTGAAAGCCAACAACTTTGAATAGGTTCACTAATGAGTAAATTTTTCATGGATTAGAATGTGCCACAAAAGGGATGAATGAAAGGCAATTGCAAGTAGGTGAGATGAGAATGGTACGACCAAAACAGTATAAAATCGATAGATTTGGTTACTCTGAATAAATAAAACCTAATTTCAGAAATTTTACGCATCACGTCTGACCTGGCTACATATTCAAATATGTGGAAAAAATTACTGAACTGTTCCTTAGCAATCTATCTGATTTTCAGAATGTAGTTGAACAATATACTTTAGATACCAAAAACATAATTCTCAGACACCAGTAGCGTCGCACGTACCCAGGAGACCATTTGAGAACAATAAAAATGAGGCAAAATAAAAACCCACTGCAAGCCGTCTGAAAATCTTATTTTAGTGAACATTGGTCAGTTTTATTTTTCAGAAGAAAATGTGAGCATCTTATGTTGTTGTAACCATTTTAAACGTGTTGAGATCAATACCATAGCATTCTGTAGACTGTTAGAGAACACTGTTACGGACATGATAAAAAAGGTCTCCCAGATGTAGAAGAAAATTACATCAGATAAAGAACAATGGTTCATTTTGTATGGGCACAGTACCCAAAAAATATGACTGTCTATCTTCTACTCAGGGAGTAGTTTATTTAATCCTAAGAAAGCATGTCTGAATTCACTTTGAGAAAGAAGAGTAAGTAAGATTGCTTTTATAAAGAGAAACATTTAACGTATCTTCTAAAGACTTATTGAGCTGCTGATGATGGCCCCTTTTTGAAATTAATGAACCTCAATCTTTCTGCACATCTAATAATGATTCTTTTTAAACTAATTGAGTCTCTTTTACCTTTCTGGCATTTTTGTAACAGTTGGTGGTAGTAACTAAGCTAGGGTATATACCTTTATCATAATCTGCATTTACTAAAAAGTTGTTCTTATGAAATTATAAACAGACACATCAATTTTACTCATTTGTATAGATTTAAAATGTCTGGATACAGGTTTTAGGTAACCCTTCACGATACTCATGACACACAAAAGATTTAAAAAAAACAGTTGGACCCGGGAACGGCCACCTTTGATACGCAAAATGTCTGAACACAAACTTAAGTAGTGTAATGAAAAACCGGTACTCCGGTACTACCCACCGAATCGGGTTCAGAATCTTCTAAACTAACGATTTTATACAGTTTACGGGCTCTCGTACTATAGAAAGCGAGCGACTACCGAAATGACGACTAAAAGAGAAGTATGGAAGAAAAAGACGTGAGGCGACTACCATAAACGAATTGGGATATGGGCAGGAGAATGATGAATTAATTAATTTTTCACTTTTGATTCATTTTGTGTATAGAATATCACTTCGATTGAAAGATGCCAAATAAAAGATACTCGTACAAATGGCCAAAAGTGAAGCGGCTGATATCAGCTTGACTATTGCTCTGATTTACCTCACGTATGTAGTAAAATCAGCCAGGCTTCATGATGGCCCCAGTCTAAATAAGGTTTGGATTCCATTACGCGTTTCTGAAAGATATCAAGCATATTCTATCACAAAGTCTTCGAAGAGAAATCTCAATCCACAAATATCGAGGCTGCGAAGGCGACTGCTGTGATTTTAGACAGTTTTCACCTAGAGACCAAGGAAATATTTGATAAGAATTAATACCTCAGTCCTGAGCACAGCTCAAAGAGACCCCAAAAAACAGTAGCAGTTCCTTGTGTAGCAGCATGAGAACTATCAGTGCGAAGATGCGATCAAACAACCACGAATGATGGCATCACCCTGCAACAAAGACCCGAAACTACACTACTTTAAAAAAAATAGAACATCATACTCACAGAAGAACAGTCTGACTACTTAGGGGCTGCACTCTCAACAGACTTCAGTCGCAAAGTCTTAATGATCCGGATATTTGGTAGTCTCGATTCTTAAAGTTAACAATTCTCATCATGGTATCATGACCAAACCTTCGACATTTGTAATTTATATTCATGTCCAAGGGTGTCCATTGGTATATGATTCATAGTATATGATTTTGGTTTAATGGAAATTTATAATTATTACTATCAAGTCTCTTTTAAACAAAGAGACTTGACAATAATAATTCTTCATGTGGATAAAAAAAAAAACTTTATTTATAAAAACTGACAACATTGTGTTATATTCACAACATACAGCATTGCTATTCTGTAAAAATCTCACCGTGAAAACTTAGGTGAAGTGAGCTGTCATTCCACCTACTGTTAGGGACTGCCAGTATTGACAGCTCACATCACGCTCACTTCCCCTAAGTTTTCACAGTGAGATATAATTACAGAATACATCGGCTGAAGTAGTGTCATATATACATGTCTCTTAAACTAGGTTTAAACCTGTCGCTTGGGAGTCAGTGTTCCTCCATTAAAATTCAAGTAACAATTATGAAATGTTAATGATGAGCTGATGTGAGGCGGAGGTGTGTGTGTGTGTTTATGATGTGAGGCGGAGGTGTGTGTGTGTGTTTATGATGTGAGGCGGAGGTGTGTGTGTGTGTTTATGGAGTGTCTAGTTTGTAGAAAAGGACGAGGTGTTGGACTATTAAGTAGGAGAAAATAGAAGATTTTCCATGCTTTCTGTGACTGTGATTTTACATTGGTATAAATTTAGTTTTTGTATAGCGAGCAGTCTGTTGATCCTGGTATACAGTTTTTGGCTGAGATAAGTTAATGGTGTTCTAACAGCTGTATCAGCTTGGGGTTTTTTTGTATATTTTTATTGGCACTCAATGTTTTCTCAGTATACACTGAAGCACAAACAGATTCCTTATAGAAAGCACTTCACAATTTCATGACATGACATGTGAGTCATGTTTGATGACACTCGATAACTTCAGGTGCCAAAACTACCAATTATCTTTACATCCGGGTCGATAGGACTTAAGCAAAATCAGTCCTAAAGCCGTCGCTATATATGTTGAGACTGCAGCCACATGTCCAAAAGAGTTGAGAGTATACAACGATGGATCAAAGACAGACTCCGGAAACTTAACATCAATAGATCCAGTCTGCTGAGAATGTTCAACACCATCTACCAGGCAAATTATCCAAACAGTATACACCACAGAAGCCAGGAGAGTTATGAACACACATACGCATGTTCTCTGACAGGGCCTCAGTTATCCAATCCAAAAGGAAAGTATACTATCTAACGAAAAGACTACTATGCCTGGATAGGAAAGGGTGACGGGGACCATCACGGGGCACTGCTCACTAAACAAACATTCTCATACAATAGGTATAACGGACGGGTAAACTTTAGTATCCAGTAGCACGCGTAGGGGGGTGGAAGGGGTGTGGGGGGAGAGGGGGGGTACCCCTTCCCCCATGGCACCACTCCCATGAAAAGGCAATGCCCAATTCCTGAGAAAAACCAATTAATGTAACCTAACCTCAAAACTTTTTACAGTCGCTTAAAAACCGTAGTCCGGTAAAATTTTGCATGAGGAGAGTGGGAGGAGGTGCCCCCTATGCCCTGGCACCACTTTCATGTAAAGACGACGCACCGTTCTTGAGAAAAACCAATTATTGTAACCTAACCTCAAAACACTCAACGTAGCACAGTCGAGGAAGGACCGGTCGACGGAGCCCCGCTTCGCGGGGCTCCTACTTCTGGGTCTGTTCGCTCGCTTCGCTCGCTCACTCGACCCCGCCATCACCTTCTAACCTAACCTGTCCGTGTCGGGGTGCCCCAAGTCCAGAGCTCGCTTCGCTCGCTCATTCATCCAAATTCTCCTGGTATCAGTAGTAACATTGAGGATTTATAGGTTGTTATAAAAAGAAATGAAACAAAACATTCATACATGAATAAACAAAACGAATGACACTTGACAGTGACACTTATCATAGCTTTTTTTACGTTCCGTTTTGCGTTCGTCTTCACATCATTTTGCACGATAGACAATAATGTGAAACAGATTTGGTTGTCAATCGCCCATTTTAACGTTCCGTTTTCCCTATTTGCCTGATTTGAGGTTAGAAACATTTTTCATTAATTTCTCGAAAAATATGCATTTCCTTTTAATAAGAGTGGTAACGTTATAATCGGGGACCCAAGCCCTACCAGCTTTAACCACTTTTACCCCCCAAATCGTGCTACTGGATATCAAAGTCAACCCTAACGGACAGCCCCCTGTGCAGGGCCTGCATGGAGGTTGATGAAACCGTCGCGCATGTGCTCTTTGAGTGCACAGGCGTCACCCAGATTAGGACGGAAACCCTCGGGACTCCCAGATCTTACACAGATGTTCTCAACAGACCAGGAGACCTAATAAGCTTTTGGAGGGAGGGCAGGCTGGTTGGAATAACCACCGACGGTCACCATGGCCCACGTACAATGGTCCACCTGAAGGACTAAGTGCAGAAACCAAACCCATAACATAGAACATAGTATACTATCTTGAAACAAATATTACAATGTCACAATGCATTTGAACATGTTGCGGTATCTAACTGCAACATCCTAACACTGCAATGGATATTGGATATAACACAGCAGATCACTAGGTAACAAAGCAGCTGATGAACTAGCAAGGAGAGGATACAGCACACTAGTCTGTGGACCCAAACCTATCATGCCAATCCCCTTCAACCAGCAACGCAGATGGCTATAGGACTTGACCCACACACAACCAGAGAATTGATGGACTTTGACAATGGACTGCAAGCAGTCCACAGAAGCCATGCCACACTTCGATCGCAGGCTGACCGCCTGCCATCCTGTTCCTGTTTAGGTCTAATAAGCAGGCGTAAGGAACAGGTAGGGGCAGGGGACGTCACAGGACACTGCTTCCTAAACAAACCATTCCATACAATATGCATAACAGACAATCCTCTGGGTTGGGTCACCCAGATCTATTACAGATATTCCAAATAGACCAGGAAACCTAATCTACTTCAGGAGGGAGGTGGGCGAGTTGGAAAGACCAGCGACGGCCTCCATGGCCCACATACATTGGTCCACCTAAAGGACTCAACTCAATCTCTATGCATTAATTTTAATTAAATAATTTACAGGCACTTTTGAATTATCAAGGAGGTTCAAAGCGTAGTAGGTACAAACCTAAGGAGAAGAACGGGCAAGAAACTCCATGGACACTTTTTCAAATTATATTGTTACAAAATATTAGCTAAAGGTATCTTTTATTTTGAATTTATACCTAATTTTATAATTAAGTATGTGAGAACGAGGTAAAAACGATGTGCTCGTTGAAACCGTCCAAAGTACAGTAAATAGAAACAAAAAAAAAAAACATTCAAAAATAACATAAATATGTAATTGAAATAAACCGGGCTCAACGTATCTTAGTAGCATAAAATATAACAAAACCTATTGAAATCTACACTTCAGCTTGCCTTCTTGTTTAGTCTCGTTAGAGGTGGGTTCTAAATATAATTAGGCAAAATTTCGGACTTACCAGAGGTCGGCTCACGAATATTATTTGATTTTAGTCCTGTTGGAAAGCAAATCAAATTTTGAGACTATCGTCAGTACAAAGTTATTGATCGACAAACAGTCCAGTGTTGCCAACCTTAATTAACTAACAAGTAGCAAATCAATAAGTAATTACTATGTATATATTTGAATAAAAAAAACGTTAGATAACTTTCTCGTAAGGTGTCCCGATTCACAATAAGACCGTTAAAGGTGTGCGCTCGGTACGACCACGGTAATATTATCTATACAGTATTCCAACTTCATACAAACGGACGAAGCGCGAGTTATGCCTACGCGCCTCGATCTCGACATGCGCTCGATCGACATGCAGACAGTCGCGACTGTGCCGCAGTGACGAACGGACGGTGTGTTGTTTTTTTAACAATTACGATGCGATTTTCTCACTAAAAATAAGTTCAAATACATATTTAATATGACGAGTAGGATATATTGTGCTGTTTTTGGTTGCATGAATTCGTCAAACAATTTTTCATTAAGCTTTATATTAGAATGCGATTTTTTATACTTTAAAATTTAATAATAAAGCATTTCGTACGTAACGTACAAATTTATAAGACCGAACATAAACATGTTTTTTTTAACTAAATTTACCAATCTAAAATCAACATGCATTTTTATTGAACACTTCCTATTCAATTCACAAAGTATTTTATTTGTTTATATAAAAAACTAAATGGAACACAAAGTAGGCAAATGTATAAAATGCTGGAGGCGGGCAGCCCTATCGCATGTTTACGTACCGCGCGGCTGTAGGCATTTATTTCAAAGATACGGCCGATTTACAGCTTGGCAAAAAAGTCGTGAAAATAATGGTGGCGCCACTATCGTGCATGTTGTAACCCTAAATAGTACGACTAAAACGGTTTTGATATTAGTTTTTTTTTTTAATTAAGCGGGTTTTATAAAAACAAGAAAAGCTCTGAAACGCTTGTTCAGCGACTGCCTAGAACGATAACATTTGCAGTTATTTAATTTAATGAATTAAAAATAAAATTATTAGGTATTTCAAAATACTTTAATGTCAACTAATCCCACATTATGTGAGACAATTTTATGTTTCACAAGACCCCAGATCAATTCAATAGGGTTTAGATCCCAGTGACAAGTTGGAAGCTTTACTACTGTGTCACTGTGTCCCACAAATCCAAGTTCTCCTCTAACCACAAGCAAAATGTTCCATAGTTGGTGTTCTAATCAAAAACTAAAAAAATAATCAGAATAAACTTTTTTAATCAGAATCAAAAATTTTAATCAGAGTAAAAAATGTTTTCCTCTAAGTATTCCACGCCCGAAAACTCTTCATCCATGTCTTGGTGTGAGCTTTCACCAAAACTCTGCTGGCTATGTTCAGATGTGTCACTGTTGCTGCTTTCATCTTGTAGGTTTATGATATTTTTTTCAATGTCACTATACACAGTTTGCCCCCTTCGAAAATAACCTTTTTCTATTTTCATGACATGATGACATGAAATTTTCCAGTCGTCAACTGATATGCTCTGAAACGCTTGTTCAGCCACTGCCTAGAACAATAAAATAAAAACAACTAAACATTTGCAATTACTTATTGTAATGAATTAAAAATATAGCCTTATAGTACTGATGGATTTACCTAAAAAATACTATAGTTATTTTTGTTCAGTGATTTATTTTATGCAATATTAACAAAAAGTATCAAAATTATACGAACGCGCTGCATTCCGAATGTGTTTTGTAAACATAACCTCAAATTCGTGAATGTACATTTCAATAATTGTATGAAAGGTTTATAATAGATATTGCACCTTGAAATGCACACATTAGATCTGATTACATGTATAAAATATAATTTTACCTGTCATTTCAGCGGTTCTTTCATACACATCGTTGATTTCGGTTAAGATTTGTCCAGCCTCGAGTTCCGCCAAATATCTCACGTACACTTTATAAATTATTGCTCTTGCGGAGCTGCGAATAACAGATCTGTTCATTATGAACACAATGGGTCACCAGTATCACCACGATAAAGCAAATAAATAAATAATAACACGAGAAACAGTCACAGATTACAAGAAATGACAGAATATGTACCTTACTCGACGAGGCAGAGCGAGTGTTGCCAATGATTAAATATTTTAGTTCCGTTTCAGGACTTTCTTGCCAAGCTGTACAATACTGTATGGATAATATTACCGTGGTACGACGGTTATACAGGAAGGACATAGACAACCCAAGCGTCGCTAAAAGAAAACCATAGTGTTTCCTCTACGACCATGTAACTACTTAAGGTGTGTACACACATCATAATCCGCCGCAACCCAGACCTGGATCATAATCGTCTACATTATTCAAGTCATTCAAAACAATGATCTCAAGAAGGAATTTAAAAAAAGGAAGGTATTTGTTTAACTAACAAATATATATATTTTTTTAATTATAAAAGATTTTAAGTAGTTCAATAAATGAATAATAATTATTCTACCTACAAATTTTTACTGAACATTATTAGTTTATCTTGGATAAAAAAAAATGAAATTACTTCTAATGGATTATTTTAGTCATTTAAATTAAATATTAAAGTTTACTGAGTGAAAAATTCAAAAGAATTATAGTTCATCTAATAATGGCGGTAAAAAAATGAAAGCTCATCATAGGTGGCAGCACTGTTCAATGTCTATAAACCGTCTTTGTTTTGTTTATACATTAATGAAAATTATAGATCACACAATAAAGGAAAATTACATACAATACAGAGTGACTTGTAATTTGACGTGTTCCTTCCAGGACGTGACAGTGGGACCCATTTCCAAGAATTAAGCTGTAAGCAGCCCATAAAGCCTAGGCGAAAATTCAAAGGATTCGAGACAACTAAATTTTTATGTATTTATGAAAATTTCCCACAATTTACTAAATATCACTTTTCTCTAAACTCTCGAATTTAATGGCTTTCATTCCTATTCCATTGGATACCTGATACTTTTCGATGTAACCAAATGATCTAAAACATCAAACAATTAAAAGTTACAGGAAGAAGTTTAGTTTGCATATAGATAAATTGTCATAAAAGCTAAGTTCCGCAGCATACGCTGTTAGAAAAATTCGTAATTTAACTGATATAAAGACAGCCCGTGTAGTGTACTTTAGCCATTTTCATAGTGTTATGTCGTACGGTATTCTACTGTGGGGAAATGCCGCTGATATTCAGACTATCTTTGTTTTGTAGAAGAGAGCTTTTCGTTCAATTTATAAATTAAGTCCGAGACACTCGCTGAGATACGAATTTACAGAGATTAATGTTATGACTCTGCCTTTTCAGTATATTTATGAAAATCTTTTATATGCCCTTATAAATATAAAATTGTAAAAAAATACAGTGATATCCGTGATATAAATACTAGGAACAAACACAAATTTGATGTACTGTCCGTCTAAAAAGAGTAGACAAATAATGAGGGCGCCACTGTCGTTTAACTGGTATCCCCATACTATATAATAACTGGTTTTGACACTTGCCAATTATTAATTGTATTTTTTCAAATGTTTATTCATATGTAATTTATTCATTTTTCAAATGTTTATATTAAGTTTTTGGATAAAAACTAGAATTTAAGCAAGAATTCAAATGAAAGCAAACAATGTTTACATTACAATGACAAGCGAGTGACAAGAATGACTTTTAATGAAGTGTTGCCAGCCACAGAATATAGTTAGTTCCACAAACATTAATTTCTACTCTTTTTAGACGGACTGTACAGACGCCAGCACATCAAGCTACTATAATCTGTCAAATTTCTTTAATAAATTTTCAACTTTATCGTTAAGCATTACTATATACCTACGGTTTTCTCGAATCCCATGAATTTTAGCCTAGGCATTATGGGGTGCTTAATTGTTGCAAATAGGTCCCACTGTCACGTCCTGGAAAGTTAAGTCAAAGTACCAGTTACCCTATTTACAGCTTGGCAAAAAAGTCGTGAAAATAATGGTGGCGGCACTATCGTGCATGTTGTAACCCTAAACAGTACGACTAAAACGGTTTTGATATTAGTTTTTTTTTAAATTAATGTGAACATTGGCGGGTTTTATGAAAACAAGAAAAGCTCTGAAACGCTTGTTCAGCCACTGCCTAGAATGATAACATTTGCAGTTATTTAATTTAATGAATTAAAAATAAAATTATTAAGTATTTCAAAATACTTTGATGTCAACTAATCCTCACTTATGTGACGCAATTTTATGTTTCACAAGACCCTAGATTAATTGGAAGCTTTACTACTGTGTGACTGTGTCCCACAAATCCAAGTTCTCCTCTAACCACAGGCAAAATGTTCCATAGTTGGTGTTCTAATCAAAAACTAAAAAAATAATCAGAATATTTTTTTTAATCAGAATCTAATATTTTAATCAGAATAAAAAATGTTTTCTCTAAGTATTCCACGCCCGAAAACTCTTCATCCATGTCTTGGTGTGAGCTTTCACCAAAACTCTGCTGGCTATGTTCAGATGTGTCACTTTTGTTTCTTTTGTCTTGTAGGTTTATGATATTTTTTTCAATGTCACTATACACAGTTTGTCCCCTTCGATAATAACCTTTTTCTATTTTCATGACATGTTGACATGAATTTTTCCAGTCGTCAACTGATATGCTCTGAAACGCTTGTTCAGCCACTGCCTAGAACAATAAAATAAAAAGAACTAAACATTTGCAATTACTTATTGTAATTAATTAAAAATATAGCCTTATAGTACTGATGGATTTCCCTAAAAAATACTATAGTTATTTTTGTTGAGTGATTTATTTTATGCAATATTAACAAAAAGTATCAAAATTATACGAACGCGCTGTATTCCGAATGTGTTTTGTAAACATAACCTCAAATTCGTGAATGTACATTTCAATAATCGTATGAAAGGTTTATAATAGATATTGCACCTTGAAATACACTCATTAGATCTGATTACATGTATAAAATATAATTTTACCTGTCATTTCAGCGGTTCTTTTATACAAATCGTTGAGATGGGATAAAATTTGTCCGGCCTCGAGTTCTGCCAAACATCTCACGTACACTTTATAAATTATTGCTCTTGAGGAGCTGCGAATAACAGATCTGTTCATTATGAACACAATGGGTCACCAGTATCACCACGATAAAGCAAATAAATAAATAATAAACACGAGAAACAGTCACCGATTACAAGAAATGACAGAATATGTACCTTACTCGACGAGGCAGAGCGAGTGTTGCCAATGATTAAATATTTTAGTTCCGTTTCAGGACTTTCTTGCCAAACTGTACATATGAATGTGTGATAATAAATTATGAACGTCTGGCTTGCCTTTATTGGCCGGCTGGAGTGAACAATGACGAGGAACAGAGTTCCCACCTCATTCTTGCCTTTATTGGCCGGCTTGTGTGGAGATTAGCAAGAGCAAACGTGCTCGGAAGACGGAAGTATTCCAGTAAGATTCTGGTAGGGATCTTGACCGTACTTCCGGGATTGTTCTGATAACCATGGAATACCTCTCCACTCCTCATAAGCACCTCAGGACATGTTGCCCCTTGTTGCTACGTCACTATGTGCTAGCGACCGTTTTCGAGGGCCCATTATTGAGCGTGCAAGTCACCCCCTGCCATTTATCCGTGTAATTTATATAAAACATTGATCAGGCAGGGCCCATAGTTGTTCAATAGTTCTTGGTAACCAGTCCACTTTAGTCACCCAAACCCATAGTTCAACTTTTTATTTTTCCATATCCTGCAATAGTCCTACACCAACCAGGGATTGTCCTTGGGTGCCTTGGGACCACGGGGATCCTATCTGAAACTTCAAATATATTTTCGGCATTTTGTCATCATCAACTATCAACGTGTCGACGTGCATATGCTTTCTCAGTAACACACTGGGCATGACGTTTATTTTTGTTACCAAAGTAAAGTTGAAGTGCCTCTGTGTACCTTACCTTTAGGTAGGCCAGGCGTAAACGTCAAGAACGCCGTTCGCTCAAATTAAGCAAGTGAGTGATCCAGAAATTCAGAACCACCTTGGCTCCTACCACAATATATTATATTCGTTAATCGCCAGCTGTCAGATTGATCTGAACATGTGGAACGTGTATCTAACTAATATTAAGTATAAATGCGAAAGTAAGTTTGTTACATTTTCCACAAAAAAAAGTAAAACAGCTAAACGCATTTGGATGAAATTTGACAGATAGGTAGCGTGGGACCTAGAGAAGGACATACAATTGTAGGTTACTTTTTATCCTGGATCGCAGACGAAGTCGCGAGTAAAGGCTAGTAGGAAATAATAGTGTGCAATTCTGATTTCTCTTTCTGAATTTTCCGGTTCATTCGCTTGCTGAATTCAGAAAGGTAGGTATTCCGGATGTTTACGCCCGGCCCCAATACCTATTACTCTTCTATTACCTTAAGTATGTAGTAGATATAGTCAACCAGCAGCCTAATTGCGTAACACATTTTCGGCAAATGATTGAGATTAATTGGTTTCGTTTCGATCGCTTTTTGTTTCATTTTACGGTCTTCGTATTGTGTATCTCCACTATCATGTAATGGCAACAGCTGTTGGTTTGAAACGAAACGAACGCTAAAGAGTGAACGATATGTGCTTAAGAAAATCGTAAAATGAAACAAAAAGCGATTGAAACGAAACCAATTAATCTCAATCATTTGCCGAAAATGTGTTACACAATTTAGGCTGCAGGCTTTCAGTAATGTTCTGCATCTTTGAAGGAATATCGTTGAATCGCGAAATATCCATGTTAAGGTGGATCCACACATTGCGAGCATGCGCTCCGCACGGCGCACAACGCATGCCTCGGCTTGAGGCGTGCGTGTTGACAAATTATACCAACATATGCTCGGGTCGAGCCATCGCGTGCGAAGCAAATGCTCGAGGCAAGTAGGCGCGTAGACTTGGCAAGGCATGCGCTCCGCACGCGCGAGGGCGAGCCAACGTATGTCGGCAAATGCTTCAAGATCAAAGTGCCTCAGTGCGAGCATTACGTTAGGTGTGGACGTAGCCGCGCATGCACGTTCGAGGCGTGCGCCGCGTACAATATCAACGCACGCCTCGACTGCGAAAATGAAACTGCGTTTGCTCGGGCCAAACAGCGCGCAGCGCATGCTCGGGCCGATCCAACCCACACAGCAGGAGTCAAGATGGCGCCTTTGCATCGCGTGCTCGTATCCGCTGCTGCTTTTATAATTATTAATTCAATTATTGAAAATAAAAGGAAAGAAAAAAGTCGTCGTCGTTGGTGGGTTAAAAAGTTCTTCCGCCTGCGTTATGAACACGGAAATAAGCTTTTCGATGATCTCTCATTTGAAGAAAATAACTCCAATTTTATACACATAGCTGAAGAAGATTTTAATTTCCTCTTGAATGCTGTGGAGCCTATACTGATAAAAAAGGATAATGCGCGCGTACATCCGCAGCGAGGTGGACACAACCATCCAAACGCAACGCACTGCTCGCAATGAGCCGGCCGCCACACGACACACAGCGAATAGCGCGTGTGCGGCGCACACGCGCTGTGCGTTGTGCGCCGTGCGGAGCGCATGCCTCGCAATGTGTGGATCCACCTTAATGCTCGCACTGAGGCACTTTGATCTTGAAGCATTTGCCGACATACGTTGGCTCGCCCTCGCGCGTGCGGAGCGCATGCCTCGCCACGAATATACAGGTCCACACTTGGCGAGGCATGCGTTGTGCGCCGTGCGGAGCGCATGCCTCGCAATGTGTGGATCCACCTTTACAATAAGAGGCTGCGTGCCTCGGAAAGCACATTAAGCCGTTGTTCCCGGTCCCGGCCGGCTGTCATTCGTGGATCTTTGAGTCATTGCGGGTCGTCAGACGTACGGAAGTTTGACAGTTTTACCAAGGGGTATCGTTATACCACAGAGTAACTTGTTACAACAACCCAGTTACTGTTATCCCAGTAACTGGGGTTTGGAGTTGATGAGGGCAATTCTCGTAATTTTAAGAACGTTCACAGTCTGATCTCAGTGTCAGTCTGTCAAAAAAACCTCTAATTTCCCTACATTCTGACAAGTTTTTGACATTTGTTTGTCGCCGAGATGAGACTGCGACTAGATTTTGAACGTTTTAAATTACGAGAATTGGCCTCCAGATAGGCAGTCGCTAAACATAACATACCTACTTCGGTATTCAGCTGCATTGTTAGATTGGAAGCCGACCCCAACTTGCTGCGTTTTTAGATTTTTTTTACCTTTATTAGTGATTGATGCCACCAAGGAAACATCGTATTCATATTATACCTATAATTCAATAGTGGCACAGCCAGAGAAATATAATTCCAGGGGGCTTACCACCAGCTCTTATAGCCCCGTAGTGTAACGTTTCCGAGACATCGTTTAAACTTGATCACGTGAAATCTCTATTTTTTTAACTTGCTCACATCTTGTTGCGCAGATGTTTGAAATATGTATAATCACTGAATGTTTAAAATAATCAAACATCTATGCATCAAGATGTTCATAATTTCAAAAAAATATGGAAGTCGTGTTTGGACGGACCATAAGTCAGTTATTTTTACATTTTTAACTTATTTATTTCTTCTGCTCGCTCAGCCACTCCTTCGACGTGTTGTTGAAACCCAACTTTACCTGAACGTGAACGCTGAAAAATCGAGTAGGTATGTTGACTTAGCACACGAAGTTGCCGAAATGTGTGACGTAGACTCTGCAATCATTGTACCGATAATATAATCATTACGGTTAATGGCCTAATAGCCGAGAGCCTCGACCACCACCTAACTAAGGAGACTCTCATTGCGCGGCTGCGGCCGAGTCAAGGGTGTGCGTACGCGCAGCGGAATGTTGTTGAATTTAAAGATTTTAATTATGCAGATATTTAGTGTATGACGTCGTATAATTGTGTATGGTAAAAAAAAATTTGTGCGCGCAACCATTGTGGAGAAATTCACCAAAAACTGATTCCGCTGGGCGAACGTTGTCCTGGCGGAACTTTTTTTAATCCATAGACTTTAGAAGAAAAGAGATGTGTCCAAAAATTAGTGTGTATTTGTGTGTAATTGTGTATGTATGAATAAAACTAGTGCATGCATAAACTTCGGAGAAATTCAAGTTTCCGCTACGCGAACGTTTCGCCATTAGCTAGTTTTCATATAAAGCGCTTACATAGAGAACTGTAGATTTTTACATACGTTGTTTTGAATTTGTTTATATTTGTTTAAAAAACAGATTTAGAAAAAATCGTAGGGCTTAAAAGATAAAAATATAAACGTAAAATACGCTTATTAGGTCTTAGTTCTTAAAGTATGCACTTTGGGGTCTAGATTTTCACGTTCATACAAACCTTGTAAGTGTCTGCAACATGTTGCCAAGTATCAATGATGTTCCGTTAGTAACTAAAGAGTTATAGGACAAATTTACCATGAACAGGTCACTGTTTACAAAGCAGTCAAATATCACGACGTTCTGAAGGAATTGCATGGTAATATGTATGTCAATAATTAGTGTATTCATTCAACTATTCTTATGCAAAATTTCATGTCATTAAATTCAGTAATTAAAGAAAAACAATTATAATACTGACGAAGCATCGAAAACCTACATAACCCGACCAAGTTCGGATGGCTACAAAAAAGCGGCCGTGCCATATATCTAAGAAACGTTCTTAACCTTCCAATATAGTATTTATTAATATGGTACAGTTGCGTACACAAGCGTTAGGAAAAAATAAAACAATTGCATTTCTTGAATGAAAAATATTTTTTTAATAATAACGCCACTATCTACGATAAAAACAAATCTTCAATTAACAAGTACTTCTCTATTTAAATATCCGCGTACAAAAATATTTTTAATTACATATAATAGGTACTTAATTATGTAATTATAATAACGTTAACAAACGCTTGCAATGACAGCAATAGACTTAAATGTGTTTTAACTAAAATAGATTATGAACTAGCTTTTGCCCGCGACTTCGTTCGCGTGGATGACGAAACTTAGGGTAAGTATAATATTTCGAGCTTCAATAAAAATTAAAATCACATCACATAACTAACCTATTCAGTTGTTTAGATTTTGACGGCACGGTTGGCGCAGTGGTTAAGCGATTGACTGCTGCGCTGCGTGTCGCGGGTTCGATTCCCGCACGGAACAAATATTTGTATGACCTACATGTATTTGTTCCGAGTCTGGGTGTTTTTCTATCTATAATATGTATGTATTTACAAAAAAAAAATTGTATATAAGTAGTTTATCAGCCATCTTGTTACCATAACACAAGCATTAGGTTGCTTAGCTTGGGACAAATGGTGCTGTGTGAAATGTCCAGGGATTTATTATTATTATTATTTGATCAACATTAAAAAAGTGCTTATAAAATCGATTCAAGAAGTAGTTTTTTTTAAGTTATTAGATTGTTTGATCCACTAAAGTTGCAAAGGGGAACGCTCGTGCATGCCTAGTCTATTGGTTAAATAGTGTAATAAGCTACAATATGATAAATATGTACCTAAACAGTAGTACATACTTACATGTGGTAAATATTTAATTTCCCTAAGGGGTCTATAGTTAGAATCCTGATCCCTGAAATCTTCAATAGAAATTAGCTGTATGAATTTTATTTGTCTTAAATAATATATTTAGATTATATCTCAAGTCTCAAGCGCATACTTAAATAAAGTACCTACGTAAATAGTACCTACTTTCTGTCATAGTCAAATACATTTAAAAAAGTAGGTGTACAAAAATAAATGACCTATAAATTATATCGAAACAACAATTGTGTTATCACCTATACCAATTCAATACCGGTATTATACTGTAAATTTTGGGATGTTACCTAAATATATTGCACGGCCGCTTTTTTGTAGCCATCCGAACTTGGTCGGGTTATGTAGGTTTTCGATGCTTCGTCAGTATTATAATTGTTTTTCTTTAATTACTGAATTTAATGACATGAAATTTTGCATAAGAATAGTTGAATGAATACACTAATTATTGACATACATATTACCATGCAATTCCTTCAGAACGTCGTGATATTTGACTGCTTTGTAAACAGTGATCTGTTCATGGTAAATTTGTCCTATAACTCTTTAGTTACTAACGGAACATCATTGATACTTGGCAACATGTTGCAGACACTTACAAGGTTTGTATGAACGTGAAAATCTAGACCCCAAAGTGCATACTTTAAGAACTAAGACCTAATAAGCGTATTTTACGTTTATATTTTTATCTTTTAAGCCCTACGATTTTTTCTAAATCTGTTTTTTAAACAAATATAAACAAATTCAAAACAACATATGTAAAAATCTACAGTTCTCTATGTAAGCGCTTTATATGAAAACTAGCTAATGGCGAAACGTTCGCGTAGCGGAAACTTGAATTTCTCCGAAGTTTATGCATGCACTAGTTTTATTCATACATACACAATTACACACAAATACACACTAATTTTTGGACACATCTCTTTTCTTCTAAAGTCTATGGATTAAAAAAAGTTCCGCCAGGACAACGTTCGCCCAGCGGAATCAGTTTTTGGTGAATTTCTCCACAATGGTTGCGTGCACAATTTTTTTTTTACCATACACAATTATACGACGTCATACACTAAATATCTGCATAATTAAAATCTTTAAATTCAACAACATTCCGCTGCGCGTACGCACACGAGTCAAGGGCTTGATTAAGTAACTAGTACTCCAGGGCACGGCACTCATAGCGGGGAGGTCCCTCTCTCTAGACCTAGAGCCCTAACCACCGGCAGCTTGGTCACTGTTCGTGATGACGATGGGATACTATGCGTTTGATCGTAGCAGGTGGCGTTCTATAGTTTCTGCCTATCCCCATGGGAAGGCGTAGGTTTATGTAAGGGGCTGTTCATTTATTACGTAAGACGATTTGAGGGGGGAGGGCGTCCAAACAAGTCTTATTTTTCTTACATGAGGGTGGGAGCGGAATACATTATTCATAATGTATATCACAAAAGAAAAAAATACAATAAAAAAAAAAGTTGCTACTTTATCTTCGCAATTTTGGTAGATACTGATGCTACGTAAGATTCAAAGGGGGGGGGGGGGTTCATTCAAGTCTTATTTTTTCTTACGTAGGAGGGGGGGGGGCAGAAATTGGTTAAAATTGCCTCACGTAATAAAAGAATAGCCCCTAAGTGTATTTTACATTATGTTTAGTAAAAATATTTAAAATTTTACCAATATGAAAGTATTATAGATATATAAAATAAGTTTATACTTACTTAATAATTTTTTTCTCTATCGTACGTACAACTTTCGTTTTGCATGCTGAGTTTACCTATAAGTGATTGTACATTATTGTTTATCTGTTTTTGCATGTTTCTTTATGCCCATAACTGGTGTAAACAATCGGTGGTAGACTAATAAATAAAAAATAAAAAAATAATTTATTCTTTAATTTAGACAGAGATCAGTGGTTGAAAATCGTAACCGTTAATTAGAATAAATATTTAAAATTACATTTTATGTAGCTTTTTTCTGCATAAAATTAGCAAGGTCCATCTCAGCCTTCTGCAATTCTACAAGTAGCTTCTCGAGCGCGGCCCTCTGGAAGAGTGCACGTCCCTAAAACAATGGTTTCATGAACTCGTTACTTTTTAAAATGGCGGCCACACATGAAATCTATATAAATCGATAGCTGACATCAATGCAAAAAGAAAACTTAATAAGAAACGGAAACGTGATACTTTACGGGGTTTTCCCCGTACCGTACAGTGTCACGTGTCCGAGACATTAACGTTCAAAGTTGATCATGTGACATCCATATTTTTTATGTTTCAATTTATCACTTCCAATGTTTAAAATAATCAAACATCTAAACAACAAGATATACGCAAGTTCAAAAAAAATATGGATGTCGCGTATGGCCGGGCAATAACTCATATTTATGGCATACTAGCTTCGCCCGGCGGTTTCACCCGCATAAGTTTCGATCTCGTGAGAATATCAGGATAAAAGTATCCTATATGTTAATCCTGGTTATAAACCATCTGTGTGCCAAATTTCATTCAATTCCGTTCAATAGTTTTTGCAGAGTAACAAACAAACATCCATCCATCCATATAAACTTTCACGTTTATAATATTAATAGGATTTAAATTAATTTTATTTCCTAGATCGCACAGCGACTCCTACGTGTTGTTCAACAACCCATCTTTGCCTGTAGGTGAACGCTGAAAAATCAAGTATGTTGACTTAACACACGAAGTTGTCGACATGGTGTGACGTGGACTCTGCAATCACTGTACAGATAATCGTTACGATTAATGGCCTAACACTATTAACGATTGGAAATGTTTTGTTCCACTCGTTAACAGTGTTTAAGAACGCGACATTTTTTCCCAATCGTTTAACCCTCGTTCCGCGTCTAGTTCTAGTCAGGGTAAAGAAAAGTGAAATCAAACAAAATATATAACGGTTATTGAAATTGCTTTAATCAAACGTTTACAATTGAAATGCCTAAAACTTATAATGTTTATGAATTGTACTGATCATAGATAATCAAAATAAATTTTATAAAGTTATCTCACGGAAAAAGGGGGTGAACGATTGGGAAAAAAATGTCATCTTTTTTACAACCTGCCGATTCCCAACGATTTTGACGTGTAAAGCTGTCGTAACCAATTTTTAACCAACTTACTGAATAAATATTGTTATTGTCTTATTAGTCGAGGCTAGCTTACACACACACAATGAGTTATTAAAGACAATTGCACTAACCGACTCGACTTAAAAAAATTATGATTTGGATGATTCTTTTTTTCTTTGAAAGAGTATTCTCCAGAGGAGATCCCGTTTAATTTGGTAAAGATCTGATGAATACCTCGGACATAGACAACGGAACTCCTCAATAACGAACAGTGCACGTAGTGTGATTTGATTATTGTGCTGTAGATCAACGAAAATTGCTGGTTAGTAACCTATCAGTGGTCAACAGATCATGGTCTTCGAAGATATCCCATATAGGCCATAGAACTCCTCATCAAGGTACAGACGCCAGCAGGTCAAGCTACCCGAAACTGTCAAATTTTCCCAATCAACCTTGAACCTTAATGCTTTAGCGATTAAGTTGAAAATCTATTAAAGACATTTGACAGATTGTAGTAGCTTGATGTGCTGGCGTCTGTACTTCTACATCGAGGGACAGTCCACATATTGTGAAAGGTAATCGTATGGAAAATGAAAAAGTGGCTGTGGACCTAGTGGTACAAGAACTCGTAAAAACACCAACTTTAATAAATTTAAATAAAGAACTAAAGTTAGTTTGCAGTTAAGAGTTTTTTTTCTTTTTTGAAGTCAGTTGTATTGTTTCTATAAAAAAGATTTTTTTAAATAGGTACACGTTTTACATACTCGCCAGCACATCAAGCTACTACAATCTGTCAAATGTCTTTAATAGATTTTCAACTTTATCGCTAAAGCATTAAGGTTCAAGGTTGATTGGGAAAATTTGACAGTTTCGGGTAGCTTGACCTGCTGGCGTCTGTACCTACAGTCAAACAAAAATACTTAGGCTCTATTAAAGTCCAAACATAGATTCTATGTCAGTCTAATAATGCAGGGCCATTCCTGGCAGGGCTTAGTCGACCTGTCCCGACAGACGGCATGCATACATCAGTCATCGTGTAGATCAACCCTAATTTAGGGAGATCAACGACCCGTCATACGGCGGTACCCCAGATCTGAAGGACATTTTGTGCATGCCATAAAAATTATGTGTAAGTGTACAGTGCGACATCAATCTAAGTGAATGTGACGAAATAAGGAACTAACGTGAAATGTTCTGGATATTAGTTCTCCCTTTACAAGCCGACGTCTCTTTCATTAAAATGCAATGTAGACAGATAACTTACCTCGGGCGGGGCACCGCCAGTCAAAATACCGTCCGGATTGACAACGTCGCCGTCCTGCGTGATGACGCAGTAAAACATGCCCGGGTAATACGCCAATTTTACGGCCAATTTCAAGGTTGTGCATATCAGTGTACGGCCAAACACCATCTTCATTAGTGGCGCGTACTTGCTGTCGTAGGTGATTATGTCCACCGCAAGCTGCACGTTACCTGGTCCTCCGCCCTGATCAAACACACAAATTATAACACAATATAGTACGATTCCGCTACGCTATATGTCCATGTCAATGGCCGAAAGATGACATACAGGTAAACCAGAAAAGCTATGTTTTTCACCATTCGTCGACGAAAAAATTAAACATTTTAACGATATTTCGGATACACTTTCTAAAATGAATTTACATTCGGCTTTCACCCTAATCAGATATTGTTGTTTCGGTCCAAATTTTATGTATTTTTCTGCTCTTCCTCTTTATGGAAGCAGTCACACCTTTTGAACCAAATCAATCATATTATTCGCAGTACTCTTACATTATGTTCTACACTTACGCACCCACGATACAGCAGTAAAAAAAAAACACATTTTACATGTGGCTTTGGACGACCGCGCGTGACTGCAAGCCACACTACCCATTCGTTTTGGTGGGCTCGGCGTCCACAAAATTTCTAGTGTAAGCCTACTGGCGAACTTATCCTCAGTATACAGCACCGAAAAGTTAACCACACGAATCTTGGGTCTCGCTCAGGTTGACTCTGAAGTGCCGCCCAGACGTGGCGTAGCGGTTAATGCGGTGAAGCAGTCGACTACCACGGACACCTATCCTGCAGTAAGAGCGCTGGCCGGATGACACGGCACGTCAGCATTAACGACATCGTCAAGGAGTGTTGTGTCAAGGTTCATGTATGTTTCTCAGTTTCTTTTATCCACCATAACTTCTAAACGGCTTAATACGTTCAGTGCCGGGAGCCCTCCTGGAGGGATCACTCAAATCGCATATGGGATGCCGGGAGCCTTCGCGGAGGGTTCATTATAAATGTAGGTTTTTCTTCACGAAAACGGCATTATAAACTATAAAAATAAAATTAGTTGTATATTTTAACAAGATTTATTATATTAGTATACGCCTTGGTTTCGAAATCAAAGCAATTTTATTATCAAAAAAATTTGGGGCTCAGGAAGCACGAATAGAAGCTATTCAGTGTTCCGTATCAAAATTGTAAAAATAACACATGTGGTGACTTCGTTTGTCAGTCCGTTCGTCGGTCTCGGTTGGAATTAATAATAATATAAATAATGCTTGTCCATCTGTATAGAAAGTGTTTTTTTACTATTGTTAGTCTTATTGCAACAGGGGCCGACACGGGGTTTCATTTCAAAGTGAGGTAAACAGGTCAACTGGGATATCACCTGAAAGAGCTTCATTTGCACTTTATAAATCTTTTTTATTTTTATTCTTAGTTGAAAAAAAAGGGGGTTTTTATCCATACGGATATGCCAACCCCATCGTAACTTATTAGCTATTTACAAATTTGGAATATGACAAATGTGGACTATGTATTAGAAGGAGAATCATTGACCAGATATCTTCACCAAGCCACACAACCTCTTTGCGATCGTTGATGTAGGGTTTGCTAAAATAATTTGGATTAGCCCAACGTCCACAATGTTTAACTTAAACTCTCTAATTAATGCTTCCCTTTCATTCTTGCTCCTAACACACTCCATCAGCAAATGTTGCACATCTTCAATTTTGTTGCATATATCACAATTAGGTGATGCGGCCTTTCGCATTAGGAAAGCAAACTTTGCCGATGGATAGTGTCCAGACTCCAGAATGTAGCCTTAGTGCTAACTTAACATAACTCCTGCCTAAACTTGTATCCTCGAACCAGGGCACGCGAGGAGGCTCGTTCTGAATTGCTTTATACCAGATTCCTTTCGCTTTAGATATTTCATCAAAGGTGTTCCTCCATCTGTCAAAGCACGATAGCTTAAACTTAGAGCAATATTCCCAGTAATCTGGAACGTATATCTTTTCGCTACCCATCTCTACCGCAAGCTTTGACAAACGGTCAGCCTCCTCGTTGCCCCGTACGCCTGTGTGCCGGGACCCATTGCAATATTACCCTAGCCTCGTCTTTGTTCATTTCAATAATCAGTTTCAGGATGTCATAGTTTTTATGACTTTATGTAAATTATCCATTATTAAAATAGTTTATAAAATATCTCAGGATTTCTTCGCCGAACATAATAATAATCAAAAAATTATGTTATTCCTCGCCAACAATTTTCAACAATGATAATAATTTTTCTCTCAGTTGGAGTTTCGATTTACAAATACCTTTTATCTTCAACCATATCTTCGCCCATTCAAATTTATACAACAGATGTGTATTTCGTTCACTATTTTCTTCTTCTACCTGCGAATTATTTGTTTCTTCACTTGTTGGTTGTTCTATGAATTCATCATTTTGTGGGTGATGTTTGATCAGCTTGTTTGATTTTTGTTTTGTTTTATTATTATTTTGTAGTGTATTTACAATGTCACTCAGGTTGGCTGGACAAATCTTCAAAATACCTTGCATTTAACTAGGTCAATAGGTCACTTTATGTGACGGCTAAACACCCTTATTTCAGAATTTGTGACGCTACAGAATCTTAGATAATCGATCGAAAACGTGTCCAGCCATCTTGAAAAACCACTTTTCGCTGGTCTCTCAATCTCGGTAACGGAAGTGATTTTGACGACTTTTTGCATATCAACGGGCGTCACATAAATTTGTGACGGGCACCGAGCTAAAAGTTTTGTGATAAGTACAGTGGTTTAGTAGAAAAATGCAAAAATCTGTGTCCAGCCATCTTGAATTCACGTATAAAACTTATGGCTGGCACTTCCGAATCTCAATAACGGGGGCGTTTTCGAATATGGTTCCTTTACTAATACTTGGTGACGCAATGTGTGACAGTAATAACGTTTGATTTATGGCGTCACATGTAAGGGTTTACGAGAAATCAATAAAAACTTATTGTCCAGCCAACCTGAGTTCAAGATGGCTGGACACATGTATCTCCACTGCCTGATGATCTACGACCTTCGAAATGTGTTCAAAATGTTGTGACGGGGACGATAATGATAACCTGAAATTGTGACGGAGAAACTTTGCGTAGTTTCAAAGATATTGACCATTTAAATTTTTCCATACAAACATTCATTAATATTGTGAGGTGACCATAATTTTACATAAATAAAGGATTTCTTTTTAATCGATTAATTGGCCGGTAGGTAGCATCCACGCCTGCTTTGTATTTGATTTCCCCGTGGGAATAAAAGGTGGAAACGGGCCAGTTTACGCGTGTCGCCGCCCGCCGCCGCGCCCGCGCCCGCCGTCGTCCGGTACGCGGCCTTAGGACGGCGGTAAAACAACGTTGTGGTACAAGGCGGGGGTTACGGAAGTGCAAATGCGAGTTGATCATCGTCATTTTCGCCATTTGAAACGCTGTTTAAGTACAAATAAATAAATGGGATTTTATTTACAGCAAACATTACCTATTTTTTCATTTAAATACCTTCAGAGCATTAGTTTAGTTCTCCTGACATAATATATACCTACTAAAAAGACTAGATATCTGCACGTAAATAATCAATAACATTTAAAAATTACACCCCCCCTTCCTCACTTCTACATTTTTGTCTTCTATTGATTTAAATATCTACAGTTGTTCGTATTAGTATCACCAATACACGGATTTTCGTCCATTAAAGAAAACACCTTAAAATATACTTGTCCTACATAAAACCTACAATATTGGTTACCCTACTGCAGTGTTTGTATGGGGAAATTTAAATGATCAATATCTTTGAAACTACGCAAAGTTTCTCCGTCACAATTTCAGGTTATCATTATCGTCCCCGTCACAACATTTTGAACACATTTCGAAGGTCGTAGACCATCAGGCAGTGGAGATACATGTGTCCAGCCATCTTGAACTCAGGTTGGCTGGACATTAAGTTTTTATTGATTTCTCGTAAACCCTTACATGTGACGCCATAAATTAAACTTTATTACTGTCACACATTGCGTCACCAAGTATTAGTAAAGGAACCATATTCGAAAACGCCCCCGTTATTGAGATTCGGAAGTGCCAGCCATAAGTTTTATACGTGAATTCAAGATGGCTGGACACAGATTTTTGCATTTTTCTACTAAACCACTGTACTTATCACAAAACTTTTAGCTCGGTGCCCGTCACAAATTTATGTGACGCCCGTTGATATGCAAAAAGTCGTCAAAATCACTTCCGTTACCGAGATTGAGAGACCAGCGAAAAGTGGTTTTTCAAGATGGCTGGACACGTTTTCGATCGATTATCTAAGATTCTGTAGCGTCACAAATTCTGAAATAAGGGTGTTTAGCCGTCACATAAAGTGACCTATTGACCTAGTTAAATGCAAGCTATTTTGAAGATTTGTCCAGCCAACCTGAGTCACATTATTTACACTCATATTATTTCCTTCTTCTTCTATAATAGATAGATAGTTATTGGTGTATTACGGCTTTGGTCAATACACTTCTATAGGTTACCTTCTCCAGTATTAGGTAGTTATGGTTACAGATTGATTGTTACTATTTTCCTCCGCCTGCGAGATTTCATTTGTTATTTATTTTTGTTTCATCTCCGTTAAGAGTTGTAAGGCTCTTCTGTATGAAACATGTTCTTCACTCATGATGTTCCGGATGTTTCTTTCTTTCAGATAAACGGGACATTTGTTATCCAGGAAAAAGTCACTTCCCTTACAGTTTAAACATTTGATATCTATTCTGTTATGGTGCAGTATTCATGACTACCTCCACACTTAGGGCACACGATTTTTTTAGTAGGGCAAAAGTTGATGAGATGACCAAACATTGCGAAACTGGGAATACATACGTTTCGACTTTAAAACAGCAGTCGTAGGCGTAAATATACTGAGGTAACCACAGAACAGATAAAAGATAAAACAGGTAACACATTACTTTTGAAGCTCACGCTAACAGATTCACAATCAATCCATTTCCCTTCTGGCATTTAACGTTTTAATCTCCTTACCGATAAAACCTCAACGCTCGCTTTTAAAATGCTCATAAGCTCCTCTTCACTTAGTTCAAGATCTATACCTTTCACTATTCCGTAAGATATCGACACCTCCTGTATCAATTGCCAACGCGGCTTGCGTAAATAACGTATTGTTAGTGAAACATACGTTATTCCTCCAGCGGGATTGTCCGAAAGGGTTACCGCTGCCCCGGAACATAAAGGGCGAAGGAAGGAACATGGGTGGGTTTTAGTCAGTAAGAGTCTGACACTCCCTTCCGCTCCACCCAGAGCGGGAGGGGTCATAAGCCTATTTCTTTCATTTTCTTACATTCAATTAGTTTTATAGCATCTTCCTTTCTCTGAAATTGAATGAGTACCTTATTGGAACTTTTATATTTTATTTTAAGAATATCCTTAATGTTTTTGCCACGAAGTACATAACTGAGTCCATCTATCAGTGCCTTTCGAAAACCGATTTCCATCTGCGAGCGGTATGTGGAGCCCCACGGGCTTAGATATAACGCCATTAAAATTAAAACTTATGACACTATCTCACAGGGCATGCTGAATGGCAGTGTCCTTAAAAGAGTCTCGCAATTCAAGTATCTGGGCCATTGGGTCATTGAGACGCTTGTAGATGATATAGATAGGGGGCGGAGGGGTTTGTCTGCTTAGAGCTAATATGCGTGCTCGTAGCCGTAGGTTCGCGCGATGCGTCTAAATTTTCCCAATCAACCTTGTACCTAAATGCTTCAGCGATAAAGTTGAAAATCTATTAAATTTTGACAGATTGTAGTAGCTTGATGTGCTGGCGTCTGTACTACGGAAGTAAAAGCTGCGTTGTTTTGGGCATATTGCCAATCGTTTTACACGTGCAGCCTATGGGTCAAGCATACGAAAAAATCGTACGACACCCTGCGTGTTTCTCTTTTGACAGGACTAAACTAATATTTATCTGCTGTCTTTTTCTTAATGAAATAGAAAGAAAAAGATGCACTGAACTTAAATTTAGTTTAGTTTGGGAACAAGGGAATCGGCGCCATTGTCAAACAAATCAAAGCGGCGCCGACAAAGCCAAGCCGCCCGCGTGCATCGTTGCCGTTCTTCGCTCCTGGGGAAAGGATTTTAACCGAATTTATTTTGTAAGAAAATTTTTCCTTTACGGATTTTAATTTAATATTTAATTTTGCTATACTTCTGTGGACTAGTATTACTTATGGTTTGATTTATTGCATATAAGTGCGTTCCATACTGTATATATACTTCTTTACTCACAATCTTCTGCGCGGTGTCAACAAGCTCCCTGTGGATGACATCCGAACCGAACGAATTAAGCGAGATGAAGTTGGTGTTCCTCGACAAATTGCCGGCCTTCATCAACAGCATGCTGGTCTCCTCCGAGTCCACCACCACGCTGTACAACTGCAACAAAGGCGGGTTACAGTCCTTTCAAGGCGTGGTTTGACTCTGATGGCAGCAACCTAAAAGCATCGTATTATTGCAACTACACTATAGATCATTGTGACTTTGACAGACTTGTCAATGGCATTAACCCGACAGCAATCTTATTGCAATGACTATTGTTAGCGCGGGAAAAGAGTGGACTGTATTTTAGTGGCGATGGTTTATTGCCGTTTTTATTTACAATATAAACTTCCGGACAAACAATAAATTAAGTTAGGACTTTAGGAGTATCGTCCGTCGCGGTCTGTAGAACCGAACGTGACGTCGCCGCGCCGCGCCTCTGCTTGCCGATGACGCGCTGATCACGCTGCCTGCGCGTGTAGGCCACGTGCAAGGTGTTGTGCTGGGTTCGATTCCCAACAACTATAAAGATCACTGTGATTTTGACAATGATACAAAATCAGATGTAAAATAACTGAAAGGATTGTAGTCGTGTCCGCAGCAGAATCGCACGTTCAAGTTAAAAAGGGTATAAAATACAATAATTAGCGAGATAGAAGTCATAGTTAGAAAGGGGATGACTACCGAGATGACGACTAATAGAATTAAACAGTTGATGTAAATTGCTTAAAATAAAGATTTTGTATATTTTGACGTTCCTTAAAAAAAGCGCACATATTACATTAGAGTGCACATTCATATTTTTAGGATCTCCAAATGAGAATTATTAAGCGTTTACAATTCTTACTATGTGAAGATAGATATTGTAAGCAACATACCTTATCTCCAGCTATAGTCTCCAAAGCAATGCTGTATTGGGGGTCATAGTGTTTTATTAAGCTGCCAAGAGTCCCTGGAACAACACATTCTAATTTCATTCCTACTTTTCAATTTGTAACATGTGATCCATCACGAAAGGCGTGTTCACTGCGGGTGTGTAACGTTGGAAATAATAACAAAAGTTCTAATGATCGTATGACCTAATTTCATTGAATATACTTTTTTTTAATATATCGATGACATGATGTAATTGTTGATATAATTTCATTTTACCCAATTTTATATGGTTTAATGAACATTTTCTATAATGCACATTTGAATTAATATTCAATTAGTATAATATTCAGTTACTATAATATTCAAAATCTACATATAAGTAACGTTTAATAATTTTGAAACGTCTACTTTGTTTTGTGTTTTCTTCTTCTCCTTATACAGGCTGATTTTTTCAAGTGGGCGTGAATGACCAAATTCGAAACTAAGAGGAGAATAGCGAAAAGTACTCAAAGGAGTCTCGTGCTCGATATTGATGAAAACTAAAACTGCATCATTGGATTATTGAAAAATCAATATTTCTAGCCAGGAATCGAACCCGTTGATTTTGATAAAAAAAAAAAACATACTGTTTTATTACACCATTCGATAGTGTCCCTAATAAGGATCAAATTCTGGGAAGTAATAACATACGGCATACTTAAGGAAAATGTTGGATTTTAATAAACTCCTTCTTGTTCCAGAGTATTCATACCTACATTACCTGACCCTTATTCGCAATTATTGTCCTAATTTCAAATTTTTATGATGTCTTCGAGGTTAAGATGGAGCCCCGGCCCATAATAGCCGTATAGTAAAGGAGATGTTAACTCAGCAGTTTGGCGACCATTTTATTGTAACGTATGTTCCTATGACGTGGCCAGCGAGGTCATCGGATCTTACCCCCTTAGATCATTTTCTCTGGGGGTACGTGAAAAACGAAATCTACAAAAACACGTATAATGCAATTGATGACTTGAAACGATCTTTGGAAAATATTCAATAGTATTGTAATGCTGAATGCAGTACAAGCCTTGAGACGTCGAATCCAGCTATGTATTCAAAACAATGGTCATCATTTTGAACGATTAAATCAGTTAAGATTCAATAGGTAGGTAACAAGAAAAAAAAAATTTGTTATAAATGAGCTCTTTTCTTTAGATTGCCGTATGTCATTACTTCCCAGAATTTGATCCTTATTAGCGACACTATCGAATGGTGTAATAATACAGTGGTTTTTTTTTTCAAAATCAACGGGTTCGATTCCTGGCTAGAAATATTGACTTTTCAAAAATCCAATGATGCAGTTTTAGTTAACACCAAAATCTTCTACTTGTTTTCACAAAAATCTTCTTACTTACATAATTCAACAAATTTATCTAATTGATTTGATTTTGATTACGTAAAAAGCATTAATATGAGAATGCCACATACCCATCACCCGCCTGCTGTCGAAGTTCGGCTCGGGAGGCGAGTATTTAAAGTAGTAGCGATGCATTTTCGCCTTCAAATCGTTCACCGCGGCCTGTTTGGTGCGCACGGCCTCCTCCAGCTCATGCACCTTGTCCTCGCGCAACTTTTGCGCCTCCGTAGGACCGAAGCTGCTCATGCCCGCCTGGTATAAAAGAAACAAAAATAATTTATGTTCGTAAGTACCTACACGTAAATTTTTCGGTCAATATTTTAAAACAACACAGGAAATACAAACAATATAAGTAGGGAACATTTTGAATTGAGGTATCTTTAGAGATTACTGTCCATAATCATTGGTTATTCTTGTAAAAATCATTTTCCCTGCCTTCTTGTAATTTTTGTGAATCTGGAGCGTTATGGCACGTCGTCATTTAATGCGGGAATTTAACCGGGCGGTTTATGCGTCATGTTTGCCGCAAAATAAATGTATTTTCTTTCAGGAAGACATGCCTAGGGCTGAGGTATGCTGTCAACACGCAGCCAAGCGTAATTTGGCGACTATCGGCGCGTTACAAGGTTACAGATGTTCCTGAATTTATTTTGAATCATGATGTGACTCAGGTTGGCTGGACAAATCTTCAAAATAGCTTGCATTTAACTAGGTCAATAGGTCACTTTATGTGACGGCTAAACACCCTTATTTCAGAATTTGTGACGCTACAGAATCTTAGATAATCGATCGAAAACGTGTCCAGCCATCTTGAAAAACCACTTTTCGCTGGTCTCTCAATCTCGGTAACGGAAGTGATTTTGACGACTTTTTGCATATCAACGAGCGTCACATAAATTTGTGACGGGCACCGAGCTAAAAGTTTTGTGATAAGTACAGTGGTTTAGTAGAAAAATGCAAAAATCTGTGTCCAGCCATCTTGAATTCACGTATAAAACTTATGGCTGGCACTTCCGAATCTCAATAACGGGGGCGTTTTCGAATATGGTTCCTTTACTAATACTTGGTGACGCAATGTGTGACAGTAATAACGTTTGATTTTTGGCGTCACGTGTAAGGGTTTACGAGAAATCAATAAAAACTTAATGTCCAGCCAACCTGAGTTCAAGATGGCTGGACACATGTATCTCCACTGCCTGATGATCTACGACCTTCGAAATGTGTTCAAAATGTTGTGACGGGGACGATAATGATAACCTGAAATTGTGACGGAGAAACTTTGCGTAGTTTCAAAGATATTGATCATTTAAATTTCCCCATACCTATCTTTAAGATAAATGCTTATAATGGTTATGCAGGCACTTTCTAAATTAACGTTCATAACTTTAAATACGAACTTCTTAAAGTTGTGTAAAAAATATATATTAATGTAGGTAGGTAAGGTGTGGTAGGTAAGTACTTATTAGATTCGAACAAATGCGTTACCTATGTAAATAATTAAAAAAAAATATAAATGGATAAAATTTTACTATGCCTCGCAACTGTGGGAAAATCAAAATTTGGTTTATAACAATAGAAAAGTAACCGTGTCTCATTAGCTCATATCCAGAAACAAGTTGTTCATAAGGCACTAAGGTGAGAGTCAAAATGGCGGGTGTACCATAGCGAATTAAATTATACCAATTACCAAAAAAATCTACCTAAAATGTACTATTCAGTACCTAGGTCTAAAAAATCTGTACCTCTTTCACAACGAAATTATTTAGAAAGTAAGGTACACCCGCCATATTGACATCAAGATGGCGGGTGTACTATAATATTTTATTATTTATCCATTACTCATAAAATATAATTACACCAAAAAATTGTACCTAAAAAGTACCTCCATTAAAAGAAAACGTACACTTGAACAGTTGGATAGTTTCTTAGAAATAAAACAACCGTGTTTTGTGTAAAACTAAACACGATACTTAATTATAATAATATTATTGATATAGTTACATATATTATATGTACATTGCAGTGCAGCCCAGTGGTAACTGCCCCGACTTGCAAGTTGTAGGTCGCGGATTCAAACCGTGTCAGGCGCATTACTTTGTGTAATTTATTTCATCACCACTGCTCTCAAAACGGTGAAGAAAAACATCGTGAGCATGTCCTAGAATCATAAATTCGAAGACATGTGACATCCACCAATCCGCAATGGGCCCGCGCGGTGGATTATGGCCCATTCCCTCTCCAAGAAAGGAGGCCTGAGTCCCAGCAGTGGGAACATTATAAGGCCCATAATGCTAATGCTAAATTATGCATTTATATTTTTATTTATTTTATTGCCCGAAGTCTGACAACCAGTCTTACCATGGGGGTATCTACATGTACACGTGTTTTCCAATAACTAGTTTTTGGAGGTCAGACAGGCAGTCGCTCCATGTAAAATACTGGTGTTCAGCTGCATCAGGTTAGACTGGAAGCCGACCCTAATATAGTTGGGAAAAGGCTAGGCAGATGATGACATTTATATTTAAAGGATATTTTTAAATTATGAATTATATGCACGATAATAATTATTAATAGTTACTATACTCCGTCGGTTTAGGTAGTTAACTAAATGTAAGTCAATCTTGGCATGTCTTTTTATCTAAAAGTTGTCTATAAATTGTATATAAAAATCTTTGCGACTAGGTATTTACCTAAATCGATGTTAGCTAATAAACTAAATTCGAAAGAAAAATTGCTTTTTTGCCACTTAATTTTATGTACGTTTGCCCAGCACGGCCCCTCAGAATTTGCATTTATGGTGTACACCATTGCAATGTACTCGCCTCTAGCAGTATATGTACCGATTTCTTTTTCAATGTACCTCTATACTTTTGAAGAAATATGCAAAAAAAGGTGGCCGTGCCAGCCAAACGCTTTCAGCACGGCCCCCCATGTAACTTGAATAATACATACCGTATTAACAAATGTCTATAACTCAAGAAATGTACTCTATTAATACGTTATATGTGCCGCAACAGTTATTGTGAATTCATAATAACAAATAATATATAGATGTGGATAAGGGGCCGTGCTGGAAAAAATCATTTTAAGAAATATCTAAAAAAGACAAAACATACTTAGCCAAAAACTATTAAAAAATAATTGAAGTTTAGCAAGTAACATATGTACCGCATTGATTTCTCATACAACTTGTTATATTGTGAAAAATAAATCTATTTAAGTTCATTCAGCACGGCCCTCTATAGTTGCCTATATCTTTTTAAATAAGCCGTGTATGTTTACAAAATTCGACTTCCTGAATAATATATAGGAGTACATTCCTTTCAACTAAATTGCAATTCTGCTGTATCAATACTTTAGAAGATAAATTCAATCTAAAATATACATACATTAAAACTGATGGGGTGACCATGATTTCATATATTTGGTAGGTAGGTACATAAATGTTCTATATTTATGTACTTATATTAATTAAATTATGTGACTACATTGAAATAAACATTCTTTTTACCCGACTGTACCAGAAGGACGGTAAGGTTTTTCGAGTGAATGAATGTAGATATGTAGCAACCTTCATTTCTTTGGCACGCTTTGTAGTCTAAACGGCTTTATTAATTTCAACTTGAGAGATGTCGTTATATTCGTCTTAATTGTGAGAATGACACAGGGTAGGTATAGGTACCCATCAAAAACATTAAAAATAAAAATAACTGATTCTTGGCGTCAAGTAATTAATCGTTTTCTTTTCCTCAAAGCCTATCTAGTGGGATAATATATTAAATAAACGAATTTCTAAGTGGACTAGCTTTAACTTACGGTTCGGCTCGCGTGGTAGAAATAAAAAATATATAAAGCGTGCTTATAACCTTCCCCTAGAAAAAACACAACTTATAATATGTTTAAATAAATGTTATTCAGAATGAGAAATGCTAAAAAAAACAAAATATTCAATGTTTCTCAAAGTTTAAAATTTGTCCGCTATTGGGTAATTTATTTAAATAATTATGTGTTTATTCATTACATCTTAAAAAATAATCATTAAGTATAATAATATATTATCAGTTAATTTTGTCGTGTGCGATCGCTATTAGTTCACTGACGCTACCGTAATTTTTAATGTGGCGCTGGTGTCGCGGTTACTTCATGTTGCGCTTGAGTGTTTATTGACAGTCACATCTCTACGCGCATAACAGACAGTAGTAAATATAAAGACTGCTCAAATAATATGAATAATGGGTCGTGTGTTTGTGCAGTGAATTCTATTTCAAGGACGAAAATGGATTGTTAAAATAAACGGGTAAGTAAGTTTTAAGTTATAATATAATTTATTTGTATTTAAAAAATAGATTTGATGTAAGTATATCTAGGTAAGTGCATGTAGGAATTGAACTTGACCCTAAAGAAGATTGCGTAAATATTAAAGTTACACGTTGTATGCACATAAGATAATGCAAAGCACATTAAATCAGTATGCTAGATTTATTTAATGTTATTTAAAAATACCAAAATGTATGAAGCACCTGCTTACGACACAAATCTTTGCAAATTTTCTTTTTTTACAAATCTTTGCATGAGTAGTAGACATGCGCATAACAGTGCATCGAAAGTCAATGCCATATGATATGCACCGGTTCCAAAGTACATCAACTTTTGATATGCACTTTAGTACATATCAACCGGCCATGAGGGCGGTCGATAAATACGATTTATACACTATGCACTGCGGTTGATAATAGCAACCGCAGTATATAATATATACTGCGATTAATAGTACATAGGGCATACCCATGTCACTTACAGACATGTGTATACACTATGCAGAACATCACTTCTTGAGATATAAACTGTAACGCAATGGAATAGGGTTCATTTTAACTTGTTGTGGCTAAGCTATGCTTCGGTCTCATTCACTCTCATTATAATTTGTATTAGCTGTCGCGGGTAATGCGTTTCACGTCAGAGTTGGCGAGCCATACATATTACATGCACTCTTTCTCTCACTCATTGCCCGTGTGATACGAATGAATGCGATGCCATAGTCAATGCGGTGTATAGTACATATCTCAATATCTCAATTATCGTTTATATAGTTTACCATATTGTTGATTTGTTTATTTTAATAAAGATTTACTCAATTTAAGCAGTATTTTTTATCCTATTTTCATGTAGAATCATGGTCACCCCATCAGTTTTAATGTATGTATATTTTAGATTGAATTTATCTTCTAAAGTATTGATACAGCAGAATTGCAATTTAGTTGAAAGGAATGTACTCCTATATATTATTCAGGAAGTCGAATTTTGTAAACATACACGGCTTATTTAAAAAGATATAGGCAACTATAGAGGGCCGTGCTGAATGAACTTAAATAGATTTATTTTTCACAATATAACAAGTTGTATGAGAAATCAATGCGGTACATATGTTACTTGCTAAACTTCAATTATTTTTTAATAGTTTTTGGCTAAGTATGTTTTGTCTTTTTTAGATATTTCTTAAAATGATTTTTTCCAGCACGGCCCCTTATCCACATCTATATATTATTTGTTATTATGAATTCACAATAACTGTTGCGGCACATATAACGTATTAATAGAGTACATTTCTTGAGTTATAGACATTTGTTAATACGGTATGTATTATTCAAGTTACATGGGGGGCCGTGCTGAAAGCGTTTGGCTGGCACGGCCACCTTTTTTTGCATATTTCTTCAAAAGTATAGAGGTACATTGAAAAAGAAATCGGTACATATACTGCTAGAGGCGAGTACATTGCAATGGTGTACACCATAAATGCAAATTCTGAGGGGCCGTGCTGGGCAAACGTACATTTAATTTTAACATGTCAAATATATCAATGCTCAACCAATCGGCAGAGTCTATGTTATGTGAAGATAATAACATTGTACAATGTAGACGTAATGACTGCAATGGCATACAAACATTAAATTACGACTTTTGAGCTGAATCAAACAGATGTAATTTGTCTTAAAGAGCTGAATCAAACAGATGTAATTTGTCTTAAAGACATACCTATGGAAATAACATTAAATAATAGAAAATACGAAATTCTTGGATTAATTGAGTTTTTACCATCCGGCGGCGATGTTACAGACATCCACAATATTGGCCACTATCGAGCTCATTCTCGTCGTAATGCTGAATGGAAATGTTTTGATGATCTTAATAATTTTATAACCAAAACTCCGAATTCACTTATCGCTAATTGCATTATGTATGGACAAAAATAAAGAGGTATCTAATCATTTTGACGCGTAATTTTCATTCATGATGTATACTTCAATTATCCCTAGAATATATAAAAATATGCACCTAGATCAATAATTAATTATAATAATAACATAGTAAACGAGATACGGTTGTTTTATTTCTCAGGAACTATCCAACTGATCAAGTGTACGTTTTCTTTTAATGGAGGTACTTTTTAGGTACAATTTTTTGGTGTAATTATATTTTATGAGTAATGGATAAATAATAAAATATTAAAGTACACCCGCCATCTTTATGTCAATATGGCGGGTGTACCTTACTTTCTAAATAATTTCGTTGTGAAAGAGGTACAGATTTTTTAGACCTAGGTACTGAATAGTACATTTTAGGTAGATTTTTTTGGTAATTGGTATAATTTAATTCGCTATGGTACACCCGCCATTTTGACTCTCACGGCACTAAGCGCCTGCAAAAATATTGTTAGCAATTATTCTTAGGAGAAAAGACGTAAATAATTGATGTACAGGCGCTTTAATGGCTTTTATTAATAACTTTTTATAGCAGCTTCTTAAAGTTGTGTAAAAAATATATGTTATGGTAGCAAATAGGTAGTAAATATTTACATTAACAATGCTGTTAATACAACGCTATAACTATGAGAACTTGGAAGTCGTCAGCCAACCTGGCTACTTTATTTTTTTGATATATTTCTTAACGCAAAGGTAGCAAATATTTCATTATAGGTAGTAAATAGTAGCAAATAGGTAGTAAATAGTGCACATGGTCCCATGTGCACTATTTACACCGTCAGGTTGGTGATTTGCTCGGGAGAAGATCGTTCAGTGTCATTCCCCAAAATTCTAACAAGGAGCGATATTCCACAGATAACATATAATAGACAACCTCATACTCGGTGCGGACTTTCCCTAAGGCCAAAGACTTCACAAACTTATGAGTAAAAAGTGCAAATCGATAATTTTGTCGCAACTCTCGCGCATCCATGTCAGCGGAATCCTTTACAGTACTTTGTATGCCACAAACTCAAATCATTTATTTCAACTAAGCTAATTACAGGCACTTTTGAATTGTCAAAGGGTCGGTCAGTCAGAAAGATGAAGCTAGTTGCCCATTCCAAAGCGTAGATACCTATGGAGAAGAACGGGCAAGAAACTCCATGGAGACTCTTTTAAATCATATAATTGTTACAAAATATTGATTACATCATTCACGTCGGTCGTTCGACGGAATTCGAAAGTCGAAAGACGTGCACGTTAACAGCGTCTGGCATAGAAAACATAAAAACAATTCAGAAATTAAGATAAGCCGTGGCAGCTAAGAGATGACCAGTGCCTACTGACGGCGCCCGTTCACGAACTTGATGATCAGCACCACTCTGCTCAACCATTTTGAAGGGAACTTAATGATCCAACACACACGCCACCACCAGCGAGACAGACAGAGTGAGCATGACACTCTCAGCCGCCAGGGCACATTCAAGTCGATGAAAGACGTACGCAGTAAATGGTAGCTTTATAGAAAGTACATGTACAAGACGGGATGAGAGGGCGCGCAATGACGTCAACGCGCGGTGCCGGACATTGATAGTATTGTGCAATACGTTAGTACCAGATACTAGGTATTTTAATAATATGATCTTTTCACATAAAAAAAAACATTTTAAGGACTAAAATAAATATTATTAAAATTGTATTTGCACATTTATTTAAAACGTACGAGATTCTTGTGGTATCTCGTACAGTAGAAGAGAAGGTGGAGTACATACTCCACCTTCTCTTATACTTATCTACGTATCTTGTACTTACATAACATTATGTAAGTACAAGATACCACAATTATCTCGTATCGTCGTTTCGTCGTCTAAAACTTAATTCAGATGAATTGCTAAAGGCAATTAACACAATTGGCTATTTGACAGATATTTCAATAAAATATGAATTGTTTTTGGTAGGATAGCTTGTATGTAAAAAATAAATGTATAGGTATATTTTATTTTCGTCAAACAAATTTGCGATTTTTATATTTGTGGATTACACGATCCAAAACGGGGGCCAATTAACTATGAGTTATTAAAAAAAATATATATATTTAACACTTCTTCAGAATACTTTAATAAAATACTAGTCACGTGACTAAAATACTACACATCATGCAATAATAAAACGATGTTTTATCGATATATACTTTTGCCGTGACTATTATTTTGTAGGTATGAAAGGAATTTGTCGCTTGGCGTAGAGAACACGGATTTTCGTTATTAACGTGGCGGTCAAAAGTTTAAGTTTATTTTTATAAATCGAGTCCTCTTTCTGGCTAAATGGACAACAGAAAACCTATCCCGGGTGGGATGCTATTTGTATTTCACAATATTTTTCGAAAAAAAAAAAAAAAAAAAGTATTCTTGTCGTGCCGTTGAAAGTGTTAATTCTGCGGTTGTTATCTAAAACTATTGGCTTAAATAACAAAGTCTAGTAATTTACATAACATAGGAACTAAGATTAGCGTAAAGTTTTTATCTTTGTCTTCGTCCTAGTGGTGGCCCAGTGGTAACGGCCGCGACTTACCGAGTTGTAGGTCGTAGGTTCGAACGCGTCGTAGTAGGCGTTTTACTTTGTGTAAATTATACCATCACCACTGCTCTCAAAACTGTGATGGAAAACATCGTGAGGAAATCGGCACATCCTAGACCCAAAAATTCGAAGATATGTGATATATACTAACTCGGGCTGGGCCCGCGTGGTTTATTACGACCCACTCCTGTGTCCCAGCAGTGGGAACTTTATAGGCTGATTCTGGTTATGCTGCCAGTCACTGTTCTCTAGTTTTGTCATTTAATATGTCAGTTATTGATTTTCATATCCTGATGTATTGGTGTCGCGAGCATAGTTCATCTTTTGTGGTGGTTATGGTTGGTGGGTTGTGAATTCTGTGCTGGAATAGGTAGCGTTACATCAGCATCACAGTCCTTAGTAGGAAGAGGCCACGATACATTTCTAGTGGTTTAGTTTCTGCATGGTAGGAATTAGAAAAAGCATTGAATCGAAATGAACATATTTCTATTGCCTTGGAGGAGCAGCTTGTCCGGATTTGCCTGGTTGTGTCGCCATTACTTTAGCGAAACTGTTACATATTCTTCAATTTTTTTGTTGTATGGTAATTGGTTTGTTCCCTGAAACCAAATAAACAAAATCATTATCTTGTTCACTTTGAATACTTGATTGGCGCCACGAAAATAAGTAAAATACTTCACACAATTATATGAAAGAAATAACAAAAGAATATATATAAAGCTAACATAGCAAAAGGTTTTAAGAAACACACTTTCTATGTTATGTCGGCGCAGCACAAAAGAATGGAAAGGCTCTATTACACTGGCTCAGAATCAATCCATTATAAGAAATTAGCTTTTGCACGCGACTTCCCACGGAAACGTACTAACGGGATTAAAAGTATCTTATGTCCTGAACTAGGTCATAGTCTACCCATATGCTAAATTTCATCCAAATCCGTTCAATCTTTGTAACGTGGAAGTGTAACAAACAAACTCACTTTCGCATTTATGATACTACTACTAGTTAGGGTTTTATTCTATTATTTTGCATGCTATTGCTGAGGCTAACTATTGCTTCGTAGTGCAGTAGTCAGCATTGTCAATAGTGCATTACGGATCCTATAGTGACGCCAGCGTATTCCGAAATTCAAGTTTTGGTAGACAGCTTCTAACAAACCCAACTGGATTTACCAGCATCCTCTATGATACCAAAATAATGAAGGATCTGAAATACAGTTCGTATTTGTTGGTGATGAAGCCTTTCCACCTTTAAAACATTTGATGACAACATACTAAGCAGAAAATGATCTATCAACAAAGAAAATACTTATAACTACAAACGTTCGTATGCAAGAAACACATTTACATTATATACACACACAGTACATACATTCGGTATTATGGCAAATAAATAGCGTATTTTTCATAGGCTAGATAAAAAAACTTGGCGAGTACATAGTGGCAGCTTGCTGTATATTGAATTTAGTAAGAAAACATGATGGGACGGAATTATAAGAAAATTTGTAACAATGGGAACATTCTGGGGGCTTACCACCAGGTATTATAGCTGGGAAGAAGTTGATCTGCACTGCTTTTTTGAACAAAAAAAGCAGTGCATAAGAGCTGGTGGTAAGCCCCTTGAACTGCGAAACTTTAAAGGTCTCTGCACACAGCCGGCGTGGCGTGTCGGGGCGCGGCGTGGCGTGGCGGGGCGCGGCGTGGCGTGGCGGCGACGCTGCGCTGGCGCGGCGGCAGCGTCACACTACGGGAGCGATCACGTCCCGTCCCGCCGCGCCCCTTCACGCCTACTATGTCGCGACGCGATTCTTTCATCAAAAAGTTGTTGAGCAATTCAGACGTGGAAACCGCTTACCGCTTAGATTCAACTCTCTTCCTATAGATTCCCAAAGTTCATTTTTAAGAACAGAGTTTTTATATTGCCTATGGCCCAAATCGTACAAACATACGTGAGCACGAACACATTCGATTAGTTTTTCGACATCCATTTTTGTAAAACAATACAAAATAACATTCACGCTCCGTCCCGTCCGACGCAACGTGTTCACGCCCCGCCGGAAGTGTGACTACTACATACGTAAACCATAGAACATAACCATATAAAGCATCGGCGTCCTGCTGGCGCTGCGCTCGTGTCCCGCCACTTCTGACTTGTAATCCCTCGGCGCGACGGCGGCGTGGCGCGACGGTTACCGTCGCTTGGAGCGGGACGGCTCTGTGCGTCCGTAATATCTAGTACAGACGCCAGCACATCAAGCTACTACAATCTGTCAAATTTCTTTAATAGATTTTCAACTTTATCGCTAAAGCATTAGGTCCAAGGTTGATTGGGAAAATTTGACAGTTTCGGGTAGCTTGATGTGCTGGCGTCTGTACATTACAACTGCTCAGCGTCGCGTCGCCGTCCCGCCCCCCCCGCACCACGCCCGCTGTGTGCAAAGACCTTAAACGTCCTAGTAATGACGTCATGCACATACGGAATTTATTTGCTGACTTCTTTACATCTCCACCTGCTGGTTAAATTGACAGTACGATGATCTATAACTAAATAATTAATTTTCAATAATAAAATTGTAACGCATCACGTACCTTTTTCTCTTTTTTTCATTTTTCTTTTCTGCCTCAGACAGGCTTGCACATTCCCTGCACACATTTTGATATACGTCCTAAATAGTATAAGGCCTTACTATTTAGGAGACATAAAATATTTCTATTTTTGTATTCATTCAAAGATTTGTCACGCGGCGAACGCCGTCTTTTTTCCACACAGACACATTGGCGCCGATTCCCTTGCTCACAAAGTAAACTAAATTTAAGTTCAGTGCATCTTTTTCTTACTATTTCGTTAAGAAAAGGACAGGAGATAAATATTAGTTTAGTCCGGATAAAATTTAATTTAATTAATACAAAACAAACAGTTAATTTTTCAACTTCAATTTCATTCAAAAACATCCATCGGTTTCTTACTAAACTTCAACTATGTATATCCAATGACCCCGGTTAGTTATCTCTTCTGGTGACTGTATGTACATCTCGTGATCGCAAGCGTTGCTGCTGGGCATGGTTAGGTATATTGTTATTAGGTTTTCCATCAGGAATTTTCGAAACAGCGTGGGGGTTTACATACGGGTTATGGTACTTAATAATACTGCCAAATTGGTCGCAGTATTTTTTGGTAAATATTACGTAGCTATGACAACATAATAATTATGTAGAATGTAAGAGCGAGCGTAGCGAGCTCGAAAATTTTGACGCATGTTAACAGTATACCTACAGTGCAATTCTGTAACCATCTCACCGTGAAAACAGGTGAAGTGAGCGTGGAGTGAGCTGTCATTCCAATTAATGCTAAGGGATTGACACTATTGACAGCTCACTCTAAGCTCACTTCACCTAACCTTTCACGGTGAGATTTTTACAGAATCGATCGGCTGTAGCTATGAGTACGACGTGTTGCACATGTTGTTGCTCGGAGTGCCGATAGACATAAAAACTAGACTAATGTAAACATTTAAATTTACAAATTATGAAATTTTAATTTTTGATAAGTACTTCAACCAATTTGAAAGTTCCGTTATTCATAGTTTTAAATTTTCACTTCTGTCGGCAGTCTCCATGACTGCCTAGGTTCTTAATGTTTTTGTATATCGCTGCTTAAGTTCTAACACCACGTAATTAAAAAATATCAACTTTACAGGAGAGTGACAAAATGGTATCATTTTATATAAGTAGATCTATTAGATAATGGCGCCGATTCCCTTGTTCACAAACTAAACAAAATTTAAGTTCAGTGCATCTTTTTCTTTATATTTTATTAAGAAAAGGACAGAAGATAAACATTACTTTAGTCCTGTCAAAATAGTCAGCGCCTGACGTAAATGGATGTATTTTTAGTAGCAATTTTTTAATCACGACTAAACTTGTCTATGGAGTATCTTAATTTGACAGGACTAAACTAATATTTATCTTCTGCCCTTTTCTTAATGATACAGAAAGAAAAAGATGCACTGAATTTAAATTTAGTTTAGTTTGTGAACAAGGGAATTTGCGCCAATATATACTAAAAATAAAGTTACATATTTAATAGATCCAATTTGAAGTGTACACAAATTATAAAATAGTATTGTCGTGGTATCTTATGTAGGTAAAATTATGCAGTTTTTTCACTCTACTATAAAGTTGTTATTTTGACTTACGTGGTGTTAGAACTAAAGCGACGATATTTCCAAGTACAGTTTTAAGTTAGTAAGACAAGTAGGTAAATCATTCAGGATCTCGAAAGCTTGAATGATTTTAAGTTAAAATCAGTCACTGAAAAAATCGCTAGTGCGTGCACTTGCATAGAAAGCTAATTACATTACGTTACATTTTTCAGCGGTTTGAAACCGCTTATGTTTAATCGCAGTGCGTGCTAATCGCAAAATGTGGGTGTACTTTAGGTACACTTCTGCTCAACTTTTCCTGGGGAGCAGGTATGATGTTATACTATGTCAATTCTGACATTGTTTTTCTTGTATTGTTACAAAAAAAAACTTAATTTATTAGTTGGGAAATAGCTTACCATGCTTCTTTTAACAGTCGAGTGGGTCTGATGCTCAGTATACACGTAGCACTCTGGCAGTCTATCGCGCGATTGCCAGACTCCCTCCGCTGCTCAAAGGAACCTGGAAATTACATTAAACGATGTTAGGGTCAGTTCACACCGAGACGCGACGCGACGCGACGCTGCGCGCACACTTTAAAACGACCTACTGCACCGCGCAACGTATTCTGAACTCTCACAATGCAATGTGTACCTTTTCGTGTAGAAAATAAAGTATATTTTGAGTCACTCTTTTAAAGTGTGCGCGCAGCGTCGCGTCGCGTCGCGTCTCGGTGTGAACTGACCCTTAGTGGTGAAGTGCAAGAATTTTAGATTATTATTAATACAAAAGGCTGTGATTAATGTCAGCGGGATAACAGTTTATCCCAGACTTACCTACCCCCTGATAACATAGACCTAAAACTAATGTTGTTAAACTCAAGTGAATATTCTTTTTTTTTTGTCCAGATTTACATGACACAGATAGAATAACATATAAATTAACTAATAAATAAAAATAAAAAAAAGCAATAATATTAAGTCCTGCTTTTACATGTGCATTCATTTTATTTCATATTTTGATCATTCGGAGCGCGACTGAAAGATACAGGTACAGCTTGGCAAGAAAGTCCTGAAACGGAACTAAAATATTTAATCATTGGCAACACTCGCTCTGCCTCGTCGAGTAAGGTACATATTCTGTCATTTCTTGTAATCTGTGACTGTTTCTCGTGTTATTATTTATTTATTTGCTTTATCGTGGTGATACTGGTGACCCATTGTGTTCATAATGAACAGATCTGTTATTCGCAGCTCCGCAAGAGCAATAATTTATAAAGTGTACGTGAGATATTTGGCGGAACTCGAGGCCGGACAAATCTTAACCGAAATCAACGATGTGTATGAAAGAACCGCTGAAATGACAGGTAAAATTATATTTTATACATGTAATCAGATCTAATGTGTGTATTTCAAGGTGCAATATCTATTATAAACCTTTCATACAATTATTGAAATGTACATTCACGAATTTGAGGTTATGTTTACAAAACACATTCGGAATGCAGCGCGTTCGTATAATTTTGATACTTTTTGTTAATATTGCATAAAATAAATCACTGAACAAAAATAACTATAGTATTTTTTAGGTAAATCCATCAGTACTATAAGGCTATATTTTTAATTCATTACATTAAGTAATTGCAAATGTTTAGTTGTTTTTATTTTATTGTTCTAGGCAGTGGCTGAACAAGCGTTTCAGAGCATATCAGTTGACGACTGGAAAAATTCATGTCAACATGTCATAAAAATAGAAAAAGGTTATTTTCGAAGGGGGCAAACTGTGTATAGTGACATTGAAAAAAATATCATAAACCTACAAGATGAAAGCAGCAACAGTGACACATCTGAACATAGCCAGCAAAGTTTTGGTGAAAGCTCACACCAAGACATGGATGAAGAGTTTTCTGGCGTGGAATACTTTGAGGAAAACATTTTTTATTCTGATTAAAATTTTTGATTCTGATTAAACAAATTATTCTGATTATTATTTTAGTTTTTGATTAGAACACCAATTATGGAACATTTTGCCTGTGGTTAGAGGAGAACTTGGATTTGTGGGACACAGTCACACAGTAGTAAAGCTTCTAACTTGTCACTGGGATCTAAACCCTATTAAATTGATCTGGGGTCTTGTGAAACATAAAATTGTCTCACATAATGTGGGATTAGTTGACATCAAAGTATTTTGAAATACCTCATAATTATATTTTTAATTCATTAAATTAAATAACTGCAAATGTTATCGTTCTAGGCAGTGGCTGAACAAGCGTTTCAGAGCTTTTCTTGTTTTCATAAAACCCGCCAATATTCACATTAATTAAAAAAAAAAAAACTAATATCAAAACCGTTTTAGTCGTACTATTTAGGGTTACAACATGCACGATAGTGGCGCCACCATTATTTTCACGACTTTTTTGCCAAGCTGTAATAGAATGCTGAAAAATAAACCTGGTGAATAGGTAGGTAGGTTAACTAATGAATAATTTTTTCATGGATAGGCCACAAAATGAATTAATGAAAGGCAATTGCATGCAGCTGAGATGATAATGTGACGAGGGATGTGTGGTGTTACGCGAATGTATAGAATAAGAAATGAGTATAGAGAGATGAGTATAAGAGATGAGCGAGCCTTATCGTTTTACGACCAAATAAAATCGATAGATTTGGACATTCTGAACCCAAAAAATCCAATTTCAGTAATTTTCCGCGTCACATCAATCAATCAAACACAATTTTCAGACACCAGTAGTGTCGCACGTACCCAGAAGAACATTTGAAAAAATTAAAAATGAAGGGGAAAAATAAGTTTTTTTTCCCCTTCATTTTTAATTTTTTCAAATAGAGCAAACCGTCTGAATGTCTAAGTGTAAGTGAACATTGATCAGTTGGTGCAAATAAATCACTCTTCAGAAGAAAGTGTGAGCATCGTATGTGTTGAAACCATTTTGAACGTGCTGAACAATTTTACCGACCGATAACATAGCATTCCGTCTAAAAACTGTCACGGACATGATGGAAACGTTGGTAAGCTACACAAAATATTTTTTTTAAATCCAATTGTTTGAGATCGATTGGTTAGATGGATTGACAATTTTTTTAAAAGCCACTTTCTCAGGCCATATTTGACGTGCTAACTGTCTCGGCACAAAATTTTTCATAATTAAATAAAAACACCTAAAATTGTTAATATTAGACATATTGTGATAAAACTGTCTGCCGATTTTATTTGACATAGCAGAAATTGGCCCCCGTAAAACTGCGACGATTCTGTCCGGTACGTGGGTAGTACCGGACAGAATCGTCAAAATCAAGTCGGGCTCAGAATCATTTAAACGATTTTATATGGCTATAAAACGATGCGACACAGTTTTGGTCGTGGGCTCTCGTACTATCTCTCGCAAGGAAGCGACTACCGAGATGACAACTAAAAGAGAAGTGGGTAAGGAAGAAAAATACATGTTGCGCAGACTATAAATAAATTAATAGGGATGAGGGTAGGAGAATGATGAATGAATTGATGTATCACTTTTGATTAATTTTGTGTTCATAATTTCACCTCATTAAAAGATGCCAAATGAAATATATAAATGGCCAAAGGTGAAGCGGCTGATATCAGCTTGACTCAGCTTTGTTCTGCTTTACCTTAGATAGTAAAATCAGCCAGGTTTCATGATGGCTCCAATCTAAGTAATGTTTGGTTTCCATTACTCGTTTCTGAAAGATACCAAGCATATTCTATCACAAAGTAGTCTTCGAAGGGAAATCTCATCTCTCAGAGACTGCTGTGATTTTATAGTTTTCACCAGTATTAGCACCTAGGAAATATTTGATAAGAATTAATACCTCAGTCCTGAGCACATCCCAAAGAGACCACGAAAAACTGCAACAGTTCAGTAAAGAGTATTCTATTCTATTCAGTTCGCCTGTGTGTAAATCACTAGCACCATGAGAACGACGGCAAATCACGTTCCCAATCTTAATAAATCACCATTACAGCAATAACTTCCTAAATTCACACATTCGAATAATCGAGACACTTTACACGGGCCAAGTTACATACCTTACCTATCCACATGATATTAACAATGCACTCAAAATTTAACTGATTCTTGTTCACCGCATTAGAGGGGAGCCTAAGACATTTCCCTAAATAAATCCCTTTAAATCAATAACACACAACCGCTAATCATGTTTTTAACTTTATTAAATCTCCATTATAACAATCATCTCCTAAGTTCACTAATATTCTGATAATCTAGACGCCGTTTACACGAGACAAATTGCACCTTACCTATGGCGCATGACATTAACAGTGCACTCAGCATTTAACTGGCTGTTAAATTAAGATCCCCAAAATTGGAGTTATATAAAAACTTTTTTTACAAAAAAAAAAAACAACCGTGGAATACATAACACATCTGCGTACCCCTTTAGAGGGTACAGGCGTAATGTTACGATGTGTGATTGCGGAAACAATGCATAAATATGCGATAGCATCAATCGCGGTTGATTTGCTGGCATTTATTGAAGAGTTCCGTTGTCTGTCTCCGAAACTCATCATCAGATCTTTACGAAATTTAAATGGAACCATTTCTGAGTAACCCTTTCGAACAAAAAAAGAATTTAGCAAATCCGTCTATATATTATTATGACGCAGTTATGGCCCGAACATACATAAAAAAAGTATATAAACATTCGAATTGAGAACCTCCTTTTTTTGAAGTCGTCGCGTGAAATTTCTTGTTCCCCCGACCCACCCCGTCGCACTGTGTTGCCGAGGCGGACAAAAACCAATTTTAAAGTTGAAGGTAGATTAAAAATAATTACCGGGCTTGCAAATAGAATAAAATGTACGAGTATGTTATAGGAATCCAAAAATGGAGGATAGTTTTCTAATAAAAATGAAGTACTAGTTACTAGTCAAAGTACGCTGTCGAGAACTACGGTTTCAAGAAGTGAAAACTCAACGTAATTCAAGCAAATACAGTTTTGACAATTATTGTTATTTGCATAATCAACAACATGGATTCTGAAGTTCAAGGTATTGTTTTTTAGATATGATATTAATGTTCATGAAATATAAACATATGTAATGTATGTATGACTAAAATAAAAATGCACAAGGCTAATTAGTAAGTGTTTTCCCTAACTTTCTATAACAATTTATTAACACAAATAATCTCTGGACTTCATATTATTATATTGTAATAACAAACCTTGCTACGACATGCTACCTCGGTTGTTATTATTAATTGTTCATTGTAGGAAATGTACCTTTCTGAAATATTGTGTGTGTGTAACTATTGTTATTCTATTAGAGGCTTCTGAAATGACTACTTTTTAACTTTTTATTCAGTTTAACGCGAGTAAAGCCGCGAGACACAGCTAGGGTTCTATTAAATACATATATTTTCTATACAATACTGATGATAGGTAGTAAAATTACACATAAATAATTTTGTCCATGTTTAACTATGAACCGGCAACACTGTGCGTCGCTTCGCATCATGTGGATCTATTACCTTGTAACCTTTAGTGGTATCAGAGTAACCAATGAAAACTATTTTATATACCTTGTCCTTAAGATCTAGTTATTAGCGTTCTTTCTAACTTTTTCATTTTGCTCGGCTCTTAAGGGGTCTAGTGTGATGTTAAATGACCTTTACCTTTCCTCAAGCATAATAATTGGTCTATCAAATGCAAACAAATCCGACTCGTAGTTTATATTAGCATGTTCATACAAATTCTTCAGTTTAAAAAAAAAAAAAAAAATAATATATCGTGGGTGCGTTTACAAACATTTAAACTCACATACACAAACAGCCAGACCCGGAACAACTACTTGTAGGTAATACAAATATTTGTACCGTGCGGGAATCGAACCCGCGACAAGCAGCGCAGCAGTCAATCGCTTAACCACTGCGCCAACCGTGCCGTCATTATTAGTATAGGTTATTTTTCTACAGTTTGACTATTGTAAATTATATTAATAATATTCATAATATAATTACGAATATTTATCTGTTGGTTATAGTGCATGATTTTGGTTTTTTGGAGTTTTATAATTAAATTATTATTGTCAAGCCACTTAATTAATGAGGAAGGCACAGACAGACGGCATTTTGTAAAATACTATACAGATTCACACATTGTTCAGATTCCTAATAACTGTAACAACATATTTTTGCAAATAAATATATTTATCCTATTCTATTAAAAAACAAATAACACAACTACAAATCATCTTTTCAACTTTATTTGGCACTGCCACCGCGGTCACCGGTGTCCGCCAAAAATAGATTTTCTATTGTGACTGTTGTCTGGCCGTCAATGTGTTAAATCCACAGTATCAAAGTCATCTATCTCCTAATCCCAAGTTCACACATTCTAATAATCTCTCTCTCATTCTTTAATATTGTTAGGTATTTTATTATAAAATACAGGTGAGGTGCCTTCATTTTCTATTTTTTTTTTTTCTTGACCATAGTTCAAGAATCCCATGCATAACAAGTTGAACCCATTGTATTGTTGGCACACTATCAATGGATTCAATATCAGAACTGTGTGGGTATGTAAAATTTCTATATTATAGCTGTATTTGTTCTATTTTTTTATTTTTAACTGTGTTTAGTTTAGTTTATAATCCTGTACGAGTCGCAATAAATACTTTTTCTTTCTTTCTGTAATTTTTATGGTATACATAGTAAACTGTATTCTATCTGTCTATTGAGATCTCATATCTATTCTGTACCATGTTTCCTAATTTTATTTGAGGTGGAAAGTACCTACATGTTTTTTTATCTATACTAAACAGGTAAAAGAGGAGGTTTATAAAGAGGTAAAATTTGTTTGTTTGTATGTATGTAGGGGGTAATCTCTGGAACTATCAGACGGATTTGAATAATTATTTTTGCATTTGATAGCCCAACTCATGAGGAAGGTTATAGGCTATAACATGACGCTGCGACCAATAGGAGCGGAGCATCAATGGAAAATGTTGCAAAAATGGGAAAAATTATTCATTTTGAGAGCTTCCGTTGCGTGCGCTGCGTAAACGGTTTAAGGGGTAAACTTTAGTATCCAGTAGCAGGCGTAGGGGGGTGGAAGGGGGTGGGGTACCCCTTCCCCCATGGCACCACTCCCATGAAAAGGCAATGCACAATTCCTGAGAAAAACCAATTAATGTAACCTAACCTCAAAACTTTTTAGTCGCTTAAAAACCGTAGTCCGGTAAAATTTTGCATGAGGAGAGTGGGAGGAGGTGCCCCCTATGCCCTGGCACCACTTTCATGTAAAGACGACGCACCGTTCTTGAGAAAAACCAATTATTGTAACCTAACCTCAAAACACTCAACGTAGCACAGTCGAGGAAGGACCGGTCGACGGAGCCCCGCTTCGCGGGGCTCCTACTTCTGGGTGGTTTATAAAAAAATAACCACGAAGGTGATGGCACCTTCTAACCTAACCTGTCCGTGCCGGGGTGCCCCAAGTCCAGAGCTCGCTTCGCTCGCTCATGCATCCAAATTCTCCTGGTATCAGTAGTAACATTGGGGATTTATAGGTTGTTATAAAAAGAAATGAAACAAAACATTCATACATGAATGAACAAAACGAATGACAGTGACACTTATCATAGCTTTTTTTTACGTTCCGTTTTGCGTTCGTCTTGACATCAGTTTGCACGATAGACAATATGTGAAACAGATTTGGTTGTCAATCGCCCATTTTAACGTTCCGTTTTCCCTATTTACCTGATTTGAGGTTAGAAACATTTTTCATTAATTTCTCGAAAAATATGCATTACCTTGTAATAAGAGTGGTAACGTTATAATCGGGGACCCAAGCCCTACTAGCTTTAACCACTTTTACCCCCCAAATCGTGCGACTCGATATCAAAGTCAACCCCTTGATTTCAATCAACATCTTATGAGATCATCATTTTAAAATAACTCCGCAACAAAATAGGTATGATAACGTTCGGGTCGGTTCAACATCACGCTTGGTCTAAATGAATACAATCAGAAAGAGAACTAAGCGAAAACGAAGTGATAGCGCGGGCGGGCGATGCGATGCGACGGGGTGGGGCGGGGGAAAAAGAATTTCACGCGGACGAAGTCGCGGGCAGAAGCTAGTTTTAAATATGGCTACTTCAAGGATGTAAAGGCATTGGAAGGTTAATAATTTATGAGACACAAAACCTTGAATAGAAAGTTCCAAATTATAGTAAGTAACCAATATTGTCAGCAAATTAACTTTTTTAAATAAATTATGCCGAATTGCCAAGCATAGAGCAGTGGTAGCCCAGTTGCACCGGCCCCGACTTAGGAGTTGTGAGTTCGGACCCAGACAGGCATTTTACTTTGTGTATTTAATTTCATTACGACTGCTCTCAAAACATTAAAGAAAAACATTGTGATGAAACCAGCATGTCCTAGAACCAAAAACACAAAGACATGTGACATCCACCAACCCACACTGGGCCCACATGGTGGCCCCACTCTCACAGAGAGACCTGTGACCAATATAGGCTGATTACGCTGTGCTTATGCTATATGCCAATGTCGACTTAGTCTTTTACAAATGTCTTCTGCCTGTGCTTTCCACATTAACTGAGTATTAATTGAGATCCCTTAACATTTTGTGATGTTTACTTTTTCAACAGTTTGACTATTGTAATTTATATTCATGTCTCTCACAGAGATCCATTGGTAAACATGCACAAATTTGGTTTTACAAAGATTTGTAATTAATTTATTATTGTCGAGTCTCTTTAGTAAACTGCCGAAGGAATAAAAAGTGACTAAAAAAAAATCATTATATTTACAACATACAGAAGTAGTGTCATATACATATGTCCCCTGGCTTCCAAACTAGGATCAAACCCGTGGCTAGGAAGCCAGTGTTCCTTCATTTAAAGTCATTATGTATATCACCGGCTGTAAAAAATGTAGTGACAAAGTACATACATTTTTATTTAAATAAGTAAGAAATAAGTCGACTGAGAGAAGAGAATCGGTTATTTTTATTGGCAATCTATATTTTCTCAGTACCTATACACTGAAGCACAAACAATTTCCATACTGAAAGCTCCATGCAGTCCATGTAAACGGGGCTTCAATGGGGTGTATCTGTAGTGCCTGCAGCTCGAGATTGCATTGGAAAAACACCAATGTTAATTAATTAATAACTTTGAGTGTCGAGACCACCAAATATCATTAGATCCGGATCGTTAGGACTTGCCCGAAATTGGTCCTAAAGCGATTGCTATGCTGAGAGTATACAATTAATGAATCAAAGACTGACCCTGGAACCTTAACATCAATATATCCATTCTGCTGGGAATGTTCAACACAATCTACCATAAAAGCCAGGAAAGTTTTCGACTCATACGCATATTCTCCGACAGGGCCTGAACTATATGACAAACTAGCAACGAAAGGATCTAGATTTTGCACGGACGGGCACAATAGGTGGCTAGCTTAAGGGGATCCTTCAACTAGATACAGGTACAGGTGCAGATGGCTAAAGGACAACACACAAGCAAAGAGCTGGTGGACCTCGACAACGGGCTGCAGGCAGTCCCAGAAAGCTATGACACCCCTACATGGCAGGTTAACCAGGGGCTATTATACCTAGACAGGAACGGCCTGCTCCCGTTGGCGGGGACAATCACAGGACACTGCACATTAAATGAAAATTTCCACAAAATAGGCATGATAGACAGTTCTTTAGGTATGCATGGAAGCGGAGGAAATTTGTGCACTTTGAATGCACAGGCGTCACCCAGTTATTGCAGATGTTCTAAACAGATCAGAAGGCCTAATCTGCTCAGCAGAGAGGTGGGCTGGTTGGAATGACCAGCGACGGCCCATTTTTTTTTTATTTGAGGTCTCCACCTTTAAGCATTTATTTCAATTAAACAATTTACAGGTACTTTTGAGCTGTTGCAACCGTCCATCTTGGCGGTTACAACGCGCGCGTCCATTTTTTATACAGCACAAAAAGAACATAAAAAAACCAAAATAAAATAGTTACTTATGTAAAATAAGTAATTGAAATAAACCGTGGCAGCTAAGAGATGTCCAGTCTCAACTGAGTGGAACCCAACCCAATCCCAGTAGCATTTATTATAGGTAACAAAGACTACTGAAATCCACACTTTAGCTTGCCTTCTTGATTAGTCCCGTTAGAGGTAGGTTCCAAATATAATTAGGTAAAATTTTAAACTCACCAGAGTTCGGCTTACACGAATCTTATTTGAAATGGAAAAACGAATCAAACCAGACTGTCGACAGTTAGGAGTACGCCCATGAAAGAAAGTATTGATCGGCTAACAGACCAGTCTTGCCAACCTTACCAAATTAAATGTAGCAAATCAACCCATGAGTTCCATGGAATAAAATAGAATAGAATATAAGAATACCTATATTTATTTGCTTTAAAGCATGGTATATTGCACTTGGTACCTACATGGTATATTGTTTTTTTTTTTAAATTATAAATAGAATTATGACCTTACATGTTTTGCTAAGGTCTACAAATATTTAAACATGATAAATGTAAACATTTAAAACGACACCTTAATTTGTCAAAATTATTAATTAACTAGGTACCTGCGCTCCCGCGGTTTCACTCGCATATGTTTCGATCCCGCGGAAATATTGGAATAAAAAGTATCATTTATGTTAATCCTGGTTATAAACCATCTGTGTGGCAAACATCCAAATCCGTTCAATACAAAGACATTAAATTATTTACTTTATTTACTTGTATGTACCTATCTTAAATCTCTTTGGTTCAATAGTTTTTTCGTGAGAGATTTACAAACATCCATCCATCCAAAGAGATTTAAGATCTTTGCATCCATCCATACAAACTTTCACGTTTATAATATTAATTAGGATTAGTTAAGTTATTAGTTATAGTTATAATAATTATTAGTAGGAAGTAGGATAGGTTATATGCCCCGTTGCGCAGCAGCTGACCGAAAAAATACAGGGACCCATGTATTACCCAAAGGGGATAAAAGACGATAACTGTGGGAGAAAGCTCTCCGAAGAAAAAAATGGAAACCCAACATTCGTCGAGTTCATGTGCTAACTTTGTCAAACCTCAAGACTTTTATGGGTGAAATTAATAAGAGTTATGTAGTCTCGATTTAAACAATATCAGTAATAAGAAAAAAACGCGATCTCATGTTCAATGTTTTTTTTTATTTGACAAGACATAATAACAGCAACGTTCTATGGTGACAAACATTGCAGTCAAAGAAGTTGGCATATTTAGATTTTGGTTGCATGCATTAACTTTAACACCTTCTCTCAATGTAGTCCCATAATGTCCACAAGCTTAGGTCTAGGCAACGGCTTGGTGAGAAGATCCACTGATTGAAGCTCCGAGAGTGTTCCATTTAAAAATGCCATCGACACATCAAATTGACACATCTTCATACCTTCGCTGGCTGCGATGCTACATAATCACAGTTCGGACCGTGGTCATTTTCGCAACAGGACTGAAAGTCTGATCATAGTCCTCTCCTCTCTTCTGGCGAAAACCTTTAGCAACTAGTCTTGCTTTGTATTTGTCGACTGATCCATCAGCATTCAGCTTCACGCGAAAAATCCATTTACATGGCTTTCCTGTTCTTTTTTAACTTTTCTAGAACCCACGTTTCATTCTCGTTGAGAGAATTTATCTCGCTGTCCATTGCTTTCTTCCAAAGTTCACTTTCGTTACAGGATACTGCGTCTTTGTAACATGTTGGTTCGAAAAATCCGTTTGCAACCATGATAATAGGTAATCATTAAACCTAGCCGGATGTCTAATCAATGATCGATCTCACAGTGATGTCTGATCAATGATCGATCTCGCAGTATTCGATCACTCTGTACGTTAATGAGTTCTTCAAGATTATCTTCATCTTCATTAACATCATCATTTCCAACCCTCTGCTCCAGATCATCATTATCAACATCGTTTTCTCCCCTTGGTTCAATTAATTCTTCATGAGTCGATACAGCATCATCGAAATTGTCTTCCTCGATAACAGGTGTATGAATATCCAATTGACCATTCATTTCGTTATCGATCGTTACGACTTGATTAATGATCGTAGCGGGTGTCACTACTTCGTCATACTCCCTTCGTACCAGAGTGGGTGGAAATTCCCACTCAGGTACGAAGGGAGTATGACGAAGTAGTTCTGTGATTTTCTCATCTGGCTCTTGGAATTTCGTTTCCAATGGCTTTTCAACAAAAATTATATCTCTCGACCTGACTATGTAATTGGATTCCTTGTTCCATATTCTATAACCGTCATCATTATCGTATCCAACCAGTGCGCATCTCGTAGCTCTATTATGCAATATTTTTTATTTAGGAACATGTGCATAACAAACCGAGCCAATAATTCTCAGGGGCTTTATCCGTGGTTTCTTCCTAAACCAAAGCTCGAACGGAGTCTTGTGTTCCGCGAAAGTTGGTCCCGTTCTGTATAAAACATAAACAGCTGTTTGTACCAACTCCGCCCACAATTGTTGAGGCAACTCTTTATGTCATGCATATGAAGAGTTACCGCAATAAGAGCATCGTTCTAGCTGACTCTACGATCGTACGGGTTTCTCTTTCGCTACACCCATTCTGTTCAGGCGTATACAGCATTATTAGTCTTTGGCGTATTTCGATAATTCTTTCCGGACTAGTTCATTGTCGAACTCTCCACCGCTATCACTAAGGAATTCTTTGATTATGTGGCCTGCTACTTTAGCTTCTGCCGGCATTTGCTTCAGCTTTTCAGGTACTTCAGAAGTAGACGTAGCTAAAACGAGTGTGTTCATCTTTAAAAAGGACGAAATACCGGAACTTCGAGACTGAAAACGGGAAAGGACCGCAAACATCCGAATGTATGCGTTCTCCAGGCATTTTACTTTTTTCCCTACTACCAAACTTCTGTCTATGAGTTTTTCCGAAAATACATCCGTCGCACAATACGCCATTATCCTTTGTCTATTCAACTCTCGTTCTATAAGACCTTTCACATGCCTTTTATCCCGGTGGCCCATGCGTTCATGGTAAAGCTGCAAGGCATCTATCGCATTAATCGATGCGGCTATCTTCAGTTTAATTGCTTCACAATTCAGCTTATATGGCCCACCATATCTAGTTCTGGTTCCCGTCACGGCGACTATTCCATTCACTTTAATAGAGCATGTAGTTATTTGTATTCTTGTCCTGTGTCGATAGCACTGAAAAAAGATTCTTGCTAATACAAGGAACAAGCCAAACATCAGTGAGGAAAATTTCTTTTCCAACATTAGGGTTAATTCTAATTTTCCCTTTTCCTAAGGCTTCTATTTTATTTCCATCAGCCGCAGTAACAATGTGAGCTTTACCGAAATTTTCAAATAAATCTCTTCTCATCGTAATGTGATGAGTAGCTCTGTTAACAACAAACCACCCGTCAAGATATTGGATGCATTCAGTCAGATTCGTGCTGTCACTACTATTCCTCCTATCTTCCTTACTAATTTTATTTGGACAATCTTTCCTAAAGTGACCAATCTTCACAGATATGACATCTGAACTTGGCAACTTTTTTGTTTCCTGATGTCTGTTCCTTCTGTTTCTCAACGCCTGTCTTACTTGTTTCTGTGAGAAGCGCTTCACTAGACGTGCCTTCCTTATTTCCTATTAGCGCTTTTTCATGCGCACAAAGTTGGCTGGTAATATTCTCAACAGTTCTGTCTTTCTTGGACATCAACATCCAACTCGATTTAAATTAAAAATAACTTTCTGGCAGTGTATCTCTGATCTTCTTCTAAATCTTGCAGATTAGTAGTATTTCTGGTAATTGCTTACTTTCGTTAATTTTTAATAATTCCTGATTCAGTTTGTGCCACATATTTTTCAATTTCGATACATGACTTGCCATATCATCAGCAGTATCCTTCTGTCGGCAAAGAATCCTGTTGGTGAAGTGTCTTGTCGGCGAAAAGTTCCGTCGAAGTAAAGTCTTGTCGGTGTTCAGTCTGTCGGCGTAGTGTCTGTCGGTGTTTAGTCGTACACTCTCTAAAAGAACTCCATACATACTTCATATAACCTGTCTTATTTGGCTAGTTGACTATTTTTTTTTTATTATTTAAATTGAAGCTTTTTTACCTCACCAATAGCTTGGTAATACCAGTTTTTTAATATCTTCGGAAATTAAAAAGATGCGTTCAAAACTCTCAATTAGACGGAGAGGGAAACACTGAATTGTGACATCATAGTTCAGTATCGCCATATAAATTACATGCAAAACTTCGTTTTGCGAGAAAGAGATAGACAAAAAGCTTTTTTATGTTATAAGTTTTTTATTTTTCGACCGATTTCAAATTTGATTTCGAATTCTGTTATCGTATCACGCATGTGAATATATTATCTACTAGAATATATAGTATTCAATATCATGCAACTACCCAATTGACACAGAGTATGCAGTTGATCCCATACGTACTTAGGATGAGAGAATTGATTCACCTTGTCTAAGATTTCATCTGATATGTTGTTCGTAACCAGCAGTAATGCAGTACTTTCCAGCCTATCATACTCCGATAACTTTTTGTTATACTCCGTCAAAGCCACTTTAAGTAAAAGCAGCATCAGCATCGCCGATTCGCCGCCCTCAGCTACAGGCTTATTCGGTTTTTAGTTTTTCCCTGAATAATGTCCAAAAGTCCGTCCATGCCCCGAAAAAGAGCAAACATGCGGTATTTCCTTTGTATCCAGTTATTTCCATCAAGCTTACGTATATGTAATTTACTTAGCTCCATGCTTAGTTTCCAACTAATATATAAGTGAAAATATCTGGGCCCTTAACCTAGTACGACGAGTTGTGTAGTCTCGATTTAAACAATATCAGTAATAAGAAAAAAACGCGATCTCATGTTCAATAAGGAGGGGGAGGGGGTCTAACAAGGATAAATTAAATATATTTGGATAGACATCTCAAAAACTAGTGGTGATATGTACATTTTTAAAGGCCCCGAATTTTGAGTAAAATATTTTTTTATTTTAGGGTCAGTTCACACCGAGACGGGACGCGACGCGACGCTGCGCGCACACTTTAAAACGACCTACTGCACCGCGCAACGTATTCTGAACTCTCACAATGCAATGTGTACCTTTTCGTGTAGAAAATAAAGTATATTTTGAGTCACTCTTTTAAAGTGTGCGCACAGCGTCGCGTCGCGTCGCGTCTCGGTGTGAACTGACCCTTAATGTGAATTTACTCCTAAAACGAACAAACCTTTCTACACTATTTGCGCTGTAGCATGGTGCGGGTGACAGTTGCCCGTATGACGTTGACATTTGTCAGTACCACATGACTAGGGATGTGAGGTAATTGTCTAGGATAATAAAGTGAACACACCCAAAAAAAAATAAGGTTGCCAAAATTGACATATGTTACTGCCATTACTGTCAATGTTTGATGTAAGGGTATGTGAATGTGGACGAAACGAATCTAATCAGATTATTTATTTACTAAAGTAATGTACAGATTATTTATTTACGTCATATAATCTATACTAATAATAAAGCGGTTATCAAGAAGTGCATGTTTTAGCATAATCCACAGGGGCTGCTTAACAGGAGTAAATGATAATAGTATTTGATCGAGAACATTTTATAATTACGTAGGAGAATTCATTTTTCATGACTTGGAACCGAGTTTGAAAGTGGATGAAAAGCCTTTCGACAATATTATCCTATTTTAAATAGGATAATATTGTCGAAAGGCTGAATGAATGAAAAACTGAATTAATATGCTATAATTGGACGCAAGTGTTACAGTTTTGCTATGAAATAAAACTTGTATTTTATTTTATATATTCTTTTATTGGTTTTCTTCATTTTCAATGTCTTGTATTATCAAAACATCCGAGAAACTGAGCAGGTGGAGATAGGTATATCATTTTGATGCCAAGCTCATCCAAGATACCAGACATTAAAATTGTCATCACACGAGACAGCTTACTACAGTCCCAATTATGCAACTGCAATAATAATCAAAAATACACCCTGTCCAACTAGTCTCTGCCACTTTTAATAATTTATATAATTATGTGTATACACTCTATTACTATAGTGGCATGACTATTCAGCCTGTGATCAAAGCTGTCTCATGTGATGACGAAATGCCTGGAATATTTATTGATTGTAAATCTTGACTTACTTCTACAGTAAAAGTACCGTTTGGTCGAATATGTGCCCCATATTAAGAGCGAGCTTGTTTAATTTGATACAATTCGTGGCTAAATAAAACTAAATCTGAAATGTCCATGGTGGGGAACATATTGAGCAGCAACAGTCTAACCGGATGCATCTGAATATCAGTATTGCTGATCCAATCACATGGCCAGCTAAATAATATGGCATGTTTATTCTTTGATTAGCTCTTTCCAGTATAGTTTGGGTATCAGGACGGTCAGTCAAAACGTCTTCGGACATCGGTCGGCTTAAGACATTATCAGTGTGTGGGAGATAATATATATATACTAACATTAAATAATTTATCATTATTCTCTTAAATGGGTAGATCTAAAAATATTCTTTCAGTGGTTCCAAGTTCCATATTTTTGTAGCTTTTATTTGGGTGTAGTTTGGTTCCTGTTAGATTTTTCCCAGAATAAAAAACCAACATCCATATAAAAAGCGGACATCTCCTTTGTATACAGGAGATGGTCCTATGATAACTGTAAAGCCTGTTTTCATTACCTACAGGCCTTTGTGGTGTAATATTATGTAAAATGTAAATTATACTTAGTATGAGCTCAACTGTCACTAATGAGTGAGGAAAATTATAGCATGGATGAAGTAAGAAAGGCAGTCCAAGGTATGAAAAATGGGAAGGCTATGGGCCCTGATGATATACCAGTAGAAGTATGGAAGTGTTTAAAAGAAGATGGATGTATGTGTCTGACTTTATTCTTCAATAAATTGTTGCACGAAGGAGGGATCCCACAAGAATGGTGCAATAGTTCCCTAGTGCCCATCTTCAAGAATAAAGGTGATGTACAGGACTGCAATAACTATCGAGGGATAAAGCTCATGTCACATAGTATGAAGGTATGGGAGAAAGTAATAGAGAAAAGATTGCGAGAGGAGAGTGAGATTACCCCAAACCAGTTTGGGTTTATGCCAGGTCGAGGAACAATGGACGCCACTTTTGCACTCCGCCAATTGTGCGAGAAGTACAGACGTGCACATAAGAACTTGCACATGGTGTTCATTGATCTGGAGAAAGCGTATGATAGGGTACCTCGTGATGTGCTGTGGTGGGCCTTGAAAGAGAAAGGTTTGCCCGGGAAGTATGTAGAGTTAATTCGTGCTATGTACAGTCAATCTCGTACCTACGTCCGGTCGGCTGCTGGCTATACCGACGAGTTCAGTGTGGCTGTAGGCTTGCACCAGGGATCGGCTTTAAGTCCTTACCTCTTCCTGTTGATTATGGACGCTCTTACGTCAGGCATCCAGGAGGAGGCACCTTGGTGCATGTTGTTTGCCGATGACATTGTTCTCGTCGGTGAAGATGTACCTGAGATCCAGAGCAGATTGGAGAAATGGCAACAGAAGCTGGAGAATGTTGGCTTGAAAATCAGCAGAACCAAAACGGAATATATGTTCTGCGATTTCGGCGGTCTCTCCAGTTCTGGAGCCATAGCGCTTGATGGCGCACGTCTCCCAGTCTGCTCCGACTTTCGGTATCTCGGTTCACTCGTACAAAGCGATGCCGAAGTAGATCGGACGGTTAAGCACAGAATTAACATTGTTGTCACGGGAACAATCTGTGAGTCCCGCATTCCCCTTAAACTTAAGGGGAAGATATATAAAAACCATGATTAGACCTGCTGTCTTGTATGGATCAGAATGTTGGGCCACAAAAGGGATGAATGAAAGGCAATTGCATGCAGCTGAGATGAGAATGCTAAGAGGGATGTGTGGTGTTACACGAATGGATAGAATAAGAAATGAGTACATAAGAGGAAGTCTGAAAGTGGCACCAATAACTGAAAAGTTGTGTGGAAATCGGTTGTCATGGTATGGGCATGTGTTACGGATAAATGAGGAAAATGTCGTGAGGAGAGTTTTGAGTATGGATGTCGATGGGTATAACAGTAGGGGAAGACCAAAGAAACGATGGATGGAATGTGTGAATGATGATATGGTTAGAAAGGGGGTGACTACCGAGATGTCGACTAGAGACGATAGACAAGTATGGAAGAAAAAGACATGTTGCGCCGACCCTAAATAAATTGGGATAAGGGCAGGAGAATGATGATGAGCTCAACTGTCACTAATGAGACACAATTGCTTTTTCTATTATTACCGAACTTATCGACAGGATAGGTGCTATTCGTTCGTGCAGTAAGTTCTTTCTCTGAAATTTTTCCAGGGCAGGATGCTAAGAAGACTATTGACGAGTAGATCTTCATCTCCGATCAGGTTATTTCTGTTGTATGCCTGCAGTTTTCACCAAAAGATGAACTTACAAGTTAACAAACACAAAATAAGCATATGAATTTATTATAAAATGGTCATAATTATATTATTTACTTTTCCACAAAAGCTGCGTTTTTAACAAGGGTAGATGCTTCCCTTTTCCTTAGCTCGTCTTTTAAAAGAGCTACACTCTAAATCACATACATATTTACCTAGTTTTCGTTTAATTTGTGATTCACACAAAAGTAAACATAATCATAGCAATGGTTTGAAACATGTCTGTTTGTTTTGAAACTGGAAGCTGGTTATAGGTGGCAGCATTGTTGTCACAATGCTGCCACCTATGACCAGCTTCCAGTTTTGAAACAGAAAACAGGGATGGCATAGAAAAAAAAAACAGTAAATCTTCTGTAAACAGTAGTTTACAGAAGATTCACTGTTTTACTTAGTCTGTGGAAGTGTAAGTAAGTAACCCTTACTTACACTTCCACAGACTAAGTACTAAGTAGTACAGTCTGTTCTCAACATTATCTGACCCACACTAAAAACAAACGAATTTGGACCCTCTACCTGTAACATTAAGGTTTGTTCAATTTGTATGAGCTTATCAGACAAGTGCTCGAGGACTCGATGAACAAATACAATAATAATACAGACACGGAAAGATCTTTATAACGTTCGCATTAGGTTATATGTTATATTATAACTACTTGTTTTATTATAATTAGTGTAATAGCTTATTTTAATGATTGCGTTCAAGTAATTCTGGTCTCGTGGTCTGTGTATAAGACAGAAAAACAAGTTGCGAGATCAAATCCTGCGACAAAGATATTGTTTTGCTTTCAATTTAGAATTTATTCCAAAAATATTACTTGTATTATTGTAAAGAATTATAGACGGATAATCTTCAAATATAAACTTTCTGAAATGGTAATATTTTCGCATAACTATTAATAAGTGGGTAGTTGAAAAATAAATATTCGTATTCATTATAAAACTGGTATTCAAATGCTAGGTACTAAGGGTATGCAGTGACTACGCGCAAACATATTTTACCTTGCCTTACTAAATTTCAAAAACAACGTCTCTTTATAATTTTTTTATTTCTATTTTATAGGTATTTTTTTATTATCATGTCTCAATGGATATTTAAAATACAAAATAATCTATTTGCACGAGGAGAAGGTTGGCTGCTTGTGGTGTGCAAGAATAAACTTTATGACAGTAAACTATATGGTTCAAATTCTTTAGAATATTGCGTCTAGCAGTAATGCTAGACGCAATGAAATTTGATCTTAGTTGTAAAACTAAGATCAAATTTCAATGCGGCTTATATGAGTTGAGTTGGTCTTGTGGTCACTAAGGTAGTGCGGTGTTCATCGTTGTCTACGTTCGAAACCAAGTTTAACCTAAATATAGCTTTTTGCTGAGCTGCTTTTTTTAAAATTATTTTTTTACACCTTTTTTACATTTCTTTAATGGACGACGTAGGGTCTTGCCTTTTAAACGGGCAGTTTGTATAGAAATAAAACTAAACAACTGAAAGTTTAAAATGTTTATTATTTCATTAAAACACTTAGGTAAGATAAAGTAAGTAAATGCTCATATATTTCGAAATTAATATACATTTTATATTAGTATGCCTTATTCAAATCTAACCATTTATAAACATTAAAAAAGGCATGCTTATGCTTAAAAGTTTGCCATCGAGAAAATGAATTCATCTTTGAAATGCTTTACAGATTTATAGCTGACTATGTGTAGTGAATAAACATGTAAAAAATCAAATTTTAAATAGTAAAAATCTATTTATAACAATAACATCACCACATAGTCTGCAACATTTTAATGGTTTAACAATCAATCCATTGAACATTTACTTACATGATGTGTTTAAAAATACCTATTAGATTAATTAGTAGCGGAGTGGCGCACCGTCCCCGGCTATAACTTGCTGTAAGCGGCTACGCATACCGCGCACCATATTCCAACACAAATCTTTGCCTTTCATGTGCTCTCAAGTCGATGTCACAATCTCAACCAAGTTGTTTTTGTTTCGCACTTCCGTTGTGTCCCAATTTAAAACCATTTGACGCCTTAGATTTTCTATAGGGTTCAAATCAGGACTTTTAGATGGCCAATTAATAACTGTCACACCTTCTTGAGCAGCTAAGCAATCCTGCACAATGCCTGCACGGTGGATGGAGCAGATATCGTGCATGAAATAAATACGTGATGTTAGATAGGCAATTCGCACAGTCGGCAGCATGACGTCACGCAGAATCTCCAAAGACAAACTACTATTAAACCTACCACCTACTTCCACCAATTCACCAGGTCCCATAGACGACATCCAGCCCCAGTAGCCCAGGGTTATTCTACCGCTGGTTCTACAAGGTAGCAAGCACTTCTCACTGTAGCGTTCTCCTTTCCTTCGCCATAACATTCAACAAAAATCATTTAAATCGGATAAAGATGAACGTAAAATACGTTCATCTTTATCCGATTTAAATGATTTTTCATCAGTGAAAATCACAACATTTTCTTCCTAATTAAAATTTAAATATTCCTGGGCAAAACGGACCCTTTCTTCGCGATGAGCAGGTGTCAATGCAATTTTCTGTGCCGGTTTATAATTCCTTATCCCAGCAGCGTGTAAATGCCTCCTCACTGTTTCCACTGAAATATTGTGGTTTATTGCGGTTACACGAATGGGCAAAAATGATTTTCAACATGGCTTGAAGCAATGGCCCGGTGGCGTTCGAATTCGGGACTATACTTGATGGCTTTTGCTCCTGGACCAATCCGTTGAATATTTCCATTGTCTCCATAACGTCTTAGCCATAGTCTGACCGTATTTCTCTAAAAGAAAAAGAAAAACATTTTTGGAACCGTGTATGTAACTTGTAAGGAGTGAATGTAATGGTAAAATAGCCAACTACGCGTTCATTAATCACAATCAATAAAATAAAATAGGTATAAAAAAACCACTTACTGCTATATTAAGTCGACGACCAATCTCTCTAATTCCAACATTCTGCTCATGTAAAAACATGATTTTATGTTTGGTATAGTCATTAAGTTGCGACATGATATTTTTTTACACCAAATTGCTTAAAAATACTTAACGAGTTATGTGAAACGATTTACAAATGTGTGTGCGCAGTCACTGCTATTAGGCGTAGTGTAACTTTTGTCACTTAGATGAATTTATTATCTACCTCACGAAGCAAATATATGTTTTATTTCGTATCCAACCATTCTTGGTAAATATAAATTCTGTGAACTTAAATTTTTTTAATTTACCGGTGGGTAAATTAAAAAAAATTAAGTTCACAAGATAAGTTATTAGGCGTAAATCATATTGGTCGTTCTTTAATAATGCAAGCAATATTGTTGAAATGAAAACAAATTAAAAAAGAAACTGATAATAGGTGGACTGTGTTTTCGAACCCACATATTGTCCGTCGCCAATCCAGCATCAAACCGCTAAGCCACAAGAACTGGTTGGAAATACGCGAAATTAAAGATTGGGTTGTAATTATGTAGTGTGACTTAAAAGCTTTTCAACTTTAATGTCATGTGTTAAAGATGAAATTTGCGTGTCTGTATTGTTATTGTATTTCTTCATCGAGTCCTCGAGCACTTGTCTGATAAGCTCATATAAATTGAATAAACCTTAATGTTACAAGCAGAGGGTCCAAATTCGTTTGTTTTTAGGATGGGTCAGATAATGTTGAGAACAGACTGTACTATACTGACAATGACAGTTTCATTTTTGCAGGTAGATGTAAAAAAACTACTTACAACATAATTATCTTTGGTTTTGAATTTATATTTAAAATTGAAATGTACAGTTATTTGCCAAATTTTTTATCAGTTATCAGTGTATAACCTCCTTTACACGGATACTCATGTTTGTGGTACAGACGCCAGCACATCAAGCTACTACAATCTGTCAAATTTCTTTAGTACATTTTCAACGTTATCGCTAAAGCATTAAGGTTCAAGGTTGATTGGGAAAATTTGACAGTATCGGGTAGCTTGACCTGCTGGCGTCTGTACATTAATGTGACTCAAATATCTGCTCAAAGCTCATCATCTGCATTTGCTCCACAAGATCAAAACACATCAGCAAGTTGAGACACTATGGTTGATTTGAGCTATGTCCCAATTTGCTGAGATATTGTCTGCACAAAAGAGCTTAGAAGAGAACTTCACACGGAAGATGGAAGTACTGGAAGCTCAAATTCAGTGCGCTGGACCTGCCAAGGACACTATGGCAAGATTCGCTAAAGAGTTCCAGACTTTCAGGGAGCTTATTTTCAGCATACTTGCATTGCTCTGTTCTAAGCAGGTTGTCACACTAATTTTACAAGGTGTTGCTGAAGCTGAGAGTGAAGACAGCACCGCATATTATCATCAATAAGCTGGCTCTCAAGATCTTCACCGCATCTTCCATAATGATCTGTCACAGACTTGGTGCTGACAAAATAGAACATCACAAGCCCATACTGGTGAGGTTTTCCAGCTACGATGAGAAATCATTGATCTGAGAAACACGCTTGAAAGGAACATCCATCTTGGTCAAGGAGTTCCTGATCAGGGTCCGGCAAACCATTTTTGGGAAGGCGTCGGAAGGTGTTATTGTTTTGAAGCCTTTGATAGAAGTAGGTATAAAGTATCTTCAAAGGATGAGCTCAGCCCACTGCTTAAGAAGCCTCAAAAGCTCCAAGGTCCAAAGGCCCAAGGCACAGTAGATAGCCTGAAAAACAGAATGGGTCAATAATAGTATCACGTTGTGTTTGTTTGATATTATGGAATAACTTACGTTGTAATTTCTTTGTTTATGTTCTGAGTACCTAGTCATTCTATTATTTGTTAGTTACGTGATTGCCTCCTTGTATATTTATGTTTAGAGAATAATTTACCCTCAACATGTTTTATAAAATAAAACTTTTCCACTTTTATTTCTTTTACATTTTTTTTTTCTTTGGCAATTACGTTAGGTTTTATGTACAGACGCCAGCAGGTCTAGCTACCCGAATCTGTCAAATTTTCCCAATCAACCTTGAATCTTAATGTGAAAAAATCTATTAAACAAATTACAAAACGGCCAGCATTTTGACTGACATTTTGGCGTAACATACGCCAATATATCAGTCAAAATGCTGGCCGTTTATTTAACGTATGCTACCTTAATGCTTAGAGAATTCCCAGTCACATTAACGAACTGTACGAAACGTTTACTAACAACAAGGTTTACGCCGTAAACATCGTTGTTAGTAACCGCATGTTTGAAGTTGTAGCGTAAACTGAACTTTATTTTGGAGGAAATAAAGTTATTTTTCCATAAACTCATATTTGTTTTCATTTTTGGCGAATATATCGCAACTTTTATATAGATATTTTGTTTTTTTGTTTTCAATCATGCAAGTACTAAGTCATGACTGCGCCTGTAATAGCTTGATGTCACTCACGCATCAGTCAGTCCGAGGCGTGAGTTGAACAGCGAAGGAAGCGTGCGTTTGCTCGGCGACGCCATCGCCGCCGCGCCTCGACGCGGCGCCACAAAAGCAGCAATGCCGTTGAATAATTTAGAAGTCGGAAAGGAGCTTATACTTATGTTGGAAACGTATTCTGCTTTGTGTGTGTAACCCCAAAAATAATGGTTACACAAATAAGTATAAAAGGCTAGTAACAATGCGAAGGACGCACATTTCGGAATTTTAAAAGGAATCTCTTGGAGTACAACTTCTTTAAAGCTGTTAGGAATCGGTGTAATCAGATGATACGCAACGCTAAACGGCTGTAGTTATTTCCGGCCTATCTATCCTGTAAGTTGTACCTACTTGCCATGTTTTGTCTCTGCATCACCCTAAGGCTGAGCAGATTTACGACCTGCCGATCGATTCTGTAAAAATCTCACCGTGCAAAGTTAGGTGAAGCCGCGGTGAAGCTTAGAGTGAGTTGTCAACAATGTCAATCCCTAGCATTAGTTGGAATGACAGCTCACTCCACGCTCACCTCACCTGAGTTTTCACGGTGAGATGGTTACAGAATCGCACTGCTGTTCATTTTTACGTAAGAATATTTCAGGGGGAGGGGGTCTGGGCATGCCACAATTGCGGCGATAAGTCCCCTCTTTGAGGAGTGGCTGGAGAGGCGCCACGGCGCCCTCACCTTCCGCCTGACGCAGGTCCTCACCGGACACGGTTGTTTCGGGAGGTTCCTGTTCAGGATAAGGCGGGAGGAAACGCCAGGGTGTCACCACTGTGTGGATCGCCCGGAGGACACGGTGGAGCATACGGTGGAGGTCTGCCCGGCTTGGGCGGAGCACCGCCGCGTCCTCGTGGCGGCGATCGGCGGCGGCGATTTCTCGCGTCCGGCCCTGGTCCAGGCCATGGTACGGAGCGAGAGTGCATGGGAAGCCGTCACCTCCTTCTGCGAAGCAGTAATGCTCGCTAAGGAGGAGGCGGAGCGCGTGAGGGAGAGGCAATCTCTGCGCCCTCACGCTCCTAGTCACCGCAGGAGACGCCCTGGACGTCGGGAGTCACCAGCCGACTCCCGGCCACCGTAGGCGCGGGCTTGCGGGCGGCGAGCAATGGGCAGCTCGCCGGCCGGCAAGGACCAGGCCCGAGTCGACGGCGCGTTGTGTTCCACGCGCGCCTCAATGAGATGGCAGCACGAAGTGACGGGGTCCGTTAAGGCCGATGCCTGCCAGGGCCGCGGGTTGTTTGAAAGAGATACCGTGGTCCCTGGCATAGGCAACTGAAGGAACACGGGTGGGTTTTAGTCAGTAAAAGTCTGACACGCCCTCCTGCTCCGCCCAGAGCGGGAGAAGTCACATGACGATTTCCCACCCAGAAAAAAAAAAGGGGGGGAGGGGTCCAAACAAAGCTTATTTTTTCTTACATGGGGGTGAGAGGGGTCTAGATTATTGTTACGTAAGATCACAAAAGTAAGCAAAAATTATAAGTTAAAAAAAAACTACGTTTCTTTGCAGTTATGGTAGATTATCTTACGTAAGATTCAAAGGGGGAGAGGGGGTTCATTCGAGTCTTATTTTTTCTTACGTAGGGGGAGGGGGCGTCAGACACTGTCGTAGCTATTGCATTTGGTCGGCACTGAAAACTTTTAGGCTTATTGCATTCCTTATGATGCTATGCCTTATGATTGAGAAATGATTAATACAAATATATTAAATTATTTTCAACTTCATAAAATAGGTATGCATTTTTGCCCCTATTTCTGCCAATATTTCTGTTGTTTCTCTTTAGGTCCTAGTAGTCCTTTTTTATTGCAAATCCGGCCTTCTCTTGACCTACATCTCACCTGGTGGAAAGCAATGGAGCAAGCGTTTCCAATCCGTTCCAAAAAATGCCTGTTCATTCTTGCTTTGAAGGCTGACGGGTTATACGTGGAACGGAACACAGACGCTGGTAGTGAGTTCCACCCTTTGGCCGTGCGCATAATAAATGCGGAGGAGAAGCGCTGAGTAGGTACGACTAGTAGGTACGAGTAGGTATATCGACCAAGTGCGGATGGTACAGACGCCAGCAGGTCAAGCTACCCGAAACTGTCAAATTTTCCCAATCAACCTTGAACCTTAATGTTTTAGCGATAAAGTTGAAAATCTATTAAAGAAATTTGACAGATTTAGTAACTTGATGTGCTGGCGTCCGTACCTTGTGGTCTGGTTGTGAAAGGGAGATGGTGGCAGGTCGTGGAGTTTCTGCGAACACTCCGGAGTACAATTCATAATTTTTGCCGATGAGGACCCATCGCTCACAGCTTGTAAGTCATCATCTGCCTAGCTTTTTCCCAACTATGTTGGGGTCGGCTTCCAGTCTAACCGGATGCTGCTGAATACCAGTATTTTAGCAACACAGCTTGCAAATATTGCCATAATTTAGGATGGCAAGTAATCCGTTAGCTGAATGAACGCCAATATTAATCAATCAAAGTACAGGTTACAACCGGGGTTGTGTTGTGTTGTGTTGTGTTTTCGCCAAACATACTCAACTAACTGTTTTTGGAATCTTTTTTGTAACAAGTCCCCTAAAAACTACCCATTAACATAGCCGGCTTTGTGGGACCGGAAATAATAGATACGTCAACGAATAAATAATAATATACCTTATCTCATCTGCCTATCCTCTTTTATCTGTTCTGTGGCCTAGCCTACCTCCCAACTATGTTGGGGTCGGCTTCCAGTCTAACGGATGCATCTGAATACCAGAATTTTACATGGAGCGACTGCCTATCTGACCTCCACAATCCAGTTACTGGGTAATACGATACCCCTTGGTAAGACTGGTTGTCAGACTTTCGGGCTTCTGACTACCCGTGACGACTGTTAAAGATCAACGAATGACAGCCGGGACGTTGGTCCCGGCTGTCATTCGTTGATCTTTTTCTTTTTGAAGCCGTTGGGCTTAACGTGCTTTCCGAGGTATGGAGGCGTCTCGTTTTGTAAAGATGGTCACCCATCCACAGACCAACCGCGACAAGTACCGACCTGTGCGGCTGTTATTATTTAGCCACGGACCCCTCTAAAAATATATAAAATGAATAATAATATATACCTACCTAACGAAAATTTAATGTAGGTACCTACAGGACAAATATTTTGGCATTACGTACCTACCTATTGGTACTCAAATATTGTCTAACGCACGCTACGTAACCATTTGTTTATCTACAAGATATCGATTATATGCGAACGTCAATTTTATTTAGAACCCTTATAATGCTTCAGTTTTCTCGATCTTAGTACGAACCTTGGAGGTCAGATAATACACTGGTGGCTTCACTACAGCGCCCAGTTTAAAAAGATCTCTTATTTCAAAGAAGATATTCAGGTTTAAAGGTACAAGTTAACTGGTAATCGTGTGTTTGGCCACACCTAACCCTAAACGGCCAGGTGTCGTGTGTTCCAAAATCAATGTTTTGATGTATCAAAGGTCAATTAACTATAGTAGCTAGCAATCGGTCTTTTGTTATTTTTTGTTTCAAGGAGGGAGCGGGAGGGGGAGCTTTTGGTTTAATTCGTATGATCATAATGGGGAAAAATGCTTGTTAAAAACCGGATTTGTAATGAATACGGAATGCTAAGAGTGGTTGCCGACAGTTCACTAGATGAATCTGCAATTCCCGCATTTCCGGTTAAGATAATTATCAATGACAACTCTATGCAGATTTTCTATCATAAGTATACAATCAACTCAGCCTATCGCAGTGCATTGCTGGACATAGGCCTCTGCCAGGCTGCACCGCAACATCCTGTCCTCCGCCTTCCGCATCCAATCTGTCTCAGCCTTCAAAGGTTGAAACCCTGCTTTTATTCAGGTTTTCCGCATGCGCTATGCGGCGATACACATAGATATTCTTCAGAGAAAAGTGCATGATGAAGTTGAAAGCACACGATTTTGGACATATTTACTAGCTAGAACCTTTAAGATACAATGCTGAAGGTACCGCCTGTTGCTGCGGTAGAACCTGTCCTCTTCACCGCATCCGGCGACAGCCACACAAACTCATTTTCTTGCCTTTTCTGAGCTCTGTGATGACTAACAGTGGCTGTTACTAACAGAGTGACAAGACGGATTTTTTTGGTTGATAAATGACTTTCCCGCAGATAAAGAAGGGAAGTGCCGCTGCTGTAGAATAAAATTGCGAACGCACGCCGCGTTCGGAATATAAAACCGCGGCGGCACTGTCGCTTGCAATAGGCTAGTTGACTCTTTTTAAAACTAGGTCCTAAATAGTTCAAATTTGTTCTACTAAGGTAAAAAAAATATTACTAAATTTTTTCAACACCTATGAAACTACAAAACTGTAATTTAAAAACAAACTCTTCATGTAGGTGCGAAAACGCTGTCCGCCATTTTAGTCCATAGATTATCTGTGCTCTGACATCATACGTATTGTAAACAAACATTTGACACACACAATGTCATTTAAACGTGAACAATTTTCTAGTTTACTTTACTTTAAAAACATGATTTCAACTAATTTACATGAAAAATACAGTAATTATCGTCCGAGAATGCAAAAACACATCGATAAAGACCCCAGGAAAGTTGTGGATTAGAGTGCCTAGTGAAACAAATATTCGCAAAACATGGCTAAGACTTGCTCAAAGGGGTCCTGAATCATTATCAACTGTAACTCAAATTTATTTTTGCGTAGATCAGTAAGTACCTACCAAAGTACAGAAACTTTTAGTTACTTTTGAAATACTTTTTTACGTTATTTAAATCATTGAAGGCAAAGAAATTACCAACCATTAATGTATCAATTTTTGGCAAATTTGTGCTGTCTGCTTTTGTGAAACCAACGTCCATAATGAATTTATTATTGTTTTTCAATAAAGCAAATAAATTAAGAACGTGTTAAGGAGTTTTTATCGAAATATTTATACTTGTAATAACACCACGTCAAATCACGAGTACCTACTCGTTTTGTTTACAATTTGTATGACGTCACATCATGGACGACAGCGTTTTCGGCGATTCAAATTAAAAAAAAAAAACACAAATTTTAAATTGAATTTATAAATTAATCTTACGCTTTTTGTTATTAAAATCAATATATTTCGTTTTCGTAAGCTAAATACTGTAAGAAATACTCATTTATTGTATGAAATTAGATAAGTGTCAAGTAGCCTATTATTGTCAACCGCAACGCCGCCGCTGCCGTCACCTACTGTCGCCATCGATTTTTTACACTACCTTTAGTGTAAAAAATCTTTTTATTCTGTCATAATAAAATAAATTAAAGGTGATGAACTCTGTAGCCACGCCACCGTATATTTTTTTATTATGATATAACCCATTTTTATGTACGGCTGACGGTCATGACGTACATGCATTGTTTGTGAATGTACGCCCTTTAATTTAAAAGAAAAAAGTAGATTATTGTGGCGTTGCTGCGGAAAATTCTCTGTAGCCACACCACCTGTAATCAACATTTGTAAATACAATTTCAGCTATTTCTCTGAAGTTATATAATGTACGAACGCTGTGTATTACCTATGTACACGTGATAAGTATGAAAAAATATGTTAATTCTAAAGTTTAATTCTAAACTCACAAATTTTCTCTTATAGTGTATTAAACTAATGTATTTTAGCGATTACTTCAGATTGACAGGAAAATTTAAACAAAACAGATTTCATAAATTTTTAATAGAAGTTATAGTTATATAAAAATCAATGCCACTTTTCGTTGTAATTTTATAACTCAAGAACGGGCTCAACTATCCAAACCAAATGTTTAGGCTTTGTTCAGACTATATAGTAGATGGTTTATGTGAAGTTAGCACAAAATCGGTAGAGCGGTTCTTCATTTATCACATTTTTTGTAAAAAAATAATTCAATAAATGGCGGATCATTTTGTAAATGGGGATTTTGCTGTCAAATTGAACCTTTTTTCAGATGGGGATTGTGCTGTCAAATTGAAACTTTTTTCAGGGTTGACAGTATTTGAAACTATAATCAAGTTGACAGTAAAAGAATGTTGTTATGTCATTCATGCTGTCATTTCATTTTGGACGTGCTTCGATTAAAGCAAATTGTCAGCGACAATTATTTTTTTGAATTCGTTGGAACCGGCTGGTATGCCACCGCATTGCTTGAATCTGAAAGTTGGTTCTTTGATTATAATAATGCGAAATATTAATCAATCAAAACTGTGTAATGGCACCAGATTGGCAGTGAAAAAGTTATTGCAAAAATTTAATTGAAGCTACGATCTTATCTGCTAAATCGGAAGGAGAACTTTGTTTGATACCGCGTATCCTTATGATTCCAACTGATATGCCATTTGAATTCAAACGATTACAATATCCTGTGCGTTTATCATTTGCGATGTCCATCAACAAGGCCCAAGGGCAAACACTTAACGTTTGTGGTGTGAATTTGGAAGAATCATGTTTTTCGCATGGCCAACTTTATGTTGCCTGTTCTAGAGTCGGTACCCCCAGCCGTTTGTTTATTCATGCTCAAAATGGAAAAACAAAAAATTTTGTTAATCCAAATGTTTTGGATTAAGTTTTAAAATAGCTAGCAATTAATAAAATATTTTTATGTTTAAATAAATGAATTTGATGTTCCAATTATTTTTTTTTAATATTTCAATTTATACGTAGCGAAGCACGTACCGGGCCACTAGTTTAATATAAATCCGTGTAATAACAATGGTTACAAAATAATTAAACAGAAAATCTCTCTCAAACAAAGATAAATCTGTAAAAAATACATTACACCAGATTTATAGTGTATTTATGTACTACCTACGTGTATATACGTGCGAACGTGTATTATATTATTGTAAATTCAAAAAAAGTCCGAGTTAAATAGATCCTGAAAATACGAGTAAATATACAGGGTTAATTTTCAAAGACCAGCCAAATTTAAGGGTGTAGTATAGACCATCAAACTGAACAACTTTCTCTATGGGACCAACATCGTAATCGCGAAAAATTTATCAACTATCCCATAGAAAACTTCAATACCTACTCGACGTAGATGTATGGGACGACTGAATTTTTATTCGCGATTACGATCTTGGTCCCATGGAGAAAATTGTTCAGTTTGATAGTCTGTACCACACCCTTAAATTTGGCTGGTCTTTGAAAATTAACCCTGTATATATAAATGAGGATTAATGTTTGTATTTTTTTTAACGCGAATCACTTTAGTGGGTAATCTAGTCGTCTTAACCCTCCCATTCTGAATTACGATGGTAGCAACATGTTTTTAAATGACCCAATCCTCCATTTTCATTCGAAGTATATCCTATTACTTCTCCAAGTTTAAAATTTTTGTCAACAAGTAACATTTCTAAAGGAACATCGTCCAGAGATATATTTAAATCCAATTAAAAAAATATGAAATTGTCCGAAATGACGTAATTTGTACATACATTTTTCCATTACAAGCACTTACCTACTTTACAATGAGTTATTGTTACATCTTCAATCATAGATGTTGCTGAATTGCTCAATGAACTTACACCATAGTCAGATAATGGTAGAATACAACATTTTCTGGGTTCGGTTTTTTCGCAGACTGAACAAATTATTGACATAATTGCACTGAAAACTTCATCATATAGAATTTTTTCTATCACAAAAATTACATTACAACCGCAATCAATCACTTCTAGATTTCCTTGAACTGACAATTCGTAATAATTTTTAAGAATTTCGGTTATCATTTTTAATGGATTAACTGAAATATCTATAAATGTCGCAATGTACTAACCAGATTAGAAAAAGGCTTATTCAATGAACTAATAAACGGTGAAATACAAATTACTACCAAGGCACTGAGTACAGCATCGAACGCACAAGTGTTATTAACTACAACTTTGTCAATACCAGAAGACCAAAGGTTTCCATTTGGCAAAGTCTCTATTTTATTTGTTTTTACTTTAGGTTTGACTTTGTCAATCAAGGGTATCTGTTTTTGATTCTTTGTTTTATTCCACCAGTTTTCTTCAAGTTTAGGATTTTTAGTAAAAACTGATTCTTTAGTAAAATCATATTTGTTATTAGTCTTGTCAGAAATTATTTCCTAATCAGTTTTTACATTATTTTCAGTTTTTACTGTATCCAAACAACTGGAGAGAGCTAACTTTACTTCCCCTGATAAATATTCCGTCATTTTATTTATTTTTTGTAAACTTAGTAGTCTTGCTAGAATGCGCTTAAAAAATTAAAAACGTTTCAATATAAAATAAATAACCATTAAATAAATAACATACCATTTAATAATAATGCACTTAGGGAAAAGAGGTAGTATTCCTATGATTCACTCGTACAATGTCAAGTGACTTAAATTTTATAACGCCTACATATTCTTTATTAGCAATAAATCACATGCTGATGTAAGGATTTTTAATTTACGTACAAATTGTAATATAGTAGAATACTAATAACTTACATACATATATACATACGACGACCAGAGGAGTAGTTCTCGTAATTTTAAGAACGTTTACAGTCTGATCTCAGTCTCAATCTGTCAAAAATCCCTCTAATTTCCCTACGTTTCGACAAGTTTTTGACATTTGTTTGTCGCCGAGATGAGACTGCGACTAGATTTTGAACGTTTTAAATTACGAGAATTGGCCTTCTCGATGTCGCAGTGGTACAGGCATTTGGCCAGAGTGCAATAGGTCCTAATTTGGGAAACGAACTTTTCTAAATTGGCTCGGGTCCTGGGTGTTTGTGGTACCTTCGTTGGTTCTGATTTCCATAACACAAGTGCTTAAGCTAAGTAATTGGGATCAGATCAATGAATATGATGTTGTCTGATATATAAATATTCATTTATATTTAAGGATTTTTTTTCATACGTACATACCTACTGCATAGCATTCGTACGTTGGCTATATTCAGAATTTGTTATAACACGGATATAATAAAAAACTTCTATTTATGAAATCTGTTTTGTTTAAATTTTCCTGTCAATCTGAAGTAATCGCTAAAATACATTAGTTTAGTACACTTTATGGGACAATTTGTGAGTTTAGAATTAAACTTTAGAATTAACATATTTTTTCATACTTATCACGTGTACATAATAAACAGCGTTCGTACATTATATAACTTCAGAGAAATAGCTGAAATTGTATCTACAAATGTTGATTACAGGTGGCGTGGCTACAGAGAATTTTCCGCAGCAACGCCACATTAATTTAGTTTTTTCTTTTAAATTAAAAGTCGTACCTACATTCACAAACAATGCATGTACGTCATGACCGTCAGCCGTACATAAAAATGGGTATCATAATAAAAAAAATATACGGTGGCGTGGCTACAGAGCACAACACAATTAAAGAGAGGGAACGTTGTGGTAGGTACTAGACTGAATCATTTCTGGCTGTAATGATAAACCAATGAAGGATAAATTTGTTATGATATTTGATTATTAAGTATTACGTTTTATATGATAGGGATCTAGATATAGAATAGGTAATTCAAGGTTTAAATCTCTGTATTAATCTACCATAACACTAAACTACCAAGTTCAAGCCCCGAACGAAAAAGACGTCACCACGTGATTAATAAATATTTAAAAAGCGCTGAGCATTAGTTGTTATCGCCCAGAGGCGTTAAAGAGGGTGGCCCGACCCGCCCCGAGCGTCCCGCGCGATTACCGGCCGTTCATTGAGCATTGCTAATTACCTACGAGTGGTAGATTTTCCTATCGTGTTACCCAGTAACTGGGGTGTGGGAGTCAGATAGGCAGTCGCTCCATGTAAAATACTGGTGGTTAGACTGGCAGCTGACTGCAGCATAGATGGAAAAGGCTAGGCAGATTGATTAATTGGTAGCTTTTCTAACAACTAGCGTTGAAACTGCGGGGTAATTGCGTAATACACTATCAGTAGCAATGGGTTTCATTTTGACAGTTCAACAACATTCATTGCGTTATTTACATTGTTGAGCAGACAAATTTTTCGAACACTGCTGGGACACATGCCCGCTGAGAGGGAGTAGGTCATAATCCACCACGCGGGCCTAGTGCGGGTTGGTAGATACCTATGAAGCAATGGATTAGCAATATCCTTCAAATTGAGATCTATAGTGTGTTATGCACTTAAGGTGCTAACCCCATCCGTCGTACCGTCGTCGTCGTTGAAAGTAGTTTTGTCATGAAACTCCTTGTAGGATAGTGGTAGCTCACAGGGGCGTAACGGCCCGAACTGTCAAGTTGTAGTTCGTGGGTTTGAACATAGGCAAGGCCACTTCAATTTGTCAACTTTGTGCAATTTATTTGAACACCACTGATCCCAAACCAATGAAGGAAAACGTCGTGAGGAAACCGGTAAGTATAGTATATCCCAGCAAGAACTAAAAAAATCGAAGACATGCGAAATGTACCAATCCGCCCGGCCTCCTAGCCGCCTGGGCCCGCGTGGTGGTTTATGGCCCTCTTCTTATCATAGAGAGAAGGCCATATGTCGCAGCAGTGGAAATAATATAGGCTTATTATGATGAGACATATAGTAATAAAAGCCGCACGCTGGATGGGTGGCCGTTCATTAGGTATATACCGAGACTTGTCCGTGCCTTGGAAAGCACGTAATCCCTAGAATACTAATTTAATTTTATCACCACTTGGTCTCGAAATTCGAAAGACGTACGAGGGGCCAAAGCCAAAGCGTTTTAAATGAGATGAGGCACCAACCTACGGTTATCCCTGTATGCACTGTGCAAGTGCACCCAAGGATAAGGAAACAAAAATAATGATTGGATTATGGGTTTGTGTGGCTAAAATGAACTGGTCATCTAGAACTATGGAAGGACTATGGCCCCAGCATGACCAATGTTTCATATATACTCGTATATTACACAGATTATGGTAGGGGGTGACTTGCACACTCAATAATGGGCCTCCGAAAATGGTCGCTCGTACATAGTGCCGTAGCGATAAGGGGGTAACATGTCCTGAGCTGCTTAAGAGGAGTAGAGAAGTGTTCCTCGGCTAACAGGACAATCCCAGAAGTACGGTCAAGATCTCTAACAGCATCTTACTGGAATATTTCCTTCCTCCGAGCACGTTTGCTCTTGCGAATCTCCACTTAAGTCAGTCAATAATGGCAAGAAAGAGCTGTGAACTCTGTTCCTCGTCAGTGTTTACTCTAGCCACCCAATAAAGGCAAGCCTGAGATGAGAAACAAGACTTCTTACGGGAGATGGGGACCGTGGGGTCACTATTGCCCAACAGCTCGCCACGTGCTGCCCTGTAGGTTTATGTATCTTTCTTGGTCTGGCTCCTTACCCTAGACCTGTTTCGGCAAAGTAAACTCTACCTAAAAGGATGGCCCGGTGGTATTAGTGCGGATGGCTGCTGTACCGTGGCACAAGAAAAAAAAATATCATCGTGATGATATATTTTTTGTAACAGGTGGTATTAATATTAATTAATTAATTAAAAATATTAATTGCAATAGGAGGTATTTTTTGTTATAAGTGGGTTCTATTTTGTGTTTTTTCGAATATGTCGTTATTCTGTCAAAAGCCTTCGAGTAATCCACAAACGCCAGGTATAGAGGTAGATTGAACCCTTGATGCTTTTCAGTCACCTGGTTTAGAGACTGTAGATAGTCAGTAGTCGAAAGACTTCGACGAAACCGAACTTATTCGGGAGGTTGGTGGAGCTCTAATGTGCCCGATATACCTACGGTTTTCAACAATTTTGACAAAAGCTTTGTAAAGACGATTTGTTATAAATAAATCTAAATTTTGTTTTAAAACCTTTATGGAATAATCTTTAGACGAAATAACAGGCAAGCACCTTTCATGCATTTAAACATTTTTTTTTGCTGTTAGCCGGTCGGCAACGACGGCAACTGATCTGATTCCTCCAATAATTACCCTTAAATATTGTACTACACCTTCTGACATAGCCTTACGGAAATCTTTTATAAAAATATTATTAAATGCCTGAGAGTGCTGATTTCTGTAGAGGCAATGTAATGTATAAACGAACACATATTTTTTTTTGTTAATATTCCTTCCATATTTTCTTCCAAACCTCCCTGTCTTGTGCGATCTCTGGCTATGTTGGTCCTGCAAATGATATTAGGTCGTCACACCACATTCGCCTTGGTCTACACATATAAATAACTAATAATAAAGGTTTTCAAATGATCAATCTAAAACTTACGCTTTGATTGAATGAGCTCCTCCCAGGCGACCGTGTACTCAATATCTCGGTAATGGTGTGAGCTAGCCGAGCTCGGGATCACCCTCTTAACGTTGCGGGTTACCCTGAGTTGGCACGAACGTACAACCCGATGCGTATCCCTAATGTCAAATTAGCCAAAAAAGCCGACCCCAGGCCTCTCAGACGATGATTAGTACTCAGTAGTTTGTACCAGCTGTCAGTCTTTACAAATATTTACAAGTCATAAAGTCTGAAAAACCGGTTTTACCAAGAAGTAAATATCGCGTGTTACCCAGTCATTGGGGTTGTGTACGTCAGAATCGGTCAGAGAGGCAGTCGTTTCGAAATCCGAAACAGCCCACGGACGGTACACAATTGAAAATGCCTAAAATAATTGGCGCTGGCGAGATAGCTACCTATTTTCCCTATAGAGTTTAGCAGTTGTATGAAGTGGTTATAACACGGCAAATTAACGTAGTAAATCCTGACTGTACTAAAGACAGGCCCATACGATAGCCAGTCAGCAAGCTAAACATAGCATAGCGAGCACCCTACTTGCATAACACAGTATCAATCACAATCTGAATCATTTTGAAGGAATAGGTTAATCCATTACTTCATATGTTCTAAAAATGTGTCTGCCCAGCAAAGAAAATAACGCAATGGATGTTGTTGAACTGTAAAAATGAAAGCCATTCCTGCTGTTAGTGTGTTACGCAATTATCCCACTGGTTCATATTATTGTTGTTATTTGCAATACAGTCACGCCGAACCGTTGCCAGAGCAATATCCTCCTGTCCATATAAAAAAAAAAAATGAATCAAAGAGGATATTCCGCTGTTATCCGTCAATGTATCACTACTGTCCATGAAGTTAATATAAATAAATATTTTGTGAGGTTCTGTGAGAATCCGCCTTTTATATCCCTATATTTCTGCCGTTATGTGGTGGCACCGATTTCTGAAGGAGCTCAAACTTTATATGCCTAGGTGCTACCCATGTTTGCCGTCGCAACTTTGACGAGGTCGAATTATGTGCTGTCGAGTAGTTATTCGTGTCTGCTGGGCTTGATCTTGAACTTTACCCACAAAGCTTGAACATTTAGCAAATTAGACAGGGTTTGGGGACTTGGGAGACTTTCTAATATTCTTTTTTTCTTCCTTAATTCTGCGCTCCCAGAAATGTAGAGCCAGGAAAGTTAAAAGACACCCACATATAGCACATATAGCTATTGCATACCATGGACTAAGCCAATAATAATGAAATACCAAAATATTCTGACAAATAAATGATTATGATTATGATCATACAGCTGTCAAAAATAACAGTTAGATTTGAATGTGTACGGACAATATTTAGTTCAAAGTTACATGACTTAATTCCACCATCACCGTTCCATCATCGGACAACCCGTCATACGGCGAATTTCCACCCTTACGTTGTTGACACCGCTACGATCCGGACGAAGCGTTTCGCCTCGTCGTTTATACCGCGAACATCGACGGACTGGAACAATTTGCCTGCAGCGGTTTTTCCGTCCGGTTATAATTTAAGTGTCTTCAAGGCTAGAGTGAATAGGCTCATAATAAATTAGTGCGCTTTACCATCAACGATTGCATCACTGGTTTCCATCAGGCGGGATCGCAGTAAAGCACTAGGTAGTTTATATCATTAAAAAAAAAAGTTGGTGGTCAATTTGCTTAGCAACTAAGTAAAGAAAGTGTTTTTATTTCGTTTAGTACTAAGGCAGTTTCTGTCTTCAATTCAAGTAGGTACGAGTATCTCATGGAACTCTTATTTGGATACGATGAACTCGTGAAGCTTGAACGCGGGTCCAACGAGCGGCTCCCTACACCGAGACTATAAAACTATGCTGTAGGAATTTTCTAGATACCTACAAGTAGATATAGGGATTTTTTTGTGAACTGGTGTGTATATATTGTGCATAATTGTCATTAACAGTACCTGACTAGGTAAGTCATTTACCATTGAACATTACGAGATGCTTTAAAAAAAAACGAAGTAAGTATGCGAAAACAAACAAAATGATTTAGGAACGTTCCAGTCGGCGACAAAGACATAAATAAAAAATATATAACCTTCAAGTGTGTTAGTTTCACCTTCAAAAGATAGCACACAATGTCTATCTCAGAGTACAAAGAGTCCAAAAAGTTGGTACTTGATACTAGTTGGTAAGCGGAACGTCTCTGCTCGACTACCATTGAGCCGGCCCGGGATAACCCGCGCAGGCGAGCCCAGGCTCCGCCCCGGGGCGTGGCGTCACCTTCCGGCTGCCACCCCGCAACCCTCCCTACGTCTACGACGACCGGACGAGGCACCTCGCTTTTATCCCGGTTTCCTGTCGGTGGACGCTCGCTTTGCTCCGGTCTATCGATTTGTTTATTTTTTTAACAAGACAAATAGGTCAGACTTGTCCCTTCCGAGTGCCGTGTCGTGTCCGTGTTGCGTCCGGCGCATCGCCGGTGCCGTCGGAGTGTTAGCGATGGACTGTGTCCGGTGTAGGTGCGCCAGCGTCTGGTCAGTGTCTGTGGCGGAGATGGAGGCTGTTGAATAAAGGTGAGTGGACAAACGTCTCCTCAGGATGTCCTGCATGATGTTCGTCCTGTGAAGCAGTCTTTGCGTGTCTGAGTTTACCTTTGATGAGAATTTCAGATAGAAAAATCTCACTTATTGTCACAACAGACTCATTCAAATAAAAGTGTTTTGAAACCGGCCTAATTTATTTAATTACTGGATGGTACTTGCTCGTTGTCCCCCAGTCTAGTTCCCCTTGGGGTACCTCATGAGCAAATATTTTTGCCCGTGGAAACCCCTGAATAACAATCTTCTTATTAAATACTAGTTAAATATATTTTTATTATTGCCCAAGATACCCCATCCCAAACATTTTAATATGACATTAAAAAAATCATTTAAAAACGAACTGTTGCTTGACAAATAAAGAAATACAAATAAATTGTTTTCTCAATTCATATGAGATTTTTCAACAAAAATCATAATGTTGACGTTGGAAGAATTTAGAAAAATTAAGAGAGAGTTTGAAGTGGAAGTTTTATTATCATAAGTCATCCGTCACTTAATGCATTAGGTAAAGACATTGTATTTGTATTTTATTTATTTGGCGATTAGCTGGGGTACCACGGGCCAAATAATTTGCCCATGGTACCCCTTTGTCCCCCTTGGGGGTTCTACGGGCAAAAATATTTACTAGCAGTACCTCAAGGGGAACTAGACTGGGGGACCACGGGCAAGTACCGTTACTGGATTTTTTTTTTGTTATCTAGTCGAATAAAATTATCTATTTGCTAATATGGCTAATACATTATGATAACATACATAAAACAAAAGTTCTTTATACCATTATCCTACCTGAACAGCCAAGTTATTCTGTGAGATTTTAATCTCACCGTGAAAACTTAAGTGAAGTGAGCTGTCAATAGTGTCAATCCCTAGCATCTAGCACGGTGGGATGACACTGACAGGTCACTCCACGCTCACATCACCTAAGTTTTCACGGTGAGATGGTTACAGAATAGCAATGCAGGTGTGCAAGTATCTTTTATAATTAATTAAAATATTTCTTAAATTAATAATTCATTATTACGAAAAAATTAAATTTAGACTATTTGTGAAATTTATTAATACTATTATTACTTAACTTAAAAAAAAAAAAAATTACGTTACATTGGAAAGGAAAAATGATGTTGGCGCTATTTACGTAGATGAACTAACTTTAGCATTATTTTTCTAAAGATACACTACAATACCTACTAGGTACTAGGCCTTCGCCATGGTATGGCACGCTAGCCTTTTGAGCTTCCAGTGTACGGCATTTCCCCTGGTCTGACTGGCTGCGTAAAAGACTTCCTGAGTTAACGGTCTATCCGAGTTATTGTCGACGGATGCTCATCGGAGCCCATGACGACTAATGTCGGTGTTCCTCAGGGGTCTGTTCTCTTTGCAACTCTCTTACTGCTGCATATCAACGATCTGCTGATGCCCGGAATCTATGGGTATGCAGATGACAGCACAGTTGTAGATAGATACCTGCCGAGTGCTCGGGCTTGTAAGGAAGTAATCCGGTCCGAAAGAGAGGCTATGGTAGAGCGTACGAATGTCGCACTTCAGGCAGTCTCCAAGTGGGGAGAAGCCAACCTTGTGGGATTCAACGCCGCCAAAACAAAAGCGTGTCTGTTCACCACCAAAATGAGCCTGTTCTTCCTGGCTCCTGCTTTTCAGAATGTATCCTTGGAGTGCACCGACCGCCTTCAGCTTTTGGTAGTTGAAATTTCCTCAAACCTAAACTTTGGGCGGTTCATTAAGTCCAAAGCCAAGATGGCTGCTAGGAAACTTGGCGTTCTTGCAAAGGTCCGGCGTACTTCACACCGGGACAGCTTCTAATGTTATACAAAGCGCAGGTCTGATCGTGTGTGGAGTACTGCAGCCACATATGGGCTGGTGCTGGAAAATGCCATCTAGCAACTTTGGACTCAGTGGAGAGGCGTGCGAAGAGGCTAATTGGTGATCCAGATTTGGTTAACACCAATCTACAAAGCCTGGAGCACAGGCGTAAGGTAGCCAGCCTTTCGGTATTCTATAGGGTGTATTCTGGAGAGTGTGCGCGGGAATTACATGACTTAATTCCGCCATCACCGTTCCATCATCGGACAACCCGTCGCACGGCGAGTTTCCACCCTTACGTTGTTGAAACTGCTACGATCCGGACGAAGCGTTTCTCCTCGTCGTTTATACTGCGAACGTTGAAGGACTGGTACAATTTGCCTGCAGCGGTTTTCCCGTCCGATTATAATTTAAGTGTCTTCAAGGCTAGAGTGAATAGGCTCATAATAAATTAGTGCGCTTTACCATCACCAATTGCATCACTGCTTTCCACCAGGCGGGATCGTAGTCAAGCACCAGTTTATATCATTAAAAAAAATACTAAGGTTTACCTAAAATACACGCACAATGGTCCACTTGAAGGACTAAGTGCCGAAACCAAACCCACAACATAAAACATTAGGTACCTAAAATATACTAAAATCATTGAACATGGCATAGAAGTATATCCCGCTCGAACCAGGAGTTAGATACTTCCAGGTATCATCCACAATGCTGCTAATGGTATTCTTGGAACTAGTGACCATCAGCTTTGAGGGACGAACCACAACTTTGTTAGCAAATAATTATTGTATAAGATATAATATTATTGTCAAAGTGCCACATTTGTGCAACATGTCCGGGTGGGTTAAGGTTGACAAAATTCACATCATTATCATAATCATTATCATTATCATAATCATCACAGTCGAAAGACGTCCACTGCTGGACATAGGGCTCCCCCAAGTGCCGCCTCAACGACGGTCCCGTGCTTCTCACATTCAGCGGATTCCTTAAAACTAACGCTTACAGCCTCCGACGCACATCGGTGAAATGTGGGTGGACTATACCCCTCCGCTGTCTACCCCTTCGGTTTCCTGAAGGGGTAGACTACAGGCGTTATGTTCTGTTACGTTGTGATTTCTCCTAAGCCTGATCTACGGGTTAAAATTATTTGCGTCGGCCTGTCCCGAATTGATCTTCAGAGTAGTCGTTAGTAAATATAATTGAGAGAGAGACACTGTCTATTCCAAGGTTGCCTGGAAGTAATCGCAGAAAGCGATAAGGCCACCCATTGTACGAATATGTTTTGTAGTGATAATTGTATTTTTTTGTTACGTATTTTCTAGTGGATGTACAATAAAGTAAATATAAATAAATAAATATCACGATTTCAGGTTGCCGAAGGTTGCTTAACCTTTGGCAACCTGAAAGAATGTAACACGTTATCATTATCTTAGATATAGGAATCCTGATGAAAGCCCGATGGGAAGAAAATATAAAATACAAAACGCCACGTGCGCCTACGAAGGCTACGATCCTATACTAATTTTGCGTCCTGCATGTCTCATTACTCTCATTCGCTTTGTCGATATAGAACAACCTAAAAAGATTACGCGATGCGAGGGAAATGGACTAAAACACAAAATTAAGTTCAGAGGTTCATTCTGGATGAAAACTTTGACGTTGGTCCTGGTTTCGATTCCTGGGTCGGCCAAAGTGTACCACTATTACGTGGGGCATATTATTAAATTATAAGTACAGGTTGGACCAAAGTTGCTGACATAGCTCACAGAATATTGTTTATTATTTATTTATTTATTCACCCCAATAAGTACAACATCTTACAGTACATCAGTAGTCCAAGACGATGTTATACACACTTAACAATCTATCTTACTATACAAACATAAAATTCAACAATAAAAATAAACTAATAACAATTATAATATTATGCCTCCTTCAATGCACCTTTGTGCTCCTAAGCAAGCTGAAATGGCGAAGGGCCAGTCATATTAGCCGTCGAACCGATGACCGTTGGGGTAGACGTGTTCTTGAGTGGAGACCGTAAATCGGCAAATGTAAGGTAGGACGCCCTCAGACTAGTTGGAGCGACGATCTTCGCAGGGTGGCTGGTAGCAGCTGGACGAGAGTTGCCGAGGTTAGAGCTAAATGGCGTGCAATAGGAGAGCCCTATGTCCAGCAGTGGACTGCTGTAGGCTGATGGTGAAGTCCAGGTCTCCTCCCGATATTTTCCTTCACCGATGTCAGTGATGTCTAATTCAAGTTGACACAATTTAGAAATTAAGCCTATACAAACTTTCCAAACTAGCCACAGCATAATAAAGGCACACGTCAAGTGGTCAAGACGCGTTCGAGACCCATTATAATAAATTGCGTACTGAATTCAGCCCTTGCATTCCAGTTGACGAAGCGCATTGTGCGTAGTCGATGCAACTGTGGCTGCTATCCGGCCCTATTGTGCCACATTTGAGGGCTAATTATCTTGAGCTGTTGCTACCAGGTCAGTTGATTCCTTACCTACTTCAGTTTCCTCCTGAGTGGCCGATGAAGTGGAGTCAACGTCTTGATAACTCGGCAAGGTGAACGAAGTCAATAATTACATGGCTTTTGTTTTCTTAAGACCAAAGAAAATATGGAAGGAATGTGTGAGGGAGACAGGAACAAAAAACGTTTTGCATCGACCCCAAGGGACATGGGATAAGGGCAGGAACATTATGATGATGGAGAGCCTTTCTGTAATATTGAGTTGAACCATATTTAAGGTACCTATTGCTAGTGAAGCTATTGCTAAACAACTGGCCGTGTCCAAGACGACTGCTTCCTGTATCCCTCTATACAGGAAGCAGTCGTCTTGGAAACGGCACGCCTAGTGACGAGGTTCTTCATCCTTGGATCCTGGATCCCTAACCACAGTTGAGCCTTATTACATCCCAGTGGACGGAGCACTATTTTCTCCAGACTGAGAGAAAATAATGAGATCCTCCCTCCTTCTAGAGAGATAGACTATTTAGACGGTAGGTACAAGACTTACAAAAAGAAAGGTGTATACAAAAATTCAGCTCAAACACAACAAAACCCTCACAAAACAAAAATATTAATACCGAAACATGCACTTGGTGTGTGCAACAAATAAGTTAAGCATATTATTAGTATGCCAGTTACTGTGTTTTTGCCAGTAATGTAGCCGGTTTGGCACACTCCCTGGAAACTGAATGAATGGCACATGAATGGCACGCGAAGCAGCCGTCGCAAGTCGTGTTTAGCTACTTACAGGAATCTCTAAAAAATTGAGTACTTACGTAGTAGTGGTAGCACTTTATCATTTTTAAATTGACTCATGAAGAAGTTTCTTGAGTCAGAAACAAAACAGTAACTTAACAAAAATTTGCTTTTATTTAAATCTAGAATGGTGAAAATACACGTTTCTCATACCTCCAAACGGGGTGGGCTAATGACGTGTGCTGTTAGCGATGCTAAATTCAATAATTTAGCAACGCTCATTGTAAGATTGAAGGATAAATAAACAATTGTAACTTTGTCTGTTTTTGAAAGCTTTTGAGGCTTTAGTTCTCGTGACTGATCAGAGAACCAATAAATATATCTTTATTTTTATCAATTGTAATGCTGGATTTATGTTCTTAAACGTTTAATAACCAGACCTTACAATACGTAAGCTTATTTATAACTTTAGAGGCAAACCTTTAAATACTCAGATAACTTCTATCTGAACAATAAATAATACGGCAATTTACATATTTTATTATTCAAAAACTGTCAATGTCAATGTGTGTGTGTATTCTTCAGTTACCTGAAGATTGAAAATCGACCCTAAGTTAGTTTATTTTTAACTTACGTAACTAACTAGGAGGTGATGGGCTGAAAGTTTGAAATGTTTTGATTGGCTATACAAATGTGTACATACATAATTATTAGCCACAATTTGAGAATGGGTAGTAAGGCTTGATTTTAAGTTTTTAGGTCTGTTACAGTAAAAACATGGCGTTAGAATACAATGCTAATTGTATTTTTATCAACACTGTGCCTTAAAACGCATAAACTTACAAACAACAACACTAATAAGCAAGTACGTAAATAAATCACAAAAATAAAAATGCACCTGAAAACGAAGAATTTTAAAATCCACTCAGCAAAGATAACGTTGTGCCGTTTTTATTTATAAACGCTAATGTATTCCTTGTTACATCAGCATGTATTACCATAGATGCATAAATCTAACGCGCGGTAGACACTCGGAGTTGGGGCCGACTGTACATGTATGTGCTCGCATAATATTCGCATAAATCACATGGGAATTAATTATTGCTTCTGACTGTACTACGAGTGGGGTGAGGAAGATTAGGCTTGTTTATGATGTTAAGTTCATCTCTTTTCAAGTGTTACGAACTTAGGCAGAACCTGAAGCCTTCCTCGTGAAGATTTCGTTCGATTCGCAGTCGTAAACTATGCCTGCCGCCTGCCTGTTTATCCTGTAAAAATCTCACCGTGAAAATTTAGGTAAAATGAGCTTGAAGTGAATTGCAATCACAGACTATAGCTGTGTTCATAATCTCAGAGAGGCAATTCTATTCAATTTTAAGAACGTTCACAGTCTGATCTCGGTCATAATTTGTCAAAAACACCTCTAATATCCCTATATTTTTGACATTTGTTTGTCGCCGACATGAGACTGCGACTAGATTTTGAACGTTTTAAATTACGAGAATTGGCCTTCAGATAATTTACAGTCTATCACCACTTTATCAGTTATCTACTTTAGTGTACTGTATTCTAAGTTGATTTTTGCAAGACCATTTTTAACAAAAAGGTTCTAATATGTTTTTGGTTGTAATGAAATTTGAACTTTTATTCATTTAACAAACTGATAGGAAAATCAGTTTCTCGTTCCATAACTTGAAAATTATCTCAAATTCTTAATTCAAATGTAGGTGAAATGAGCTTGATGTAAGTTGCCATCACAGATTACATAGAGACACTTCGTATGTTGTGCTTTCGTATGTTGGCTTGTGGCTAAGTAATAACAGCCGCACGGGTCGATCGATCAGGTTAAGCTACGCTTGCCGCGGTGGTCCGTGGATGGGTGACCATCTTTACATACCAAGACCCCTTCGTGCCTCGGAAAGCACGTTAAGCCGTTGGGCCCGGCTGTCATTCGTAGATCTTTGACAGTCGTTATGGGTCGTCAGAAGCCCGAAAATCTGACAACCAGTCTTACCAAGGGGAAACGTATTACCCAGTAATTACGTTGTGGAGGTCAGATAGGCAGTCGCTCCATGTAAAATACTGGTATTCAGCTGTATCCGGTTAGAGTGGAAGCCAACCCGTACATACTTAGTTGGGAAAAGGCAGGCAGATGACTTCGTATGTTGTCATTCTACCTGATGCTATGGATTGATACTATTGACACAGCGCACTTCACACGATGACATTTTTACAAAGTAGAACGCCAGAGGGCCTACAAGCAGCAATCGGTTTCTTGTCAGTTCTTTCAAACTAATAGCTAGCCAAATTCTGGACCGACTGTATTTAGATTGCTATGGACAGGCTTCGAAGAACTGCGTTCAAATCGTTTTGTAGTCCAAAACAACTTTCAACGGGAATAACATAAGCTTTTCGGCAGCTTATGTCAGTTCCATATATTTTCGACTTTTCAAACATTCTTATTGCTGATCGCATGCCACTTTGTCTAGTTCATCGTCGGCCTAGTCTTTTCGCAACTTTGTTGACGTCGGCTTCTAGTCTACCCAAATGCAGCTGAATACTAGTACTTTACATGGAGCGATTGACTATCTGACATCCACAACCCAGTAACTGGGCAACACGATACTCGTTGATAAGACTTACTACCAAGTCTACCAGCTTCTCTAGTTTAGATTAACCATTTTACGAAAAAAAAGATGTTAATTTTCCATTCGGATCGTATAGCTCTCATTCAGCAAAGTGAATGAGAGGTAAACGTGAGAGGCGAATCTATTTTTGGGAAAACTGGAATTCTGACACTGTGAAAGATTCCTTCATTGTCCTGTGTTCCAATTCATCTCGCGATACAATCAGGAATGAAATTATCCGGAAAAGAACCGAAGTTACCGACATAGCTTGCAGAGTAAGCAAACTGAAGTGGTTGTGGCTGGTCATGCTTGTCGAAGGACCGATGGCCGGTGGAGCAGAAGAATCCTGGAGTGGAGACCGCGTATCGGCAAGCGTATTTCGGGACCCCCCAGCTAGATGGACGGATGACCTAAAGAAGGTGGCTGGGACACACTGGATGCTGACGACAGGGTTTTGTGGCACAGCTTAGGAAAGGCCTATGTCCAGCAGTGGATTGCAATAGGCTGAGTTGATTGATTGAACTCAATGAAAATACCATCAATCAGTTATGATGTGTATTTTTGCAAATCAGTACTTTTTTCTCTGGAAAATTATTGACATACAAAACAGAAAGACTTTTTTACAAAAACATCGTGGATAAGCCATCCAAAAATAAAAAAAAAATGGCCATAACATAACAACACGCCGGTCTCATATTTCGCCATCGCCATGTCCAGAATATGTTTTCGTGTATTTTGCTTAGGTGGTGATCTGCAGTACTCGCGACTCCGGCCCAATCACGAATCGTTCTTTAACAAGTTAACAAGCACGTTTTTCACAAGCTTTCCTGTTGTATGTTGGAAAATTAATTCCACGTGTATGTATTGTAGTGAAGAAAACGAAGCGTTGTTATTTATGTCTGCTGGCCCTGACTCCTTCAACCGTATTTATACGCTGTGAGCTTACGAATTCAAAACGATCCAAATTATCATTGAAAATCCGAAGGTCACTCCGTCTGTTACCTATTCACGTCTTAACGACAGAAAGGATTTAGATAAAGCACATGGATAAACCGTGACCTGGGTTAAGACATAGGATACTTTTTTATACCGCTAGTACGATCCCGTGGGATAATTTAAGTCGCGGGTACAAGATACTCATAACTATACCTATAATAATTGTGTCTGAAACTCGTTACATTGTGTTAGAACTTACATACAGAGGTATACCTATGTCGTCATAGCCATACTGCTCAGCAACGGCCCAGCCCTTTCAAAATCAATACACTACTTGTTTTCCAGTAAAAACAGACTCAGAGAGGATGACGTGTTTTAGTTCGAATGCCTACAAAAATAGATGAGGCACTATGTGCTGTATTGAATGCGGAGTTTGGGCCGATTTCTCGGTCGATTAGGCCCGTGATAAGTAGCCGCTGGTCCTACAGGGTAAGGGGGAAAATCACCGTGTCTGCTATTTTAGTAACGTATGCCAAAGAAACTCGTGGCTTATATTTTATCTATCCATCTAACAGTCACTCGTGCAAGACAAAGAACCTCTTTTTTTGTAGCCTTTTTAAAAAATTGTAATTGTGACAAGCTAAAAATAATTGATATACAGCGGTGTAATTGCGTAACCCAATAACAGTAGGAATGTCTTTCATTTTGACAGTTCAACAACATTCGTTGCGTTATTTACGTTGTTGAGCAGATACATTTTTCGTGACTATAAAATAAAAGTAGATACATTTGTCGTGGATACTCTCTAAAATTTAGTTCATTTTGCCTTTAAACTTAATGAATTCTAACGTCATTTTTCGGAAAACTCGTTGCGAATATTGATGATCTGCCCTTATTATTAAGTTATATGAAAAGTCCTGTCGAGCCACCTGCAAGACCAAAAACAGACCTCGCTCTACATTGTTGCACTAAGCTAATCCTGACCCTTACTGTTACAACCGGATTAGACTTGAAAAAGCCGGTCAAGTGCGAGTCGGACTCGCGCACCGAAGGCATTATTTTTTTTGTAATGTAATGTAATAAACCTACAAATTTACGGTTTTCGGATTTTTTCCTATACTTGTGCTACATGAAATTGCTTTTTGCCAAATTTCATGATTCTAGGTCAAGGGGAAGTGCCCTATAGGTTTTGATTTCGGAACATATAGGTACGTCCGTATCTTTTGATTGCGTGGACTTAGACTTTTGATTTTTTTCACTGCTTCAAGGGGTTGCAGCCCTGAATATTTGATATTAACTTGATACCTCTTGAGAAAAAGGCGTGAGTGACGGACAGACAGACGGACCACGAAGTGATCCTATAAGGGTTCCGTTTTTCGTTTTGAGGTATGGAGTGGATATTAAACGTATTCTGATTCTTTTTGGTCGTTCCTGTCGAGATCAAGGTTATAGAGACAGTTTGCTTTGTTGATCTGGGCACTAGAGGTTTTAAATGAATACGGTTGACTACAAGGGGCCAAGTCTGCCAACGCAATTGTGTCACATATTAAGTGTTATGTGTTACATATTATGTCATTGACACCGTAAGTAATTGTAGATTTGGATAGTTTTAGTAATCTCTAAATTGAAAGATATGATATTATGATATTCCGATGGCATGTTTATTTTCTTGATGGCAACATTTTAGGACTAAAACCATTATTTTTAACTAAAATACACTCGTGTATTTTATATAGATCAATTGTCTCTTACGAAGGCCGCCACCTGTTTGGCCGACAAGCGGATGACACTTTTACGGGATATAATAAGGTAATGTATAGACTTCCTGCAGCTAAGTGGCGCGCGCGCCGGTCCGCGCGCCCACATGCGCGCGTCAATTTTATATGTTCATTTGACGGTTGGTGGGATTAGGCGGTAGTGCGGACGTACGAGTACTATTAGATTCAGATGATGTTCTTTTTGAGTTTATACCTACCTACTACGTCGATTTATATAAGGTAGAGATATCTTTTCAAACGTGTGCCTCCAAACAGCATTGCTTTTTTTAAAGGTATGGCTCGCGGACTGCCGGTGGAATAAGAAGCACATGAGATATTTCAGCACGCTCTGTAAAATTAGCAAAGCAAGGCTACGTACTGTTTACGCTTGGTTTTCTGTCTTCCACCATCTCTATGGTCACATATAACCTGTAAGACGCGAACGGAAAATTAAAAAAAGAACATTTGATACTTAAATAAATTAGAACGACTAACTAAAACGCGTTTACACCATAATTTCACGACCGTGGTCAAATCGAGTGGTACATTTAAATTTATTGTAGGACATATTTCCTTGAAGCCGGATGCATTCAATTGGCATCAGCGGAGTGCGCAGGCGACGAACAGTTCGCGACCGACCGTTCTGTCACTCTCACCGCGGTATCGATAAATCGAAATCGAGATATCGATGTGTGAACTGAGATCGTTAAACGTGAATTTAAGAAACGATTGGTGAACTGATAAAAAAAGACGTTGGAAAGATTTTAAAAAAATGTGTTTATATTCGTAATTTTTTCGTGGTGAACTTTGTTTTTTTGGTGGACAGTGGTAATGCAATTATTTTTATCAAAAACGTCTCAGAAAGAGATCGTTCGTTTTGTGGGACAGTGATAGAAAATTGTCTCATCAGTTTTTAAAGAAAGTGATAGTCTGAGGACTGAGTTTGTTAGACGCGAGTGGTATCACTGACATGTGATACCACAAGACAGCTATCACGACGGAAAAAGACGGGAACGACAAAAAGCGACCGAAAAGGAAACGAATATCCGATATGAAGTAAGAGCTGTCTTAGAATGTAACTATTCCAAATTACGTAAGAGTTACCTTTAAAATGCGTAAATTAATTTAATCATTTTTGTACACACATATGTAAACAAACAAGAAAAAATACCTAGTAATAGAAAAATAAGTACAAAGGTGATGCTTATTTCTAAAGAAATCTCTTCCAGCATACCTGCGGTAGGACAGTAGATAAAGAGATAGCGTGTGTAAAAGAGAAAATAAAATACATAAAATAAAAAATAATTAACTTAATAAAACTACTCCTCCACTTCTTCTTCGTTTTTCGATGATTCCAGTTTCTTCTTTTTGAATCGGTGACTGAACTTTTTTTTAGATTAATTGAGTCCAAAAATCCAAACAAATGTGGCCACATCAACGTTTGTAGCAGCATCAGTGGCGTTTATAAGATCCTTTAAAGTACAGGTATATGAACATTTGGAATACTCCATCTACGGGGTTGTGTTCTAGATAGAGGCACCCTCACATTGGGTGTCAGACAGGTCTATAATTTTATTTTATACTAGCAGCGGTCCGCGGTTCAACCGCATAAGAGTCGATCCCGCGGGAATATCGGGATAAAAAGTATCCTATGTGTTATTCTGATGTATAAGCTATATTACAGTAAAGTTTCATCAAAATTTGTTCAGAACTTTTTGCGTGAAGAGTAACACACATCCATCCATCCATCCTCACAAACTCGCATTTATAATGTCAATAGGATAGGATTTAATATACAAGTAACAATGGACTCAAATACGTCAGCAACAATATTTCTTAACAACTATGTTAGTAAACATAAATACACCTAACATAACACTGCTACGAGTATATAGAATAAATGATTCTAATAATAATACATTAGGTAAGCTTCGACCAGCACTTCGTCACATCACCAGCGTTGGCAGTGGTTTCGCATAGGCCCTTTAAAAGGTGGTGAATTGCATAAAGAGCAGGTGCGATGGTAAAGTTTCCGTCACAGTCACACTTTTGCTTATGGGAGTATCAACATTTGTGACTATATTGTATTTTCAGCGGTCCTCCTGGCATCGTATTCGGCTTAGACTTTTTTGTGATGGTTCGCTGGAAGCTCTTCTGCAGGCTCAACAGTCAAGTACGGGATAATGTTTGAGAAGCCACTGTTTTTGTGTCGCACTAGACCTGACGCCATTTACTGGATTGGTCGACTTGAGGAATTTCTAGCAGCTTATCAGACGGCCCCTAGTCTTCAGGTCGTCCTATGTCAGAGAGTGTCGATGGTCTATCTCCTGCTTAAGTTTTTCAGCAGCACAGGCAACTTCTCTTCGGGCTGTACCTGTAAGTTTATAACGTGTAAATTTAGATTGCTGCAGCTGCAAAAAGCTGTTTGCGTGACCCCCAGAGGTCTTTTTTTAGAGAAAAAGAGCAAAGAATCTTGCCATCATACATTGACTCGTTGCTGCTCCTAGCCTTTAGGCATCGTTCCCGTTGACAGCAATATGGATAAGTACACACGGCGACATATCAAGTAGATTTCCAGTATAAGCTGACTTTTTCGGAAAAACAATGTGAAGTAAGCTAAAACTGGAAATGTATAGCTTGATATGTCGCCGTTTTGATACACTATATGTATTAAGTACATACCATACCATTCTCGTAAGGATTTCGAAAAAGCAGTTCTTATGACTAAATTAAACTCTTAGCGTTTCTTAAAAAGCCATGAAGTGTAGAGAACATCGTACTCCGAGCTTTGACAACCTATTGTCATCAAAAACAAAACAAATAACTAGTCACTGTAGCCTATTTCGGCTACGGTGACTACTTCTGTTTCGTTGATTATGTAATATTTATAATAATAAATAAAAACACAAAAAAAAAAACAAAAAAAAGAAACAAAAAATAACAAAAATACATTAAAAAAAAAAAACATCAATAAATACATCACGTATTTATAACTTTGGGAGCAATGGTGGCCCAGTGATGACGAGTTGTAGGTCCGAATCCAGTCAGGCGGTTTACTTTGAGTAAATGATTTCATCACCACTGCGGTGGAGGAGAACGTCGTCAGGAAACCGGCATGTCCTAGAGTAAAATAAAAAAAATAAAAATATGTGACGTCTACCAACCGGCACTGGGTCCGCGAGGTGGATTACGGCCCGCTCCTCCTAACAGAGAGGACCTCAGTTTTCCAACAGTGGGAATGTTATTGGCTAATTATGCTATATTATATGAATTTTATCTAAAGTGGTCGTGCACTTGACCTCTCGTGTGCAAGGTCCCTTAGCTGCATGTAAAGCCATCAATCATGCAGTCATTATTTAATCAGCCTGTATAAATAGATGCCCAGATTAAATAATCACTACATTGCTTGAGCTTCCTATATGGTCATAACAACTTACTTCTGGTTGTTTATTGATTATGATTTTTACGGTTGCATATTCTCGTGGAGTTTCTTGATGGAAAAACTGTGGGCTAGGGTATGCCTTAAGCAAGTGCCATTTTTACTTAGGTACCATAGCCCGTTTTATGTACGAAAACCCGCGCCGACTTGCGTTTTCATTTTGTTCAAACAAGTTGAACGGTTACTGCAATGCGACCTGTAATTAAGTAGGTACGTGTTTTATTTGTCATTTCACACGTGCTTTTTTTATATTACGCTGTTGTTTATTGTGTAAAGATGTCGGTTGGATTGCGGAGTGATAAACAAAAAAAATTCCTTATCGGACTGCGTAGCCATCAAATAAATCCTGCAATTTTACCATCTATTCGACAAGTTTTACTGTCTTGTTTTACAATATTCGCAAAATCAATTTGACGGTCAGTTAAAATGCTAATATTGTGACATTTTCGAACTGCGTGAAATAGTTGATTTATGCTTTGAGAGAACTGCAGCAAAATAAAAAAAAAACTCAGGACACAGCATATTGAAAGGGAACTTAATCGATATGCCTTTGAAAGCATGAAAATAGAGGAAGATAAAGTATTTTTGAAAAAACAATAGTTTCTACTCTTTTGGAGCAGACCTTAGTTGGTCCTAAAACCAGTGTTCAAAAACCAGATAAAACAAATTACTAGCAGCCCAGATATTCCGATTTTCATAAAATTCAGAGAAAACTGGAAAAACATCAATTCGAAAGACGTTGAACTATGCCTTGTTGATTTGTGTCGGAGAAGAGCAAAAAATTTACCTCAAATGCAGATCGATGACAGTTTTATTCAGGAAGATGTGTTTTCTTGGGATGATAATGCTGCTTTTCTGGAAGCTAAAAGGAGAATACGTCGTTTGAGGGTCATAAATGACACTGCTGAAATGGCTGTCCAATGAATGCAAAATTTTCAAGGACTTGTCATGGGCAAGCTCTAAAAAACATAAGAAGAAGAGAAGTTGCCCTGGTTGATTGTTGTTATTTCATATGTTTAAATAAAGATAAATATTTCTCTAATATTATTTTGTGTATTTTAATTAACTCTGCAGCTAGTACGTAACGTACGCAACTACTAGTACGTAGGACTAACCAATTATTAGGACATTAAACGATTTTTGATAAATTTCGTACTGTGGTCGGCACGGGTTGAATTCATGCTAGAAAGATAAAATTTCATTATGTACGAGTAAGTATAGTTTTGCATTAAATATACTTACATTTAAAAATTTAAAAAGAAAAACCTTTTTTTGTCATTCTATAATGGTCACACCCTAATTTGGATGAATATACATCTCTGCTTCGTTTCTCAGAGATTACACGCCTAACACTATGTTATTATAATACGGGTGTAGAAATACGCTAAACGAAACCGAGAGTCACTTGTACTCCACGTCATTATGAAAATTTTTCGGTAATGGACCTGGAACCTTCTGGATACGGACATATTGAAAGTTCCAACTTTTCTTCAGGAAAACAAGTCTTGTTATAACTTAACTTCAAATATCCCCACTAGTCCTGTAACGTTGCATGCACTCAAAATTACAATGTTTTGCGGACGTTACACCGATTTTTTACACCAAAAAGTCGTTTCCCATCAATAATTTTTGGTTGTTACAGAATGCGTTGATAACGGTCATGTGATGGTTCACCCAGTATTTTGAACAAGTGCCTCGTATTTAAAATACAACCCAAAACCTTCTACATCAAACTTTTGTTGTCCGCAGGGTTGATCTTCGCAGTATAAAGTGTGCATCTGCACTCCGCGCTGGCCTCAAAGCTGCAATGTACGAAAGCAGTTGCTCCTATGCAGGAGCCTTAGAATTAAAGAGAAGCGCATTAAAGGAGGAACCATGGCCTGCAGCAGAATGGCCTCCATACCGACTCCACCAGTCCACTTTCGAGCAACTGAAGCAGAGCGTAGAGAAGGCCAAAGCGGCCTTACAGGACAGGTCAGGTCTCCTAGGGTCTGCGACGGCCTTCGGTGATTTCTATGGAGGACAGCTGGGGCAGGATGCCACCAGCTCTACGCTAGGATTCGGAAGGACGGCGAGAACCGACGACTCAATGCTCGGGGCTATGGATAAAAGTAAAACTATTGGTAAGTAATTCCTGTTGTTTCCTTTTATTTTATCGAATTGTTCATACAAATTCTGTCGACTCGCTAACAGGAGTAATAATATTTTTACACTAATGTCTATACCAGCAATTAAATCGTTCAGCTTCATTGTAGGCACAATACAAATGTGCGTTGCTCTAACACACATACATATTCTATATGTACCCAAGTAAAAATATAGTCGCCCTTCGTTTCGCCGCAATCGGCTAACGTCAACGTTATCTCCTATAATAAACTGCACTACGTTAAGATGATAAAATTTAGCACCAAAACGTAAACTTTTACACCAACCATTTTACATTCACATCAGAATTTAAGGTCTATTGTCATATGCCTTAACCTCGCGACGATAACGCGCCGGTAGACAGTCACGGCTGAATATCGATTGGTCGCGGTGACAGGGTAAACTCACCCTTAAGATAACAAAGCACGATCACATTTCGCGTGTAAACTAAACCCTTTTAGATTACTTTGATGTAGGTAGAAGAGGCTTGGTGGGGGAGGCATCTTCAGATAACAATCAAGGGAGAGGGGCGTACGGGATTTCATCCCCATGGTTGCTATAGAGACGCGCCCGCCCCTTAACGCCCCGCGATCATCGCGCGCTCGGTAAATAGTGGAGAAAATATTTTTTTATTATCCAACCGTTCATTATTGTGGATGTTAGCCGACGCTTTTCTTTTCTCTTAACGAGGGTAGAATGATAGTAAGTTCTGTTGCATTTTTCGTGCATTGTCGTTTGTTATAAGAATTTCTGGCGCGATCGAAAGCGCTGCCAATTAAGTTTTTTTATGTTTTATGGTTTTAAATTAATATCCATCTACTTTTAGGGTTTCATTTACTTATAAATAATTTATTATTTTTATTTTTAATAATGCCGCAGAAAAAAATTCCCACGTTTTCAAGTTATTTATGCTGTACTCCTACTATGAGGTATTTACTTCATGGGTACGTACAGCTTTGACGGTGTTAAATTCTTATTTTTTCATTTACTCAGCTTAACTACGTAAGTCAACAGTAGCGATGTAGGTACTTTTGTACAATCGATACCGCATAATCACATTTTCAAGTGAAGATCAAGTGAAAATTCTTTCAATAAAGAAGCATTAGATCTACAAGAGCACACTCAGGACAAACATATTCCAATTGTAACAAAAATCCGTTGTCCCCCCGCCAGAGGTCGCCACAAAAGCACAGTGACAAAGGAGCTGCTCTCGAAAAAGACAATAAAAGTTTTTGCCATTAAAAAAAAGTAGCGCAATTCATAAAAAAATGTAAATTCGAAGCGAGCGGCCATTGTCTTGGCTGCGCTGCCGAGAGGAGATCGGGCCTTTCCGCTTTCGTTAACTAGATGGGAACTCTTGCGTTTCGGGAGGTATTTTTCGTAGGATTTTTAATTTTAATGTTATAGGAGTTCTTAAAGTTTTATGTAATGTTCACTATAATTCGTGCCTGTCTGTTTGTTTGGCTACTTTAGAAATATGACCATCCGATCTATTCTGTAAAAATCTCATCGAGAAAGTTTTGTTAAAGGCAATCGGGTTAAGGGCACACCGAGCTTCTAGCGCTAATCGATTTTAGGTATTCTATGCGCTCCGTGTATGTGTGCGTGAGGCACACCGGCAAGAGAGCGAACGGCTAGACAGATAAGAGCACTGCGCCGTCCGCGCGCCGCTCGCGCCGAGCCGTGCGCCGATCGACTCGCGAGGTGCTACCAATATTTACAAAATTAAACAAAAAAAAAAAAAAAAAAACGATTTCAAATACTTTTATTGGAAATATACAATTTTTAAAATTTATAAATTACCGTCGTTAGATGAGTATCTATGATCAGATCAATAAAAAAATAATATTAGGTATTTAGTCTCTATTCAATTTATACTCAATTAGTTACCTTTTATGATAATATTCTAATTTCTAAGTACAAGAGAAACTTAAAAGTGATTTCAATAACGTAAAATAACTTATCAGCTAAATAAGTAGGGTAAAAATCCCAGTAGTCGACCTTTTATTTTCAATTTCAAATTATTTATTTTTCAAAGTAGATTCAGTAAACTACTTTCGTTAGTACGTAAGGTTCGACTTTTAATTCCATTTAGTGACTTGATGGTTAATTTGACAGATTTGAATAAAAAAACAGCTATTAAAGTGGGTGTAAGAATAAACTATATTCAATGAACTTCACAAATATACTTGTCGGAGAAGGTGTGTCTGTCTCTCGTTAGCTGATGCTAAAATATGCCTGATGGCATATTTTAATTACTGTGGGCGTACTAAGGGTAGTGTTGGTTATAGCGCAATAGTAAAACGGTTTGCAGTTTAAATCAGATTGCAATTCACGAACAAGTCAGTCACACTAGCGAATCACACACTGTAGGTATCTACACAACTCAACGATACGGAACGCGGCAGTTTCTATGCACATGTTGTTCGTACGATGTCCAATGTGTGTGAAATTTCTTGCAACTGTTCTAATAAATACATAAAATCTACAACTCTATTTCCACTTATTTTGATCTCTTCCAATTTTTCTTCTGGTTCTATTGTGTAATAATCTTCTTCTGAATCTGAATCAGCTGGCGAATGATGTGTAGAATGCTAAAAGGTGAAAACATTATGATATTAAATCAAATAAACAAATATCCTATTTTTCTCAATAGGTTCAGGATACGTTGATAAATTCATACCTAATACTACTTACATTGGGATTGTCTTGCGTCCTAGTTGCAGCAGCACGCGTCTGTAATTTCTGTATTTCATCAAACGGAAAACTAAAATGAAAAAAAAAAGAAGATTTATGTTAGCAATCAATATTTTTGTAAGGATTTATAAAATATAATAGAGGGCGCCCTGTGAGGAGGGAGCAGTGGTAGCCCAGAGGTCACGGCTGCGACTTAAGGATTGCAGGTCGTAGCTTCGAGCCCAGACAGGTGTAAATTATTTCATCACCACTGCTGTCAAAAAACGGTGAAGGAAACATCGTGACGAAACCGGCACGTCTTAGAACAAAAAATTAGTAGGTAGACATATGACATCCACCAACGCACGCAACGCACTGGGCCCGCGTAGTGGATTACGATTCGTAATCCACTACGCGGGCCCAGTGCGTTGCGTGACAGGGCTAGAGAGTCGTAATTTACGACCAAATCCGTTTTGGGATGAAAGTAAGACTTATTTCATAAAAATAATTTGTTTCTGAACTTACAATTCCAAAGTTTGATAAATTTTGGAATCGGTGGCTTCCATGAAATTTACCCTGAAAATTGAAAGTTATAAAGATAATGTGGTACTTAATTTATTATAATGTTTTCTTAGACACATCCTATTATTTTTGCGCTTACCTCACCAGTTCATCAGACGACTATTTGTTTTGTAGTGAGGTGCCAACAACTGGTACATTTACCCTATAAACAGAAAAAGATAAAGAATTTTCCAGCGTAACTATTTCTTAAAATATCGTAAATAGATAGATAAGTGACAACTATGTACTTACTTTTAATAACTCGACGGCACGGTTGGCGCAGTGGTTAAGCGATTGACTGCTGCGCTGCGTGTCGCGGGTTCGATTCCCGCACGGAACAAATATTTGTATGACCTACATGTATTTGTTCCGAGTCTGGGTGTTTTTCTATCTATAATATGTATGTATTTACAAAAAAAAAAAAAAAATTGTATATAAGTAGTTTATCAGCCATCTTGTTACCATAACACAAGCATTAGGTTGCTTAGCTTGGGACAAATGGTGCTGTGTGAAATGTCCAGGGATTTATTATTTATTATTATTATTATTATAACTGAGTATAATAAGTAGGTAGGAAGATTATACTTACGAAGCCACAGTATTCTGTTTATCCTCAAAATTTTCTATCTGTAGTTGTCTTTCTCTCTCGGCATCAGATGGTTCAAGTTTATTTTGCAGTGAAATGTCAACAACTGGTACATTTACTCTATAAATAGAAAAAAATAATACAGAATGATTCAAATCATAGTAGATTTAATCCGTGATCCGTGATTTGGAAAATATGTTGTCGATCCGTGCATAATCACGGATCGACAACATATTTTCCAAATTTCGAAATTAATAGAAAAAAATTACGAAATTCACAAAGACGGTCATCGAACCTTGATACTGAGCACTTACCGAGTCTTCAGTATGCATTTGGCTGCATGAATTAGTGTCACCAGATACTAGAAAGTAGGTAGGTACTGTACTGAGTATACTTACGAAGCAACAGGAGTATTCTTTTTGTCTTCAACATTCTCAGCCTTATTATCGGCTGAAATGATGAATGAATGATTCTCAGCCTGTACTTTTCTTGCTCTAAAAGATAAATTCAATTCTTTTTAAAATACCCCATAAAAAAAATAACACCACTTGGTAAGGCAATTAGTAAATAAGTAGGTAAGTATACGAGTTTTACTTACCTCATTTCTTCATGCAAGCGTTTAGCATTGGTTTTTCGCCAACCCCTTCTGTCTTGATTTCTTTACTTTGTTCCCCATTTCAAATAAAAATAAATAAATAAATAAATTTCAAATACGCTACAATTAATTTTCACACAATTTTCTTCGTTACGTTATTAAATCCGTGCGTAAGCGCAAGCGACACAAACTCCCCGTCCGATGGCCGACGGCGGACTAAAGCGGATAAGAGGGCGGCGCGGCGGCTCTGCTTATGATGGGCAAAACTCGCGCGAATTTAGGTATTTCCTTCTTATTTTTAAACAAATACACATTTTGAAAATGTAAATCGTATACGTTGTATAAAACATGTAGTTTTGTTATTATTAAAAAACTGATGACCTTCCGCGAAGTATTCACGCCGTACTAAGCGTTTGTTGTGTTTTTTAGAGATAACTTTGTGAATTTATTCTATCGAGCCAACTTTATCAAATCGTGTTTCCATCCTGTATACTGCCTAGTATATATGGCCAATAATACCAATTTATTTCCTGAGATTTTAATTTAATTGTTTACTACTTCAAACAACCGTTATAAAAGCGCGTTTTTGTGTATAAACAGCTCGGTGCCCCGTTAATTCTTAGCATCAGGACTGGAATGACAGCTTACTTTACCCAAAGAATATAATTACGATGTTTGTAGATGTCTTGATCTTTAGGCCAATGTTGATTATTTGTAAGTAGTCAAATTAGGTAGTAATCTCAATCAAGTTCAAGAGTCAACAATGCAGTTGCAAAGCTACAAAACTACCAAGTTAATTTCTCACATTAACAGAAATTAAGTACTTAATGCCCACTCAAAACAATTTAAAGAACCAAATTCAAAACAAAGAGTCTCGTTAACCAAATAAATTACTTTTTGATCACTTCCAAGACAAAGTGTTAAACGGCTTGCACAAACATCCATTACCCGACGGCTTTGATAAACACACGAGCCGAGCCAAAAATACTAAGCAATGGCCGAGTATTTACATAATATTGAAATAAGTGCAAACATCCACGAGCCACCGCCGCTTAATCTTAGTCATTAAGAGAAATGTATTAAAAGCAACCCTCGAACGATCGCGTAAAGAGTTGTTAACACGAAAATGATTGCAGAACGCCCCAAATACCAGTTGCTAGTATTTTACATGGCTATCGTGGCCCGGGATCAGTTTGGTACAAATGTCATCAATTATGAGGCCACACTTTAGATCGTATCGCGATAAAATATATATCAATAAATCATGCTCCAACTGCTCTGATATGAGTTTATTGATTTTTTTAAATGTATATTGCCAAAGGGCTAGGGTTGTTGTTCCTCGATTTATATTCATTACGGACGGGGTTCGTGTGAGGAGAATATAGATTATGAGCACAGTATAAGTTAAAACAGAGTATTTAGGGAAGCTTTTGTTTTGTAAATGGATAAGTCCGTTCCTGAGGGCCTAGACAAAGTTACATTCTGTTAGTTAGAAATGGATTGAAATAAGCTACCGAGAAAGTTATGTCAATCCTGTTATAAGCTGTTGTAGAAATACAACAATAAACGAAAGCACATGACTAGGTTTGTCCTGCTTCTTAATCTAGAACTACAGCAAATCATTATTCACTCCTCTAATAATTGCATTTGAAATCTTCTTCAGTCATTAGTTCTGGTTACTACCTACATTAATTACTTGTTTAATAGTTATTTAGCCTAGCTCCTCTCTCTGGAGCCATGCACCCTGCCCTGAGGATTATATACCGATGTTAAGGCTCCAGAGAGTGGAACTCCCTCAGAATAATTATGATGTCGTATCTGGTAGTAGGCAAGCCATTAACTAGATAAAAGCTTTATCGAGTATTGTTATCGATGTGTTACGGTAACTGTGTAACGGTAACTGCACGGGCAGCTGGAGACCACCAGAAGGCAAGCGGCAATCGCTTTTAAAGCGTTTCTAATACCTATATACAAAAAAAAAAATTACAACGACTTTTAACAGGATTGACATAGGGTTTTCGGTACCTACAAGTAGCTAGCTTAAGTGAATTAAATACATTTCTGACTTTTTCATTTTTGTGTTGTCGTGATGGAACGTTACCTTGTCTAGGCCTTCAGGGTGCATACAATAACTACTGTTTTGGTCTTATCTTGTATTTTCAGTATCGTTAATCTGAAATAGCTGCTCCACCATTCACGGTGAGTTTAGTTTAGTTTGTGATATTCCAGGGGGCTTGCCACCAGGTTTTATAGCAGGGCAGAAGTTGAACTGCCCTGCTTTTTTGTACAATGGTCCACCTGAAGGACTAAGAGCGGAAACCAAACCCGTAACATAGGACATAGAACATACATACTTACATAAATACGGCAACAAATACATTTTCTTTATTTTACTGAAATTTTAAAACAAAAATATACACGTACGGCGTGCAGGCACTTTAATAGCATAGTATAGATAATCTACAAAGTAGAGTATCGTGAAACAGTGTAACGAGTGTGAAAAGTGACTCATCACGTGGCGCCCTGCTGTCTACACCGGCTTGATTATGTTTAATAGTCCCTCGGCCCCAAACGGTTTGCCTTTTAATTAGTAAACCTTATTGTATTATTATAATCTGACTCATGGATGTTTGTTGAAACGAAACTGATCATTTAGGGTTGTTTTGATTATTTGTGTGCGTTTCGGTTTAGTTACAGCAGTATGGTTTTGAAATAATTTTTATTAGAAGAAGGATGGTTTTGTATTTCGCAATTTTTTTTACGTTGGGTATCCGTCATGTCCGTCCTATAGTCCTACCTACTTTATACCTATTTTCTTTCTGTCAATTAATGTAAGCGTCCATCAGGCAGGCATCAGCCCACATCAGCCGGTCTATTCTGTAAAAATTTCGCCGTGAAACTTAGGTGAAGTGAGCTGTCTTTCTACGTGATACTAGAGATTGACACTATTGAGAGCTCACTTCACCTAAGTTTTCACGGTGTGATTTTTATAGGTCGTTAGCGAAATGACAAGAATGTGAATATTACCAATTCATCCTCCATCTTTTCAACTGTACTAATGCCACAATTAATACTTATTTGTTTTTATTAAATAGCATACATTATTTTTAAAATACGACTGGCTAATAGATACGTCAAACTCTAACTCACAGTTTCAAATTGGATAATCATTCTGTAAAGCCACTAACCCTCTCGAGCTACCCAAACACTTCACATTAAGCCAATAATCCAAATTTCCAGTCCCATGGGGTGATCCCAAGTAGTACCAAACAAACAATTATTGCACAATCAATGGCCATTCGCGCGCGAATATTATAAATCAGCGATAATGGCTCGCGTTACGGACAGTGACATCGCTTTTAGTTCGCCGCTCGTGACAATAGATGGCGCACGGCCGACGCGCGCCCGCGCATCTCGTAAACACGCCGCGGGTTCTAAACCAGCGGGAAGCGTAGCGGAGCGAGCGTGTGTTATTGTAGTGGTAATTTAATAATGATATGTTCATTTTGTTATATTAAATTATTTTGTTGCGAAAGTAAAACTAAAACGTTTGTTAATAATAAAGTAGGATTTTCCACGACAATACCTGGTACACTTACCCAAAAAAAAAGAGCTTGAGTAACCACACATTAGTCAGGTAAACAACAAAACACACACGCAATTTTTTTTTTCGGCTGGCTGTTTCTGTCAGCTACTTTCCATTCGGCTTTTAAGTATCATAATATATGTACAAATATTTATAACTACAACTTACCATATTACAAAACGAATAACCATTTACCATTAGCGAAAGCACAGTAACCGCAAAATAAAGAGAAGTCGCTGGTAACAGTTCACCCGCACTTTTCATGGCCCAGTCAATGTTGCTTACCATTTCATGGGAACCATGGTCGAGACAATGTGAGCTTAATTGTGCGACAGATACCAGTAATGATGATACGACCCCATTTTTTTTGGATTTATGGATATGCCGTGACCACGCGGCCTCACCCCAGCGTTATTTTCAACAAATAAATTGTTCAAAACATATTGTGTTCGGCAATTTGATACGTTTGACTTTTAGCGTGGGAGAGCAGAGATTTCTTTTTGTAGTTTATTTGTTTATCAGGTTCGTTGCAAACCTTGGGTAGTTTTTTTTTAAATTAATTATTCAAGTTTGTAACGGTTTGCATGAACTTTTCCGAAAAGTCAAAGTTAGTTTTTACCCAACTACCTACCAAATTTTCTTGATTATTAAACTCCCATAATTATGCTCCGAGTCCTATATAAAAAACTATGCAATACTGCAGTTAAATTGTTTACCCTTTTTCATTTATAAACCCCTAACATCTCGACTTCTTTAAAGCAACATTCGAATTATTAATTTGATAATTATTTTATTAGTAGGTAGTAAGACTGCATGAATTTTAAATAACAAAAAATAAAAAAAGACAAAATAAAATTGCTAGTACTAAAATATATTTTTTCTCTGTTGGCAAAACTTCATATTATTATCATTTTTCAGTCCCAAATAGAAACCCGTTTATTTTTAGTAAGACCCCTTATTGTTTGGTAATTGTTATGTAATTTTGGACGCGACAGGTTCAGACAAGCTGTCTGGTGGGATCGGTAAAGGCTACTCCACACCTACCCTGTCCGACTCGCTACGGGCTACAAAATGTTCAGGTATGTTCCCTTTTCACGCTCTACTAGAACTGCCGGTCTGTTCTGTGAAAAGCACACCGTGAAGACTTAGGTGAAGTGATCTTGAAGTGTGCTCCACAAGTCCCAGGGATTTTTTTTTTCATATAAAAATGTTGACAACTCGCTTCAAGCTAACTTTACCTACGTTTTCACGGTGATATTTTTACAGAATAGTTCGGCTTATCTACGATACGCGGTCCGCGCAGAGCCATTAGGCTTTGTTATTATAAAATAATAGTATTTGGATACATTTAAAAAAATATAGAAAACACTGATTGAATAAAATTAGACTATTTATATATATTTGCTTTACTACTCGTACATTTTAACCCCACAAATGCAAAGTCAGTGTTTTTAGGCTTAGGTAATAATCCCGGTGTACGCGCAATTGACCGAAACTACCGGCCAGACCAGGGCTGCCAGGTGCAACAAAGCTGTGATCGTACGCCGACTACAAAAAAATCGTATGCCAAGGAAATTTTGAAATGAAAAGATCGTACAACCTAGAAGTACTACAAAATTTTTATTAAAAATAACTAAAATTCGAGTTTTAGAAAATAAATGCAATTAAACTATTTAATAGATTTATACAAATTTTCTGTGGTCATATTGTTTAACATTCTGTCATTCATTCATTTCTGTTGTTGGCTTAAACTTCGTGCAATTTTCGTTCCTTCTTATTAATTGCTTGGCTAATAATGTTCCCTTCAGTGTTTCATTGGATAAACTGTTTCTAAGTTTTGTTTTAATTAAATTAAAAACTGCGCTATTCGTCATCTATTGCTTGCATCATTTGAATGTCGTCGGGTTTTACTATTCTTGGAACAAGTATCATAAGCGGCTGTAAGTTAGGTTAGGTACTTTATTCCTGTAATTACTGGAAGCAGCATTGGTAGGTTCAATACAGTAAATTTTTGATAGAATGGGATCATCTAGGTCATATCTTTTTTTAAATTTCTTTAACGCTTGTGATTAGAAAATGCCGACAGCGATGAAAAAACAGGCATAAACACAGGGCACAGAAGGTGCCCTGTGTTTGTGTTTGTGTGTGATCGTACATTTTCCGTACGATCCTGGTCTAGTGATCGTACATGAGTAAAAATGCCAAAAAATCGTAGGAGTACGATTATAATCGTACATCTGGCAGCCCTGGGCCAGACAGTACCTAGTAACTCCGTCTCTTGAAGAGTTCTGAGCTTGTAGAAGTTATGATTTAGTTCTAAAAAAACAACTCATAATTCATACAACAAAATCTTTAATTTATCAAAAACGGTTCGCCCGTCTGAGCATAGTAAATACACCTTCTCTTCTACGACATGCATGCCTACTACAAGAAACAAAACTCTTCAAAAATTCTGTACAATTTAACTCATGACAGTAGTAATGTCAGACGAGGCGTAAGTTCAAAGGATGGCCACAGAGGGCGCTGGAGAGCTGCAATTAAAAGTTACTGCTTTACCATCAAAGCGGTACTCATTACGCTCGGTAAAGCAGTAAAATGATTGTGGTGAGGGCGATAGCTTTATCTGCATCGGTAATGAGAGAAGATAACTGCTTTACTGCAGTAAATGCTCTGTGGATTGAGTGGAAACTGTAACAAACTCAAAACTCAACTCAAACTCAAACTATTTATTTCAACTAAACCAACCAAACCATTACAGGTATTTTTGAATTGTCAAGATGAAGCTAGCTGCCCATTCCAAAGCGTAGTTGATACCTATGGAGAAAATCGGACCAGAGACTCCATGGACACTCTTTTAAATCACAATAATATGGTTGGTGGTGGTTTATGGCTATTTGACCTCCACAACCTAGTTATTGGGTAAGACCCTTGGTAAGACTAGTTGTTACACTTTTTAAAATAACAATTAAAAAAAAATGTTCTCATTTTATTAACAAATAGTACTAAACAACGTGATTTGAAGACTATACCTCAGAATGACATCCCCTAGCACATTTTTCCAATAATACTCTTGAATCGCGGAACGCACGCATTTAGTTTACAGGCTCGAAAAACGGCTCAAATGAGCAACATTATAACGACGAGTACTCTAACTACAATGCGTACTAGTGCTGTGACTAATCCGCCACGCGCCGGTACATGTTACGCTCTTAATTAAGAGCTCTCGCCGTCCTTCCGACGGCTTTGTATAACGCGATTCGATACTGTTTCGGATATATCCGCACATTTCTATTCATTGATACTCTCTTGTCGATTAAAATCGATAAGACTTGTGTTCGTTTGCTGTTATTGTTTTATGCGCAGTCTGGACGTTTCCACTGACAGCCAGATAGTATTGATAGCTAGTTTTCTTTATTCATTCATTCCGTCATTTTCTCTAGTGCTGTGATGGCTTGCCACAGAGAAAATCATAATGAAATTATGTGTAGATATTTTTTTGTAATAGGTACACTTTTCTAGTCTTTTGTTATTGAATTGTTTCTCACTTTTAATGCTTTGACTTGATCTACCGAACACCCAATTAGAAATAATTGCTATACAAAAATAATGTATCGAAGAAAAAAATTCATGGTCCATTCGAGTAAATTTTCTAAAACTTTTCGAGTACTAAATTGAGGGGTCTGACAGAACCCACTAAGCATACCGAATAAACGCGCGTGCGGGTTATCCCTGCGAACGTCGGATCGTCGATTAGAAATGTGCGGTGACAACCGTGCATTGCGTAGTTTTTTTTCTCATGCGGTACAAAAGACCACGGACTGATATTATAGGGTTGACTTAACACTGTAATTGTGATATTCATTACTTGAATTATCATCTATTATGTTTATTTTGGGAACTATTTTTGTTATAATTAGTATGCGCACGGGGTTTCCGTTTTTATTTGCAAAACAATACGTTGTAGCCCTAGTATATACATATATACTACCATTTAATTACTAAGGGCTGATTTTTCCATTGCCAAGTAACTTTTATTCGAGGAATAAAATTGACGTTTGACAGTTTTTGTATGAAACAACTGTCAAAATTTCAAAATTATTCCTTGAATAAAGTTATCAGATGATTGAAAAATCAGCCCTAAATAGTATTAACTAAGTAACGGGTTTGTAAATAAAATTATTAGTTTATTTGACATGTGTCAAAAGACATTTAGAACCTACAGATTTGCTAGATTTTTATGATTGACACGTGTAATCTAACAAAATCGAGTAAATGCTACAGACGATCGACATCGTATTTTACATAGTAAATCTGTAAGAAGTTATAGGTATATAGCATATCGAACGACAATAATAACGATAGTCAAAAATCGAGCAGATCTGTGTCAATTCAAAAGTTCAATTAAAATGTACCCAGGATTTTGTAATATCTAGATTTAAAAGAGTGCCATTGGAGTTTCTTGCCCGTTCTTCTCCATAGAGACGTTCTCACGTTTTGGAATGGGCAACTAGCTTCAGACTGACCGCCTCTGACATTTCAGTAGTGCTTGTAAATGGTTTAATTGAAATAAATGCTTTAGTTTGAGTGTGTGCATCCATTCTCACCTGAACATTACCAATCAATTTTCAATAAACTAGTAAGTTATAACAAGAAGCAATTAATAACTGCCACAAAATAAACAAACACTTTGGCATCCAATATTTATTTACATCGCAAAGAGAAATAAATCGGGACCACCCCTGCACAACACCAGTCTATTTCCCAGTCAATCATTCTGCCGTTCAGTTCCGGTGGCGGGCCGTAAATGCGTGGGTGGAGCGATGCCCTGGCGTCACTAATTTCTGGATTATCCGTACTCCATAATATAGATGTAACCTCGTGAGAAACTAAATGGGGCTCAAAATAATAAAGCGATTACAAATAAGAAAAAGCTGGAATTATAATTTTGGTTTTTGTTTTAGAACAAACATAAAAATACAATATGTACACAAACTGCAGAAGGTCCAACATTACCTATAGTTCTTATAAGTAAGTTCTCTCTGTACATCATTATTTTCTTGCCCTTATCCCAATTTATTCAGGGAAGGCGCAACATGTTTTTGCTTCTCTATTAGTCGTTATCAGTAAGTTCTATGATCAGCCTATAATGTTCCCACTGCTGGGACACAGGCCTCTGTATGAGAGGGAGTGAGCCGTAACCCACCACGCGGGTCCAGTGCGGGTTGGTAGATGGCACATGTCTTCTTTTATTCTAGGACATGCCGGTTTCCTCACGATATTTTCCTCCATCGTTTTGAGGTTCTATAACAGTTCTTTCATATGTTATTCATCTTCTTTTTTTTTTTTGTTTACTGTCCCACTGCTGGGCAAAGTCTAAGTTCTTCAAGGAACTCTTTTCCCGTGCCACCTCGAACCAGCATCATCTGCTGCTGCCATTAAAAAAAGAAACTGATTTGTTTTAAATATAATAAACAGAAAGCGATAGCAGTATCACCGTTCAAACTGAGAAACAATTTAAATATTCATACAATATTAAATAGATACATTAAGATTACAAACTACGTTTAGTCTGATCCCTTAAAATCGCTCCCTCTACCTACTTTATTGCCCGGGACAGAGTTAACAAAATAAATGGCTTAAATTTCTACACCAGTAATGAATACAGCGAGGGCTGCAGAATAAATCATTGTTACGTTGCATTTTGGGGATGCTTTTGGGTCCAAGATAGGGGAAGTAGCGGGTTGTGATGGGGCAAGCCAGAGGAGACAGCGGCACTGAAGAATGGATTATACAAAAATAAATGCTGTTAGTTGGTAAGCTCATCACTTGGGAACGGCTGAACTGGGCTATTTTTTGTTTTAAAATATTCTTTATACTCGTAGTAGGAATTAGGATGTACGGAAAGAAAAATTCGAAAAGTTTCCCGGACAAATGTGAAATTCAGGAAAAAGTGAACGTCCTTTTTTCTATGAAATTTGTGTATGAACTAACTATTGAAATTTGGACAGAACATCATTCGTTGGGTTTGCCAGTTTATTATAAAAAAGCCTGTCAGTCCGTTAGTGTAGGTGAACATCGAAAACCATAGTCCGAGACCGTATAGTATCCTTTACATATTATCTACTCCTGTGTTTTAGAATATCGTTATATATAATAGTTGCACTAGGAAGATCACCCTTACTGCTACGACATAAAGGTGATGTCCATGTTTAATTGTTATCAATAATTTGCGGTTGACAGTTGAAAATTTAAGCCATGTATTGAGTATTTGGTTCTCGAAGTCCACAAATCTCCTACAATTCCTCCTCCTCCTCGTCCTACAATTATTTTCCATGAATCTAAACAGCCCCGTTGTCGCTTATCTCTCAGCCCACCCCCTAGCCACGTGTCACGCACCGGATGTAGGTGACGAGCGGGAGCGCGTGCGCACACTATTCAAATGATCAATGGAACGTACGGAGGCACACTTAAAACATTTTTACTGTTACAGTCCATTGTTAAACCACCCCTAAGGGTTTTTCGACTAAAAATGCCATATCTTCCAAGTTTTAGAACTTGGAAGATATGGCATTTTAGTCATCATGGTTCTCATGTCGCAGTACATAATTATTACGACATCAATATTCTGGTTCGGTTTAAAATAATTTCAAATATTGCTAAATCACGCAATAATTATTATTAAGTGGAAGTTACTGCTTGGTGCAGTGGTGCAGCAATTCGTTTAAAAAAACTTACATAAAAGTTACGTGAAAAACCATTTTTTTCATTATTTTTATTGATTCTCGTAGGCTTGCTACGATCCTTACAACCTCTATTTGCTTCGTATACGTTCATATATCTGAAGGCCAATGCCCGTAATTAAAAACGTTCAAAATCTAGTCGCAATCTCATCTCAGCAACTATGAATGTCAAAAATGTAGGGAAATTAGAGGTATTTTTTACAGGTTGAGACTGAGATCAGCAGTGCGATTGTGTAACCAACCATATCACCCTGAAAACTTAGGTGAAGTGAGCGTGGAGTGAGCTGACACAGAGACAGCCGATCGATTCTATAAAAATCTCACCGTGAAAAGTTAGGTGAAGTGAGCTGTCAATAGGTGTCAATTCCTAGCATTAGTTGGAATGACAGCTCGCTTCACCTAAGTTTTCACGGTGAGATGGTTACAGAATCGCACTGCAGCTCACCCTAAGCTCACTTCACCTAACTTTTCACGGTGAGATTTTTACAGAATCGATCGGCAGACTGTGAATGTTGTTAAAATTACGAGAATTGCGCCTATGGTCACACACACGCCGGTCGCAAGTACTAGGCACCGGGCCTTTCTGAAGCACACTACTAATAAGGTCACTATACTGTACTTATAGGGCGTCCTCCGTCTCCATCTAAGTATACTCTTGTCAATTTATTTATTTATTTAACCATTTATGTACACACATATATAAATAGACAAGAAAAAACAGGACAGAAAAAATAAGTACAGCGGTGATATTTCATAAAAAATCTCTTCCAGCATACCTGCGATAGGAAAATTTGTATCGGATCGTAGTAGGTGGCGGTCTATAGTTTCTGCATACCCCTATGGAAAGAAGGTTTGAGTTTACGTATGAGTTTAATTTATGACATATGGATGGTATAGTCATAATTAGTAAAGATAGCGTCAAAAGCCTTTGCAACGGGCATTATATTTAAATGCAGCTTATAATACTCTTTGGTCTGACGTATGACCTAACTTAAAAGTCTATTTATTGATTATTCTTTATTTGTGGGACACGTCAAATTTTGGTTGTCATGATTTAGCGTACAATGATTTTTTTGAAATTTTATTATAATTATTACACTAATGCACCGAAAATCATTTAGTATTCAAAATGTCTAATAAAGACTATTATAAACGATGGCTTGAACTTAAAGAGGAGTTCAAACTTGCACTAGCAGAGGATGTGCGCTTACAAGAACTGGCAATTGGCTGCATCGGTATCAAGCCTCAGGCGACTGCCGTAGAAATAGTCAGTAGAGTATACAGTAAATATTGTGAATTATATAACAGATTATGCGATTGCTATGACCAAATGGAGCAAGTACAAAGAAGACCATGCATAAAGCAAATTATAGATAGTATCACTTGTCGAATTATTGAACTAAAACAAACATTAGAAGAAGTAGAAGTTTTCGAATTCACATATCCTGATAACGCTTTCCAACAATTGCTAATACAACCTCAAGATGTTGAAATACTTTGTCCATTCTTCTATCCATTCGAAATACGCGTAGCTGAAATGCAGTATATAATGGACCAAATATTTGCTGGCAATCGATTGGGAGACCCGCCTCCTACAGAGGAAGAACTAGAGCAATTAGAAGCAGAAAGACAGACAGCACTAGAACAGGAAAAAAGGGCAGCAGAGGACGAAGACGAATCTACCAAAGTTTATACCGGTGGGTTTGAAAAAACAGTATTTTTAACTCCAGAAGAGGCAGAAGCTAAAAGGCTCTTAGATATACTCACCGGCCATGCTTGTACTATTCAGAGAATGGAAAGATCACGATTTGTATCAAAAGAAATTGCACAAAAGGCTGTTAAAGATGAAAACTTATACTTAGAATTAGCTGGAATGAAAAAACCACAGCGAACCTTTGAAATCAGGAATGCAGCTGCTTTACTCATACAACAAGTTTGTAAACAGTTTATGGAGTTAAAACGCAAACATTTGCGAGAGACTAAACTGAAAATAAAGATTGGTATGGTTATTTCTTCTTTTCGACCGCCATCAGCAAAAGTTCAGTTAGAAAAAGTAAAAGAGATCAGACGGAAATTTAGACGTAAATATTATGAAGATTTTATGGCACAGAAGATGAAAGAAAAATCCCGCGTACTAAGACTGAGAGAAGGAGACATAATGGACGATATAACTGATGAAATTAGGCAATGGTTTGAAGAATGGTTTGTAGGAGCTCGTGTGTTTGATGAATTTCCCTGGCCTGACGAAGGTGGATCCATTTTAATTGTAAAAGGTGAAACATTCACAATAGAAGAATACGTTGAATGGCGTACTGATGAAGAGAAGAGGTTGAAAGCTGAAAGTGGAGCTGCAAAAAGTGCAGATCAGATAAAAGCTGAGAAACAAGCGGCACGTGAAGAAAAAAAAAGAATCGCTGCCGAAGCTAAAATAAGAGAAAAGAAAAGGCTTGAAGATTACAAGAAGACACGAATGAATCCCGACAGTGACCCCGGTGTTTACATTTTAATTGGCAAACACCACGATAATTTAAAATTTAATTGGCTCGATTATGAAATTGGATGGAATGGCATAGATACAGCCAATGCGAACCTGGATGCAATAAAAGGTCATATTATGCAGCTTATTACTGAAGACGCATATAAGGACATACAACTAGATCTACGCCCAATTGCAGATGAAATTATGAGATTAGAATTAGACATTTTAAAAAATGCTCTAAAGATTGACTATGACAATTTTCAAATGAAAGTACCAATAACCCAAAAGAGGAAAAAGCCTAAAAAGAAAAAGCCACCTAAATCTGAGAAAATAACACCCGAAGTCATGTTCCAACAGTTGGCTGATAGCGGTATTGTAAGAAAATATCCTCGTATAACACTCGATGAATACTGTGGTGACAGGAACTATGCTGCAGCTGATTGCAGAGCCATACTTTGGACACCGATGTTTCCACCGCATTGTATAGGTGATGTAAAAGAGCAGGTTAGGATTCGATGTCTTTTGACTCTCGGGTCTACCTGTCCAGACACGCAAAGATCACAACTATTTGTTGGCCCTAAAGGCACCGGTAAGAAAACCTTAGCGTACGCCATCGCTACAGAAACCAACTCCCTTCTGATTGATCTGTCACCGTTCAATGTGTGTAATAAATTTATGGGCCCAAAAAATCAAAAAACCATGTTTACATTCGTAAACAAGATAAGCCGATTAATGCAACCGACAGTAATACTTGTCGATAACGCAGATAAACTATTTTACAAGAAGGTGCCGAAAGAGGAGAAGATGTTTGATCCAACGCGTTTATCAAAAGATTTCTTCAAAGAAATAATCAAACCACTTGCGGAAGACAGAATAATGGTCATTGGAACGGCGACAGAACCGTGGCTTTCAAAAGTTGGTCCTATGTCAAAAGTGTTTCCATCGACTATTATGATTCCTAGTACTGATTACGGTAGCATTTCTTACACTCTGACACATATGCTCATGAAGTTCCACGGTGTCGATCGTGACTTTGATGTCAATTCGACAGCTCAAACATTACGAGGTTACAGTATAAGCGCTATTAAGAATGCTATTAATAAGTTGATGAGTGGCAAACGGTTGGCTGAGCTTTATTATAAACCTCTTCAGCCTACAGAAATTGTGACAAGCGTAATAGATAGCGATAATGTCACATGTATGGGTCAGTTTGAAAACGACATGTACAGAACGTGGTATTTGTCTTACACGCCTTGGGGAACGAAGTTGCTGGATTATATGCTTATGTTGGAGTCCCAGTATATACTCAAACAGAAAGCGGATAAGAAAAAGAAAAAGTAGAGTCGTCGTTAGATAATAATATTATGGTGTTCATTTAGTAGCTATGTGGTGTATATGGCTAGGTGCAACAACTTTTCTTTTTAAATGTTTCAAGTAAATTTTACAAGTATGTTTTATTTTGTAGTTTCAAGTTCATTTGCTTATCCATTCTGCTTCAAAATAATTTAATCTTGATAATTATTCGCTAAATAATTTATATTTACAGGGATGTTGATCTAAACTAAAACTTCCCAATTTACCAACTTATTATGCATATTTTCTTATATCCGTGAAATAAAAATTATCTAACTATTGAAAAACATTTTTCAACAGATATTTTTTTGTCTGAGGAAATAATATTGCGGTTTGACAGCTTTTGTATAAAAACCATTCGACTATTGAACAATCAGTCCTCAATGAATCAGTCTTTTGATAATTTTATCTGGCCTTAGAAAAATTAGTCCTTGATCAACTTTTATTTCCAAAAGTAGTATTTTGTAAAAATGTATTTCGATGCCACCCCATCTACCCTTAAAAAAAAGACACAATAGCATGAATGACTTATGGCGCCGGGGTTTCGCCTGTACTTTGTAACCCCTCTGTATCTTTAGTTCATTATCGCTAAGGTAGAGGGCGCTCACCCTCGTGAGAATCAACTGCCGTTGTTAGTAAAGTGTGCTTTTCTCGTGAGATGGCGTTTTTTCAAGTATTAGAATAGTGCAACGAACGAAGTCTTCAAAGGACAATTTTATTTTGTAAGCTGTTTGCTGATGGGATTATTTCCCATTGGCAAAGATGACGAATCGTTAAGGTAGATTAGGTAACTAACGCTAATTCTAGTAAATATTTAGGTAAAGAATCACATAACTGTCTCATGTTGACAAAAATTCTAGTCAATTCATATTCACGACCTGTCCAACATTGGATGACTGGGTATATTATTGCTAAAAATTATTATCATGGCGAATACATTACAAATTACTTATAAAATTACAACTTACTACCCAATAATACATAATGTATTTGGATTAGACTTGTGGCTAAGTAATAACAGCCGCACGGGTCGATCCATCAGGTTAAGCTACGCTTGCCGCGTTTGGTCCGTGGATGGGTGATTATCATTACATATCAAGACCTCCTCCGTGTCTCGGAAAGCATGTTAACCGTTGGTCCCGGCTGCCATTCGTAGATCTTTGGCAGTCGTTACGGGTCGTCAGACGCACGAAAGTCTGTCAACACGTCTTACCAAGGGGTCTAGCTACCAGTCGCTCCATGTAAAATACTGGTATTCAGCTGCATCCGATGAGATTGGAAGCCGACCCCAACATTGTTGGGAAAAGGCTAGGCAGATGGTATGTTGGATAAGTAGTATAAGTCTTCATTATAAACAAATTACGCTAAACAAAAAAATCAATATAAAATCATAAATTGTCAATGGAGTCCAAAAAGACGCCGTAATCCGTCAGAGTGGCGGATAATAACGGGTATTTCCAAAAGTGGGTCGTAGGTGGGTGTTCGTCCGATAATACCCGGGTTTACACTGAACCGGGTACCGCTAGCTTCTCCTCGCCGGATGTCGCTGTCTCCGTTCTCCGCCGCCATTTCCGCGCACCGGGGTGAGGAGAGGCGAGGAGAGGCGAGGAAAGCGAGGAGAGGCGAGGAGGTTCCGACTGTGCCGCACTACAATGGACCCTTTATATCTTCCTACCGCTAATCTAGGAGCTGATAATATGATTAGGCTCTTTGTACTCCCTTCATATGTTAATCGTTTGGGTGTTTGAGCATCCGCGGTTTGTTTTATAAGGTTCTTTTTATGGGACGGAATTTATGTTATTTTTTGTTTGAAATTACATATCATTTTAAATGTTATTTTTTCTATGACTATTTTCTTTTAATAACAAAGATCTCTATGATCAACATTAGCTGGAGATCGTGGCCGTGTCTAAGTAAGAACCTAGAGTAGATAATTACGGTTTGGCATTTCATGAGGTGGGATGCACAATGGTCAAGCTGTATCTTCACCTGCTCTCGCGTAGTCGTAGGAATGCATAAAATAATTAAAAAAAAAATAGTAATGGTTATCAGCGACTTTCCACGATGATTCATGATTGGCTAATTCCACCACGATGATATCGACACGCTGACAAGAAGAATAGTTACGTGGTTATCGAGTTACAAGCGCACTAAGGGACAGACTGACAGCGAGTCGTTGCGTTCTAAAATATATTCGAAGGATGAGATACTTGTCTCGACACGCTAGTTCGGTCTGACCCAATGTAGAATGCTATCGATATGCTAAGAAGAAGATCTATGAATATTTGGCAATACCTACATGTTGGATTCGAAAGTATCAGTTAAATTGTTTAGTGAAATGTAAAACCATGCGTTTCCATGCCACATAGTTATGCCAATAGTGGTGAGATGGCTAGGACCAATGATACAGGAGGTATACATACTCTCTAAGCACGAAATCCGTGGTTTCAGCCGAAGTTATGGGCGTTTCCTACTCCGCATCTGACTGAACTGACTGAAGATTAGTTCGGTGCTCGAACACGAAGAACGGAGGACAACACGATGTCCTTACTCCCGATGTGTGTTTACCCTTCCGAATAGTTAATTAATCGGTAGTAGGGTCCATTATTTCATCACCACTGCTGTCAAAACGGTGAAGGAAACATCGTGAGGAAACCAGCAGGATCTAGAACCAAAAATGCGAAGACAATTGACATTTAACAAACCCGCACTGGGCACGCGTGGTGGATTATGGCCTACTCCCTCTCATCGAGAGAGGCCTGTTTCCCAGCAGTGGGAATATTATAGGCTGATTATGCTAGGCTCCATTGCGAAACCTTGAACTACTTTCGGATGAGCCCGTATCTTCGTTGACGGGATACGGGTCGGGTGTAAGGCAGTTTAACACCACAAGTCAAATAAAAAAATTAATGCTTCTATGGGAAAATAAGAAAGACGATTCTACATTTAAGTAAGAGTGGAAATAAATATACAAAATAATATTTATAATAATCACAGCTGCTAACAAAATTAAATCTGTTAGTCAAAAAATAATGAACGCCGAACTAAAAACAATTTGGGGCTTGATGCAAAATGCCTTTGATAAAAGTTATTGCCCTGCAGCGCGTCGCTCAGCCCAAGTTGGACTAACTGAAGGCGCTTCGTCGCTGCGTAAACTAATTTAAGTTTTCGCAGCTCCAACTTTTTCAATGGAGCCTTTGTCTGAGAGCTGCCAGACCGTTATGCTCTTTTTACACCCCTAGGCTTATCGCCTTTATGTGTATTTGCACCTGCAGAAATAAAGGCTAATTGGGAAGCGCGTGGAGCAGCCAGGTTTTTCAAGGAAGGTGACCTCATTATTCGATGAGAACACTACGTCTGAGTTTTATGTAACGAATACCTACGCAAGTCTTTAAGGAAATTCTGGGTCAAAAAAGTGCAACCTTAAAAAATCAGGATTTTTCAATAATTGGGATGATCAATAAAAACTGAGACTGACAACCAGTTCTACCAAGCGGCCAGGAATTAATATTACTCAGTAACTGGGTTGGGTAGTCACTCCATTTAAAATCCAATCATTTAAAACATCGGTTTAAAAAAATTGCACTGTACATTTTTTTTTTGGATGCGTAGCCGTATCTCTGTACTGTAGGTGCAATAGAACCCGAGATGCAGCACTTCAAACATTGGCAATTTTCTCAAAACGTTCAAAATTCTAGTTTTACTCGTTGTTAGTCATTAGACTTGCCAATTTTCGACGGATATCCAGCAGGAAACGACGCCACATCACCCTTTTATCCGCCGTACCATTCAGTCATAGAATGGATGATGGAATTGGATGGCTAGGTACAGTTATGGAAACGACTATGTATGGAATGTCTCGGATACAATAGCTAATAGGGATGTCCGTTCAAGAATCAAACACAACTACGTGTCCTGACGACTTGTGAAGTAAACACACCAATGAAGTGTTGCAATCAGGATTGAAAAATTGGATTCCACAACCGTTCTCCTAAGACCGATTCGCCATTGGACTGTTCGTCGACAGGATGATTAATTTATTTCCGATTCCCCAACAGAGTCTTTCACCTACGGATATTTCGCCGACGGAACCTTTCATCTACGTCACTATCGACGATAGGCGTTTCCAGCTACAGAATGTTTCACCGACAGGACGATAAGCCTACTCGTATAATTCTTTTAACTACAGACCTTTCAATCTACGGAGAATTCGCCGTCAATCTTAAAACAAGCGATATTACAAAAAATACACAATACATATCTACGGCTTACGCACGCACGCCAAAGTTGAGCCAGTAAAAGGACGCAGCAGCCGTGTTATACATATATACACGAACCCTTTGGTGTCAGTTTTGGCCCCTTAATATAAAAAATATAAAATATAAAAACAAAAACAATAAAACAAACTAAAAAAAAGGATATTTTTTATTTCATTAAAACAAAATTAAATCATATTATTGTACCTACTCATTCATCTTCTCTTGGTCTTTTTCTCTTTCTCTTATTTCATTAAATGACAATTTATCAAATCCTCGGAGCCAATGCTTAAGCGTAAGCGCAGTGAAACAGGGTATAAAGAAAGAAACAAGCGGCATTAATCAGTAAAAAATGGGATGGATTTGGAATCTTATTTAAGTGGCTGGGCACATATTTGTCACTTAATCAAATCAACAAACGAACTCTTCAGATTTATAATATTAGTTTAGCCTGTTTTTGCAACATTTTCCATTGATGCTCCGCTCCTAAAGCCTTCCTCAATAAATGGACTATCCAAAACAAAAATTGAATTATTATTTAATTTTTGTTTTGGTAATAATAATTTTTCAATTCGAACTAGAAGTTCCTGAGATTAGCGCGTTCAACCAACCAAACTCTTCAGCTTTATAATATTAAGCATAGATTTTATGTTTTATATTTTTTATATTACGGGGTCAAAACTGACTGCAAAGGATCGTGTATATGTATATAAAACGGCTGCTGCGTCCTTTTTCTTGGCTCAACTATAGCGTGCAATGCGTTCGCGTGTCTAAATTATCTAGGGCAAGTAGCCGGCCCTGATCTCTTAATAAAGACACAGTAAGCTGTACTGTACAGGAGAACGGTTGTAGAATTGAAAAATTGAACAATAGGTCTTAAATTGGAACTCACGGCGATAAAGTAGTACCTAATTGGAAATTGTTTTAACAAAGATAGCATGTGAGAATCAAGTGAATTCCTCTATGAACTGGTGCTATTGGAGTCACAAACAGTGTTCTGTGTGTGAGTGGACATACGGTCTGCTTCTAGTTAAACAAGCCGTGGATTAGGCAATTATATCAGTATTCAAGATGCTGTACGGTCTGTAACCTAATAGCAAAAAAAATATAGAAACCCGCCATGTTTATTTTACCGTCCATAATAAATGACGTTTAACAGCGCAATTCGTACTTTCTTAAAGAAACATGACAACGGTTAGGTTAATTATTGTCCCCGATATGAATCGAATTGCACAATGTGTATACCTGTAATACGTAAGCACCTTGCATTCCTTACAAAACCATCAACTCAGCCTATCGCAGTCCACTGCTGGACATACGCCTCTCCCAAGCTGCGCCACAACACCCTGTCCTCCGCCTTCCGCATCCAGTCCGTCCCAGCAACCTTCTTTAGGTTACAAAACCATATATTCCAACAAACCTCTTATATTATATCCAACGGCAATATCGATTACTTCTAACTGTATAGCTCGTAACCAGAATGCATTCAAGATTCAGATGGATATTACTGAAAGCCTACTGCTCCCAGCCAGCGGTGGCAACTGCGCGCGCATAAGTTACCGCTACCGCTCTCAGGAAATGGTTTGTTGATCTTGATTGAACATGTTCGATGTTGAATGTAACTTGCTATTTTGAATGTGGCACATTTCCCGACGCGAAACAACGTGACGGAAATTTCGCATGATTCTGTCTTGTGAAAATTATATCGGTCTAATGTGAAAAAAGACAAACTCCTTCGCGGAAATTCAGTGGTCAAGTTATACAATGTGTAACTGAATTAATGCACATTTTGAAAGTGGTTTGTTCAAAATCGTTTACTGAATCGATTTCTGTCATTTTTAATATGGGTAATTATTTTTCCCTAAAATAATTAAAACTACGTAAATTACTGTCACACTTCCGCGGTACAGTCAATTCAAACAAAAATGGATAAATGATTTATTTTCTGTAAGTAATTTTGTACGGACGCCAGCACATTAAGTTACTACAATCTGTCAAATTTATTTAATAGATTTTCAACTTTATCGCTAAAGCATTAAGGTTCAAGATTGATTGGGAAAATTTGACAGTTTCGGGTAGCTTGACCTGCTGGCGTCTGTACAAACACTTTTACACATGAATCATATATTTTTTTAAACTAGATGGATGGACTACTTTGAGAAGAAAGGCAGAAACAAACTCAGAGGTCACAGTCTCTTTTAAAGTCCAGACTTATAGATAAAGAACCTACTCTGCTAGCCCTTATACGAGACTGTGCCCTCTCATTTTAGTATATCTTTAGCTACATATAAGACGTCTTGCTTGAGAGTCCTTTGCTAGCAGTTTCGTTACTGCCAATTTATCTTTAGTGTGAAGAATTTTATGCTTAGATTATCCAAATCTCTCGTTTCTGTCCTGCATTGTCAAAGCTTAATGTTAGGGTTAACTATGTCCGCTGGAGCTTCATTATCTATCAGCTGTCCTCATCGCTCATTGGACACATTACACAAGAGAACGCCTGCTTTGTTCCACATGCTTCATTTTTGTTCCAATTATAATAGCGAGTTATTCTTCAGATACAAATGATAATATTAGTTATATTAACAGAATGTAGGCAATTTAAATGCAAGTGGCTTCCCAGTGGTAACTGACAGGCGCTTTACTTTGTGTCAATTATTTCCACACCACTGTTCTCAAATGGTGAAGGAAAACGTTTTGAGGAAACCGCCATGTACTAAAACCAAAAATTCGAAGGCATGTGACGTATCTACCAACCCGCACTGGGCCCGCGTGGTGTCTTACGGCCCATTCCCTCTCACCGAGAGGAAGCCTGTGCCCCAGCAGTGGGAACATTATAGGCTAATTATGTTACATCCGTATATTATTATTTAATAGTAGCAACAGTTTGATAAAACCACGAACCACGAACAACTGTAAAACAACGTTTTTTAAATAAAAAAGTTAGCATCGCGATCGTGTTTGCATCCTGTATAAGCTGTCTTGGAAAAACGGGGTGATGAAAAATGAACATTAATTCGAGAAGATTTACAGCATTTTTAGGAGAAACAAATATTTAAAGTTAAACATAATCCATATAATTTATATAGGGTGCCATTACACTATGTCTTCATATTTCCTAAAGAATAAATTACCCTAGTAACAAATTATCGTGTTATATCCCCCATAGACTAATATGGAGCTTTAAACGGCCACCATATGCGACTACTTATATACCTATTGTCTATACTACTGAATCCTGTAGTATAAACCTGCAAGGTTTGTTATACTTACCATGAAAACTCACTCTTGAACTCATTTCGGATAGGATATTCAGTAAAAATCTCAGTTCTACCTTAAACTCATCATAAAAATAACATAGTTTATTGTTTGATGAACAGAAGTTACTTAGGCACAAAAACAAATAAGAAATAGTTATAGTAATAAGAAATAGTTTTCTTTTGGCCAATTAAACCTATACAAAAGGTTTAATTGGCCAAAAAAAAACTAAAAGAAGAAAGCAAGAAGAAAAGAAGGAAGAGAAGAAGAAGAAAGGAAGAAGAAGAGAAAGAAGAGTTGTTCAAGAGAGAAAAGAAGAGTTGTTCAAGAGACAACAGAAGAGTTGTTCAAGAAAGTAAAAGAAGAGTTGTTCAAGAGACAAAAGATGAGTTGTTCTAGAGAGAAAAAAGTTTTGTTCAAGAGAGAAAAGAAGAGTAGTTCAAGAGACAAAAGAAGAGTTCTTCAAGAGACAAAAGAAGAGTTGTTCAAGAGAGAAAAGAAGAGTTGTTCAAGAGAGAAAAGAAGAGTTGTTCATATTGTTTGTTGTTGCCTATGCTAACAAAAAAAAAAAAAATAAGATTGTGTGTCTAAATAAGACTATCCCACTGCTGGGTCAAGGGATCCCCAAAATCCTTCCAGGAACTCTTTTCATAATTTCACATTCTTATTACAATTAGTCATTTATTACTAATTTATTTGTATTGTAACTAATTAATGAAGCAAAAAAAAAGAAGCAAGAAAGCAAAAATAACCACATCACGACGTAACGTGAGTATTTTGTGCGACATAAGCAATGGTTATCAAATTATAGCGTCGGCTCCGTCTAATTCGGAGGTTGGGCTACCCCTCCCCCCGCCGTTAGCCCCCTATCCCCTAACCCCCTTCAGCTCTAAGCTCATTTCCTGTGTGCCGGCTGGTTGTATTAATTTTAAATTAAGTACAGATAGAGCTCCTCGTCGCGTCGATCCGGTGATGTAAACAAAAATCTATGTACCTTCGTAAAGGACTCTGCCCACTGCGTATATAGTTTTATGGATTTGTTTTGCGAACATTCGTTGCGCGAACTTTACGTACCAAAAATTAATTCGTGAAGACTGATACTTAAAGCAAGCGGTCGCTTCGCGTTTTTGCTTCGCAAACGTTCGTTGTGCGAACATTTGTTACGCAACGAACATTCATTCGCGAAACAAACAGTTTCGTGAGTACATGAATCCAAACATGACATACAAATCTGCTCGCGAACGATTGTTCGTTTCGTAAACAAATGCTCACAACGAATGCTTATCAAACAACTTCGAGTAATATTTAAGTCCCACGTAATAAGGCATGTTGCCATTAATCTGGCATGCTTCCTAAGTTTGAAAAATTCGTCTGCTTCATGATGTAAACAACGCAATAATTTGTTAAAATTAATGGCATTGCCATTGCAAGTGTACCTATTACGCTAACCTACAGTACATCCTTAGAAAATGATAAAACAATCGATCGTTTGAGACTTCTTTCTGAATAAATGCGGGTAGCAATACCCCTTAAATTGGATGAACCATTCCTTTTTAAAGGAAACTTATTTTGCGTTGAACTGAGCCAATCGCAGGTCTACATGCCAAGGATCTCTCCTGGGTTCCATCACAATAATTCGCTTTGCGCTTGTCCCACTCCTTGGCAACTGAGTTACGCCAAAGCAAGCAATCCGTTTAGGTTTCCTTGATGTTTGCTTCAGCATTTTAAAATAAATTTTTCAACAGAATTTCTCGAGTAGTATAAGGCAAACATTTATAAGTAGATCAACTAACCTAGGGCAACATTTTCGATGTAAAATTTTATCATTTTTAATGTAAAATTTCTTTTAATTAAAGCAATGAAGCAGTGAACGATTGCGCACCACGCTGGCATCATTCCGAAAGCTTTTGCGATTTTAACTTTACGAGTAAATTGAAAATATATTATTTACGAATTTATCTTCTCATCTTCATCATCATATGCCTTTCCCCAACTATGTTGGGGTCAGCTTTCAGTCTAACTGGATGCAGCTGTTTACCAGTATTTTAATTGACTGGACTTTAAAAGAGACTGTGACCTCTGACTTTGTTTCGGCCTCTCTTTTCAGAGTAGGCAGATAGAAAACGCCGACAGTGTGATTGACGTGTAAAAGTGTTTGTACAGACCTACTTAAAGAAATAAATCATTTATCATTTATTACCTATCAAACCTCCACAACCCAGTTACTGGGAAACACAATATCTCTTGGTAAAAAAATATAACTGACGTCTTCTGTTAGTCTAAAAATAGAACTGGTTTGGACTAACCCTACTAAATAGCATTTTGATTTAATTTCTGCAGCATGAGGAATCGGACGATTCGATTCGTGAGCGGCGATTCATCCACCTCTTTCCATTTCCGATCATTGCGTAGCTTTCATTTGGATGCTTTAACATGTGGATTTCAAAATGGGAAATTCACTTTTATTTTATTTTTTATGTCAGTTTTTCGGTTATGTGGAAACAAAATCTAGTAACACAGTTCTACTTCATTTGTGGATACCAATGGAGGAGAAAGAGCAATAAATATCTACTTTTTTAAGATAATAAGCTTCTATATTTTAGACCTAATGATAAATATGGGAAAAAATGCAGCTGTTTATTTAATACCTCGATACTTCATAATTCATTAATTCTCATGATTTCTTGAAAGTCTTAAGAATCTTCGCCAAAATTATCTAGAAAAGTTTAACAAGATTTAAACCCATTTTTATTTCAGTCAAATGATTTTCTGGTCCCTAACCTAATTATTAATTGTACGATGCTTTTTCAATATTATTATTAATCATTCATGCAAAAATATACAAACATACTGTATTTGATACCCGCACGTAGATTTCCAGTGATCAATTAAAAACACTCAGCCCAAAATAGTCCACTATCTCCGAAACCTGGAATGAAAATATCAACAAGCATGAAAAAAAAGTAGGCTTTAATCCACAATTTCAGTTTTACGCAGCCTAGCGAGGGCTGGCGGCGTCGCAACCGGAAGTGCGCGGAGCGGCAACGCCGCACCGGCATCGATCATGGCTGTAGACACACACAAGCTTGCATGCACAGACACTGGACACACACAAACACGCGTTCTCTCGGAGCCTTGAGGTGTTTGGTTGTTGTTTAAATTATTATTTTTTACCCTCCCTTGATATATGGGGTGAAAGAGATACGAGATAAGATTTGAGCAAATAATAAGATGGTGTTAGATTTGTGTTCACTTTTAGTTAGGAATGTTATGATTTTTACTTTCTGTGATGTTGTTTTCGAAGCGTTATATAGCTTAATAATAATTTTGAGTTTCAAAGTTAATGGCGCCGATTCCCTTGTTCACAAACTAAACTAAATTTAAGTTCAGTGAATCTTTTTCTTTCTATTTCATTATGAAAAGAACAGGAGATAAATATTAGTTTAGTCCTGTCAAATTAAGATACTCCATAGACAAATTAGACGTGAATAAAAACATGGCTGCTAAAAATACGTCGTTTTACGTCAGGCTTTGACTAATTTGACAGAACTAAACTAATATTTATCTTCTGTCGTTTTCTTAATGAAATAGAAAGAGAAAGATGCATCGAACTTAAATTTAGTTTAGTTTGTGAACAAGGGAATCGGCGCCAATATAAGATCCCTCTAATTATATTTAAATTACGATGAGTTAAATCCTTTATTTATATGAGTGAACCAGTCTTTGATAGCACTGTTTACTTATGTTTTTGCCAGCTAAAAAGAGATTATTTTTTCATTGTATGGGAAAATCCGAAGTTGCTCAAAAATAAATATTTTTTCCTACAATTTGTAAGGAATCTTACAGCACTAAAAAACTATAATGCTTCAATAAATGTTTTCTACGACTTCCATCGAGTTGAATGGCTCGTGGCGTGCAATAGGAGAGGCCTATGTCCAGCAGTGGACTGCTGTAAGTTGATGATGATGATGATGAAGACGGCTTGAGTATGCTTGTATGACGATTATGACTCTGATGGTCTGGATTCCTTACAATTTCTATGTCAACATTTTTTAATTAAGAAATCACAACTGAAACGGTTAAATAGAAAAGTGGCTAAGCAATAACAGCCGCACGGGTCGATCGATCAGGTTAAACTACGCTTGCCGCGGTTGGTCCGTGGACGGGTGACCATCTTTACATACCAAGACCCCTCCGTGCCTCGGAAAGCACGTTAAGCTGTTGATCCCGGCTGTCATTCGTGGATCTTTGACAGTCCTTACGGGTCGTCAGAAGCCCGAAAGTCTGACAACCAGTCTTACCACGGGGTATCGTATTACCCAGTAACTTGATTGTGGAGGTCGGATAGGCAGCCGCTCCATGTAAAATACTGATATTCAGCTGCATCCGGTTAGACTGAGATATTTATTTGCTATTTCAGGTTTTGTCCCTAGCAGGAAATATTCACAATGAGCGCTTGTCATCTTCAGTTATTTTAATTACATGTTGTAGATGGTCTAAAAGTAACAAATTAGTATGATAGATATTACCTAAGAAGAAAGGAAGACTTGTGACGAAGCATCTCGTTTTTACACAAAATGGACGGCGGTGCATCGTAAATGAACACGTCGCGTCTCATTTGGGGGAGGCGGAGGTAGCGTTTCAAAAGCCTACAGGCTCGGAAAACGTGGCCTTAATCAAATACAATGAAAATATAATTTGAGTGTCATTTTTGGAAGAAAATGACTAAGATCAGCAAGTTTACAAAGTCAAGAGCAGTGGTGGCCCAGTGGTGAAGGCCGTGACTTAGGGGCCCTAGGTTCGAACCCTGACAGGCGCTTTACTTTGTGTAAATTGTTTCATCACCACTGCTCTCAAAACGGTGAAGGAAAACATCGTGAGGAAACCCGCCTATCTTAGAACCAAAATTCAAAGACATGTGACCAACACATCCACCAACCCGCACTGGGCCCTCGTGGTGGATTATGGCCCACTCCCACTCACCGAGAGGAGGACTGTGTCCCAGCAGTGGGAACATTATAGGCTGATTATGTAAGTTTACAAACTTGACTATACAACGTTAACGCCACTAATTAATTGACACTGACCATCAAACCGGTTTGTAGACATTGGATTCCACAGTTGGCAGATTGTTTGGCTTCCGCGGTACGTGTCATGGATTCGATTTCCGCTCGGCACAAATGTTTGTTTAACCTATGTTGTTCTTGTTTTGCAACAAAGCGTCACGCTTGTATTTGCTGAAGGGTTAGGCAGAGGTGTGCCAATATTAAACCCACATTTCGCCAGTTATGGTTAAGTCCTATGCAATAGGGGTGAAGTCTATTACCATCAACCGGGACCATCATTAATCCTGAATCCGGGGTGCTAATGAAAAATTCCAGATGGAAAAACTCATTAACACTTTAATCGAATCGAAGTCAGGACTTCCTGCTCAGCAGTAGCGGTTCCGACCACTAGCCTGTCGAGACAATGGTTTTATTATATATAGTTTGCCTTTTTGATTTTTTTTTTAATGTAGAGCTTGATCAAGACGCTTTTAAATCACTTTTTTCAAAAAAGAGATGAATAAAACATAGTTTGTAGTTATGGTAAAGGAGGGATCCTTTATCATGACTACAAAGTATGTTTTTCTCGAAAAATCTATGAAAACCAAAGTTATTTCTGCGATTGTAATCGAAAATATCCCATAGGTATTTCAAAAACTAAATGACTTAAATAGCAAATTCACTTGGAAACATCATTATGTTTTCAATTACCCCGCACACTTCTGTTTATTTTTCATCCCTCGGTTACATATTGTTGTATGTGTTGAGTGCCAGCCGTAATTTTATTCCTATTTTACGAGACCATTGTTTATCGATGCGCAGAATACCTTCTTTCCAATTTCCATCGTTAAAGTCTCCGCGTAAAATGGCTGTGTGTCATCCGGACGGACGGACAGACGGACATGACGAAATCACAAGGGTTTTGCCATTTGGGTATGGAACCACAAAAATGATATATAAGCGGCCTTGCGTCATTATATGCTACGGGAACACTAGCTGTTACCCACGTCTGCAATCCAGGATGAAAAGAAGCCAATGTCCTTCATCATCATCATCATCATTTCAGCCGATAGACGTCCACTGCTGGACATAGGCCTCCCCCAAGTGTCGCCACATTGACCGGTGTCCTTCGCCAGGTGCCAAATTTCATTCAAATCTGTTCAGCCGTTTTTACGTGAAAGCGTAACAAACAAACAAACTCACTTTTGTATTTATAATCTTATACATATAATTATATATGTAATTTTATATACAATTTTATATAATGTATATTGTAATTATACATATAATTATATACATATGTATAAGTTACGATTGGATAATCCTTATTTCTATCAATCAATGCTACTCATTTTACATCATGAAGCGCTCTGTCAATTCTCCAAGCTGATCCCCTATTCGTTTTTAATTTTCTAAGTATGGAATAGTGTTATAGATGCCATCAACTCAATAACATATTAGCGGGGGCCGGTTGCCAAAGCCAACCAGACAAAACCTTTACAGTACCTACTCGCACTTTAATTTCTAATATCTATCCACAATACAAAGTAGGAACAGAACGAGGCGTCGGTTATATCGCACGGTAAGGGGACAAAGGGTGATCTATGCCGAAGATAATGGCGTTCCGTATAGAGCAACATCCATTAATGCCACTTGAATACAGAACCCCACTCAATTAGCTTCATAACTTAACGGGGAAAGAAAGAAGGTGGGGTAATTTAAAACTATGGACGTAGGAGTGAATGTATTTTGTCTGTCTCGGGTTTTTTCAAGTGTTGAGGGTAAAACCAAATCACTGGCCCTGTGAAAATGACACTTTTCATCATCATCTGCCTAGCCTTTTCCCAATTTTGTTGGGGTCAGCTTCCAGTAACCGGATGCAGCTGAATACCAGTATTTTACAAGGAGCGACTGCCTACCTGACCTCCTCAACCCAGTTACTGAAACGATACCCCTTGGTAAGACTTTCGAAGCTTCTGACCACCCGTAACGACTGTCAAAGATCCACGAATGACAGCTGGGACCAACGGTTTAACATGCTTTCCGAGGCACGGAGTGTTTTGATTGAAAGTGTGTTACGCAATAGACGTGCTGCAAGAGTATCTTTTCTTTCATACTCTCTTTGTTTTGTGACGACAATACAGACAGCATTGTTCGACTTGCATAATGGCGTAACTGTGACAAGAACATTATGTTGCTTGTTGTTGGCCGAGCGTTCAAAGAGCGTATTGTCTTTGACTTCCACGCATTGTCGATCAAACTGACCGACTTTACAAGCGTAGATACGCTTGTTAGGTACAAGGTCTGGTCAAGGGACTGGTTGACCTGCAAACCAATCTTGGTTTGCAGGTCTGATAAGAGTAATCTGTAACCCCGGGTTGGAATAACCACCGACGACCGCCATGGTCCACGCATAATGGTCCGCTTGAAGGACTAAGTGCGGAAACCAAACCCACAACATAAAACCCCTGTTTTTTTTAATCTAAACTAGTTTACGTCGGTGGCTTCGCTCACGAGGTATATCGATAAAAAATTTGCCCTTCACCTACCAGCCTATATCCTTCACCAGGTTTTAAAGTATTCCCATACAAAATTTCATCAAAATCGGTACAGCCGTTTCGGAGATTAGCCGGAACAAACAGACAGACAAAACATTTTTTGTTAAAATTACCGTATTACTTTCATAGGCATTTAGTAAAAAGCTCTTGTTTTGAAATTAAAAACAGACACTTCAATTTTATTGATTTGTATGTAGTGTATATATGTATAGATAAAAAATTAGGTTTACTTTTAAAACATTGTTAGACGTCGTGAAATTGGGTTTTTGTTTTGTACAGTTTTATAGAAGGCAATATTGAAAAAAATGCATTTATGTATAGTAACGATTTCATTGTAATAACAAGTACCCAATTTCCTGTCCTCACTTGTATCATTTTTGTGTATCTATAGTTTAGACGCAAAATGACTCACATGATCGCGTAGCATTTTGCGCCTTAACCAGGCGGCGCCACGCAACGGAGATCTGAAACACTATTATGATACAAGTGTGTACAAGGCCTGACATAAAAATAATGCTGGCAAACTATGTGCTACGGTGTAGCCCCGTAGCCTTTATTTTCGTAGCACTGTTGCTACGCTTCGTAGCCGTCGAAGGGAGCCTACAATATCGTTCTATTGTCACATTAGAGACTACATTCCTGTCTAGACGTTTGAGTGATTTCGGCATGGAAGCTAAAATGTCTACTTGATTTGTAATTTAGAAAGAGACTTCTTCTTTACCTCTTCATTCTGATAAAAGGCAGACGATTTTGTACCTTAACACTGTATTTCCACATGCAGGAATGCACATTTTAAATGTTCATTTATAATTTTCTTTTAGTTTTTTCTTGCTGGCCCATAGAGTTAAACAACAATAAATGTTATGGTCAATATTTTCGATGGACAGTCGCCATAGATAAAAATATAAAGTACTTTTTGCTCTAAAATAAGGAAGGACATATAGTGACCTGATTGGAGATGTTCTTCACAAGAGTCAGTAATGTAGAACTCGCAACCACCGTGTGTGTACCTATGACCAGAAGACCAATTCTCGTAATACAAAACGTTCAAAATCTAGTCGCAGTCATTTCGGCGACCAACAAATGGGAAATTAGAGGTAGGTATTTGTGACAGATTGAGACTGAGATCAGATTGTGAACGTTCTTAAAATTACGAGAATTGCCCCTCTGACTACTTTATCCTGTTGGGTGGCGACCGAGCCCGGGTCGCGACCGTAACCCCGGCGGCATAAATTATAATAAATCGACCACTGGCATGACTATGTTATGGTGAGCCTACCGATATCATGGCTACTGTACTGAGCCAGCCCAGAGGTTTAGATAAGATTTTGTTGTAATTTTCTAATGTTTCAGCCTACCTATGCTGTAAGCAATATTTGTATTTTTTCTTCAAAATAAGTAAAAAGAAAATCGCCGCTCCATACTTACCAAGAATTACTCGTCATCATTTTCATTATTCAGTATTTTATATTTATACTCGTACATCAATAAATTATTTTTTTATTGTTGCCTTTGTCAAAAATGAGGTATTGATACAACAAGCGGGGACCATGCTGAAATAAATGTTTACGCGCAACAACACCTGAAAAGCATTGTGCCAAAATTCAAAACACAATATGCCTAAACCCAGCCAATTATATGGACAATTATCGAGATGGGAAAAGGCAGGCAATTTATAAAAATAATACAAAAGCGGGCACAAAGGCCACCATTGTTCGGGTCCGAAATTGGAGCGCGAGAATTAATAAAAAAAATACAACATGCGACTGACAAACCAGCCGAAACGAGTGCCAACTTCGATAGGCAATAGGTTTTTAATAAAAACGTTCCTTGCTCTTCGTAAAAAAGGATCGAACGGTTCAATTTTCTCCAAACCGTGTGACGGCGCGGGGCGTTGGGTGCCACAAAGCCTGATTATCGCCGCTCTGCACGTCATTATCTACCGCCCACCGTGTTTATTTTTCTCAGATATGGATTAGCCGGAGTGTTTTGCTATTGGCGGGGTGGTGTGTTGAGGTGAGAGGGGGCGTGTGTGGGCGTGGTCGGGTGAGTCTCCGCCCCCTACGGGCTCCGGAGTCACAGAGTGAGTCGCAGGCCGCGCCGTACGCACGAACATGTGGACCGCGTGAATCATGCTCGATATTAAAAGCTCCGCCGACTATCTGAGTCGGTCGGGCACTTTCACCAACTTCTCTATGTTATTTGCGGGTGAATATTTTATCTTGTATTCCTTTTTTTTTTTCATAATATTTTCTTGTGTTTTGTGCAGTGACACGTGAAGTGTTGTGTGATTTTGGTTTCAAGGTTTGGTCCGGAGTTCGTAAGTACAACGGAACGAATTAATGGTTTTCTAAGTTCGTCGGGATTTTTTACCGACTATGTCGGTCGTAAAGTTACAGGAATTTGTGTTCAGGCTTATAAGAACTGAGATTCTTACTAGACTTAAGCTAATTTCGGAACCTTAGTTAATCATTTTAGTTTTAATCTAAACTAGCTTCTACCATAAGACACCACAATTTACTAAAATAACAGCCACAACTTTATAAAACTTTCCAGTATACGTTTGTAGTTTTGTTTTCAGCAGCCAAAGCATGAAAAGAGTCAGGACTGGTTTTAAATTATTAGGTACCTACATAAATCATCTGCCTAGCCTTTTCCCAACTATGTTGGGGTCGGCATTTAATATCTAAAAATCTAAATTTTTAATTTAGAATCTAAAAAAATCTAAAATTTTAATATCTAAAAAAAAATCTAAAAATAAGGTGAAATATGATGTCCTTGGAATTGAAATAATCTCGGAATAGTAACTAAGTACTATGTTGTTTGTGCTTTTGGTAATTTAAGTAGGTATATCCTTTTCTTATTAGGTTTTTTAACCTTTAGGTGCATTTGATTGAATTACTTCAGACTTCGCTTCAAATTAAAGGAATTCTTTGTCTTTTGCTTTATTAGGTATTATTATTTATTTACCAACCTGCAGAGCGGCACATCCCACTGTCTCTGGGAAGACGGGTTCTCGGGCTGAACCGTGTCCGGGCAAGCCACTTTCCAGGCGTTCACCGCGTCGGTCAAACAAGGCAGAGTCAGGAACCAAGATTCGTGTGGTTAACTTTTCGGTGCTGTGGATCGTTACACTAGAAATTTGCGGACACCGAGCCCACCATAACGAATGGGTAGTGTGGCTTGCATCCACGCGCGGTCTTCCAAAGCCACATTAAACATGGATGTAAGAATATTGCGAATAATATGCTCGATTTGGTTCAAAAGGTTGCTAGTGGATGCTTCCATAAAGAGGAAGAGCCGAGGAAATGCATAAAATTTGAACCGAAACAACAATATCTGATTAGGGTGATAGCCGAATGTAAATTAATTTTAGAAAGTCTATTCTAAATATTGGCCCTGATTCCCTTGTTCACAAACTAAACTAAATTAGAGTTCTGTGCATCTTATTCTTTCTATTTAATTAAGAAAAGGACAGAAGATAAAACAGTAGTTTATTCCTGTCAAATTAAGATACTCCATAGACAAGTTAGACGTGATTAAAAACATGGCTACCAAAAATACGTCAATTTACGTCAGGCGCTGACTAATTTGACAGGACTAAACTAATATTTATCTTCTGTCCTTTTCTAAATTAAATAGAAAGAAAAAGATGCATTGAACTTAAATTTAGTTTAGTCTGTGAACAAGAGAATCGGCGCCATTGTTAAAATGTTTAATTTTTCCGTCGACGAATGGTGAAAAACTGTCTTCTAAAATTGGGGAACCTAAGAGGTGCAATGAACTTTGTTCCAAAACTTTGATGTCTGGGGCTACTAAATTATAATTCTGTATAGTCGATTGTCTGTCAGTATTGTCACAAATGTAAATTTCACATTTTGAGTTGTTCAGGTCAAGGCCGATGGATTGGAACTGCTGCTTTAGGAATTGAAGATCTTTTAGAACGGTGTCAACGTCACCTCCTAGTGTTCCGTCATCTAAATACCACACATTGAATTTTGAATTTAGTTGTTGTATTATGTGATGGATAGCCAAATTGAAAATGACTGGCCCGAGAGGATCACCTTGTTGGCATAATCATTTTGATGGGTGCCTGTAGCACTGCCACATAAAACCATAAATTTCTGGTAACTCCTTACTTCAGCCAACAAAATATCCCCGCTAACAGAGTTGACGGCGTTCTTGACGTCAACCTTGAGGACGACCTCACCTTTACTGGTATTTAAAAAACTATAACGAATTTGTTTTGCACTTATTCACTACGCGAGCTTTTGCTACGTGATCCTTGATAGTGATGTCGTGATGTCTAACTCTTAAAGTGACAGGGTACCTATCTCTCTTAAAGTGACAGGGTACCTATCTCTCCGGTCGCAGTTCTGTTACAGTTAAGTACCTCTAAAAAACCCATGAATTGAGAGGTGAACCAAAAATTCGAGGACATAAGATATCTAGCAACCCTAAGGCCCATTGTACACGTCACGATTTCTTTACGGTGTATAAACCGCGCCGTAGAAAAAGCGTGTCCGTCAACAAGCTTCATAGTGATCCATACAACACTGACGACCGTGCCTACACACGGTGAATAAACCGTAGCTTTTCACGGCAAGAAAAACGTGTGTGTATAAAGGGCCTATCGCACAACACACGGTCGTCTGAAAAATAAAAACCTGCATCACGTCCTTTTACAAAATTCGTAATCTAGAATCTCAATCCTATTGAAAAAGTAAAAAGTTCTGGGGAGGGTGTGCTAAAAAAAACTGGGAGTTTGAATTCGATAGCAGCGTTAACGGAAATAGCCCCGCGACAGCTGTCATTGGCCAACAAAGGAACCTTATATGTTTTGTAAAATCCCAGACATTTGGAATACTCATACCTACTCGATTTAAAATTTTAGTCCAGTACCTACATGCCTTCAATATTTTAATTCGCGATATAATACCGAGATAAATACTGAAAACAAAACGCCACGCTGAATAATCAGTATTAATGAATTTCTGATAGAAGCATTTATTCTGACAAAGATTTTATGCATTATTTTTTAAAATAATTGTTTTTACTATTGACTTTACAATTTATTATCATTTGCTAATTCACGTAACATTAAATTATTTTCACTTGAAATTAATAATTAAAAATCATTATTATTCATAATATTTGCGCGCCGTACGCCGTATGCATGTGGCGAACATGTCTGATATTTTTTTTTTTTTTTGTTATTAAGCGGCACTTTCGTTTTTGTACCTGTACATATGTATGAGCAAATAAATTATATCTTATCTTTAGCAGTTTTTATAATACCTACAATTTTATCTAGGTTTTTTAGACATTGCCAAATTAAATTTATTTCTTTTTAGATGCGTTTGTTGTTATACTCTTACTAATTAAAGTCACACGATGAACCTATTGGTTCTTCAACAATAAAGGAAGTAAGGTAGATGAAGTTAGTTTGTTGGCTGTCTATATAGCCTTTTGGAATATTACGGTCTGTTCTGATACTCAATATAGCCAAGTTATGGACAAGTCCCTGGGCACTTAATCATTGAGTTGTTAAGACTCAACACGGCAAATCTAATCCAATTTTGATGATTTTTTCTAAAGGTTCTAAATTGAATGCTCTAAAACCCTAACGGTTCTAAAATTGACGCAATTATGCTACAATTAGGACCTTTTTTATACTTGAAAGAAATATGTTTTTTTTTCAAGTTTCTGTTGCAACATTTTTCAAAGTCCTCTGTACCTGCAGCCACCCCTCCTCATCTGGTGCAGTCTATCTTCACTATCTAGAAGCTTATTATTTTTCAGTCGTTTTCACGGATAATAGCCTCTTCAGCCTTTAATCACCTGGGCACTTAAATGTCTACTTAGGGGTATTTTGGCACCTTTTGAGGACTGAAAGCCTTAGGGGTAGTTTCCCAGTTTGAAGGGGTTGAAAGCTTTTCAGTGGAGTAGACGATGAGCAGTGACTATCTGCGCCTAATCGTTGGATGTAAACATTTATGTACACTCAGATATAGAAACAAATAATTACAGAAAAGAACAAAAAAATACGTACAGAGCTGATGCAGATGATGATGAGGCTTATTAGGAGCTTAAATAATATTAGAAATATGTATGGTTATGAGAAATTGAATTAAGATTGTGTAAGTAAGTAGTTGATTTTTGAAGATTGTTGCTGAATTGTATAAAACACATTAGCATAAAGAAAAAAGTTTATAGCCGTCTGTTGGCTAATTAAATCGACACTTTCAACCTATTATTGAATAATTCAATACATTAATGAATTTAAAATCGATCAAGAATTTAACTCTTGACCCTAAATGACCTGACGCAGCAGAAATAAGTGGCAATCGCTTTCAAGGCGTTTCGTACTTCTGCAATAACACACCGAATGTGTAACGCAATAAAATTTCTTTTACAATCCAAAGGATTTTCAAAATTCGTCTGCTCGACAACGAATGGCATTGTACTTGTTAGTGTATCACGAAATTAGCGCGCTGGATTGACATTAAGCTCGTTTCGAGATGATAAAAAAGTCAAAAACGTGCCTATATAAAATAATTTTACTCAGGACATGCAGGCGTTTTTAATGTTATGCGAATTTGATCGCATACGGGGAATGTATCACGCATGCGGCCCAATCAGCATGCCACTAAACACGCCCTTACTTATAAATATTAAAACACGTCTTGCGTACAAACCCAATATCTAGGCACTTAGTTTGAAATAAACGTTTTTGGTCTTGATTTTAACTTGAAAACGGTAATACGGTGGTATAGAACACTTTTCCGACGTGAACAACATGGCTGTCCTTTTAAAGAGATTACAGATTCATTTATCATTATCAGAATAAACAGATGAGGATTATATATTAGGGACACTTATAAGGATTCTTGGGCGCTCGAATGTCGTTGACAATGTTGTCCTTACAAAATGGTTGAGCTGGATGGTGCTGATCCACTCGTCACGTTCGTGAACGGGCGCCGTCGGTTGAGACTGGTCAACTATTATATGCCAGGGCTTATTTTTTATTTATATTTTGAATTGTTTCTTAAGTATTTTTTTTTAATTCACACATAGAAGCAACAGAAATAATGTACCCAGGATGTTGTAATATCTTGATCTAAAAGAGTGTCAGACAGCTATGCTGCTGGGAAAGCACTAGGAAGTGGTGAAGGGTGGGCGATTTGGGGGACTGTCTTTTGTAATTTTGACATTCGAAAAGTGCTGTTTCTCAGCCTAATTTGAATAAATGACTTTTGATTTTGATTTTGTCCTTAGAGTTTCTTGTCCATTCTTCTCCATATTTTGGAATGCATCTAGCTTCAACTTTCTGAATAACTGACCGACACTTTGACAATTCAAAAATACCTGTGTGCCTTTGAGTTTGAGTTTGAATGTTTTGTGATATGTCACTTGAAATGTATTTATAAAACAAGATGGCGGCGTTCGTTTCGATGTTGAAATCGCGCCAACATCATGCTGTAGGTACATTATAAACATATTTTCATGAGTTTGTGGTCTACCGACACATTGACGGCAAATATGCGACGGAAACTCGCTTACGACACATCAGACCGTAATTATATAGCGTAAATTGGGCTGGTGTAGTATTAAAAAACAAAATTAGGTATTTGAGCTAGACGTTTTCAGAAATATAACACTCAACAATGTTAACAATGTTATATCCATTTATGCTTCTTGTTAGACTGGTTATCGCTGGCACACAAGGGAGGATTGACGAAGAGCATTGTTAAGGGCGAATTTCACTCATCTAAACCGCGTTCAAGAAGGCTAGTGTCACCACTCCACAGCAATGATGACACTGACCGTTTTTGAACGCGGATTTTAGATGTGTTGGTTAATTAAACTCGAACTCAAATTGACGTTCACATAATGTTTGTTAAAATATGTGTGTCGGGTGTGTGTGTCGTGTGTTTAAAATAAATTTAAACAAAACAACATCAATAACGTTTTGTTACCGCTGAGTCTGCGATACAGTTTCACCTAAGTTGAATAGTCTTGCAGTCCAAGACGTCCACTGGACATAGGCTTCCCCCAAGCACCGCCACTTGGAACGGTTCTTGCACTCACTTTAATATGGGGCAGACACTAGATGTTTGTAGTAAAAGCACCGAATGGAAAATAAGCTTTCAACTTCGACGTTTGATGCACCTGATATACTAAAGGCGGCAGATAGGATTCTTTCCGTCTGGCTTCGAACTTACGACCTACAATTCTTAAGTCGCGGCCGTTATCATTAGGTCACGACTGCTCATCTTACCTGCTACGTAATGCAGCCTAGTCTGTAATTAATTCAGTTGTAACCCACCGTTCTGTCCACTTCACGTCACCTCACGTTCGACAAACCCTTACATTACGTACGTAAGGTGCCTAAAATATGTCAGGTTTTACGATGGTAAACCAACTTCAACTAAAATGTCTTAACTGAAACGTTTTGTGTTTTTTTCCAGATGCCTCATACAAAAGTACTTGGTCTACACACGCCACGTCACAGGGTTCACAAGGTAATAACCTTTTAAACTATTATTTTTGTACTTTAGTAAGAACAGCTTCATTTTGACTTGCCGCCGCCGCGCCGTCGGCATGGAACACGTGTCTAATTAAAATGACGTTGAACGCGTGTTATTTTTAATGTTTTGCAATGTTATGTTGAAAAGGAACATTTTTGTTGTAAAATAACAAGTATAGCAGTCTGTGTTTTTGACGTCGTAACTACATACTCGTAGTAATGCTTCGGGAATTTAGGTTATTTTTTTTCGTTCGTAGCAAAACTGTTCTTTCAACTAAATAGTACTTACTTATCTACTTATAATGTAATTATTTATAGATTTTCTTAGTGTAAGTCAGTGCTATTTGTTTTTTGGGAAATCGATTATTCTTTGATAAATTAATTAATTAAGTTCGATCCGACTGTTCTGCCTCTTTTTGTAATTGCGTAACACACTATCAGTAACAATGGCTTTCATTTTGACAGTTCAACGACATTCGTTGCGCTATTTACGTTGTTGAGCAGAATTTTTTTTCGAATATATGAAGCAATGGATTAGCCATGTCCTTCAAAATTATTCAGATTGAGATATATAGTGTGTTACGCAATTAGGGCGCTGGCTATCTTATAATTTGTCGTAACCATATACACTGTATACGTCGTGTAAAGCCAATAATCTATGACCAATATGTATATAAAGCTTATTACCAATTAATAGTCCTATCAGTGATAACAGCTTGATCCCAGAACAATATGTCAGTACTGTGGTCAGTACCATTGATAGATTCCTGCCTACCAGGTTGCGTCCGGTTATTTTAATATGACGTGTCGGATATACATATTCCCTGTTACGGTGGCATGTCGGACAGAATAGATGTCCTCGGCACATTTATTTCTAATTTAACACTACTTATTGATGAACAGCATAATATTGGTGCAGCTTATCGCAAATAAAATCATGACACCTGCCCCAATTCTGCCTGAAACCACGGGGTTTATGACAACTCATATCCGTTTGTGATCGGATGCCAAATGACGCTGCTTTGTATGACATGTCATCATCAGGTGTCATCAGATAAGAAATATAATTGGACGCGTGTGAGGACTTGTGTTAAGTTATACCTCGCGTGCTGTGATAATAATTAATTGAAATGAAATAAAATTGTTAATTCTGTAAATTGGATATAGGAATCATGTTTACACGTCATATTACAAAAAAAAATAAGCTAAACGGAGTCGACATTTCCTGCCTGACTACCTCTGAGAAGAAATGGAGAAACAAACTCAGGGATCACAGCCTCTTTTAAAGTCCAGACATAATCTTGGTCAGAATTGGGAATGCTTGGAACGTTGTTGGTACTTTTCAGAAGTTCGACGTCATTATAGTGCGATATAATGACGTAAACGTAAGGTAGGACGCCCTTAGGCTAGGTGGAGTGACGATCTTCGCAGGATGGCTGGTAGCAGCTGGATGAGAGTTGCCGAAAATCGAGTTGAATGGCGTGCAATAGGAGAGGCCTATGTCCAGCAGTGGACTGCTATAGGCTGATGATGATGATGATGATAGTGCGATATGGTGAGATAGGTTATAATTATAACTAGCTTCTGCCGGCGGCTTCGCCCGCGTGGATGTCGGAGATTGTCCCACGGTAACGTGTTATCGGAACAAAAAGTAGTCTATATGTCAAAATCGGTCCAGCCATTCCAGAGATTAGCCGAAAGAAACAGACAGACGGACAGACAGACCGACAAACATTAAAAAAATGATTATTTGTTATAAATAAGTAGGGTACATACTTTCATATGCATTTAGTAAAAACCTGTTATTTTGACATTACAAACAGATATTTCAATGTTATTTATTTGTATAGATGGGATATTTTTAGTGATTTCTTGATTCAGATCAGCATAATGTTGAGTATGATGAACGCCACCCATTGTGGTATAGTAATTTTACCTACATATAAATTATTGTGTACAAATTATTATAAAACATACATACATTTTTAAAAGAGTAACGGTGGAGTTTCTTGCCCATTCTTCTCCATACAAAACTTCCTTTTGGAAGGGGCGACTAAAATCAATTATTTTTTTTTGTGAATTTTGACGTTCAAAAGTGACTATTTGAAATAAATTATTTGACTTTGCCATTTTGAATAATTGTGATAAGCTTTTATCAATTGCCTATTGCCCACAAAGTATCCATATGCTTCGCATTTGTTAGGGTTCCGTAGCCCTGTAACCAACAAATCTAGCCAATATGACGTATCCGTGTCATTTCACGCGCAAAAATCAAAACAATGGGCCCCTAAAATGTTGCATGCGAGCGTTCAGCGGAGCGTAGCCGCGCGTGGCCGCCGCGTGGCTTGACAATACAGACTTAATTCTTTGATTGACACTTACAATATTTCGATAACTGATGCAATATTTTGATGATTATCACTCTAGTGCGGCTCCCGCCGTATTATCGCGAGCACGGCTCGGTTCGTTCATGTTGATTGACTTCTGAATGCAAAATTTAATGTATTGTTTACATGTTGAGTGGAACGTAGTGTGATGTCACTTTAGCGGCGTTAAATTATCAGATTTGTAGTACCTATGTTTTACGAAGTTTAATTCGGTACTTTTTTTTTATCAAATAACTAAAAAATATGGTGTTATAAAACATGCCAATACTTTTCTTCGATGTTTGAGTTGATTGTTAAGGAAATATACTCGTAGCACAAAACAGAAGGCAATTTAACCATAACCTACATACTCTGCAAGATTATGGAGCGTGTGTTGAACTCGCGCCTCACGGCATACCTGGAAGGTAACGAACTCCTCAGTGACCGTCAGTACGGGTTTCGCCGCAATCGGTCTACTGGGGACCTACTAGTGTATGCCACTCACTTGTGGGGCGAGGCCCTCGAGGGGAATGGTGAAGCGATTGCCGTCTCCTTAGACATCTCGAAGGCCTTCGACAGGGTATGTCACGCTAGCCTTAAGAGTAAGCTTCCAGTGTACGGCATTTCCCCTGGTCTGACGGACTGGGTAAAAGACTTCCTGAGTGAATGGTCTCTCCGAGTTATTGTCGACGGATGCTCATCGGAGCCCATGACGAGTAATGCCGGTGTTCCTCAGGGGTCTGTTTTATCTGCAACTCTATTCCTGCTGCACATCAACGATCTGCTGATGCCCGGAATCTATGGGTATGCAGATGACAGCACAGTTGTAGAGAGATACCTGCCGAGTGCTCGGACTTGTAAGGAAGTAATCCGGTCCGAAAGAGAGGCTATGGTAGAGCGTACGAATGTCGCATTTCAGGCAGTCTCCAAATGGGGCGAAGTCAACCTTGTGGGATTCAACGCCGCCAAAACACAAGCATCCAAAGCCAAGATGGCTGCTAGGAAACTTGGCGTTCTTGCAAAGGTCCGGCGGTACTAATGTTATACAAAGCGCAGGTCCGATCGTGTGTTGAGTACTGCAGCCACATATGGGCTGGTGCTGCAAAATGCCATCTAGCAGCTTTGGACTCAGTGGAGAGGCGTGCGCTAATTGGTGATCCAGATTTGGTTAACACCAATCTACAAAGCCTGGAGCACAGGCGTAGGGTAGCCAGCCTTTCGGTATTCTACAGGATGCATTTTGGAGAGTGTGCGCGGGAATTACATAACTTAATTCCGCCATCACCGTTCCATCATTGGACAACCCGTCATACGGCGAATTTCCACCCTTACGTTGTTGACACCGCTACGATCCGGACGAAGCGTTTCGCGTCGTTGTTTATACCGCGTACATCGAAGGACTGGAAAAATTTGCCTGCAGCGGTCTTCCCGTCCGATTATAATTTAAGTGTCTTCAAGGCTAGAGTGAATAGGCTCATAATAAATTAGTGCGCTTCACCATCTACGATTGCATTTGCACTGCTTTCCATCAGACGGGATCGCAGTCAAGTACTAGTTTATAATATAAAAAAAAATGTAATAGTAAAGAATTACCCCTTTATTAATAAACGTTGCATAAAGTTAAGTATTGATTAGGGTTAAGTAATATATGACATAATTACAAAATCTCTAATATTTACAAGATATAACAACTGAATCTATCATTTTATTTGATATAATGATCAGTTAATATAATAAACGATTGATATAATTTTAAAGTAACTAATTTATAAAAGCATAACATAAATTGAATATAAAATCGTTTGATATACCACTCAAAAGACATAAAACCTACTTAGTCTAATATGATAAAACGCCTAGCAAAAAACACAAAGCAAAATTTCATTTTTTTTTTTAATTTTTGATATTTGACAGTCAATCAATCGAAACATGAATCATTATAAAACAGTTGATTGTGAACATATGTGGTTTTTATTTCCCTGTAAAAAACATGCAAACAAGCATACACCATGCATGCAGCAGGCATGCAAACAAGCATACACAATACATGCAGCATGCAAGCAAGCATGCAGCATGCAAGCAAGCATGCAGCATGAAAGCAAGCATGCAGGATGCAAGCAAGCATGCAACATGTAGCAGGCATGGTTTCTGTCACGGCACCGGCGCTGCGGGGCTCCGGCGGTTCCATGCGAGCTTATCGTCGCAGATGTGTTTCACGCTCACCACCGCGGCTTCGGTTTGCTGGCCAGCTTTGCCGGCCAGCCTCAGCCGCGGCGGCGAGTGTTACCTACTCCTCAGCTCGTGGGCCGCCTCGCTCCTCCGCGCCAACGCGATTTTAAATAACACTCTAGGGGTAGGGCAGACAAGACTACGTGGAGTCGGTTTTGCAGCGATTCCTTTCTGTCACGCCGCTCCCGCAGCACGCTCGCTTCACTCGTTCGCCTACGCGCGTTAATGGTCACTGTTCTAACCAAACCTAACCCAAATGATTCACCAACATAGAGGGGACCTGGCACTCTGCTCCGCTCCCGCCTTAACCTTCTAACCTAATATTATCCAGCTGAGTCGGTTTGCTTTGAATTAGGGTGTTAACCATAAAAATGATAATTATATATTTTAAACAGTAGGCCTAATTAAATGATTTTCGAATAGATAAACGTTATATCCAATAACATTATACGAAATAAGTTTTAGAGTATACAAATGTTATATCTAAAGAAATTGTATCAACAGTTGGTATAACTCACGTTTATTATATTTTGTGAACGTTATTGAAATGAAAATATACCAAATAACTTTATATGATATGAGACGCCCATTGATTAAGTAACGAACGAACGAACGTCACTTAACTTTAATCAACGTATATGTAAGCTTTATAACTTTCCAAAATATATGTAGGTAGGTACATATTAAATAGCACAGTATTGTTTCTTGATGACTGCTACACACCGCAGCACGCGACGGCTACACCCCTTACATCGTGTGCTAAACTATTTGGTTACACCCTGGGGAATACCTTTATAGCGAACATAAATACCTATTACATTAGCGTTTCAAATACGTTTAAACAATAAAACTCAAGTAAATCACACATCACATCACAACATCACGCCTTGTTTCCTCGAAGGGTTGGCCAGAGGTGTACCTATAGTAGGTACACCCACATTTCGCCAGTTATGTTTAACTCCCGTGTAACAGGGGGCGAGCCTATTGCCATCAACCGGGCACTGATCCAGACTCCGGGCTGCTACTGAGAAATTCCAGATAGAAAATCTCTTTGCCCGACCTGGGATACGAAGCCAGGACCTCATGCTCAGCAGCCCTTGCGACGACCAACGAGGCAGTTCGAGTAAATCGTTTTGAATTATATCAAAACTATAATTTTTGTAATCTATCATCCTATCTTATATTAAAATTTTGGTTTTAAGAAAGGATGTTTGTGCCTTACTTTGGTCCTCAAGCTGATCGGAAAAGCTTAATGAGGTTTAAAAAAAACCAGCTTTGTTGTAGATCGTCGCTGTCGGAGTGTCACTCTTATACACACATAAATACATACAGACATGTGTGACAGATTCTCAAAATTGTACTTATATACACATAGTTAGTAAAGGTAGTTAGTAAAGGAACCCAAACATCCAATTTAATTACTGATGACAAATTGACACAAACTGAACAAAGATCGAGAGCAACATCACAAGTATGTAACATTGCCGGCGAAAAAACATCAGGCGCTACGTATGTACCTAGACATAAACACAAATTATCTGTTATAAGCAGTAACTGCACGAAGGGCATGCTCCCTGTGATCGAGGAAGTTTTCTCAAGGTATTTTAACTTTTGCCATTACTTATTGCCAAATATCACCACAACAGGATTCCTGAATAATATTGAATGTAAATTAAAAGACTTTACGATGAACGATTACTGCCTTCTATTCATTGGAGATAATGATCTGATCAATGGAGAATATTTGAATATACTTGACAATTTAAGGAACTTGATGAAAAATATCAATCACACAAACATTATTATCTGCACTCCGACGTACAAAATCGGTGCCTTAATCCACAATTATAAAGTCGAGTTATTTAATGACCTACTATGCCTAGACATAAAAAATAATCAATACGCATATTTCTATGACAGTAATAGCACACTATCACTTGAAATGTTTTCCTGCAGTTCAGGAAAAGTGAATAAATACGGATGGAGGAAAATCTTTGAACAGATCCTTTACAACATATTGATAGACTACAGATTATTCTGCCATCAGGTCGTTTTGACAAACGACAACACTGATAACACGCCGCCAATCGCAGAGAGCGTGACTGAAGACATACCAACAACAACACGAGAACAGTTATTTCTATTATAAATACATGTACATTATGCATCAAAACATTGCTGGACTTCTTAATAAAGCCGATATGTTGACGCTACACTTACAAGAGTTACAAGCTAAAACACAGAAACTAGATATAGATGTGTTATGCATCACTGAACATTTCGTAACCTCAGGACAGGAATCACTAATTAACGTACCAAACTATAAGTTGGCATCGTGTTATTCAAGAAAAAAGAAGCGAGGCGGAGCATGTATCCTTATTAAAAACAATCTTGAATTTAAAGTGCTACACAACACGACTTCTATTATCGGTGTTTTTGAATATTGCGCGATAGAATTAAGTCAGCAGGGATTAATAGTCGTTTGTATATATAGACCACCAAACATGTCTTGTATTCATATGTTTTTTGAACATCTAGATACCTTATTAAGAAAATTATGTACGAAAACAAATAGAAAAATTGTAGTATGCGGTGACTTCAATATCAACACACTGAAAAGAAATAATGTTACTTTGGATTTTGAAAATTTGTTATTGAATTGTAATCTAAAGCTAATAATCAATCAACCAACCAGACCAAAAAGTGGCACATGTTTGGATAATTTTGCACACAATCCCAAACTAAGGTGTACGAGTGAAGTAGTCGACTTTGGCTTATCTGATCATACTGCTCAAATTTTAAAGATACCGGTAAATAAAGCATGTACAATAAATAGTTGGCGAGTACAAAAACGTGACTTATCCAGAGAGAATTTAATATTATTTAAAAAGCACCTTCTATGCCTATCCTTTTCGGAAGTATTTGAAATAGATAATCCTAATGAGGCATACAATAACTTTATTGATCTCTTTGGTTTACTATACGACTTGTGCTTCCCTATTCAATTAAAAAAATTAAAAACTGATAAAAAAGTTAAATGGTTATCGCGCGGAATTCGATTATGTTGCAGAAAACAACGAAATATGCTATGGCAATACAGAAAAAGTCCTTCAATTGAGAACAAATCTAAATTTCGAAACTATGCACGGAAACTAAAAAAGATTATAAAACTAACTCAAAAATCCCAAAATAATTATTTAATAAATAGTTCAGTAAATAAATCAAAAGCATCATGGCAAATAATTAATAATAAAAACAATTCAATAAAAGAACCGATTATGCAAATTAATAGTGGACATAAACTAATAAAAGACCCAAAGCAAATTGCGGAATCATTTAATAATTTTTTTGTTGACCAAGTACATGATGTATCAAGTAATTGTAAGGGGAGAACAGCTGAAATTCCCAAAACCCGAAATTCTTTATTTATGCAGCCGGTAGTACCTCAAGATATAACACGAGTGATAAACAATCTAAAAAACAAAAAAAGTGTCGGATTTGACGGTATTTCAACAGTTGTAGTCAAATTTGTCTCTGATATTATTGCATCGCCACTAAGCCATATATTTAATGTCTGTATAAGCACTGGTATATTCCCTGATAAATTAAAAACCGTGATCATAAAACCAGTACACAAAAAGAATGATAAGGAAGACATTTCCAACTACAGACCAGTAGCACTGATTTCAATATTTTCTAAGATATTTGAAAAAATAATATACGAATCTATTTACACTTTTCTAATTAAAAATGACATTTTATGCGAAGAACAAAAGGGCTTTCGTAAAAATAAAAATATCAACATGGCTATTTTTGACCTCTTAAAGGTAATTATGACTAATATGGATAAAAAGAACCCAATATGTACAATTTTCACAGACATGACTAAGGCGTTCGATTTCGTAAAACATGACACTCTTTTAACCAAACTTAACGACTACGGCATAAGAGGGAATGTTTTAAAACTCATTCAGTCATATCTGAAGAATAGAAAACAATACACTGAGATTTCGAGGATCTGTACAAAAACAAAGCGTGAACTAAAATATCGATCAAACTGTAGGGTAATAGAATTCGGAGTTCCACAGGGCAGTGTTCTTGGCCCATTGCTATTTTTACTATATATCAATGACCTGCCTCGTAATGTTCAGCACCCTATGACACTATTTGCTGATGATAGCACTGCTATAGTTGAATGTGTGAATGACGGGAACTATGAAGATGAAATAAACAGCACTCTTGCAACTATAATAAATTGGCTTAATGAAAATAATTTGGTCATAAATATACAAAAAACTAAAGTCATGCATTTTCACCAGAGGGTACAGCCAAAGAAAGTAATTACTAAATATAAAGGACAAAACGTAGACACAACCTCAGTGACAAAATTCTTGGGAGTGTATATTGACGACAAATTGACATGGAAATCTCATGCTGAAGATGTGTGCCGTAAACTAAGTAAATTATCCTACGTACTATATAATCTCTCAAATAAAGTAAACATAGACACATTAGTAATAGCATATCATGGATTAGTTGCGTCGTTGCTGAGATACGGCATCATATTTTGGGGCAACTGCGGTGAAAAAGAAAGAATATTTAGAGCCCAAAAACGATGCCTTAGATCAATGACAGGCCTAAAGTCCACCGAAAGTTGTCAACCTGTATTTAAGTCCCTAAAAATTCTGACATTACCTAGTTTATATATCTTAGAAGTTGCCATTTTCGTTACATTAAATAAACACTTATTTACCTCTATGGTTGATATAAGACAACGCACAATACCAATGAGATCGCAGTATAAAAACAAATTGCACACAGGAGGTCATAAAACAGCTTTATTAAAAAATAACATACTTTCCATGGGACCGCTAATATATAATAAATTGCCTGAAAGTCTGAAAGATCTACCAATAAACTTGTTTCAGAAACGATTAACTAGACTATTGCTAGAGAAATGCTTTTACACAATTAAAGAATTCTTAGATGACAAAAGTATATAGTAAGATTTTGAATGATTACAATATAATTAATTATGGCTATTTCTAATAAAATTATGATTATATCGACATTTTTACATATTTTGACATCAAATACATCTATGACATTGCTTATTTGACTCTATTATGACATGTTCTTCATTGTATACGAATGTTTTATATTATTATTAATTGTATTGGTTTTATATAAAATTTAAATTCAAATGTAAATTTTTGCATGCCGTAAGGCAAAATGTATCGGGACAATTCACTACCTATTATTCGAACTTATATGTATACCTACATTATCAGCAAATAAATGTTTTCTTTCTTTCTTTCTTTCTTTCATAAATACATACAGACATGTGTTGACAGATTCTCAAAACTGTACTTAAAAGTCCATCCCCCTTATTATAAAACTTTAGATAAGGTTTATACCACCGAGCCAGTTATTGAATTAAGAACCTAATTGTTATAGAAATGCAGTTCTTTATACAAAAATGACGGCCTGCTTCCGGCTGGTGCTAAGATGTCATTTTAGTATTAATAATACTAAAATGACAACTCTGTGCCTGAATCAAAATAAACTTCGAAATACTAATACTGTCTTAAAGGTTTAGGCTATAACTAAAGTTGTATTTCGCTTTGTAACAAGAACGCATGTGCCTTCATAAGGCTTATTAACGGGTTTAGTTCAAGTAGCAATTTATGTGTCCAATATAGACAGCTTGTCATTGTAAAGTGTCACGTCCAGACATCAAAGGATTTGAACCACTTATTATCAAATGCATCAAAAGTAAAACAGCTTTTACAATCGCGTGCTGTACCTACCTACCATAAAGTGTTAAATTACTACTGTCAATATCGATTGCTTGACTCCGTCGCGGCGTAGCGAGTGATCGCGTTTTGTCGCGTCGGGTCGCGTCACTCCGTCGTCGGTCACAATGGCCCCAAATGATTCAGCCGCGCCCAAGGGCCCGATTACGTTTACCTACTTGACACGGTACAGGGAGCGATACTTATTATTACAATTAACTGCATTATTTTGATCGCTTTTCTTTTGTTTAGTTCGGATGTAAATACGTGCTAAATGTTAGTTGTTATTCAAATAACTGAAATATCAATGAAATGAAATGTTTATTCATGTTACAAGTAGAATTTTTAAGACACTTACGTCAATATTTTAGAACTAGATGGCGTGATATATACTCATCACCCACAGTCATCCTTCACCCATTGTTGTTGTTGTAGTTGTAGTTGACATCTAGTCTTCCAGTCCTTGGACGCCACTCTGTCACAGCCTTACGCCACCTGTCCTGATTGCGCCTTGCCAGGTGTCCTGCCCAACTCCATTAGAGTTCCATATTAAGCTTTCCGATATCGAAGACCTCCGTAAGTCTTTGTATCTCAACGTATCGAACTCGGTATATAAGACTGATGCTAAGCATGAAGTGTTTATGGCTCTCTGTGCTACTCTCAGCCTGTACACAGCCGTCATGGTGGGCAGAACACACTGTTTATAAAGACGGGAGTTCAGACAGTGTTTTTTTTACATACATATTTACTATGACTCCCAAAAACTTCATTACTGTCCAAAAAGTGAAATAATTGATTAGTTTAAAGCGTAAAACTTTAAAATATTGAGCTGTGTAGTTACAATGTCCTAATAGCTTTAAATTGACGTTCCATCATAGTTAGCACAGTGACGATTATTTAACTATTACCGTCCCCTCTCTATTTGGCCCCTAAAACTGAACTTTAACCCACAGGCTACTAAATGTTAACAATTAACGCCCCGGAGTTAATCACTAACGCTTTTGATTTGTTTTACTTACATTAAACGTTCATCAGGGATTTAGGCAACTAAGTTGGAGGTACTAATTGTATTGTGCACCGTCTGTCTCAACTATAATATTATATTATAAAGCGTAACAGCGTTGTTAATTACTCATTCACGCTAAAACGCTACACCATGGCCTGGATTTTGGACATCAGGGACTTTTTGTCACGATATTCCCACGGGATCGAGACATATGCGGATGACACCGAGGGCGCAGTTAGTATAATAACGGTTTAGGTATGAGGTGTTTATGTAAAACAAGCGTGTGCATACATCACAGTAAATAATAGCGATTTAGGTACGTACTTACTCCAAGTATTTCATGTATAAGATAAGTAAATGCTAGTAGAACGATTCGCAACCGATACTAAGATTTACATTTTGGACTGCGCCTGGTCGCTCGACCTTTGGACTCTTTCATAGTGGTGACCTCGCTAACTGCCTATGCGGGCTATGCTTGGTTGGCCAAGCAGTCAAGTACATGGAAGCTCATAAAAACGTTACTAATATTAGAGGGACCAGACCAAACTTGACAAAGAGACACTCTACCAGCGATAACGATAACCTACGAGTATAACCGAAAAGCATATGCCAATCTTGTAATTATTGTAGAAACACTGAATCACTTTGAAAGTGATTGCTGCTCTAGTATCTGGCCCACGCGAACATTCGGTGAATTGACTGAATAGACGTTGCGTCCAACAGGACTAGGCGACCAAGAATATGATAGTAGATAAATTATCATAATGTTAGGACATATAGACCTGATACGACCAATGGTGTTGGTAGTAGTACTCGTAAGCTGTCATTTACAAGAGTTGCATGAAGTGCGTGCTGTGGTAGGCGATGCACAGAATCAGTGTCGGGTTGACCGAAGTGTGGTTAAAATAAAAGTAAGTTGGTAATCCTTTCTTCTGTAGACAGGGTCTAGTAATCTTCCTCTATCAGAACTGAAATGGTGACAATTCATCACGATCCTCCGTTTTCTTGGTAAAAATCCAAGAAAGTCAATCCAGTCTGTTATAGGTTTTTAATTATTTATTAAAGATTACTACTTATTTCTATGATATAAATAGCCGGTTTCAATATATTTTGCATGTGGAAAAATCCACTCTAAGAGTGCAGAGATTAAAAGTGTTCATTAGTCAAATCGCTAAATCTGCATTTTTAAATCAGCATCAGAATAAAAATCACAAATCATCCTATTCGAAACACAGAAATTCAGTTTAAAAACGAACCTATATTTTAAGTCTGGAGTTTGCACGTCAACGAGAACCGGCGAGCGCCGGCGAAAATTAGCTAAAAGTGGCTTTCTTCACCGTCATCTATACTCCTCGCTCTTACTAAGCGAACAATGGGTGAGAGCGGGACAGGAGATGCAGGAAAAACCGCTTCAGGCACCAGGAGGGAAGCGGTGAGCACCCTATTGTTTTGCACTCCCTGAAGCGCGAATCGTTTGTAGTTATACGGGTGTACAAGAATTGTAATTTAGAACGAAAATTTTGCGCTTATGTATTGGGATACGTGGCAATATATAGTTTTGGTTACAGTTAAAAAGACGATCGAATCGAATAAAGATTTTGCCTTGAATCTACTTTTTACCAACAATTTTTATTACTCAAAATATCTTTTTGTGTTTTGCTAATCTAATACAATGACTTACGTATGTATAATATAATATCTGTGCATCAATTTTATCGACTTTGTAAGCAGAAATAAGCTTGTTTATTCAGAGAGATAGATTGCACATTAATTATAAAACTAGATTAAAGTTTATTCAGGACCTGCTATTCCATTACCTTTGAAAATTGATTCGTTGTGGAATTGTCAGACGAGAATTTAAATTAATTTCAATATCTTAAATATTTTAACAATGATGAGATGTTGAATGATGTTGTTTTAAGGTACACAATATAATTTGTTTGTTGTAAATTATTCGATAAATTTGTCTGTAAATTAAAATAATAATCAAGTAAATAACAACTAACACCTAATTAATTAATAAAAATAACAACATTATATCCTAACTCAACTAAAACTAAAATATAGCGTCGAAAAATTCATCATGGATGAATTTGATTTGATTTGAGACTGGCAGCATTGCCACGTTGTATGGCAATGCTTAGCCTCTGGCCAAGGTAAAAGCCAACCCTTGTGTCACGGGGAGTGTCAACCAGCAGTTTCGAAATTTCCTTAAAAATGTCTTTCGTTGTAAATAGGATGGTTCTAACTTCCACGTGGTTTACACAGTGCGAGCATAAATATATTCTCATGGACAGCTCGGCAATAATATCTGAGGGGCAATTCTCATAATTTTAAGAACGTTCACAGTCTGATCTCAGTCTCAATCTGTCAAAAATACGTTTTCAATAAGTTTTTGACATTTGTTTGTCGCCGAGATGAGACTGCGACTAGATTTTGAACGTTTTAAATTACGGGAATTGACCTTCTGATTACATGATTCACGTCAAGATGACAGCAAATATATGAGATCTTATTTTGCGGAAGGTTTTTATGCCGTACAATACGTGACATCGAAGTAAGACCAAAACTATCTGACGAGACATGCGACGTCAAAATATAGGATGCTGCTTCGGCGTCAAAAAGATGTGTCACCTCTTAGAATGCAATAATATCGGTTACGCCGAGCGTTATAATTATCAGTCTAGTCAGTTGAATATAGAAAAGTGTGATACCTCGTTGAGATCAAAAATAACAGTTACGACATGCAATAGAAAATAATACAGCACTCTCTTCTTCTTTTCAGTTGGGTTCTGTAGGTGGCCACATTAATAGCGACAGTAGCGTTCATTAGATTTCTCAAACTTGCAGGTGTATGGACACTTGGGGCACTCTAGCAGTCATGTTACGGACAGGGCTACCGCTCTCGCATTGGATGTCGTATTTGTTGTTGTTGGTTATGGTGTTGTTAATTAAACCCATATAACCAGAAGTATTATCGTCTACTATAGTAGAGTAGTATATTAATGGCTACCTAGTCATTTCCCACCCGCGTTGGGATCGTCTTTAAGTCTAACCGAATGCGGCTGAATACAAGTATTTTACGTTTCCGAGGCAAGGCCAGTCCTAGCACCTTGCTCCTTGGGTGAATACCCACCTTGGAGATCGACCCGTGCGGCGATTATCACTTAGGCAAGAGCACTATAAAAGTATATGCCATTCAAATATTCATACAAATCACGTCTCTTTAAACAGGACTTCTATCAGTCGCCACAACAGACGACACGAATCATTTTATTATCTGTTGAGTTGAAAATTCAGCTCTCAAAGAATTTCATTACGCGCGCGTCCAAACAAATAGTTTTGACACGAGCCTTTGATGCTGTGTAATGAGTTATCTAATCTGCGGTCCTCGCAGCAATCCCAGCGGTCTTATTTAAATTGTTTTTAGTGTATGTTTTGACAATGGGGCGTTTGGTGTTTGTAATCCGGTGGTGCGAAGTTTTGGGGGACTCGAAGTGCCTGCTTTTGAAGTTATTGCTTTGGCTTATTTATTCATACTTGTACCTAAATGTGTAGGTGATAGGGCAAAGTTGTTAAATATGAGTCTTTAGTAATGAAAAAGTACGTACACTTCTTATCATATTTTAACTTTTATATACGTTCTACTTTGCCTAAGTTGTACTACTGTCAGAATTATTAAAATAGTTAACAATGTAACTCATCAAATTGTTAACGGCAAATAGCCGTTTAAAATCCGTTATGTTGAGACAGATACTTTTCTTAGGCACCCACAACTTTCTAGTTTCAATTTCGAGATGCACATCATAACAAAAAAACAGACACATACTTCTATTCGTGGAACACGTATCTGTTAGAAAATTAAAGCCGACCGCAATTTTGTAAAATACCTACTCAGTAGCGACTGCCAAATTACTTGTAAACATTTTACAGACAAATATGGTATTCTATATTATACGCATTCTATTACTTCTTCAATCACTGAAACAATCGCCAATCAATACAAAATGAACGACAAAAGAACGACAAATTACCGTTTTTTTTTCAATCTTCGAACTCAGTCGGAGCCATAACGTTATTATTGTGGAGCAAAACAATGAACCGGTAACTCAGGGGATTTTAAACCTTATTAACTCTCCCTTTTTTGCGATTATGAACAAAGTCGTTTGCTACGGAGTTAGGGTACGTTTTGTCAATCGATTAAAAGTAAAGGCAATGATTGGTTTATTATTTCGCCAGTTGTTAAAATGAAAATGATTTAACATCCAGCTGCAATTTGGAAACAAAACGTTGTAGGTAGATTGGTACGATTATTGTATTTTTTTTCTGTCACATAGTGTAAAATTTCAAAGTTATTTTATTGAATAACTAGCTTCCGACCGTGGTTTCGCCCGCGTAGTATGTCGATGACAAGTAGCCTATGTCCTTTCCCACAATGCAAAGTATTTTCATACTAAATGTCTAGTCGTTTCGGAGATTAGACGGAACAAACAGCAGATAAACCAAACTTTAAAAAATTGTTTTTTTGTTATAATAATTGCATATGAATGTATCCATAATATGCAATTAGCAAAAGGTGTTATTTTGGCATTACAGACACTTTCATTTTATTTATTTGTATATTTTATAGATCATCATCCCACCGATCCGTGTGTTTTTGTAAACCTGTGTTTGTCTGCATTAAATTACTTTATTTTCACTCACACTTGGGTAATATGTCATGGGAGTGAGTGAAAACTTCAAGAATAGACAATTCTCCAAAATCAAACCAACGAAGGAACCTTTTTGCCATCCCTGTAAAATCTCAAAGAGCTTCAATCCGTGTCCATCCATGATAGGAATAATCTTTACCATTCTTTTATTCATATTTTTCTGAATCGGTTCATAATTAACCCGACTGTCATCGCACAGAGCGACAGGATTTTCATTGACAATGTTAGCCGTTTGTTTCTTAGGGGCGAAAAAGACCCGAGGCGTTTGTTTGGTTTCTGCTCTTCTATTCTCAACTTTGTGCACCAAAGATAGGGTTGGTTTATATGTAGCAATATATTTGGAGGATTAGGTTCTCTTTGATGCTCTCAACAGGATTTCACGCATAGTTAGTGTTAGAGGTATATTGTGGAAAGTTCTTTGATTCTGGGTATATTTTTGATTCCATGTTTCACGGTGTTTGGACCACTTTGGGGGAACATAATCGTGATAGTGACAGGAGAGATAGAAATTATTTTAGAACATTGTTTTTTTTTGTTACCTCCTTGAATTTTTGGACTTTGTTCTATTCAACATAGCATTGTCACTAGCCTCGACTTTTGTGGCTGTACGCAGACTGATGTAGATTTGCAATATTTTTTTTTTATTGTTAGGAAAAATACTACCACTTTCAGTCTTTGTTATCACTACTGAAAGGTACTACTATTAGTACTTTTTCAGTCCTCATCCTCAAGCATCCTAAATGATGATGCGTTCTACTATCTTCAGAGGGTTTCATAAACTCAAAGCATTTATTTCAAATAAATCAATTACAGGCACTTTTGAATTGTCAAGGGGTCGGTCAGTCAGAAAGATGAAACTAGTTGTCCATTCCAAAGCGTAGTAGGTACCTATGGAGAAGAACGGGCAAGTACCTCCACGGGCACTCTTTTAAATCAAAATATTGTTTAAACTGCGTTTAAGCCCCCTGAATAATGATCATTAATCATTAGACACATCATCATTTTAAAGTTAAATTTAATCTTAACAACCCATATACAGGTATATAGTATATTCTAGACGTCTTACAAATCGATAGTTATAATCTCTGAAGACATTCATAGCCCATCTCCACATCCCAATATTGTTATCCAGTGAAGCGTCCACCAGACTCCGGTCATATTCGTGAACATCGATCATTCGTAACGCGATCCTTGTCGCTCTTGTAAAAGCACTATCTTTGAGGGATTATCTTTTAGTTGCGCTATAGTGGACGAAGTCTGGTGGTTTTGGTATTGTCAGCTACACACACGTTATAGAAAATTAGCTTTTGCTCCGATTTCGTTTGTGTGTATTTTATATTTCAATTTTTTAAATAAAAAACCCAATTTGAAAAATAACCATGTCATTTTCCAAGCCCCAAGTTATTCATCTGTTAAATTTCACAACCATCGGTTCTGTGGTGTAAGCGTAAAAAGACAAACAGATAGACAGACGGGATTAACTTTGTATTTATAATGTTAGAATGGATAGTTAATATTCATTGTGCATATCGTCAGACCCTTTATACACGGCACGGTTTTTTTAAAGTACGGCGTGTAAACAGCGCCGTAGAAAAAACGTGTCTGTCAACAAGCTTCCATAATAATCCATACATCACTGACGACCGTGCCTACACGGCCATTAAATGGTAGTTTTTCACGGCAAGAAAAACGTGTGTGTACAAAGAGTCTTAAATATGTTTTTCCTGGGAGTCTTGAAATCCGGAATTGGTAACATCTAGACAAGCTTGCTTCGTAGATCGCATCAAATTTAACCATATGTTAGCCATGATCATCACAATTTAAAGCTTGACCATATTATTCTTCACCTTTATCGGAAAGCAGTACCCACTTAGCACTCGTACAATCAGAGAAATAGACTCAACGAATGACCGTTGTAAGAAATGGCTGCAAATTGACGAAGTGTGTCAATTTGATAAACACATATTTTATCTGACTGTACCAGCTAAGCTTACCTAATAAGTCAACAATGTCGATTACGCCAACAGTTTTTTTTTCAAGAATGAAGAAACAAGCGTCGCCATGGTCACTATTAATTTAAGTTTGTAGTCAATTTTCTAAATAATTTACTGCCCTGACTATTCTACACTAGACTATACAAGATGGGCTGTTATAACTACTTCATGTACCTTTTCATACTCATGCACTAATTACTGCATTTTGTTCCAGGCTATGGCACCAACTCGTTATCAGCTATGTCGAAGTCGACGCTTGATGCTCATACGCATCTACGTCAACCAGGTTAGTGAATATAAACAGAATTTACACAATTTCATCAATAAATCTTTTTTATAATTTCGCTTAATTTCGTTGTGTACCTATAACTTCGCTTCAAGGATTTTCTTCTACGCAGATTGGGTCACTATTCACTCTTATTGCTCTTCAATTAATCAATCTGCCTGCCTTTTCCCAACTATATTGGGGTCAGCTACCAGTCTAACCGGATGCAGCTGAATACCAGTATTTTACATGGAGCGACTGCCTATCTGACCTACACAACCCAGTTACTGTGTAACACGCTTGCTCTTCAATATTCTAGCTGAATCTAAGGCTAAGGGCCTTTTTAGACATATGGTAGTCGCTTTCAAAGCGCTTCATATTTCTACAACGACTTTCAACAGAATTGACATAACGCTTTTCGGCATCCTAGGTTAGTCCAACACGTGTTTGACTTTATGTCATCGTTATCGTTGATAGAATGTCACTTTGTCTAGGCTATAGGTTCTCAACGTGAGCGAGAACCTCTCGTGGGCGTTTGAGACTTTCAGCGAGGCAGTAAAAGACTCATAGGAAATGATGAGATGATATATCCTATCTTACGACTATATTACTTACACGTTTAAATATAATCGTGGCAATAGTTGTTTAAGATTCGCGACAAACGGTAAGTAAAAAAAATTAGGGGCTCTGGAAAAAAAAAGTTCAAAATAAGGGGGCAATAACAGCAGGTTTTCAATGGTCTAGCCCCGCTGGCATCAACTGCAGCTACTGAATAAATCTACATTTTGATGATTCATACTACAATAAGATGTATGTGAAATCACAAGACCTAGATCCAAGACTCAAAACACAATTCTCGGAAGGTGTAACGAAGTAAAAAATGTCGAGCGACCGACCGTCCGTCGACCGACCGACTCCGTCAATGTTTGTTGTCCACGGTCAGTTACCCAAGGTACATACGGATTATTTGGTGACCGTACCTTTAGTGAACCTGAGCACAAACGTGAGCATTTCGTGAGCATTTCACGAAATGGAACATTCGACCGTTCAATGGCAGCGAACGCAAATGCTCACTTGCAAAATGGTCTTCAAAATTGTGTACAGGGTGGCGTTAAAGTCACCTGCCTCCGTCAAAGAGGTGATTCTAAACAACTTTCACCACTCATACCATAATAATTGTAATAAAAAAACTTTATTGCATCGAAATATCGTCTACTGTTGTATAGGAAGTCGATTTTTTGTTCAAGAATCGGATTAGAATAGTGAGAGTAGCTAAAGTGGTTTAAAATGACAGCTAGCTCCCTTGACGGATGTAGATGACTTAAATCACTACCCTGTAGGTATATGTTGTCGGTTGGACTCCCCAAAAAAGGTTTTAGAAAACAAACGTCACAAGATACACAGAAGACGGCCTTATCAAAGTCTAAGTAAAAGTATTTATTAGTGTGATTTTTGGTGATACATTAGGTGTTATAGTTAGGTTATGGTAACTCAAAAAACTACCCATTATACGCTATTTAACAATATAAAAATAAAAAATCGTTATTACATACAAATGAACAATAATTTCAATATTTAGAATACAATAAATATCGTATTCTAAATATTGAAATGTTTAGTGTTGTTGTGTTGTTTTTTTTTATCATTTAGAATACAATTAATTATCATTATCATTTATTTCTTTGCTAATATGGGTAAATAATTGGTACATAGATGTTGCCATAGAAATTAGTTCTCCATGTTCTGCCGTCACATGGGCATGTAAATCATAATCAATTAATATAATTTCAAATAACAATTAGAATATTATTATAATTCCATTTTACAAATTAATGTCAAATCATTTGAGTCACAACAAATTACAAAAGAAAAATGTCGTAATATTACATCAAATGTCACTGGCTACAATATTAAGTAAGTATGTCAATGGATACAATGTAATGTGCATGTCAATTTAATTAAGTAAAAATAAGAAAAGAAATAATTTATTTTATCAAAAAGCCCAATTACATTTTAATTTTAATTATTATTACAAAAATGCATGTCAGGAATAATAAACTGAAAACAAGATGAGTACCAAGGAGTTAATCAGTCATTTAAAAATGCAACACCATCAATTCTTAGATCCCACATATTTTTTCCGCTAGGAACTCCGAGATATTATAATACGACGATATCAAAATACTATAACAACTACTAATACTCGTAATACTGTCGAGTATGGAATCACAAAATCATACCTACAAATTGTCAGAAATGAGAAAACACTCCTTCACTAATGAAGATCGTTACTAGAGCGGCTTCAGATATGGACCCCACACACGTGACTCTGATACCGATTAGCAGCATAATTAACTATAATCTAAGTTATCTTTGGTAAAATACGAATAAAAATGAAGAAATCTGCAGTTTTGGGTGGTTGGCAGAAGTAAAATGTCTCCGATGTGGTTTAAGATACCTATATGTATGTATATCCTGCTAATACTGATGATTTTACAAATGCGAAAGTTTGTGAGGATGGATGGATGTTTGTTACTCTTTCACGCAAAAACTACTGAACGGATTTTGATGAAACTTTACAGTAACATGACTTATAGATCAGAATAACATAACATAGGATACTTTACCCGATATTCCTACGGTATCGACACTGATGCGGGTGAAACCGCGGGAGCTGCTAGTATTCTATATATTTAATAAAATAGTAACGCAGTGAAGGCTTTATTGAATATTTTTGGAAAAAAGTAGTCCGTTTGTCTGAATGTATCTACAGAATAGGTTCTGGTAAAGTTTTGCACAAATATTCCTTAAAGGTCTGGTCATCCAATAGTAGTAGTAATGCGATTCTATAGGATATGGCCACTCCTTTACTCTTGGCGATAACTTTCACTATAATCTCACATAAAACAAAAAAAGCGTTAAGCGAAAACTTCACACCGTTAGAGATCAAAGCTTATACAAAACCACAATATTGCTGAACCAAGTGAGTATAGTAACTCGACCCTAGACTGTCACCAGGCACGCGGCGAGCGCAAACAACGGAGCCAATGTTTTCTAATGAAATCGAGAAGTGACGCGCCTCTGTGCTGTCACTCATTTCGAAACTAAGGGATCTTGGACAGAACTGACTGATGTTTCGGAAATAGTTAGCTGAAATAATTTATATTTTTGGTGTTAGATCTCATCTTTAGTCTCTCTTTTTGATCCTTGGAATCGCAAGTACACGTTTTATTAACCACTTTTGCTGGTTCTTGTGGTTACCGATATTTGTCCTAAGGGCTCAGGCTTCTCTTTTCTCAGGTTGTCATATTATATCCGAAAGCATACTAAACAGTACTGTTGATTCTGCGGGGTAATTCTACAATTACCCAAAATGCAAGCCATTGCTACCAAAGGCTTGCATTTTGACAGTTCAAAAACATTAATTGCGTTATTTACGTTCATGCACAGACAAATTTTTCGAACATATGAAGCGATGGATCAGCAATATCCTTCAACATGATTAATTGTGATTGAAAGTGTTTTACGCAGTGTGCTTGGTCTACTTGATGTCGGAGGAGTCTAAAGCGATTTCAACTTTTTCTATACTGCTGTAAAAAACGGTTTCAATTTCTGACCCAATCGAATAATGACGGTGGCATACATTCAAAATATTTCTGTGGTGTACTGAATGGCAATCACTAAAGTCAGGAATGCCTTGTTCGGCCACTTTCCTACATACTTGAGTTTGAAACAACTGTACCAATTGCTTATTAACATGCGATCTCTTATCAGCGTCGTATTTTACTTCGATTTATATGGTATGTGTTACGGAATCGTTGTGGTTTTAGTAAGTGTAGGTGCTAGGAGTTTTTGTGGTGTTTCTGGATTAGTCAATCTTAGGTATTCATTATATTGGTTTACCATCGCAATTTGCAAGCCGATTTAGATGTTTCTCAAAATTTTTAATGACTGGCCTCATATCTGTTAGTTTCAGTTAACAGTTCAGTTTCTACTGAATTATTACTGGTTTCCTGAACAAATACATTTAAGTCTTTAAATTTAATGTGAACTGAACTGTTTAGTTCAGTGAGTAAGTCAAAGAGAAGTCTTCGTGACTCACTGAAATCACCTGTCCATCAGTTTGTAAGTCAGTTCTTTCAAAAGTAGGTACCATTAAATTCTTCATTTCATCAACCACCCAAAATGATTGACTTCAAATGTTTTCACAAAAAAAAAAATCACTAGCCCTGGCTAGCAAAACATGTTTGCCTAACGTTTGATCGGTCGCACCCATATTCATGCAAACAGGGGTAAGTAAAAATACGAAAGAAATCAAAACGTTGTTTTCACAGGCGTGCGTGCGGTGACGGTCGACATTGTCTTTTTGTGTGCTATAGTCGTGTTGTAGGGAGCTAGGGGCCCACGTCATGCGGAACTTATCGCCTTCGATGCTAGTCAACCGAATTTCGAAGTATGGAAGAATTTACTAGGAATTGTTATGGAGATGGAGCCGTTCCAAGGTACGGGATTTACGGGATTTTTTATAAGGCCGTTAAACTATTGTTTTTTCTTTGGTAAATGGTAGGATTTGTGAAAATTGAGTAGATACTGGTCTGATAAAAGTTTTCTGAAACAAAATGTGTTTTTTCGATTGCGTGGTTATGGACAATTGCGTCTACTGCTTACGTTAATATGTTACAACATGTCTTTTTGCGTAGATTAACAGCCTGGTTTAAGGTCCTGTAAAATAGTTAAAAGTGTCGAAGCTTACCTAACCAATGCTATTGGTTCAAAGAACATCTAAGACTTTAATGAGCACTACAAATAACAGTTTACAAATGCATGTCTTGAAGGTCAAAACGATTATACCGAATATAAAATTCATGCACTTGTCACAAATTACACTAACTTGATATGAATAGATGCATTGTGTGGATCTAGGCCAGACTGAATTGGATAATTGCATTCCTAACTGGTCAAGACTAGCGACTCACAAGCATTGATTTGGATTATTCCTCTATGGCCTATTTGATCAAATTGAAATGTTTTGTCCAACTAATCCCAAAACGGATGAACCAAGATGTTACAAGTGGGACAAAGTAGAATGTAAATAAAGTAGAATGTAATCCATTCATTAACTTTTGCCCTGCCAATAAATCATTGGTTTTTCTAGATTCAAAATACAGAATTTTAAGAATGTTGATAAAATAATAATTTAAATTTTTCTTTGTTCATTTCACAAGCAATCAAAGGTAACCTAAGCTAGAGGAAATATTGGAATGACGAATGGGCCGACTCTTCATTTCGATCTCGCTTCATGGCGATTGGATGAGGTCTATGATAGAAAGAGTCTGCCCAGAAGACGCCTAGTCACTCTTGTTTTGAAATGAGTAGATACACTGGCAGAGAGTTCCACACTTTGACTTTTGCAGTAGACGCGCTTAGGAAAGCAAAACTTCAACCGGCGTTAAGTGTCTCGATAGTGAAAACTGCACCGCAACACACGGTCAATCAAAATCTGAATGATTTTGATGGATATTGCTAATCTATTGCTTCATATGTTCGAAAAAAAATCTGTTCAACAACGTAAATAACGCAGTGAATGTTATTAAACTGTCAAAATGAAAGCCATTGCTACTGTTAGTGTGTTACGCAATTACCCCGCCAATAATACTGATAACACTATCAAGGACCAAGCGAATGAAGACAATCTAACAAACTCTTCTCAAATAAGATTTCCCGATAGATCCCACAAGACAATTACTAACCAATAATCATACATCTTAACAAATAGAAACGTCAAAATAAATCTGCCGGGGTGAACATTATTGAATCCGGGAGTGGGGGCCCAGGATTGCAATCAAACGGCTAATGCTACAGGGGCCCCGGAATTGCACTAACGACTCACTGGGGGACTCGTAATGCACTGAAATCGATTAATTATCCTTTTAGTATTATTTTATGGACCTTTTACTTCTTCTGAGTTGGTTGGTATCTCTGGATTATTCTGCTAGTTTTAGAGTTTCGTCGGAAGTCTGGGTGTGAAGAATTATCGAATCTGAATTTTTACGAATAGAAAAGTAGTAAAGCTAAAGTATTATCCGAATTGTATAATTATACAAAACGGTACCAGAAACGAAAATAAGTATACAATCATATACTTATTTTCGTTTTCGGTACGGTTTGCCGGTTTCCCGACTCCAATTTTCGTTTACAAAGGTAAACAGAACAGACTACGGCGCCAGATGTACTAAAATATTAAACTGAAAACACTGCCTTAAAATGACCACCTTTTATTGATCGACGGATGTCTATGCTGGCGTCATAATTGGAATACAAATTCGCTCTTTGACGCCGCGGCCGCACGTCGGGCAGTGATTTGGCCCTTTGTGCCGCACGCATTAACTCCTTCAGGCCTCGAGCAACACCCCACACTTTATCACATTCTAACAGAATAACAACCTTAGCTTAAAGCACTAAGGCACAAAATGCCTATTCAACCTTCAACGCCACCGATTTTCGATTTTCAGCTAACGCAGTAAGAACTATTTCTCTTTTGTCGTATGACGCACATCATTGGCTCTCAAAGCTCCCGTCGAAGAATAATGCGTCTTATTACGTGTGAAAAAGAGTTAGATTTAGCTCCTGCATGTATTTCTACTGCGAAAGATTAGTGGTGATGGCGCGTAATTACAGTAGAAAAGACTAACACCATGAGGTTCATTTGGCGAGCACCAATCAGTTGTAATGTGAAGGGGTTTCGCTTTGAGTGCCGTTCTGGGCACCAACTGATTCACTTAACGGCAAACACTTGGGCCACTTGTTCAGACGACTCTGGAGTTTCTTTAACCAGAGCATTTATTTTGGCAAATGAGTTCCACAAATAAAATCGAAAGTTGAAGATTTTGGTAGGTTCGGGATTAACCTTGCTTTTGTGTCAAATGAGTTTTTTGCACTGAAAGAGTTGTAATCTACTATCTTGTAAGTAGTTGATTATCGTTGTTATTACATTGACATATCAATGAAGGTCGCATGGCGCATTTCGTATTAATGCCGGTAGTCGACGCAGTGGGAAATTTACACATTCATATTGCTTCTTGCATATTAAAAACTTTAAAGAGCGCAAAGAGCTTTCCAAGAACCCCGAGATAAGCTCAGCGAAGCTCAACGAAATATTCTACATCTCTGTCATGAATTTTTTCGACATTGGCACAATAAATTTTATATGGAGTTCACCATGTTTGCTATAAGAATGTATTGTTGACAGAGCGTCGAGGGGAAGCGACAGACCGTCCCGGCAAACAGCGGGGGACATATTGTCCACTGCCGAAAATAAAAACGAGAAATATGTTCGTCTTAGTTTATCATTTAGAAGATAATAAAGATGGAATCTTTGGAAAATCTTTGAAGTAACGTGCAGCAGCTAATCATTGAACTGCGAATCTGATGGATTTAAAACAGTACTGTTACGGAAACAGTAGAGGGTACCCAAAACGATCAATTGCAATTGTTAAATTTTTACGTAATTGATATGTTGCAAATTGATAGTCTACGAAATGCAATTGAAGCGATTGACAATATTACTACAAATACAAATTGGTCGTTTCTGGGACCTTTAAAATGTCTCTTATAGTCTACGAGACAGTTGTAAACAAACTACAACTTCTCTAATCTCAACACTATCTCACCTCATCTCTCATCAATGACAAAAAAAGCGTATTTCAAGATATGAAACACACAAAAACAATCAAAGACAGTAAGTGGTGACAGTAGCACCGGCGGGGTGCACGTCCCACCAATTTTGATCGCAAATGGAAACTGTTATCGCTTTTCGGCAATTCTATTGGGGACGTTCCAGAGTTATAACTTCGTTTCAGGTATATATTGATGATTTACTTGATGAGTTTTAGATTAGAAATCAAATGTTTTTGGCTTTTATATTCTGTTTCAATCTGGTTTGGTAGATTATTTAGTTATTTTGGGACTTGTGCGAGTTGGTTAAGGTTTATTTCTGGTTATTCATAATAGTTTGAGTTTAGAATCTTTTACCTCGCTTCGTATCTTGAATACAACTGCCTGATTTTATATCTTTTTCTTTTGCCTTAGAATGTCTACGTAAAACTAAATGCTCTACAGTTTCCTCTTCGGTCCAATTCATGGAGTTCTTTTGTTTCAAACCGTATAATTATTATTTTTATAAAACTTTAAGTATTTCTTTGAGCAAATAATTATTTTTCTACAAACCTGCTATCATAAAATAGTAACATGGTCAAAACTGTACAATGAATAATTTTGAAAAAGATAATTGTTGCGACTTAAAAACGGCTGAACGAACTTGGATGAAAGACACTCAGAGATTTTAAACCTGCTTTAACTAATTTCCTATAAGTACTAACGCGGGCGAAGCCGCGGGCGAAAAGAAACTAATTTCACGTAAAGTAGTAAATCCAAATTAACTTATCGGCATAAATTCCAAAAGAATTGTTACGTCTATACATATTCTAATCATTTCACTCGTCCGTCCAAAAGCGAATCAAAACGGGTGTGACGTCAAACGAATGGAAATTGGTCACCGTTTCGAAGGGGTGGCGATTAGAGGAGATTATTAACTTGTGTCGAGATATAAATTATGATTCAGAAATTATGGGGCATTTTAGAGTTCATAATAAAACGATTTAATAGAATAATGGTTCGATGTTCATGATGGTTGGTTCAGTAGGATAATGAAGTTAGATGAAAGCAATAGATATAAGGTTGTTAGGATTGACACAAGAATAAATTCAGATCTACCTAATATGAAATTGGTCTGTGCTAGATCGCCTATCGTAGACTTTTGTTACTTAAATGCTGTGGGTGTAAATTCCATTCTGCTGAAATATTTTACTTCATACAGTTTCGAGCAAAATATGCATATACGAATATTGCTCCTACCATTGTATCCAAATTCAAAATCATGTACTTACCTACAAATCGCATCTAATAGTCACCGTTCGTGCTAATCCATCCGCATCACTTTGCGCTCGCTCCGCAGCGCTCCGCAACGCATGGAAACGCTCAAAAACGTTCGACGATCATTTATCATAATCATCTCGATTGGATCGCGCCTCGCCCCTTCGAGCGGCTATTTACCCACCCTCGATTTAACTATTATTGTGAACATTTTTTTATGCTCAACTTGCCTTTTGACAGTAACTGTGAGTTGCGATATTCCAAGTCTTTCATCTTCGTTAATAGTGCTTTGACAGACTTTAATAGGCTCTTCTTCCGCTACATTCATGTTGCAAATCACCTTGTATTTAGCATTAAGTTTAGCTACACGACTCATTGTACATGTGTTAGCATATATTTTTGAACTATTATCAACGTTGTAAGTGAAATTACCAAACCAACATGTTTCACTAAAGAACAAATTGGCAAACAACACTTGTGTGTTTATATCGTTTAATTTTTTAAAAGGTGGTTATTTAGCAATAAATACAGACAGCTATACAATGAAGTTAAATATATCATTGTTAAGCTATCGCTGTATTATTACGATTACTTATTACATAATTATGTAATTGCTATATTCAAACCGCCCGCGCCATGCTAGCGTGTTCAGTTCATACGATATTATTATTGACAACGGATGAAATTATGAGCGAGAGCGATTTCTGCTTGGGGGTATCTGTTTCGGTGACCTAAGTGTAGGTACTTGTAAGATGTACCCATTATTGACTCTATGGAGGGGTTTCATAGACAAAACCGAATAACTACATAATTATATTATAATCTACGGATGGTGACTTTTGAAAACTCAACTTTGCACCTTCAACATCTAAACATTATTTTTTATAGCAAATAGGGCTCTTAAACTCTCTAATAGAAATAATCTTGTTGGAATTAGGAAAAATAATAAATAATAGGTACATTATCATCATTCTCCTACCCTTATAACAATTTATTTGTAGTCGGTCCAAGGGGTCGTTTTCTTCCATACTCCTCTATTAGTCGTTATGAGGTACCTACATTAGAGATAACAGTTAATTTTTAACATACCTACATTGCGACCGACAAGAGACCGCGTTCTTGAAACCTGTCAATTTCATATAAACAAATACGTGTTTTGCGAATTTGATCTTTATTAGCTACTAGAACTGACGCATTCTCTCGATGGCCGGACTGTAGTGTCGCAATGAAAGTAATTGTCGCTTTTAACATGGACCGATAAAACTTTACAAATTATGTACGTTGCACATTGGGCAACAATTTAACAAATAGCAGCTAAACGGACCGGAAATGTCGCTTTGCTAATTAATGGTTGATATTGTAATTGCGAAAGTTTGTGCGGATGGATGGATGGATGTTTGTTACTCTTTCACGCAAAAACTACTGAACGGATTTTGATGAAACTTTACAGTAATACAGCTTATACATCAGAATATTACACAGGATATTTTTTGTCCGGGTATTCCTACGGGATCGACACTTGTGCGGGTGAAACCGCGGAGCGCTGCTAGTTTTTCATATTTTTATTAATGTTACCTACCAAAAAACTAATAGGTTTAACTAGAATAGATTGGATAAATAGATTTAACCTCTGACGCAAAAAGAAGTGTCTAAATGTTTTAAGCCTTTTGCTGTTTTTGGCGTCGTAGCTGACGAACATTTTTTTTCGTTAGCCTATACTATCCCACTGCTCCCCAAATCCTTCCCCAAATCCTTTCAGGAACTCTTGTCCCGCGCCACCTCAAACAAGCCCACCAGCCTGACCGCAAACATTAAAAAACACGGAAAAAAATGTCAATTTATTTAAAGCCGTGAACCCATTGCGGCAAAATGTCTATTATTAATAAGTTTTATATTATAGTTTTAGTAAGGGTGTCGATTCGTTACATTCAGCTTGCTTTATAGTCCGTCCAGCTAGAGTGTCATTACCATTGCCACTTCATTATGGCATTAACAAAAGGCGAGAACAGTCGTTAGGGGGCGCTATTGTTTCAGTTTGAATGTGCCATTGGAATTATTACTATAATTTGCATAGCTGACACTAGTATGTATGAAATTATGAGGGCGATTTTTTATGGGCGATTCTGAGAGGGATAAAGTGCGGCGGGTGTATTGAACCAGTGTTGGGTTGTCTTGGATTTAGCGTTGACAAGAATATAATATGGATTTTGTAGGTTTTAAAGTTACTAGAAAAACATGGATAATTACGTTTGTGTTCGCTGTGCCCCAAATAATATTTTCTATCTTACTAAATATTAAACGAACGAGGAAGTATCGGGAAGGTGTTGGTTATGTAACTTTCGAACCTAGGGGTCTACTACGAAGTGCAAGACACATGGCCGAACCGAATATTATTGAAAAATGCGAAAAATGTTCCGATCGGCTCAGTTGGGTCGGGACCATAGTCAATATTCGAAAGAGTGTAGGAGTGTAGGATCGGGACCGACCGAACCAAATAGTAACTTCGTAGCAGGAAACGGCCGAACATTCGGCCGATACCATTTCGGAGTAGACCCCCTGCCGTTTAGCACTTGTTCCAAAAAAAATGCCTTTTTATGTAGCTTTCTTACTTGGAAAATAGTTGTTGGTGTTGCAATTATACCGTGTCCATTAGGTTAACCGTTTTTTGACAGCTGTCTTAGAATGTACATATTCCAGATTACGTAAAAGTTAACTTTGAAATGTGTAATAAAATAAATATAAATTGCCTTATCTTATTTATGGCTTCTTACAGATATTATTATACCGGACATGTATCAATCAATGTATTGTGTGTTGCTGCAATCACTAGTTCCATCTGTCAAAAAACGATTTACCTAATGGACAGGGTATAGTTATTGAATGAAAAAGTATATCATGATATTTAGCAGCCTTACTTTATATATGTGATGGTACATAGTAGACATATCCTAAAACCGACTTGATGACCACATTCCATTTAGGTCCGTTGGAGGTTTGACAAGTGACAAAAATAAACTAGGTAGGTACAGACGCCAGCAGGTCAAGCTACCCGAAACTGTCAAATTTCCCCAATCAACCTTGAACCTTAATGCTTTAGCGATAAAGTTGAAAATCTATTAAAGAAATTTGACAGATTGTAGTAACTTGATGTGCTGGCGTCCGTACTATAAACCATAGTATGAATCCATTAACGACCGAACCCAATTACCTATCTATCACCAGTTTTGGCATACTGGAGGTAGAAAAACCTATCAATTTCTGGTTTTAACGTAACAATAATCTATATCAGTAGCGATTTGTATGGTTATATTATACTGACAGTTATAATTATACTGGCTACCATCAGTCATTATCTGTCAATAGGTTATTGAGTTCGGCGGTTAGACTATTCTTGTGAATCAGTCATTATTTGGTTACGGTTAGAAAGAAAGAAATAAAGAAAAATACGTTTATTTGCGTCCAATGCTTCTTTACTTAATCTTCTTACTGTCAAGATCCAGAACACAAAAAAAAAACATGAAATAAGTATATGAAAATCTAAGCGAAAAATTTCCACGAATAATTCAAAGCGTGTAAGACCCGACGCACTGTCGACGCCTAGCCGACGGCCGGCTATCTATGCAAATTGAGATAGTTGCACACCGGGCTCATTATGCCTATTTGTAATGCAATCTATGCAGTGTATCAGGGTTTTTTCGGTGGGCATTGTTGGCGGTTCCGTTGTCATGGCGACGGTTATCTTTTACGATGCTAGGTGATCTACAGCCAGGCGTGATAGTGACAATCGTTTTAGTGATTTGCTGTCTTAAGATTGCGGTCGCGATTTTAACGCCCGATTGTAGATAGACCTGAGGGGCAATTCTTGTAATTTTAAGAACGTTCTCAGTCTCAGTCTGTCAAAAATAACTCTGGTTTCCCTAGATTTTTGACAAGTTTTTGACATTGATGAGATGAGATTGCGAATAGATTTTGAACTTTTTTAATTACGGGAATTGGCCTCAAGGTGTTTTGTTGCTAAATTTCTGTTGGAGGACTAAAGATTTATTATTTAATTAATTTAGAAAACCTTACTCAAAGAACGAAAAGCGACATTATCAACGAAACAGAAACGTGGCCATCTTTTGATGACTTAGGGCGAATCTAACGATTTAAATCTTTGGTCTCCACAATGAATAGGCCCCAGTTCTTACTCGAGGATGTTGTAAAAAGTGATCAAAGGAGAAGTCAAGAGAGTTACCATACCTACTGTGATAATGCAGAACTTTATTTGAATGTTACATAGGTACTGCATAAGCAGCCCCCTAATTACGTACACATTATGGTAAAGCAATAAAGATATTGAGTATTGAGTATTGAGTACCTACGTAACACACTAACAATCACAATCTGAATCATTTTGAAGGATACCACTAAATCCATTTCTTCGTAATGTTCAAAAAAATGGTCTGCTCCTCAACATAAATATCGCAATGAATTTTGTTGAACTGTCAAAATGAAAGACTTTGCTACTGATGGTGTGTTACGCAATTACCCCGCTGGTTATAGGGAACACTTAAGTTCATCAGTGGAAGTCAACTGGGAGATAAAATGAGATCGATAAATTTATAATTGCCTTAGTACCTAAATTAAGGGAATAAAGGCAACGTACAAGAAACTATGGAAAGACCTTTGCCCAGTAGTGGGACAAAAGAGGTTGATTAAAAAAAAGAGTGAATTCTGTTAATTTTACGTTAATTATCATTTAACTCGTTACTAATTAGATTTATCGTTTTCCCCCAAAAAGGAGAGCAGTTACCCTGGCAACATTGTAAGAAATTATTTTAATTAATTTGTTATTTGTAATGAGTAGGTAATGTCACAAATTGATTGGTTTTACAATTGTTTCAGATCCATATCAGATGTTTGGACCCACAAGCAGTCGGCTAGCCAACTCAGGTTCGTAAAAACTATATCTTTACCTCTACTAACTACCTCTTTTTTCATAATAAATAAATTTTACTGATAGAAAACGCACAGACCACATCGGATCTGAAACCTGAACCATGAATTCAGCACATGATTCACGATGCCAGGGAGGGTCGAAATTTTAAGTCGATTTTCAAAAAAAAATTGCTGTTTCATAAAAAAAGTGCAATACCGACGCTGTCAAAATGCATGACCTCCACAACCCAGTTACTGGGTAACATGATAAGACTGGTTGTCAAACTTTTGGGCTTCTAACAACCCGCAACGACTGTCAAAGATCTACGAATGACAGCCGGGACCAATGGCTTAACGTGCTTTTCGAGGCACGGGGCACCCATCCACGCACCGGCCGTGGCAAGCGTAGCTTAACCTTCGATCGACCCGTGCGGCTGTTATTATTTAGCCGCGAGCCCCTATACTATCAATGAAAAATCAAAAATAGGGTTGTCTGACTAATAAGTAATTTTGTATTACGTACAAATTAACACTGGCTCCCAGAGTCAAAAGGGTCAGGTGACCTGAGAAAATGGGGTGACCAGTTCTCACAAGGAAATCACGCGAGATCTCGATAACGGCCCCCGATACGGCTCCAAGGGGTTGGGGTCAAACAGGCATTAACCGTTACTAAGAACTGCAATTTAGAGGGTTACGTGGTGTGCAGGTACTTTGAACCAATCGTATAGATATCATGTTACGACTTTTAGATACGATTTTAGTGAGTACACTTAATTTCGACTGTCGCTTTAGAGGTCAAAATTTTTTATAAGTCAGGATCATGAGAGTTGTCAGCTACGTCTGGTTAGACTAGAAAAGCTAGGCAGATGACTATGATAAGAGATAGTCTCGAATCGTTGCCCCGAATCTGATGCAGAAGAACCCTGTATTGTCGTATTATCCTCAACAAGGAAGTAAAAACTGCGTAACGTCATCTTATCTTTTAATAACAAAATGATTTAGCTTTCCAATTTTGCGTTTATGTAAATTGTACTGTGCTGAAACAATAAACGTTCCATGTTTGTGATTTCGTTACGTGGTTTATTAAATGATAAATGATTTTATTTTGTAAGTAGCGAGTGTCAAAACTTATCTAAAGGAATCTGTCGCACCGTCCGCGCGACACGAGAGAGCGCGTAAACCTACTCGTAGCAACGAATCCACGACAGCGAAGGGCAACGGATGCACGATGGCGACGCGAGATTACTCGCTGGTATGCGTGAGTCTCTCAAAGCGAGCGACGCTGAGCGAGTAATCTCTATGAGAGCTCTTATTGCTGCGACAAACGAGTACCCACCGGCGGTATGAACAGTCAGCAATCATTCTATTGATTTAAGTATCTCTTTCTAGAGCGAGAAAATCGTCGCTTCTTCGTCAGCGGTAGGACAGGTGCTTTACAAACCTTAATAGCAAACATAAGTGTGACGATGTGGCGGCATATTTCCGATATATTTCTTACGACTCTGTGAGCGCGACACGCTACGTATTGATAGCGCCGCGGGAACGTGCCAATGTCACGAATGTACACGATATTGGCATGTTCGTGTTTATTCCCTTCAAGGAAGTAGTAGTGTAACCGCTTTCTGGTGCTTTTTAAAGAAAATGGAAGATTTTATAAACAAAAACAGTGGTTTCAGAGTTTAGTTTTGAGAATTCAGAGACGATTCTTCTTGGTGAAGGGAATTAGTCATCTCTATCCTGTTAAGGATTGCAGGTTCTTAATTGTTCCTTCGAAATTTGAATTGTAATCAAATTCAGGAACTTCTCTTTCAAACAACATGGAAGAATTTGGACCACCGATGTTTTCCATAGCTGTTTACAAAATAGTTTGATTCATGGGTTGGTCTTGTATCTCATCTAATGTGTAGGTATAATTTACTAATTAAATCAACGCTTTGTTGTACCTACATCATATAAAACGAAAATGGACAGACATATTTGAAACTACTACTTTCAATGGGCGATCTTATCGCACAAGCCGATGTCTTTTAGACTGTCTTTGGATGGACTTAAAGAAAGAAAAGACGTCTTGGGCTGACAGTTAAAAAAAATAGCAGACATAATACTTCTAATACAAAAAACGAGAGGTGTCGTGGGACACAGTAGCAATGGCTTTCATTTTGACAGTTTTACAACATTCATTGCGTGACTTACGTTGTTGAACAGACAATTTTTTCGAACTTACGAAGCAATGGATTACCAGTATTCTTCAAAATGTTTTTTAACGCAATTAGGGTTAATTGCGTAACACACTATCAATCACAATCTCAAATCAATCACAGCCGTTTGGAACTGAGTTCGTTTCGCTATATATTATTTGTGTATTAAATAACAGGCAAAATTAAATAAATTAATAAATTTTGAAGTAACTAAATGATAAAAGGTGAAACTAAATAAAAGCTTGTTAAAAGAAACACAGCCCAGGGATAGCAAAAGTCTGCTGGGGAGTTTGTTGCGCCACTTCTTCTTCACAGCGAAAGCACTAGGAAGTGGTGAGTGGCGGGCGTTTTGGGGGACTGTCCTTTGTAATTTTGACGTTCTAAAAGTGCTGATTCGCAGCCTAATTTGAATGAAGGACTTTGATTTTTGATTTTGTTGTGACGGTCTAGCTCTCATTTGCCATGTGCAGACTATAAGGTCCTTTGTACACCGTACATAAACCGCGCCGTAGAAAAAAGCGTGACCGTCAACAAGCTTCTATACTGATCCATACCCGACCCTCCGATTCCTCTGACGACCGTGCCTGCATGCGGTGAAAACCGTCTTTTTTCATGGCAAGAAAAACGTGTATGTACTAAGGCCCTAACATGCGATAAGTAAGGAAGTTCACATAAACACCGAGTCTACCACACAGGTATATCCATCGTATCTACACGATCGACCCTCCATAAGTCAAAATGTTAACCGTCTAACTGCCACAGGGGCAGCTACTTGCAACACTTAGATTTATGTAAATCGCACGTTATTATGGCAACATCGAAGGGAAATTATTATTGTAGGGTAACTCTATACTGTTAGTTATATCAATGTTAAGTAGAGTTAAATTGTTGGGGGTAAGGGTGGAATATTCTCATGGCTTTATATTATGTGGTAGTTTTATTGATTTAATTAACACAGGGATTTTGATCGCTGGTTATGTGAACAGACATACCTACAATGGGTCCCTACTCTCACTACGAGACATCAAAATGACGATGAGATGCTACTCGTAGTCTCTAGATCTCAGAGTAGTCTGACAAATATTTTTGACGTGTAAAACTGTTTGTACTAACATTCTTGCAGAAATAAATATCAGCACCCAAATTGCGTAACACACTATTCATCTCAATCTGAATCATTTTGAAGGATATTGCTCCATTGCTTCATATATTCGAAAAATTTGTCTGTTCAACAACGTAAGTCACGCAATGAATGTTGTTAAACTGTCAAAATGAAAGCCATTGCTACTGATAGTGTGTTACGCAATTACCTCGCTTTTATCGTTCAAAAAACATCTATTTAGATTGACTTTACAAAAAGGACCATTAAAAGGGTGATAGAGTACACACGGCTACACATCAAGCTATGCATTTCCAGTTTTAGCTGACCTCGCATTGTATAGGTTTTTCGTACAATCAGAAGGCAGCTTATACTGGTTTTGTATAGCTTGATGTGTAGCCGTGCGTACAATTACATTTTTCAATTTATTATTATTAATTTCATTTATTCATTATTATCTGAAAAATTCCTCTGGAGACAACTTGGTAGAATAACTAAAGACCATACCACAGGAAAACAAAAACACTGTACACAGCTTATCGGCAATTTGATTTCATTCAATAACTTAAGTACCTACAGGGCAATGAAAACACGTTCACATTAGATCAAGGAAGCGATTACACAATATGGACATGGGTCGCTGCACCTATAAATGAAACCGTATAATTTACTGACAGTAAATCTTAGCCCAGCGCACGCGCCGTCGAAAGAAAAACAATTAGAGCCACGTGCCAACCCTGACTCGTAATTATTGCCGCACCTTACCTGTGCACGCGATTGTGGCAACCCTAGATTAGTTACATTGAGTATTGATTGGTCCTTTTGTGTTAAACCTCAGAAAAATGGTTTTAATGATAGATATGATGCAAATGAAAATATGAAATAGTGAAGGTTATTTTTAATGGGAAAAAGAAATATTCATGTGCATTGCGTAGGAATTTAATGTCATTTTTTTTTAATAAAATATAATTTATTCTAGTCGCCTATTCCAAAAAGGTAGTTTTCGTATGGAGAAGAATGGGCAAGAAACTCCACCGTTACTCTTTTAAAATCCTTTACAATATTTTATATACATTAATTATATAATTATATGTGAAGACGATGCACCTAGAATAAAATGACTATATCAGAATAGGTAAAAGAATTAAAAATGAAGCCATGACAGAATAAATTAAGGCGTTGACTGCCACCGCGGTCATCGGTGACCGCCAACGATTTTCTATTGTGTCTGTTGTCTGGCAGTCAACGTGTTAATTATGTTATATTAGATACCTAGATAATTTGTGCTTACGTCATCAAATTATTTTCTTTAGAAGTAAAACCAAAGTAAGGAATTAATCGAAGCAAATCGGATATAACAAAATTAAAAATATACATTACAGTTTTCCGCACAATTACACCTGCAATATAGCTATAAATTCATAGCAGCTTATGTTACCAAACACGGCACTACTTCCCACAGCCATTCTAAGGCAGGGAGCACAATATTTTGCCGATCGACGAATTAATTGCGAGTCATAAAACCGATGAGCCATACACAATGGATCAAGCGAGGCGAGATGCGCCGCTACAAACGTTGTGACGTAATAATCGATCCGCGTATAAATCACGTGAAGGCACGCTCGTGTGCACCACCCTTAGTGTACGGTCCGTAGAACAAATGGGCGTTAGGGATGGAAAAATATCTCTGGATATATACATTATTCGGTGGATGAGTGATTTGTTTCTGCAGTTTCAACCCAAAAAAATCGTCGAAAAAAGCTTAAACGGAAACCTACCTACGACGAATACCTAGTGGTATTCAGAATAATAGGTATAATAAATCTATACTTATATTATAAAGAGGTAAAATTTGTTTGTTGTTTGTATGTAGGGGGTAATCTCCGGAGTTAATGATCCAATTCTAAAAAGGTTTTCACTGGTAGAAAGCTACATTATATGTGAGTGCTATAGGCTATAAATTATGTTTACATCATGCATTTTAGCTGACCTATCACAACTTTTGTCTAGCAAGTCGGAAAGAAATACCTCTTAAAACAGAATTATTTGCATCCGCTGCCTCAACAGTTGTATATAACTAAAAACAACGTATGGCAATCTGGTCCGCCTTAAATAGTTCTACAAAAAAGTCCGCGACACCATATTTATATCTTTTATATTTTATTATCACTTTTATGTTTTAAAAAAGTATTTTTTTCACATGCTTACATTTGGATGAAAATATAATTTTTAATTATGAATCCGCAACAAAATAAATTATTTTATGATCACAAGGACATTATAGAGATAAGATTGTCTCTTTACAGTATGTCAATTGGTCATATAGTCTCGGAGTTTATTACTATTGGTTTTGGTTGTTTTAAACACTTCGTTCCTTCTCCTCTTCGTAATTCTGGTTTACGATTGTTTCTAACTGTCTCAAGTTGAGGTAATAATAATAATAAAGCTGAAGAGTTGGTTTGTTTGAATTTGCGATCTCTGGAACTACCAGTCTGATATTATTATGAAAAAATATTTTTGCGTTTGATTGATAGCCCAATTCTTGAGAACGGCCATTTAAAATCACGCTACGACTCTTCGGAGCCGAGCAGAAAGAAAAAAAGTCCGATAGAAGAAAGAACGCTAAGCGAAAACAAAGTAATAGCGAGGGCAGGCGACGTGTTGCGACGGGTCGGGTCGGAGCAAGGATGGGTCGGAGGAACCAAAAATTCCACGCAGACGAAGTCGCGGGCAGAAGCTAGTAATATAATATCCGCGTGTTGTTTTCGACTTATATGATATTTTTCTGTGATCCACTAATTACTATATCTGCAGTGGAATTCTGTAACAATCCCGCCGTGAAAACTTAGGTGAAGTGAGCGTGGAGTGAGATGTCATTCAAAATAATACAAGGGATTGACACTATTGACAGCTCGCTCTAAGCTCACTTCACCTAACTTTTCACGGTGTGATTTTACAGAATCGATCGGATGTACTCAATTAATTCATGGTTGACCAAATTATAGGTTTATAAGCGAAATATAAGTTAGCCAAGTAACTTTTCAGTGATCCCACTAAAAGTTTTGGGGCCCCGAGACTCCCCTAAGTCGCCTTCCAAAAATAACCGTATCTAAATCATTCGCTTTGCCCTTACAAGGCCGGTTCCACACGAGTGCACTCGTCGTCGGTCGTGCGCGGATGTAACACACCACCCAATATCGTCGCTCCGACCCTGCCCATTAGCCCCAACTATCCGCCAGTATGGGACGCGCCGATTTTATTGTGCGACTCTTTTTGTTATTCCAATGAGCTAACCATTAGATGCGAGCCTTTCGTAAAATGTACGGTTTTTTAGTTGAACTTTTGAGATTAAGTATAATATTATGCTTCACTGACTAGCTAAAGAAAACCTTGATAAAATAGATTTCTCATCTCTTAACTATATATATGAGGCCTTTTTTGTTATGTTTAGAACCGGACATAAAATCACACTACGTAGCATAAAACTTTGGCCTGTCCAATACAATGCACTTACATTAATTTCTGAAACCTCTCTGCTCCAGGTTCAGGGCAGATTCAGCTGTGGCAGTTCCTCCTGGAGCTGCTGAGTGACTCCAGCAACGCCGGCTGCATCACCTGGGAGGGTACCAACGGGGAGTTCAAGCTGACGGACCCCGACGAGGTGGCGCGCCGGTGGGGCGAGCGCAAGTCCAAGCCCAACATGAACTATGACAAACTCAGCCGTGCCCTGAGGTAACAACCCTGTAACACCGCGAGCCCTAGCGACCGTGCGGGTACCCATCTTCGGCTTTCTCTCCGATGCGACTTTGTGTTGCCATGCGATTTTTCCAACCATATGTAATGCGACCGTCAACTTTCGTTGACCTTCCCGTTTGACACCTATTTGATGATTGTTTTTCGATTACACAGATATTACTACGACAAAAACATAATGACAAAGGTTCATGGCAAGAGGTACGCCTACAAATTCGATTTCCAAGGCTTGGCTGCGGCCACGCAGCCGGCGGCGAGTGATCCAGCGTATAAGTACCAGAGTGATCTGTTCATGAGCTCGTATCACCACTCGGCTAAGCTCTCGTCTTTCATGGCCCCGCACGCGGCTATGCCAACATCCACAGGTAATATATTTTAGTTACAAGCGATGTGCCCTAGCGATTTGTTTTTTTTATTTTTATTATACTATTGAAGTGTGTATATCTTTTTAGCTCAGCTTAAGCTCGGGTTTCATAAAAGAGCGCTATTATTTTTATGTTGGACTTTTACCAGTGTTTTGACTTGACTTGATGGAGCCAAAAATGCTCTTTACATGAATATAGATGACCTTGTTATGCGGTCCTCAGGCGGGTTCACGTTTTCGAGCAATGCGACTTGCTTCAAGCGACGCGCGCTTCATTTGTTTCCGTCGGTCCGCAAGTCGCGTCGCGGAGACTCGTGACATGCTCTAATCAACTTCTTTCATTTGTTTTCTCCGACGTCGCTATTGCAACTATTGCAGGACGCGTGTAGCTCGTGGCCGCGGGGTCCCAGCGCTTTCTTACGAAACCCAAGCGTTATGATCAATTAATAAAAAATAATAAGACCTAACAGCCAATTTTTACAGCGTATCTACTCACGGAAATAAATTAATTTCAATTAAATATAACAACGAATAATAAACCTTGAATGAAAAAGTTGCCACCCTAACTCATTATTGCGTTATTATTAAAAATTAAAATTAAATTTCTGTGCCCCGAACTGACGACAGTTTAATATCACATGTACCCTACAACGTGCGCGCGACAGCGTACACTGTTGTGCTGGTAATCTGCATTTCTCTGCTAATGCTTCGGTACACTTGCGTGCACAAATATTTGCACGCCGCTCGAAAGGGGTTGTCATTGGCACGGACGGAGTACACTTGACTTAATGGAACATACTATTTAAACTCGGCAGCCGTATTGGAATGTTAAAAGGAGATTTGGAGTTTAACTTGTAAAACTATATTCGTGATGGAACTGTTTTGTTTTATTAAGTCGTATTTCAGGGGGGACACTCGTTATTTTACGTTTACAGTCTGATCTGTCTCAATCTGTCAAGAAAATCTCTAAAATCCCTACATTTTTGACATTGATTGTCGCTGAGATGAGATTGCGTCTAGATTTTGAACGTTTTTAACTACGGGAATTGACCTTCAGGACGTAGATTGCCTGCCTCACAATTTTATACATGAAAACTCAAAACAAACTGTAAAAATACGAGGTTTATTTAGTAGCTTACAAAAAAAGACAAACAGTCAAAGTATATACGTTAAATAAAACACCTAGGTACTTAAAAAAATGTAGGTAGATAAGTCAGTATGTGCTCACAACTATATGGTTTCCAACCAGTTTTGATTGGGTATGATATGTTAATGACTATTTCAATATTATTCTCATGTTAATGCGCTCTCTGCAAAATAGTGTAATTTACTTTTTTTACATATTTATTGGAGACAGACAAGAGCGTATACGGATCCAAACAAACTTAAAATTATAGTCTTTTTTATTTGCCTATTAAACTTAAACATGAAAAAGTTGTTGAGGTATATTCGTCTTTATTCCTAAGAATTTCAACATTTCTCCTCTACGAGCCTTTGTTCAGCTCCTGAAAGTCCGATACGCCCTTGTGTGTCACTTTCAGCACTTAATAACTGAGGTAAGAAAACTTTTGTTTCAGCGTCGATATTCCCGTCTGCGTCTTGGGGTAACTGGGGCGGCGGCGGGAGCAACCTGTACTCACCGCACTCTATGGCCCCACCCCACGTGACGTCACACCTTGGCTCCTACCCGCACTACGCATGACCATCATACATTAATACGGCGATTGATTAATTTTGATATTTTATTTAATGTTACCATTTTTTTGCTCGATCGTTTTCGAACTTTATATTTTAATACGTGTTTATAATTTATTAATGCGTGTAATAATTTGGTTACAACTTTGTCGTTTTAATAACATAAATATTTATTTTTGTTATTGAATATTTCGATCGCGACGATTTTTAAAAGACCCTTTTTCACTAGCATTCCTTCGAAGAAACCATGTTTTAGAAATATATTTTATTGTTATCATTTACCTCAGTTAGATGAATGTAATATGTTTTTCATGACACGAGTCAGGTGGACCGCATCCCTAGTCTTTTATCAGAGAATGATGTAAATAATAGATACTCATTAAAATTAAGTAGAATTATTTATTTAGGATAACAAACTAATGAAAAATTTTATTGGTCGTATGAAAATTAATGTGAAAATAACGAATACTTCTCGCTTTTAACTAATCAGTGTTTTGCAATAACATTCAACTATCAAGTTGAAAACTGATTGTAGGTGTCTTGCGGTCTGAAACCCAAAGGTTTCCTTTTTACTTTTTCATGAATATCTTAAAAGACAAACATTTTTTGAATATTCAAATTGGTATTTACCTTTACCATTTTACTTTACTAATCTTATGACCATATAATATACCATATTCTGAAAAATGAATGATTATGAACAAGAAAAACATTTCTGTACAACGCTAAAGTTCAGAACTTCGACGCTCCCAACTTATTTTTTATGACGTTATTGCAAAATTAGCTAAGAAAAGTATTCGCTACTCAAAAAAATTAAGCACATTCGCCACGTATAGTTAACGATTGGTGATATTATACTCAGTATTAATAAACATGTAAAATAAATTTTACTTATAAGCAAAGATATTTCAATGAATCCCAAATGATTTTTATCAAGAACATCAAACCAAGCTCCTTTTGAAAAAATAAAATTAAGCTCAAAATTTTTGTGCCATTATAAAAATATACACGAGTAAAAAATTCGCCGATTTTATTTTTAGTCAGATTGCAACGTTTGATTAAGTACAGTGACTAACCTTTTTTGTACATAAAAATAACATCAGTATTATAAAAAAGCAATACGTTGTATTTATATTCATGCTAATTTATTTATATAAGTAATTAAAAAGACATCTAGTTTAATTTGGTATTCCACTTGATATTAATATTATACCTAATATATTATAATATTTATTTTTTGACATTCGGACGTTTACAGTTTAATTGTATCGTTATTGGGATCACAAATGAATAGATTTTAAAAATTTACTTTACCATTCATATTTAGCTTATTTCCTTCTGTGTAGGTTCACGACCCAAGTTATTTCCCGACCTATTTAAATACCTACTAAAACAGTAATATAATCGATTCAATAATTTTTATTACTGTCATCAGGATAATGCTGATAGATTATATTTATTACCAGTGTTACCCCCTATTTTACTTAGTAATTCCAACTGTGAATTATAATAGATGTGTATATATTATTAGATTATTTTAAAAAGTGCAATCGTATTAGTAATAGGGTCTAGTTTAGATTTAAATTATTCATGTAATTTATTATTTACATAAAAGTATTACCATTTATTTTATATGTACCTACCTATAGTTAGTAATTTGATTTATATGGTTAGTTGGGGTTTGAACTAATTTGATATTGGGTATCGTCATGCTAGTTTTTTTGAACACAGTATTAATGTTTTATTCGTTAATTCAAAAGATTTTTTTGAAAGATTATGATTGTCCAAAACACGTCTTCAAGACTGGTCATTTTAACAACTAAGCTCAATTTGACTCTTTCTGGGCTTAGTTTAATAAAGTAAGCTTGCTAGCATGGGATGCCCTATTGAGTGAGAAGATAAATAAGTATTGCATATAATTCGTCTATTTAAATATGTCAGCTAAATAATAATGTTGTAATTTTATTTTAATTTATGTTTTGTGTAATTTTATTTCAAAGAATATTTTTAGCTATCCTAAGACTTACCTACTCAGGTAAATAGTGATTTGCAAAGAGAAGTCAATAGATTATTTATTTATTTAATTTATTTACATTGTGGAATTGTTTTCTCAGTTTTTTTCTTTTCAATATAAAATATATTTTTAATTGAATGCATGTGTCAATAATAATGAAAAACATTTAGTCGTAGAATACCATTGTATAGATGTTATTGTAATTGAAAATGAATAAAACAAATGAAATGTCTTTGAGTTAGTTTATTTTCCTATAATACCTACATCCAGATTCAGAAATTGAAAAAAAGCGTATATAATGTACAGTAGCAATGCTTTTAATTTCGACAGTTCAACAACGTCTATTGCGTTATTTACGTTGTTGAGCAGGCAATATTTTCGAACATAATGAAGCAATGGGTTAGCAATATCCCTCAAAATCAAATATCATGTCATCATTCATCATTTAAATCTCGATTGAAAGTGTGTTACGAAATTAGGATGCTAACTATGAGTAGCTACCTTCAGCACCAAAACTAACATTCTGAAAAGTACGGCTGTAACTGTCTTAGTCGTCAACTGTCAAATCTATTTTTCCTGTCTGTCTATAAAGTAGCAACTGGATAGCGATTAATTGTAACGATGTAATTTAGGTTTCGGTTGGTACTAACAGAAAGTATCCTAGGAAAAACAATTTAATTGTTTTTCGTAGGATGCGTAAGAAAATATGCGGGTAGAAAACTATCGATATTTCGCAAGTCGTTGGCACATTCCCATCATTATTACTGAACTTTGAGACTCGGATAGTAACGGCCGTACTGTAGTTTATTTCTTCTTCCAATTAAATCCACTTGCCATCATGTAGGATCCACCATAACTTGGCCATTACGAATCCATGGCAAAAATGGGTCAATCAACTCAGCCTATCGCAGTCCATTGCTGGATCTCGTAGATGTCTCCCAGGCGGAAGCACAACACCCTGTCCCCCGCCTTCCGCATCCAGTCTACCTCAGCCATCTTCTTTAGGTCATCCGTTCATCTAGCTGGGGGGCGTCACACTACGCTTGCCGATACGCGGTCTCCACTCCAGGACTCGTTGCAAGTATTAGATTAAGGGCTAGTCCCTCTCCCCGAGCTGGGACTAGCCCGGAAACCTGATATGCATATTGCATTGTCCAAGACAATCGTGCAATTTAACGTATTTAACGGACAGAAGCAGCAGCAACCATCGCATTTATTTTATCGTTTTCTGTGGTATAAAGAAAAGTGTATTTTTAAAATGTCTTGTTTTCTTTCCTTTCCCTAAGTTCCGTCAGAAAAATAAATATTGCACTGCCTTACGCAACATTCAAAAGCCTTTAAATTATCTTAACAATTATCCTCGTGAAAAAATAATTGTAACTTTGAAAAAATGCCTATTTCATAAAGGTATGGGTGTATCTGTCAATACTTAGGCGAAAAACGCTTTTGAATCTTTCGTGTAATATGTTTATGCTTGTCAGTCCATTCACTTATTTTAAGTCGTGATTTTGCATCGTTGTCCACATCACAGTGATCTTTATTCTCATTCCATTAAGGTTGCTTTGTGTTGCTGCCACTGACAAGTCTGTCAAAATAAGGTTGCTTCTACGTGTCAGCTGCAGTTTACAGGGACTGATGGACGCTAGTGATGGCGCCAAACAAGTTGCCGAATTATGGACAGAGTCCATTTAGATTGCCATAGACACGCTAAGAAGAAGAAGAATAAGAATAAGGTTGCTGTTGGGTTGCTGTAATTAAGAGATTATCCAAAAGAGATACAGGAGTAAAGTTAAAGAGTTCCTCCGTGCTGAGACGATCTTATCTGCAGCATCACGACAGCATCATTATACGTTTGATTCCAAACTTCAAAACAACTTTGCGAGGAGAAGATCCTGGTTACATCATCAGGACATCTCTTCTATATAAATACAGGGTCTGCATCGTTGGGCTAGTGGTCTACTGCTGAGCATGAGCAGGTCCTGGGTTCGATTACCGGGTCTGGCACTGTGTTATTCAGTTTTTCCATCTACAATTTCTCATTAGCAGCTTGGAGTCAGGATTTGTGCCCGGTTGATGGGAATAGCCTAGCACCCTATAACATGGGACTTTAACCAAACAAAGTGGAATGAAGCGATCATTAATCAGAATTTAAAAAATGAATAATAATGTTGTAGTATCGTTTTTGTAACATTACTGGCGAAAATTGGGTGTAATATTAGGTGCACCACTGTTTAGCCCGCCGGAGAATATGTACAGGCGTGATATTATGTTAGATATAGATATCGTCACAGAACACGAAATCACCGCGTCAGAAGTGACAGAGAAGCCTTTACGAATAATATTCGTGTACAAATTTGGCGCAACTTAGCGCACACTAGCTGTCAAAGCGCATTGTTGGAATTGACGAGCCCACAGTTTCTATGAGTAAACGGCGACGTTCACTGACACGCTTGTTTTGCATGAAAATTGTTGACATAACCGCCACTACAGACCTTTCACATTTATCTTACCTCTGACAGCAGCAATGGAACAGTAACCTTATTTTAACTAGAATAAAGATCACAATGATTTTGACAGATTTATCAGTAGTAGCAACCCGACATCAACCTTATAATAACGAGATTAAAGATCACTGTGATTTTGACAGTGATGTAAAAGACACACATTACACCAGATATATACATCAGATAGTAACAAATAAAAATCAAATAGAAAGTGTAAAGTCCGATGTGAGAAATTGACAGGAAAGTGTGCCTTACGGCTGAGCCAAAAAGGCCCAGTTCAGCAAAAATGCCAGACAACTAGTGCCTGACGCTGGTTTTCAACTGGACCTGATGTGTGAATCAGAGGTAAGATAACTATGAAAGGACTGTAGCAGCAGCCGGCGAGACGGCTTCGTGCTCTGTGGGTGGACGAGGAGGAGCATTTAACCTAAAACAAATGAAGATGTCGTGATGGCCCAGTGGTTAAGGCCTCGCACGAGGCCCGTGCACGAGGTTGTGGGTTGAAATCTGAGTAAATACCAATGTGACGTTTTCAATTCATAATATGAACATGACATTAATGACATAAGCTGGTATTATAATACATGGAGATACAAACTGAAAGGCAAATTATTATTATTTATTAGATATAAGGGCTCCACGTGGTGGTTATTTTGGCACACAGCTCATTGAGCATACCTTAGGGCAGAAGTTGAACTGCACTTTTTTTGTACTTAGTCATAGAACAAAAAAGCAACTTCTGCCCTGTTGTAAGAGCTGGAGTTAAGCCCCCTGGAAGGAAGCTGGAAGTCATGGGGAGAGGCATGATGCAGGCTAACAATAACAGTGGATATCAAGGCCCAATAACACAAAACTTTACATTTACAAGTTACCATGAACAAATTTGTAAATCTTACAAGTGCATGTGCAGACGCCAGCAGATCAAGCTACTCGAAACTGTCAAATTTTCCCAATCAACCTTGAACCTTAATGCTTTAGCAATAAAGTTGAAAATATATTAAAGAAGTTTGACAGATTGTAGTAGCTTGATGTGCTGGCGTCTGTACCACAAACGATTGTAGACTTGGTAAAGTTTTGTCGTATATTATTGCCATGAAGGCGCGTCCAAGAGAATCATCACACGGCATTAATATCAAAATAATTATATCGTCACCCCTAGAGCCATCTAACGGAATAAAACGGAGCTCGTTATTCTCATCGCAAGCTTCAAAAGCAGTTTGTTCGAGCACAAAGTGGGGTGAATATTCACCCCTATTTTGTGCCCGACCATTTCTTTTATCGCTCTAAGTGGTATCACACAGTGTTGGTAGATGGCGCAACTGTAAGATGCTAATTAAATTGTTATTGTGGAAATGTTAAGATATAGTTATCTTATTTATCATTTATATACACACATATATACAAACAGACAAGAAAAAAAACAGAACAGAAAAAAATAGGTACAGTTTTTATATTTGTAAGCATTTAGTATTTTTTTGGTAAGATAAGATATTTATTTTTTGTAAAACATGAGTAGGTAGGTACTACAATAGATTTGCATGATCTTAAAAACAAATACGCAACAAAGGTTTACCATCCGGTGTACAGACGCCAGCAGGTCAAGCTACCCGAAACTGTCAAATTTTCCCAATCAACCTTAATGCTTTAGCGATAAAGTTGAAAATCTATTAAAGAAATTTGACAGATTGTAAGCTTGGTGTGCTGGCGTCTGTACCTTAAGTTATCTCAAAATTACGTGTGCAAAATGTGTTAGCAACAATTAAAAAAAAAACTTAGCTTTAACTTATTTTGTATTTTTAAGCATTAAAAAAGAAAAACTATTTCAAATTATTATACTTGTTAAAGTGGTGAATTTTTATTTCGCTACAATCCCTAGTTTGGGCACCAAATGCGTAATACAGTAAGTATCTACTAAGAATTAAAATAATATGTAAGTAAATGACAATGAATACCTAATTAATTAATTAATTAATTTGCACCATTAAGCCCAGCAACAGCTCTACAAACACTGGTGGCAATCTACCCTTCTGGACACATCTATTGGCCCACCTTGTATTTTCAGTTTCGTTTGGTCCTAGCTAAAATTTTATATTAGGTCGAGCAAAAAGTTTTTATGCAGTTTTGAACCTGGCACATTCACAATTTCATTCAATAGTCTTTTTTTGAATTTCGAACACAGAATTTAAAGAAACAAAAGACAATTTGGAGCCTGTTTGTTGATATCAAACAATCGAATACTAAGAAAACTTGGTTTTATTGGTTTACTTGGATTTAATTCTTGAAAAAGTGATTGATATCTTTGGTTTTGCAACAAACATTACTTATTCTTAACATTAAGGTGAGGTTCTATCAATAATCTATGGATACTTCACCTGAAGTCGCCGCCCAAGCTGTGGCACTTATTCAGGCCGGACACAGCCAAAGAAACGTGAGTGCTCAACTTAATTTAAGTCGATCTGCGGTCCGAAATGTTTATCGGAGGTACCTAGAGACTGGCGGCTTTGTTCGTCGCCAAGGAAGGCCACGATCTCGGGTCACAACTGAAAGGCAGAATCGATTCATCGTGACGACCAGCTTGAGAAATCGTCACCTTACCTCCATTGAGATACAAAACCAACTTCGCGTCTTCCACGGAGTATCTGTGAGCGCTCGAACTGTTCGGAGAAGGTTAAAAGAACGCGATATGGTACCACACAAGCCAGCTAATGGGCCCAAACTAACGCGAGCCCACCGAACAGCGCGCCTTCATTTCGCACGCAGTCATTTAAATTGGACACAGCAAGATTGGAGCCGTGTACTCTTTTCTGATGAGTCTAAAATTGTGTTACATGGCAATGATGGAAGGAAGAAGGTCTACCGACGTAAGGGAGAGCGTTTCGCACAATGCTGCTTTGAAGAGAGGGTTGCTTATGGCGGTGGCTCATGGACTGTCTGGGGCGGTATATCCGTGAGCGGCAAAACTCAACTTGAGGTTGTTACAGGACCACGGCTGCCAACATTAAATGCTGAAAGGTACATTCGTGAGTGCTTAGAACCCCACGTGATACCATACGCGGACTATGTGGGCCCAAATTTCCTTTTTATGCATGATAATGCAAGAGCCCATGCGGCCGGCATCGTCAGGGAATATCTTCGGGATGTGAACATCACAGTTATGGACTGGCCAGCCAGAAGCCCAGACATGAACCCGATTGAGCACATGTGGGACGAGCTAAAAAGACGTGTTAGGGCTCGTCAGCCAGTTGCCCAGACGATGCAGGAGTTGAAAACTGCCATAGAAGAGGAATGGGAGATGATCCCTCAAAATTTCATAGAGCGGTTGATAAACTCTATGCCTAATCGTATGAGAGCTGTGGTAGATGCCCATGGAGGCAACACGCGTTATTAAATTAAACCTTTATTTGATAAAACATGTTTTTTATTCAAAAATCAATTGCCTTTAACAAGGCGCATATCCGACTTGTTAGGCGTAGCTCCATGTCGTATGGTATTCTGAATTCAAATTTAAAACAATACGATCGAAAAAGATGGTAAAATGTATCAGGTTTAAAACTGCATCAACAGTTTTTGTTCAATCTAGCAATCATATTTCGGTAGGGGCCATCGAAACCTAAACTCTAAGGTGGGCCAATAGATGTGTCCAGAAGTGTATTTAATATTCACTGACACAATAAACTTTTCTGAAAATCGAGTACAGAAAATGAAAAGTAAAAGGGAATATTGTTTCCGCCCGGGATCGAACCGGGGACCTTCTGCGTGTTAGGCAGATGTGATAACCGCTACACCACAGAAACTATGAAATCAAATGCAAAATTGTGCTGCAGTTCAACTTTCAAGCATTACGATTGATTCGGATTCGGTGTTCGAACAAAACAAACAATTCAAATTTAATAAGTCGACGTTAACGTTTAACGTACGACTTTGACATAAACCGTAAGAAATAACCTATCAACGTAAATAATGTATTATTATTAATGTTTTTTGTATTGTTCTGGTGACAATCAGAAGGCCAATTCTCGCAATTTAAAACGTTTTCTTTTAATGGTATAAACTAGTGCTTGACTGCGATCTCACCTGATGGAAAGCAGTGATGCAATCGTTTATGGTAAAGCGCACTAATTTATTATGAGCCTATTCACTCTAGCCTTGAAGACACTTAAATTATAATCGGACGGGAAAACCGCTGCAGGCAAATTGTTCCAGTCCTTCGATGTATTGGACGCGTAGAGCACTGTACTGTTTCTGCGTGTAATCCATCCACAGACTGCTAGTGCACACCAGCCTTGACACACTACAGACAGAGGCGCTGAGCAGCACCATGTCGTCAGCGTAACTGATATTGTTTAGCCACACACCTCCAATATGGCAACCGACATGCGTGCTGCTAAGCCTCTCTATCAGCACATTAACATACAGGTTAGAGAGCTTCGGTGATGTTAGCCCCCCTTGCCTCACGCCGCAGTCCAACCAGTACCTGATTGCTATACCAATATTGAAAGATACGGATCAGTCCGTCTGGCACTGCCGCTTGCTGCAGTTTCTGCCACAGCAGATCATAGCAAACCAGGTCAAATGCCTTCGACAAATCGAGGAAGCAAGCAACAACAGGTGTACTTCTATCAGTGTAGTACTTGACGGTCTGCTTTAAACACAATATAGCTGTTTCTGTAGAGACCGGCTCTGAAACCAAATTGTTCCAACCATGTAAATTCAGATATTTATCCATCTGAGTGTTCAGCAAACCATCAAGCACTTTCGAAATAACTGTGGCCAATGAAATGGGCCTATAATTGTTCTTATCACTAACATCACCGGTTTTATTCTTAATAATTGGCACCAACACAGTTTTCATCATCCGCTCAGGCAGATAGGAATGTCCTATACACAATGAGTAGAGCATCGCTAAGACTCATGCTTAAGGTGTTCAATACTTAAATCATCGTGGCCCGGAGACTTGCCCCTTCACATACCCATAATGACATGTCTTACCTCCTTTGCCGTAAACCGGACACTGCACTCCTGACCACTACAACCCGCACTGCCTGTAAACTGTAACGGTCCTAACGGTTACGAAACAGTGAAATGCTGCCTAAACAACTCGGCAATCCCTGTGACATCGGCCGCGCCGCTGACACTCACCGGCAGGTCCGGCCTACTATTGAGTTTATCGATGGACTTCCAAAAACTGCGGAAGTCGCCCTTAGAATGATGCGACGCCAACATGTACATTCTAATTTGGTCACTATTATTCTGGCACCATCATAAGCGCGACTCAAAAATTTTTCAACTTGTTTGCATATCAATCTAAGCAAGACCCTCTCGCGGTCTACCATAAGTGTCCATAAGACACCCACTGCTCAAACTTTAGCCTGGCCTGCTTGTGAGCATCACCCACATGTCTATTCCACCCTATTACCGGATTCCTCTTTCGCACATGATTTATTTTGTAGCCTTCAGAAGCTGCTTGACATAAAATATTAACAATGTCATTATACATTTTATCAATAATAATCCTGTGGTCCAAGTTATTACAAACATAGTCACAACATGCACTCAATTCAATTGGAAAGTCAATATATTTTAAATTATCATTACAAAATTTAGTATAAATGTCAATTTGCTTAGGTTTTCTATCACCCCATTTTATTTTATTACATGTCAGATTTTTAGTATCATTTGAATTGTACAATTTTGGTTTGATTTCATCGAAATTGCATTGTATTATAAGAGGGAAGTGGTCAGACCAAAGAACATCATATTTAACATTTACATTAACAATGCACATAGCTGCTTTCGTGGCAACACAGTGATCCAGCCAACATCTCGAGCCATTCGTATCGCTTATAAAAGTCTAAGTGTTAGAGTTTACTCCTAACAGTTCAACATCAGCACATAATAACTCAGATTCCCGACAAAAAGAAACCAATTCAATATAAAATTGTTCATTGGGATGCGAATTAAAGTCTCCAAGTAGAAAAGAAGTTTCGATATCGTTATCATTAATTATGTAGCACTCACCAGGCTGAGGCAGGCCGTAAAATCCGTTAAGTTCGCACTATTATCCGTCGGCATGTACGAGGGTGACACTGAAAGTTCTTAGAAAATCAAAAACTGAACAAACTAGCAAGTTATTAGTTTTATTATATCTTTTCAAAATAGTGTCCATTTACAACAATACATCGCTGCATCCGATGGAACCACTGAAAAAAGCACTTTGCCCACTCGTCCGTAGGGGTCTGTTTGACGGCATTTTGTTCGCAGCCACTGCTTCCTCGGCATCCATAAAACGTTTTCCTCGAAGTTTTTCTTTTATTTTCGGGAATAAATAAAAATCGCAAGTAATTTCATGTCAGACGTCGTCAAGTAGTCGATTGTTTGCTTGGCGGTGTGCGACGAGGCGTTGTCGTGGTGAAGGAGGATCCTACTGCGAGGTCGTTTCTCCAAGACAAGTGGCAAACAATTGTTAGTGTACCACTCTGCAGTAACTGTTTTTCGATCCTCTAAAACAATTGTTGCTTAATGACCTGTCCTTCCGAAGAACGAGGCCACCATATTCTTTCCCACGCTTCGACCTCTCTTCACTTTAGTTGACAACTCCTTGCTTAGTTTCAGGATCATAACAATAAATTCAGCTTTCGTCACCTGTAAGTATGTCGAACACAGCATTTGAGTCACCTCCGTTAAATCTTTGAACTATTTCACGACACCAATCAACACGACGACGGAGCTTTCAAAGCTTCCTGACCGCTAAATGTTCATGGAGGTTTTTGTGCACTTGACTCATATCGATGCTTAAGTTTGTCCGAATCTACTGATATGTCACTCTTTTGTCAGTCTCTATCATACTCCGCACAACACTGATGTTATCTTCAGTCGTCGCCGTAGAAGGCCGTCTCTCACGGAGATCATCGGTGAGATTAGTGCGACCACGTTTAAACTCATTAAACCAGTTTTAAACAGTGGCACGAGATGGGGCTTCATCATGAAATGCCAATCGAAGTCTATCATAACTTTCTTGTTGACTTAAATGACATCCAAAAGTCATAAAAAAATATTGTACGAAAATTTTTTCGCGTTAAATTCATGCTGACGTGACGCAGACAATTTTCAATTTGCCGCCAAATCGTAACTTATTTTTTTATTATATCGTTTACAAGTGGTCAGTTCTAAAAACTTTCAGTGTGGCCCTCGTATACACTGTTTTTTAAATTAAACCAGTGAGAACGTAGTAGAAATTTAATACCAATACATTTATTTCATACACATATAAAAAAGGGTAATTAATACACTCTGGGTACAGGCGGGATCCATTTGACTTCACTATCATCCATGGTCTTATCAATTACTGGTCGGTAGGTGATAGTAACTTGGCCAGAGCAAAGATCTACCTGAGATAATGAATGTTTCCTCCACTGTTTCTCGTAGGGCACTCTTGTCTGAAGCAACGAAAAATTGATGCATTAGCGTAATAATGAGCCTACAAAGTTCCTACTGTTGGGTGATAAGTATCCTCCCTGAGCGAGGAGGTAGGCTGTAATCCACTACAAGGGACTAGTGCGAATTGGTCGATGAATGGTTCTAGGACATTCCGAATTCCTCACAATGTTGTCCTTCGCCGTTTTGAGAGCAGTAGTAATGAAATAAATAGTACAAAGTGTGTTTGTGACAGACACCTCTTAAAGAGTTAGACTTCTGTCCCTAGGATTTTTATATGCAATTTCCAAGGGAACCCAAAGCTGATTAAACGATGTGGGACGAAATTGGCTCGCGCCAATTGTGTCAACTAACTTCTATGGAGGTGTTCCAACTGGCGAGTAACTCAAGGTCACTGCATACCGGACGGAGCGTTCTGACGTGGACGGGTCGGGGACGGAAAGTGGTGTTATGAAAACACGGACGGGTGTTTAATGCATACACACCGCGACGGTGACGCGAAACTAACGTGCTAGTGTCCGGACAAGAAAAGGTCGGCTGGGCTTCGACCAGAGCTACTGTGGATACGCAGCGGAACCACGGACGGGACGTGGCGCGCGAGGGTAAGGATATGACACACTAAACATCGTCACCGACGATTTTTCCCGTCCCTTGGGTGTCACGTCGCCATCCCATCCATGCGCCTGTGACGTATGCTCTTTCGTATACTATGAAACTTTCTATGAAACTACGTTTCCAAAAATTATCGTCCCTTTCCTTCACGGTTAAAAACACGTTACGTATGCAGCGACCCTTAATCTTCAAAATAAAGACGCGCCCATTCGTGTCCCACATCTCGCGCAAAATTTGCCTCTGTTTCAACAATACCTACAAACGCCAGCACATCAAACTACCCGAAACTGTCAAATTTTCCCAATCAATAATAATTAATACTGTAGCGATAAAGTTGAAAATCTATTAAAGAAATTTGACAGATTGTGGTTGCTTGATGTGCTGGCCTATGTACTTAAAGATGGCAGTTGTAGTATTTTGCGACTTCCTCGTGGTTGAAGTTGTGGTCGAAGTCCTTGAATAAACCAAACGGGTAAGAAAAGTTTAATTACCTGTCCCTGTGTCGGTTTGCTGTAGTCAAACTCATCCAATCTTTTAGGGAAATCGTCCCTGAAATGGGCTCCTCTGCTTTCCGTCCTGTTTTTAGCACAAGCGACCACCTGGACAGCACCTTGGAGCATGTTCTGCAACTCCAAGACCTCAATCAGATCGGTGTTCCAGTTCAAACGCTGGTCCACAACCTTGATGTCTTCGAAAGCCTTGAACCATTTTTGAATTTCCACGTCAGCTGTAAAAGACATCGTAAACCTTAACGCCTGCATCCTCCAGAGGGGTTCGCCTATTATATTACAATTAATTCCTTCGTTCCTTTAATAAGATATTCTTTAATATGGTTTTCCCTAAATATGATATTCTCAAAATATGATAAGTCAAGTCAATAATTTATGAAATGGAATATAAGAAAGTAACATATTTTTATTTATTTCCTTCTAACACAGAGTAATTGGTAATTGCTGCATTCTTTGGAATGGGTTTTAATATACCTGATGTAAATATGAACTGAAACATATACTTTAAAATTACGAGAATTGTCCCTCTGAGCGATGCGCACTGGAGAACTTTTTCTTTTCAAAGATTTCCAAGCTTAAAAGATTTTCTTTACAAAAGAAGCTATATTCTGCAGCTACCCGAAGAAAGCCAGAAAAAAGAAAATAACCAATACATAATATTGAATTACAAAAAAATGCAAATCTTTTTAAATTTTCTTGTTTTCATCCACGTAAATAACTATGTAAATTTATACGCGATATTATCAAATGTTTGCCCGCTGTGGACACGTATTGGCTAGTAGGTACCTACATAAAATTGACAAATATCGCAGAAATTATGTGAGAGTACGGTAATTAAACAAAGGATGTGTGTGTGGGGGCGAGGTCGATTCCACTGAGGGCCGGTTTTTTGATCCGTAGTTGTTACCAATCGTTAAAAATAGTTTAAGTAATGGTTAAATGTTTGCAAAATGTATTTTTTGATCAATTGTTATTTTATCTAATGGTGTAGGGTTGCTTGTTGTGAAATTAAAGCCCCGTTTATTTATTTATTTTATTTATATAATCTTTTTGCACAAAAAAAAAGGTACAAAGGCGGACTTAATGCCTTAGGCATTCTCGAACTTGATGATATTTTATTGGCAACTTAACTTATTTTACGTTACACGTTACAACTTATACTATACACAGTCTGGCCATAAATACTGTTACAATTAAAAATAAGAAAGATATTACATTTGAATTTGGAATCTGTCATTTTTATACGATTGTTCATTGAGATTTCTAATTTTGGCGCCAATACATTGTACAATATTTTGCGATATTAAAATGGAGTGGGGTGATAAAGAGAACCGAATCGCTGTGATTGCATTACACAAAGTTGGTATGGAGCCAAATGCAATTTTTAAAACTCTCCATACGCTTGGTTAATACCAAGCGAATGGAGAGTTTTAAAAATTGTTTGTTGTCAAATGTTTGTTTACCGGGCTATTAATAGGTACAATGAGACCTCCTCTGTTTGTGACAGAAAAAGATCTGGCCGTCCACGTAGTGTTCGTACGAAAAAGGCGGTCAAAGCAGTAAGGGAAAGAATTCGAAGAAATCCTGTCCGAAAGCAAAAGATTTTATCTCGGGAGATGAAGATAGCACCCCGAACCATGTCGCGTATTTTAAAAGATGACTTAGGACTTGCAGCCTATAAGAGACGCACTGGTCATTTTATAACTGATAATTTAAAAAAGAATAGGGTGTTAAAATCGAAACAACTACTGAAGCGGTATCGCAAAGGGAGGTCACAGAACAATTTTGTTTACGGATGAGAAAATCTTTACAATTGAGCAATATTTTAACAAAAAAAAATGACCGTATTTATGCTCAAAGCTCTAAGGAAGCTTCCCAATTAGTCGCCAGAGTGCAACGTGGGCATTACCTATCCGACTTCAGTGGCGGTTTGGTGGGGTGTTAGCTATGAAGGAGTGACTAAGGAATATTATTGTGAAAAAGGTATCAAAACATCGGCACAAGTGTATCAAGATACCATTCTTGAGAAGGTAGTTAAGCCCCTTAACAACACCATGTTCCATAACCAAGTATGGTCCTTCCAACAAGACTCGGCGCCGGAACATAAAGCTCGGTAAACGCAGTCTTGGTTGGAAGTGAACGTTTCGGACTTCATTAGAGCTGAAGACTGGCTGTCGTCTAGTCCCGATATTAATCCAGTGGATTATGATTTATGGTCAGTTTTATAGCCATGATAATTTGGAGTCCCTAAAACAATCCATACGATTGGCAGTGAAGAATTTTCCCATGGAAAGAGTGCGTGCTTCTATTGATAACTGGTCTCAACGTTTAAAGGACTGTATTGCAGCCAATGGAGACCACTTCGAACAAGCTTTTTATATTTTAAATTGTTTTATATTTATGTATTAAACTAACACACCGTAAAAGTAATGAATATTAATTGGAATTAAAAAAAAATATTTTTCTTCTTTTCAATATTTATGGCAAGACTAGGTATATCACGAGGGAACCCTAAGTGGGGGGATGAAAGGGACTGCGAACCTATCGCCCTTCAGTCCACCCCCAGCTGGCTAGTTTCCTGAAGACTGCTAGGCTATCGAAGCAGGGAACTAGTCGTACTAAGGATCAGATCTGACTGCGTGGCTACCGAGCTCAGAAACCTCTAGCAAGTGACAGACGATTTATTCGAAGACATCTTTGCTTATAAAGGCGGATTGGTTGTACATGTTTGCACAATATCTACACGTAGTTGCGCAAATTGTTGCACACGAAGAGTGTAGATGGCGTCACTTGTCTACAGAATTCGTTTGTACTTAGTTGCTGTCTTCTAGTTTATGAAGCCGCTCCTCATAGTGTTTTGGATAATTTACACTAGATGGCGCTGTATGTTTGTTACAATGGTTATTTGTTTAACTAATAGTTAATTATTTGACCATTAGCAATAATATTATATCATTAGATAAACAAAAAATTGATCAAAAAACACATTTTGCAAAAATTTAACCATTAGTTACTATTTTTATGGTGAGTTGCATCAAAAGCTCCGTTATAGTTACGTCAAAGTTAATTATAATTTTAACAAAGTATGACCATAGAATCTAACTATCTGTTGTTGCACCATCATATAAAATGTAAAAAGTTAAAGTTAAAAGGGTGACAAGTGATAAGACGTCTTATTTCCCCAAAATGTTCGTGGGTAATTTTTTTGACAGGAACAACACTTCAAGCTTATTGTCATCACTCTTTCAAAAATAACCAAGATCAAACTTATTTTTTCGGCGGGATTAATCATTAAACGCAACATGTTTTCAAATATGAAAACATATTATATATAAGTTACAGTCTGAGGTGGTAACCAAAACTATTTTTATTAAGTAATAAAATAAATAATAGTATATCTATCCATATTCATAATAAATGTTTTTTTTTTTGTTAGCCCATGTTGTCCCACTGTTGGGCAAAGGCCTCCCCCAAATCCTTCCAGGAACTCTATTCGGTAAAGTTGGGCAATTTTACAAAACGCATACTGTGCCTGATGACTGCGGGAAAGAACATTATTTTGCAGTGGATTCCAGCACACCAAAAAGAACAATAATAATATTAGTTAGAATACGTTTATTGTGTAACACAAATCTTCTACATCTTTTTAGGCACATATTTTAGGTGCCTAGAACATCAATTTCTAAGAGCAAGCTGCTCTTGCTGGATACTGTTGCAACTGTTTGGTGGACAGACGTTGATACTGTTGGCTGTTGTGCACATGTAATGTGGTGCTAAGTTGTGGATTTAAGTTGTTATCGGTGGAGCGACTTGCATCATTTTTAGATGAGATATTACCCACTTCTAACTCGTCTGACGTTGAAATTAATATAAGTACTTACAGTAATAAAAATGCTTTGTTATGTACACTATGTGATGTTTGATTTTAGACCGTTCAAAACACCCTTTAATCCTACTATTTATCGCTGCGCACTGGCGGCTCCGTTGTAACAGCTGCAACTTACAGCCTGTAGATCGTGTGTTCAATCCCAGACAGGCACTTTACTTTGTGTAAATTATTTCATCACCACTGCTATCAAACGGTGAAGGAAAACATCGGGAGGAAACCGGTATGCCCTAGAGCTAAAAATCGAAGATATGTGAAATCTACCAACCCGCACTGGGCCCGCGTGGTGGATTACGTTACGGCCCACAGTGGAAACAATAAAGGCTGATTGTGCTTATGGTATAAATATGATGACTGACTGCACTGAGGTGTTAATTTTAGCAACGTAGAAGTTACTAGATTAAAAATCTTTGCTGAAAAACACATTTTTGATGTGCAAAGAACACGAGACTAGCACAAAACAACAACAAAAAACAAGCACGGGACAACACTCAAAAGAAATTCAATGCCAAACTCCAAAAAAAAATATGACACAAACCGTAACTATAGCCCTTAACCGCCCGATTGTTGGGCGATTAATGTTATAGTTATTTGTGACGTCATTGTGCCAATTGTGACAATTGTTAAAATGATGCAACCCGAATTTCGCTTAACCGGAGATTTGACGGCTGTCAAAGCATTGATTATCGTTATAAATTGCTTGCTATAGTTATTTATGACGTCATTGTAACAATTGTCAAAATGATGCAACCCGAATTTCGCTTAACCGGAGATTTGACGGCTGTCAAAACATTGGTTATCGCTATAGTTAGTTGATGCACTCACTCAACAATTGGTTGAGTTTAACTACGGATCAAAAAATTGGCCCTTATACCTCGACTTTTAGGGCGCTTTCAAATTTGCCGCAAAGTGCAGTGCGGTAGCAGCGTGGCTGCAGCGCGGCCGCCGCGCGGCAGCAGCGCGGCTGCCGCGCTGCTTTGTTAATCCATATAAATAAAAAACGCGCGATTGCAGCGCTACACCCGCACTGCAGCCGCGCATCAGTTCATCGATCGACTAGTGACGATGCGCACGTAGTTTTTGTTCAGGTCTAAACATGAACAAAAATCTGGTTGAACAATTTATCGATGAGGTTGAGAATTGTTCAGCGATATGGGATTCGAAGTCAGACCTGTACAGTAATAAAATCGAAAAGAAAAAGGCTTGGGAAGAAATATGCAATATATTTATTGAGAACTTCACAAACAAGACTCCAAGTGAAAAAAATGAAGCATGTGAGTAGGTATATTGTTAATACGACTACTTAATTTATATTTTAATGGTTTGCCATGACAATTCTCCTTCTGGGCTAACAAAATAGTCAGCTAACGTATCACGTATGTACATTCGAAGCACTTAATTGTGTGTGATTATTGTCATTTCGTTGCATATTTTGTAAATCGTATCTCTGCGCTGCCGGTTTGGAGATGGATGACTTCGAATCTGTCTTCCTAAGGAAATTATATAACACACAACATGCACGAATGATATCTTCAGCAAAGGGTACTTGTACATTTATCGGACGATGAAGAATTCTCCACTTATTCGCCATGATGCCAAACGAGCACTCAATGTATCTTCGTGCTCTCGATAAACGATAATTGAAAATATGATTCTTCTCATTTAAATAATTGTCATTCATTTAAAGTAATAGGTAATTACTAATCCCGAACGCTACGTCACCAAAGAAATCAAAAGGCATTGGTTGTCCATTACTTGTCTTGGAGACTTTTGTAAAAATTACTGTTTTTGAAAATTTGCGAATCAGAAGCCTTTCCATACGATCTAACATCTATGTAAGTAAAACAATATTCTGAGTCACATATTGCTAATGCTGTAATATAAAGAACCAGTATGCGCTGGTGTGATTATTCTTATATGTTTCCCATCAATAGCACCCAAGCAATTAGCGAAATTCGCCTTGTCGTAAAATCCGTTTTCGTATTTCATAAATTGCTTGACAAACTTCTTTTACGATAGCACAAATCGTTGAAAGCCCACGGTTATACATATGATATAACTGTAGACAGACGGACATTTGTATGACTATCTTCTGCCAAGTACCTGTAAATTAAAATATTGATTAATTATTTTCAGCTATAGGTACTACTGCAACGATTATATAAATACTCGTATTAGGTATATGTCAATTTTTACTTACCTGAGTGTTATAAAGAGTCTTTTTTCAGCACAAATAGTATTTTCTAAATACCAGCGTTCTACAGTCCTAAGACATGGTGCTGCATCACTAAACATCGAAGTGATCTCCTCAAAGCACTGTCGGGTTAATCCCCTTTCAAAGTTGTAGAAAATTATCGCACGCATATTTTCATTTGATATTTCCATTTTTACAACCGACTTGTCACCTTTGAATAGACGCTACAATAAAACCGATCAAAAAACATTCTTTTGTTTTCGAATTCTAATTTCAAAAAGAAGGAATATTTTTTTTAATAGGTAATTGCGGCAGGATTGCATACGACACGACTTAAAAGACAGCCCTCGTACATATTCGATATTTCAATGATATACAATCAGATATTGTGACTTCCTGCAATGCCGAGACAGTGACACGACAGTCCAGGTATAATTACTAAGCACTCGCCCGACACCACTTTACTCGTTATAACGTATAATCTAGGCATTAGACATTCAAATGACGGTTAGCCACATTTAGAAAGAATGTAAACAATACGAAACGTAGATATCTAATTACAGAGAAGGCCCTCAAAGACTTGATTATACGACAAACCCCAGGGTGTGGCAGCCTAGGTAATATTTAAAAGCATAGACCGTGCGACTACAGAGTGTCTACGAGGGGAGGTAGTTAATTATTGGTTTGTACTTGATACACCCTGAATAGCCGTAATCATAGCTGACTGACTATAGGTTTTTGTTTATTTGTGAGTATCAAAACAAAGTTGCATACATGGCCGTATTTTTTTATTGCGTTGACTTAGAAACTTGATTTTTTTAGAGCTCCAAGGGACCGTAGGCCTACGTATTTGATATTAATTTAAACTTGAGGAACGCGTGGAGGTAACGCGTTCCTCACAATAAGGAACACAACCCAGCGCACCGTAATTTAGCGATAAATGCGCAGCACTTGTTATATAATAAGTCACTACGTGATTAGCGTACAGGTCGTCAAACAGTGTGAGCTGGTTGTGAGGTTGGATCTATTTTTGAACCACATGCGTCACTTTTATTTGACGATATAAAAGAGGCTAGCTTTCTATTTCTTGCAACAGATCGATGCTTCGGCGAACTAGAGGCTGATCAGCCCCTCTGTAGTCAAAAAATGGAAAAGGAAAATTTTTGTTATTTTAGAAATATCACTTCGCGCAGCGGAGGTGCTGAGCGTCCCTCCTTTTCTGGCTCCTGTAAGTGCAAAGGCGATATAATTTCCTTTAATTTGTTCCCACAGCGCTGGCGCATAGGCGGGGTTTAGCATAGGCCGGTTTCCTCACTCGGTTTCTTTCATCGTTTTGCGAGCAGTAGGAATGAAATAAATTTCACGAAGTGCAAGTGCAAGCCTGCCTGGGTTTGGACTCACCACCTGACATTTGTAAGCCGAAGCCACACCGACCATTCTCACACCTACCTTCACTCAGTAGTGTGGCGTCTCTGAAGACTCCACATTTGTTCTGCATAGTGTGCCTCATTGCTTCCCTTAGTTCATGTGGTGCAGCACAACCGGACGCGTTCTTCAACTTCATTAGATTGTCCAGACTTGCATCACATAAATTCTAAAAGAAAAAAGGAGAATGGGTAAGATCGTACTCAATTTAATTGTAGCATTATGAACTATGTTGATCTTCGATGCCCCTCATAGAGTAGTTTAATTAATCCTAAGACAGCATGTCTGAATTCACCTGGAGAAAAAAGACTAATTTGATTTTATAAAGGCAAATATTTAATTTATCCTCTCAGAACTTATTGACCAGCTAATGATGGAGACTTTTTGGAACGAATGAATCTCATCTCCTCATTTTCACCAGTGTTTGACATTAAAGTGTCAGAAAACGCGTGCGCCATAGACCGCACCGACCGCACCGACCGGTGTGGGCGCGTTCCTTGGGGCGGCGACTAGCCCGCCGGTTGAACGCGTCCCAAAGGGTCATGGCCGTCCGGCTAATCCGAGGATACCGCATGGTCTCCGCTGAGGCGGCGAACCTCCTTGCTGGATTGCCCCATGGGATCTGGAGGCAAAAGTCCTCGCCCACATATGGGAGTGGCGACAGGAGGCAAAACGCCGGGGCGTAACTCCGCTGCCGCGAGAAATTACGGTACAGCGGACAGAGCTCCGGCAGGATCTCATGGCGACATGGAGAGTGCGATTGTCGCAACCCAGTGCTGGGCACGCCACAATTGCGGCGATAAGTCCCCTTTTTGAGGAGTGGCTGGAGAGGGACCACGGCGCCGTCACCTTCCGCCTGACGCAGGTCCTCACTGGACACGGTTGTTTCGGGAGGTTCCTGTTCAGGATTAGGCGGGAGGAAACGCCAGGGTGTCACCACTGTGTGGATCACCCGGAGGACACGGTGGAGCATACGGTGGACGTCTGCCCGGCTTGGGCGGAGCACCGACGCGTCCTCGTGGCGGCGATCGGCGGAGGCGAAAACCAAAGCTTTAGTTATTATGAGCCCTGTACAACATGCCCTTGGAATTAATAGAAAACCTGTTAACTTAATTAATTACTCACTGGATTCAAAGCCTTTTGTTTCTCCCCTGGCTTATGTTTCTTTCTAATGGTTAACGACAGTGACTTTCCGAAGACTACGACGTCTAATATGGAGTTAGCTCCGAGCCTGTTTGCTCCATGAGCATTGCTGACCACTTCACCGGCCGCGTAAAGACCAGGCACTGGGCAGTCTTTACCATCTTTATAGATTAAGCACTGTTGAGAATAAAGATAATTTGAGAAAGACGTTTCGTGAAGACCAGAGACAGAAAGAAAAGAAAATGAAAAGGTAATTGGTGTGGTCTCGCATACATTTCTGCCACCGTAATTAAAGACACATTTCATTTTCAGCTTTTTTCTGGGCACTGCATCTGCGATGCCTCAGGTATTACAGATTGGGCATCGGCGGCGGAGACCTACCATCAGGCAGGCATGTATCAGCTTTGAGCTTGCAAAGAGGGGCTTGTGGCATTGATAACACCCACATGGGTTGATCCAAGGCTATGCTGCGCTCGCCGCGGTCGATTCGGTATCTATTACATATATATCGAGACCCGTCCGTGTCTCAGAAAGCACGTTAAGGCGTTGGTCCGTCATCCGTGTGATTGCGGTGCACACTCGAACTAATTGCCGTTTCTACATGCCTGTTACTTCACAACCGAATGGAGCCACTTTGTGGCTACAGCTATTTCTCCGCTTGTATACACAGGAAGTGAACTTTACCACACAACTTGATACTACACATCTGTAAAGTTACGCCAAAACTATATATGTATTTTGACTGTCATGAAAACCAATTAAAACGCACTGAAAAGATTTATTTTTGTACTACTAGCTTATTTTTAAACCTCTACAGGACCTATTCCCTAGTTAATACTGATCTCAGAAAAGAAGCATTCGGTTACCTGTCCTTTATAGTTAATGGGAATACCACCCATAGTGTAGTGGACGGTGGGTAAGACCGGTACGGGCTGGGTGTACAAATCAGCTCCGGTAAATGTGAAGGCGGATTCTGAGATCCCTGGCAACCTTTCCTTGATCAGCTCCGCGGGAAGGTGGTGCAGTTGTAGGTATACGTGGTCTTTCCGCGCTCCTACTCCGCGACCTGGTGGAAAATTGCAAGTGTGTTAAGAGAAATGAAGGGTACCTATTTAAAATATTAAATTAATATTCACATTAGTTTTTATTTAAGAGGGATTGAGGATTTTATATGGAGCCTGAGCCTGTTGGAGATGTAGCAAACATCTCCAAGAGGCTTCATAAAAAATTAGGTATCTATAAAACATTAGGCATTTAGATTTTATGGATTTGAACGTAGGTTATTTTACGTTAGTTCTTTTAATGCAAATTAATGCAATTGCGAAAACATGTGGAAAGGACGCAAAATTACAGAAGGCAAATGATATAATGCCTTCAAGATTGGTACCATATTCAGGCCAATAAATAGACAAGTCAATACCTTGTCGTATCTCTGTGGCCATTGACCTGGACACGACGTCACGACTCGCCAAGTCCTTAGCTTTGGGAGCATACTTCTCCATGAACCGGACCCCTTCACTATTGACCAGGTATCCACCCTCTCCGCGGGCACCTTCGGTCATCAGGCAGCCTGACCCGTACATGCCTGCAAAGAGGAAACATTGATAGTTTTAGGTAAAGAACCTTACATGATGCAGGCTGGTCGAAAAATTACTCTCGATTGTATTCGATCACTCAAGCAAATTAAGAATTTTCAAAATTGAATATGCGGCATTGGTTTTTATAAAAGAAACGTAAACGGCAAATCAGTTTACGTTAATAATAATAATAATTGGCGAAGATATCGCTGAGCATACAAAAAACAAACAAGTCATTCGAATTGAGAACCTCCCCCTTTTTGAAGACGGATAAAAACTGTTGTGCTCTTGAAATAAATAGCGAAATTTCAGTATTACTTGTTAGTTTTCTTATGTAGCGCCTACTCCATATAGATCTCGGTACTGTAAACGCGCGCAGCAATATAAAGCGACCGCTGAACTGAAATGACAACATCCGTTACTAACCAGTTGGGTGGAACTGTATGAATTCCATGTCCTGGAGTGGAATACCAGCTCGTGACGCCATTGCAACTCCATCACCAGTGCAGGTATGAGCAGCTGTACATGAGAAGAACATCCTCGGGTAGCCTCCGGTTGTCAATACCGTATTTTTGCCTTGAAACCTGTTAATTTCATAATAGCATGAATTTTTTCACTGTAGTTCGATCTCATGAAACTTTACTACAGAAACGCACAAACCTTATGCAAGAATTATAAAAGGCTACAGGTAACCCCAAAGATCGTAGGCAGGTCTATCCAGTAAATTTACAAGGAATAGGCCACTTAACGATTCCTTACTTCGAAACCACGTCTATTCCTTAGTAAAATTACGACATCTGCTATTAATGTATTCTCTATGACATTATGGCGTGGTTGGAACTGTTTACAAGACATGATATTAACGTGGTAATATTTCGCGGGAATATTACAGACTTGGGGGCCCTTAGGGCACCCCTAACCCCCGACGTTGTGTGGGAATATTACAGACTTGGGGGCCAAGTCTGTAATATTTATTTATTTATTTATTTATTTATTTATTTATTTATCCATTTATTTCAGGCATCAAGGCCCATAAAAACACATACAATACAATATTAATATAACTTAAAAATACTATAAATACATACAACATTATAATTACACTAACACACAACGTCGTCGTCGTCGTCGTCGTCGTCGTCGTCTTACATATTCCCACACAACGTCGTGCCTACTGAACATATTGTACTCTCGCTTAATCATATTCGGGCCGGCTCGGCACAATTTGAGCTAAGCCGAATGAGCGGCTTTTTCCCCGAATGCCACCCGGCTGTGCCGCATCATGACCAGCCGAAGATGTGTGTTAGATCAATTTATTCCTTTTATAATTACTGGATCGAAATGCCTCCGGTTTTTGTGGTCGTTTATGATTCTCGATTATGGAATATTGTGCGTTGTCCTTAGTTCGATTTCCCAAGTCGGGAAAAGTGTAATTGGGATTTTCCATCTGTAATTTCAGCAGCTCGGAGTCGGGCTTCGTGCCCGGATGGCAATAGGCTCGCACCTTACTATATGGGACTGAAGCATACCTGATGTAATGTGAGTGTACTAGAGGTGCACCTCTACCTTAACCTTCAGGGAATACAGGCGTGATGTTATGTTATTCTCAAGAATCAATTACCTATGAAGACTGCCGTCATCCATGTCTATGGCGAGGCACCCGACCACCTCGCCATCTTGGATCAGCAAGTCCATCACATAGAACTCGGTGAAGTGTTGGATGTTCTTGTACCTCGTCGAATATCCATAAAGAGTGTGGAGTAGGGAATGACCAGTACTGGAAGAAATACGGGTTCCAACATTTTTGTACGTCATTACGAAAATTAGTAAAATTGTATAATCATCATCATCACTATCATCAGCCGAAAGACGTCAACTGCTGGACATAGCTCCCCCAAGTGCATAGCTCCCCCAAGTGCATAGCTCACCCAAGTGCATAGCTGCTCCCCCAAGTGTATAGCTCCCCCACATCGAATAGTTATGTGACTCTTGCACCCACGGATTCTTGCAGCCTTCACAAGGCTTATACATACATACTCAGCCTCTATGTTCCCACTGCTGGGACACAGACCTCCTGTGTGAGAGGGAGTGGGCCGTAATCCACCACGCGGGCCCAGTGCGGGTTGGTAGATGTCACATGTCTTCGAATTTTTGGTTCTAGGGCATGCCGGTTTTCCCACGATGTTTTACTTCATCGTTTTGAGAGCAGTGGTGATGATATAATTTACACAAAGTAAAACGCCTGACTGGGTTCGAACCTACTACCTACAACTCGTAAGTCGCGGCCGTGACCACTGGACCAGTGCTCTCACAAAGTCACAAGCCACAAGCCTCATAAAGTTAAACTATAAACAAGTAATAGATTTCTTGTGGATTTAACAAAATTTTGTAAGACCGCAGCGTGTGTGCTTTATTTAAGTAGATTTGAAACATAATAATACCGGTCAGCAACTGCACATGTCCTCTTGGCCACAGTTTTCCCAAAGTTGACCGTCCCTCCTCCAAAAGGTCGTTGGTATATTTTTCCTTCCTTTGTCCTTGAAAACGGCATACCCATATTCTCCAATTCCAATACACAGTTGGGAGCTTCTCGGGTTAAGTAGTGTATGGAGTCCTGTCAAAAATCGACCAAGCTCATTGCTGAAGACCTGAGTTTGTTTTGGAAATGGCTAATATCTAATCCGTATTCGCGATTTATTTGCCAAAAATGTAAACAAATATAAGTTTATGGAAAAATAACTTTGAATCCTAGACAATAAAGTTCAGTTTACGCTACAACTTCAATCATATTTTTTAACTTTTTCAATAGTGCTAGTCACTCTGAAATCAACTAAATTACCATTGTAATAAAGTTGATATTTCGATACTGGAAATATGAAATAACGTAAGGGACATTTTGTCGAAAATGAGTTACATATATCGTTGGATTCGGAATTTCTTGCTCCTTCGATTGGTCTATTTAAAATCTCGATATCTAAAAAAAATGTCTCTTGCATTAGGTACATATTTTCCGTATGCCCAGACCATTTTTTTCTAGAAACTGGCTGTATATGATATTTTAAATTAATATTTTTATATAAACTAATGTATAAAAAATGTTAATAAAATATATAAACATTAAAAATAAATCCGAGTACATTTTACAAAAGGTCACATAAGTTATTGCATAATTTGAGATGTTTTAAGCATTGTCATAGACATTAGTGTTCCGTGAGAAGGTACAAATACCATGTATAGTAGTGTTCCGTGAGAAGGTACAAATACCATGTATATTTTATTACTTTCGATATTATTTCTTATTATTTTGTTATTTAATTGATCTCACACTGTTAATTTTATTTTGCTTAGTTTGATCTCACGATGATGGCAATGCATATTATAAGTTCTTTTATTTTATTTTAATAAATTTTAGTTTAGTTAAAATTTAGTTTTTGTTTTCCTATCTTGCAATAATCACTATGTACCACACTTTGAAAATGTCGCAACTCTGACTCCCAAGATACAGGCAAAAGCCTAGTTTGGGGGTCACCGTCTATTCTATTCTTGTACAAATTGTGATTAATTAATAAATAAAAAAAATGTCACTTACATTAAATTGTGCCTCAAATTATCAAAATCATATTGACCCTTTTTTTTTTTTCTGGTGGGAAATCATCAAATGGCCCCTCCCGCTCTGGGTGGAGCGGAAGGGAGTGTCAGACTCTTACTGACTAAAACCCACCCATGTTCCTTCCTTCGCCCTTTATGTTCCGGGGTAGCGGTAACCCAGGAAACAATTATATTCTCATGTTGGAAATGATTAAGTCGCCAATTAAAGAAGGGTTCCCTTCTAAATTTTATATCGGACTACGAACAATCGTTTATCGGCGCCGTAAGAAGTGTGTTTCCTTTGTCAAAGCATCATGGATGTTATTACCATTTCCAAAACCAATTATGGAGGAACAAAATTAGTAAAATCGTATCTCTATGCATTGTCCTGCCTCTTCTGCCTGTATCACGTATTGATGATGGATGGGATTACATAGTTTCGGAAAATTATGTTGTAGAAGGAGATGTTAATACGCAAAAATGTCTAAATTACGTAAAAAGTTTTTGGATGCCCAAGAAAACACTGCGGTGCTGTTTCGGTGAGCGGCATCGTACGAACAACGTCTGTGAGGGATGGAATGGGTTTATTAATAACTGCTTCAAAAGAAGACCTCTGACTGTAAATAAATGGTTAGCTGTGCTTAGTGCACAGCGGGCCCTATCAGAATACCAGCGCTGCGACATTTATTTTTAAATGTCAAAGCATCATGCTGAGATAGGAGCCTTTTGGCCTCGTATAGGACTTTCTGTTTCATTTTATTTTTTATTACTTTTTTTTATAAATGTTTGTTCTATTTTTTTTTATTTTTAACTGTGTTTAGTTTAGTTTATAATCCTGTACGAGTCGCAATAAATACTTTTTCTTTCTTTCTTTCTTAACCAGGATGCCGCTTTTAATGTTGTTAACGCATTAACAACATACCCATATAACAACAGGGCAAAACACGTCAAGAAACGTAATAAATATATATTGCATGTACAAATGCAATTAATTAATGGCGACATTGATGTGCCGGTATTTTTTAGGAAAGTTAAGGTAAACTCAGTGTTCTTGTTATAAAGTTGCCATTTTTAATTTTAGGCAACAATAAAATATAAGTGTTTGTGTGGCGTCAATAGTTTTATATTATTACATGAAGTACTTGTGGAATTTATTTGTAAAACATAATATTGTTATTGCTTTTTTGGTTGTTTATTTATATTAAAAAGTGGTTCCGCACACAGACAAAATACGGCCTATTATTGGTTTTTATTTTACCTATGACTAGGAAAGTATGGTGAAGTATTAATATTCATGGTGCAAACGAAACTAATAAGTCTCCTGTGCTCTATTGATAGTGCAGATCAAAGGTGCACACGGCAAAAGTATGGTGAACTAATTGTATTAATATTCATGGTGCAAACGAAACTAATTAGTCTCCTCTGCACCATTGATGGTGCAGGTCAATGGTGCATACGGTACAACGGGCTCTGCCATACCCCCCTACAATAGTAAGCAAGCACTGCAGATTTTCGCCATTACTCATTAGCCAAGGAAAGCAGGATAAGGCCCTTTTTCACTGCGACCACAGGGGCAATTCTTGTAATTTTAGGAACAGTCCTCAATTTGTTAAAAATGCCTCTAAAATCCCTACATTTTTGACAAGTTTTTGACATTTGTTTGTCGAGATGAAATTGCGACTAGATTTTGAACGAACGTTTTATATTACGAGAATTTCCCCTTACATCTCGGTATTTCTTAGAAACCGGTATTTGTTATTAAAAATATTATGCAAGTACCTGATCGCCAAGCCAATCTGATCCTTTGACTGTGTCATAAAAGTGGAATTTCCAATCATCTGCGTGCATGCTTCCTATACAAAACGGAAAATTTTACGAATAAAAAGGACACAGTTTGGCACAGTATATGGAATACTGAGTCACAGTGAGTTTTACACTAGCAAAATATGAGTCCCACAGGTGAACTTGCGAAAAAAGTTACTAATGACCTAAATAATGCCGAGCTCATCTAGTTTAAAAACAATATGATTGTCGTGTAAAAGTGTTTGTACAAATCTTACAGAATATAAATTATTTATCATTGAATGCCAAACACATGCAGAGATTTTCAAAAACCGACAAATGAAAATGAATTGATTTCGTGTCCGGATCCGGAATGTCCCAGCATGACCACCATAGAAAACGGATTTTTAAATGAAGGATTTCTTTAGAATACTATCAACAATCTGTGACTTTGTCTATTCTCCCGTCGACAAAACTCGTTTTTAGGATGATCATGCTACGTGTGCAGTTTGAAGCAAGTTCTCCATTTAACAAGCCTCCAGTTATGGCAACGATTTGACCTGATGTACCTGGAAGATAAAAGTTTTGCACTTACCAAGAGCAGCATTCATGCCACCCTGTGCAGCTGTGGTGTGCGATCGGGTGGGGAACAGCTTGGAAACCAAGGCTACGGAGAACTTTCCCTCAGCAAGTCCAATAGCAGCTCGAAGACCCGCGCCACCTGCACCGATGACCACACAATCGTGGCAGTGGTGATGAATAGTGAACGAGGCTTCACGGTGACTGCCTAAATGAAAAAATAATAATTCAAGGCTGTAGTCGAACAATAATATGTGTAGGTAAGGGTGCTTTGAAAATATCGAACTGTACATTTTACATTCTAAACGAATCTTGGTAGTTGGAATCAGATCTTGTGACAGTCACACGAGTATATTAATTGTCTTACTTTTTAGCGGTAATTGAGACCGAAGAGTTTTTGCATTTGGAAATCGACCACAGACTTTCTGAAATAACCAAAATGTTTATATTATGTATGAGTAGGTTTCATATCATTTGAGACGGTATGGAGAGTTACAGAATAGGTAGGTAGGAGTAGGTAGGTAGGTAGAGGTAACGGACGGACTGCACGAGCTTTTGGATTAAATGGTTTTCAAGGTCGCACGCTCGCTTGGCATCTCAGTTCGAGATAAAGTAGATACAACTCTGCGCGCCTTCCTGATGACTTGTATGGGGCAATGGAGGACGGTCCTTCGCTATCCAGGATGTCGAAATATCCAGAGGAATAGCAAGCCGATAAGGATCGAGCGGGGCATATTCAAGGGCGACAGTTTGAGTCTGCTTTGGTTCTGCTTAGCCTTGAATCCTCTAAGCGCGCTGCTGGAAGATTCAGGTCTAGACTATCGGCTGAGGAGATGTGGTCAGGTTATATCTCATCTCCTCTACATGGATGACCTAAAACTCTTTGCCCCCAACAATTTGCAACTGATGGAGCTACTGAAAATCACTGAAACCTTCAGTAGCGCCATCAGGATGGAATTTGGTGTGGACAAATGTGCGGTCATGCATGTAAAGCGAGGGGAGATAGTGGAATCCGTGGGAACTCAACTCTCGGATTCCACAAACCTAAGAGCCCTCTCCGCATCCGAAACCTATAAGTATTTGGGTATGTCGGAAGCGTTGGGCATCAATGGTACTGGCATGAAGCAATCGTTGAAGGAGCGCTTCTTTGGCCGCCTGAAAAAAGTATTTAATAGTCTTTTATCAGGCGGAAATAAGGCGCGCGCCTCCGACGGTTGGGTCATGCCGGTTTTGATGTACTCTTTCGGCATACTCAAATGGACTCGGACCGAACTCAACGCCCTGGATAGGAGGATCCGTACGCTGCTGACTGCAAATCGAATGCATCACCCACGGTCATCGGTAATGAGGCTGTATGTCCCGCGAAAGTGTGGCGGTCGAGGCTTTTTAAACGCTAAGAACCTCCACAATCGCGAGATATGCAGTCTCAGGGAATATTTCTTGAAACCGACGTGGGGATGCATCGAGATGTAGTCGCGGTGGACAAGGGCCTCACACCGCTCTCCTTGGGTAAAGAGAACTGGCGCAAACCAGTAGTGCTTGACACTAATGAACGCATGGAGGTATGGCAGAGTAAGGAGCTTCACGGACGCTTCTTCCAGGCCCTACATAGGCCTGATGTAGATCTACTAGCGTCCGTAGCCTGGCTGCGTTTCGGTGACCTTTTTGGAGAAACCGAAGGTTTTGTCTGTGCAATTATGGACGAAGTTATGATGACAAACAATTACCGGAGATTTATTGTGAAAGACGGCACGGTTGACAACTGTCGGGCATGCTACCGGCCGGGCGAATCAATCAGGCATATTATCCGGGTGTTCTCGTCTAGCTAACGGAGAGTACTTGCATAGACACAACCTTGCAGCTAGGATAATCCGTCACAAACTTGCTCTGAAATACAACGTTGTGGAATCGGAGGTGTTGTACTACAGGTATGTTCCCGACCCAGTTCTCGAAAATGGAAATATCACATTGTACTGGGATCGATCCATCATTACTGACAGGACTATTGTTGCTAATAAGCCTAATATAGTGGTGATGGACCGATCAGTGCGGCGCGCAATGATTGTTGACATAACCGTCCCGCATGATGAGAACCACGTGAAAGCCGAGAAAGATAAACAAATCAAGTATCTTGACTTGGCTCGCGAGGTTGTCGACATGTGGGATGTGGACTCAGCGATCATTGTGCCGATAGTCGTGGCAGCCAATGGCTTAATAGCCAAGAACCTCGACCAACACCTGAGGAGGCTCTCGTTGGGCAGCTGGATCAAGGGCTTGATTCAGAAAGCGGTACTTCTGGACACGGCTCGCATTGTCAGGAGGTTCCTCTCTCTGGAGCCCTGACCGCCGGTAGCTTGGACCCTGTTCCCGATACCGGTGGGCTACTATATCTTTTTATATTTTTTTTATATATATAAATGTTTTTTTTTTATCTTTTTGTTTATAAACATATTTAAAAATATAATTTGTAAGTATTTAAATGAAATAAAGAAAATAATAAATAAATAAATAATACCATTTATGACTAGATGTACCTACTATTAGTTAATTGACGCGAAAATAATAACGATGAAAAGATGGCACTGTCTCAAAATATCAAAATCCCTTACCTTAGCGAATAGAAACATGATTTTTAAATATTAAATTATTCTAAAAATTAAAAATAATCTTGCTTGTATTGAATGTCAAAACAAAATTATTATGAATGACAGAAAAAGAAATACGTTGTGGTCGTGGTCGTCGTCATTTGTTAGTCAGAATGTCACAATTTTTTTTTTCGTTTGTTTTCATAACAGTATTTATTCCAGGAAAAATAAAAACACTTTTTTTAATAACACAAAATATACTTGAAACCTTTTTAAGAAATCCTCCGTCGACACGATCAAATAAAACCCACTAAATAGTGGAGCGTCTAGAGGTTTTGACCTGGAGGCTTACTATGACCTTTTAAGAAAACGTTCAATTTTCATTCAGTTCAGAAGCAAGCCTAATTTAGTTCTGCTAATAATCGTACTATGAGAGTAATAAAAGTGAACAACTATTGAACGAAGTTCACCGAAGTTGAATGGTAATGCTTGTCTGTGGCCTGCTGTAATGCCGTTGTCTTTTTAATAGGCATCATTCAAAAACTTAAATCTAATTCTATTTTCACTTTACCGGTTTTTTGAAAATAATAGAAACATGAGTTTCTTGGGTATATACATATTTTAACTATGATTATGTAAAACAAGTTACTTTGATACATTGTCTAAAAGCACTACAAAGCTCAATTTCCCGTTCAAAACAACTTTGTAAATAAGTCATGGAACAATTAGAAAAAAAAAAAAATTTTTTTTGCGCGCCATATAAAATGTTTTATGTTTGTATAACTCTTCACAATGTCGCAACTTCGTAAGTTTGTTTACTTACATGAAAATATCATAATGGTGTACTTACTTCACGCATTTTTAATTGGAATGTCGCATCAGAGATTAAATATACTATTTATGCCCCCCTTGTACTGCAACGTCTATTAATCGTATTACTTATACCTTAAAAAAAAGTTACCAATTTATCATTTAAAATAGTATTTTTTTAAAATAAAGCTTAGCCGGGGCTCACGAAATCGTAATAAAAAGAAAATGTATTGATAATGTACTCAATTGATTCAATTCCCGATATGGTCGTTAATGTAATAAATACGTGTACTGAAGCATATTTAACGATTTTACATTAAAAAAAAAAAAAATAATTATATACCTAATTACAGTTCGAGGTGGTAACCAAATCTATTTTTATTAAGTAAAACAATTTACCATTGACGCTGCAGCAAGCAAACTTAAAAATGAGAATAAACACAGGAGGACCTCCTGTGTTTAATCTCATTTTTTAGTTTGCTTACTCTCACGTAAAGTAGTGTAAAAATCATCGTGAAACGGATTGTAGTTTTTGGTTTCTTGTCAGTTTGACTCTAGTGTTGTTACTCAGTAATTAACGGTCAGGCACTCGATTGTCACGATTACATAATTCGAAAACTCAATTCAAGTTGAATCTAATCCATTCCATTGAACCTAGCAGCTTCTTAAGTTTGATACGCACACAAAAAAAACTTAAAGGAAAGAACCATAGCAAGATCCAGAATAAAACACGTTATCAACTGACAGCACTAACCCACAGAACTGTATTTTCATCACAGTATTATGCCGTATAATATTACCATCATGTTGATATCACACGAAATAATCATTTGTATCTGAGATTGCTGGTAAATCTATAGTTGGCGACTGTGTAAGACTGAGACTATTGTGATCTATAGTACTTAAGATATATTATACATAGAAGCTGTTGGTGTAGTGTATTATTTACCTATTTTTAGTAGTAGTTTATTACCAACCACGTATTGTTGGTCACGTTGGTGATATTTATCTAATAGCGACTACATCAACAGGCACATATAGAGAAAATGAACTCAAGCCTTTATTTTATTTACCCTATATTATATTGTAGTCTGTGATTTAGATTAACGAATTACACTAAATCAAGCCGCAGCACTCTGAATCTGACCCTGTCAGAAAGGCAAGTGTCAAGACAAGTGACAACAACACTTCATTCAATATATTTAATCCGTTTCTTTCGAATTGCATGAAATTGATATTTCTGTTTTCCTGTGTGTAATAATTGAAGGATTTTAATGAATATGGAATATTCAAGACGGTACAGCATTTACTCCAGAAGGATGATGTGTTAATTGTTCAGTAAGATTTCAACGCAATGTGCGAAGACATTGTTGGCTGTTGTGCACATGTACCTACTTACCTAATATTGAGCGTGCGGTACTTAAGTATTTTCATCTTGAACTCGGTATCAAGATGAGAAGTGGAACGACCTGCATAATTTTAGATGAAATACTATCTATTTACTTCTAAGTCGTCTGACGTTGAAATTGATATCCTACTAAACTTATAGTAATAAAAATATTTAGTCTGGGCATACAAGTTGTGTTATTCTTACCGACTCCAAAAGCGCATTACAACATCTGAATAGATGTTCAGCTTTGGTTAGGGGCATTCCACTGGCATACGATATTATAAAAAGTTTGTATGAGTTCTCTGTAAATCTTAATGTTATTTTGCAGTGGATACCCTCCCATATCGGCATTGTAGGAAATGAAATGGTAAACTTGCTAAGGAAGCCTCAGTAGACGGTATTAACTTTGCTTGCGAGTCTTATTACACCAACCATATAAGTGACATTAAGAACTTCAGTACAGAGTTGTGGTCAGAGTATTTTGACAGAAGGTCATTAACGAAAGGTATTTGGTACAAAACTGTACAACCAACATTACCTGATAAACTTTGGTTTGAACAATCCGATATGGGAAGGTAAGACATAGTAACGAGTTTAAGACTTCGCTCGGGACACATTCCATTAAATAAATTTGCTCTTATGATGGGTAAGGTTATTTCATTAAATTGCACTGAATGCGATGTAGTAGAAGATGTTTACCACATATTGATGGAGTGTGTCCGGAACGAAGCCCTTAGATATTTTATAAAATCTGAAATTGATTTCATTCCCTCAGATGTGGGCTGGTGTAACAGCATTTTGTCCTTCCCTTTGTCAAGGGAGGCCAGACTTCTGTACCGGCTCGCTCAAATGGGCATTAAAGATAGAATAGCCTAAGTGAATCTACTGTATGATTATGTTTTGAAATATATTTTGGATTTTGTAATTTGTATTACAGGGGCGACATCTTCAAATTGAACAAGCCCCTTTAAATAAATAGAAAAAAAAAATATTTAGTCAATTATGTTATTTTTTATCTCATGAACCGTTTTAAACACATAGGGTGTTTATAACGTTTAATTCCTACTATTTATTACTGATCAGTGCTCTATTTTACTAAATTATGAAACCGAGGCCAAACCACTCACTAAGCTCTTTTAGTGTTTTTTAGTTTAAGATCGTATTTCTCAGTATTCCCGTTACACGAAGTTTAATTATACCATTGTAATGTAGACATCTTATGGAAAAAATAAACATGCGCTTCATTAATAGATGCCAAAATATTTGAATTACGTAATCACTGAACAAAAAAAAATTCCTTTTACATTCTGCTGGCAAAGGAGCAGTTAAGTCTGCAAGCGAATGGTCAAAGGTATTTTTACCATATCACTACAATGTTCTCATAGTGTAGTTTTTCTGCTTAAATTATAAATACCTACATCAGAGCAATGCATGATAAAAAAGGCTAGTGAGAAGCAAGGGTTGAGTTTGATTTCATAAAATATATTGTCCATTGAATCCTTGTTTGAGCATAAGATTGCACTAGGCGTTAGGTACTTATTTACTATGTGTGATAACTATTATTTTATTTTTAGTACCTACATACTAGGCTAAAAAAAAATATTTACAAATTCCCTGTATTCATTTCAAAAGGCTTATTTATTTCCCTAGTGCGACGCCGTTGGTTTCTTTTTCCTATTCGATATTCACTCCAAATATTACGTACTCGTCACCCAGAGAAATAATAAAAAGAAGTGTTCTGTGGGCACTGAATTACAAAACAATGTTGAAAAAGCTCGTATATTAGTAACTTATTCAAGATGGTTTATTTTGACGTTACAGACGTTCAATAATCGTTTTGTTGCTGTCAATTAGCATATGCAATTCTATACAAAAAAGAAAGTGAACATTTTTTGTAAATGTCAACGTACCTGGCCTGTTGCGGGCCTAGCGACTATAAGACGTCATAGTACAAAAAAGCAGTTTAGTTTAACTTCTGCCCTGCTATACCTAATAGCTCATGGTAAGCCCCCAGCACAATTTAACTGTCATCCTCATCTGTTCTTAAAAATACATTAAAAATAGATATAAAAAAACTAAAACAAACAAAATAATAATCTTTGCGGCGCTTTAATTAATTCGTATGTTAATAAATTCATTATAAATCGAGTAAAAATTGATATCGATTTTATGTCTGTTAATTAAGCGGCAACATCGAATCTGACATTATGACAGCTAGGCGGCAAGGCTGTTTGTCATAGCTTAATTAAATAATTGTAAATAATCACAAGGCGACTTCGTTTGCATTTGTATTATTTTGTTTGAATAAGCTTTCTAAATGGACTCCGACAATTCTTACCCCAGTAGGGTAAGATAAGAAGAACCACGGCCTGAACATGGATCCCGCTCCCGCTTCTCACGATAAACCCTGCGCGAACTTGGACTCGATATCCACTGATAATGATGACCCCAGCTTTCACACCGACCAGAGTTCTTCCCAGACCTCAGTATGTAACTCATTTATGAGGACATTTACGCTGTGTTAATTTGTGGTTTAAATGTCACAAATTACGAAGATATTTGTTGGAAATTGCAGAATTGCGTAGTCGTATACAACAATGGCGAACCCATTGTTGTATAAGACTACGCAATTCTACAGAACACTATTTACCTGCTGTGGTCGAAACCACAGCAGGTAAATAGTTGTTCTTAACCATGTATCACTGCCATGTCTTCCTCTGAGAAATGCTTTTTAATTGAGTTGACTTAAAAAAATATCAATATCTAATTAATGTGACTTCTTTATGAGGTACAAGTTTCGAGTGACAGTGTAGTGTGCCACTCGTGTTGGACTGCAGCCAGAAATAAAATACGACATCCAACTATTGTAAATGCACCGAATGTTGGTCATGGACATGTGTGTATCAGCTGTGGCAGGTCACTTTTGAGAATAAGATCACACACGCTCAAGTCCGATTCTCCACGTGAGGAACTCACAAGGAATGCGATTGCCCATCAGATTGCACCACGTGAGGCAAGCATTCAATAGTTTTTAATTTATGTAAGTGGGGTGCCGATATCTGATAGTGATACATTATTTTTAGTCCGTTTGTTTAACTAAACGCAGCGGGTTATTAATAACCCGCTTATTTTATTTTTTCACATCTGCACATTGCATAATAGCTTATTTATACCATGGTGATAAGATTAGCTAGACAACACCAGGTAGTTGCGAGGTTGACTGCCCATTTTTAACTCATCAGCTACCGAGAAATTAAACAGTTGTTTTTCATTGTTTTTGGACTACTAGTTCCTCGGTCCTTAATTATTAATTCATATAATTATTAGGGCATTAAGTCCGCCTTTGTGCAGTATTTTTTTACTTGTGCTTGTAGTATGAAATAAATATTAATATATTATTTATATTTGGTTGGTATTTGGGTTTGGCACCGCATCAGACTAATATTTTCCCTCCTACTCAATTCCTGGATTATATACTGATTATATGATACAAATGATGTATAAGATCATAAAATACCTTACAGATCTAATGAAAACTTAATAATGTATGTATGTATTACAGTAAAATGATTGTTAAAAATCGGTATTTGTGAAAATAAAAACCATTGCATATCTTAACAATCCGGATTTTTTTTAAACCAATTCCTTTACCATTTCATTCTTTAAATTGCATATTATCATTTCCATATGCTTTAATATGTATACCCCCAGGGCCGAAGGGTCTATGGAGGGCAGGCATTCCCCTTTGCTTTTTTCCTTGCAATTCCGAACGGTCTGACCGTTCGTAATTGAAAGGAAAAATGAAGATCGTATATTATTAGATACAAAAGAAATTTCTTTACCGACTGTTAGGCACCGGTCTCACCGCCGATGAGGAAGCGACTAGCTATCAAAGATCGCTCAAGAAACGCACCGCAGGTGAGTACTCGTCTCTCGCGGCACAAGAGCTATCAAAGTGAGTGGCGAACAGAACACTTACTGAGAGACTCATGTTTGGTATGTGGCGGTATCTACAACGCCACATGCGAACTACACGTCATACTGACGGTACACAGAATCCTGCATCTCGCAAGCAGAGTTTACCGCGAAACTAGCATACGAGTATATACAATGGCCCCACATGAATCCTAGGGCTGTTGCCCGCCAGACACGACATTTGTCTGGTCGGAGGATCCTCTCTTTTTTATGGAGGAGGAGTGAACTTAACACCCTGTTTCTCATACCTCTATAGGCGCTTACGCATACCAGCGAGTAATTGCTCGTCTCCGTCGCGCACTCGCTTCTCGTAAATCGTCAGCGCTGGCGATGGGACAGGTGCCTTAGACGGATAACTGCACGTGCATATAATAGATCAATTTATTTAATCTGCCGACATTAAACCTCTTTTACAGTCTACTAATACGTGAATAAATTGTCTAGAAATGCTTTCTATATTCTACGAATCCAGCCAGGTCAGCTGTTACAATTTGTCCTTGTGCTATAATTATGGTAAATTACGCGTTTTGAATTTTATATGTATACGGACCCGGCAGACGTCGTCCTGCCCGGAAAAGCAGCGCCATCTACCGGGTCCAATTGTGTTTTCAAACCATCCAGGAAATATACATACAAAATTTCATCCACATCGGTCCAGCCGTTTAGGAGGAGTTAGGTGACAAACTCACGTACAAAAGAATTATATATTAAGAAGATGTATTATGTAGGGGGAGACGTGCAAAATGACATACGGTTTTATTTTTTAATCATATTATTATATTTTTGATTAACATAGTTACAATCTGTCTTTAATTTTAATAATCATCTTTGGTCCATTCGTTTTAACCTACGTAAGCTTGTCATTTAATAGGAACCATATAAAAATATAATTTAAATTAATCACAAGCTCTAAGGAAGTTCATTTTGTCCGTACTATATGGACAAAATGAACTTCCTTAGAGCACAAACATACTATATGTACATACAATTATGAAGTAGGTAGAGATATGTATGCAGGGTCGTCGGATATAGTTGAAGTTTAGTAAGACACCGAAAGATGTTTTCGAATGAAATTTAGTTCGATGATGAAATGAACTGTTTGTTTTCTATTAATTAAATACAATTTTATCCGAAAACATCAATTCTTTTCTTACTAAACTTACTTTGGCTTGACATTAATAATTTAAAAATAAATTTAGATAAATCTGTTTTCATCCAATTCAATCAATCAAATAACAATAAAAACAATATAAAACTTAATATAAATAAAATCCAAGAGGTAACCCATACAAGGTTTTTAGGCGTAATAATAGACAAAGATATTAACTGGAAAGAACATGTAGATAATGAAACAAGTTAAAAACATAAATAACATAAAAACTGCAATTATGTCATATTACGCCTATGTTGAGTCGATACTGCGATATGGTCTCGTAATGTGGGGTAACAGTACCAATATGGATAGAGCATTTATCGCACAAAAAAAGTGCATCAGAGCAATAAGTGGTCTTCAACCTGATGACTCATGTAGACCAATGTTCAAGAGGTTTGGTCTGCTACCTCTACCGTGTCTGTATATATATGAGGTATGCGTATTTGTAGTTAACAACAAACATTTATTTAAATCAGCAAATGATGTAAATCCCAGAAACAGACGAGATCCTCATAAACTGGTATTAAGTGATTTGCCAAGACTTGCCAAATACAACAAAAACTGCCTAGCAATGTGCGTACGTACTTATAACAAAATACCAAGTCGCTTTAAAATATTGAAATCTAGGAAATTTAAGATAGAATTACACAAGTGGCTTAATGAATGTAATTTTTACAGTTTAAAAGATTTTATGGATGTGAGATGTTGATTCCTTTTGTCAAAATGGAAATTTTTTGCATGCTATGTTATATCTAAGCGAAACATGTTGAGCTACTGTAATAATATTAACATCAATGTATACCATGTTTTACGCAAATAAATGATTTACTTACTTACTTACTTACTTACTTAAACTTCAACTATATCCGACGACCCTGCATACTTATCTCTTTTGTTGACACATACGAAGTTTTTGGTCTTCTTGTGTGCAGTGCAGCACGTGATATATAAACGCAAAGAGAACAATAATAATTGTTGCACCCTAGCCAGCACTCGCCGGGCTTGGAACGGGAAGAGAGGTTGTTACAGTAAACGCATGCGCAGGTATCGTCGTCACTGTCCGACGCAGCTGGAAAATCTTCTAAATCTGAGTCCTCGTCGTAATGAGTCTTCTGTACCCGTCTTTATCATTTCCCTAACTGTTTTTACTAAAAGTGTGGTGGAATGCGCCCTTCACGAACGCAAAGCTAAACACTTCAAATAAATATCGTAATCATCCGGCGTGGTACAGACGCCAGCAGGTCAAGCTACCCGAAACTGTCAAATTTACCCAATCAACCTTGAACCTTAATGCTTTAGCGATAAAGTTGAAAATCTATTAAAGAAATTTGACAGATTGTAGTAGTTTGATGTGCTGGCGTCTGTACATCGAGCGTTAGAATGAAACTCGCCGGGCAGGTATGAATGACAGACGTTCTGCAAAGCTAAACTATACAAACTGTTCGTTGTCGTGTGGGTTTATTTATAGTCGCTCAAAGTTAAGTAACGACTGTTTAACATTTTTGACGTATAAACGTCATTTAACTTTAAGCAATGTTTATAAATAAACCCCATTATGTGTCTGCACTAGCAGCCATCCCCTGAACTAAGATACATCATATTGAAATACCATAACACTACCGCTTACCATCACGAATGTTCTCCTGTTGTCTGTCGTCGAAATCGAAAAGCTTTTTCATTGATCAGTTTAAAGAATCCTGATCAAAATACAGCTTTACAGATTAACGCAGACGGGCTGCGTAGGCATGCAACAGTGACTTACGTAGTCGCGATACAAATACTTGTTGTTCAGTAGCAGGGTTTACACAATTAAACACGAACTATAATTCACACTCAAGTCTGTATTTAGGCAGAGCAAACGTCCTTATCACTATTTCACAATATCATCACCGTTAGAAAAAAGATTTGCCTCCCTTTTTTTACACTTTCCCGCCATCTTCAAATCAACGGTCAGTTCATTACTCAATATGTTATGTATGAATACTAAATTATTGTTATAAAAATCAAATAAATGACTTATTATGGGAAATTATGGGAAAATAAATACAAAGAATTATTATTAAGATATTATTGAGAACATTTGAAAGTAATTTAGGAATAATTAAGCAACTACTACGTCATAACCAACGAGTATCTATTTGTTTTTTGTTAACACACTGTAATTTGTCAATGTTTACGGAACCGTGGAATTTGCAGGACAAATGTGTGCTTTGACAGTTCTCTTTGGTTCAGACTAATTGAGCTTCCAATGGTAATTAAAACCACCTTGAGTCGGCTGTGTGTGCACACAGCCCACTCAAATGAACCGTCCGCGGTCTACCTACTTCACACTAAACAGTAGCAGGACGATTTGATTTGATAGGTTTATTTTATTTTGCCTCTAAATAATTGAAAAATGAACGGAATTGCTTGGTCAAGCTATGCATCTAATTAATTATCAATCCTCCAAGCTGGCAGTTAATCTTTATTTTTAATGTTCTCTTTGAACGCCGTGTTTGTAAATCAAATAATTGCGTTTTTATGTAACTCAATTACTTAGTCTCAAAACAGACGCAGATAGTAGGAAAAACATGAATTAAAAAATAAACTTAGATTTATAGAAATCTAAGTTTATTTTCTAATTCATGTTTGTAGTAAATATCAAATAGCAATGTAGCAACTATTTGCTATATTGCTATTTGATATGTACACACACATCAGCTAATTGAGGGGCCCGTGGCTAAATAAATAATAACAGCGGTACAAGTCGATCGATCAGGTTAAGCTACGCTTGCCGCGGTTGGTCTGTGGATGTGTGACCATCTTTACATACCGAGACCCCTCCTTTTTTTCTGTTTGGGAAATTATCATATGACTTCTCCCGCTCTGGGCGGAGCGGGAAGCGTGTCAGACTTTTACTGACTAAAACCCACCCGTGTTCCTTCAGTTACCTATGCTAGGAGCCACGGTATCTCTTTCGAAGAGAAGAGAAAGGCGGGTAAGACTGCGAGGGCGGCCAAAAAGAAAGAGAGGCGGCAACGGCGCAAGGAGCGAAGTGTCACGGCTAGGCTTCGTGCCCCGAAGTCCGCAGCTGTAGTGATCACACTATAGCTGGAAGCGGAGAAGAAGGGCATGTCCTACCGCGACGTGCTTGCCAAGGCGAGGGCGGCGGTGAACCTTCAGGAACTCGGCGTTGCTGAGGGCATCCGGGTAAGGGTCACTGCGACTGGAGCCCGGATGCTGGAGGTCCCTGGTGCGGCCCGCGGCCCGACTGTTGACGCTCTGGCCGAAAGGCTTAGGGCGTCTCTGCGACGGTGGAGGAGGTGGTGGCTGCGATCGTTAGGACTGGGGGGTGCTCTGCCGAGCAAGTGAGGGCGGGCACCATTCGTCCTGACATCACGGGGATGCAAGCCATTACGGTGAGCTGTCCTGGTGGGCTGGGTTTCCGCGTAGGTGAAACTCCTGGAACCCAGACCTCTGAGCTGCTTCCGCTGTCACGTGGGCAACCACGTGGGAGCTAAATGCACTTCGGAGGTGGAATGCAGCAGTCTCTGCTTCCGCTGCGGTCAGCTCAGTCACATGGCCGGCTCATGTAGGTAATGCCATGCCGCACTGTTATATATGTGCGGCAGCTGGCAAGCCGGCCGATCACCGGGTTGGGAGCAAGGCCTACGCTCCACCCGCCAAAGCGAGGGGCAGGGGCAAGCCCTCCGCCACCGTCGTCACTGAGACCCCTCCTTGCCTCGGAAAGCACGTTAAGCCGTTGGTCCCGACTGTCAATCGTGGATCTTTGACAGTCGTTACGGGTAGTCACAAGCCTGAAACTCTGACAACCAGTCTTACCAAGGGGTATCGTATTACCCAGAAACAGGTCAGATAGGCAGTCGCTCCATGTAAAATACTGGTATTCAGATGCATCCGGTTAGACTGGAAGCCGACCCCAACATACTTGAGAAAAGGCTAGGCAGATGATGACGCATCAGCTAATTAGCTGCTAATGTGTCTAACCAAATAATAATATACGAGTAAGAAACCTCTCCACTCCTCATAAGCACCTCAGGACATGTAGCCCCCATGCCGATACGACACTATGTGCTAGCGACCGTTTTCGGGGGCCTATTATTAGGTGTGCAAGTCATCCCCCGCCATTTTATCTGTGTTATTTATATAAAACATTGGTCAAGCAGGGGACATAGTTCTTCCATAGTTCAAGGTAACTTAATTCACTATAGCCACCCAAACCCATAGTTTTGTTTCCATGTTCTGAAATAGTGCTGCTGTGACCACTATCCGGGGGTTGTCCTTGGGTGCACTTACATACTTACTTGGGCCGATTTTTTGATTAGTAGTTAAACTCAACCAATTGTTAAAAACAGTAACTAATGGTTATTTTTTTGCAAAATGTGTTTTTTAATAAATTTTTAGTTTATCTATGATATAATATCATTGCTGATGGTCAAATAATTAACTATTAGTTAAATAAATAACCATTAGATAAAAAAAATGTCTACGCCTCTGCGAGTTTTTCATGCAAAATAAGAAATACTGGCAAAAGGAAATATTACAAACATCATTTCATTGTATTAAAGGAGCAATTATCCGCGCAAACAATTTGCTGTTTTCCTGTGATACCCGAGCTTTTTGATTAGCTCTAACTCAAGATAGATAAGAACGGATTTGTTCTGTTTCTTGCTGCTCAGACAAATGAAATGAAAACTATTTTATACAGATCGTTACGACGAGATTACTAAGATGGCTTATGCCTACGACACATTCGCTCAATAGTATTCATTCAATAACTTTCATTCTTACATTCAAGTCAAAAACTTCTTGCAAAAAAACAATTTGTTCACTACGTATTCAAAAGTTATCAAAATTTGTAAAAGCCCCAGTAAATCTATTTATCAAGAAACCTTTGTTTAATTTATCATAAACGCTAAGAACTCAACATCAAAAGTGTCTGTCTATTCTGGTCCAAACGCGCGTCCTCAAATACTTTGGACATGTCTCGAGGCGTAAAGGAGACTACATATAGAGCGTCTTGTCGTGCAGGGTAGAGTGGAGGGCACTAGACCACGCGGACGCTCACTCATGAGATGGGCTGACCAATTTAAATCCGCGGTGGGCGATCCCATGTACTATGAGTGCACAAAAAATACCTGAAGGTCAATTCTCGTAATTTAAAACGTTCAAAATCTAGTCACAGTCTCATCTCACCGACAAACAAATGTCAAAAACTTGTCAAAATTTAGGGAAGTTTGAGGTTTTTTTGATAGATTGAGACTGAGATCAGACTGTGAACGTTCTTAAAATTACGAGAATTGCCCCTCTGATATCGGTGCTGTATACTTACATGAATAGAAAAGGGATGATTGCTTAAGGCTCAAGGTTTTGCAACAAAAGCAAACTTTCCTACTTGTTTGGGTCCTACGTCTAAACGGCAAATATGTGAGAATTGTCAAGCCTCTGAAAAGCGGGTCTCTATATTATTACAACTACTAATAAGCACTTTTATATTTTGTTTTGTTAGGTATTTACGTTTTCTTTCTCCAAGCGATCACTATAAATATCGGATTTTGAATTCCATACAGTAGCCGATCGATTCTGTAAAAATCTCACCGTGAAAAGTTAGGTGGAGTGAGCTTAGAGGGAGCTGTCAATAGTGTCAATCCTTAGCATTAGTTGGTTGGTTACAGAATCACACTGCTAGACGTACCTATTTCTGTTTTATTTATAAATTATTCTGTTTATATATTTTTTCTTTAGCCCTGGATCAAAAGAGCTGGAATTCATGGGGAGAGGGCTTTGCCCAGCAGTGGGACGATGCAGGCCAACAGTAACAGTGTTTATATTATGGTTAAATAAACTTGTTCTTTTTTTGTGTCTGTGTTCTTTTTCTGCGTTATGATTACCGCATATAACCGTATTTTCTATCTTTCTTCTCATATATGTAGGAATAAAAAGTTAGAATTTACTAATCAACAAAATATGGCCATTCACCGCACTAGTAAACAGTTATACACGTGTGACGTGTCATTGGCGAAGTTGGCCTCCCGCCGTCACGTCGTGCGCGCGCAGAGCAGGGAAGACTACTATTTATTAACGTTTTAAAACAACTGCTAGCCAGAGGCGGCTTTTCCACGGAAGCTACGTCACGACTATTATGTAACTTCATACAAGCGCCATACATTGTCCGACCGCGCGAAAGGACGGGAATAATCCCTTCCCAAAACATTTAAAGTGTTAAAATTATTTTCTATTATCTCAGTTTACTAAGCCTTCTTTGAACGTAGTGCGTTAGGTATTTGTTAAAACATTGAACCGCGTTCCGCGGTACTGACGCCTGACTCACTTCTGTGTTCCTAGATGACTCGATTCACTTTATAATTATAATTGAATATTTATTCAATATCAATAATGCATGGTGTCATAGTAGTAGAGCGCGGTTGGAAAAAGTGAGAAGTGTAAAAGTTGTTCGAGAATTTCCAAGAAAATAAACTGCGCTATTCGTAATAGCGGAATCAATGTTCCGATGCTAGCTATTTATAGAAGAAGTGCAAGGCGAAACAAGAGCGAAAATTAACAACGATAATAGTGTTTCATCGTCTGCCGAGCCTTTTTTTCCCAACTATGTTGGGGTGGCTTCCAGTCTAACCGGATGCAGCTGAACACCAGTATATTACATGGAGCGATGGCGTTATTGTATGGATGGTTTTTTGGATGGAGTGTTTGTGTAACAACATCGTAAGTACAACATCTTATAATCTCGATTGAGTGGACAATATAACCGAAAAGTAGATTTTTTGTATGTCCAGGTAACTTAACCCTAGTTGTCGTAAATCAAGTCCTAAAGAAACCCTTCTTAATTCAGCTTTAAAAATCGCTAGTTAAGTTTGTTTTTATTTTGTAAATGGTATTTTTTCAACTTCCATTGCACGTGATGTGCTGAAAAATCTAGGTACATTATATCAATTTAAATACTAGATATTTTTAGGTTAATAGGCCAGCAATCCGATTCTGTTTGTTACTTAAGAGTTTGCTTTAGTAGTTATAAATAATTCAGTATGTAAAACAGTATTTTCAGTAAATTATGTAAATTCTCTTTACACTGAAATATGTTTTCAGTGAGAATAAATACAGCTGTTGCTATGTTTTCAATACCTAGGTAATTTAATAAGGTTTTCTTTGATATGTAAAATGGTTTATATATTTTCGTATTTAAAAATGTTTAGACATAAGTTTTGATACAAACAGCTGTAGATGAAATTGCAATAAATAAAACTTTAAATCAGGAAGCGATTTGCGAGCCTCGGTAAGTAAGCTCGCATAGAATTTCCTGGAATTCGTAGTCGTCGGCCAGGTACCAAAGCTTTTCTAAAGTTCAACAAAACTTCTGAGTTACGCAAGCGCTTCCTGAAACCGAACCTAAGATACTCAGCGTTGTTATTTCTGCATCATGATACCACTTCCTTTCGATGATTCACGATTACACCTAGAGCCTATAGGTGCAGGACGTCGGCATCGCCTGGACTTGCTTTAACACCGGGATAATTCTGGATAGGCCTACACCCTACTTCAACACTTGGCATCCAGCGATAGCACCCGTCCGGCAAAAAAGATGTATCTGAAAAAGTTAACAGCTTTGCAAATAGTGTGGCGACAAATTAAGCCTCTACTCCGGTTTGATGAATTGGGTTATTACTGTAAATATATTAACTTTTGCGTTATGGTTCCAGAAAAATTTCAGGAGGCGACTACATACGAGGGCCAATGAAATGGAAAGAAGCAATGAATATTGAGATGGACAGATCTGTGGAAATAATACGTGGACACTTGTCAGCACATCTCTCACCTCCACACATACAAAACAAAGAGTGAAAGAGAATATAAAGCCAGGTTAGTTCTAAGAGATTTCCAACAATCTGTTTGTATTGATGATAATAATTTTCTCCTGTTGCTAAAATGTCGACTCTTAAGCCATTGTTTTCTTATTGTTGTTAATTTTTTTTTGGATATGCATCAGATGGGTGTAGAAACAGTATTTTTTATTGATGAAGTTTTGTCTGAATTGTATGTAGGTGGTACGGACAGGGTAAATAAAATCGTTATATTTAGAAGTCCCCGAGCATGGTATGAATATTTTAATACTTTTTTGACAACTCTTGGTTTTCGCAGAAGTAAATAAAGCAATGAAGCTTGCATTTTTATATATTTTATCATTATGGGATCTTCGCAGGTCTTCTTCTTCAAATATTTGTGAGATCTAATGTAAAACCAAGTCGGTAAATTTGTTCAGTACAAAGAATAAAGAGTAAACCTCAATTACTTTCAAAATAATGGAGCTGGGTTTATGAAATAAAGACTGTATTATAGACAATTCGACTGCCGCAACAAAAACTATCGAATCTTCAAATCACGTACTTCAAAGGAGAGCAATTCAAAGTTGTAATTCGATGCAAAAGATTTATGAACTTCAGTAAAATGATGTATGGAATAGTAAATTTTATACAGTTTTTTTTCCTTCCTTTTTTTTCATATACTTTTCTAAATATTTCACTTTCGATGTTTTACGCGTATAATAGTCAAAATTTCATCGAAAGTGCCAAATTTGATAGTGTTCTTACAGATGTGAGTATCGAATATGATGCTTTCGTTACTGTTCTAAGAAAGTTATTACTTATAGAAAAACCTTACGGTCATACCTGGGACAGTCTCCCACGTTTTGACGTATGTTTCCCTACACTGAGTCGAGTGACTCCGCTGGCGGCACACGTCCCACGCACCCCTGAATGCGTAAGTGTTGCAGGGTATACCCGCTCGGAAGGCTTCGCCGCCTCCTCGCTGCCTCTCTCTGGGCAGCGAGGAGGCGGTGAAATGAAAACAACCAATTTTCTTACTGATGTTGCTTGTAGATTTCGGCTTCTTTTGAAGGTGTTGCCTCTTCGACGGCTGAGCTGTGACTGACTTTTCGTCATAAATTGCGTTCTATTTATACCCGGCTTATGTTACCTTGTAGCGAGCCGTGTATTTTTGCTACTTTTTCTTAAGCCGAAATCTGTCAAGCCCCTTGTTTTATTTATTTTCATAGAATTTCTTTACAATTTTTATTATATAATGTTCCTTAATAATATAATCAACTAGTTAATTAAATCTTATTATATAACTTAACTATGCACAATAAAAAGTTTCTAGAACAAAAACTGTTACAAAAGTGAGTTGACACATTTTCACTATACAAAATCCCTTGTAATTTCTAAACTAACGGTCCGATTTTCATAATTCAAACGGAAATATTCGTTTTATATCTAGACCTATCTTTTAAAATAACAATTATCAAACTCTAACCATAAACAAAAAAGTGAGTTTTCAAGTTACGTAAATATGCTTTTTTTTTTTGGTGGGAAATCCAGTTAGCAGTTTAAAGTCGGAATAGCTGTCGGTTTTTGCATTTTGGATTCATTCACTGCACTTCACTCTAGCCCCTGTTTTTTTTTTCCGGATGGGAAATCATCAAATGACCCCTCCCGCTCTGGGTGGAGCGGAAGGGAGTGTCAGACTCTTACTGACTAAAACCCACCCATGTTCCTTCCTTCGCCCTTTATGTTCCGGGGTAGCGGTAACCCTTTCGGACAATCCCGCTGAACGTAAATATGCTTGAACAAAATTACACTTATAAGAATCCTTTTAAAAACAGTCTCATTTGTTTGAAATACAAAAACTATAACAAATCTGAGCTAGATACTAATTAGCAATATAAAAAAACATGAACTAACTAGTTATTTAAAATTTCTACTTTCCATTTTTGCGAGCGGTAACGTCACTTCTTGCGCCCTGGTGCTCAGATAGGGTCTTGTCGCCGACACGTTTGGTCTTATTCCAATTAAGTGCAATGAAGAAGTTCATTTCACTTAATTCGAATAAGACCAAACGTACCCATAATGACTAGGTATTTAAAACTAATCATAGTCCATTGGGTCTGTTAAAATCAATGAGATCAGTTACTGCTTAACTTATAACAGTTATAATGAAAACGTACTAGTTAGATAAAATACAAAGTCATTCTGGACCATAATAACATCAAAATCTAAAGGAAATATTGCATTGAGCACCTATAAATAACAGAAAAAAATCAATCTTAGCTTAGCTACCTACAGATAAAGTAATAAGTCAATCATATTTAAAAAAACTAGATGAGGTCGGCGTTTCCTATCTGTCTACTCCAAGAAGAAAGGCCGAAACAAACTCACAGGTCACAGTCTGTTTTAAAGTCCAGACATAATCTTGGTCAGATCATGTGAACAACAACAACAGATCAAAGTCTGCTGTTTGATCTGTTGTTGAAATCCATAACATACCAGAACAATCCATTATGTCTGTTATGGATTATGTCTGCTAAGTTAACCGTTTTTTGACAGCTGTCTTAGAATGTACATATTCCAGATTACGTAAAAGTTAATTTTAAAATGCGTAGTAAAATAAGTGCCTTATCATAATGAATTATCTTATTTATGGCTTCTTACAGACATTATAATACCGTACGTGTATCAATCAATGTATTGTGTGTTGCTACAATTACTAGTTCCATCTGTCAAAAAACGGTTTACCTAATGGACAGGGTGTGTAATTACGCCTAGACGGCCCTTCGGTGGTTTTTCTGTTTATTTCTACTCTTTTATTTGTTTATGTACCCATTGTTTTGTGTGGTCTGCTAGTTACCAGTACTGTTTAAAATTGTTGTTCGGATATCATCTGTAAATTTGTCTGAACATTTGAGCTTACAGGAACGCTCTTGTTTTTAGCTGTTAGCTGCAATATTCTTTCCACTTTTAGAAACATAACGTTTACCGGAATTAGTTAGTAACTTTCTTCGAACATCTGTCCATTGCTCAATGTGTCGCTTTTGTTTTCTACCAGGAACAGTTTTGTAAGTAGATTTACGTTTACGTATCGAAGACACATTTGGAGAAATAGGATTTTCATTTTCAGATTCCGTTAACAACGAGTTCACACTCAAAATGTTGCCAAGTTCTTCAGACAGACATCGAATCTACCAACCAAATTCATATATAAATGTAAAACAACATCGATTGCGGTAGATTCAATATATTAACTAACCAAAAAAAACATCGAAATTGACAGTTTCGATAGTTACAAACCTGTACATATTATGAAAATTATACGGATATTATCGAAACTACCACATTCGATAAATTTGCAGATGTATTTATCATCACAATGATCGAACATTATTGAAACTACCACTTTCAATAATGTTACTTATTAAATTCGAATTACGGCCACGTGTCCTAATAATGCAGTAAAAGCACTATATTTCAAGTAAAACAAAACAGTACTGTTGTAACAAGCACATTAAAAATACGCAAGAGACAGTTCTATTACTTGAAGTACCATTATTTAGTGCACAACTTACCAGAATCATTATTATCGCAGTTTGTATCATTTGTTGAAATTTCAATGGGTTTGAAAAAAATTAACGAGTTGTCTACCCCGATTAACAATTTTTACAAACTCTTAAGAATGATAATAACAAAAACTAAATACGAAACGTTACTAATTTAAACATCGCGGCGAACACTGACGGTTCTGATAGTTTCGGGCACAGAGCACTTTATAATACGGGTATAGAGTGCCATCTCACGTTATTTTTATGCCAACCTGTCGCGAGTGGCGCCATCTGGAAATCTTGTTCCTAACTAACCATACTATACATACCTACCTATACTATATATATCCTTCATTTTCATTTGATTGCTTTAGCAAATATTTCCCAGTTATAGATTGATTTATGTAAAACCATGTTTGGCAGTGTGAAATTAATTTTACAGTAGTTTGAAAATAAAAACCGCTCCACATGAATTTTAACCAATCTATACGCATGGAAAATATGCACATTTATTCTCCTAAATCGTTTTTAAAGGTTAATATAATTTTTAATTAAACAAGCTTGTTTTTGTATACTCAATCCATAGATTTATTTGTCTGTTATTGTTCACGTTTACCTACTTTAGTGCACATTTTTCACTTCAAACATGTCGACAATTCTATTTACAATAATTATGTAGGAATAATATTAATAATTAATACATATTAGCAAAATAAAATATGATGGTGTTAAGAATAATAAAATATGTTGGTCAATACACATTATTTTGTCACTAAAACAATGTTATATACCTACTTAAATATAGTTAGTGCTAAATGAAGATTATAAGTCAAAATGAAATATGATGATGATGATGATATGAAATATTGGATAAACATTATTTTGTTACCAAAACCTTGTTTTGTGATCTTCACAGTTATCAACAGAAATGAAAAAAAATGTCAACAGTTTCAATTAATATTATTAATAATTACATACATATAAAAATGTTGATAAGTTAAGATTACTTAAAAATATATTTATTTTTCAATTCCATATTTTTTTCGTTTATTATAATATTCTTGTACGTATTTTTTCATTTCCAACCATATTTTAAACACTTTGTGTTGACACATCCACAAACGTAACCTCTTTATCCAGCTCCTTCCATTTGTTGAACATTTGGAGCATCGAACAATAACTCTTTATTTAAAACGATTTCTTCATTTGGAAAATCGTCATAGGTACTGCTCAACATAATGTTTTTCGTCTATCATCAAAACACTTAACTAATAGCGTCCAAATATCGCAGAGACCGATTCAGTCGGCCTTCGCCCCGCGGATAAACTCAACGCAAGGACGGACTGACGAATCTGATGATGCTCTCTTCAAGCTTTTACGGAGGAGAAGAGCTTCAACTCAACGTATTAGCAGCAAAGAATACTATGAAGAATACAGTATAAACAATACGAAAACCACTCAGCGCACACGCAAGTTGCACAACGTACCGGCCATAATGTTTCAGAAAACAATAACAACGGTTTCGACAACTTCGAATTTTGACATTTGTTTTTTTTTATAGCAGTCGATAAAATAAATCAAAAAATATATTTATCCGTAATTTAATTCTTTAAAATTAAACTAAAATAATGAAAATTTATTAGAAATTAATATAGTCATTTTCAACAATTATAAAGTCTAAGTCGTTCTGTAGAGACATCTAGTATGTCTATGTGAATTATTTGCCTTAAGTTTAAGGAACAAGATTAATAGATGGCGCACCTAAAAAAATAGCTGTGAACATGTATGGAAGTTTACCCCCCCTGGTTTCGGGACGATCGCGCAACACGCTCGCATGGAACATCATTGTAAGTACCACTTCCAAAGATTTATCGTCGCGCAACATGTTCTGTATCGATTTTGTTCAATTAAATACTTCTTTAATAACGAGTTTTTAATTATATTTTTTTATGTATTCGACATTCTTTCAAATTCTCTTTTCAATTGTGTAAAAAAGCAAAAATCGATTTTTTTCCAGTTTCGATAGTGTTTGTTGCGACAGTCGAATTGTATAGTGCCTAAATTAATGTCATAAAAGTTCAAGAGTATGAAGTTTATTTTGAATAAAAGTGAGATAACATTTTCACTAAATTTTGAAAAATGTGCTACGGTATCAAATATGCAATTTTGACACATTTTAGTATTTTGTATTGCCACCATGAGCTGTAAATACAGCTGTTATACGGTTTGGCATGTATGATTTCTGAGCCAATGCTGAGGAATATTCTCCCATTCCTCTATCAGTGCTTCTTACAGTTCACGAAGCGTGATTGGAGGCACGCTCGATGGACTTCAAGTCTGGGCTGCGTGCTGGCCACTCCATGCATGTGATAGCGACACCTTCAAGGTAGACAAACACTATCCGAGCTGTATGGAGACGAGCGTTATCTTGCATAAAGATGGCGTCCTCGCCCATGTTTACTAAAAATGGGCCAACATACTCATTTAAGATTTTATTCACGTATCTTTCTGCAGTTAAAGTGCCATTTTCTATTACCACTAGCTCGGTGCGGCTTTCGGAAGAAATTCCAGCCCACACGTGTGTCCTCTGCCGTATGGGACTTTCTCTTCAATGCAAGGCTTGGTTATAGCGCTCAACTGGTCTACTGTAGACCTCCCGGTCTTTGCTTTCCATCGTGCGTGTATTGCGTGAATCTCGACATTTCCGAAAACATTACTCTTGTTCTCTAGTGTAACTCAGCCTTGAATTTCGATGCTACCTTTCGAGTTATGGACCATTTGCAAGTCTAAATGACTTCAGGTTTGCTTTAGCAAGACGCCGCGTCACTCCAGCACGTAGGAGGTGATTTTTTACTTCAACGGCCGTTTGAAATCGATTTCTCATCATTGTTGACCACATAAATCGATCCTCCCGCGCTGTTGTGCGCATTGTTCGGCCTGTTGCTGGTCTGCGAATATTGGATCCAGTCTCTTCAGATCGCTGGAGCACTCTTTGAACGGTTGATAGCGACACACCAACGGTTCTATATAACGCTGACTGCACCCATCTTGAAGCATTGAAAAATTCTGGTACACTCTTCAGGAGTTAGTGGCATGTTTTAAATTGAATTTGATCAGAATAATGAATTTCTCCACAAGAATGAATGCCACATTTATAAACAGAAACAAAAGTAAAACGAATGGTTTCAAAGTTGTTCAAACTTAAAAATCGTTATTATTTATGGTTTTTAATACAATTTTCAAAAAGAAATAAAAAGGTTTTACTCCTTCCTGTATTTCTAATAAAATAAACTTTAATTAAGTTTTTACTTTAAAAGGATTGCTCAAATATTTTAAAAGTTATTGCATTTCTTACAAGCGACTCGCTTTTCATGCGGGGAAATGTAATTATATTATGTCCTCTTGGTCGCACATAAAAGGATGGTACGGCTGTGCTTTTGCTTGTTTATTTTTGCTTGAAAGTGCCGTGCCACCAGAAAACTTTGAAAATGGAAAATTGTATAAGACCTCTATTAAAATAAAGAATAATAGCAAATCTCAAATCTCAAATCGTTTATTGCTATCCATAATGTACAATTACAGGTGGTAAATAAAATAAAAATAATAGAAACAATTATGGACCCTGTCGGGCACAGCAAATTTTTAAATAAGTAGAGAGAGGAAGAGCGCTTCGCGAGAGGCAGTTCTGGTGTCACTTAGTTTCAGAAGCGTTCATGAATGAAAGTAAGTATGTACATTATATGAAAAAATTACGACGACCGGAATGTATCTTTTGGGAGTACATTTACAAATGTGCGCAAAGTCTAAATACGACACCCAGATTATATGGAGTCTAGAAATATATATAATAAAGTATAGAAATTTGATTGGTGCTGTTTTGATTTGTACAGACCTCTGATAAATTATTGAAGCAGATTCCAAAATAGTTATGATGAGACACATTTTAAAAATGCTTTCCTAGTTCCAAAGAAAAAAAAAGCCTTTTGGGCACTTTTTCTATTGATCGCGATGCGGATAAATTTTTTGATGCCCTTTGATTATTAAATTATTTTATCGGAACGTTACATGAATAATCATTGTTTATGGTTCTAACGCTAAAAGACAAATAGTCTTTATCCGAATGCTTTGTTCTTTGTTTGCGTACGACTTGGACTTTGTTTGTGTACGCGCCGGGCAAGTACGTGCGGTGCAGGGCGAGTGTTCGCATGGAACGAATGATGTGAACGAGACCGCGCCCGCGCAGCTGACGAGAGTCCACGTCGGTCGCTTCTAGGCTGATGTGAGAGTGCACGTACCGCTTTGCGTCCTGTCTAGCGCCCCAGTAAATACGGCCGTTACGTAAACCTTTACCTTTCTTTTTCCAAAATTACTACGAAATTATTAGGTGCCAACTAAGTTTAAGCGAAAATCCCGATTTAGGGTAAGTTTTAAATAACACACAAATTACGCACATCATATTCATGCAGTTTTATTGCCAACCGCTATTCTGTGTACTACTATCATATATTGCTTGTTATAACTCATTTTCTGTTGCTTTTTTCATCTTATTAAGTATGCACCATTTAGAAATAGCCTCAGGAATCGCTAATAATGCTGTATCGTGCTACATAATTTCCTTCTACAAGTACATTTTCAATTCTAAAATGAAAATTCTTAACGTTTTAACCATTACATTATTATTGATTTTGACTGTTTTATTTTGGCTCAAGCTTGCTTTATATGTAAACACCGTTCTGGACAGTACCACCACGTCAATGCTACTACAATCAGATAGGTATCTCTTCATCGTTGTCGTCGGTGGTACCCCAGCACGGAAGTTATTAGGGCGAGTTCTAATCAGCTGGAACGGTGGTTCCCAGGTTTCATTTCTACTCTAAGTAACTCTCTCTCACGTCGCTTCGCCACCGGGATGTTGAGTAAGTCGGACGGCTGTGCCGTTTTATGACGTCACCTTACAGCATAGCACTGAATTTCGGCCAACTTCCATCTCCGGCCAGCGCGGCGGGATTTCGCCTGCAACTACAGGGAAGTACCTATCCCTGCAGAAGTGACAACAGACATCTGTAACCCACGACCCACAAATCTTTGTGTGCCTCCGACTGGCTTTATTTTTTAATATACTTGTAAAGGTACACACCCGTTTTTTATTCAGTCGCCAATTATTAGGTGGGAATCAACGGGTGGAGGCGACATTATGTAAATATAATACGTTTTTACATAGCTTTTCAATTATTTTATAAAGGCATTGTAACAATTTGTAGTTTAAAGTATTTTTTTTTTATATCAATAGTTCAATTAATTGTATCTGTTGCAATATTTATGGTAGACATGTACTAAGGGTAGACATCTGTCATTTTAAATGTTATAAAAGATCGTGTAACTTTATTTTTTGTCTCTTTCTGTGTGTCGCTGGATAAAAAGCAACATAAAAAGTTGTAAGTAATTGACTATCATTTTATCATCAACCTTCTTCCCAACATCTGCAGCAGTTGTGTTCAAAGATCTCAATAGTAGTCAAAAGAAGGTCGCGTTGTTGATTTGTTTTGACACCTCTGTCACACACAATGTCGCAGGGACTTGACTTTTTCCCATGGAAGCACCATTATTAATGTGTGAGCTCACTTATCTACTTCTATGGAATTTTTTGCGCAACATAGTTATTACGATTTAAGTCTTTGGTTGTGTTGCAATAAAATGTAATGAGACGTGTTAAGCCCCATATTCATTCAAACATTTGTTTATAAACAAAGTTTAATCAACATGTTGCTAGTAACACTACGTGTTGCAGAGTAGATCACGGCATGTTGACAAGTTCTCGCTCGACGAAGGACAACATCTGTTTATCAACAATTGTTGACATGTGGTTTGCAACAAGTTTATTAACATGCATACATTAGATACAGAAAACATAACAACACTACTTCCTCGGGCATCAGAGAACATTTTGACGCAGACTGGTGTGTGGACAAGACATATTGATATAAACTTTGTTTCCAGCAACTTTGTCGTTGCTCATCAACAATGTTGACCAACTGTTACTCAACAAATCTTTGGGCTATAGTTTATGTACAGACGCCAGCAGGTCAAGCTACCCGAATTTGTCGAATTTTCCCAATCAACCTTGAACCTCAATACTTTAGCGATAAACTAACTAACTTTAGCTTTAATGATATATGTTACTGCTTGTATGTTCACAACACAAATATTATAAGTCAAAACGCGAAGACTTGTAATTGGCTTTCTGTCGGCTATTGTTTTCTTATTTTGTTTGTTTTTTTTTAGCTGTAAGTTAATCTATTAAAGTGACAGAATGTAGTAGCTTGATGTGCTGGCGTACAGACGCCAGCACATCAAGCTACTACAACAGCTGTAACAGCAGCAGCAGTACTGTAACAGCAGATACATAGATGTACAGACATCTATGTATCTGCTGTTGGGGCCCAAGTAGGTAATTATTTACCACAACTAATTTCTATACTTTATTATATATATATGTATTTCTAGACTCCATATAATCTGGGTGTCGTATTTAGACTTTGCGCACATTTGTAAAAGTACTCCCAAAAGATACATTCCGGTCGAAACTGAAAAACTCTTTCATGTCCCTGCATAAATACTCCGTGAGTATCAAGTATTTTGTATTGTTAACGCGATACACACATCTCTTACATAGACAAACTTCACACACATACACACACCGCACACATCTTTACCCTCATCCCCACACTCACATCCACCTCCACTTACACACACACACACACTCTAACACACCCCACTCACACACACACACCCTAACATACCCCACACAACACAACACACAATGACAATCATACCTACATTATTGTCTTGCTCTTAAATAATGCCTTAATAGGATTATGTACTTACATCAGTTATAATTTGTTGTTATTATTTTTTTCCTCTTGCATGGTATTTTTGTTTTGTTTTTAGGCTTTCAAATTATTTTTCATAAAATAAGTTTTTCACTTACTTGGTTTGTTTTGTACCTAGAATGCTCCTTTTCTAGTTAAATTGTAAAACGGGAATTTAAATTATAAAACTATAAGTGTAATGTTAATCTTACTGGCTCTAATGTATATTTGATATTGTGTGGATGCAAATGAGGATGGGCGCTGATACCTATATCACAAGATATTAAGTTATCTTAGTTTAGGTGTTAGTAGCAACTGTAACATGCAAAATAATGTAACTACCTTTTGGCCTATTTTACTGTAAACCTGTTTCTTTATGTTAATCTTGAAGATGCAAATTAACATTTATTTTATTTTTATTTTATTTTATTTTTTATTTATAGTCTTGTGACTTGTGGGCTGCTTTAGTGCAAATGTGAGATTATAATGTAACAATAAACATTCAAAATACAGTGTGGCATTATTGCACTTCATGATATCTATGTTAAAGTCACCAGCTATTGTGATTATTAATTTTAGAATTAACTTAGGACATTGTCAAGCTTAACGAAAAACAAATTGAGATTGCTTTGTCCCGGTGCACGGTATACACAACTGTTACAATTTTAAAATCAAGTAACTCGACTGCACAGCTTTCAATAGCATTATAGACAATTTATTGATTTGAGAAAGTTCTTTGAACTTATGTACCTTGTTTACTAGGATACATGATCCACCTCTTTTGTTACAAGTACGACTAAAACATGCCGCTAGTGCGTAATTAGGTATGCTCAGGTGTTGCCCATAACCTGCTAACATAAAATGCTCTGTGATAGATATTACATCAATGTCTATATTGTTGTCTTTAAGCTCTTCTATATTTACTAACAGTGGGTCAGACTTGTTGAATAGTCCCGCTATGTTTTGATGCAAAACCTTGAGATATTTAATGTCGAAAAAACAATGAAGATGTTTTTTCTGCAGTATTTACAATGTTTTCTGTAGAGATAGTTATGTAACTTAAAGTAATGTCATCAATTAAATGCAACAGACTTTAAAAAATATTGCGTAAGCCGTAGTTATTTATACGGCCTGTCGATAAGGTAAACATTTTGTGATCACGCGTCAAACTATAATTAGGATCAATAGAATATGCATGTTCATGAGTTAATAAATCCAAGTATAATAAATTATTAAATGTGTAAAATTCTCCAGTTGTAGATATTGTTGTAGTCTCTAAGTTTAAAGGTTTAACATTAGTGTGAGTAATTTGTTTTAAAATATCCCGAACGTATACAATAGTATTGCAATAGTTGCTTGTAATTTTAAAGTCCTCTTCTCCAATTAATTATATACAAAATTCATTCGTTGTATAGTCACAATTTTAAGTAATTTTGCTTGAATTCCACTAAGAAGGTGCTGCAATGTTCCGTTTGGTGTAATATAATGTCATATATCGTATTTATCACTAAGTAAATCTTGAGCTATCGACAAGACTTTATTTTTATTATGTACCTACGCTCAGTATACATATCTTGTTTTTAGTGGAAGATACAGGGTACAGGATTTGTCCTTGTTGTTTCATAATCTCAGTACTGTTTGTAATACTTTGTGAAGACTGATCAATATGGGAGGCTGTTGATGGCTCGCTGTATTCCTGTTCTATAGTTTTAATTTGTGGTTGTTTAACTTTTCAAGCGTTACTTGACTTCTTCATCGGCGATGAGGCTTTATGCTTGATTGGAGTAATCGTTATCTTTTTATCTAAGCTATTCTTCTTCAACAATTCGACGATAACGACTCAATCTCACTATGAGCACTTTGTAGTTGTGTCTGTAGGTCTTATCTTATTTATAGTGTTTAATTGATCATGTTCATGGTCGGATATGTCGGGCATACTGTTCGCCGTATTGCAGATGTAAGATGCTCTCACTGCCATCGTCAGTTGTTGCCGAACGTGTGCGATTACGACGAAATGTAATGTTTTGCAGAAAGTTCATGGCTATTCTTTTTGTATTTTTTTATAAATAAAATATCTACTGCGATTTGTGTTATGAATGATTAATATGATTTCATTCTAACTTACCAGAAACATTCACAAAAAAACGTTGTAGAAATAAGATTCGAACTTGAGACCCCTTGATTCAGGGATCAATAACATGTCCGTTACCGCAACGCCAACTGATAACTTACGAAGACGGTTGAAATCATGGTTCTGGTTCCACATTGCTTAGAAAAAATACATTATTAAGTACAGGTACATTGAATTAAAAAAAAAAAAAAACGATATCCGCAACAATTTAAGCCAGGCATATTATAAATTGGGAAATTACATCGCTGATAAAAATGCTTGGCTAAACGCTGGTCCTGCTCCACAGGAGCTGCAGAAGATTGTAAAATACTATTTTTGCATTATATAAATTCAATCTCCTAGTATTGTATAATTGTATAGCACATGTGTGAGTACTATGTACATACTATAAAGCTACCATTTACTGGGTACGTCTTTCATTGACTGAATGTGCCTTGGCAGCTGAGAGTATGTCATGCTCACTCAAATGTCTCGCTGATGGTGGCACATGTGTTGGATCATTTAGCTCCTTTCAAAATGGTTGAGCTGAATGGTGCTAATCCATGTGTCATCTTCGTGAACGGGCGCCGTCAGTAGGGACTGGTCATCTCTTTGCTGCCATGGCTTATTTTAATTTAATTTAATATTTGAATTGTTTTAAATTTTTCATTACGGACGCTTTTAACGTTCTGCATCGTTCTCAAATGCATAATTTAACTAATACTTTGTAACCATATTTTAATTTAAAAGAGTGTCCATGGAGTTTCTTGCCCGTTCTTCTCCATAGGTACCTGCTACGCTTTGGAATGGGCAACTAGCTTCATTTTTCTGACTGACCGACCCCTTGACAATTCAAAAGTGCCTGTAACTGTTTTAATTGAAATAAATACTTTGAGTTTAAGTTTGAATTTTTTCTGAGACCACTAAACAAATCACTTATCTTGAATATTTAACATTGTTTACTGTTTACACGAAAATGTTTTACGCATTGCACTGTGTTTATTAGCATTGAACCAAGTTTATTGCTAAATAATAATAAAGTAGTTCAATGCTAAAAAAATAATAAATTAGTAGTGATAATAAAGTTTTTGTGTATCTATAGATACACACAATAAAGTTTTTGTGTATCTATAGATACACAAAAACTTTACTGGATTGCACTGTACTTCTTTTGAGTTATTTTATGCACTTTTCTTGAGAATATTTAAGAGATGACACTGTCACATGATATTTGCACCCTTTATTTAAATGTAAACATATAAATTATATTTTTAAATATTAGAATATAAAATATATAATAATGAAATATATAATATGATATTTTATTGATTGCTTTGTTCTAAACTTTTTAAGCAATTTAATTGCGTGGAGCTGATGTTGATCGTGGCACTAGCGCCATCTCACCTCACTCACATCACACTCATATCAACTGAATTAATTTTATTCTGAATCGCCATTGATACAATGAAATGCAGACATTTATTTTTTATTAGTAATTGGAACGAACTTGTAGACTGCAGATTTGTCTTGTAGACTGTTGATTTGTAGACCTTACTAATAAACCTCTCGACTTTGGGGTCATATGATTCGTTTTGATGAGCCCGATATATTACACTTGGTATCGAGGGTGTAATGATGGAGCCAGGAGGTGGACAGTGGAACTCTTTAGGGACTACCAGTAAACCCCTCGAGTTTGGGGTCATATGATTCGTTTTGATAAGTCCAATATATTGCACTTGGTATTGAGAGTCTGATGATGGAGCCAGGAGGTGGATAGTGAAAGTCTTTAGGGGCTACTTGTAAACCCCTCGAGTTTGCTAGTACCCCCAATTATAACTTAATGAAGGGTATACTAGACGCAAAAGTTAAAAATAAAACTATGTACCTAGTTTAAAAAAACAATTCTTCAATTTAGTTTCTCTCAAACGTTGTTAGTTTATTTCATTCTGCCTGTTACTTAATACATACATAACATTCAGCGAAAGGAACTTCGTCCCAAGCGGCTGTTCCACGACACCTCTTGAGTTTTTTGCAACGTTTTGTGGGTACCGTCGGCAACATTCAGTTCCAAATTACTGACGCTAGATGGCACTGTGACCCCGCGCCCCTTAATAAATATAAATCATACTTAACTTTTTAGCTTAGTTAAAAGTGCTGTGATCCTTGCTAAACAATAAACCACGCTTGGTATAAGTAAACCTTTTATGTAGAAATTAAAAATAATAGTGGTAATAGTACCCACAAGAAAAGCAATTAAAATAAAAATGGTTCTCCAGTTTCAGGGTTTTGTCATTACTTTTATGTAGGTGGTACTTTTGGAACTGTGGCAATGCTCGACCTGAGTTGTTTAGGAAGCCTTTGGTTGTAGCATCTCTCTCAATAACTATTGCTCAAACAATTCCTCTTAGTTCCTAGAACTTTTGCTATAGTTTGCCATTTGAAATACCTGCAATAAAACAGAAATACTAAATATATAATCAAATAAAAAAATTACGTTTCTATAGTCGTGGATCCACTGGACCCACGCGTATGACGATACTGACCTTAGGAGTAGCGAGCGAGTCATGTCTTTTCCACTGCGTCTGCTGCTTCAGCTTACTCCAGGAAGGTACCTATAAGCGGGGGGCGCTGCGGTGGCAGATATTTTTAAACACGTCCAACGGTTGAACATGAGTCCAATGACCTACGATTACAGTTAAGGGTTAGACCAAACCAATAATTAAGTTATGAACTATAATATGTAATAATGGAGTTTCACCCCTCGTCGAAACAGGTCTTTACCTGTTTTGACGAGGGGTCAAACTCCATGAATAACTTAGTATGACAACGTAACGTAACGTAGTAGGTTCATCATAAAAGTTCTGTAGAAAAAAGTACTCAATTTTTTTTTAACTTTTTGTTTTTACTTTACTTAAAACTGTTGAAAAGAAATAAATTTTACTAACTTTCTGTGGTATGTTCTCAAGATCTTGAATACCTATACAATTACCTACCCTAAAATACTAATAAAACGATTTCTACCAGACACAAAAAACGTAATCAAAGTTCAACGCTTTTGACAAAATGGACGTAAGTGCCGCAAATTAGCGCCGCAGACAACCCTCCCCATTCCCATGGCAACCACCAATCGATATCAACAAAATTAAGATACCGAAGGGGATTCTAGGAAAGTAAATCTTACTACAACAGTCTACAACCGTTCAAAAGTAAATACTTTACGGTCAATAATGACAAAAAACATCAAAGTATTGTACGAAAACTTCGCCTAGTAAAGAGAATTGCAATTAACAATCGGAGAGTTTAGCCTCAGAGTATCATGACGTCACCCATTGAGGGATCAACGACAGACAGGGCGCGTTAAGCCTTCTGTTCGCGCTTGCGCTGTTCGACCTCTAAGAAACCTAACGCAGGGTACCATTTTGTGGACTTTATCCCCTTGTTTCAATCAGATTAGAGTAATCTTTTCAGGAATCGTCTTAAAATAAACAATAAAAAATTTGCAATTTTTCTATATAAATGTAACCAGCAAAAAGTGTTGCAGAAGTGCTAGTTTTAATTTGGAAGTCGTAAGTAGTAGCAGCGTTCCCGGATAGCTTCACGGCGATACTGTGCTACAACCATTACGGTAGTACAAAAGCGACCACGCGGTCGAGCGCTATTCTAAAAATAACTCTGTAAACTTTTATTTATAAACAAATTCGCTATAAAGTTAACTGCATTTTAAAATTATCATAGTAGTTGTCTCACAAACAGTGAATTGACAGTTTTAAGTGTTTGAGTGTACTGAAATTTGTTTTTTAGCTAAAAACGTGTACCGTTGTAGTGCAAGTGGGGTTTAGTGAGTGAAAAGTGAACACGTGCTTTATTGAGAAGTGTAAAAGCAACTGAAAGTTACCGCCATAACTGTAAGTGTGAGTGACCATAGGTTTAAACAATTATGGTTTTAAATAAAATAATTACATTTCATTATTTAAAGCCGTAATATATCAATTAGTAGTGCATGCTATTTTACAATATTTTTAAAATTTCTACTATTCTTCATTTTTTTAAATATTTGTTTAAAGTGCATACAAGCTACTAGATCGGCCAAATACCTCTAAAATTCGAAGAAAAACACCCAAAAATATCGTCTTATATTTTTGTGTGGCGGACGGTACATGTTTTAAGGTAGAGTTCCAACAACGGAGCTTACAATTATATTTAAATTCTATATATTTATTTATATTTGATTTTATGCACTTCAATCTATGATCGTCAATATTTATAGTGTTAGACTGTACACGTTCATACGGATGATACAGCTATCGGACCATAATATTAGATGAGAGCGCCGAGCGTTCAGAGTTCTAAAACAATTGACTCATTGATTAAATACGTTTTACCACTTATAGGTTTTATTTTAGATATTATTTTGGCACTCCAGACGTCGGGGCTAATGGTAGATATCATTTGAAGGAGTTATCAGTTGGAGTCTGCAGTAAAATTATTATCTAAATTCTATTCAATTACAGTCAAATCAGGGGTAAATTTTGTAGCGAATGGTCCCTATTCCATAATGTATACATAATCATAACAGATTTTATTTTTATTACATAAAATTCATTTCTTTTACTATTGCCCATAAATGCTTTGCCTTTGTACCACTATACTACACACTACACTTCCATTAATAAAGGACATTTGTTTTAAAACACTTAGCCTCAATTCCTAAGAGATAAAATTGAACCTTACACCACATATTTTGGCAACCATATTGCTGGAGATAATTACGTAACTATACTGCGGATATTTTCGCGTTAGTCGCCTTTCACGGCTGTTCTCTGCGGATTGCGGTAGAAACGATCACTTGGCTAACGAATATAAGTATTTTTAAGACTCTGTCGTATATTGGAATGCTCTTGTGTGATTTTACATGTATAAGTATAACTACGGATAATGAGACTTGTATACTTCGATTTTTTGTACAGTTATCTGCATTACCTTTTATTAAATGAACTCTTTATAAAACAGGACTTTTTTATACGCACTTTTTTATACAATTATTACGTTTGTACGCACGGCTACACATCAACCTTTAAATAACCAGTATAAGCTTACTTCTGATTGTACGAAAAGCCTATACAACGCGAGGTCAGCTAAAACTGGAAATGTATAGCTTGATATGTCACCGTGTGTACATGCGGAACTTACAAAGTATGCATTAGTCTAATCTTAATAATTATATATATAATACATAAAAATAAAAATAAAAAATATTTTTTTACTTTTGTTGGAATCACACATTAAACCGGCGGAATAGTAGACACAATACAAGTAGAGGCAGAAGATCAATGCCAGGATCAACTTGGACAAATAGCTAGTTTACTATGCAGATAACTAACGACATCTACTTCTTTATAACCGACTTCAAAGAACGAGGTTCTATGTTCGTCTGTACGTATTTTTATCAATTGTGGACCGATTTTGAAAATTCTTTTTTCATTTGGTAGAGGAAGTTGGCTCGCGCGATGGGCCCATGATATGAATTTGTTTGTTGTTTTTTTTTTGTTTTGATAGTTTTTGAGTGAGGTTCAATAATACGTATTTAATCCGCTTTATGTATGTTGATGATGTTATAAATATTATCAGCTGTCCCACACATTTGGGTCGAGTTGGTATTGGAGTTATGTATGGAGCAGCTGATTATATTTTCTTGATTACGATGTTGGTCCAATGGAGAAAGTCGTTCAGTTTGATGGGCTGTATGTATCAGAAATGTGTGGTCATATTACCACACGTTTCTGATACATACACGCTGTAGAAAATAAAACATGAAACCGATTCATAATATAGCATGCATAATAAACGTAAAACTAATTGAAGAAGTCAATACAATACGAAAATACTTGCAAAGATAATTACAGTTTGTTTGAAGCAGGCATTCTGTTCTCATCGCACTGTGGTTCTTCCGGCGTCGATTCTAGGAATTTAGGAGCAACGCCCTTTGAGCGAGGCTGTGGAGGCGTTGCTCCGGACGTAGTAATAGTAGCAATAATATTTTTAGATAAACTGAAGCCAGTTATTGCACTCGTTGACCTCGTTACGTGTTTCAATAAAAGTGTCCTTATTTTTCTCTAAGTGGAAACTAATTTATTATTTTCACAAATCTTTCTTGCTGCACACCGTTTGTAAGCAGTATTTATTTAGCTTTTTGAATCTTGATATTCTATTTTGATACAGTCTTCTTTAGGTAGCTGAACATTTTAAAGTATTGGTGTTGCTATATTTAAGTCATTGACTGCCACAGCGGTCACCGGTGTCCACCAACAATAGATGTTCCATTGTGTCTGTTGTCTGGTAGTCAACGTGTTAAAGAATAAGGATTTTTGAGTTTCTTTGCTTCTAGACACTTCAGACAATGATTGAAAAACAAAACAGAAAATACTATAAAGTCAAAACAAACGCATCATTCGCATTCAACGTACTGCCAGCCTGCTGGGCACGTTTCCCGATGACAGCGATGCGGACGAGCACTGTGACGCCTAAATGTCCCTTTGTTTTTGTATTTTTTTATATATTTAATTTAATACCTAGGATAAAGTTATCTATACATGCAATAAAGACAAACCAGATCCAACCAATTCCGGAATATTGCATAATGCCTAACTTTATAGCTCATTGAGCGTTGTGCATGCGCCCTTATCTACAGACTGGGGGAAATGTGTAAGATAGTAGGCTCTATTTTCTAGATATAAAGGTTATATTTTGAGTATCAACGAAACATATGGCAATTATAATCTGTATCTTGCTAATTACAGTTTCGATTTGTTCAGCCCGTCCATTTATGTTCTGGTTTATCAATCTGCACCCTCAGTTGAGCGATTCTGCCCATTCGATTGAAACATGATGAAATTAATATTGACCAATGATAAAATTTGGGGAATACAAAATTTTGAATAACTTTTGTTGCAGTGGGTTTCAGATAATCGAAGATAGAGTTAGTATTGAACATTATACGAGTTTGAAGCCCGATAACATATAATTATGAATGAATGGTTGCTCAACCAAAAAGATAAAGTTTTCGGAATTGAAGCTGAAAATTGTGAAGCTAACTTATAATTAGTCAGATAAATTAAATTCGCTTGGAATCTTTTCGGTATAGTCGAAACCAGGTTGCGTGGTCAGGTAAAGAAACTCAAGCTTTGCACAATGATTCAACATGAATGAAACAACATGAATTCGCAATAACGGGGTTCTCATCGAGCCCGGATGACAGGAGACATATAAGTTTCCGGACAATGTTTCCAATAGGTATTACGAGTAAATGTTGAGGTGAATACACACTACATAAATTATACGTAAAGCAGTGGTGGCCCAGTGGTAAAGGCTGCGACTTAAAACTTATAGATCGTAAGTTCAAACTTACACAGGCGTTTTACTTTGTGTAAATTATTTCATCAACACTACTCTTCGAACGCTGAAGAAAAACATCGTGAGGAATGTCCTAGAACCAAAAATTATAAGACGTGAGATCTACCAACCCACACTGGGCCTGCGTGGTGGATTACGACCCACTCCCAATCGCCGAGAGGAGGCCTGTGTCCCAGCAGTGGGAACAGAACAGGCTAATTATGCTACATCACACCTCCCCACTTAATTATAAGCTAAATATTTAGTTACGAGCAGCGCCCCGCGGTTTCACCCGCATAAGTTTCGATCCCGTGGGTATATCGGGATAAAAAGTATCCTATGTGGTAATCCTGGTTATAAACTATTTGTGTGCCAAATTTCATCCAAATCCGTTCAGTAGTTATCCATCAATCCTCACAAAGTTTCGCGTCTATAATATTAGTAGGATACAATTTGACAACTCAAACTATTCACGTAACTACCTAAATTAAAGTTTTACCTTTGCTACTTATTATTTACAATTCAGATTTTACATTTAATCGGTCAATTTCAAATCTCACAACCGGTCTACGATTGCGTCTGAGTCGATTTTGGGAAATTTGGGAATCGAACCCAGGACTTCATGCTCAACAGTAGCGCTTGCAACCACTACGCAAACGACCAAGTATGTGGTGCAAAATATTAATAATTAATATCCGTTTATTAAAATTTAATGACAGAGTGGCTTTATTTTTTTATATTATAATAAATTATTTTTGAACAAAAATTTACTTTATAAAATATAATTATTTTATCATTTATCAATGTGTAATGTGTGCGGCTTCAAACATTAAACACGCTGAAACGCCGACACCTCTAATTGAATTAGAGTTAATCGTTTGACATCGCATAAAAATTCTAAGACGTGAAGCTATAGTAAACAAAAAATAAACTGCATTATTTTATATTAATAAGCCAACATTTTCTTTAATACATAACATCGCATCTGTATATTCTGAAAAGTTAGGCAGAGGGATACTTACCTAAAAATTGGACGTCCACATTTCCCATGTAAGCGAGCTTATTGCTATCAACAGGCACAAATCCAGATTCCGGGCTGCTGCTCAGAATTTCCAGCTGGTAAAACCCAATAACACTTAGCCTGACCCGGGAATCGAACCCAGAACTTCACGCTTAGCAGTAGCGCTTGCGACCACTAGATCAACAAGGTTTTAATATCATATCTATCTATAGTTCTAGTAATAACGCTGCTGAACACAGGCCTGATCTTCCCTAAGTTCAACAGTTTCAGTTTCCACAACCCAACTGGGGTTGTGGAAACTGAAACTGTTGAACTGGAAAACCCGAAAATGTAAAAGAGTTTTGACTACGTCACAAACAAACAACTTACCTGTAACGTCACATACAGAATAATATTTTTAAAACAAAACATAGTAAGGCTTTAAACACAATGTTTACATCAATCGGCGAATCACGACGTCATAGGATGTAATTTAAAATTGATTAATTACATGTTTTAGTTATGTTAGCCGTGGTCAAAATCTATAAAACAAGGTTTGAGTTCTGACGCCATTGTTGAACTGCATAGGGCATTAACCTTTTAACATGCAAAGGATATTTTTTAAATATCTGTTGCAATTTTATTTCATAGAGACAAAAGTCTAATCTCATAAATTAGCTAACAAATCAATTAAGGTTGAGGAAGACTATCCGCTCGTGAAACAGTTTTATATTAGTACGAGGGGATAGGGTGAATCAGTCCAAAGACAACCAAACCATTGTTACAATCTACCACTTCATATTCTCCAACTGTCTAAATTTATTTTCAAAATAACTTTAAACGATTTTTGTATATTCTGGCTTTATTTTTAAGTTACTCTGTATGGTTGTCTCATATTAGTAGTAGTATAAAAAAAAAACAAATTGACGAAAACGTTAATTTGTCGTAAATAAAATAGGGAAAATGGGACAACTGCAGGCCAATTTCTGTAATTAAATAGGTTCAAAATCTAGTCACAATCTCACCTCAGCGACAATCAATGTTAAGAAGGTCAAAAATGTAGGGGAATTACAGGTGTATTTTTGACAGATTACGAGACTGTGAACGTTCTTAAAATTACGAAAATTTCCCCTCAAATCACAGCTACAACTCGACCGCATCAAAAAGGGGAGAGAAAACCACAATAAGCCTGAAATGAAACAAAAATTTACCAGGTTAGTAATTATTACGGCCAACACGAACGCCGAGGCTTTGGTCTGCATGCTCCCAACCTCAAAGGGTATTTCCAAGGTCTAATGAGTTCACTGAAGCATGTTTCAGTAGTTCGGGTTGAAGCCGACAAAACAGCCGGCTACATATTTATACAGATACAAGGTATCGAGTGCTATCTGCTTTATTCCACACAGCAGCTACACAGATGCATAGGGTTTTCGTGGTATATGGTTAGATCCTTGTGCCGAGTAATACGGAAATTCAAATGACGAGGCTAAACCAGGTCTGTTTGTTGTTTTGTTCGAATCTCACCTTTGAATACGTGAGTGCACGTGTACGCAGACAATATCGAAGATAAAATGCAATGCCAGGAACGCTCGCACACGTATACATGGTGTCGCAGAAATTAACGCGATAGGCCAGTCATAACAGTTATCAGAAAAAGATTTTGGTCGTGTACTTTTCAAATTACAAGTATCAGAAAATAAATCGGAAATACTGACATCCTGTGATGATTTCTCAAGTACTGTTACTACATATATTAACTGTTTTCCGATTTTTTTCTGTAATGTAACCATATAGAATCCTCATGTAAATTACAGTTTAAAATTAAATAATAAAAAATAAAAATTGTTTATTCTCAGACAATTACAACAGTATATAGAAAAGTTTAGTAACATAAATCTTATAAACTATGTTAGTACAATTAAAATAACAGTGGGAATAAAATTGTAAACAATATACATACGTAATTCTTCACTAACCTGCACCCGTCACATGCAGGTCAGTGAAGCGACGCATGGCCGCCGAGTCCATTCTGTCTGCTATCATTTTCAGGATGCCGTTACGGCTCCCCCTCATACTGTGCACCACAGACATGGTTTTCCTACGTATAATTGCATAGAAATCATCTATGTGCGCATCTGCACATGCCTGAAGCACCACAGTACCACGGAAGCCGCACCAGAGTCCTGAAGATGTCATTATATTGGACGCGGAGTGCACTATATGCCCGCTATGTGAAACTGATCCATAGACCACCCGTGTAGAAATTTTGACAGTATGCTTTAAATAACTTTAATTTAACGTCTACTGTACAACGAGCGAATCTCTGAGCCAGCATATTTCCACGGACCGATAACGCCCTCCGCTCTCTTTCTATATCCTGATCATCTGTTAATGTTTCTGTCACAATATGACCAAGGTACTTAAGCTGAGCCACCTGTCTCAAGTTAACTCCATTTAGGCACACCGTAGGAACACTATCGGGTTTTTTGTTTTTAATAACAAAAACCATAAACTCACTCTTGAGTTCGTTGTACTTTAAACCATGTTGTTCAGCGTAGGTCTCTCACTCTTGAGTTCGTTGTACTTTAAACCATGTTGTTCAGCGTAGGTCTCACAGGCTTTTAATAGTTTCCTCAATCCGCCGATTGAAGGGCTCAACAGCACCATATCATCTGCATAGCTTATGTTACTAACACTTACGTCATCTATGCGGCAACCGACATGCAAGCTGCTCAGCCCTTCAATCAGCTGATCCACATACAAGTTGAACAATCTAGGGGATGTTAAGCCACCTTGTCTCACACCCGAGTCTAATTTGTATTCATCCGAATGAACATTTGTCCATTTTATAACATTTTTCTGGTTACTGTACCAGTATGAGAAAATGCCTATTAGTTCTGGAGACATACCTACTTCACCTAACTTGTTCCAGAGCCTGTCATAGGATACTAGATCGAACGCCTTAGACAGATCCATGAAACAAAAAGAAAAACACCAATATATGCAATATTGGTGTTTTTCTTTTCAGATAGTAATCAACAGTATGTTTGAGTGTCAAAATGGCACTTTCTGTTGATAATCCTGGTCTAAAACCAAACCATCTGGCACTGGCAGGCATCCTGTACACTGGCCAAGGTGTTCATCCAGTACCCTATCCAGAACTTTAGCTACGATTGTTGCTAGTGATATGGGTCTATAGTTTGTTTTATCAGCTATATCTCCGGTACGGTTCTTAACTAGAGGTACTACTACAGTTTTAATTAGTTCTGGTGGGAAGTAAGAGTGTATAATACATAAAGTGTACAGCATTGCCAAAAGTCTATTTATGTGAGTTCCTGCATACCTTAGGTGCTCCACGCTCAGCCCATCATGGCCTGGTGACTTTCCCCGTTTCATATTGGCAACAGCCCTACCCACCTCCTTACTGGTAATTAATGTTGGTTGATTAATATTACAATAATCAATCTCTCGATTTTCAGATGTTCGCAAGGGTGACTTTACCTTAAAATGCTGGGCAAAGCTGTTGGCAATACTTTTTGGGTCACTAGTGCCATCCACACAAGCAGGCAGGCCCACCTTGCTTCCAAGTTTTTTGGTGCTTAACCAAAATTTATTGGTCTGTTTGGCAGAGTGCTGCGCTGCAATAATATCCATACGGATCTGTTCGTGATGTGTTTGACAAAATTTCAGAATTAACTTAAAGATTTGCCATCTTTTAAAAAATACGCCCCGTTTCGGGCTTACCATGAAGCACATGCATTTGGTAGTCAATTCTAGCCTGCTTATGCGATTCAGCTACATGTTTATTCCATCCCTGTATGCATTTACCTTTACCATTTTGGTGAATATCCTTATTACAGCTATTTATTGAGGCCTCAGTCTGTACCTCTATGATATTATTATATAATCCAACGTCGTTGTATTAATATTATTATCGCTGTCTCCTCCTCACCGTATTGTCACCGTGTTCCAGCCTCCAGCGTTAATAGGCAGTTATTTCAGCCTGATGGAGTGGTCATCGGAGTGGAATGAATAGGCAACACAAGCCCTTGTTACTTGCCACTTTATACATTAACTACTTAATGCTTAGTCTCCATTGGGTTCTCATTTTTCAGTCTAGGGGACGATTTCTCAATGTTCTGATAACTTGTACCTGAGGAATGAAAATTGCGGTTTGATAGCTTTTATATACTATGTCAAACCGCTATATTTTTGTTTTAGATAAAAATTTACTAAAGATAGTAAAATCTGAAAAAACAAAGCCCAATTTTTTTTTCTGATCGTTTTGAATTAATAATAATAATAGTTCGGAAATTCCTGCAGAACGACAATGATGCACAAATAGCACACCCACAAACATCATTCACCACCGAAACACAAAGTGAACACATTATATCACCACGCCACATATCATCATCAATTATCACTTAGGTTAGGACTCTCAAGGATAGCACTTGGCTTTGGCCCGTGTTACCCAAAAAAAACCGGCAGATCAGTGCTGAAATACAAAAATGTATACTAACAAATAATAATATTTTTATTTTCATAAAAGAAGAAACACATTGCACTGTAGATTATAATTAATCTATTATTCTATAATAGTTACAAAAATATCACTAGATAATCACATTTCACCACACCACCACACTATTTCTAATGTACTACAGACATCGGACAAAGAAAATTCATAACACAAAGGTACTGCAGTTTAGGTGACAAAGAGACAGACGACACGTTTGGCGCAGTGGCTGAGCGATCGACTGCTGCGCTGCGTGTCGCGGGTACGATTCCCGCACGGAACAAATATTTGTATTGCCTACAGATAGTTGTTCCAGGTCTGCCTGTGTGTGTATGTGAGTTTAAATGTCAGTAAACGCACCCACGATACAGGAGTAATTATAAAAATACTAGTGTGTGGCCATGTTTTATAAAAAAACAAACAAAAAAAAGAAAACACAATTGGACGTAGTTTAGCAGAAAGGACTCAACCCACAAAAAGTATTTTTTGAGTTATCGAGGTTTTAAGTTTAGGTGTGTATTGCTGCAATGATGTTGTATAAATAATATTTTTAAATATTGTCACTTATGAGCAAATATACCAATATTTTTATGAGTCAAGTTGTATTACATAGACTAACGCCATTTTCAAGAATATACAGTAAAATAACTACGTCCAATTATACAGTAAAATCTACAGATATTCATAATACCCAATTCATAAATCTATGGGTACGGATGCTATGTCCTCACCATTAACAGTCTCACCACAATAATTTTTACACGGCATTGTAAAAAGGCACAACAGATGGCACAAAGGATCTACTTTATGCCACGTAGTTATATTGAATAATAAGTGTTCTCATTTTCCTCAAAGTTAAGAAGCCCGGTAAGCCTCAACATATCTTTAAAGTACATTTTTTTATCCTATATTGTGTCCCAATGCAAAGGCCTCCCATTTTTCGTCCAAACTTCCCTGTCTCGTACGATCTCTGGCCATATTGGCCCTGCAAATGATATAATATCGTCACACCACCTACTCAAGTACTTCTGGAAAATGAAAATAAATCGCATCAAGAATAAATTCGTATCAGTCAGTGCTATCTTTAAAGTGACATGCATATCCTTTACAGCAGTCACGAGTTTACAGGCGGTACAAGCAGGAAAGGGGCAGTCCCCTTTTCTGCTTGTACCTCCTGGAAACTCCTCCCTATTTCTGACCTGACCTGGTTTAGAGTTCATGATATACCGCGCTGCCTCATACCTCATTTAATGGCTATCGTACGGCGGAGCGGATGTCGCTCCCGGGTCTCGAATATTGTGCTGAAACGTGAATATTGATCGGAGACGGAAAAATTGGCAAAGACATTTTCATTTAATTTGTATAGCAGTGGCGTGTATATTAATCTAGAAATCAGCACAGTTAGGTAAGTGTGGTTAACTATTTTAAAAAAAAAACTTAAAACGATTATTTTACACGATTTGTAAACCAAAAAATTCAAACTTTTGTGGAAAAAGAAAATATTAAAATAAATAAGTATTAAAAAATATATAAATTACAATAAGAAATAGTCCTCATAAAGAATATATAATAAGTATTATAAACAAAAGATTTTTATTTGTTTAAGTGAAAAATGAAATCTACCTATTGGTGTACCACTGCTACGAGGTTTTTAAGTGGAGGTCTAAATATGCGGAAAAACAGCTTGAGATTCCTAAATAAAAAAAACACATCGTATACATTTTTTTCTTACATTTTTTAAGTCACTTAAAAATAACAAAACGTTTTTTATTTAATTAACAGTTTCCATAACATACATATATAAACTACTAACATACATAACATTTTATACAACTAATATTTTTAAGAGAAACTTTAGGATTGATTAGACAAACGAGGAAGTTGTATAAAAATCAGGTTCAATTCACATCACTGTTTTATAGAATAGAATAGAATAGATCATTTATTTATACAAAAAATAAGTATGCACAATCAAATCAAATTATAATAAATATACAACAGAATAGTGTCTAAAACACGTCTTCGAAATGTTTAATAAAATAAAAATTAGCCAGTCAAAAATCACAGTAATTATTTTTTCTTAAACAAGTGAACATTCAATTCCTTAATATGTGGCGGAATGTAATTGAATATCTTTGGCTTTTATCACTAGGGGATATCGAATTACAATAATTATGCCAATGAAATGGAACAAAAAACCAGTGATCAAGGTGTTAGCGAGGCTGATTGCCTTTTTAACTACTTAATTTGTGCCTGACGTACAATTGAGTATCATGACTCGTGGAAGCTATTTTGAGGCATCTCTACTGCAACAGCCAGTTTCTCAATTATTCACTCATGCACCACACCGGCCTGCAGTTTCAATCTCGAATATCGATCAGTCTGCTCCAGAGACTATTTTCGTTCAGGCTTTAGGCAAATCGAAGCCGAATTTATATTAAGAAACAACTGAACGATGTATTGGAAATGTCGGTGTAAAACTGCAGTGGATTCCACATGTCACGACTGTGATTCGGGTCTCTGATTTAGTTTCCGAAAGATAGTAATGTGTATCCAAAGATGTTTAGGCCCAGCGATCACAGGTCGGTGAAAAAAAGTTCAGGGTTCTTTTCAGTAATGAGCTTCTATCGTCATAACGATAGAAGCTCCAGTAGCCTATAAACTACTTGTTACTATGTAAGTATTTTATTTTCCATCTGACTGGATAGGTTTTCTCAATCTGTGTGGTTATTACCTTAAAAGACCATTTCAGACACCAATCTACATGGTCTTCACATAACCTGACCAAGATTATGTCTGGACTTAAAAGGAGACTCTGACATCTGAGTTTGTTTCGGCCTTTTTTCTCAGAGTAGTCAGATAGGAAACGCCGACCTCATCTAGTTTAAAAAAATATGATTGAAGTGTAAAAGTGTTTGTAAACCTCAATAGGTAGCCTGTTTCATAGAAAAATAAAATTACCACAATTAATACCATGTTTTCCCCATAAAAACTTTTCCCGTACGTATCATTTTGTTTTTCAAATATCTATAATTTAACTTACATTGCTCAAAAGATAAATAAATAATCCAATTTCGTTTTTAATAAAACATTCTAACATAGTTAACTAGGCTAGTTAGATCTTAAGGCACGGTACACCCAGGCAGAAGACAGCATGAACCTAAACTATAGTAACACAGGCTGCTGTGTATGCACTGTTGAACTCTCCTGGCAGTAACTCAGCGGGCGCGGTCAACGACACGAAGATAAAACAGCCACTGTACCCGGCAGCGCCATCTGTGCGAATTCGCCGGGCGTTTCTCGTAACGCGTAGTAGTAAAGTGTAGTACTACAGCAAACTCATGAAGTCTAGTAGTTTGTTCCGTATGCAACAGGTGGCGCCGTCTGGCTTGCATTACCTCTGCAATACATTTCAGTCAAAATCTCGGGATGAAACTTTCAGTATTCTAAATAGATGACGCTGCTTACAGGAACACTGAAGTGCGTCCGATAGATGTCAGGGCGTGCATCGGCGAAGATTAGTTTTTAAGAGACTTAAAATTTGGTTTTAACGTAAAGCTTTAGTCACCCGAAGCGAGGTTGCTTACAGCGATTTACTCGCAGCGAATAACAATTCGCTACCTTCCTGCCGCGTACAGCCAAGTATGACTCTATGCAAACCGAATAGCGCCAATATTTTTTCGCATAATATAATAATATAACTTCTAGGCCACCAAAACCGTTAACCAAAATAAGCCCGTTTTTTCCTAAGAAAAGGATAAACATATCATTAACTTAATTAAACTTAACCTTCGGTCCACCGGACTAACAACCGAACTACTGATACTAGAGGAAAATTTCCATTGAGCTGTTATTTTGATTAAATTTTGGAAATAATACACGTATTCAAAATGTCCGTAGCCGCGTAGCAAAGCTCACAGGCGCGTAGCAAAGCCGTAATTGCCTGGGTGGTATGTATACATTCGTGCGCTATCATGATCTTTCCTTTGTTTTCAACGTACCTTATTTTCAGTGTTGTTTAATGGCCGAATCAGAGTACCTACAGCAATTAATTATAACACATTGACTTGAAGTTGAATGCATAATGCGTAATCGCGTACAAAAGTTCCATAACTGCGTAGAAAAGCCGCTTATCCGCGTAGCAGAACGCGTAGCAACGTAGTAGAACGCGTAGCAACGTAGTAGAACGCGTAGCAGTGTCGCAGACCGCGTAGCAGACTCCGTAGCAGACCGCTTAGCAGCGTAGCAGACCGCGTAGCAGCGTAGCCGCGTAGCAGCGTAGCAGACCGCCTAGCAGCGTAGCAACGAAACAGAATGCATAACTCAACATTTTAAAGTCTAAGGCTCCCGCATCACCAAAATGACTAATTATGTATAACGCTAAACGAATTTAGTGATTTGTGGTGAAAGCGGACCTTAGACGTTTCTACCCTCATTCGGCGGGCGCGTAATTTCACTTTAGAAGAAGTCTACAACTAGTCTTTTTTTTTCAGGATCTCTTCTAAGCTTGTCTGGTTCTTATCTTTTCACGCTTATTCCACTGAACCGATCATCATGACATTTTTCATATACTTTGTCAGGGGTAGAGAAAAGGATATATGGTACCTTTCATCCAGAAAAAAAATACTGTTCCCGATGAAAAGAACAATAACTTTCGACGGTCACAATTGTTTTAGGATGCCAGATGGCGCTACGGGTTTTTCGAATCATGATTGAGATACGACTCGGCTTTCTAAGCAGTATTCTAACAAAAAGTACTAGGTTTGCATGAATTCACGATAGGATTTTAATCATTAGTATTATGATTTTAATAGGATTTCGATGAAATTTGGCACACAGATAGTTTATTATTTAGGGATTACATAGGATAATTTTTTTATGTTTCTGTGGAATCATTTCTGAACTCCATGCGGGTGAAGCAGCGGGCAAACATTTAAAAAATTTTGGTCTGAGGCTACATTAATCGCGGCATAAGTGGTGCTTCTGAGACCGTTCAAACTAATTTGAATAAATTATTAAAATACATAGCATAAAAAAAATTCCAACTAAAAAAATAACTTATTAACTACTAGCTGTGCCCGCGACTTCGTTCGCGTGGATGACGAAACTTATCAATGAGTTTTTTGTGTAAAGTGCTATTTGTGTAGAACGTTATCTTTCGAGCATACCGGTATTAATACGTCTGTCCCGGCGTGGGCCCCTACCTATACTTGAAATTAAAATCTATACGGTCTACGCTTTATAAAAGTAAACCTAAGTACCTACCTAATAAAAAAAAAACTCAACAATAGAAAATAAAAAACCTACCTACCTAAATAAACCTATTTCTGATGATAACTAATCTAAACTCAATAAATAAGCAAAATCCCTAAAAAATGATATCTATACGAATGACCAATCCTACCTAACAGTATTATAAAATAACCTACGGTCACTACGTACACTATCAAATATACTAGGTACCTATACTTTAAAATTAAAATCTATACCTACGACTTACAAAAATAAACCTAAATAAAGAGTTATTTAGGTTTAGTTTACCTTAAACTGTACTTAGTAAAAACTAAAGGAATAAAAAGGTCGCACTGAAAAGCACGATTACGGGCTCTTTCAATTTAGACGTTTCGTGTCGGACCGCTGCAGTGCCGAAGCGGTGCGTTTGTCGTGTGGTGCACGGACGGTCATTTGTTTTCATACAAAGCGCGCGGTGCGGCAACAGTGCGGTGTCGGTACCGAGAACGCACGACAACAGTACGGCAACGTCGCAAGCGCCACGTGTTCATTTCGCTGTTGAATAGTGCGGTGACTAGACGTGAGAGCTAATTTCATCGAATTTTCATGTTTATTCTTATTTGCTTAAAATGGATGATATAAACGTGGAAGAATTTATAAATGAAATTTAATTTCGTCCTGCTATATGGAACTCCAAAAGCGACAAACACAGTAATCGCACGGAAACAAAAAATGCTTGGATCTTGCTTTAACCTAGGGTAAAGATTATGGAAATCACCAAAATTACATTTTAATGAAAACATTGGTGATGCTCTTTTACGGGGACGTCGTTTTTGTTTCTGTTTGATATTTTTCAACAAGAGCACTAACAGTAATGTTTCTTCGTCAGAGTTCATGACTTAACTGCTGTCAAATAAATTTAAAACATCACTAGCATACAAACGCACGGCAGTCGGATACGCTTTCAATTTAGGCGTTTGGTGTCGGACGGCTACCGTGCTGTGTGATAGTCCATTGAATTGTATGGCGAACGATATTGTATCTTAAGATAAAATATTATAGTATCTTAGCCGTGTACAGCGCCCCTTAGTGAACTTCACTGCGGGTGACGTCACCTAACTTATTACTGTTGTTATTTGCGGTTGGTACAGTAATCGGGTCTAGGGATCGAACCGCAAAATTAAGTTTGTTTTTATTGTATATACTTTTCCGGGATAAAAAGTACCCAGTGTGGTGCCCAGGATATCAAAGAATAATTATACCAAGTTTCATCGTAATCGAAGCGGTAGTTTTTGCGTGATGCCTGAACAAACAGACAGACAGACAGACAAAAATTTTTTTAAATCACATTTTGGGTTCGATGTCGGTCTAGTAACACCCCCTGCCATTTATTTTTTTGATATTTTCAATGTACAGAATTTTCACTTCTACAGATTTATTATAAGTATAGATTATCTTCTGTTAGTAAATATTATTTGTTAGGTACTTGTAGCATGGTAAAAAAGAGTATGGTGTTAGAGTGTTCAGTCGTGTTGAGAGACACCCTGGGCAGAAGACGTCCTAGGAAAAACATAAATGAAGTAAAAAGAGTATGTAAGGATCTTATCCGGTAGTGTCTGCCTACCTCTAGGCGTAAGTTTATGTATGTACTTGGAACTAAATCACATAACATCAATATTTTAAATAAAAGCCATCGATAATGTAAGTCAGTTTATTGCAGGTTTCCATGTTTAAAGTACTTAAACAATTTTAGGGCTGTGTAGGCTAAAAAAACAATTTTAGATTGTAAATCATATCGTACGTCATCATATATATTAAGCTACCAATAATAAACTCAAAACAGGCCATTGAGAAAATAATTTGCTAGTTACGGCAAAAAGGGCCAGATAGAAGAGATGAAAAATTAAAACTTTTACAAAATATGGAAGTCAAGTCAAGACAAACAAAGTGTACAAACATTGTTCGTATATTATGTTGGTACTTCTGACTTAGCAGCCTTTTGCAAACATTAATATATAGTAATGTTTGCAAAAGCTTCGCTTTTGAAAAGTTTAATGCATGCTTAGGAAATTGTGCTCTAATAATATTTATTATAGCACAATTTCCTTAGCAATTAAACTTTAATTGATATCTTGACGATATTGTTACTTTTTGACAACTAGCTTCAACTTTGACTAATTGACCGACTCTTTGACAATGTATAAGTGCTTGTAAGTGGTTTCATTGAAATAAATGCTTTGAGTTTGATTGTTACTGGTTCAGTCTAAGTTAGCAATTTAGTCGAGTAACAATAACATGCTTTGCTTTGATTGAGTATCCATATTATTATCTGGATACTCAATCAAACCAAAGCATGTTGTTGTACGTGCTACAGGCCTTAAATTGAATGCTAAGGGGTTCAATATTCTAGATATGACCAATTCAGAGACCCATGGGGGTCTAACATGAATCGGTTTACTTGAAGCACGAATAGATTAGAATTGAAACCTGTTTTGAGAAATTTCAGTGAGCCAACAGGTTTCAGACGAGATATTGGAAGTAAGGTTATTATACTGAAATTGATTCGAATTCAAATTCAAGAAGGAGTTGACAACCTAGGAATTCTATTACGTAGAAAATGTTATTAGAAGGTCTTTAACAATACTTTGTGATTTGAAAATGACTGAATACTCCGGTCAACATAGACAAAGAAATTGCTCAGAATAATTCGCATAGACCTCAAAACTGATGCAGACAATATACAAATAAAATATAAAGTCCCAACGATTAATTAAAGGTCAAAGATAAAGGTACAATGTCTATTTTGTCTAGTTTGTATTTTAAGGGCTGATTTTACCAAAGTCAGATATATTTTAATATCCGCGGAATAAAATTGACGTCTGACAGTTCTAATATGGAAAAACTGTCAAAAATTCAAAATTAATTCTCAGTATAAAACGTATTCTTTGTATAAAAGTTTGGTGGAATGCGCCCCAAGTGAATTAAATTCTCTGTTAATGAAAAATAATGTCACAAAATTTAACATAGGATAGCAATTTTAAGAACCAGCAATCCCATTGTAACAAACTAAAAGGCCGTTCTTTAGTTTTTTTGTTACTGCATGTTTTTAAAGCCCTCACTCGTGTTCCATATAATTAGAACTAATGGTAATTTTGGGTCTACACTGAAGCGAAACGGATTTCTCTTGGCATGTAATTAACAAAATGAACTCGGACTAAAAAAATAGTTTCATACTTGTTTAGTCGTTAACGGGAAGTGGTCTTCTAGTAGAACGAGAAGTCTTCTTTTAGTAGAGCCCTAATTAACATTTCTGACAATGCGAAATATTTAAATAAAACTAACATCTTTATTCATTTTCACTTCAGGTGCTGTTTAATAAAGCAGAAAATGTAAGAACGGCTGGCTTTTGAAAGACAGTTTTAAAATAATAAGATTGTCATCTGATACGTGTTCGTATATGCGTGGGCGTGTTGCCTTTCAGTTTTTAGTAAATATGCCCCAGGCTAGACTTGACAGCCGTCATAAGGTGATCGAATTAACAAAATATAATTGTTAGACCTGTGTGTTGTTTAGACGATGTGAGTATTTCAGTCGAGTTACAGGTCTAGTTTATTAGACGCTGCGGCGTGTCGCGAAATTGAAGAAACAACATTGAGATTAGTTTCTAATTTTGATACAAGAGCGGGGATCCGTAATCTACAACCAATAGAAAGAGTTAGGCCATTTCCTGAAACTTGTTATATGTGGGAATCGCCCATCTTGAAGCTACCCAATCTTTACGTTGAATGTGTGACAGTATTTTCATGAACAATAACTAAAATCAGCTTTTAGTCACTCACAAATTACAAAGTATTATTGAGAATCTCTTTAAGCTATTTCTTTCAGAAGATAATTAATAATTCCAAGTTCATCCCTTCTGTTAATCGATTTTCGTGTTCACTGGTTTTTTGTAGTCACTTAAACTTGCCTACTCCTCATCCAAAACCGTTATATATTGACTTTGTTGCTTCTTGATCTTGAAATACATAACTCAGTATTATGTATAGTACACGATACACAAATGTAGGGTCACCAATGAATAATGTAATCAGTAATAACAAAAAATTTCAAAAGAGTGTCCATGGCGTTTTTTGCCCTTTCTCCTCTATAGAGATCTACGTTTTGGAATGAGAAACAGCTTCAACTTTCTGACTAACTTATCGACTCCTTCACAGTTCAAAGTGCCGACTGACCCGTGCGGCTGTTATTACTTAGCCACGAGCCCCTCTCTCTCTAACTCACTCATTACTCTACTTAATTACTGAGTCCGTAATAGTCATTGAAATTCAGTCTCATGCTGCCACTAAAAAGTCAAATAAAATTCGTTTGAGAATTTGGAGAAACTTAAAAGACATTAGTTAGTTGTAAACCTGGCACAGCCAGTAGTTAAAGGAAAATTTCGGCTTTGTATGAAGAGTTGTGTCATACTAAAGTTCAATGTGTGTTATTAACGCCCGGGTAGTATCGTATTTTCTATCTTAGTAAATTTAAGTGGTTCTAAATGTTTTAATGAGCATATTACAACAAAAAAGCCACCGTTTTAAAAGAAAACACAAGCGATTTAATAAAACACAAACTTACTGACTATCTTCCTTAAAAAACATATAATATAATATTGTGTGCTTTTTTTATCTTTTACCTTTACGTCAGTGAAACTCGTCAATAGGATTGCTAAAACGTATGAATTTGAAACAACGGTAATACGCAAAATGTCACCTAAACGAAATTTAGCAAAGCTCCAGACGCAAAATTTCTGATCGCCAATGCGTGAACTGTCGTGTGTGCTTTGGCCTTTAGGCGCCTTAAAATGTTTAGATTAGGGCAAACAACACTGAAAGGACTCCAGCCGCCACCATGGATTTATGACTAGTGTCATATACACTCTTTATATCCAAAAATTTGCCTGCATTCCACGCGATGTACCGCCACGCGTTGAAGTAATGGAAGCAAAAGGGTGCACCAAGCAGTATTTTCAGGATGAATATCGTGAATCCGCCCATGTTGAGGCTTTGTATGATAGACACGTAGGTTAAGGCGCCGTTGGAGAGGAACAGTGAGCCCCAGGCCAAACCCAATGCGTAGGTAGTTAACAGGCCACCTGAAACATAAAGTAAAAGCCAGTCAGTTTTTTTTTTCTGTATTTTAATCTGCGATCTGCGTTGGTAGGTCTTGCACACATCATTGGTGATTCACCATTAAGAATCTACAAAAGTCCGCGAGGGAATATCTAACTATCATAGATAAGTCACAATAGTAACTTTTGTGTTCTGAAATTTAATTAGATCGCCGAGAGAAACAGAAGTTACATTCGTATCAGTATCGTATGTAGGTTCATTGTATTTAATTGACAAACCCAGCGTGTACCCGAGGTAAAGTCTACTTTTCAGCAGCTTGTCTATTGATAATCCAAGCTACCATGTTACGCACAGCCTGACTCTACTCAGGCTACAATCTATTACTACCTGCTTTCATCCGAGATATCGTATAGTAATGAAATAAAGGCTTCGTCCGCACTGTATGTAAAAAAATTACGCGCGGGGTCACGTGTGCCGCGCTCCGTTGTGCAGCATGTGAACGCTAACTACGGGCACACTCAACACAATTTGAGGGGCCCCTTAGGGCCGAAGCCTGCCGGGTCAGCGGGATTGTCCGAAAGGGTTACCGCTACCCCGGAACATAAAGGGCAAAGGAAGGAACATGGGTGGGTTTTAGTCAGTAAGAGTCTGACACCCCCTTCCGCTCCACCCAGAGCGGGAGGGGTCATTTGAAGATTTCCCATACGGAAAAAAATAAAGGGCCCGATCACATGTACCACCACCACCACCACCACAAAGCAGCGACAAAATGTGGGCAAGCAATCAATCAACTCAGCCTATCGCAGTCCACTGCTGAACATAGGCCTCACCCAGGCTGCGGCACAACAACCTGTCCTCCGCCTTCCACATCCAGTCCGTCATCTAGCTTTCATCTAGCTGGGGGGCATCCCGCACTTCGTTTGCCGATACGAGGTTACGTGTGCGTTAGAGGTTACGTGTGGGTTAGAGGTTACGTGGGAAATTTTAATTTTGGAACAAAATAATAATTTTGCAGACTTTATGATAAGTCTGGTATTCAGCTGCATCCGGTTAGACTGGAAGCCGACCCCAACATAGTTGGGAAAAGGCTAGGCAGATGATGACTTTATGATAAGTCTCATTTTAGTGTATGTAAATCATTTGACGGAGATCCAAAATAAATAAATAAAAGAAAGCGTGTCGTGCCAAAAGCAGACTCAGAATCACTCCCGCTCTTATTTAAATTAATTTGGAGTCGGCACAGCGCGAGTTTTTCGTCCTTACATCTTATTTTGGCATCTGAGTGTTCACTTCTTTTTAAGCCATAAGACATTCCGCCATGCATTCATTATTTCTGTGTTCTTAAACCAAACCGCAGTACAATCGGTATAGTAATTTTACTTTATTTTAGGTGCATCGTCTTCACATATTATTATATAAAAACATTTTAAAAGAGTAACGGTGGAGTTTCTTGCCCATTCTTCTCCATACGAAAACTGCTATTTGGAAGGGGCGACTGGAATCAATTCTATTTTACTGTAATTTTTGACAATCAAAAGTGCCTTTTATGTGCCTATTTGAAATAAATTATAATAATAATATGAGCCCTAACCACCGGTAGCTTGGACCCTGCTCCCGACACCGGTGGATCATTATATTTTTTATATTTTTTAATGTTTTTTTATACTAATATTTAAAAATGTAATAAAATAAGACAACTAAATAAATACGTTTATTTATTTAGTTGTCTTATTTTATTATATTATACATTATTATGTCGTTACATAATAATAAATATTTATTAGACCAAAAGAATAAACAAGTTACACAATTTGTCTTAGCTACTTAAAATTATGCTTAAGAGTAAATCAGTTACAATTGTGTCTAATTATTAGCATCTGCTGCCGAAATAGGTATATAGTCTGTGTTTCAGCACGCAGCGCCTCAAGCCCTCGGAGACTGGGTATTCAAGTATGAGCTTAATTACAAAAGGAAACAGTTATATGAACATAATTATATAAAAATAATGAAAGGTTGATGACCTTTGTCTTTGACTTAAACAGCGATGTCACATGAAAATCAACAACCTCGTCCCATTGCATCAACAAACACTACAAGAAGTAAAATAAGTTCGTGACCTGGGAATTGTATTTGACAAGAAATTGAAATTTGACAGGCATGTATTAAATATTACCTCAAAAGGGTTAAGGTCCTCGGATTTGTCTTGCTTAATAGCAAAGAGTTTTCTAAAGCCTCGACTAGAATTAAATTATATAACACATTGGTTCGCCCACTGCTTGAATACAATAGCACCGTATGGAATCCTCACTATGATATTTACATCAAACGCTTGTAAAGTGTGCAAAAACGTTTTCTGCGCCGTTTTTGCAATAAAGATCGTCTGGCAAAAAAAAATTAAAAGCTACGACCTAAGACTACAATATTAAAAAAGTCCTCGTTGGTAGACGAGAAGTTCTAGATCTCAGACATTTCTTCACAAACTGTTCAATGGGGTTGTTGACTGTAGCGAGCTCCTTGGAAAGCTGCATACTGGTATAAGTACACCATGGTACTTGCCGCGGAAATGTAACTACAAACTTTTCTATATGCCGGGATCCAAAACAATCCTCGGACACTTCGCCGTTTTGCCACGGCTCTGTTCTGTAGGCAGTATAACGACGTATCGAAGCATAACGAATTGGATATTACATGCAAACTATCAAAGTTTAAAGTTTAAATAATTTATTTTATTTGAATTTGTTCGTTTGTTTGAAATTAGTTTGTATTATTTTTTTATTTTTATTATTTTGTACCCGTACTGATTCGCAGGTTTTGCTTCAGCTTTTAAATTTGTTTTCCCTTCTATAAGTAATTTTCGTGTATTGTATTGTGATTTATTTCAATGCGTTCGTCCTTGTCAAACTTGCTGTACCTAGTGAATGATGTGGTCGCCTATAATTGGAGGCGCACACTTGTATTTGTCCTTGTTCATGTTTACATGCATGTAACTGTGTAGCCTCTGTTGGCGATCCAATAAATAAATTAATTAATAAAAATAAAAAAAGTTTTATCTACAAAATATCAACTTTTCAGTTCAGTTTCAAGTTATTTGCACCGATACTGACCTATTACTATGATATGGCAAACACTATCAATTCTTCACAGGCATCATCATCATCTGCCTAGCCTTTTCCCAACTATGTTGGGTTCGGTTTCCCTTCTATCAATTCTTCACAATATCGTATGAATATTCAAGCGTTTAATAATTGAGTTTTCAATTAAAAAACAGCGTATTTTAGTAGGTCAAAACTTTATTTGACAAAATAATAATGAATTATGGTTACGCTATGCTATTTTAAAACATTATTTGATGAAATTGGCACCACACTGCAATTGGGTAGTTGCATGATATTGAATACTATATATTCTAGTAGATAATATATTCACATGCATGATACGATAACAGAATTCGAAATCAAATTTGAAATCGGTCGAAAAATAAAAAACTTATAACTTACAAAAGCTTTTTGTCTATCTTTTTCTCGCAAAACGAAGTTTTGCATGTAATTTATATGGCGATACTGAACTATGATGTCACAATTCAGTATTTCCCTCTGTGTCTAATTGAGAGTTTTGAACGCTTATATCTTTTTAATTTCCGAAGATATTAAAAAACTGTTTATACCAAGCTATTGGTGAGGTAAAGAAGCTTCAGTTTAAATAATAAAAAAAAAATAGTCAACTAGCCAATTACACGTGAAATATAATTCTGGGATAATCATGCTCAAACTCAATGATGTGAGTATACCGGCATCGTTAACGGGATGCATTTGGTTCACAACCAAATGTAGTTCATAAAATTACTCGTTTTTGTTATGACAAAAACTTTCAAGTTATTGACATCATGAAAAAATAATTGCCTGGAAACGTCATTAATTCTAAACATTTAGCCGCAACATTGAGTTGCCGGCTAAATGTTTAGGATCAATGTCCTGAAAAATTTCGCTAACGAAGCCTACACTTTTTTGTATTTAAGAATTTTAATTTTGATGGCTTTTTCATGTCCGAACCTGAAATCCATTCGTGTGTTTTAATTTGACTAATTGATGGATCGGATGGAAAGAACGATGGTTTGGTTTCCCAATCGACTTTTAATGCACGGCACGTGCAAAATAAAATGAATAAACATGCTTTCAATGTAAGTGTTTTGTCATGTTATCTGTATGGAAAAATTAGGTAGATGTTATTACACTGATCTCTACGCTTGAGTTAAAATTTGTTTGAGTTGATGTTCCGTAGGTAGGTAGGTACTACGCCGGTATTGTAAACTCTATTTATTTTTTTCATATTTATCAGGGGACATTTTTCCCATTATGTATGCAACCCCCAACTTAACTAAATATTTTATTTTACCATTAACTGAATTTCACTAAAGTCTGACAACCAGTCTTACCAAGGGGTATCGTATTGCCCATTAACTGGGTTGTGGAGGCAGGCAGGCAGATGATGATTAACTATATTTCACTAAGGGCTGATTTTTCCAAGGCCAAATAGTTGTATCAGAGGAATAATTTTGAATTTTTGACAATGCTTCCATACAAAATCTGTCAGTCGTCAATTTTATTGCAGGAATAACAATTATCAGTGGATTGAAAAATCAGCCTTGGATGGTATTAAACTGGCCTGCAAAATTAAGTACTACACTTTTATATTGATTTTTTTTCTAAACTATAGAAGTTAGAGATTTAAAATAAAAAACGTTTTATAGCAAATTTTATCCGCTTTCTTTGAAACTAGTAAACTATACATTCAACTACATACAACTCCTCAAAATCATAATAGTTACTTATTTATTTATTATTAGGCTTTTCAACAATAAGTACACTGATAGGTATTTTACAATATAATTTCTAGACTACAAACGTAAGTCGAAGCGCCGCATTACTAATAGAAGAGCACAGCATGCACTACATTTTACGGAGATAATAACACAATTTTGAAACACTTTAAACGGGTAATAGGTACCTAAAACGGGCTGGTGCCCGCAACTCCACTTCAAAGCGCGTATGTTGCGTACAGCAGGTAATATGATCATGTGACGGATATCGCATGAATATCACTTGCATTGTGTAGGATAATGCACACAAAGAGAAATTAATGCTTACTTTCACGAATGGCTACAAAGCAGACCTAATTCTGACAGTATTAGTATTTACACTGTCAGAATTGAGTCTGCTTTACGCTTTCTAGGATGTATTTCCTACAATCAATATTTATACCGTTTTAGTCTATTAAAAAAAATTAATCCTCTATTTTAACACATCTAGGAAATGAATTTTTGGAAATTCTTCCCTAGTGCTCATATTCCTTATAAAACCTTAAAGGATCTCAAGGACCTCTTGTGCAAAATTTGATGCCTTATACCTGCCATACCTGAGTAGGCTGGGCGTTGTCTATCAGTGAATGAATAAAAGTGTTCTATTAAGTAATTGTTTGCACCAGTACAGTCACATTCTTTGTCAAATCAACATGAAGGATAAAATAGGTATCACCACCAGACTGGCCTAGCTTACTGTGTTCAGGGTTGGAGGGTATGAATGACCCGCACGAGGTATTTCAGAGGTTGTCAGGTATTTTTATTTCAGCTTTCTTTCTAGAAAGGAACGCATAAAGGCATTGCCTTTGATCTTACAAATTTGCCAAACAAAGGGAGCGCGATGTTGGTTTCTACAAGGTAGGCTGTCTCCAAGGTTAATTACGTTGGCGAGCAGACGAATTTATCATAAATGGATAAGTAGGTATTTGCATCAATGGATTAGGAATTTCCTTCAAAATCTTTCGGATTGAGATAGAAAGTGTGTTACTCAATTGGGATATTAATGCTTCAGCGATAAAGTTGTAAATCTATTAAAGAAATTTGACAGATTGTAGTAGCTTGATGTGATGGCGTCTGTAGTGCATTCTTATGGTTATTACATGCGAAGATCATCATCATCATTGCGATTTCGCTGCTACCTCGACGTCACCTCCATGTGAAATAAATGCATGCTAATAGACACGCACTGCGATACATCGCGGGCTGTTGGGGGTTTACCTTGACGCTTGGCATGTTCGTGCGTGTCAATTACCATCCATTTGTTTTACATGCAGGTGATATGAGGTACGTCGTCGGTACGTACGGTAGTCAATTTGCCTTCGGCATTTTTCAAAACAGTGAGCGTTTCTAAACCTCCCTCTTTTACCTTTTTATAATATAAGTATAAATTAATAAATTTTTCTTACCAGTAGCTCTTTGAACGATCGACGTCATGGCTGGCAATGTGGGCCCATAGTGCGTCATGTGGGGAGACATCGGCCGCTTCAGTTTCATGTTCTTGTGGTCGTGGTCAGGGTCATAGTGGTGTATGTAATTCACATATTTTATACTATGCCCTTTAGACTTACTGCACAAAAAGTTTAGGACGCCAGGGGACACACGAAGAAGGCCTCCTCTGAAAAAAAAAGAAACATTTTAATAGTCTTCATCATAACAGTTTGTGTCTACCCACTACTCGGTTTACGTTTGACAGACAAATAGGCTACCAATATCATATTGCCACTCGTGATGGCCATTTTATTATACCTCAGCAATTCAACGAACATTTAATACTGTTAGTTATTTATCGCTGCGATATCAATATAATAAAAAATCATCGTAAAATCAAACTGGAAAAATGTAAAAAAATACTAAATATTCAATGGTTTTTTTTTAAATATAAGTAAATAAAGATGTTGAGTTGTGCAAGGTGGTCTGCTCAGCTTGGTTTCCCCGTAAAATTATCATAAGGACACACAAAGTCAAAGCATCTTCAAAGCCCAAAAACGTTGTCTCAGGGTTCGATTGGTTCTACATTTAAGATTAATAAATTATTGACCTTAATTTTTTAATTTTACATGTTGTTTGCCGATCACATTGTTCTCGTCAGTGAAGATGGACCTGAGATCCAGAGCAGATTGGAGAAATGGCAACAGGAGCTGGAGACTGTTGGCTTAAAAATCAGCAGAACCAAAACGGAATATATGTTCTGCGATTTCGGCGGTCTCTCCAGTTCTGGAGCCATAGTGCTTGATGGCGCACTTCTCCAGTCTGCTCCGACTTTCGGTATCTCGGTTCACTCGCGCTTCGCAGAAGGTGGTGACGGCTTCCCATGCACTCTCGCTCTGTACCATGGCCTGGACCAGGGCCGAAAGTGAGAGATCGCCGCCGCCGATCGCCGCCACGAGGACGCGGCGGTGCTCTGCCCAAGCCGGGCAGACCTCCACCGTATGCTCCACCGTGTCCTCCGGGTGATCCACACAGTGGTGACACCCTGGCGTTTCCTCCCGCCTTATCCTGAACAGGAACCTCCCGAAACAACCGTGTCCGGTGAGGACCTGCGTCAGGCGGCAGGTGAGGGCGCCGTGGCGCCTCTCCAGCCACTTCTCAAAGAGGGACTTATCACCGCAATTGTGGCGTGCCCAGCAGTGGGTTGCGACAATCGCACTCTCCGTGTCACCATGAGATTCCGCCGGAGCTCTGTCCGCTGTACCGTGATTTCTTGCGGCTGCGGAGTTACGCCCCGGCGTTTTGCCTCCTCTCGCCACTCCCATATGTGGGCGAGGACTTTTGCCTCCAGATCCCATGGTGGCAATCCGGCAAGGAGGCTTGCCGCCTCAGCGGAGACCGTGCGGTATCCTCGGACCAGCCGGACAGCCATGACCCTTTGGGACGCGTTCAACCGACGGGTGGTCGCCGCCTCAAGGACCACGCCCACACCGGTGCCCCGTAAAGGGTCATAGACCGCACGACCCCCTCCATAGACCGCACGACCCCCGCCATAGACCGCACAAACCCCGTCCTTTGGACTTCCTTCGTATTGAAAAAACTTTGTTTTTAATGTGAAAAGTAACATAAAAATAGTTCGCTGGAACAATGAAATTGGCTCTAAGATTACGTAAAGAAATTGAATTTAAAAATATCGTCTCCATGTCAGTTGCTATCTATATCTAATCTATAGAATTATACATATAACAAAATAGTGAATAGTGAGGGGCTTGTGGCTAAGTAATAACAGCCGCCCGGTTTGATCGATCAGATTAAGCTACGCTTGCCGCGGTTGGTCCGTGGATGGGTGATAATCTTTACATACCAAGACCCCTCCGTGTCTCGGAAAGCACGTTAAGCCGTTGGTCCCGGCTGTCATTCGTAGATCTTTGACAGTCGTTACGGATCAAGATTGGGCAGCAGTGAAAGGGATCTTGATGGGATGGGAAATCTCCAAAGCAATGCAATACAATACAATTTCAAAGCAAACGGCTGTCTCCGATCCATGGCAGCTGCAAACGACATTTTGTCAAAGCGCTTTGTAAGTTATAAAGGCTTGATCAAGCCCCTGATCACAACTACAGCTTGTTTGTATGAATAGCGGGTTGCATCAAAGACTGAAGATTATTAAAGGACATCTTCAATCTTTGTTGCATTGAGTACCGATGTTCCTTCAGTAATCACTAAAGGACATCGGCACTCAAGACGAAGGCAAATATTAACTCTCTCTCTTTCAAAGATAATTAATTTGTGTAGCTAAAGGATTCGTATTTAAGTCCGGTAAACAATCGTTTCTTTGGTATTGGCTTATTATACTAACGAAATTAACTTTTGGAAGGGGCGACTAGAATCAAAACATTTTTTTGTAAATTTTGACGTTCAAAAGTGCCTTTTATGGTGCCTATTTGAAATAAGTGATTTGACTTTACAGAAAAAATAACTGTAAACATGTAGTATATCTGATAATAATCCTATATGTGGGTAGGGTTGTCAAAGACATTTGGTTGTCAGCCATTACACGAGTATAAATTCGTGACTTTATGTGATTTACAGTGTTTTATTGATATAATCTTTAAATTCAGAACATTTGGCGACAAGGCGTTATTCACGTGTACGCCTCTAGTAACTAAGAAAGGATTTTCGAAAATTCATTCCCTAAAGTAAGACAAATATAATTCGAAGACTTGTGACATCTACCAACCCGAACTGTGTCCGCGTGGTGGATTACGGCCCACACCTTCTCACAGAGAGGAGGCCTACGTCCCAGCAGTGGGAACGTTATAGGCTGGTTATGCTTATGCGTTCCCTTAATGTGGTTAAATAGGGCCGAAAGTTTTTCATAAGGTCGTCATTTTTGCCGATGGGAAATTCCATCGGGCTTTTTGAATATCAAATCGTTTGATAAAAATAACCAGTCCAATGAGATAACACTTATTCGATCTTATAACAAAACAAGGCTTTTCTTTCGCTATAGTTTTTAACCGTCGAGACATTTATTTTGTGATAAAAATGCATTTTTATTTCTTAGTTTAATGGGCCTACTCTTGACCGGAGATTCAAATACAGTTCTTACAAAACTTCAACTTACAACTTAGCCCGGTACTGAGTTGTCAGTTTTATGTTAAAGCGATAGCGGCAGGGTAACCCGCGAAATTCAAATGTTCTTACCGTTTTTTGCGATTTGCAGGTCAGTGTCAGATTGTACGGACGCCAGCACATCAAGTTACTACAATCTGTCAAATTTCTTTAATAGATTTTCAACTTTATCGCTAAAGCATTAAGGTTCAAGGTTGATTGGGAAAATTTGACAGTTGCGGGTAGCTTGACCTGCTGGCGTCTGTACGTTAATTAAAATAAGGTCCGCGAACGTAAGGAATACGTATTAATAGAATTATAACCATTAAAATCATCAATACTTAGCGTAACTTTACCGTAGCCGTAATAAAGTTCTAAATTAAAAAATGGGTCGATGGTTAAACAGTGTCAAAAGAAAAACTTGGTTTTGTAAAAAGACAGATTTAGTCTAATAGTATTCACAAATAATATAGCTCAATCAATTATGCTGTAGCGCTCCCCGGCCGCTAGCCACTAGCGGCGGCACTACGGCGGCCGCCACACTACGGCCGCAGACGCCTGTCATGAAAATTATGGGAGCGTCAAAGGCTTTGGGCAGCCGGTTTTGACTTTACGGTGTCAAAAACACACCAACACACTTTAATAAATAAATTTTCAGTGACGTCAGTCACTGGTAAATTACAGACGCATTGGGGCGGCCACAGCTCTTTTAGACAACGGTAGCTTTAAAAAATTTCCTTTTCACAGTTTTGATCTGCCAAGCAAAGCCGAGCTAAAGAGTTAAAAATGACAAGTCATAAACGCAACGCCTTAGGTGATTATTATTTTTAGTCATAGACCCTGGCTTTGCATAATTACAAGTTTAGTTACTCAGGTAACATGATGTAATATTAAAATTGTATTTTTAGACAGAACTGCATGTAAATAGAATTCATTGCAAAAATCAGAGCCGCAAATATCCGGGTAACTGTTAAGCTTTAATTTAATTCTAACTTAATTTTCACGCCCCGCTAAACTCCTACGTAACTGGCTACAAACAACTGTGTTTAACTTTTGCTTACCCCACTACTTCAACCACTTTATAATCGGCCCTACAAAAAATGCGTGATTTTGTACTTAAGCATTTAACTGCAAAAAAATGTTCTAGGCCTAAATGTTGAATTATATAAGAATGAAGCCCACTCAATGCTGATCTTAAAATACTGTTATTCTTTCCAATATCTTTTTCAGGAAAAAAAATATGACGATTACTTGCAACATGGTTGGTTATAAAACGCAACAATTTGAAACAATAGCAATGCAGTTGCGATGTCAGATTCGAAATATTTGCAAGTAAATGTGTGTTTCTAATAGTATTGCACTCGAATTTAGCAAAAATTTTATGTCCAGATGAAATATTTTTTCTGACATTTCAATTTCCTTTAAGCTTTTTTTTCATAATTTGCAAATTAGATTTAGATTAAAACAAGGGCTTTTCACGCTATTCTGAAAAGCAATGGCTTTCGAGGTAGTAATTAACTGTAGAAGAAATAACAAAAGTTGTGTATTATATTACATGTATTATATGTAAAATGGCGGCAGGTCACGGGAACAATCTGCGACTCCCGCATTCCCCTTAAACTTAAGGGGAAGATAATATATGTATATAAAACCATGATTAGATGGGATTGTATGGATCAGAATGTTGGGCCACAAAAGGGATGAATGAAAGGCAATTGCATACAGCTGAGATGAGAATACTAAGAGGGATGTGTAGTGTTACACGAATGGATAGAATAAGAAATGAGTACATAAGAGGAAGTCTGAAAGTGGCACCGGTAACTGAAAAGTTGTGTGGAAATCGGTTGTCATGGTATGGGCATGTGTTACGGAGAAATGAGGAAAATGTCGTGAGGAGAGTTTTGAGTATGAATGTCGATGGCTATAAGAGTAGGGGAAGACCAAAGAAACGATGGATGGAATGTGTGAATGATGAAATGGTTAGAAAGGGGGTGACTACCGACTATTTCGAATCCCTTTTGAGTTATATCCCTAGGGATATAGCTATATACGTTGTATTTAAAATGAGTAACCATTTGTGCAAATCAAAGAAAATATAAACTTAAAATTATTTCGCTAGATTGGTCTAGTAAGATAGACTTTATATAGTAGACCGTGCTCGTATCATAGTTATATTCCTAGTAAGACAGTTATCAACCGCTTTCATATAACTATATTACGGTACATAGCTATATAACTATGGATACACTCACTTAATATAAACAAGTTAGTCAACGCAGTACACGGCGAGCAAGCTTGCTAGTTTTACCAAAAACAAGAACTAACTATGGCAAAAAAAATGCTAACTTTTGAAGGAGCACAGCTTTGTAACAAATTACCGTCATATATAAGAAATATACACTCTTACAATGCATTCAAAACTCAACTTAGCCAGCATATAATTGCGGATCGATCACTTCTGGAGAAATGAATGCATTGGATGGGTAACTATTAAATTGTAATACTGATGACGAACATATTGTAATCTATATTTTTAGTATTGTTCTCAAGTAAGTGACTTAAGTCTTTATTGGGAATAAAGTTTCTTTAAACCGATAAAACTATACGGCTTTAACAATCTTACTGCGTCATTTATATGCATAAACCTTCCGGAATAAATTATCTAAATGATGGTGGCAACCGCATCAACATCCAGCCAGCGAAATTTTATTAAAATTTCGCTGGCTGGATGAAATTTTATTTTATTAAATTATTCCTACGAAACTATATTCATTGGTATTTGTTGCATTTAATAAAATTATCTTTTCATAATATTGATGCGTAAGATAGTTTTTTTTTTATATTTCACACAAAAAAATAATCTTAAAACGGAACGCGTTTACTTGTTTGACAATGTCTATGTCGAATGTCAATATAATGAAATAATGTTATTGCATATTCTTCATTGCGTACCTACCGTGTTTGTGTTTTTGCGAATATTCCTATTTTGACCCCTGCTTATTCCTACGGACTGATACCTTCTACCACTCAATTACCTTGCTATTAACACTGGACTCTGATTTGCATTGCGTTTCGGATTTGTTTTGTGGATCAATATAAGGTGCATCAACTGCGGAATAGCCATGCAAAGGTTGCAGAGGCATCTCATATCCTCGCTTTCTGCACACCATCAAACAAGACGTTCACCTCTGACCAACCCTCCGGGGAATATATAGGCGCGATGTTATGTTATGTTTGTTATTATTGTCACATTTTTAGAGACTATCACCCAGTTTCATAAAAATGTTAATCAATATGCAGTTTAAAATCCTTCATTTAGGTGGCCATCACTTTGTTTAAATGCTTAATAATATTAAAACCATATTAGTTATACGTAATAATATAATTCACAACTGTTCGCTATTTTAAAGCGCTTTAAGTGTTTTAATAGCGAAATTATAATCTAAACACCTTATTGCTAGCGATCTGATTAAAAGGTTTAATGAAACTGTTTTTTGTCTAGTCTGTTGTAATGACAAGTTCTCTGAGTTTTTTATTTATAGCAATTTAATGAGCAAATATTCACGAATATAAAACACCAAAAATCATAGGTGTACAATAAATTCGATAACTATGCCGACGTCCTTACAAAAATTGGCCATGTCCTTTATTGAGAATTATTGATATGAGAATAAAGATCAAAATCAGACAATTATTTGTTAGTAAATGTCATATTTCAAATGGTTTGAAATATCTATTAGGTCTATACAGAGCTGGAGAGGTTCCGTCAATACTGGAAATGGACGCGCGGGCTCGCGAAAGATGGAAGGAGGTGGGGGGAGAAGTGGGACACATTAGGCTAATAAAAAAAAAAGTCTATACAGGTAGAATTTTTAAGAAAGTGCGGCAGGATCCTCAACCGTACAGTCATCTAGAAAAGCGTCGATTCTCACAATTGCCAATCGATGACCAAATAAAGTTAGAGTAATAAATAGCCATTAATTGAAAAAAATCAATCCCATACATCTTTTTACCCATGCATTTATAATGACAAAAATGAGTGATCCATAGGAGTCAAATCTAATAAGCTGTAGCAAGTCAAAATGCAAGAGACAAGATTTTAATTATGAAATTGCCTACAATTTCCGTACGGGCTACCCATACAACCAAGTTTCAAGTTGCCATAGGGACGCTACCCTTGTTTTCAATAGCCGTCAGACAAAGTAGTAAAAAGTATATAAGGGGTAGGTAAGGCTGTAGGGCATTGATAGCACTCCTTTGCCCAGTTTATATGAGGAATAGCCACAGAAAGGCCTAAATTAAATTGTGTTCTGAAAGGACCATGTCAATCTGCCTTTGTAATTTAGTTTTAAGGCTTCACTTCTCGAATCTATTCTGCATAGAACGTATGAAAGCTGATCTTGACTGCTTCCGTTTATAACAAAGTGATCTATGTCGATGGGCTCATTTTCGCTCTCGTAGGCGTACGCGTAGGGCTGATTTTTCCAACGCCAGATAATTTTATCCGAGGAATAATTTTGAATTTTTGACCAGTTCTTCTATACAAAATCTGTCAGACATCAATTTTATTCCACGAATAAAAATTATCCTGTCGATTGAAAAATCAGCCCTAAGTAAAACAGCAATCTATATAATATAAATTAAATCAATAACAGGTAAATAGGAGAAGTTGATCTCGAATAGTTCAGTCAGTTCGCACTGCCAGTCAAAATTTGCTTTAAGACGGTCATCCATTTAAAAGTTATGAACCTTATAAATAAGCACAATAACATAAAAATAATACAACTTTCAATGGAAATCATTCATCCAATTCTAAAAGCTTACAGAATAACGGGAACTCAATTTAATATGGAGATATTGAATTTTATTATCGAGAATAGATCGCGCTGAGTGCGGTGATGTATGAATAATGTTTAAAAGTTATGAAACGGGAAAAGCTAGCTTCTGCCCGCGCCTTCGTCCGCGTGTTTCTTGTTCCCCCCTCGTTCCACCCCGTCGATGTGGAAATTCGGTCGGTTTCGGGTCATAAATCCATAACTTCCATGTTTTGATAGATATACAGCTGATTTTATTTTTAGATAATAAATATGCTTTAAAATAATATACAGTTTATGCATATAAATATATATATAGATAATAGTCATAAAAAATACTAAATATGAAATATTGAAAAATGATCAGAAAATTACGACTATCTTAAAATAATGTGACCTAAATGTTATAATTAATACAAAATAAACTCTTAAAATTAGGTATTAATTAAATTAAATAAGAAAAAAATAAAACATCTAAGTGTATTATTCTACTAGCTACATAATTTAAAAAAAAAATCTTCGGAGAGCTGTCCAAGAGGAAACACCGAATAATGCCGAATCATGCTTTCCCCGTGAATTGGGACTTTATGGACAGATGATGGCATGTAATACCACATATATTTATTAACATATCGTTGTGCTGTATCGAAAACATACTGTCCGAATTTCGTAGCAATAATTACTTGTCCGCTTGACATAACTTGAAGTAAAATATAAAATCGTTTTATCAATTCCTCATCCACACCAGTAATTTCTGCACTGCACTGATTTGAAAAGATCGTCTAGCTGTATTACCGTCATTGCTGTTACCATTAATTTGCTTAGGTTTATCTATATTTAAACCAAGTCCTTCTCTGAACCTTATTTGAACATATGTATGTCTTATTTTGTTTATTTTTTCAAAGCTTTATTTTCCGTTGTTATAGCAGACCATTTCTCAAAGCCTAGATTATAAGATATATGTAAAATTAGTTCCATAAATCTAATCCAGCAATGCAAAGTCAAAAGCCCATGCTGACAAGAATTTTCAATGAAGTTGCAACTTCTTTTTTCATCCTCATATTAGATTTACTATCAAATAATATCATTTACAGACCTTCGGCAAATTTCGGCAACTGTCAAAACTCTAATTGAAAGTTTCAGATACGCAAAAATGACATGTCATGAGATATATATTTCTAGTAAATATATAGCATATTTATGTCATATTATACCAAACGAAAGTATATATTACAAACTTTCTGGAATGGTATAATACTTGTATAGTTTTCATTGCAATTTCACAAGAAAATAATCATGAAAAAAATACAAACTAAGATGTTATTGTGATAATTTTTTAATCATCGTATTTAGATGCTCTTTAATATAATCCAGTATCAGCCACATACATAATTTATATATAATATAGTAGATTAATTTCTTAGTTGCAGTTTGAGGTATAATACAAGTACCTGCGCCGATTTTTAGAAAATGTATTTATGGCTCTCTTAAGCGCCTCCACATAGTGGGTCGCATCGCATCACCTGACCGCACTATCACTTTTTTTTTCTTGGTGGCAAATCATCATATGACTTCTCCCGCTCTGGGCGGAGCAGGACGGCGTGTCAGACTTTTACTGACTAAGACCCACCCGTGTTCCTTCAGTTGCCTATGCCAGGGACCACGGTATCTCTTTCGAACAACCCACGGACCTAGCAGGCATCGGCCCTAGCGGACCCCGTCAGTTTGTGCTGACATCTCTTTGAGGCGCGCGTGGAACACAACGCGCCGTCGACTCGGGCCTGGTCCTTGCCGGGCGGCGACCTGCCCATTGCTGACCGCCCGCAAGCCCGCGCCTACGATGGCCGGGAGTCGGCTGGTGACTCCCAACGTCCAGGGCGTCTCCTGCGGCGACTAGGGGCGTGAGGGCGTGAGGTGACGGCTCCCCACCGTATGCTCCACCGTGTCCTCCGGGCGATTCACACAATGGTGACACCCTGGGGTTTCCTCCCGCCTTATCTTGAACAGGAACCTCCCGAAACAACCGTGTCCGGTGAGGATCTGCGTCAGGCTCCAGCCACTCCTCAAAGAGGGGACTTATCGCCGCAATTGTGGCGTGCCCAACTATCACTTTAATTTCGCTTAGCGTTCTTTCTGTTTCTTTTTTCTTTTTGCTCGGCTTCACAGGGCCATAGCGGGACGTCCTCCTTCCTCAAGAATTGGGCTATCAGACGCAAAAAGATTTCTTCGCATTCGTCTGGTAGTTTCAGAGATTACCTCCCTCGTACATACAAACTTCAAACAAAAAAATATTAACCTATTTATAATATCATTGGTATAGGTATAGATTAATAAATATACGCTAACCATTAGAAACAGAAAGATTAGTTGATAAAAAATCATCGCAAGAGCTTCTTTGTATTACAACTTCAACTTAATAATAAATATATGGTTCTACAGGACCTACTAAAACCAAACGAAAACATCGTACCTAATTTTCATAACAATTTCAACACTATCAGATGTATCCAGCAAGGAAAGTTAATAATAGTTAGTTCAGAGCGGGTTTGCTTAAAATGTTATAAAGTAATTATTCACACCACACGCAGCCTGATGCAATTGGCAGCAGCCGATAAATATTGGAACGGGGATTTGCTCCCCAAACTAAGTTATTAAACCCGACAAGCTACTACTCTGGGTGCTCCATTCCCCCTCTCCCCCACATGTCGGGAACATGTTATGGCCAGTTAAAGCTCAGCACCGGTGAAAACAATTACAACGAACATACATTTTTTTCATTGATTGAATTTCCGTTGTTGCGTTTAGTTTTACGGTATTCCTGGTTCTCGTGAATATTTGTTCTGTGAGGGAATTACTCTTTTGATTAGCCAAACAGTATGTAGCCTGCTGGACCGTTAGTTCATAGATCGATTCATAGGTTGAAAAGGATACAAATAATACATTACTATAATTAGGTAATTATATTATAGATATGAAAGAAGGAAAACGCTTAGAAAGGGGTTGACTACCGATATGACGACTAATAGAGAACTATGGAAGAAAAAGATATTTTGCACCGACCTCAAAACAATGGGATATGAGCAGGAAAATGATAATGATCGTAATTACGAAAACGTTATTAATAATTACTTCAGCTTTTGCTCGCAGCTCTACCGGTGGCGTCGAGGTCGAAAAGAAATCCAATATCCTATAAACATTCCCAAGAAACAATACTTATGATATACTAACCTTCAAGGTGATCGCTCAAAGAGTGCTGGAGTTGATCAATCTCTTATAATATACACCGTGTTCTTCACGTCATCCAAAAACTTTCGCAAACGCTTCTATAGCTTTAAAAAACCAAATCTAAAAAAGGATGTAGTTCATTACAAAGATATTAGTAATTTCATTTAATGAAATTTAATTAATCTATGCAGTAAGAAAGGTTCTTAATTTGGCCTATGTTACCGCTTTGTGTAATTAAAATGACAAATCTATCAAATGCTTCGGATACAGAGATAAAGAGGCATACATATCGAGTGATTAACGTCAAGGTATTTGGTTTGTACGTAATAAAAAATGCTTATTGCCATGGTCTAAACATCTGGTCGAAGTTCGTGTATATCGTCCGGAACACGGTGTATACCAACTTTCATTTTTATTACAGAGTGACTTGTAATTTAGATTTAATTTAGTAGACGTGTAATTAAGGACGCAATAAAGCCCAGGCGAAAATTCATGACATTCGAGAAAACCCAACTTAAGTGTAGGTATTTTCTTTTTATTCAGAATTAAATAATTTTTTAACATTTGTACTTTGTTGTTTGTCATTTGTACATAGCTGATTAAATAAAGATGTTTTCCTCGTAATGTTTACGTCAAACTACCAATTACCCTGTATAGACGATAAAATAAATGCTGTTATATGAGAATAGAATACCAAACAATGAAAAAAACAACACATTAACAACCGCGTAAGAAGAAAATAGAGCATGAATGAAAACAAAGTTCGCACCGCGTCATATGAAAGCCGTTTTATTTGCCAGAGGTCGTTCACACACAGTTGAACTCTTAGCGCCGCTCTACCGAGTCCAACACGAGGCCTTGAACCGACTGTGAACGTAAGCTTAAAGTCGCACTACCCAGACTCGGGCTTGCTCAGGATTTTGCGAACGTATTATGAATATTAACGTCAATATGATTTCAGTGAGAAACGGGATGGTACTATCGATAATTTATAGCCATGAAAATATAAAGAGTAGGTACTACATCTATTTCTATTATGATGACTTGACCAAATTATGTACTCGTACCTACACAATAATCATCCAACGACTGGTAATATTATCATCATTTCAGCCGAAGCACCGCCTCATCGACCGCCAGTGCGGCTTGTATATGTCACCTTAATAAAGTTAATAATAATGCCTTCTAATGTTTCGCCTTATAATGTTTTCTGTTTGCATTGATGACAGCTATTGGTTAGACTGGAAGCCGACCCCAACATAGTTGGGAAAAGGCTAGGCAGATGATATATGATTGATGTCAGCTATCGAATTATAAAGCTAAAAGGCGTGACCGCCATTTTGAAAAAAAAAATAAATTAGCGGAAAGGTACGTATGCCACGAAACTTCATAGCCCTTTCCATATCGATTAATTTCCATATACTCGTAGGTAGTAGGGTATTTTTTTGGGGTTCCGTACCCAAAGGGTGCCAACGGGACCCTATTCCTAAGTTTCCGTTGCCCGTTCGTCCGTCCGGCCGTCCATCCGTCCGTACGTCTGCCATTCCGTCCGTAATTCCGTATATCCATCCGTCCGTCTGTCTGTCTTTCAGCAGGCTGTATTTTTCGTCTGGGTGTACTGCCAAACCCTTCGGGGAGAGTGCAGTAAGTAGGTACATTTTTCCAAAAAATATCATGTTCTCTTTAATTCAGCATCCTATCTAAAATGGTAGGTAATAAGGTTCCTTCAATTCCGCGGATAGAGAGTAAAGGTACCTACAGATTTGCTCGATTTATTACGATCGACTGCTTTATTTCAACGTCTTGGAGACAATGTTACGTTTAAGACAAGATATCCTGACAGATTAATTATTCCTCAAATGAAAAGCCATTTATATCATAGAAATTGCTTTCCAATGGTTATATATATTTAATAAACAACCAAAATCGTATAGGGTACTGCCAATTAATCAATTTAAAACAGCGTTATTAAAATAGCCTATAGAAAAATAATTCTATTCTGTGAAGGAGTATTTAGACTTTAAAGATTCACAACGACATGTTACTATTATAATACTTGAAATTTAAATGTAATAACTATGATTTATGTACCAATTTTATTAGCTTCATTTATTTAATTTATGCAATCGACAATTTTGCAAAAAAGAACTAGTGTTTTAGCGAATTGTTTTAGAAACTTAAAAGAAACCCGACCATCTGTAATTCTTGCAAATAAATTTCATTTCAATTTCATAATTTCATTTCATTTCTATCAACAATACAACTATTAACAACAGTTCTATTGTTGATCGCAGATCGAGTCGTAAGTAAGATCAAACACAATCGAGTAAATGTGTGTGTAAAAAAAAACATTGGAGAAATCTTCATAAAACATAGCATTTTGAGCGACAATAACTATCGTCAAAAAAGACCATATTGAGCGACAATAACGATCGTCAAAAAACAGTATTTTTAACTACAATAACGATCGTCATAAATCGAGCCTGTTTGTACCACAATTCACCTAATTACATATCACTATATTATGTGATTAGGTGATTTGTGGTGTAAACAGGCTAGAAATAAAAAATAGAAAGATAAAAATAGAAACACGTTTTAAAATGGGTATGTTAAATATAACATACCTATTTTAAAATATCTTTCTATTTCTATCAATCTATTGAAGATGACGAAGACAGTATGATGTTTTGAAGAATTACATAAGGTGCTAATCGTATTAAGTCAAATGTGGTGCAAGCGAGCTTAAACTACATTTTATTCTAAATTAAGTTGCATGGAACTAGGTGCCATCTTGATTTAATTATGAGACTTAATGTGCTATAATAAAATTAACAGTGCACTGCAGTAATAGATCTAGTAATAATTCAATCAATCAAGCCGTGCACTTTGTCATTACAAAGGGTACGGCTTGATTGATTGAATTATTACTAAAACACAACTGTAACTTGAAAATAACTGATATGGTTCGACATTTTTCGAACCATATCAGTTATTTGCGCGGCGAAGTTTCAATGGTTAGTTATTTGTCCTCCTTCGCCATGACGCCGAATCCAGAAACCTTACGGTGAATCGAAATCTATTGAGTTCTGGTGATATAGCACTAATATTCAACCCATCTTCATGGATAAATAATACTCCAGTCCTTTGTTGCAGGGGTTAAACTTGCCATTTTATTTCAATCAATCAATTTGTATTACCTATACTTCACACCTAATATTTTTGATAAATGTCATTTTACAAATGCAATTCATAATATCAAATTAGTAAAGCTTCATCATCAAAAAGTAACACTCACAACTATTAAAAAGACTCTATAAAAAATCTAATTTTAAAACTGATAAACATTTTTAGACCAACGACCATAAATTTTGTACGATTTTTCATTTGATGGAAATGAGGAGCATGGTGTAAAGAAAACTTTCAAACTGTAGAAAATATGTATGGCCAAACCTAAAGATTAACCGTTGGGTGATAAAATATGATATGACTACTAGGAAGAGGGCATAATTATGTATGAAAATAACAAATAATTTCTAACTGGATCGTAATTGAATACCAATTTCCCATTCAACTTCTAGTGAATCCAAAGAAGTGTCGAACTTCCCTGTTACCGCAATATTCCTTCAATAACTGGGATCGTAATCGAATACCAGTCTTTCATTCAACTTCTAGTGAATACAAAAGTGTCTAACTTTCCTGTTACCGCAATATTCCTTCAATATCTATATTTTACAGATTTCTCGCAAATTCAATAGGGACCCCATCCAGAATAACGAAGGTTGGATATCGAACGCAACGCTACGCTAACGCAACCTTCGTGTACGAAAGCGAAAGCTCTAGGAAGTGGTGAAGGGCAGGCGTTTTGAAGGATTGTCTTTTGTAATTTTGACGTTTGAAAAGTGCTGATTCCCAGCATAAATGACTTTTGATTTGATTTACTTAGCGCCCGATCACACGTCGACATATATACATCGACTTTGATGCATATTACCTATACTATATACATATACAAAATGACATAAGTATTATTTTACTTTAATTATTTGTGAATGTGAGGACTATGTAGCCCTTTTTTTACTGAACTGACTGGACTGGTCCTCACAAATCAGAGTGATACTTTCCTCAACAAACCGTTTTAGATTTTTAGATATCAATCTACATGGTCTTCACATGATCTGACCAAAATTGTGTGGAGTTTCAAAGAGACTCAGTCTATTTTATGGACAAGTAGTTCCTTAATAACGAAATACAAAGACAATTTTGCACTTCTCTTAAAAGATGTATTTATTACCTAGTTGATAATAAACTCGATTAGATACACGGTTTTCATAGTTTAAAATTGTAAGTAGGTTAATTTTAAGACCACTCTATCGCATTAGGTAATACCTGTAATGATATAATTGGAAGGGAGATTTTAACAAGGAAAAACTGTGTTTTTAATTTATTTAATCATAAACCGCCTTGGATATTAACCGAGACGATAACTTGATAACAAGAAATACACTGCAAAAAATATGCTGCCGGCTTACAGGGCGCTTCCGTCTCATCGTCCGGAAAAAAGTCCAAGGTTTATTATATATTTTTTATCCAGAAACCGCCTTGGCTATTAATCGAGCCGATAACTTGCTTTTAAAAAATAAACTTTGCGAAAAATATGCTACCGGTTTACAGGGCGCTTCTATCGCATTGTCCTGAAAAAGTCCAAGGCTTATTGGACTACATCGCCGGCAGCCCCGATGTCGTAATGAAATAAAAATTAGCTTGACGCTGGTGTACGTGACTGTAAATGTTTTAGCTCGGGTTCTGTTATTGGGTGGAGATTTTCGGCTACAAAAATTAATTAAGCATGTGTTGCGGAGTTATCCCTCTAGTAGCCGACCCAGATAATTACGACCAAAACTGTGGACGCGGCCCGCCGGCCCACTTTTGTCAAAGTACCAATAAAATCCGTCAAATATTGTCTGATTTTCAACAATTGACTTAAATAACATAATCCGCTTATAACGTTCCCACTGCTGGGACACAGGCTTCTTCTCTGTGATAGGGAATGGGCCGTAATCCACCAACCGGCCACGGTGCGGGTTGATTGTCACATGTCTTCGAATTTTAGTCCCACCAAAAAAGTGACAAAAACGCAAAATAAAATAAAAAGAATGAATGAAATAAAAAAGCCTAAAATGGGGCTCACTAAACCGTTCTAGCGCGTGGTGGAACGTAGTTTCTTGCAAAGAATTCCTGCAAAGGATGACCTTTATACATCGAACAGAACCGAATATCGACGCATCACACTTTTTAGTCCCCAACTAATTGAGGGTTCTCACGTCGCGATGCAACCCCTGACGTGTTTGGTAACGCGTCAGGTAGACGAAGCGGAACTTCACGCCTGACTGTGTGTTCGTTTAGAATTTACTCATAAATTGCACGGCAACGTTAACAACACGGATGGACGTGGTGTGCATGATCGTAATTAAAACCATTCAGCTGTATAAAAGTTCTAGGTGCAAATGAAGGTAGATTTAAATATGGAATGGGCGATGTCCGTAAGGTTAATTTTATGTTGAACTGAACTCTCGACAATTTAATTTCGCAAAGACAGAATGTTTTACACGAGTTCATTTAGGGCCGGTTTATTGATCCGTAGTTAACCAATTGTTAAAAATAGTAACTAATGGTTAAATTTTTGCAAAATGTGTTTTTTGATCAATTCTTAGTTTATCTAATGGTCACTAATGGTTATTTTTTTACTAATAGTTAATTATTTGACCATTAGTGACCATTAGATACACTAAAAATTGATCAAAAAACACATTTTGCAAAAAGTAGAATAAATAAATAAAAATGAAAATCGTTTATTTGTACACACACAAAAACCAAATACTACAAGGAGAATTCTTAGGATTAAGTTGTAAAGCAGTGACCTAGTTTAGGGTCGAAACATCTGACTTCTAAACTAGGCAAGAAGCCTGTATCTCAGAATGCCATGGTTTCCTACAAGACTCGGCCAGAACCAACAAAGATGATCTATATTTCATAAAAAAGGAAATTTATTATAGAATTTGATAGTATAATTAGTTTTCTATTAGAAGTACACCAAAAATAGTTATAGCTCTTTAAAGTTGACCACATAATATTTCTGATTTTAACAATAGCATGAAATAAACTCGTTAGGCGAGCCGGGTCAGCGAGTAATACCGGTTCAGGTTCAGTTTCAACCGCCAAGGTAGTCGTAAGTGGTAGAAAAATCGGAGTCCAAAAAACACAGCAATAAACAAAATAAAACTCGAAAAACACTGAAACACTTCGTCGCTCGTGGTGACACGCGGGAGAAGTGAGAAATCAAACTTTTTGACAATGACAAATACAAGTTAAATTTTTCCGTCAAGTGTTGCCAGTACTATAATAACATTATTAGGAACAAACTATTCTAACCGGTATCGATAATCGAATCAAATTATTTTGAATTGGTACATTATTTTATAATACGAGTATATATTCAAAAATATAAATAAACGCTATTTATTTTTATAAGAATTACGAGGTACGACTTATGTAAATAATAAATTCACTTAAGTAGCTTCATATTGATATTACTGTAATCGATTTGCAAGTGTAATTTCATATCGATATTATTTTATTTGGGCATTGGCAACATTTCTAATTGAAATTGTAGCTATGAAATGTGTTGATAAATTAAATAACTATTTAAAATTACTTTTATTGATATTGTATAATTCTTACTGTTTTATAGGATGAATTATCATTATTATAGAATGTCTGTCGGACGCTACCACGATTCGAGCCGATAGTTGGCATTGTCCTTTAACCATTAGTTACTATTCTTAACAATTGGTTGAGTTTAACTACGCATAAAAAAATTAGCCCTTAGAGTCGTTCAGAGAGTTTGTAAAATAAAGTATACTGCATGGATATAGTCAGTACCTGTATATTATAAGACTAGTGGAATGGCACTGGAATACGGTCGAGCGCACGTGTTGTTCGAGCATCTCTTGCACACAATACACTGTACCTTTTGTTACTTTTGTTCGAAACAGTATGCACATGTTGAGGTTTATGTAATGGTAACTTATGCGTTCCAGCTCAAACTTGGGTAAGCCGCGCTTCGTAGCATTGCTACGAGATTGGCTACGAGAGCTAGCAAGGCGTAGCTCTCGTAGCCAATATAACCGCCGCACGGTGGTCCAAGCGCCCTACAAGCGCGGTCATAGATACCTCACTTTATTAAATGAGATTTTTCTAAAGGGTAAATATTAAAAAATGCTTCACAAAGGTACATTAATTATTTATTTACATAATTTAATACATAATATACAATAAACTGTACAATATGTACTGTTTATATATAAATTTAAATAGTCAATATTTGAGATTTTTGTCCCTCATTCGGAAATATATCTGAATATGATATTAATGCTATTCATGAAGGGGATATAATTATAACCACAACTAAGTTAAAATAACCACAACAACCAAGCTAATTTCAATTTAAACTAAATTCGCAATAAATGTAAAACCTGCCTCGACATGACGCTCTTTTTCTTACGGGGAAGTTTCCGAAGACTAGTAATTAATGGGTCTGAGCTGAGTAAAAGTCTGTTAAGTACTCTGTTAAGATCCCGCCTGAAGGCCTTATAATGTTTGTTGTTAAATTCTGCTGCCTCTTCGGATAATTCCCCGATAGATAATAGAGCATACTGTGCCACTTCAGCACCATGGATGAGGACTTTGTGAACAGAAGCTGGGAGATTATACCACGGATATTCTAGTTAAAAGTCGCGCGATTTCCAAAGCATATTCATTAAATTAATGAATCAATATTAAAACCCGAGGACAAGGCTTGTAAAATTGTGGAACAACGATCAATCAAATCTTTATTTAAGCCAGTAATTTCAGTTACGGCAGACCAAATCTCAAAGAAACGTATCCTTGAGAAAATACATTTAATCAAAGTACCTGAAAAAAAAAAAAAATTTTACGTATGTTTCGTAGACCGTGCTACGCCTGAGCCTACGCAGTCGTAGAGGCTATATAGCAACTAAAGTCGCAAAAGGACGCAAAAAAACCTTTTATATTTTCAAAATAGACAGTTCAATCTTTAATTTAAGATATGTGAGAGTATTTGATCATGGTTGAAATTAGTTGTAAGTCTATGTAAAGTTAACAATAAGTTAAATATTTGGTAGAAATCCTGTGTGGCGTAGCACGTAAAAACACGTCATAATAAGTCAAATAAAATTTAAAAAATATAACTAAATAGTAAGAACATGCCTTGATCTTGGAAATCCATGTCACAAACACCACTCAAAAACAATGCAATTCTGAGAATTCACCGTTACACAAACAATGTGTGCTAATGAGTTACTGATATAAGGCGAGCGCAAAGCAATGATGTGTTCACTTCGGAGGTCGAAAAATAGGTGATAATTAGGTAAAATGGGTGACATATTTATATTTTTGGGTAGCTTCTTTATCGGTTAATCGTAATAAGTAATTAAAGTGGGGGTAATTGATGATGAAATTTTTGCATTTATGACCTAAGGCGCTACCACCGTGCGCCGCCGCGCTGCGCCCCCACTGTATTTCGTAGCCACATACCAACATGACTACGAATCGCTCACCGTAAAGAGAACTTTGATCATTGACCACTATTTCCATTACTTTAGAAATCTCGTTATTTATTTATGCTTATATAATAATAATAATTAGGTATAGGTAATTTTAGTATTCATTCAGTATTAGGAAATATAAGTATTCATTCCTCAATTTTCGAAATTGCTCCTACCACCTGTGAAAATACCTCTGTACATTTTTGAGCTTAAATTAACTGCTACGGTTAACCTGTACTACTGCTGGGCAAATGCCTCTCCCTATATGCTTAAAGTATTACATAATATATATGTATAACAATTTAATGGAACAGAACACTGAAAAAGAATTACAAAATATCTATATACATTCAAAATCAAAAGTAATTTATCCAAATTAGGCTGAGAATTAGCACGTTTCGAACGTCAAAATTACAAAAGGTAGTCCCCCAAAACAGTCCCCCCCACATTCTATTGGAATATGTGAAAATTCCGCCGCTCCAGAACTCAAAACAAATAGCGTACATATTAGAAAACAATGTAACAGTTCTGTGAACGCTGTTTCACAAAATGCTTCGCGTATCACTCTCGGGGATAAATTCTTTTTGTCCGTTCACATTCTACGCGATACTACATTGGCAGAAACATGAAGTACCTTGCACAATGGGAATGACTAGAAAAAAATGATTTATTTATTAACTTTAACTAACACGTTTAAAGACTAATAACAGTAAGACAAAGACATTAAAATAAAATTAAAAAGTTCAGGTTAAAACATTTACACAAATAATTAACAATACTTTCATAAATCTGTCCCCCTGACAGTACTTCTGAAATGCTAATGCTAAAACATTCGTCCATACATTCGCAAACAGATCGTTTAATAAAAGTAGTTTTAAGGGAAGTACCTAAAGTCTGTTCAAATTTGTTAAAAATTGATGTTATTTCAAGTTAAACAATTATCAACTTTATTTGAATGATAAGTAAGTTGATTTAAGAGTGACTAGCACTATTGAAAAAGTTATAAAAATGTTGTGTAGGAATTAAAATGTAAACTGAACTTTATTGAGTAGGAATTAAAGTTATTTTTCCATAAACACATATTTGTTTACATTTTTGGCGAATAAATCGCGATATTAGTGCTTTTGTTTGTTTGAAATGTGTGCTTTTTATAATATTACTAGCAACACGCGCCTGCCCTTAATAACACATTTAACATTTAACGGTTTTTATAATTTGAATCTCGATGTTTAGCATCGAGATTCATTTATTATACAGTGGCCTCCAAAAGTTAGTTGACATATATCCACTGCAGCTGTGATGCCACATTATGATTTTAAAAAAGCAGGTACTCCTAAGGGATTACTTGATTATTATTTATGATAAGTCAAAGGTAGTTGAATTAGTCAATAATATTTTAAATCATAATGTGGCGTGTCACAGCTGAAGTGGAAAAATTTCAACTAACTCTTGGACGCCACTATAAGTAAGTTTAATATTAATGTATTTATACAACATTCCGTAATAAATAAAACGGGAAGCCCTGCCAATTTCCGCCGTGAACACAGTCAGCCCTGGGCAACAAATGGTTCATGTAAATGTTTCACCGTGCGCGAACTATTTAATAAAGAAACAAATATTTCACAAGTATTTTCCCCGAAATTCGAAAGCATCATGAGTTATGCGAGAATGTAGTTCAGTCAAATTAATTTGCTTTCCTCTTTATTAATACGAAAGAATTCATGTAAAATTTTTATGCTTTAAAAATATTTACATCAATATGATAATTAAATCAATATGAAGGGTTTGTTGCTAAATTATAACACACAGGCACATTATACAGCCGCACGGGTCAAACGAAGGTTAAGCTACGCTTGTCGAGACCGATCCTTAGATGGGTGACAATACGTATAGTATCAAGACCCCTCCGTTACTCGGAAATCACATTAAGCCGTTGGTTTCGGCTGTCAATCATAGATGTTTGAAGGTCGTTAGTCAGAAGGAAGGCCGTACGTCTAAAAACCAGTTTTACTAAGAGTATCGTGTTACTCAACAACTAGGTTGTGGAGGTCAGACAGGCAGTCACTTCATGTCCGTCCGATTAGAGCTTATTTATAAATATCGTATCGTTTATTTCATCCTTTATTGCATCTGGTAGTTTATTCAATATTTTTATGGACATTACGTAGGGGCTATTGGAATGTATGTAGTTTCATGCGCGAGGAGGGTAACATTAACATATTTTTATACGAGTACTAGCTGCGCCCCGCCATTTCACCCGCATAAGTTTCGATCCCGTGGGAATATCGGGATGAAAAGTATCCTATGTGATAATCCTGGTTATAAACTATATGTGTGCCAAATATCATCCAAATCTGTTCAGAAGTTTCGGCGTGAAAGAGTAACAAACATCCATCCATCCATCCATACAAACTTTCGCATTTAGTAGGATCTGACAGATCGGTCGGTATGTTTATCGCCGCGGGTTGTGAAAAAGTTCCTGTATTTCCTGACGAATTTGCATATTCCCAGGATGTAGATAGATGGTAAGGTGAGTTTTTTTATGTTTTGTAAAAAGGGCTTACAGCTGTCGGTTTGTTGTATGTTGACCTGGAGAATGAAAAGCGTACCGCATCTGTGGTATTTCCCCACATTATAATGCCAAAGCTGAGCCATGCATGAGTACCTGAGTCGGTGGCCCGGGAGATACTTGTACATTCGCCGCACCCCCGTCTGTATCGGGCATCCGATTCCTAGCAAAGTAAGCCACATTTCATGTCTTCATGAACCCACAAATAACAATTCAGATTCATCGAATTCGAGCTAATGTGTCGTTTGAACCATTTTCTGTGTTGTATAATGTTATTTTACAAAAACGTCCTCAAAAAGGTCAACGTGTATGTTAGCGTTTGATCATATATATTACTTTTTTTTTTATTAAAGGACTTGCGGCAGCTCGCAAGTAGATGCCGCAATTTATTTGCCAAAAATGTAAGCAAATATGAGTTTATGGAATAATTACTTTAATTCCTACAAAATACAGTTCAGTTTACGCTACAACTTCAAACATTTTTATAACTTTTTCAATAGTGCTACTCACTTATTAATATACAAGTTGATATTTGTTTTACTTGAAATAACAACAATTTGAAACTTTAGTTTGAATAGACTTCACAAAGTTTCTATTGACCGCATGCATTTAATAGTAGGTCGTACCAAATATGTACGCAGCTCCCAGGTACCGTGCCCTACCTCGAATTCATAACAAAAGCGGTAACTGCTAATTCATAAATGAACTCTCCCGTACATCAAAATTATCTGAAAACACGAAATAATAAACCGTTAGCAGAACCGACACAACAAAATATTAAGTTACATAGGTTTATGAATTTTCAGAAGCGCATTGTTAAGAACTTTGCAAACCGTAACATGCTTTGTTCCGCTTTGTTAATGGAAGTCATATCAATTTCTATTTAGTACGTCAAGCTTCAATCAAATATAACGTTAATTAGCGAATATATCGTATTCGATATGTGAATGTGAATTCTCTACAAAATGATTTGCGAGCCACAGAACACCAAACACAATAGTATGAAACCATAGAATTAAATTACTGCTATAAGCTGCTTTATGCTGCTGCATTTTGCTGCTTTATTGATAATAGCCTATAAGAGACGCACTGATCATTTTTTTACTGATAATTTAAAAAGAATAGGGTGGTAAAATCGAAACAACTACTGAAGCGGTACGCAAAGGGAGGTCACAGAAAATTTTTGTTTACGGATGAGAAAATCTTTACAATTGAGCAACATTTTAACAAACAAAATGACCGTATTTATGCTCAAAGCTCTAAGGAAGCTTCCCAATTAGTCGACAGAGTGCAACGTGAGCATTATCCGACTTCAGTGATGGTTTGGTGGGGTGTTAGCTATGAAGGAGTGACTGAGTCATATTTTTGTGAAAAAGGTATTAAAGCATCGGCACGAGTGTATCAAGATACCATTCTTGAGAAGGTAGTTAAGCCCCTTAACAACACCATGTTCAATAACCAAATATGGTCCTTCCAACAAGACTCGGCGCCGGGTCATAAAGCTCGGTCCACGCAATCTTGGTTGGAAGTGAACGTTTCGGACTTCATCAGAGCTGAAGACTGGCCGTCGTCTAGTCCCGATCTTAATCCGCTGGATTTTGATTTATGGTCAGTTTTAGAGAGTACGGCTTGCTCTAAACGCCATGATAATTTGGAGTCCCTAAAACAATCCATACGATTGGCAGTGAAGAATTTACCCATGGAAAGAGTGCGTGCTTCTATTGATAACTGGCCTCAACGTTTAAAGGACTGTATTGCAGCCAATGGAGACCACTTCGAATAAGCTTTTTATATTTTAAATTGTTTTATATTTATGTATTAAACTAACACACTGTAAAAGTAATAAATATTAATTGCAATAAAAAAATTTTTTTTCTTCGTGGCAATATTTATGTAAATAATCAAAGATTTATGGCAAGACTAGGTATAGAAGAAAGAAAATAAATTCATTTGTCTCAGGTTATAAGGCACACAATATTCACTCAAAAACAACAAAAATCAGGAAAAAAAATTAAAATAGTATTGTGTGCCTCATAGGCAGCACCAAATAGGCCCAGTTCAGCATAAATGTCAGACAACTAATGCCTGATGCTATAATATAATATTTACAGTTATCAACTTACCGGCCGTTTTTTAAATCGCCTGCACCGTGTAAAACATTAGCCACGCGAATATGTCTAAAGAACATGATCACTAAACTATAAATTCAACAATTTTAAAACAGCTCATTCACAAAAAATGACTTAATAAAAACACTTCTGTCGTAATGGCGTTTTACAAAACAAAATTGTAATTTGAATTGTCAAGGAAGTGTAAGAAGGTTTTATATCTAGTGAAAAGAAAACTGCTCTATTTGGAGAAATAACCGCAGCTGTGATCTAAACACGAGTGAATTTTGAGACAATTAGATCTCAATGTCGCAGGCAAATTGTATGATTCCGCGTTTTACAAACGGCGTCGTCCGTTTACAAACGCTCGCTGTTTTGAATTGATTGTTTTAGTAGGGTGACAATCATAAAACATAGTTTGGGCAAATCAGACTTTATTTTAGCAATCACATATACTATATTTATCTAATACTGATTGGACTAAATATCTATCATTCAAAAATATGTTTCTGGCACTCGCCGGCCGCTGCCGCGGCACCGCTCGCTTCACTCGCTCGGCTCGTGCATTGTATGATCACAGGTCTTAATAATTACACGTGTAAAGATTTTGTCAGCACTTATTGCGATGCTAATTCTTTGGTTGTAAAATAAGCCAGCCCTCTGGCACGTGAAGAGTCGACCACCCGCTTGGCGATATCTCAAAGACAGAGAAAAAGACATTTCGATTTTTACTATAAACCAACATAAAATATAAATTTCAAATTGTTAAAAACTCTCAAGGACTCCACGAGACAGGCTCGACCTAGTGTGGAGTCCACAAGTTAATATATAAAATTATGTTTCCCCTGTAAAAATAATCTTAGGAGTAGTTTATTTCTACTTAGTTATAAAGAAATGTAAAAACACTATTTGGTCAATAAACGATTTATTATTATTATATAAAAGGGAAGTGAGTTTACAGAACTATTGAAAATTTGAAATTTTGATTACATATCTTGGTCCTTAGGTCGTGTATGCAGCGCATCGATTTGACCGCGGCGGCACACAATGTCTGTGTATCGAGCACTCTCTTTATGAAACACACATACATTAAATAAAGCTTCTATTCATTACGAATTAGGAGAATGACTTGAAACAAAATGTCAAGACGTGTTAAAATTTGGACAATCGACCGAATTTTGTGCGGAAATGTTAAAAATACTTATGGAAATATTATATTATTTAATCTTTCTCTCATTATGGACAAGTTTTGAATTACTTTCAGTACTTAGGGTTAAGGTAAAGGACGATATGAAAGGGAATGGACAGGGGAGAACAGGTGAATAGAACGAGTTACACTGACCCCAAGAAACATGGGAGGAAGTTCATATAACAAAATATTCTTGTAAAATTAATCCCGGTAATTTTATTATTTTCTTCATTCACACGTTAAAATGAAAGGTATTACAGGTATCATATTAATTATTACGATCTCGGGAGCTCTACGATTTATAAATCTCTATTTTAAAATAGTGACCCGCACTAAAACAGTGGAGCGTTATTAACAAACTCTCGAAAGTCCCCAGTATCATTCAACAATGCAGTGACGAGTCCGAACGCAACAGTCACATGTCTTTAAAGCCAGCAATTGTGAAACTCATTAGGTCAATAACGAAGTCCGCGCTTCCAGTTTATGGTATCAACCTTAATTTAAAAGAAAAATCATGACCTTTCTTTTTAGCTTTGCCGTAGTCGGGTAAAAAAGAAGGAAACAAAAATGTTTTCTTATCATAGAAACACATGCATAAAAAAAGTTAAGTTATCGAATACTAGTTAGAAATTTTGTTTGAAATAAATGCTTGTAAAAATACTTACCATCATCTTTCTCCTGCCCTTATACCAATTTATTCGGGGTCGGCGCAACATGTCTTTTCGTTCCTTACTTCCTTAGTAGTCATCATCTCGGTAGAGTCCTTTCTAACCATATCATCATAAATCCATATATCCATCCAGTTAAGAGTTATTCTAGCAAGCCAATTTTGGTTAGATTTCTGAATAAAACTCCTTATTACTTTGTACATTTGTTCCGCTCTGGTGTACATTTAATTTGGTAGACATTACCTAGTGTTACAGCTAGGATCATCTCCACAAAAAAGAAGTCTGGTGTCGACTAATATACCTACACGTGGAGGATTTCATACCAAAATAATCATGAAAGTGGCTACACCACCCACGTGAAATATGCCGCACGACTACACTGTCGATAATCCCACAGTGGTCCAATACAATTACACTGTCGTGCGAACTCACAAACAGTTCGCCGTCCATTTTAGCGGAAAATCTGTTTTTGTTTCCTGAAGAGAAAAGAAAGCTCAGGAATTAATCCTTCCTTTTCAAAGCCTTTTCGAAACTAATCAACATAATTAATATTTAAAAGAATGCATGTGTTAGATTTCGACATTGTGAAAATTTAACTTATGAGTAGTAAATTAATTAATTATTTTCCCTGTGTTTTATATCGATTTGTTACTATAGAAATAATATACCGTCTAATATATTGAACTTTGTTTAATGGCTGATTCGCACTTCCCGTGAACTAAAGGCTGGCTTTTACCTTGATCAGAGGCTAAGAATTGCCATACAACGTGACAATGACGCCAGTCTCTTGAGCACATTACCAGTCAACAGCGATGCGGAGGAATTTTTCCTTTGATTAGTTTTAGTTAAGTTATGTTTTTATATTGTTTTTTTTTCTATTTGTGTACATGGTGGACTTGGTGGTATAATAATTTACTTTAGTACTTTGTTTCCTCCGACAACGTCGCAGAAGATGGGCCTGATCTTATGATCGAGTGCGTCAATACGAGTACACAGGCTTGTTATATGTATGTATGTAGGTGCAAATCAAATTCCTTCCTAAGCCCTTACCCGACGGTAATGGCTTAATTGTGCAATTCAGATATTATCATACTCTGCCGTTAAACTAATTAATTTCTTCGTCTTATCTTTTATATTGTGATGGTCTTTGAAGCCAAAGTAATTACTATAGGTATGTAAGACGTTTTTTCGTCAGTATTCCACGCTCTAAAGATGGAGGTTGCAAAGATCTTATGTCCGTTTTTACAATCACCAGTCGACACCTAAATTAATTGAATATTATATTGCTTAAATAATAGCCCGCTGTTGCATTTTCAACGCTCTCCTTAACGCCGACAGTTGAAAATTGAACAGTATATTTAGGCTATTGATTTAGTGGTCTATTATTAGTAAAAATAGGTCAATCTGAAGCTAGCTTGCAGCATTTATTTGACGATAGGAAAGTACCTAGAAACAAAAAAAGACATCAACAATCTATACTAAATCAGTTTTGCACATATACACTGGCGTGACTGACAAAAGAGAAAATATTGTAATGAAAACAGGATTAATAAAACTTGAACCAATCCTGGTCAAGATTTGATATCGATCCAAAATACAAAACATGAAACCTTTCAAATCACTGCATCCAACCCCACCTGTGGTCCTCGCTCAGTTCTTTGTCTGTTTTCTTTTTCATTTTTCAAACAGACCATCAGGTAATGGAATGAAATATTTCATTTTCGAGGATTTAAATATAAATTCGTCGAAAATGGCGCGGAAACTAAAAATCCAGGAAGATATCTTTGTGTCACGACATAATATTTTTATTTCAAAAAGGTGGGTGGGAATGCAGTCTGGCTGGGTGGTGGAGGGCCTTTTAGTTGGATGCTTTCAGTAAAAATCATTTCTAAGTAGCTTCTCAGTAAGTCTATACTCGACGGTGCGGAAGTTAAGGTGCAATACAGTAACGTAATGGTATCTTAAAAGAGCGGTGTCTGCGTTGTAGACAGCGGCAAAGATTTCAATCAAAAGATTCGCGTTTATTTTTATTTTATTTTTATTTTATATGTTAGGGACAGAAAATTAATTACGTTAAAATATAGTCGCATTTCGGTTTCGTTTTGACATCTCTGACACACAATGACACAGTGGCTTGACTTGATTGTCAAGTAGACGCTCTATGAATGTGTGACTCTTCTCAGTATGGACACTTTTTAGCGTGAGTTAGTACAGTGAGGGCAAATCTATCCGAGGGGTTATCGCGCCACAATATTAACCTTTGGTCAGGCTGGAGAAGAACCTGACGAAACATTTTCTCCACATCTGCACAAGCTACGTATTTACACTCTCTGAATCGCAACAAAATAGAAAAAATATCATTTTGTAACGCGGGTCCCAGATACAGAATATCGTTTAATGATTTATTCGAGCTAGTGACAGCGCTAGCGTCGAACACTACGCGTAATTTTGTAGTCGTACCGTACTACTCTCTCTAATGACTCCGTGGTGTGGAAGATAAGAGTTAGATTGACTACAAGTAGCAAACTTCGACATGTGACCTAAGTCATTATATTCTCGCATAAAGTTAGTGTACATACGTTTAAATTCTGGTAAACGTTCAAGTTTACGTTTTAATGATAGAAAACGTTTCTTCGCTAACGTATAAGAATCACAGAATCACCCAGTGTGTCTGATGCCTCTCTTAGCGGTATACGAACCGAAAATCTACCATTTTCTTCACGTTTAGTTGTATTATTAAATAATTCCTCACATATACGTTCATCATCTGTAAGAATTACACATGCTGATGACGGAATATTCTCAATTTCCCAGAATAACCGGAGCTGCTTATCAATGTCCTGACTAAAGTGACAATGGACGTGATTAGGTTTCTAGTTCCTAACAAACACAGGACCGGACAACAACCATCCGAATTTCGAATTTTGTAAGAATGGTCCACTAGGTAAACGTATTTTATCGGTTTCTAGGAGATCCCAAAATCTATCTGCGCCTATCAGCAAATCAATATCCGAACTAACGTTAAACATAGGATCTGCTAATTGTAGGGAAACAGATCAACATATATGACCAGCTTCTATGCTTATCTTTGGCAAACTGGAAGTTATGCATGGCAAGACAATACATCTAAGCTTGGTATAATAATCGTTTACTTTGATCGAATTGATATATCGCATAAATGGCACGACTGTGCGACAGATTGTCCCACACCCGAGATTTGAACTGTGGACTGAAGACGCATTTATTCGTTTTTAGACAATTTCTCCGTAACAAAACAGTTCTGGCTTCTGCTATCCAAAATCGCACGAGCTGTATGATACACATTGTTATTACTAATGCCGTAGAAATTAAAACCGTATTTATTCATTTAAAATCACTAGTTGTTTTAACAGTGTTATTCGAATTATCATTTGGTAAAGAATGCAACGCAGTCGTAATGGTGTGTGTATCGTTCGCATCTACGCGCGACACACACGCACACAAGTACTGTTACTAACGATTTGCTTATTATAATTTTCTAAATGTAACAAACTGTTATGTTTGCGCTGGCATAGCTTGCACGATCCGAAAATACAGTCTTCTAACGTATGACCCGCTCGCAGGGAATTCCAACACAACTTCTTATCCGTAACAACTTTCATTCTATCCATATTAGACATGTTAAGGAATAATATGCACGTGTATAACGCATGACCTTGATTTCACAAAACACAGTTAGGTAAATCCTTTTAGAAATTATTATTACGATAGTTGTTACGAGTACTTTTGGTAGTTGCATAACTATGCACGCGGTTTGGACTTCGTTTGTCACTTGTATGTTGATAAATAAAGAATCGCTTCATCAAGATTCCTTACGTGATTTGCACTAATCATTTCTAATGTATCCGCGCGGCTTCTGAGGAATGATATTACGTCGTTTAATTTGACATTATCGCGTGAGTCTAAAGACATGGTACCTATGTGGTTTTCCCACTCCCGTTCCGAGCAAGGATCAAGCTTATTAACGACCAAGTAAATAACTAATGTTTCACAATTGTCTGTGGGTTCATCGAGTGACGTCAGAGCTCGTAAATTACGTAGCGTATCAATAAACTTCCGAATTTGTGATGGTGATTCCTGTTTTAACGACGGAATACTATACAACGCTTTGCCGTGATTATTTACTAACAACTTATCACTGTGAAAGCGGTTCTCAAATATCTCCCAAGCGTAAATGTAATTGACAGGACTGAACTCTAAGGCACTTATGACCTGTAACGCACTTCCACTCAGAGCCGACCGTAAATAATGGAATTTTTGTATTTCATCTAAATCGGTACGATTAAGGATCATAGTGATGTAAGAATGTTTGAACTCCAGCCAGTGATCGTAAGAACCTTCGAAGGCAGGGAGTTTAATATCCGGTAATTTAAAATTAACAGGCTGTCGGAAACCGTCCCGAGCTGATGCAACAGGCAACCTGCCGGTCGTTTCTGTAAAAATCTCACCGTGAAAACTCAAGTGAAGCGAGCTTGAGTGGTCAGTAGTGTCAATCCCTAGCATTATTTAGAATGACAGCTCACTCCACGCTCACTTCACCTAAGTTTTCACAGTGAGATGGTTACAGAATCGCACAGCTGTTACAAGCCTCCGCGTTATAAATAAGACTATTCGCACAGGCCATAGCCGCAAAATATAATGATTCTAACGCTTCTACCTATTCTGAATTAGCGGTTAACTCCGATTCCAATAAAAGTAATTCTATTTCACTTTCAATGCTATTGAATTTGGAAAATAACAATGGCCGCCTCAACTCGCAACTTTAGTTCTGCTACTTGTAAGGCAGTCAAGTTGGCCCCCAGAAACGAGTCCACAAAATTTTTAAAATGAATTTTTGAAATGTTTAATTGTTAACCGTCCCTTTACTACTATCGCTGGTGGTGAAAAACGCTTCTAAAGAGGCCGTCGATTCCCGTCCCCAGGATTATTATAGCAGAGCCATCAACGAACTTCCACTAAAATGGCAAATCACTAATGGCCAATAAATAATTATCTATGTAAAACGGCAATTTCATAGGTAAGGACCACTTTACCTTCTAAGAATCTTCTCAGAGCTTAATATAACGATGCACCTTCTTATTACAAATACGTCAAACTTTCATAAACGCCAAGAAAACAGAATTATAACAGTATTCTTGAGTAGGTACGTTCGTAGAAAGGAAATTAATTTACTAGAAATAATAACCATTTTCTTACTTCTTTAGCAGCTTAACTTAAGCATGTTCTCAGAACTAAATATAACAGTATTCCTGAGTACAAAAATTATAACAATATTCCTGAGTACATAAATTGATAATGTTGGTGGTGGTATAAAAAATAACTATTACGGGCTGATTTTACCAAGTCTGAAAAAATAAAATTATAGAATTGTCGTCTGACAGTTCTAGTATGGAAAAACTGTCAAAAAAAAAAATTTTCAGTAATATTTGGTAAAATGGCAGTCATTACTGGAGCTTATTGTTTGATTGATCCGCATAACCTAATATGGCGCAGCCGGTGATTATAAAAACAATAGAATCAAGTTACCAGTGACTAAAATATAATCAAAACATATGATAAAATAGTACAGAGAGAGAGAGAGGGGGGCCTGGGGATAAATAATAACAGCCGCACAGGTCGATCGATCAGGTTAAGCTACGCTTGCCGCGGTTGGTCTATGGATGGGTGACCATCTTTACATACCGAGACCCCTCCGTGCCTCGGAAAGCACGTTAAGCCGTTGGTCCCGGCTGTCATTCGTAGATCTTTGACAGTCGTTACGGGTAGTCTGAAGCCCGAAAGTCTGACAACCAGTCTTACCAAGGGGTATCGTATTACCCATTAACTGGGTTGTGGAGGTCAGATAGGCAGTCGCTCCATGTAAAATACCGGTATTCAGCTGAATCCGGCTAGACTGGAAGCCGACCCCAACATAGTTGGGAAAAGGCTAGGCAGATGATGATATGATAAAATAGTACACAAAAATAATTATAATAATGTTAACAGTGTCAACACCGCCCACACCGTTCTAATTTGATGAGAACACAATAAGCGCTCAAGGAACACCTAATATGGAGATGTCAGACTGTGGACCACCCTTTCCATCACTTGAATTTAGAACATTTGCACTAGATTAGAATTTTACAAATATATTAGTTATGTATAACAAAAGTAGATACTAAGAAGTTAACTCCATCACAAGTTGATAAAAATGTAAGATATTTCGATACAATTAAAAACTATTGTTTACCAGACGTAAATGAGAAATAAGTCATATAATATGCTGTTTCATATAAAGTACTGGAAGAGCAGATCACTCGCACAGACAGAGCCTAAAAAGACCATGAGTTTGATTATGATTGTGAAAATTCATCGTGTTATAGAAACGAGCATCGTGACCCATCGTCTAATTATAATTAGGTTACTCGTTTTGACTACCGCCAAATAGATTGCGGCATCCGTAAAATTAACAATAGGTACCCCATTGTAATCTTCATCAGTATTGTAAATGGCAACGCAATACAAAAATTATTTCAATATAATAAACTACCTATAATTTTTATTTTTCCGTGAATTTTCTGCTAAAGAAATGGAAAACAGCAAGAGACTGTTATATCTGTGAAAAGAAATAGATTTAAATGTACATATAAAGTTTGATTACGGTTTAGGATAAATTATTTCACTCAAAAAGAATACAATTATTCACTCCTATGAGGAAATACATAAAAATTAAGATAGACCACGGTTTCGCTGGGTTATAAACTAAAATTAAGTTATATAAAAATAAAAAATAAAGCAAAGAAGAGTACAGAATTACAATTCAAACATTATTCTGAATATGGTGCTTTAATAGCCTTTTTGTTGTTGTTATTTTGTTGAAAAGTTGGAAGTTATTTTGATTTTTTAATTACTTTAGGTATAGAGTCATAGAATTGTTCCCCCTCGTATACAACAGTCTTTCTAACATAGTTTGTCCTCGGTGCTCTTAAAATTAAGCTAACCATGCCGGCCTCGTCATGCGCTTTTGAATTTACATTCTTTTTGTAAATGTTATTGGTGTAAGTATGTCTCTATTAATTATTTTACGTACAAGTATGCAAGTGTTATATTTATAAATTTGATCAATATTCATTAATTTGGTTTCTTTAAAAACTATTTGAGAGGATGTCAAATAATATAAGAGTGTAATCATTTTGTTCTGAGATGTTTGTAGTTTTCTACCCTCGAGTTATAAATAATATATCTTACCTGTAGTGGGAGACAACGGACAATTCCTCTAAGTGCACTTGTCGAGGATGATATCTTTTTACTTACTTTCTCAATGTGAGGTTTCATTGTAAGTTTATCTAAATATTTGGAAGCAGATAGATAGTCTATTAAGATTACTTTGGGTTTACTTCGATGTTCACCAATACCGACTACTTGGTACCTATTTGTAACATGAGAATTTAATAAAAATGCTAAGCCAGTAATACCGATACTTTCCAATTTTCTAAGAAGAAGTTTGTGACTGACGGTGTCAAATGCTTTTTCTAAATCAATGAAGATCCCAAGAGCTATTATTTTTTATCAATGTTAATTTTTAAGTTAGTTATAAGGTCAATAGTCGCGGATAGGGTGTTTGATTTCCGTCTGAAGCCATGTTGGTTTTTAGAAATAAAATTTATAGAATTTAAGTAAGCTTGAAACCTTGAATGAGTTTTTCGTATATTTTAGAAATAATCGGTAAGACCGATATTGGACGATAATTACTTACATCTGCATTGTTTCCGGCTTTGTGTATATCTGGAGTAATGTTAGCAATCGTAGTCTTCGAGGTAATTTTCAGCTAATCAACGTCAGTCCGAAGTGTATTATCTTCTGACGAACCTTAAATTTCGTTTTTTAGGATTTTTTACTGCTGAACTAATTTATTAGTGGTCGACTTAATATCTTTTAACTGTTCATTTATGGATGCGACATTATCACTTATTAATACATTCATTTCCTTTTGTTCGGTAGTGAAATTTGTCAGGAATGTATATGGACTTGGAACTTTTGGAATTGCGCTGATAAATTGTCGTGCGGCGGTTTCCGTTTTTAATTATGGCTAGTTATATTTTGTAAGTCATCCTTAAGTAGCTTTCATTTCTGCTGCCACCATTGGTCGGAGATCGTAATAAACTCATTTTATAAATTGATTGATTGCGTATTAGTTTTTCAAGTCAGTGCGAGTACTACTACACATATAGTTCCACTAAGTTATCTCACAATTGTCGTGGTAAACAAACCGTTGGTTTATTAGTTAACTCTAACTCCAACTACCTATCTACCTACCTACCTACCTACTTACTTACTACGTAGATATACGCAAGTAAGGTAAGTACCACCACCGCCACCACCACCACCACGGTGGTGGTGGCGGTGGTGGTACTTACCAGACCAGACCGCCCACTAAGTAGAAACTAGTGTTTTGCAAGAAATGCGAGACTCCAAACGAATGCCGCCTGCGTCGATAATAACGTGGTTGAAGGTCAGGGATTCGCTTTATATGGTGGCCGGTGGATTAATATATCTTACAGTTTTGTTTCGTCTTAATTTGCTTGTTTTTATCGTTGTTTCAGGGTTTATAGCACTTCAGTTACTTGAAACTAAAGTTGTTTGCAGTTATTACCGCTTAACAATGTATTTCTAATTAAATATTTTTTTTTCGATTCATGATATGCGCGCGTAGTCGTACACCTCAACACTAAAAAAAAATCTGAATTGGCTCATATCGAGGTTAACTTAATCAATATCTGTAGGCATTTTGATATCACGTCTAGAAGCGGAGAATAACCAAAGTTTCCCATAATGAGGCAAACATCAAAGATTCTTCTTTTACATCTACCAGGGTAGCCCGCGAAATATTTATTCTTACGTTGTTTTAAATTTGCAGGTCAGTGTCAGTTTGTATGTTTAACAAAATATGATTCGCGACTGTAACAAGAATGTATTTGCATAATTATGACATAGTAGGACATACCTCAGATAAAATAAAAAGTTTGAAGTTTGTTGAGTAGTGTTATAAGATAAAAATATAACAAAAACTTTCACTGAAATTCAACTCTCTATGAAATGGCGTAATCGCTAGTAATAGCGCGAGCGCCCAGTAAACTTCTTTAACGGGAATGTACTACAAATGTTTATTCCGTTTTCCTGTAAAAAATCATCTCCTTCTTCGTGGGGATTTTCGACTTGTGATATTAATAATACTTTGTACCGAGTGTAGTGATTTTATTCTATGTAGGTAGTGCAGTATTGGCAAATGCTACATTATATTTTTATCACGAACGACCTTCTTTTATAACAAATTCAACCTTATATTTAACCAGAAAGGCTGTTTTTTCTTCATATTGGTTTTGAATTTTGAATCAAAAGTGTCATGTCTTTTCTCTTACCGAGATTTTTCATTTGAAGGTTTTTCACACAGTCCATCCATCGTTTCTTTGATCATCCCCTATTCTTATAGCCATCCACATTGATACTCAAACCATTCCTCACAACATTTTATTATTATTTATTTATTTATATATAATTTATTGTACACCAGAATACATTTAAGACCACAAAACATACACAATGGGCGGCCTTATCGCTTTCTGCAATCTCTACCAGGCAACGTAGGAAAGGACATAAAAATAGGGTTGTAATTTTCCTCATTCATCCGCAAAAGGCAAACCTGTCAAGTATCAAATACATACCTGTAGTACTCAGACATCAAGGTGTATGTAACGCTGGAGCAATTCTGCGTTCTGAAGGCTCTCCTTTGATGTCAAACGTCAAGCGCAGCTGTTATTGCTCGGGATCAAAGATTATTACACGAACCGTATTTGGAATCTGTCGTGTGACGTATGGCAGTCACTTGAGTGGAATTAATGTTTGTAAACATTGAGAACAAAATTATGGCAAGGTAAGTTAGGTTGTATATAATTTTACCCGTAACACAGGTATTTTATGCCTTTTTCGGGCAGCAGTCTCTCAACAAATATTATGTGTATTTTTTAGACAAAGCGCTTCCTGTCCTCGACAATATTTGTGATGCTAAATAAATAAATAAATAATTATTATTTTATTAGTATCCTGCTCTGCACAGTTAAAGTTAATCAATCAATACATAATATGGTAAAATCGTAACTGGTCGCTGTCTGTACATGAAAGATGTATAAGAAAAACTATTATAGGGGGGCTTTATGAACGAAAAACCTTTACGAACGGCAACACGCAAAATACAAAATTTACGCTCGTGTAACGTAATTTTAATTAAAATGTCAAAGAGTTCACTAAAAAGAAACTGCTGATGAAAAACAACATTCTGAAAGCCAATTCTCGTAATTTGAATCGTTCAAAATCTAGTCGCAGTCTCATCTCAGCGACAAACAAATGTCAAAAACTTTGTCAAAATGTAGGGAAATTTGAGGTTTTTTTGACATATTGAGACTGAGATCAGACTGTGAACGTTCTTAAAATTACGAGAATTGCCCCTCTGCTTTTCACGGATTGTGTGAGAAAAATGTCTGTTTTCATTATAATAAATGAAATAGGAATGTGTAGATCTTGATGATGCTGAAACTCGTTCTAATAAAGTAAATCAGAAAAAGATAATCTGTCTAAACGGGGATTGAAGATTTTTATGGAGTATGTCGCTTTAATTTTCTTTTTTAATATGTCGGCCACGAATGATACCTGTATAAATCGATAACTGACATTGATGCAAACAGAATACTTTATTAGACCAAGCCCCGTAAAGTGTCACGTTTGCAAGGTAATATCGTTTAAACTTGATTACGTGACATCCATATTTTTTTAACTTGCTTACAGATTGTTGAATAGATGTTGGATTACTTTAAACTTTCAGAGTGATTATTTCAAACATCTAAGCAACAAGATGTACGCAAATAAGGGGTTTCATGAGTGGCCGCCAATTTGAAAAAAAATCACTCTCTAAGAGCTCTAGAACTGATAAGTTTGGTGAAATTCGCCCTTAGTTTTAATTTCCGAGCATTGTTTGAAAAAAGTACTTAGATACAAGCCTTGGACGCAACCACGCATTGATGGACGAACGTGAAAATTAATGCCTCATTTGCAGGCCGCTGTAGGTACCATTTATTTAAGTTGCAACTTTCACATTTTGTAATAATTACTCTCTAGATATTTTAGTCATACTATAAAACAAGACTACTTATGTAATTACTATTTGGACTGTGTAGCTGTTGTAGTAACACAGTATTCGTACAAAAAAACCCTTTGAACGTAGGAACAAATTACTACACTAAGGAATCCCTGGAATGAATTTTCAGCTGAAACTTTATTACCACAGATTTTAGTTGTTTTCGTTTTAAACCCGCATATCAATTCCTGTATTTTTATGAATGTTCGCATTCTAATCTCAGTCTCAGTCTGTCAAAAACATCTATTTTTGACAAGTTTTTGCAATTGATTGTCGCAGAGATGAGATTGCGCAGATTCATTTGAACGTTTTTTATATACGAAAATTGGCCTTCCGATCACAAAAATCGAAACAATTTTTGCTACCGACGACTGGTCAGAAGTTTATTAGATAATCTATCGGATACAGTAGGTACAGTCGCCGTACACAAGTTGTACGACGCCCACGAAACTTGGCAAGACTCATTAGATGCGTTTGTCCTTTCTTTAACTTTCTTCTAAACTGACATGTTTAAAAATAAATTATGGCAATAACTTAGAATAAAGACAAACTATAAAGGTGACCATTTTGTTGTTGCACTTAGGGCTGATTCTTCCAACCAAATATCATGAATTGTACAATTTTGGTTTGATTTCATCGTAGTTGCTATGTATTATAAGAGGGAAGTGGTCAGACCAAAGTACATCATATTTAACATTTATATTATAACACAAGCATTAGGTTGCTTAGCTTGGGACAAATGGTGTTGTGTGAAATGTCCAGGGATTTATTTATTTATTATTTATTTATTTATTTATTTATTTATTTATTTATTTATTTATATTAACAATAGTGCACATTGCTGCTTTCGTGGCTACAATGTACTAAAGGAGGTCACTATTATTAAAGTAGGTAATTATTAAATATTGCTAACGAGCTCGTCTGTACACTGCGAATGGTACTTACATGAATTTTCCTCATTCGTTGGCTGGTTGGTTCCAGTTTTTTCTCAGAAACTTTTGATAGTCGTGTATACAGAGTAACTTGTAGCTAATTTGGACTTACTCTGTCCAGGACGCTATAGTATGACCGATTTGTAACACAAAATAAAACAGCGGATAAGGCGGATGAAAGCCGTTTAGACGTATTATTTTCATTGGTATATTGTTATCGTTACTCCCGGTTATGGTCACAGAGTCCCGTGCTCTGTAGGGGTGCATTCTGATAATTGGCATAAAATTGCCAATTTTCAGAATAGCTTTCTAATAGTTCGCTGTTTTGAATGAATAATCAATACATATCTAACTATCTAGTTTGGGGATTTCTGGCAAATAATATATTGTAACCTGTAGGTCATATTTTAAGTTAGGTACTCAAGCTGGTCCCAACTTGCTGTTAACCTGTGAGCCTACCTACTGTATTACCCGGACCATAAAATATTGTTCTATTAGATATATATTACTGTCAACTTATACAGGGTGACAGGGAAACTCGATATATTCCTTGAAAGGGGCTATACTAGAGGTCATTAGCAACAAATTTAGTCCAGTTAACAAGGGTTCAAAACTAATGACCTCTAGTATAATGCCTTTCAAAGGAATACGTCGAATTTCCCTGTCACCCTGAGTATAATATGTAAATGTTATCTTCATAATGATTGTTTTAATTTTATTCGTAATGTTTATTGCTTTAAACACTATTTTGAAAAAAATATTATCATTATTACTAAAAGAAAAAAATAGAATATCGCGATTTATTCACTCGTACTGAGCTTGGATTATATCAGAAAAGTCAGAAAAACTCTTGTGAAAAATAGCAAAACAATTAGATAAGATAATTATATCTAATTGCGAAAATATTCTCCAGAAACTCGTATCGGTGTCATGGAAACATTCGACGATGTACTCAATTAGAACAATATTTATTAACTCAGCCATGAACATAAGGAGATAAAGAAGGCTAAAATAAACAATAACAAATACAAGAACTGGCACAATCTAGTTGGAAAAGACCAGCTCGCTATTTTCCTCGCCCACGTAAAAGATAATTATAAATTTGTTTTTTGTAAGGGGGATTTACACCTACGATAAGTTTGCACAAATTCTTGGTACGAAGTTCTTTGACGGGGCTTGCAAAGCAGTAAATTGCCACCGCCTCGTTGCGACTTTCAGAGCTTAGAGATAGTTTTTATCAAGCCGACAGCGAGGCCAAAATGATAATTCAAGATGGCGGCTGCCAAAAAGTTTAAACTTTTTCATGGTTGTCCTTTTCGTGGTTTTCTAGGTCACTGATATCGAGAATAGTACCTAAATATTTATTACGAAACGTGATTGAATCAATATTTGCACTCAAACGTTCAATAATTTTCGCGAAATAACATTGTCAAGCCATACGTTTTACGCAATCAATTAATTTGTTTAGTAATTGAAACGTTTAACTGAGTTCCGTGTTTTTCTATCCGTGAATTTAATCCGTAATTCACAATACTGTTTTCAATTAGTATTTAAAATGTCACCCAATTTAATTGATTCCCTCTCTATGATAATCTGTAATTGGTTAATGGTTGATGTCCTATATAATATCAGCCATAATCATAATGGAAACTCGAATGTCGTAATAGTGTAGAATAATATAAATTCAGACTTTTTGTATGTGTTTGGAAAACGTTTATTTAATTGTAGGTTTGACACAGGGTTACATAATATTATAATTAATTAATCTTAGAAAAAACTGCACATCGGAATTTCAAGAGACACAGAGAGAGAGGGATCTTGTCTCTTGAAATTCCGATGTTACCTATTAGGATAGGTACTCGTACTTAGGTACATGCTTATTAGAAAAAATATTAATACAATATACAAAGTAACAATAAAATATAAATACACACATCAAAAGTGTCTAGGGATCAAGTAGGTACGTTTTATAGTATCGTCGCAATTGAGGATTATTATTTTAACTTTTTTTGATCGTTATTGATTCTTTTTAGTTAATTTGACTATATGAATAAAGAATTTTCTTAAAATTTTGGTTAAAAATAGAAAATCAACTATCAATCAATATTCCTATAGAAGTGTATAATAGCGTTTTTACAAAACCATTACAATTTCCGCATCGGAACTGAAAAAAATTGCATCGATATAGAGCGACGACATAATTTGACACGAGAAGATATGAAGAGAGCCATCGGAATGTTGCAAGTTGGTTGCAGGCAACGTACTGTGGCTGTCGCTCTTGCACAGAGCGTCATAAGCCGCCTCTGGCCACGCTATCGTATCGCGGGCAGCGTGGCCGAGCGACATGGAGGCCGATCTTGCATCACCACTCGCAGACCGGACAAGTACATTGAAAATACTGCTCGGTGGAATCGTACCATGACCGCCATGATGTTGGCTACGAGGTTCCACAGAATTAAAGTAAGAAGCCAGTCTGGAAAACTAGATTTGGTAAATATTAATAGGATAATTTTTTATAGTTAAAAATGTACTTGATCCCTAGACACTTGACATGTGTATTTGTCTGTTGACATTTGACATTTTTGAAGTTTGGTGAAAAATGCGAGACATCAGGGTGGCCGGAAAGCATTTTTGGGATCGAAACGCGCTTGAGAGAGTTTGAATTCACCGCCTTTTAAAATCCGATGCCATCAGCCTAGTTTCGTAATACTTTTGTGATTATTGAACTGTAACGCCATATTAGACGTTTGTACTAAGTGCTTTGACGTTTATTTCGGTTACCCATCCATCATGGTCAACTCCTTCTCACAGAGAGGAGGTCTGTGTCCCAGCAGACTCACCATCACATTATAGGCTGTTTATGCTACGGTGTAGAATGCGCCAACAAATATAAATCTCGTGGAGGTTTATTAATCGATTCGACTCATACACGCACTCCTATATCTTACTACATAGTTTACACATTGGATATAGGTAATCCCTTAGCGAGTTTCTAAATAACATAACAGATAGTGGGATTACTAGGGAGCACGACCACACATTGTCGTGTAGCGACAAGAAACTAAGTTTAAATTAAAGAAATTAAAGAAAGGGAAGTAAAATCAATTACAGATTTATTAATAAGATATATAAAAGATGGAGATGAACTGACAGTGTAGTGTAGTGTGTGGGTGAGGAAGGATGAAGATGAGTGATTGATGGGTTGAGGAGGCTGAAGAGGTAGACGCGGCGCGAGGCAGGTGTCGGTGACAGGTGCAGGTGCGTGCGTGGAGAGGCGCTGGTGCGTGTGCGGCACGGAGGATACCCGTAGGGGGCCGACGCGACAGTAGTAGGTCGCAGCACGGCTGCACGACACAGCAGGCGCGCAGGCACGGTAGGGGCCCACGCGACAGTAGTAGGTCGCAGCACGGCCGCACGGGAGGGCAGGCACGGCGGCGCGAGCGAACAGGCACGGCGGCGCGAGAGAGCAGGCACGGCAGCACGTGGTCAGCCCGCCAGGAGAGGCGGCCCTCGGTTGAGGCGCGGCCCAGTAGAGGGTGTTCCGGCGAGGCACGCCAGCGGTCCGACTGGTACGGAGGACGGAGGACGAAGGTGTAGCGCTAGTACGTCAGGTACCGGAGTCAGAGAGGGACACGCCAAGAGTTCCCTGGCTAGGTGACTCCGGAGTACCAGCACTACTTTGAGGGTTCCTTTTAGAGGCGAAACTCGAACTCCAACTCGAACTCGAACTAGAACTGAACTGGAACTCCAACTGTCAGTTGCGTTGCTTGGATTCCTCAGGTAAACTCGTAGAATAGCAACTTGAAGAAATAAATATGAATTTGAAATATCGTGGCCAGTACCTATTGATTTGCGAAAGTCTGAATATATTTTCAGCTAAAAGTTACAGGCTGATAAGAATTTATAAGCAAACTTGTCATGGCGACGTATTAGACGTCGTTGACAGGACTGTCATAATAAAATATATTAATAAAATACAATTAAATATATAGTTATTTCGTATTAAAAGCGTATTAAAAGTATAGTGTCTATAGGAAAAATGATATCAATGAATGTGGGCGAAATTTCCAGCCCTTGGATGTTACTAAATCGTCGTAGTGTTATGTTGAAGTTTGATGACTGTGTACTGATTATGAATTAAACGTGACATGGTGTCGTGAGGAATAGCCAGGTCAGCGCCTAACGGTGACGGAATGCTTGTCTGACCTGGAGGAATGAATGTAGATAACTGTGAGTATGTACATTACGTTACAACATATTACTATTTACCTCTCCTGTCTCGGACACTTTTTTTCTATTTAAGGCCTTTGCTGCCCTAGTTACTACCAATTTTACTACCAGTTGTAAACCCGTTAATTTTGATTACCCTTCCTACTACTCCAGTGTTGAGCTGTTAGAAGGGAAAAAATAAATAGCCCGAGTTACTACCGTAAATACCTATTTTTTTTATAAAAAGAAACTAATGTTATTCCTAGGAAATTTTTTGATTTTTGTTCGTTTGTAAATATGTAAATTAACATGAAATGTCTTTGACAAATCTTCTTTGATTCTGTGAGTTAGCGAGTATTACATCTTCTTAGTCGTAAAATAAATTTGTCATATTTTTTATATATATTTTATTCATTCGTTTGTTCTTCACTGATTTTTTGAAAATGAGCGTAGCAAGTGATACTGAAATTAAATATATACGAGTACCAAGAAGAGGAGGGACTGTTTTAATAAGCGAGGGCCATCAGTACTACAAACTTAAAGAATACAAGAGCGTTATATGGAGATGCGCTTTATATTTCAAGAAACCAAAATGCTCTGGGAATTTAACACTACAAGTGAGTGCGGTTTCTGGTTTTATTTAAAAACTATGCCTTGTTCAGTATAAGAAACATGATCCACAGGGAAGAATTTTAGAATTTTTTTCAGAATTTATGTCACTTCACACTGCAGTCGCTCCATGTAAAATACTGGTATTCAGCTGCATCCGATTAGACTGGAAGCAGACCCCAACATAGTTGGGAAAAGGCTCGGCAGATGATGAATGTATATCACTTCGCAGCCTGTTGCTTGTCGCAGAACGGACACCCGACACCCTGTAGAGTTGTAAATAGAGTAATAGAGTTGTAAACTAGAGTAAATCGTTAAATGTTTGTTTATGATTAGCTAGAACTAGAAACTTAATAGGCGAAAGCTTTTATATTCATCACAGGACTTTGATTTTGTATTGTTTTATTTATTTTGGTATAAAGTTACTAAGTTTTACGTTAATTTGTTATGTTAATTTAATTTATTCGATGTTCGACAGCCTCCGGTCCTATATTATTGTATAAGTTGTGGTTGCCTAAGTATTAATATTAATTGTTTATGTATCGTATTCCAGCATAGGTATATTATATACATATTATCATGTTTTATTTTTAATTTTTTTCGTATTACCTAGTACCTGGGTTGTGGGGGTCAGATAGGCAGTCGTTCCATGTAAAATACTGGTATTCAGCTGAATCCGGTTAGACTGGAAGCCGACCCCAACATAGTTGGGAAAAGGCTAGGCAAATGATGATGATGTTTTTGTTTTATTAGCCTTTAATGTCCCACTGCTGGGCAAAGACCTCCTTATCCTCCTTCCACCTATCTTTCTCCAGAGCTGCCAAAGACCAATCTTTATTAAAGGAGTCCAGCTCATCCCGCCATCTCCTTCATGGCAATAAATAACACTATACAGTACTCGTTGGCAATCCTTAAACAAATATATAAAACCTTGAACATATACTCGTAGTACTCTCGACATTTTTATTCGTAGTAACTTCAGTGATTCAGGTTAATTCAAATTCACTTTACAAGCTTTATGGGCTTTGTTACGTAAAACTGAGTTAAATTCCTATTTCAATAGTCTGAAATAAAAAAATGGGTACAAAGGACTTTTTTTGCCCAAACACATAAAAGCAAAAGTTTCATTCATATTCCATTTCATATTGTTTCCTAGTAAACACAAAGTTGTCCCATGTTACTCGTTTAAATATTCTAAATTGTAAAATCGCCATTTTACACGAGAGCGCTTTTGAGCTTTCCTACGAATCGTAAAATTCTGGGAGTTTTTGACATGTTCATACTCGTATTGTTCATGTTTTATTAAAAACCTGACCATTTTGAAAACTGTGACTATTTTATTTCAATATTTTGTGTAGGTAGGTTTTGGGCGGGTGTACCCAAACATAGAAATAGTTTGTATACTTCGTTTTTGAAAAATACAGATGTTTTGACACATCGCTGTTGGTTGCGTATAAACTTAAAAAGGACTTTTAACCTAGTACAGCTGGTGAAAAAAATCGATTAACGTTTCAATTATCAAATCTTAATCCCTGAATTAAATATTTAATAAAAATCAGAATTACACCTACAATGTACCGAATATGTTCGTGTCAATTTAGATTATGTGTAAGGGCTGTCTTTTCAATAGTCATATAGCTTTTATCTGAGGAATAATTAAAATAATAACCACAATATTTATCCCTCAGATAAAAGTTATCTGCCTATTGAAATATCAACAAAATAACTTAATAATTAATGAGTGAAAATAACTTAATAACTAGGATAAGTGTCATAAATCCAAAATGATTTGCAGGATGCGAAATAAGGAAACTAAATTAAAAATGTTTGGTAGTATTCGCCGTAACGAGTCAACAATTTACGTTTCTGCTTTGAAGCTTTTGTTTTTCACAAACATCGACGTCGCAGTCAGGAATCCACTCAATGCACCTGCATTGTCTGGATTCCTGACTGTGACACGCGCTGACATCAAACAGTACGTTGAAAAAGTAATAAAAAAGCAATTCTGCTAGTTCGGTAACAGTCACGGGTTACAGGAACACACTTTGATTGGACTACTCGCTAAAACAAAGGATTGCTAGCTTTACTTCACACCCACGTGAAATTCTTTGACGATGATCTCTCAAATGCGATTTGTGTAGTTAGGACAATATAGGACAATGCATATCATAGATTGTAGTCCCCAAATGAAGTGTATGCCGCCTGACTTAGAATTGAACAGAGTTGGCTTTAATGCAGTGTTCTACAAATATGGTTGCTAATGAATTCATAGCCAAGAAAACAATACTCTCCTACGTGTTTGAGGTCTCCGGGAATCTTACAGTTGTTAGCCTCAAGTTCACCAAAATCTAATTAGGGCTGTGGGTACTTAGCTTTTGGTTTTCTGACCAATTGCAATCCGGGGCTGCTAGTGGAAATATTCTAATTGAGACGTCTCGAAAATTAACGTTCAATAAATATTCAATTAAAATCATACATCAATAGGAGAGTTTTTAGTTGTGTAAGGGCTGATTTTCCATCGCAAAATAACTTTATCCGTATGACGTCAATTTTATTCCACCCAGGGCTGATTGTTCTATCGCCAGATAAGTTTTATTCGAGGAATAAAATTGACGTTTAATAGTTTTTGTATGAAATAACTGTCAAAATTTCAAAATTATTCAAAATCTAGTCGCAATCTCATCTCGGCGACAAACAAATGTCAAAAACTTGTCAAAATGTAGGGAAATTAGAGGTATTTTTGACAGATTGAGACTGAGATCAGACTGTGAACGTTCTTAAAATTATGAGAATTGCCCCTCTAGTCAGAACTTCAAATTAAAGCCCAAAGGGGTCTCGACTCCACCCTTGATTGGCTTTTCGCTCACATCCTAACACTCAACACAAGCAAAACTAAATATATCACTTTTTCTATTAGTTCAAAATACCAGCCAAAATATAATCTAACACTCACAGAGTCAAAGCTCATACATGTCTCACACATACTACACTAAATTGTAACTGCACTCAAATAGAGTTTGCCTAGTATTAGATACCTGGGCGTAATTTTGGATAATAACTTTAAGGCCAACGCGGAAGTATTGACTGGCAGAATGCGTAAGTTGACGGTTATTTTCAAAACACTCAGAATGTACCTAACTAATTTATTATCCGCAATGTCTACTGTGCGCTCTATGAGTCCATATTATCTTATTGTATTTCTTGCTGGAGTGGTGCTTCTAAAACCATATTGCTTCCATTGGAAATTGCGCACAGAGCGATATTAAAAATTGCAACCTTTCGTCCAATTTTATTCTCTACCACTCTTTTATATAACGTGTAACGGAAAGGGTATATATATGTATACCAAGGGCACGGCTTCTTTGGATGACATCAAACGATATTGGAAGGGCCCTATCTCTACATGTTCGGAAGTTATGAGATTTTTAATACATTGATACGAGGGCCACACTGAAAGTTTTTAGAACGGGCCACTTGTAAACGATATAATAAAAAAATAAGTTCAAATTTTGAAAATGGAACTCTTTGCCAATATTATTGTGTATGTATTTTATTAATTTGTCATTTGTTTACGATTTGGCGGCAAATTGAAAATTGTCTGCGTCACGTCAGCATTTAACGCGAGAAAATTTTCGTACAATGATTTTTTATGACTTTCGATGTCAGTCAACAAGAAAGTTATGATAGACTTCGATTGGCCTTTCACGATGAAGCCCTATCTCGTGCCACTGTTTACAACTGGTTTAATGAATTTAAACGTGGTCGCATTAATCTCACCGATGATCTGCGTGAGGGACGGCCTTCTACGGCGACGACTGAAGATAACGACCAGAAACCAAACTTTTAAAATTGCAATAAGTACATCAATAGCACTAAATCAGCTGATCGGTGTCAGCGAACTATTTGTAAGTAAAAATAAACCTGTTAATTCTGAATAAAAGGTTCCGCATGTTTATTTTTTGTTTACAAAATATTATAACTGACTTTTCCTAAACTTTGATTATGTTTGTGAACTAGCTCAATACAATTAATTGGTCTTGGTATCAAAATTTAATGAAATAATATTTAGATACCTGCTTGCATTGTCACGTATCATTTACACACTTGTTGGTTTTTTACTTAGTTGCCCTTTTGTAGAATATTACTTTGTAGATAATTATTATCTACATAGTAGTAATTTTCCACCCACCTTACCATGGTACCTACGACACAGTAAATACCTAATTCAAAAACAATATTCCTGGAAATTTCCTAACGTTATTATTAACCTTTTATTTTTTTGGCCATAAGGATGAACGATGTTTTGCTTTAAATCGATGTTTTGTCCGATTCACAGATGGAATCCCGTTCTATTGAATCGATCTTCTAAAAATACGTTCAAAAAACCTAATCAAAAAAAATTTAAACCACATTTAACACAACGACTTTCATTCAGATGGTACAGATGTAGTCAGTTAAAATCACAATGATTATTACAGAATACGACGCGGAGCAATTAATTTATAAAATACAGTTATGTCATCTGCAGTGGCAGAGCAGTGGTGGCCCAGTGGTAATGGACCCCACTTACGAGTTGTAGGTCGTGAGTTCGAACCCAGGCAGGCACTTTACTTTGTGTAAATGATTTCATCACCACTGCTCTCAAAACGGTGAAGGAAAACATTGTGAGGAAACCGGCATCTCCTAGAACCACAAATTCGAAGACATGTGACATCCACCAACCCGCACTGGGCCCGCGTCGTGGATTATGGCCCACTCCCTCTCACAAAGAGGAGGCCTGTGTCCCAGCAGTGGGAACATTATAGGCTAATTATGTTATATCATTCGAAATGAGAACTTCTATCAAACCGTCAAATGTTGCAATCTTCGCTTAGTGCTAACATAAGCAATGCGGACAAGTTCAAAACTGTCGGCATATGTACATAAAAACAAACATCTTTGGATCAACAGCAGTGTCGGCGCCTGCCACGCGTTCCCAGAGTTATTCGTGTTTGAGGTCCAGACGCCAGTAGGTCAAGCTACCCGAAACTGACAAATTTTCCCAATCAACCTTGAACTTTAATGCTATAACGATAAAGATGAAAATCTATTAAATAAATTTGACAGATTGTAGTAGCTTGATGTTTTAATTAATTAGAATCAAATATTATTTGAATTAGAATCAAAAATTAAAATCAAAATTATCATTACAATCAAAATTTAAAAAAAAAAAAAGGTAGAACGAGCAATAAAAGAACATTCCAAAATTATTATGTGGCAAAAAACCAAAAAATGAAATAGTAAAAAATATAGTAGCGCAGAGGCCAGGCAGATGTGCACAGTTTTTTGTACTCGGTGAGTTTTGTATATTTCATAGGTTTTCAAGAAAATAGGCTTTAGTTTTTATCTACGTAGGCTTCCGTGTAGCACGGTCAGTTGGCTACGCGGAAGCCTACGCCTGCGCCAAGTCTACGCGAAATAACGTATTGTTAGTGAAACATACGTTATTCCTCCAGCGGGATTGTCCGAAAGGGTTACCGCTACCCCGGAACATAAAGGGCGAAGGAAGGAACATGGGTGGGTTTTACTCAGTAAGAGTCTGGCACTCCCTTCCGCTCCACCCAGAGCGGGACGGGTCATTTGATGATTTCCAACCAGAAAAAAAAAAAAAAAAACATACGTTATTCCTACCCGGCGCGGCGCTTACCTACCAACGGTGGTACGGCGAGGCATGGCATAGCAAGGGAATTTCATAAGCGGAAATGATTTTTAATCTTATTACCTTGCCGCGACGTTCCGCCTTGTGGTAGCATTTATGTAAGGTTGATCATTATTGAAACTTAGTTTTGCACAGAAAAATATACCTACACATCTTCGAAACGTTGAGAGCGCCTTTGAAGGGGATCGAGAATTATACATTCAGAGTTCAGTAAAACGGCGAACTGACACCGACTGCCGAAATTAAACCCGCGGCGCATTTTGGGAAAGGTTTTGTATTTGAACGAGGGAAGTATAACAAAGTTACATAGGCTGCACAATTGCTTAGATAGTGTAGCATTGTGAGGTCTCAACGGTAAATAGTCGACTGATGCTAAATATTTTACTTTTAATTTGTAAGTTGCCAGTCACATCATTACAATCATGGCACACCACAATTTCTTTAAGAACACTCGGTCATTTTAGCATCCGCTTGCTTAGCTAACAGGAGCGATTCCCTGACCCTCAAGATACTGCGTACCCCAAATCTAGGATGAGTTCCTCTTTAATTTGGCTATCACAATCAATAGGCCACTCTCCAACTCCTTTAGTTATTGACAGCCAAATTATGTTTTATGGCTTAGTAAAGGCGTTTGTTAAATATCTACAAGAAATAGGTGAAATAAAAAAATATACGTACAGTGCAAGTGTTATGTCAAAAATTATGGCTGAGTAACGTTTCTGTGGACAAACAATCATTTTAAAGTCAGTTAATTTGATGTTTCCCTCCACCCGAGGTGCAGGCGACCAGTGGCTTGATCCCCGTGAAGCTCGCTGCCGCCCCGACCCTAGCCGCAGATACAGCGGAGCGTGGGCGGCAGGGAGGCTCCGTCCGTTGATCATTGACTGGTCGCACGGTTGCTAGTATTTACATACGTACACCGAGCGAACAGCAAATTACTTTAAGAGTTGATTTTTCACTCGACAGATAATTATTATTGGAATAAAATTAACGTCTGACAAATTTTGTATGGAAGAACTCTCAAAAATTCAAAATTATTACTCGGATATAATTATCTGCCGTTAGAAAAATCAGCCCAAAAATTGTTATACCTTGCAATCAGTAAATTATAGTTATTGTTATTCCTTGTTTGTTGTAAATACTTCATCATCACTCTTCTGCCCTTTTTCCAATTTATATGGGTTAGGTGCAACAAAAATAAAATATTATTTTAAATACTCAATTTCGGGATTGTCCGGAAGGGTTACCGCTACCCCGGAACATAAAGGGCGAAGGAAGGAACATGGGTGGGTTTTAGTCAGTAAGAGTCTGACACTCCCTTCCGCTCCACCCAGAGCGGGAGGAGTCATTTGATGATTTCCCATCCCAAAAAAAAAAAAAAAAATACTCAATTTTGTTTTTTTTACTTACTGCAGTATCTTGGATTTATGTTGTTGTTCTTGTGTTTTGTAAATAAAAATAAGTAAGTAAGTTAAGTAGCATTCTACTTAAAAAAAAACATCTCAAAAGACCTCCTCGAAGTGTAAGATGTCTGACTCTGCCTCTGGGTGCAATACGCCTGTACGAGTATGGCACCCAGATATTGTTTTATTATTATGACACCTAATCTAACAAACAAAGAATTTTTTTTTAAACGTTGCCCCACACTAGGAATTTCTGCTGTATCGTGGATGCCTTTACAAATATTCAAACTCACATTCACAAACAGCCAGACCCGGAACAACTACCTGTAGGCAATACAAATATTTGTTCCGTGTAGGAATCGAACCCGCGACACGCAGCGCAGCAGTCGATCGCTCAGCCACTGCGCCAACCGTGTCGTCAAGATATCTTCAGTCATTTCCAATATAAATGGTTCCAAATTAACTATTATTATTATAAAGTCCCATGTAAACGGGGCAAGGATAACATATTCAGGAAACCGAGTCCTAGAACCAAAAATTCCAAGACATGTGACCTCTGCGCTGCCACCGACAACGCCGTGGAAGTGGTAAAGTTTTGGGAAAATAAAATTTACAATACAGCAGTGCCAGCGACATGAAGAAGAAGAACGTATTATTAAGAAAAGGAGATCGGCGAGTCATGGCCCCGATAGACAAAGTATTAGACCATTCGAAAAAATATTTAAATAATTATAAGACCTATTTTAATTTATCATTTCCTAAAAAAACGTAGGAAAAAGGAATTAAAAAAAAAAGAAAAGTCAGTTGATGTATTCCTCGCGTTGCAGTTGTTTTAATAACAACTGATTTTGCCATATTAAAAAAAAAATGTTTTTCCCATCAAGAGATTTGTATTATAATGTTCGATTTATATTTTTTTTTCACTTAAAAAGTATTTTATGAGTTTATTGCAAAACAATGATTAAAGATAAAGTATTTTTTTGTTATTGTTGTGTTATTTTAATGATTTTATAGAAAAATCGATTTGCATTTTTGCGAACTGCAACACTTGATACGGCTGTCACTTGTCAATCAATCGGTTGTCAACAACAGATTGCCGGATAGCGTCTTTCTCGTTCGTGTTGTGGACTTGCGTTATATGTTTATTTTGTGCTACATTTAATTACCGACCCTTGCTGTGTTTTTGGACAATTGCCAATTTGCCTTTGTGACGAACTTTCACCTCATATTAAAATCACTCAAACTCATGACCTAAATATAGAGCGAGAACAAATGTTAATGGGATTAATTGACTACTGTCTGAAATAAAGTTTTTTTTTTTTAATTTCCATATCCCATGTTATATCAAAAAACTAATTACACAGGGCTATAGACTAATATTACTCCTTGAAAACCCAAATTATTTCATTTTTGTTTATTGAGGCCTAATTTATTAGGGCTGTTTGCGGATCTCCTTTAGAGCATGTCATTAAGGAAAGGGATGCACATACGTGCGCGTAGGCAAGCGGTTGGGCAACGTGGTCGCGCGCCCTTTTTTCGTAGGAACGGTCAAAATTAGATAAATGACCGCAAGTTTAACGCGTTGCCAACTTGCTTCATGTTGTGAAATCTGCGATAAATGGATTGCTGTGCCCGACAGGGTCCATAATTGATTATATGGTTTTATACTTACCACCTGTATGCGTACATTATGGATGCAATAAGGATTTTTTTTTATATGGCACTGCAACGACTAACTCAGTAGGACATACACAACATATTTAGGAATTTTGAATTCGTCACTTACAGAGGTGCACAGCACTAGCACAGATATTTAAAATAGTACCTATACATACAAGACATCGCTAGTTGAATTACTTAAAAGTTATAAACTAAAGTAAAATTCAAATTCAAATGAGCAATGCTCACAAATACGATCGAAAATATAATAATAATAATAAAAAACAACAAAAAGAAGGCTGGTAAAGGAGGGAAAGGCTTAAATACAATTAATAAAGGGTGGTGCCACCCTTTAGTAATTGTATTTACGTACTTCCTTGCCCAGTGTCGCACAGACGACTCGATACTCCGAGCTGGTTAGAAGTTTCGATCGGAATTGTCGCAAAGGGTTAGAGTAGATGTCGATGCGTTTAACGATTTTATTGTACTTTCCCATTAGACGGTTCATGGGTGCGGTGCTACCAAGGTTAGTACGACTTGCAGTTATTTAATAAACCGTATAAGGTTTTATAGAGAAGGATTTGGTCCGTCACGTCTCTTCGCTGTTCAAGTGAACACATTTTAAAATGAGTGAGCCTTTGATCATAAGAAGTATCCCGTGGACAGCTAGGGCTTCTAAAACGAAGGTATCTAGTGTATCTTCTTTGGATACGTTCAATCCTGTTTACGTGAACGCGGTAAGTAGGGTTCCAAACTGGCGATAAATAAATAAATAAATAAATAAATAAATCCCTGGACATGGCGATGCATAGTCCAATAGACTTCTCATCAGAGTATTAAGAGCACCTTAAGGGTAGAGATCGACTGGAAATCTCGACATATTCTTTTTATAAAGCCAGACATTTTTGCAGCTTTGGCAGTGATATTGTCACTTTTTGTTTTCTTTCTGTGAGATATGATTTAAACCAAAGCAGTAACTGACCAAATATGCCGAAACTCTCTAGCTTCTTTAAGAGGATCATGTGGTCCACCTTGTCAAATGCACTGCTGAAATCAGTGTAAACTGAGTCGACTTGGGCACGAGAGTCCATCAATTTACTTACCTCATTGACGTAGTGGACCAAATTAGTAGTCGTAGATTTACGAACACAGAAACCATGTTGTTCAGGTACCAACTGAGGATTGATGTGTGATGTAAGTAAAGGACATAGCAGGGATTCGAAAAGTTTTGCGAATACTGAAAGAAGTGAAATAGGACGGTAGTTCAGCACGTCACTAGAATCTCCTTTTTTGAAAATCGGTACTATGTTTTCCATACCGTCGGAAACTTTGATGATGCAATCGAATGGTTGAATATTATTTTAAGCGGCAAAGACAGACTAGGAGCACACTTTTTTACAAATACTGGCGGTAAACCATCTGGCCTTGGCCCTTTGCAGATGTTGAGTTTGTTTAGCGCTTTTCGGACGTCTCTTTCCGTATATACTAATTTACCTAATGCATGCTGATAGTACTTGGGTCCTATTTGAGCTACAGCAGGTGAACCAATCGAAGGAGTAAAGTTAGAGGAGAAATGCTTAGCAAAAAGGTTGCATACTCCATCACCAGTAGATGCTGTTTCATTTCCTAGATACATCTCTGAAGGAATGTCGTTGGACTTAGACTTTTTCGCTTTGACGAAGGACCAAAAGAGCCTAGGATTATGTCGAATACTACTTTCAGTGTAGCTCATATAGTTTTTATAACAGCTATTCATTATGGTTTTCGATCTCCCTTCTAATAGTGTATATTCGAAGTGATCCCTTGGGTTATTATACCTTTTATAACGTGCCCTGAGTTTTTCTTTTTCATTTAGGAGTCTAGTGTATCAACGGAGTTAGTGGTATCAACAACAGACGAGACCCTTTCGAGGAACGAGTCTAATGCACGATGTTGAACTGGAGGGGGAAGATATACCGCACAGACATTTAAGTATTGGCATTTTTTCCCTTTGACAGTCTTCAGCCTGACCCGTAGGTTTTCTATGTCTGTTTCCCACTGCGACATCCGGGCAGAGTCTATTGACTTCAAAACAGCAATCAATACGCCTCCTCCTCTTTTGCCGTTATTCACGGTAGATGCTCTGTCTCTACGCTAGATGGTATACCTTGAGTCAAATAATTCGCCATTACTTATGGTATCATCTAGCCAAGTCTCTGCGCCGACACTAACATCGTAATTGCGCAAGCGTGTGGACAATTCAATCATGTTCAATTTTGTTTTCATACCCCTAAAATTTTGGTAATAGATGTTGAATTGTTGTTGTTTATGTACGGTGTCGTAGCAGGGTTTTATTGCAGAAGGTTTACAGTAGTGCAACAGCGTTCAAGCTTCTTATGTGTTTAGCTAGCTCTCCATCAGCCTCTCCTAAAAGAATTTTACCGTCACGAACCCAAACATATTTGTATCCCTTTGCGGTACCTCCTGCTGATTAAGTTGTTGATCGGGGCTTGCTATAATTGCTGCTTTAATTTTGTTATTTGTTTGGAAAATGACAATTTATAATGACTATGTAACAGTTACTGCACCTATTTTGACTTGGTGGAAAATTGAAAAGTTGCGGTTCTCAATTTCACCTGTATAAAACAACCGCTTACAAGACAGCAAAGTTTTTCTCGATAAATGTTAAATGTAGGTACTTCAGTGCCATTTCCGGGCCAAACAAAGGAGCAAACTTGAGAAGGCTTGTTAAATAAGTGGCCTTATAAAACCTGGCCTGGCTGGCGGTAATAGCATAACATCACAATTTCCGCCTCGCCGCGCTGTTGCTCCGTTATTTTACAAGCCTTTATTTAAGTTGCAATGCTTGTTTGTATGAATGAACATATGTTAGTTTTCAATCGAATCAAATCTCGCAAGCTGAATATAAACCACTTCCTCTTATCCTAAGGAGCTTAAATTTTACATGTTGATTATGTTCAACCAAATATGTATGAAACCAAATATGTCCTAATGCTGGAGCGCATACAAAATAAATTCACACGGTACCTGTACATGAAACTTTATGGTGTATATCCTTTCTATCCATTGATGTACTCAACCCTACTTGTGTTAGGTATGGTTGGGTACAACAAGCTAGAAACAAGAACGGATTTGGCACTTATTACATATATTTTTTAAGTTATTGCGTGGAAAGATCTCTAACCCGGGTGTACTAAAGGATGCGTGTCTAAACCGGATAATTACGTGTCGCGGCGACGGATACCGCGGTTACTGGCGGTGCCTCGCGGCCGGACCAACCTGCTGGGTAAAGCACGTTTGCGACGCGTGCCTTGCATACACTCAACGAAATCGCGGAAAGGGTGGATTTATTTACCTGTTCTCTGAATGAGTTCACAAAAATTTCTTTACATGTGATAAGTTGTACTTATTGGAAAAAATATTGTTTAATACCACACTACCGATTTGGGGCAACCTGTAAAGATAGTTGGGTTGGGAATAATAAATAAATATTTAAAAAAATGTTGTGAAGACATAACTGGTTAGAAGATTTAAACTTGAACTAAAATTAGATCTCGTTTTCTAATAAGAGGGTTTGAATTTATTTCCGATTCTTCCAATTTAATCGTTTGAGGCATCATCGGAAAGGATCTACTCCTTATAGACAAAAAAAAACAAACTTCGTGTCGCTAAAGTCCTCCGTCGAGTTTCTCAGAAGTCAGCTAAACATAAATAACCTATGTTGTAACAATAGTGAAAGAATCATCAAAAAAGAAAATAGATATACTATTGTTATCTAAAATAAGTATAACACTTCACATCACGAGCCCGAACTAAATTAGATTAACGAGTTTTTTTGTGTCACCCTATGTAATATTTAATTTTCAAAATCTAGTCGCAGTCTCATCTCGGCGACAAATAAATGTGAAATATCTTGGGAAATTAGAGGCATTTTTGACAGATTGAAACTGATATCAGACTGTGCACGTTCTTCAAATATTGCGAGGAAACCGGCATGTCCTAGAATAAAAATATTAGAAGACATATGGCATCTACCAAGCCGCACTAGGCTCGCGTGGTGGATTACGGCCCACTCCCTCTCACCGAGAAGAGGCCTGTGTCCCAGCAGAGTGAAAATTAACATTACATTAGGTTCATTATAAAAAATATCAGTCAATGCGATGCGGTGGCAGTCATTTGTTATTATTCATATCTTTGCCACATGTGGGCTAAGACCACCACAGCATGGGTTCCTTCAGCGGGATTGTCCGAAAGGGTTACCGCTACCCCGGAACATAAAGGTCAAAGGAAGGAACATGGGTGGGTTTTAGTCAGTAAGAGTCTGACACTCCCTTCCGCTCCACCCAGAGCGGCAGGGAGTCATTTGATAATTTCCCATCCGGAAAAAAAAAAGCATGGGTTCTTGAAAACGTCCAACGATATCACGAAAAACCCAGGCGAAGAAGGGGGAACGAACTTGACACTTATAGGATGGATTGGTCCAACTTGGGTCAGGATCGAGTAAAGTGGACAAAGGAAACGGTCTTTGCCCTGCAGTGGGACTACACATGCTTATTGTATTTTTATAATTTGTATCTGAATCGAAACCAAATTAATTAAAATATAACACACATCAAAATCAGACAGCATTGATTTTACTAAATTAATTTGAGTTGAATTAATTTAATTCTACAAAATACACATACGACAACCCACGCAACACATCAAGTTACTACAATCTGTCAAATTTCTTTAATAGATTTTCAACTTTATCGCTAAAGCATTACGGTTCAAGGTGGATTGGAAAAATTTGACAGTTTCGGGTAGCTTGACCTGCTGGCGTCTGTACAAATAGTTTAAATCAGATAGGGGTTATAATATAAGTCATCAATCGCGTATGCGGTGGATGTCTTTCGACTATCATGCCTGATGATGATGGTAAAATCAATCTAACAAAAAGAGTAAGTAAATCTAACCATTTTCCAAACAACACTCGACAGTAACTATATACCAAAAGCACCTACCGAAATATAACAGGAAAGTTAGTTAGAAAATTAGGCGGGAGGAAACGCCCGGGTGTCACCATTGCCAGGATCGCCCAGAGGACACGGTGGAGCACACGGTGGAGGTCTGCCTCTGTCTGGGCGGAGCACCGCCCAAGCGGGGCAGACCTCCACCGCCACCGCCGGGAGGGGTCACTTGATAATTTCCCACCAGAAAAAAAAAAAAGATATAAAGTACGCTTCACCAATATCTACCTACGGGTAACCGATGTATGCAATACCAACGTTAAATACTGAAGCACAGTTTATAAATCCAATCTCAAAGCTATAAGACTTCGTATCGAACAAAATACGCATCGCGCTCCTATCAAAATCAACAACAATAAGTAGGTATGTTTCAACCAGCAACGTTAAAGGTCAAAAGGGACTAGACACCGCCTTCCGGGTATAGCAATGTGTTGTGTTATGATTTCTTTTTATCTCACATAACATTTCCGGAACAAAGGGACTACCTACATGATTCATTTGTGCGTTTTTGGCTACTTAGAATGAGTGATTGTGATTACATCAGCAGGTAAGTTAAGTAACGTAAGTAAATTTACTGTTTTTTGGGTTCCGTACCCAACCACCCGTTAGCACCCGCCAACGGAACTCTATTACTATGCTGTCCGCTGTCCGTCCATACATCCGTCTGTCCTTCTGTCCGTCTGTCAGCGGGCTGTATTCCATTAACCGTAATAGGTACAGTTCAAAATTCGCAACAAATAATAAAAATAAAATAAATTTAAAATGTAAACCGCTTTTCCATCAAAACTAGCAGCAACTATCAAAAATGTACATTAATATAATATTTGTAAGAACATCGTATTAATGTTATGTTCTTACAAAGGAATAAAACACTAACACAATGCACGTCGTGATAACACTTTGACCTTGAGCTTGCTAGCTAACGGTAGCTCAGAGCTCAGTCCTCGATACAGAATATCAATAAAAAATACACCATGTGTCAAATCCTCCATAACCCAATGAAAAAAACCGCTCGAAAAAAACGCGAAGTTGTCGTGATTGGCTAAGGGATTGACGTAGTTTCCTAGAAAGAAATAATTACGAGGTCATACTGAATAACAGGCCAAGTTATACTGGTTCTCTTACCAATATCGTGCAGCCTTTTTAATAGTCTGTACGTGGAAAATATCAGCATTTTAATAAATAATATTCTTGTGTCCCGTCCGCGTCAAAGGCACAATAAAATGAATATACAAAGCAGTTACACGTGCCAAGGTTACACGCTTGATGAGTTTATTTGGAAACAATGTTTTAATGGAGGTTCTGTATATCAATACCTTGGTTAAACACGGCCGTTTATAATTGACAATGTGACAGCGCGCGCTGTGGCGGATATTTATAATTGCACCCCCCACACACACAAATTGTTTTGGAAACCGAATGCATGAATTTTGATTGCATAAAGCTGTCTAAAAGTGTATTTTCTATTCAATTCAATTCAATTTTATTCAGGAACAATTAATCTTGTGTTTGAAATCATTAAAATTACAAAACTAACACATTCATAATACAATAAATCATAGAAAATAACAAAAAATAATTAAATAAAAAATAGGTCAATAACATTACTAGCTAATTACCCAGTCTCTCATTAATAATATCAATATCTATTTGCTTTATGATGTCTTCATTTGTCGTTCAATGAACTGTCGAGAAGTAAATGACTGAATAATGTACCCAAGATTTTGTTATAATATCTTGATTTAAAAGAGTTCTTTTCTTGCCCAGTCTCACAGAGAGGCCTGTTAGTATACCAGCTAAAATCAAGCAAGTTCAAGCAAGTTCGGCCACAAAACACAATATAATGAATCCTGCTGATATCGTATTTCAGCTTTTTTTTTTCAGAAAAACGCGTTTAAGCTTCGCAAATACAATTTTCCAATTAAAAAATGAACCAGTTTCTAAAGAAGTTTAAAATTAGGTGTAAATATAAATAAACATCGCACCTTATTTGTTGCCGCGATGCGCGGGAAACTGAACGGGTTCAGTAGGTCACTGTACCGCGTCGGCGAGAACTTTAACGTTGACTGTGACATTGAAAATAAAGGTAAGACTCGAAAAGTAGAACTACAAAACAGACTAGATGTAAATAAATGTAAATATCTAGTCTGTATCATGAAAAAACAATCGTAAAACAGAGATCAAAACTCGTCGCATAATTTTCAAATTTTTTTGCGCAAGCTATTATATTTTATATAACAAGCAATACGTGCCGGTATCCGGAACTCCACGTCAAAGCGCATATTTTGCGTACGAACGTATATTTTATGTAATGAAAATAAAAGGAATTCAAATAACAAAGAAATACCTACAAGTTATTCCAATGAGCCGTGCATTTATTATTGAATTTAATTAAAACTGCGAAATTACTCCTGGTGGTCATTCGATTCAACGAACATCAAACTCATCGCTTACATCGCACCTTATTTGTTGCCGTGATGCGCGGGAAACTGAACGGGTTCAGCGGGTCACTGTACCGCGTCGGCGAGAACTTTAACGTTGAGTGTGACATTGAAAATAAAGGTAAGACTCGAAAAGTAGAACTACAAAACAGACTAGATATTTTTCTTTGATTTTAGTCAAGTGATTTGGCGTTTTTGTATTATTATCTGAACAAACTAACTATTAGAATAATAAATAAGTAAATAACAGCTAATACCTAATTAATTAATAAATAAAAATAAAAATTCCTAACTTAACCCAACATGAATTGCTACTACAAAGCTTTGGGATTTATATTACGCACCACGGCCTGTTTCCGATCTCTTAAACCAGTTAAAATCTTGTATTGTTCTTTCGTGCGCAGTCATTTAGAATACGCGTCTCAGGTTTGGAACCCACAGTATCAAACTTATAAATCCCGTATTGAAGGCGTCCAAAGAAAATTTCTACGTTGTTTGGATTATAGGGCTCAGCAATACTCAGTTGACTACGAGCACCGCTGCAGACGGTACCACTTCCTTCCTCTGGAGATGAGGCGTTATATTGGAGACGTGTGTTTACTGTTGGGTATTGCAAATGGCCACATTGACTGTCCTGAACTCGTTGCTAATCTGTCATTACGCACGAATCTGATAGGATTACGTGAACGGCCAATATTAAATGTACCTTTCGCAATGACTAATTATAGGCGGAATGTTTTCTCAATAAGAAGTGCACTTAGTTTCAATAGGCTTCCTTGGGACCTTAATGTCGACTTGTTTTGCACCAGTGTATCGACCTTAACACGGCTTTTGGAACAGTATTGTTTCTTGGATAGTTAACTCTTAACTAATTATATTACTAGTATATACTTTCTTTTTATCGACATTTTCCTTTACTATGAGTGGAGGCTTGTTATTAGCAATTTTTTTTTTTAATATTACATTCTTTATATCATTGTTTTTTTTTTAGTCTCTAAGCCTTCTTTAAAATAAAATAAATAATACTGTAAACTATATTTAAAAAAATGTAAGGTTAAAAAACTGTTTGAATCTGGTTTGAACAAATATAAATTTAATTAATTAATTTTTTAATTTGGTAAATAAATAAATATATATTTGAACATAACTCAAGTGTCTGAAAGTAACTGTACCGGTATTAACTCTGCAAGATGAAAGCTTACCGGAGTTATCTTATAACTCAAAACAATTCTATTGTAACCGATTCTATTGTAAACAAACTAAACTATAATCGGACAATAATAAAAAGTACAGAGTCAGATCATCTTTCAACTTAGTTCTTATTAAGCTAGAGATATCAAATTAGTTTTCCTTGCACTCAGCCGTGAAGGTAGGTCAAGGTCAAATTGACCACGCTTATTTGAATCCGTTCCTTTCTTGTTTTTTGAATTAGCTTAAAGTAAACTTAGCTTGTGCACAACAGAATCAGCAAAATTATTATTTTAATTTACTACCTATCTGGTAAACAAATACCCTACCACGGATGCCTTAGGCATCCTGTAAACTCAAACTCAAAGCATTTATTTCAAATATACTAATTACAGGCACTTCTGAATTGTCAAGGTCAGTCAGAAAGATGAAGCTAGTTGCCCATTCCAAAGCGTGGTAGGTAGTGGAGAGGAACAGGCATAAAACTCCACGGACACACATTTACAAACAATAAAATACAATAAAACTCCTTTAAAATAATAAGTTCCGTATAAACAAATGGTTAAATCGAAGTTGAATTCTGTTTATTTATTATATTTATTTACAATAGTACACATATATTCATTCATGTTGGTGCCAACATAAGCTCATTGGTAATTGTGCATCAATTTTGTGTCGCCGCGCAAAGTGTCGTACTTTATGAAACCGCAAGCGCGCACACAAGCAAGCGGGAGACGTAAAAGCGCGCGAATAGTGCGCGTGACACGTGTGCGGGCGACAGATTACATACATGTCCATATCAAAATCAAAAGTCATTTATTCAAATTAGGCTGAGAATCAGCACTTTTCGAAAGTCAAAATTACAAAAGACAGTCCCCCAAAGACGCCCACCATTCACCTCTGACACCTATCTGGTAAATTGCTCGAACAGCCCGTTTTAGAAGGACAAATATATTTTGTATGTCAGCGGCTTTGCCCCACAGCAGTATTCTGCTGTGGAGCTTTGTAAAGTATGTCCTACGGTATTCTGTAGGACATACTTTACAAAAAAGTTAGTAGTGATCCAAGTTGTTTGATTCCGATAGCGACGCAGAGGACAGCGGTTCAATAATTAAATTTAGAAGGAAATCCCAATTTAATAAACACCAAATATGGCTCGAGTTGTGAGCAATTTACAGAATATTTCCCACTGGGCGGTACGAAGTAACAGTTATAAATAACTTGACAATCAGATGTACAGATTTCCAGCAAATGTGTGGGGCAAGACACACACACGTAAATAACATTATTGTAACTAGATCCAGGTAGCTATATTGTTTTTAGCGCTGCCTACGTTTTAACTTCATATTATTTCGGCTCAAATATATTAAACTGGTCAACAATTCCACGAAGACCGCGATGCAAGTTAAAACTTAACTTGCTTTTTAATGTATGTATCTGAATATAATGTAGTTTAAATAAAAATGAAAGTCAATTGGTATGTAAAGTAACTACTGTCAGAAATCACAGTTAAAAGGAACTTGTCCAAAACTTGAAACTTCTCTATGACACTTTCTAACATGCGTCGTTCAGTTGTAACTACGAGTATATGTTACATAACATACATACATAACCAGCCTATAATGTTCCCACTGCTGGGACACAGGCCTCCTCTCTGTGAGAGGGAGTGGGCCTTAATCCACCACGCGGGCCCAGTGCGGGTTGGTAGATGTCACATGTCTTCGAATTTTTTGGTTTTAGGACATGCCGGTTTCCTCACGATGTTTTCCTTCACCGTTTAGAGAGCAGTGGTGATGAAATAATTTACACAAAGTAAAGCGCCTGTCTGGGTTCGAACCTACGACCTACAACTCGTAAGTCGCGGCTGTTACCACTGGGCCACCACTGCTCCAATATGTTATATTTTTAATATGTTAATTAACTTTAATAAATAGGTACTAGCTAAAAAGTCACCGTATTCATGAAAACTATCATAGAACATAACCTTTATTCCCAGAGGATTAGGCAGAGGTGAGCCTACTCACCAATTTTACTATTAAAGTATTTTTTCCAAAACCATTTTATTTAAATATTTGGATTAATAAAAGACTTTAAAACCGAAAGCGGAGCTCATCTACTCTAGACGGAAGGCGGGCCCTATGCAATAGGCGGTAACAAAAGGACCTTGAAACTAGTATCAATCCAATAGTGAAAAACCTTTACGGCCCCGCGGATAGCTCAGTCCGTGGGATGCACCTTGGATAGATAGTCAAGCTCTGATCGCAGCAAGCAGTTGACGTGCGACGGTGCGAGCTTGGCTGGTAGCGGTGCACCCTGCGTCAGTTCTCTAGAGACTCGGAGTACGCCGGTGGTCCGGACCACGGAAAAAATTCAAACTCGATTGTTGAAATAAATTTAACTGGTTTTAAGGGACGTGATTTTAAAACATTAAACATTTATTAAGAAGTGGTTTTTAATAAAATATGACTATAATTTCAAATAAGTATCGACATTAACTCGTGTAAACAAAATGTTTGCTTTTAACAAATTCTGTTTAAACTTTAAATGAACTTTTTTGAGTGATTAATAAAACAATTTTTAAATAGATTTTTTTTTTTTAACTTTTCTTATTTTAAACTTTTCTCTTGGTGACCATAAAAGTGTCTAAACTTAACAAAATATTTTACATAAAATTTTAGTTTAAGATCAAATCTAGAAAAACTCTTTATGCCCTAATCTGTAAAATGTATGATACAAAATGTCCGACGTTCCAAGCATTATGTGTGAGCCGTATTACCGACTAGTGTACAAGTAATAATAACAAATTTTAATTTATGAATAATTTCAACCGTAAACACATACTGACCTAGATTTTTCGTTCTAGCCTCGAAGAATTTAAAGATGTAATCGTCGCGTGTATCAATGGAACCTGTAAGTATTATCACTTAGGTATTCCTAAATTTCCCAAGATTTCCAAATATGTTTCTAAATATTATGTGCGCGTGCAATTTTTATGTGTAAGCATTTAGTGTCGAATTTTCTGTCTACTTAATAGTTGACATTTTTTCTCACTGTGCTAAATAAATGCGGCTTTCAGTGCGATGTATATTTTCTAAATTATTAAACCCTTTAAAAACACGTGGAAATGCGCAAGAGAAGCCTTGTCTATAACTTTCCAAGTCATAAAACCTATACAGCATTTATTTAATTTTTTAGACACACAAGATGCTGATAATCTCTAATTTAAGAACAACGCGAGCTCCATGCACTAAAGGTTCCAATCGCTCAGTGGTTAAAGCCTCTCTAACTACCTGATGCGCCGTCTCGACTTATAGGCGCGACAGAACGGAATATCTTAAACGGTCTAAAATTTTTAACCTTATTTCAATATGCTTAGCGCACATTTTCCGTTGATATTGCTGCGAATTTCGAGGATTAAAGCGGAAAGCTTCATCTTTAAGTGCGCTAAGTGAATATTAGCGTTATTTGTATTAAAATAAGATTCGAGATGCCGTCGGACTTCATGGCGGAGTGACATCTTGTTTATTTAGTCAGGAAAATGTTGCCGGGTACACACGATAACTGCAAGCATCCTATAGGCTCCCCAAGATACAGGTAAATAGGTAGTTATGGGTCCGCCGTCCAAGAAAACAGATTGTAGAGACAATTACTTACTGATAAAAAAAAATTACGTTAAAGCTGTAAGCTCATCTTTGTAATAATGAACAAAACATTCTTATTCTTAAATATGTATTTAGCACATTTGACGCATACAAAATCAGCCTATAATGTTCCCACTGCTGGGACAAAGACCTGTATGGCCTGTGTGAGCTGTTTTTCCACCACACGGGCCCAGTGCGGGTTGGTAGATGTCACATTTCTTCGAATATTTTTGGTTCTAGGACATGCCGGTTTCCTCACGATGTTTTTCTTCACCGTTTTGAGAACAGTGGTGATGAAATAATTTACACAAAGTAAATCCCCAGTCTGGGTTCAAACTCACGACCTACAAACTCGTAAGTCCTAAAAATAAACACCTAACTTAGCCAACAAAACAAGTACCCCATATAGTACACCTCTGCCTATCCTTTCGGAGAACACAGCCACATAAGGGTAGGTACTTATTTGGCTAAATTAGGTGTTTCTTTTTAGGACCTACGGGTTGTAGGACGTGAGTTTGTACCCAGACTGGCGATTTACTTTGTGTAAATTATGATGTGATTATTAAAATGTGTTGTTTGTACGGAACCCTAAAAAGAGTGAATATGCAAGCCTCTGGCTAAATAACGTGTTCAGTTGCGCTTATCGTATGAACATTTAAGTTCCAACTATATTGAGGTCGGCTTCCAGTCTAACGGGATGCCGCTGAATACCAGTATTTTACATGGAGTGACTGCCTATCTGACCTCCACAACCCAGTTACTGGGTAATACGATACCCCTTGTTAAGACTGGTTGTCAGATTTTCGGGCTTCTGATTACCCGTAACGACTGTCAAGATCCACGAATAACAGCCAACCAACGGCTTAAGGTGCTTTCCGAAGCACGGCGGGGTATCGGTATGTAAAGATAGTCACCTATCCACAGACCAACCGCGGCAAGCGTAGCTTAACCTGATCGATCTACCTGAGCGGTTATTATTATTTAGCCACGGACCCCCACCCCCTTCCGTATTCGCGGGTGTAAAAAAAATCTGCATCCGTAACATTCCTTAATAATTTACAGATAGCACCTATTCAGGACTCACACTTTTCTCGACACGTGTCATATTTAAAAAAACGTAACACTAAAACTGGTTAAATAGGTAGTAAACCTCATTCGTTATTTCAAACTAAATAATACAGCATACAGAAGAATTTAACTGAGAACCACAAAATGTAATATTAAAATTCGGAAATCGCGTAGTTGTTATGACATGAAACAAAGGCTATCTACCACGCGGACCCGGGGGGGGAAGGGGGGTTGGTAGGTGTAATTTGTCTTCGAATTTTTAGTTCACGATGTTTTCCTGCACCGTTTTGAGAGCAGTGCGTCGGGGCTTATTAAAGTTATTAATCCAGTGATTAATTAATTAGTTTAATAAGCTTAACAAACCTTAATTAACTGATAAGTCTGTTCAGCATAATCACCCTATAATGTTCCCACTCCTACTGCTGGGACACAGGCCTCCTCTCTTCGAGATGGAGTGAACTATAATCCACCATGCGTGCCCAGTGCGGGTTGGTAAACATCACATTTCTTCGATTTTTTGGTTCTAGGACATGCCGATTTCCTCACGATGTTTTCCTTCACCGTTTTGAAAGCAGTGGTGATGAAATAAAATACACAAAGTAATAACTTGAAAAAGGCAAACCTAGATAATTATGATCTTTTAAAAACAATACATCATATTTCCAAGTTATCATGCACTTAGTAACTAAACATTCCATTAATCCTACTAACATTATAAACGAGGAAGTTTGTACGGATGGATGGATGGATGGATGTTTATTACTCTTTCACGCCAAAACTACTGATCAAATTTGGATGAAATTTGGCACACAGATAGTTTATAACCAGGATTAACACAAAGGATACTTTTTATCCCGATATTCCGACAAACGATATTTACACAAAAGTAAAGTGGGCTCTGGGTTCGAACTCTCGACCTGCAACTCGAAAGTCGGGGCTGATACTACTGCGCCACTACTGTTATGGCTTTCCTGAATTATTGTAACGATTAGACTAATTAGTTTAATAAGCTTTAGGAACCTTATTGAGTTGAGAAGTCTGATCATCCATTAAAGTATTTCTTTAATGAAACACGCTTCCGTTGTACTTAGTACGTTACACCTTTTTTATATTTCTTAAAGGATTTTCTGACTCTTGTTTATTTTTGCCAACTATAAGCTGGATAACAACGATAAGCTGGCGAAATAAACCAACAATTTTTATCGTTTCGGAAAATACTGACGCAAACTGAACGTGGATTTAATAATAATAACAGCCGCTCAAATACAAATCAGCTTCTCGTATAGCTCTTCTGGGATTTTCGCGTTACCGATAATTAGATAAAAGCTGAACAGAACTTGCAAAAAATCTAAGTATATTAAAAAAAAGCTAAAAGCTAAAAAGCAAAAGTAAAAGTAATAAAGCTTAAGAGTTTGTTTGTTTTTGTGTAAATACTAATTAGCAGCTTGCTTTTTTGCTTTTTAGTATTATTTTTTTTGTTTCTTTTTTTTTATATAACTGTTTTATGGATTGTTTTCATCATCATTAGACTATAGCAGTCCACTGCTGGACATAGGCCTCTCATGGACATAGGCCGCACTTCATTCAATTCGATTTTTGGCAACTTTCATCCAGCTGCTACCAGCTATACTGCGAAGATCGTCGCTCAACCTAGCCTGATCGCGGTCTCCACTCAATATTTTAACTATTGTTTTACATGTTAGCAAATAAGTAAATATATATTTGAAGTAAGCTCAATTTGAATTGAATAATTTAATCCAAATATTTTTTGTCGTGAACGTGGAAATGATTTAGAATCTTTAGTATATTAAATGAGCTTCAAGCTGATCTCATGCTTCAAGTGAGCTGTCAATAGTGACAATTCTTAGCATCAGCCGATCGATTCTGTAACCATCTCACAGTGAAAACTTAGGTGAAGTGAGTGTGGAGTGAGCAGTCATTCCAACTAATGCTAGGGGTTGACACTATTGACAGCTCAGTCTAAGCTCACTTCACTTAACTTTTCACGGTGAGATTTTACAGAATAGGCCGGCAGGGTACCATCATTTCCTCGCCAAATTTTATCGAAATCCTTTCACTGGTATATGCATGAAAAGGTAACATACATCCAGAGTTACTTTCGAATGGACAATATTGTATTTTAATGGTATTGTATATAACGGATAATCCTAATAATGGAGGTGAAAATAAATTAATTAGGAATAAAAGTTTCAAGTTTTAACCCGAATTGATTAGTGTTTGCGTAATTATGTTAGTTATCTAAATGAAAGCTAGTTGGGCTTTAATTGTTAGGCATTTGGTTACGATTGCGATTTTATTGATTACATTTCCGACGGTAGTTTAAATGAACTATAATTAAATAATTAACGTAGGTACGGACGCCAGCACATCAAGTTACTACATTCTGTCAAATTTCTTAAATAGATTTTCAACTTTATCGCTAAAGCATTAAGGTTCAAGGTTGATTGGGAAAACTTGACAGTTTCGGGTAGCTTGACCTGCTGGCGTCTGTACAATAGCTTCATTTTGGGGCGGCTTTTATTATTGAAACATGAAGATGTTGTTTGAGGGGCATCAATTGGGGCAAGGGTCAATTGAAGTTTATGCTACGCTTGCCGCGGATGGTTCGTCCGTCACCGGACCCTCCTCTGGGGAGTACTCCCCATCACCGGCGCACCAGAACACATGGCACGCCGTGACCACCCCAGTGGGTAACCTAACCGGATGCAGCTAAGTACCAGTATTTTACATGGAGCGACTGCCTGTCTGACCTCCACAACCCAGTTATTGGGTAATACGATACCCTTTGGTAAGACTGGTTGTCAGACTTTCGGGCTTCGGACCACCCGTAACGACTGTCAAAGATCCACGAATGACCGCCGGGACCAACGGCTTACAGTGGTCACCCATCTATGGACCAACCGCGACAAGCGTAGCTTAACCTGATCGATCGGCCCGTGCGACTGTTATTACTTAGCCAAAAGTAAAAACGTTCTTGAGTAACTTAATATAAGGATACGAAGAGTTGCTTAGTTATAAGGTCAAACGTACATAAATGTTAACCTTGATAGTACCTACTTAATTAGTGTCAAAGCCAGTAAGTAGGATTTGACACTAATAAAGTACTTAATTGGTACGTCGTAATTAACATTCACAAAAACAAACCCATTTTGCATAAGGGGGCATTTCACGTGAAGCGGACAGGAAAGAAATTGTCAGGTTTTGGATTTTGTTCATAATTGGGTCAATTGTACTTCCATGGGACCTGAATAACCGTACATCATTTTTTTTTTTGCCTAGTTACGGATTTATGCGACTTCAAATAATTATCATAATTTGAGGAACTAATTTGTCGATAGCTATTAATGAAGTTAACCAGATGGATTGAGCAATTAGGAAACAGTGTTTATTTGAGAATATTAATTGTTTTTCTTAGAGATTGATTACAATTTGCTTTTTTTTTTCGTATTGTAAACCGGAAGTTAACATTAAAAATCAGTTTTTATTTTTTATTTTTACCTGAAAACATACCTTGTAGTATAGAAATATCATGTGAATTTCAGAATGGTATCTCGATGCGTTTAGAAGATAGATGAACTAAAGTACGAAGGTGCCGTATGTCGCGTAGTACTGGGCGATTCCTTAGTGTGACTCGCTTCGTACGGTTTATATATACTGATGAAAGATGGTTATAAAACCATAATGAAAAAGAAAATTAAATAAATTTATTATATGTGATTATCATGATTAAGCTATAATAATCAATCGAGTAAATTCTATTTAGTTTTGATTATTGCTCGGAAGGGTAAAATAAAACATTGAAGTGCTGAAAAAAATGTATTATTTATTTCGTAGTTTAAGCTATTTTACAGCTCGTGGTATAACTTATACGTTTTAAAATTATGCTTTCAGACGTTGGTACACAAGCGTGGAACTTTTTAGTCCCTGGAATGGTGACAGCGTTCTCAAATCGCGGTTGCAATCGCGGTCTCTTTTTTGGAACAATAATAAATTGCAGTTTCCGTTAAAGCTGTTTTAGCCCAATCATATAATCGAACAGGGCTAGTTATTGCTCTATTTGCAGGCAATTGAAGGCTTGCACGGGTTGCCAGTCTTTTAAGATTCCCGCCAAGACCATCACATGGCCCTTGCCGTGTGATATCATGACTATGCTACAAATAATGCGAAGCTAAAAAAAACTGATTTTTAATGTTAACTTCCGGTATACTATAAGAAAAAAAGAGAAACAAATTGTAATCAATTTCTAAGAAAAACAATTACATCCTCAAATAAACACTGTTTACTAATTGCTCAATACATCTGTTTAACTTCATTAATAGCTATCGAAAAATCAGTTCCTCAAATTATGATAATTCTTTGAAGTCGCATAAATCCGTAACTAGGCAAAAAAAAATGACGTACGTTTATTGGAAGTACAATTGACCCAATTATGAACAAAATCCAAAACCTGACAATTTTTTTCCTGTCCGCTTCAAGTGAAATGCCCCATAACCTACAATCTACATATAAAAGCCAACATTACGTTTTTACAATACTTTCAGTTAGACTGTTGTATCACGAAGAGATTTTAATATCAGCGCTTTCAAATTCAACGTACGGATACACTTCAGTTTAATCGGAATGAAAACTGAAGAACTATAGAAATAACATAGCATCACGCCTGGCTTCCTCGTAGGGCTCGGCAGAGAACTACAGACTTGCACTATAAAAGCAGAAACCGGTTTTGTGGTATCTCTACCCCTTATTAATACGTAAACAAATCTTTATTAATCAAACTAAAATAATATTGTTTTGAAACAAAAACAGTTTCATTTAATAAAAGTACAGTAAGGAAAGTGAAATGTGGGGGAGGTACAACTCTGTCCAACCCTTAACGAAAAACACACCGAAGCCTACCTTACTGGAGATGGCGGGATGAGCTGGAACTCCTATAATAAAGATTAGTCCTTGACAGCTCTGGAGAGAAAGAGGTGGGAAGAGAGTAGGGAGGCCTTTGCCCAGCAGTGGGACATTATCGGCTAATAATAAAAAGGTACCGTATATACTTTTAAATGCATATAATAAAAAGCTGTTAGGTATTTTGAAATTACAAACAGCCACTAAAATTTTATTTATTTATACACATATAGATTTTTTTTTTTTCGGGATGGGAAATCATCAAATGACCCCTCCCGCTCTGGGTGGAGCGGAAGGGAGTGTCAGACTCTTACTGACTAAAACCCACCCATGTTCCTTCCTTCGCCCTTTATGTTCCGGGGTAGCGGTAACCCTTTCGGACAATCCCGCTGAATACACATATAGATAAGGTAGATAATTATGTTATATTTCTGTATCTAAGTCTTTCGTATGTGGTCGTGAAGACAACATCACAATCGGCATTCAGAAATGATCCGCTAATTGAAAATTCAAAAGTCATTTATTCAAACTAGGCTGAGAATCAGCACTTTTCGAACGACAAAATTACAAAACACAGTCCAGCAAAACGCCCGCTTTTCACCACTTCTTAGTGCTTTCGCTGCGGAGAAGAAGTGGTGCAAAAATCTCCCCAAAATTCATAATTATGAGGTCGGACGGGGCTATTTCGACTGTGGGGTAATTTTAATTAAATAACTGTAGGTCTCCTGAATGTAACGCATCTATATCAGGCAAGCTGAATAGTTTATTTCGAAAAACATTCATAGATGGAGCCGCTAAAGCGCAAACTGTTTTACCGACACACAAAGCCGACACGCCTTTTAATGATTTCAGACAACATTTTGTGCATTATGTATCTACAAATGACGCTCGTCACGTTTTTAGTGAAAAGTAGTGTTTAACGCTTTTTCACAATATGAAACAGAGAGTAGTGAAAATATAAACCATACTTACTTTGGTTTTTTGCTTATGTTCTTTGCAATGATACGTTTTTAGAGATGCACCGAATATTCGTTTTATATTCGGTATTCGGCGTATTCGGCAGAATTTGATTTATTCGTATTCGGCCGAATCATTTGGTTGAAATGCCGAATGTATTCGGTTTAACTGATCATTGTAAAGGGCCTTTAGGGAAAAATAAATTAAAGGAATCCCATATTCTAACAATCATATTTATTAGAAATCGTTTGTTGTAAGGTACTCAAACAAAGATACAATCAAACACAGATAATCAAATTCAACCTAGTATTAATAGTTACATACAATCAAGTATCTTAAAAGAATAGTAACTTTTAATTGCAATAATTCCACTAGCAAATTACTATTATATTGTAATAGGAACGGTTTACTTAGGCATAATGAATGAGCTGTGTTGTCATCTTAACTATGGCACTAATAAATTTAAACATAGATAAATCAAGAATATTTGTAATTAAAATTTAATATTAATAATCAAGCAGCGGTAGATTATGATGCAAGAAGACCAAACTTTCAGCTCTATAATGGCAAAAGCTAAACTATGGAACGGGGAACCGAATTATCCGGCAGTATATTCGGTTCGGTAAGAACTTAACCGACTATTATTCGGTTATTCGGTGAAACCACTATTCGGTGCATCTCTAGTTTTTAGGGTCTCGTAGTTAACAAGGAACCCTTATAGTTTCGCCATGTCCATCTGTCCGTCCGCCCGCAGCTTAACTCAGAGACCCTTTTTACCAGAAAGCTATAATTTGACATGGATATGTTACAGTTAAAACCAGTTTTTAGATAGAACGCGTTTTCCCTAGTTAGAACTAGTTTTTACTAAATGCCTTTGTTAAAACTAGAATTAACTAATACTTGAAATGGAATATCAGTTAAAACTAGTTCTTACTAGACAACACGCGTTTTTCCGAAGTGAGTCAGTTAAAACTGTTCTCAAAATTGATCGTACCTTATTCTCATTGATCGCGAGACATCGCCTGATTCGACAAGTTTCGACAAGTGCGGGAGAATCCCTTTCCGAGCGCCATCCACGCGCTGTGCGCTCGTTCATTCCCGGCGATTCGCTTCTGGCACATCGCCGGCCGCTGCCGCGGCACGCTCGCTTCGCTCGCTCGGCTCGTGCGTTGTTTGTCATACTCTAACCTAACCTAACCTAACTGTTTCCTTTTCCAAAAGCGATTCGCTTCTGGCACATCGCCGGCCGCTGCCGCGGCACATTTCTAGTTTTAACAAAGGCATTTAGAAATAACTAGTTCTAACTAGGGAAAACGCGTTCTATCTAAAAACTGGTTTTAACTGTAACAGATATACATATTAATCACGTCGACAAAGTGGTAAAATAAAATTTTAAAAACATTTTTTAGGGTACCTCCTGTACACGTAAAGTGCGGGTGTTTTTTTTTTCTCGTCTTCCCCACGGGTTGGTACTCGTATCGTTGGATAGGTCTTTTAAAAATATTGCGGATTTGTAAAACCCACAATCGTAATCGTCGACATCGTAATTCGTACCTAACCAAATAATATTACGCCGCACCTAATAAAACATTGATTTTACACAACAAGCCGTGTTTCTATCGGCACAAATGACAAATTTCCAACAAACTCTCTTCACCTAATTAGCCATAGATGATGAATTTTAACTTTGTGCTCCTCTTTGGAGCACAAAGAATCTCTTGCGCATAATTCCACTGCTGTGCGTTGTCTATCTTTTTTATGTATATTTGAGTTTTTCTCAAAGATTAAGACTTACCTATATCTTGAAAGTATTGATGCGTAATCTCATGATGTAATTGAAACTAAATAAGGCGTGTTGCAAACACGCTTCCACTATTTAATCTTAATTTATTAATAAATTAAAACGAGGATAAACGAGGTTATCAAGTTTAAACTTGATAACCTCGTTTTACTTGTAAATTTGTAACGTAACATTGTGCGATCCCTTAGCTCAGTTGCCGTGAAGTTAAGTCAGATAGAAATATAAACTTTACTAATTAAGAATGTGTAAGAAATTCAATAGGAACTAATATTAAAATATAAATTGTAATAGCCGGGTTTAATGTTAGTGATAAAACATTATTTAACTCTGTAATTCTTTAAGTAGGTATACGGTCCTTTGACGAAGTCGGGAAGTTGGACCTCCGTAGTGCACTACAATTAACGAACGTACGGAACTATTTATACAGTCAATACTTACGTACAAACAGTGGAAATGACCTTCAATTGCATATTGTTTAAGAACACTGTTTATATCAGCTGTAAGTTAACTTACAGTTGATTGTGAATTGTGAAATTCTTTTCAAAGAAAAGTAAATCATTTTTGCAATGTCCACGAATAGGATAGAGATTGGCCTATCTTCTCGACCTCATGAAAAGACCTTACTGAATAGTATTCAAAACCTCTTTCAAAACTATTTATTAGAACTGCAACTGAGCTACAATATTGTGCGTGTTACTTTTTGTTTTATATAATCCTACGTGTAATGTTATAGAATATGTTTTGACTTTATTTAGACGAGCGTGCTACAACACCACCAAGATTTTCCCGATCAGAGGAGGTCGGCACCGAAATTTTAGCAACACTTACAGGTATTTCATCAATATTATATTATTATTTCCTTTATTTCATTTAAATACCTACAAATTACATTTTTAAATATATTATAAACAAAAAGATAAAAAAAACATTTAAAAATATAAAAATAGTAGCCCACCGGTATCGGGAACAGCGTCCAAGCTACCGGCGGTCAGGGCTCCAGAGAGAGGAACTTCCTGACAATGCGAGCCGGGTCCAGAAGTACCGCTTTCTGAATCAAGCCCTTGATCTAGCTGCCCAACGAGAGCCTCCTCAAGTGTTGGTCGAGGTTCTTGACTATTAACCCATTGGCTGTCACAATTATCGGCATAATGATTACTGAGTGCTGAGTGCGAGTGAGTGTCGACAACCTCGCGAGCCAAGTCAAGATACTTGATTTGTTTATCTTTCTCGACTTTCACGAGGTTCTCATCATGCGGGACAGTCATGTCAACAATCATTGCGCGCCGCTCTGATCAATCCACCACCACTATATCAGGCTTATTGGAAACAATAGTTTTGTCAGTGATGATGGATCGATCCCAGTACAACGTGATATTTCCATTTTCGAGAACTGGGTCGGGCACATTCCTCTAGTACGGCACCTCAGATTCCACAAGGCTGTATTTCAGAGCAAATTGCTGATGGATTATCCTGGCTATAAGGTTGTGTCTATGCAAATACTCTCCGTTATCTAGACGAGAACACCCGGAGATAATATGCCTGATTGATTCTTCCGGCCGGTGGCATGCCCGACAGATGTCAACCGTGCCGTCTTTCACAATAAATCTCCGGTAATTGTTCGTCATCATAACTTCGTCCATAATTGCACAGACAAAACCTTCGGTTTCTCCAAAGAGGTCACCGAAACGCAGCCAGGCTACAGACGCTAGTAGATCTACATCGGGTCCATGTAGGGCCTGGTAAAAGCGTCCGTGAAGCTCCTTACTTTACCATACTTCCACGCGATCATTGGTGTCAAGCACTACTGGCTTGCGCCAGTTCTCTTTAGCCAACGAGAGCGGGGTGAGGCCCTTGTCCACCGCGAATACATCTCGATGCATCCCCACGTCGGTTTCTAGGAAATATTCCCTGAGGCAGCATATCTCGCGATTGTGGAGGGTCTTAGCGTTTAAAAAGCCTCGACCTCCACACTTTCGCGGGATTTACAGCCTCATTACCGACGACCGTGGGTGATGCATTTGATTTGCAGTCAACAGCGTCCGGTCCCTCCTATCCAGGGCGTCTAGTGCGGTTTGAGTCCATTTGAGTATGCCGAAAAAGTACATCAAAACCGGCATGACCCAACTGTTGAAGGCACGCACATTGTTTCCGCCTGATAGAAGACTACTTCCGACATACCCAAATACTTATAGGTTTCGGATGCGGAGAGGGCTCTAAGGTTTGTGGAATCCGAGAGTTAGGTTCCCACGGATTCCACAATCTCCCCTCGCTTTACATGTATGACCGCACATTTGTCCACACCAAATTCCATCCTGATGGCGCTACTAAAACTTTCAGTTTTTTTCAGTAGCTCCATCAGTTGCAAATTGTTGGGAGCAAAGAGTTTTAGGTCATTCATGTAGAGGAGGTGCGATATAACCTGATCACCTCTCCTCAGCCGGTAGCCTAGACCTGAATCCTCCAGCAGTGTGCTTAGAGGATTCAAGGGTAAGCAGAACCAAAGCGGACTCAAACTATCGCCCTGAAATATGCGTGCCTCGATCCTTATCGGTTCGCTATTCCTCTGAATATTTCGACATCCTGGATAGTGAAGGACCGTCCTCCATTACCCCATACACGAGATCAGGAAAATACACAGAGTTGCATCTACTTTATACAAATCCAGCACCCTCATGAGCCATGTATGTGGCACCGAGTCATAAGCCTTCTTATAATCTATCCAACATGTCGACAGATCCTTTCGGGAACGACGAACCTGTTGGCTAATGGCCATATCAATGAGGAGTAGCTCCTTAGTACCACGGGACCCATTCTTACATACATTTTGAGAGGCAGACATAATGGAGTTGGTGTCTATATGTTTGTTAATTTTAGCTGTCAAAATGGATGTAAGAACTTTAAAGACCGTCGGTAAACACGTGATCGGCCTATAATTTTTGGATTCCGCGGTGCTACCTGATTTATGGAGCAGGTGGGTAACTCCTGTCGTTAGGAATTGGGGTAGCTAACCAGACTCAAAAGCAGTCTGGAACTGGGATGCCAAGCGAGCGTGGGACCTTGAAAACCATTTTATCCAAAAGTTGTGCAGTCCGTCCGGTCCTGGAGATTTCCAGTTAGGTAACGGACGGACTGCACGAGCTACATCTTGGGGGCAGATGGTAATAGCCTCCATTTCTGATATTGGATCACAGGCTCGCTCGACTTCTCGAGCCCAATCACCTTCGGTGTGACTGACAGGCGCCGACCAGATACTGCGCCAAAAGGAACACATGGCAACATCATCCAGTAGGCACGTGTCAGCCTCACCTTGGTCCGGTCGCTCCCAACCCCTATAAACCCACCTTTCATCGCTCTGGAAGGTGCGATTCTGAGTGTATCGCTCTACTCGCCGCTTATACCGACGAATACGGCTTGCCCATGCATACACTTTCTGCTTCAGGAAGTCGATACGCTCTGTGACGCGGGACAAATAATCTTGAGAAATAATATCAGTCCCCAAGAACGCCCGCCTCACAAAGCGCATCACTCTAGGGCGAGCATTGCCCTCCCTGAAGCAGATTAGTTTGCCAATGAGCGCTCTGGCCCCACCAATATGACGCTTAATTCTGCACTGCTAAGCTGGTATGGCTGGTTTCGGTCGTGTAGCTCCAGAGTCACTGGCAAATTTGACGTGAGCTACACGACATGCCGCTACAGCCGCGCAGTACAGAATTGAATGAGTATTCTCATTCAATTCTGTACTGCGCCTGCGAAGATCTCACCGATACGTATCGGTGAGATCTTCGCAGGCGTCAAAATGACCTGACAACTGCGCACCCAGAACCGCTACCAGCGCCTTATTTTTGTTATGCATGGGCAAACGAGGTAAGCGTGGTCTAAGTTCGGGCGACATGAACCGATATTCCCGAATCGCACCCTCCAAAGCATTCCTCAATTCCTCGTTTCACTGGATACTTACATTTGTAGCCCTGTCATTACTCCCCTCGTCAGCATGGCTAGTGTTAGACTGCGGTAGTACTGCAGCAGTCTGCGACTGGTGGGCGATGACATGGCTACTCTGCATTTCACTTCGCAGGCGATCAAGTACAGTATCATCTAACATATGATTACGCTGAATAACCCGCACCTGATCCGATAGTCGATGTGCCGAAACGTTGACAGCTGGCTCAAGCACCTGAAAAAGAGAGAGCATCCCAACACGGTACGCGGTCAGATTGTTTCCTCCCTCTGTAGCCCCATAGTATGAGCGCATGACATTTTCATTGATGGATCGTGTCCATCTCATGCGCTGCACACTTCCGCTGGGAGCTGGGACCCTGTCAGAGCTAGTGGGCCTCGAGGTCCTAAGCCGTCCGGCGGCCGGCATCCTCCCCGTCGACGAGCAGGTGGTGGCGTCGTGGGCGGAGAGAAATACTCGTCGCTCGAGCTGACGCAACTACCACAGCCGGTGTCGTCACAGCGCTCACAGTGGGGCTGGGTACCAGCGGCAGCGAGACGGAGCTGAGCGAAGATTCCAGTGGTGGTGGGCGTGCACGGCGAGCTGCTGATCTCGTCAACATCTTCATAATTTCATTTTTCACGTTTTTATCGGAGGTGACATGACAGATGTCACCTCCGGTTGGGTAGTTTTTCATGCAAGTCTATGAACATTCATTTTATTTATTTAAAAATATGTTTTGATAATTTTGCTTTTGCCTGATATGGTTTCACGAATATATAAATATAAAAACTGCTACTAAAAATTATATATTAGGAAATTGTGAAGAGGTGACAGAAGTGACGATAAATAATAATAATAAAACAAATTATTAAAAATATTATTATTATTATTTTTTAATAATTTGTTTTATTATTATTATTTTGTGTATCTTAATATGTCTTTTTTCGTTTTTTTTTTTTTTTTTTATTATTTGTAATTGTGCGTTTTATTTGTGCAGAATAAAATATTTTTAATTTTTCTTTCTTTTCTTTATTATTAAAGAAACATCTTCTTTCACCTTTTTTCAACTTCATTAATCTGATACGGGTACCATCAAAAAACATATATTCAGTGTACCTGTATTCAGAAGGTTCCAAGCCAGCTCGAACCCTTCAAGTCAAAGCTGACTGTGAACAAAAAACAAGGTCAACACATACAGCATCCGACCTTTAGGTTAACTATTACTTTTCAGACCAACCAAGGATTACTCGCCTATATGTGGCTCCTGCTCAAGTACCAGCTCCAGGTCCAGTTCCTTTGAAGCCAAGTGTTACTAATACCAGGTCCCATAAACAACAAACAAGCTCAACCCAAAAAGAAACCCAACGTGAAGGCAACTATCCAGACAGCCAACAAAGTTACTCAAGAAATAAGCGCCTACAGGAGCCTACAAAAAAGCAAGATGACTACGCACCAGCTCCAAGACCTTTGAATAAGCCCAGGGTAGAAAAACAAACAAAAAAGGCAACACAAAAAACAGAAAAAATACATAACGTACATAAACAGAAAACCAGCTCAGACGAACCAGGGTCGTCAAGGATTAATCGCCCACATGTGGCTAATGATCAAGTACCAGCTCCAGGTCCAGTTCCTTTGAAGCCAAGTGTTACTAATACCAGGTCCCATAAACAACAAACAAGCTCAACCCAAAAAGAAACCCAACGTGAAGGCAACTATCCAGACAGCCAACAAAGTTATTCAAAAAGTAAGCGCCTACAGGAGCCTACAAAAAAGCAAAAAGACTACGCACCAGATCCAAGACCTTTGAATAAGCCCAAGGTAGAAAAACAAACAAAAGGGGCAACACAAAAAACAGAAACCATACATAACGTACATAAACAGAAAACCAGCTCAACACAAACAGAATCTGACCTTAACTATAACTTACCAGATGAGAGTAGTTCCCCAAAACCTAAACGAAATGAGCCCACTGGGAATGAAAATAGTAGTAAAGTAATAAGGTTATTTCAATCATCGGAACTTGAGAGTGACACAGACTCTGAAGAGGCCCGTGAGGCAGCTATACGAAAAAAAACAATTCGGAGCATCTACAACGCATTAGCAAACTCAAAGTTGGTCTGTTCTGGAAGGCGTCATAGCTTCGACGATTTGGACCTTCGCTATGACGCACCGCCTTCACCTGCACCTTGTGACCCAGAACTTGATTTTTTAAAACACGTGTTTGTTGGCCCCTTTTATGGGTTTGTGCCAACGGGACGCTACAGGCGATTTACAAATGAACTTACAGCTGATGAGTGCGGTCAACCTCGGAACCGTATCAGATCACCAAGATCGAGGTCACATCCAGGCGATTGGAGATATAATCCCCACCTCATCTACAACGATGCGCAAATACATTTAAAGCTATACGAGTCCGACTCCAGTGGTCTACGGACCCCGGAAACGTCCGAACCAGATGAAATTATAGAAAAGGACGTAGTTGCGTATCGGAAGAAAAGCGCATCTTGCTTTTTAGATATTTCACCAGAGCTACCAGAAGACCATAAAGAGTTTAAGGTATTTTTTTTAATATATCCCAATGGAGTAGGCCGCACGCCAGTGGTAACAAAACCAGTATAAGCTGGCATCTTATTGTATTGAAACTCCGTACTAAGCTAGGCCAGGTCAAGGTTACCACAGACGTGTGGTCGACTGAACCCATTTTATTAAGAAATTTTGTTAACAAGTAAAGCACCCCAGACAGTGCGTGCTTAGGTTTAATTCCTGATTTATTATCCGTTTTTCTCCATAGAGTGCTACATTTTAAAACGGGCCTCTAGCTGCAACTTTCTGACTAACTGACCGACTCCTTGACTATTCAAAATAGTAAATGATTTTATTGAAATAAATGTTTTGAATTTGTCTTTGATTAGAAATTAGCGTTTGTCTAAACCATTTCTTTATAAAGCTTTATAGTCGTTACTTGAACTTTTAGCTTTTTTCTTCTTTTAGCTTCTAGGACGAACGCGCGGGCTAAACTTAACGTAACTGTACTGTTCTGTAGTGAAAATACTCGCATCACACATAATATGTACTTACTTTATTAATTTCTATGAATCATACACATTGTGCTTGTTGCAATTTTTTAAACCAAAATGCAATAGAATTATATTTTCGAAATTACATAACATTTACGTTACCACTCCTCAAAAAACTAAAAAAAAATATTTACATTATTATAATATAACCCGTTTTCTATATTGTTCATTAAGAACTATTCATTGTATTTCTAAACAAGCTAATCTGAACCTTCATTCCTAGGATCGCCTATTGAACCGCTGGAAGGCAAGCTGACAAAGAGCAGAAGAGCGTGAGGAGCCCAAGGTTAAAAGAGAGTCCTCCGCTAATTCAGTCCTGGAGGACCGACCTTTGAATAGTTCACGTCATCGCCGCAGCCGCAGCCGCGAGCGAAGAAAGAGGAGGATGGGACGCATTAATGCGTTGGATGATCAGGAGAGGAAGATCATCATCGAATTCTGCCATCTCCTCGAGAAATCCAAGCAACTCTTCAATGGGCTACGGTAATAAGACTTTGATTGATGAAACTAGTACTTTGTATTTTTAAGCGAACTAATGAATGAATTTTATGGTTACGTCTGTGTTGAGGTACTCATTATGGGACAGTTGAACGGCTACCTCTAGCGAATATTCTTCAATTCCGAAGATTAGAGAGCTTATTAGCTGTCTAAAATAACGTAGTATTTTACGCAGCTAAAACTTTAAAATCATTCTTACATTACCGAAATACTATTTTTTATTACAAACAAATGTGTTATAAACTCGCGAAAACGTAATAAGAGTTTATGAAAAAATAATGGTAGAATAATACGAGTAGGTAGCGATCCGGAGACGGGACGAGACACGACTCGCTAGGGTGCTGACACTTGTTACGTCTCTCGGCATTGGCCCGCAGCGAACCATTTTATTCATGTTGTATTCAACACTTTTTTAACTTTACAAACCCGCGATATTTATGACACTACTCGTAGTTTCAACTAGATTTCCACTCTTGCTGTTATAGTTTTGTAATACTTTGCTTCACCTACTTAGCTGGTCTGGTGCGCTACTTGTTCTTCTTTTTTTTAACATGGGGTATCCGCGGACTCCTGCCGGCTAAAACCCCAATGTTCTTTCTAATATATAAGTCGGGGGTACTTTTTCGTCCTAGAATTAACACCTAGGCGCTTTTATGGGACTAATTTGGAACTGTTGACCTTTACAAGTGGAGGTTCCAGCTTAATAAAATGATTTAGATTGTTTCACGCATACGCACTACCCTGAAGCTTAATGCGTTTTGGTCATTGCTATTCAACGATAACAGACTTCGACACTGCGATTGTCATTGAATTGTAGCCTAATGCAAATGCGACTAAAATCATGTATTTTGTTAGCTTTACAATTTACTTACAGGCTGGCAAGGACTTCGGCGCGCAACCTATGGCCATGGATTCAGTACAATTCTGAATCCCTGCGATCAAATACTTCGTTGGCTATTCAAAAAAAATTAGCTATTCCATACATTTTGAGCGCGTAGTTATTGCCCTTTTCTATAAAACAGCAGTTTCTTTTTTATTACCGACAAAAGTTTTTTACTGGAGGTCTAAAATATGTGCTGAATTCATGGTTACAGTTTGTGCAACGGTGTTCCTGCCACCCTGCAGCAGGTAGTGTAGATACCATCAAGTCTTTTATATTTTCGTTGGTTTTTAAATTCTTCAAGTCATAATTAAATATAGTTTTCTATGTAATAATCAAGAAAACAACGATCAAAATAGAGCCTTTGATCAATGTCGAGCTGAAATCAACCTAAAGCCTTTTTTAATAGCCTGGCCTTTTTATGAAATTAAAAAAAAAACATTATTTGTTAATTTTCCGTCTGTCAGAGTCAATTTTTTAATTTGGTTTGACATCAGCAGATTCTATCGCGCAATCCGCGCAATGAGCAGAGAAACAAAGCCCTCAAGTTCCTATATATAGTGTATAATCTATGCCCTCAAGGCCGTCAATGTGACTGTACTTGCAAACACTATGTTATGGGCGGCGTTTCATAGACATAAGTGCTGAGCTAATAGTTTGACTGAGTTGAATTCTTTCCTTATCGTGAATCCTCTTGCAGTGAACTCCCGCAATATGGCCACAAGCAATGGCACGCCTACTTTGGGAAAACCTTCGACGTTTACACCAAGCTCTGGAAGTTCCAACAACAACATAGAGCCATCCTCGATAGCAAATACGGCTTAAAGAGATGGCAGATCGGCGAGATCGCTTCCAAAATTGGACAGCTCTATTATCACTTCTAGTAAGTATCAAAATATATTTCAATATTATACTTCCGACTATTTTTTTGGGAACATTTCATAATACAATTTAACTTTTTAGCTTGAGGACAAGTGACACAGCTTATTTGCACGAAGCGTATTCTTTCTACTACGCTATCAGAGGCAGGAGTTATTACACCCAGGCTTGCAAGGAGGACAAATGCGAATTAATAATTAAAAAGCTCCGATACTACGCAAGATTTATAGTCGCAAGCTTGCTACTGAAGAAAGTTAGCCTAGTGAGTGAACTTCTAAGGGAATTGGACAAACAAATCATTGAATATGGCAATGCTTACGAGCCGGATGACCAGAATGAATGGCGCATCGTTGCTGATGAAGTGAGGACGTTCATTGAAGTGGAGGCGGTGGTGGAGGTCACAAATTCTAGAGACTACGCGATTGCTCTATCTCATCGGTAAGTTAATGTTCCCAACGTCATATTGCTAATATAATAAACAACTTGAAATAAATGCTCATAAATTGTAACGATCGACTCGCAACACTAAATTCGAGTAACTTTTCAGGCTGGGTGCTCCACTAAGACCTCCCAACGCATCCGCGCTTGACAGAGCGTCACCAATGACCCTGACACTCCGCGAAGCACTGATCATCGGCAGCAACTCCACTCAGCTGAAGTTCTCGGAGTTAACCATGGACATGTATAGGATAATGCAGACTCTTGAGCGCGAACCCCAGACTGATGTCAATCATCTATACGACGAGTCGCCGCGGCAACGAAACCCGTTGACCCCAAGTGCTATCCATAATAAAGGTAATTATCATATTACCAGTGATTTCCTTTTATTTTAATTGTTCATTCTAATTTCCAACGCAATTGTTTTAATGTTTTGTTGCGAAGTTTTTAACTGCTGATGCTCGCGCAATTCTCGCAGAAAGCAAAGTATACCTTAGCTGTTAGTCGGTCGATTGTTAATCCTATAATAAAAAGTATTTTAGTACACGTGGTTATACAGGGTAGCAGAAACGAACCCCGGACAACTGTTAGAAGAAATACTTTGTCTAGTTTGAATGTTATTTACAAAATGTCCACGTACACAGGCGCTTGCGGTATCCGATGACGGAGCAAAGGACTTGCTACAATTGGCAGTAAACAAAAAGTTTTGCCGTTTTTATTTCAGCATTTTAGTAAAGGAGTAAATGGGTAAAGATACATATTTATGGGTAGAGTTTAGGAGTAATGGGGTAAAGGTTTAAAGAAGAGTCATTAGTAACGCGATGAAAAGGTAAGGGGTAAAAAGGACAATGATAATGTGGTAAAGTTAAAGGGGTTCTGGGGTACAGGGTCAACAGGAAATAGTCTGAGAGGCAGGGAATAGCGGGTAAAGGGAACCTGTAGGTTCGTAGGGTTAGGAATAAGAGTTCGCAGGGTAAGTGGTAGGGGTTCGGAAGATAAGGGGTTAAGGGTTGAAGGTTACTTTCTAGGGGTAGCGGTAAGGGTAAAGGGGTAAAAGGCCGACTTTTATATAGAATTAAGAAATGGGTGTGCTCAGAAAATATTAAGTTAAAAAATGAATTTTGCGTTGACCAAAAAAATCTAAAGATGTTTCATACCTGATTGTTATAGGATATAATTTAGAAGCATCTTGTTATTCAGGCGAGGCCCCGCACAAGCAGATGCTGTTTAAGCCATCGCCGAACCAGATCTTTTTGTATTTATCAAGCGCGGTTGATGACTTACCTCCCAATGGAGTTATCCTGCTGTACATCTCAGCAGAAGGACTGGTCGTGCCAAACTCAAAACATCCTGAAGAAGGTATGTGAAAATTCAAACTTTAAAACCTGAAATTATCTGAAAACTAGTCAAAAGCTGGTTATGTTGCTTAACCAGCTTTTGACTAGTTTTCAGATAATCACACTACATCAATAATACTGCAGCCTGGGGGTCTACTACGAAGTGCAAAGTGCGAATGATCGGATCGGACCGACACATGGCCGAACCGAATATTATTGAAAAATGCGAAAAAAGTTCGGACCGGCTCAGTTGGGTCGGGACCATAGTCGATATTCGAAAGAGTGTGGGATCGGGACCGACCGAACCGAATAGTAACTTCGTAGCAGGAAACGGCCGAATATTCGGCCAATACCACTTCGGAGTAGACCCCCAGGATTTAATCATAAAATTATTTGACTTTTTCCCGGCTGTCATTCGTGGATCTTTGACAGTCGTTAAGGGTAGTCAGAAGCCCGATAGTCTGACAACCAGTCTTACCAATGGATATAGTATTACCCAGTAACTGGGTTGTGGATGTCAGATAGGCAGTCGCTTCATGTAAAATACTGGTATTCAGTTGCATCGGGTTAGACCGGAAGCCGACCCCAACATAGTTGGGAAAAGGCTAGGCAGATGATGAAGTAGGTACTCCTCTGTCTTTCCCATTTGCATATCATCGCTCAACCATGTTTTTTTCCCACAGCAGGTGGCTACGACATAGGGGGTCTGATTACCACCTCCAAAACGGACGTCCTGCAAAGAGAAACTTCAACATCCAAGGAGGGTAAAGGTACGTAACTACCTACCATACCCTATGTTACCCTACCCTACGTTTTCTTATCTGTAAATTATCTAACGCCGACGAATTGGTTCTGCTCAACCCGTCAGTTACGGCAATGTCAAAGTTAATGGGAATATGTCAGGTATGTCCGGATACATAACCTCGATCGAGTATTAGGTTTGGTACACAAAATACGTACTTTGACGATATTTAGTTCCGAATACCGGCCCCTATTATCTGAATTACCGCTATTAGTTTTCGGCAACAACATGTTACAGATACTGACTATGCCTGACATATTTCTATACAACGCTAAATTGGAATCTGACAACTGTTTCACACATAGTAATATAAAAAAACAGGGAAGTGGCGAGAGGGCTGTGTCTGTGTCCACGCGTAATGTTCAAAATGCGCATATAATAGGCAAATGGTCGTCTTCGCGAACTAGTGCGCTTTCGACCGTGATCGTGATAAAATATAAGAATGCTGTGTTGTTCAGTGGTTTCTTGTAAAAAAAAACAACAATACCATAATTACGGAAATACCATAATTATGTAAGTACAAGTATTTTAGTTAGTAGTAGTATTTTAGCGCGTACCCCAATTGCGCAGCGCACCAGCGCGCTACAGAACTCGCAGCGTGCTCACAACACGTTGCATACTGTATACTGTTAAGCCACTATCGGGCTACAGAATACTGTTAAGCCACTATCGGGCTACAGAACTCGCAGCGTGCTCACAACACGTTGCATACTGTATACTGTTAAGCCACTATCGGGCTACAGAACTCGCAGCTTGCTCACAACACGTTGCATACTGTATACTGTTAAGCCACTAGCGGGCTACAGAACTCGCAGCGTGTTCACAACACGTTGCATACTGTATACTGTTAAGCCACTAGCGGGCTACAGAACTCGCACCGTGTTCACAACACGTTGCATACTGTATACTGTTAAGCCACTAGCGGGCTGCAGAACTCGCAGCGTGCTCACAACACGTTGCATACTGTATACTGTTAAGCCACTAGCGGGCTACAGAACTCGCAGCGTGCTCACAACACGTTGCATACTGTATACTGTTAAGCCACTATCGGGCTACAGAACTCGCAGCGTGTTCACAACACGTTGCATACTGTATACTGTTAAGCCACTAGCGGGCTACAGAACTCGCAGCGTGCTCACAACACGTTGCATACTGTATACTGTTAAGCCACTATCGGGCTACAGAACTCGCAGCGTGTTCACAACACGTTGCATACTGTATACTGTTAAGCCACTATCGGGCTACAGAACTCGCAGCGTGTTCACAACACGTTGCATACTGTATACTGTTAAGCCACTAGCGGGCTACAGAACTCGCAGCGTGCTCACAACACGTTGCATACTGTACGTATACTGGCTCTGCACTGAGCGGTCGGTTTAACGAAAACAGGAAAACTCAAAGACCTCCTTTATGAGCCGAATACATAAATCTGACAAAATCTACTTCTTCATATATTTCAATCCTATCCTAAGAATATTATATACGTGAAAGTTTGTAAGGATGGATGGATGTTTGTTAACCTTTCACGCAAAAACTACTGAACGGATTTTTATGAAACTTTACAGTAATATAGCTTATCCATCAAAATAACACATAGGATACTTTTTATCATGATATTCCCACGGGATCGACACGTATGCGGGTGAAACCGCGGAGCGCAGCTAGTTATTTTGTTTTTTCACTATAGGGTTGTAAATAACACACCATTATGATTTATCATTCTTTTTTTATAAAGGATTGGCTCCAAAGCTGAAGGAGGCTCCAGTACTGCACCCAGGAGACTTATACCCATTTACTCGTCGTCCCCTGTTCATTATCATCGACTCGGATAACTCCTACATCTTCAACAATCTGCCCAGATACTTTGGGCAGCCAATTATCATCCTGATGTCACCAACGGAGTTGCCTGCTACGTTATACCGTAAGTAGGCGCAGTCGGTTACACAACAGGGAATTTGACATCAAAAATACTTAATTATTCATTATTATATAAAATTGGCAGAAAAAAAACAAAATCTCAAATACCCTGTTTTTGTGCAAATTGGCTGGTTGTAAGTACCTATATTAATTTTACAGGGCGAATAGGACTGGACAGAAAAATTATTCTTTATCACATGTCCTGAATTTAAATTAAAACAAATAAGCTTCTTTTTAATAATAAATGATATATTATAATATATTTATTATTAACTTGTAACTAATTTTAGAAAGGCAAGTTTTTAGGACTTTTCTCACAGCAGAAGAACCTAGTGCATAATTCTAACATTGCTTGGAATTTATTTTTTTGTAACAAAACCGTCAAATAATAAAACACAAACTTTATTCTACAACTAAAACACATATATACCACTCAAGGCTGATTTTTCAATCATCTGATAACTTTATTCGAAAAATAATTATGAAATATTAACAGTTATTTCATACAAAAACTGTCAAACGTCAATTTTATTCTTCGAATAAAAGTTATCTGGCGATGGAAAAATCAGCCCTTACAGAATTAAAATCGCTGCTCTTTTTTATACACGATATACATACATCGGATACATATCAAATATCGGATATTTTTTTTTTAATTGAGATATTGTATATCGATAAGTCACCTTCTGAGTTACCACTCACTTTGGAAAATTAAAATCTTTAAGTTTTTGTATTGATTCGTTACGTTCTTATGAATCAGTCTGTATAATCCTCTGTAAGGCGTCGTTCACACTGCCCCGTGGCACAAGACGTAGCGAACGACGCCGACGCTTAGAATAGAGTCACGTTGTATGTTGAAACCGTGGGTATCTAATATCCGTTACTTTTCTCTACTTATCAACTTCAGTGGTTTTAGTATAATCTCCGGCTAAACCAGACATATTAGGTTTTGCTGAGAGATCCCCGATTAGGAGTAGTAGTTACTGATATTTATGACATGTGTTGTTCTCTATTTCCTGTTGTATAGCAGTAGATACCTAACCAATTGGACATTGACAGAAGGTCAACTAAATTTAGAATGCTTTATCTGTTTTTTCTATGTATATCTAGTTGTTGTCAACCCTAGTGATTTAAGTCTTATCTCCGGCTAAACCAGACATATGAGGTGTTGCTTATTGATGTTCATATTACCTTAACCTTTATTAATCACGTTTTTACAAGCTTTATTCAGCCTCACTTCTCGTGGTATGATAGATTCATGACAGAAAATTTTAACAACTTCGTCGTGGACTATCAAATCGATACCTATATTAGTATGTATCGATAACTTTTTTTTTATTTAATCATTGATACAATATCAACTTATAAATTACTTTGGAAAGTTAAAATCGTAAAGTTTTTGTATTGATTCGTTATATTCTTATGAATCAGTCTGTATAATCTTCTGTAAGGCGTCGTCCATACTGCCCCGCGCCATATGACGGGGCGACAGACGCTTAGAAAAGAGTCACTTTCTAACTTGAAAGTTCGTTAAAAAACGGCATTCATTATCTAATGTATATGTAATAATAACTCATTACCATTAAATTAAATACACACAAGATGTCTGCCACACCTACAGCCTCTGTTAAGTGGAGAGAGTATTGACTATAGAGATCCCCGTAGTTACTGACACATGACATGTGTTATTCGTAGTTGTTCATCAGCTAATAACACATTTGCACGCTATTTCCTGTTCTGCAGCAGTATCTAACCGATTGGATATTGACGAAAGGTCAACTAAATTTAGAACGCTTTATCTGTTTTTTTCTATGTATATCTAGTTGTTGTTACTTCTAGTGGATTTAGTCTCTACTCCGACCAAACCAGACATATGAGGTCTTGCTAATTGGTGTTCTTATTATCTTAACCATTACTTCACGTTTTTTACAAAGTTTATTCGGCTCCAGTATTCGTAGTATGATAGATTCTTGACAGAAAAATTTGGCAACTTCGTGTTGGACTATCAAATTGAGATATTGTATATCGATAAGTTTTTTTTTTTATTATTTATTGATTCAATGTCGCCTTCTGAGTTACCACTCACTTTGGAAATTTAAAATCTTTAAGTTTTTGTATTGATTCATTACGTTCTTATGAATCAGTCTGTATAATCCTCTGTAAGGCGTCGTTCACACTGCCCCGTGGCACAACACGTGGCGAACGACGCCGACGCTTAGAATAGAGTCACGTTGTATGTTGAAACCGTGGGTAACTAATATCCGTTACTTCTCTCTACTTATCAACTTTAGTGGTTTTAGTATAATCTCCGGCTAAACCAGACATATTAGGTTTTGCTGAGAGATCCCCGATTAGGAGTAGTAGTTACTGATATTTATGACATGTGTTGTTCTCTATTTCCTGTTGTATAGCAGTAGATACCTAACCAATTGGACATTGACAAAAGGTCAACCAAATTTAGAATGCTTTATCTGTTTTTTTCTATGTATATCTAGTTGTTGTCAACCCTAGTGATTTTAGTCTTATCTCCGGCTAAACCAGACATATGAGGTGTTGCTTATTGATGTTCGCATTACCTTAACCTTTAATAATCACGTTTTTACAAGCTTTATTCAGCCTCACTTCTCGTGGTATGATAGATTCATGACAGAAAATTTTAACAACTTCGTCGTGGACTATCAAATCGATACCTATATTAGTATGTATCGATAACTTTTTTTTATTTAATCATTGATACAATATCAACTTATAAATTACTTTGGAAATTTAAAATCGTAAAGTTTTTGTATTGATTCGTTATATTCTTATGAATCAGTCTGTATAATCTTCTGTAAGGCGTCGTCCATACTGCCCCGCGCCATATGACGGGGCGACAGACGCTTAGAAAAGAGTCACTTTCTAACTTGAAAGTTCGTTAAAAAACGGCATTCATTATCTAATGTATATGTAATAATAACTCATTACCATTAAATTAAATACACACAAGATGTCTGCCACACCTACAGCCTCTGTTAAGTGGAGAGAGTATTGACTATAGAGATCCCCGTAGTTACTGACACATGACATGTGTTATTCGTAGTTGTTCATCAGCTAAAAACACATTTGCAAGCTATTTCCTGTTCTGCAGCAGTATCTAACCGATTGGACATTGACGAAAGGTCAACTAAATTTAGTACGCTTTATCTGTTTTTATATCTAGTTGTTGTCACTTCTAGTGGATTTAGTCTCATCTCCGACCAAAACAGACATATGAGGTCTTGCTACTTGGTGTTCTTATTATCTTAACCATTACTTCACATTTTTTACAAAGTTTATTCAGCTCCAGTATTCGTAGTATGATAGAGTCTTGACAGAAAAATTTGGCAACTTCGTCTTGGACTATCAAATTGAGATATTGTATATCGATAAGTTTTTTTTTTTTAATTAATTATTGATTCAATGTCACCTTCTGAGTTACCACTCACTTTCGAAAATTAAAATCTTTAAGTTTTTGTATTGATTCTTTACGTTCTTATGACTCAGTCTGTATAATCCTCTGTAAGGCGTCGTGCTCACTGCCCCGTGCCACAAGCTGTATCGAACGACGCCGACGCTTAGAATAGAGTCACGTTGTATGTTGAAACCGTGGATAACTAATATCCGTTACTTCTCTCTACTTATCAACTTCAGTCGTTTTAGTATAATCTCCGGCTAAACCAGACATATTAGGTTTTGCTGAGAGATCCTCGTTTAGGAGTAGTAGTTACTGATATTTATGACATGTGATGTTCTCTATTTCCTGTTGTATAGCAGTAGATACCTAACCAATTGGACATTGACAAAAGGTCAACTAAATTTAGAATGCTTTATATGTTTTTTCTATGTATATCTAGTTGTTGTCAACCCTAGTGATTTTAGTCTTATCTCCGGCTAAACCAGACATATGAGGTGTTGCTTATTGGTGTTCGCATTACCTTAACCTTTAATAATCACGTTTTTACAAGCTTTATTCAGCCTCACTTCTCGTGGTATGATAGATTCATGACAGAAAATTTTAACAACTTCGTCGTGGACTATCAAATCGATACCTATATTAGTATGTATCGATAACTTTTTTTTATTTAATCATTGATACAATATCAACTTATAAATTACTTTGGAAAGTTAAAATCGTAAAGTTTTTGTATTGATTCTTTATATTCTTATGAATCAGTCTGTATAATCTTCTGTAAGGCGTCGTCCATACTGCCCCGCGCCATATGACGGGGCGACAGACGCTTAGAAAAGAGTCACTTTCTAACTTGAAAGTTCGTTAAAAAACGGCATTCATTATCTAATGTATATGTAATAATAACTCATTACCATTAGATTAAATACACACAAGGTGTCTGCCACACCTACAGCCTCTGTTAAGTGGAGAGAGTATTGACTATAGAGATCCCCGTAGTTACTGACACATGACATGTGTTATTCGTAGTTGTTCATCAGCTAATAACACATTTGCACGCTATTTCCTGTTCTGCAGCAGTATCTAACCGATTGGACATTGACGAAAGGTCAACTAAATTTAGAACGCTTTATCTGTTTTTTTCTATGTATATATAGTTGTTGTCACTTCTAGTGGATTTAGTCTCATCTCCGACCAAACCAGACATATGAGGTCTTGTTAATTGGTGTTCTTGTTATCTTAACCATTACTTCACGTTTTTTGCAAAGTTTATTCAGCTCCAGTATTCGTATTATGATAGATTCTTGACAGAAAAATTTAGCAACTTCGTCTTGGACTATCAAATTGACATGTTGTATATCGATAAGTTTTTTTTTTAAATTAATTATTGATTCAATGTCACCTTCTGAGTTACCACTCACTTTCGAAAATTAAAATCTTTAAGTTTTTGTATTGATTCTTTACGTTCTTATGACTCAGTCTGTATAATCCTCTGTAAGGCGTCGTGCTCACTGCCCCGTGCCACAAGCTGTAGCGAACGACGCCGACGCTTAGAATAGAGTCACGTTGTATGTTGAAACCGTGGGTAACTAATATCCGTTACTTCTCTCTACTTATCAACTTCAGTCGTTTTAGTATAATCTCCGGCTAAACCAGACATATTAGGTTTTGCTGAGAGATCCTCGTTTAGGAGTAGTAGTTACTGATATTTATGCCATGTGTTGTTCCTATTTCCTGTTGTATAGCAGTAGATACCTAACCAATTGGACATTGACAAAAGGTCAACCAAATTTAGAATGCTTTATCTGTTTTTTCTATGTATATCTAGTTGTTTTCAACGCTAGTGATTTTAGTCTTATCTCCGGCTAAACCAGACATATGAGGTGTTGCTTATTGATGTTCGCATTACCTTAACCTTTAATAATCACGTTTTTACAAGCTTTATTCAGCCTCACTTCTCGTGGTATGATAGATTCATGACAGAAAATTTTAACAACTTCGTCGTGGACTATCAAATCGATACCTATATTAGTATGTATCGATAAGTTTTTTTTATTTAATCATTGATACAATATCAACTTATAAATTACTTTGGAAAGTTAAAATCGTAAAGTTTTTGTATTGATTCTTTATATTCTTATGAATCAGTCTGTATAATCTTCTGTAAGGCGTCGTCCATACTGCCCCGCGCCATATGACGGGGCGACAGACGCTTAGAAAAGAGTCACTTTCTAACTTGAAAGTTCGTTAAAAAACGGCATTCATTATCTAATGTATATGTAATAATAACTCATTACCATTAAATTAAATACACACAAGGTGTCTGCCATACCTACAGCCTCTGTTAAGTGGAGAGAGTATTGACTATAGAGATCCCCGTAGTTACTGACACATGACATGTGTTATTCGTAGTTGTTCATCAGCTAATAACACATTTGCACGCTATTTCCTGTTCTGCAGCAGTATCTAACCGATTGGACATTGACGAAAGGTCAACTAAATTTAGAACGCTTTATCTGTTTTTTTCTATGTATATATAGTTGTTGTCACTTCTAGTGGATTTAGTCTCATCTCCGACCAAACCAGACATATGAGGTCTTGTTAATTGGTGTTCTTGTTATCTTAACCATTACTTCTCGTTTTTTGCAAAGTTTATTCAGCTCCAGTATTCATATTATGATAGATTCTTGACAGAAAAATTTAGCAACTTTTTCTTGGACTATCAAATTGAGATATTGTATATCGATAAGTTTTTTTTTTTATTATTTATTGATTCAATGTCGCCTTCTGAGTTACCACTCACTTTGGAAATTTAAAATCTTTAAGTTTTTGTATTGATTCATTACGTTCTTATGAATCAGTCTGTATAATCCTCTGTAAGGCGTCGTTCACACTGCCCCGTGGCACAACACGTGGCGAACGACGCCGACGCTTAGAATAGAGTCACGTTGTATGTTGAAACCGTGGGTAACTAATATCCGTTACTTCTCTCTACTTATCAACTTTAGTGGTTTTAGTATAATCTCCGGCTAAACCAGACATATTAGGTTTTGCTGAGAGATCCCCGATTAGGAGTAGTAGTTACTGATATTTATGACATAAGTTGTTCTCTATTTCCTGTTGTATAGCAGTAGATACCTAACCAATTGGACATTGACAAAAGGTCAACCAAATTTAGAATGCTTTATCTGTTTTTTTCTATGTATATCTAGTTGTTGTCAACCCTAGTGATTTTAGTCTTATCTCCGGCTAAACCAGACATATGAGGTGTTGCTTATTGATGTTCGCATTACCTTAACCTTTAATAATCACGTTTTTACAAGCTTTATTCAGCCTCACTTCTCGTGGTATGATAGATTCATGACAGAAAATTTTAACAACTTCGTCGTGGACTATCAAATCGATACCTATATTAGTATGTATCGATAACTTTTTTTTATTTAATCATTGATACAATATCAACTTATAAATTACTTTGGAAAGTTAAAATCGTAAAGTTTTTGTATTGATTCGTTATATTCTTATGAATCAGTCTGTATAATCTTCTGTAAGGCGTCGTCCATACTGCCCCGCGCCATATGACGGGGCGACAGACGCTTAGAAAAGAGTCACTTTCTAACTTGAAAGTTCGTTAAAAAACGGCATTCATTATCTAATGTATATGTAATAATAACTCATTACCATTAAATTAAATACACACAAGATGTCTGCCACACCTACAGCCTCTGTTAAATGGAGAGAGTATTGACTATAGAGATCCCCGTAGTTACTGACACATGACATGTGTTATTCGTAGTTGTTCATCAGCTAAAAACACATTTGCAAGCTATTTCCTGTTCTGCAGCAGTATCTAACCGATTGGACATTGACGAAAGGTCAACTAAATTTAGTACGCTTTATCTGTTTTTATATCTAGTTGTTGTCACTTCTAGTGGATTTAGTCTCATCTCCGACCAAACCAGACATATGAGGTCTTGCTACTTGGTGTTCTTATTATCTTAACCATTACTTCACATTTTTTACAAAGTTTATTCAGCTCCAGTATTCGTAGTATGATAGAGTCTTGACAGAAAAATTTGGCAATTTCGTCTTGGACTATCAAATTGAGATATTGTATATCGATAAGTGTTTTTTTAAATTAATTATTGATTCAATGTCACCTTCTGAGTTACCACTCACTTTAGAAATTTAAAATCTTTAAGTTTTTGTATTGATTCATTACGTTCTTATGAATCAGTCTGTATAATCCTGTGTAAGGCGTCTTTCACACTGCCCCGTGGCACAAGACGTAGGGAACGACGCCGACGCTTAGAATAGAGTCACGTTGTATGTTGAAACCGTGGGTAACTAATATCCGTTACTTCTCTCTACTTATCAACTTCAGTGGTTTTATTATAATCTCCGGCTAAACCAGACATATTAGGTTTTGCTGAGAGATCCCCGATTAGGAGTAGTAGTTACTGATATTTATGACATGTGATGTTCTCTATTTCCTGTTGTATAGCAGTAGATACCTAACCAATTGGACATTGACAAAAGGTCAACTAAATTTAGAATGCTTTATATGTTTTTTCTATGTATATCTAGTTGTTGTCAACCCTAGTGATTTTAGTCTTATCTCCGGCTAAACCAGACATATGAGGTGTTGCTTATTGATGATCGTATTAACTTAACCTTTATTAATCACGTTTTTACAAGCTTTATTCAGCCTCACTTCTCGTGGTATGATAGATTCATGACAGAAAATTTTAACAACTTCGTCGTGGACTATCAAATCGATACCTATATTAGTATGTATCGATAAGTTTTTTTTATTTAATCATTGATACAATATCAACTTATAAATTACTTTGGAAAGTTAAAATCGTAAAGTTTTTGTATTGATTCTTTATATTCTTATGAATCAGTCTGTATAATCTTCTGTAAGGCGTCGTCCATACTGCCCCGCGCCATATGACGGGGCGACAGACGCTTAGAAAAGAGTCACTTTCTAACTTGAAAGTTCGTTAAAAAACGGCATTCATTATCTAATGTATATGTAATAATAACTCATTACCATTAGATTAAATACACACAAGGTGTCTGCCACACCTACAGCCTCTGTTAAGTGGAGAGAGTATTGACTATAGAGATCCCCGTAGTTACTGACACATGACATGTGTTATTCGTAGTTGTTCATCAGCTAATAACACATTTGCACGCTATTTCCTGTTCTGCAGCAGTATCTAACCGATTGGACATTGACGAAAGGTCAACTAAATTTAGAACGCTTTATCTGTTTTTTTCTATGTATATATAGTTGTTGTCACTTCTAGTGGATTTAGTCTCATCTCCGACCAAACCAGACATATGAGGTCTTGTTAATTGGTGTTCTTGTTATCTTAACCATTACTTCACGTTTTTTGCAAAGTTTATTCAGCTCCAGTATTCGTATTATGATAGATTCTTGACAGAAAAATTTAGCAACTTCGTCTTGGACTATCAAATTGAGATGTTGTATATCGATAAGTTTTTTTTTTTTAATTAATTATTGATTCAATGTCACCTTCTGAGTTACCACTCACTTTCGAAAATTAAAATCTTTAAGTTTTTGTATTGATTCTTTACGTTCTTATGACTCAGTCTGTATAATCCTCTGTAAGGCGTCGTGCTCACTGCCCCGTGCCACAAGCTGTATCGAACGACGCCGACGCTTAGAATAGAGTCACGTTGTATGTTGAAACCGTGGATAACTAATATCCGTTACTTCTCTCTACTTATCAACTTCAGTCGTTTTAGTATAATCTCCGGCTAAACCAGACATATTAGGTTTTGCTGAGAGATCCTCGTTTAGGAGTAGTAGTTACTGATATTTATGCCATGTGTTGTTCCTATTTCCTGTTGTATAGCAGTAGATACCTAACCAATTGGACATTGACAAAAGGTCAACTAAATTTAGAATGCTTTATCTGTTTTTTCTATGTATATCTAGTTGTTGTCAACCCTAGTGATTTTAGTCTTATCTCCGGCTAAACCAGACATATGAGGTGTTGCTTATTGATGATCGTATTAACTTAACCTTTACTAATCACGTTTTTACAAGCTTTATTCAGCCTCACTTCTCGTGGTATGATAGATTCATGACAGAAAATTTTAACAACTTCGTCTTGGACTATCAAATCGATACCTATATTAGTATGTATCGATAAGTTTTTTTTATTTAATCATTGATACAATATCAACTTATAAGTTACTTTGGAAAGTTAAAATCGTAAAGTTTTTGTATTGATTCTTTATATTCTTATGAATCAGTCTGTATAATCTTCTGTAAGGCGTCGTCCATACTGCCCCGCGCCATATGACGGGGCGACAGACGCTTAGAAAAGAGTCACTTTCTAACTTGAAAGTTCGTTAAAAAACGGCATTCATTATCTAATGTATATGTAATAATAACTCATTACCATTAAATTAAATACACACAAGGTGTCTGCCACACCTACAGCCTCTGTTAAGTGGAGAGAGTATTGACTATAGAGATCCCCGTAGTTACTGACACATTACATGTGTTATTCGTAGTTGTTCATCAGCTAATAACACATTTGCACGCTATTTCCTGTTCTGCAGCAGTATCTAACCGATTGGACATTGACGAAAGGTCAACTAAATTTAGTACGCTTTATCTGTTTTTTATATCTAGTTGTTATCACTTCTAGTGGATTTAGTCTCATCTCCGACCAAACCAGACATATGAGGTCTTGCTACTTGGTGTTCTTATTATCTTAACCATTACTTCACATTTTTTACAAAGTTTATTCAGCTCCAGTATTCGTAGTATGATAGATTCTTGACAGAAAATTTTAACAACTTCGTCTTGGACTATCAAATCGATATATTAATATGTATCGATAAGTTTTTTTTATTTAATCAATGATACAATGTCAACTTCTAAGTTACTTTGGAAAGTTAAAATCGTAAAGTTTTTGTATTGATTCTTTATATTATTATGAATCAGTCTTTATAATCTTCTGTAAGGCGCCGTTCATACTGCCCCGCGACATACGACGGGGCGAACAAACCTAATAATATATAAAAAACACAAACCTAATTATATATATATATATATATATACATACACACACCCAATTAAGCACATCTTAATGACAATATTTAATTATTTGAATTGCCACTTAGCTCTCTTCCTCTCCTAATTTTTGCAGTGCAGTGCCCGACAGGGTCCATATTGATCTTTTAGTATTGAATATTGAACGATGCTTAGAAAAGATTCAATTTGTAACTTGAATGCGTGGCTAACTAATATCCGTAACTTCTCAGTTCCCTCTATTACATTACATCGCACCTCAATGTCGTAGGTTACAAAGCCGCTTATTTGTACATTGTTCTTTATATGTGTAGTTTAGATTTTACAATAAGTTTAATGAAATACTGGGTGATCAAAAATTGTTTTTAACCGGCTTCATAAAAAGGAGCAGGGTCTGTATATTTTTTTATTAATTATAAGTTGTCTATCTCAGTATTTTTACATGTCATTACTGAGCCATTTTAACCTGATTTAAGCATTGAATTAACCATTAAACTAGCGTTAACCTGATTTTTGCATTTAAGTGGTAATTATCAATGTTTTTGACTCTTGAGATACAAGTATATTTTTACTTAATTCAAAAGCCAGCAAAACATTCAAAAGTTTGATAATTAACTAGTACAATTTTTTTTTTTACATTTTTCTTTTCGATGGAAAGCTCGATGAGTATAGTTTTGTTTTCAGGTAGTTACAACGGGATACTTTGGTTCTGCACTTGATATATATTCGAATGGTATACATGTGATGGATGTTTCCATGGCTTTACTTTCAATAAACAGCTCTTCCCTCATAAGAAAGATAAAAGAAAAATATCTTATTTGGGACGCGCACAGGAAATACAAACAATGAAAAATAGATTAAAAAGAGAGATAGTTTTTCATGTATTTTTTCCTTTTTGTTTCATTCATTTTTTATGTCTTCATGAACGGGGAACGTTTGACATAATATTATAAACAGTCGTGCCGCATTCTATACCAAAAGTGCCTTATAACTGGTAAGTGAGTTATGTTAGGATCTTAAAGGAAAAGTAGCAATATTTATCGTACAGTTTTGAAAAACCGAAGTTAGGACATCTTGTCCTCCATTGGCATTGCATTCAATTCAGTTTATTACAGAGTTCACTGATATAACTCATAAAATAACCGTGTATTTTAAAAGTAATAAAGTAAAGTGCATAGTCACTGTCATACTGAAATCAAAGTGGAACAAAATCTGAATTTCTGATCGAAGAATCGAGAGCAGTCAATGTTTGGCAGCTGCTCATACGCAACAATGCCAGTACTTCACAATCGTCAGGTCGAAGGGTCATTGACGTGCATTTCAACTGCGGGCACACTCATAGTTCGACAGACATCTTTATATCTTCTACGATGACATTTCTTCGTTCGTCGACGATTTTCACAACCACGTTAAGTTTCCTATTACTTACGCAAGTTATCATTCCCTGTCAAACCTGTGAAATCGCAGTACGTGGTTCTATTCGTCATAGACAACGTTCATATAGTTAAACAAATTTTTTAAATGTCCTATTCGCCCTGTGAATGATATGAAATCAAAATTTAAATGTTCAATAATACTTTTAAGAGATGAAAACCGACTGTAATATAGGTTTTAGGTGTAATTTTAGTTTCCCCAACGCGGATTCTGACACTGAGTTTGTTTCGGTGTTTCTTCTCAAAAAGTCAGTCAGCTATGAAACACCGACCTCAACACGAGAATAGGGATCGCAGAATAGCTGCATAGCTAGAATACTATTATTCTGAATCTACGACTCAAATCGAAACTGGAATAACATGGAGTCATAGTTCAAAGAAATTCAAAGAGCATTTATAGATAAAAAAGAGTATAGAGAATTAAAAGCTTCATTTAAAACAGTTACTAATTATAATATTTGAAAATTTGGCAAATTTTATAAAACAAGGTAAATTATTTTAAAATGCTCTAGTCCCGACAAACCACATTCAAGGTATCAAAGATAAACCAATAATAAATATTTGATTACTTGAGTGTCAAAATAATCAATTCTCGTTGACTATGTAGCTATAATTGGCTGATTCTAACATGTTCCAACGTAAACATGGTCTTACAAATCTGTATTAGCTAATAAAAAAAAATTATAGTTGTATGTAAAGTTTTGCTTCGATTTCTGAACACTATATTTTATGTAGTTACATAAAAAAAAAGACGGGTGAGTTGCATTAAAGCCAAAAAAAAATATCTTTGGCACTCAAAATTAATAAGAAATTATAATCAGAGAAAACAAACTACCAAATTTCTTAGTACCCAATTGGGCGTTTTTTTTTAAACAAATGGTGCACCTTACCCACCCTAGGCAAGACAGGTCCTGGGGTTGGTAGACTTAAGTTTCAACTTAAGTCTACCAGTCCCTATCAAAAAATTACAGCGGGGACGGATGACCAGCGTATGGAAGGTAGCCTCTTCACGCTATTCCTTCACGACTCGCTGTCGGCAGTCTGCCTTTGCTGTGACATCAAGAGGATGCCTTTGGATGAGTGGGAACGGGCCCAGAACATCGTCGATACCTACCTGAAAGAAGCTGCGATTATATTATCAAGGACTCGAGGTACGCTCCTAATGTACACAATATTTCTATTATAAAAGTTCGCTAACAAGGTCCAAGGTCCAGGTCAAGGTCAAGGAGAGCAGTGGTAGCCAAGTGGTAACGGCCGCAACTTACGAGTATTAGGTCGTAGGTTCGAACCCAGACAGGCGCTTTACTTTGTGTAAATAATTTCATTACCACTGCTCTCAAAACGGTGAAGGAAACATCGTGAGGAAACCGGCATGTCCTAGACCCAAAAATTCGAAGACATATGACATCTGCCAACCCGCACTAGGCCCGCATGGTGGATTGCGGCCTACTCCCTCTTACCGAGAGGAGGCCTTTGTCCCAGCAGTGAGAACATTATAGGCTGATTATGAAGTAAACTATCAAGCTCACCAGTCCTTACTCAATTTCCTAATTGTGTCCTATTTAATTGAATTAGTAAATGGAAATCCGAATGTCCAATTTCAGACTGCATGTACGTGGCCTTCCTGAGTGATGATTTCATGCGGCTGCTGATCCTGCGCTTCATCTTCTGCGAGACAATCTTGCGCATGCACCGCATGTTCCGCGGCCGAGCACAGCGCACGCGCTGCTCGCCGTCCATCCCTGACGACCTTTACGAGCACCCTGTACTCACTCGTATTGTTATGGAGTTAGCAGCCAAATTGCAGGTAATTGAGCAAATAAATCGACGCTAAATCATGGCAAGTTGTAATTTCTTTAACGTAATGCGAAAATGCTTTGCTTTCGCTATGAGCGAATTTCATTTCATTTTTGTTTTTTATTCTTTAATACATTCATTTTCATTGCTCTCCAATATTAATATAACATCCTCATGCTTGTTACCGTCAATTGGGTACAAAAGCAGACTCTGGGCTGCTACTAAAAAAAATCCTAAACAAAATCAAAAACACTTGACTTGCCCTGATCGTATTCAGGACCCCGAGCTCAGCTACCGCACTTGCGATCAACCAGGCATTCTCTCTCATATTATTCTAGAAATAGCTCATTAAACTTTAACGTAATATTAATGTTGATGCTAACATTTTCAGGTCCGTGGACACTTCCATGACCCTGCGACTGCTCAGCGGGAATGATACACCAGACCCTCAACAGTATCGTTCGCTGATCAGTAAAGCGACGATGCCACTATGGACGGACGCGACGCTAAGTGGCAATTGAACGTGACGTTGTCTCCCTAGACATGGCGTGGACATAAGTGGAGATTAAGGAACAATCTGAACACTTCGTTTATAAAATAGTTTGGTTTAGTGACTTAGACAACTATTCCGTTTAGAGAAAATTAAGAAACAATATCCACACGTGGTGATGCTACTACTGACGTAGTCCCTACTAAGCGGACTTGTCGCACCAGATAAGTGGTTTAAGATGTAATTTAGATGTGTTGTTTATGTGAGGTTTAAGATGTATTTAGGTTAAAATTAAAATTAAGTACTTTTGTACATACTTGTATTTCAACATAAATGATATATTCATATTATTAGACCCACTTGCGCGTTCACATCAAAGTAAATCAAACGTTTATTTGCTAGATATACATTGTTTTGGTTAGACTGGAAGCCGATCCCAACATAGTTGGGCATAGGCAGGCAGATGATGATTAAATACATTGTTTTGGTAAAGATAAGATCTTATAACCTACGTGTCATTGTATTCTGCCTGCAAGCAAGCGCGCAAATTTTTATTAAGTTTACATACATTCTTATTATATTAATAATTATTATATACCATGGATAGGATGATTAGGATATACCATGCAATTGGCTAGTTGACTAATTTTATATTATTATTTAAATTGAAGCTTTTTTACCTCACCAATAGCTTGGTATAACCAGTTTTTTAATATCTTCGGAAATTAAAAAGATATAAGCGTTCAAAATTTTCAATTAGACAGAGAGGGAAATACTGAATTATGACATCATAGTTCAGTATCGCCATATAAATTACATGCAAAACTTCGTTTTGCGAGAAAGAGATAGATAAAAAGCTTTTATAAGTTAAAGGTTTTTTATTTTTCGACCGATTTCAAATTTGATTTCGAATTCTGTTATCGTATCACGCATGTGAATATATTATCTACTACAATATATAGTATTCAATATCATGCAACTACCCAATTGTTCATGGGTTATCCTAAATCATCATCATTTAGACGGCACGGTTGGCGCAGTGGTTAAGCGATTGACTGCTGCGCTGCGTGTCGCGGGTTCGATTCCCGCACGGAACAAATATTTGTATGACCTACATGTATTTGTTCCGAGTCTGGGTGTTTTTCTATCTATAATATGTATGTATTTACAAAAAAAAAATTGTATATAAGTAGTTTATCAGCCATCTTGTTACCATAACACAAGCATTAGGTTGCTTAGCTTGGGACAAATGGTGCTGTGTGAAATGTCCAGGGATTTATTTATTTATTTATTTATTCATCATTTCAGCCGATAGACGTCCACTGCTGGACATAGGCCTTTCCTAAATATCTCGTAATATTGATGAACTCGTATAAAAATAAATACTCAGAGTTTACAAATTCTTCATTTATTTATATAACCCGACTAGATGTGCAAGTGGGCCTTAGTGAGATAAGAATTACAATAAGAAAGGAGGAGCTCGTGTCTATGTAATAACAGTCGGACCGATCGATGGATCAGGTGAAGCTGCGCTTACCGAGGTCGGTGGATGGGTAACCATTTTTACATACCGAAACCCTCCGTTAGATTATTACAAAATAAAAGAATAACTAAGGATATTAGTTTTACATAAAATAATTATTTATTTAGTAAGTAAGAAAATTAATGTAATAAAATACAATGATAAAATTGATAAAATTATATTTAGATGCGATAAAGAACAAAATTGTATTAGGTATAATAGAGTATAATATAATAATGATTATTTATAATGTAAATAATGAATTAACTATCTTCTAAAACTTCTTATCTCCCAATGATAAAAATTTTGTACAGTAAGTTACTTGTTTAAAAAATTGACACAATACGCCAACTTGCCGTAATATGAGCCATTTCATACAACTGTCAAAGGAATGACAGCGGTGATTTGAAGATACGGTCAATTTAAATTGGCAGTCAATTTGCTCAATAATTAATTTCCTTCACTATTTTCACTACTTAAATTACACTTAAGAAGGTAGATAGGAATTACAAAAAAAAATATCCTTAGCGGCGTACGCATGCCACTGGAAAGCAGAAATGCGGCAATGAACGCGCTATGAGGTCACAAATTATCTAAAAAGATGAGCCTGGATTGTGATATCCAACTGATGAAGAACGTACAAAAAAGTACAAGTACTCCGGCTTTACAAGTCTACACTAGCAACCTGTGCTAGGTTGACTCGCACTCGGCAGTTCGACTGCAGGGAACCCGTCCCGCTGAACAGCATGTTTACGTCGACGCGATGTTCCTATGACGATGTCATATATAGAGACTAAGGCTGAAAATATATTAACAATAGCGTTATACGTTAATTGGGTTAAAAAATGTATATTTTCAAGCCTTTGTTCGTCCAAATGAGTAGGTAGAAATACCTTAAAAAGTTATAGAAAAATGGTCAAGTGTTTATTGAATAAACACAAACCGAATATAATATGATTGATTCTCGCTATGTAAACTGACAGTTCAGTACCTTTCGTCAGAGGGTACTTCCCGTATTTTTAACATCGGTCGAATTCTAATCTGAATTTCATTCAGCCAAAAAATGTTAACAACGATTTTCGCTGAGACGAGATTCCGACGTTTTTTAATACGGGAATTGGCCTTCAGGGTCAAATGTAAGAACGCTAATAGTTGACAGATGGTCCTGTGAGAGTGTTCGCTGAATTGAGAAACGCGTGATGAACGCATCAAATTACATACTGCATTTTTCTTGAGAGACAATGGCCTGTATCACTACTTTCAACATCGGCTAACGAACCTGTCAGGTAATTTCATGAAAATGATGTGACTTTACTGTGAGACAACGTTTCAGTGACATCATTCCCCGCTACATTACGGCTGCTATGTGTAGCTCCGTTCCACAGAACAGATAAAAACTCCGTTCTACTAAATCGTAGCCTAACCTCCATTCAATTTTTGGATTCGATCTTGCCTACCCTATTGTGAGACAGGCCTATAATGTTTAATCATATTATAATAGAATTTAATTATTTATATAATATAAACAAATTTTGACTTTTTTAATGATAAGTATCATTTCACTTTCCAAGATGCTTAAGTAGATAATGTTCAGTAGGCCCATCATTTCATCATAGAAATATATTTTTAAATAAATGTATACTAACATTACAGACATAGTAGATACGCTCAGTCAGTCAGATATTAATTATCAGACTTATTTACTGTAACTAATAAGACTAATCAATCAGGAGAAGGGAGATAGCCGCCGCCAGTCTGTTTTGCAAGTATACCTCCGCGATATATTTATCCCAGAGAAGAAATATAGAACGTTAAAACCCACACGTTCATAATAAACGGAAGATTCACGAGCATATGACGAACCGGTTTATTTATCTCAGGTACCATTCAAAATTAGACTTTTGAGTTGTAAAATTTAACAAACGCACTTATTATTGAGCTAATTATTCGGGTTGGCTGGTTGGACTAACCACCGACGGCCGCCATGGCCGGTGCGGAAACCAAACCCATAACATAGAACATTGGGTGGCTCTCTCTCTCTCTCTTTTTATTGTTTACTCTTTCCTGTTTCCCGTGCCTGAACCACAGTATAAGTCAGGTTGATCTTCTGCAGATGACAATTTTACCATCAAGATATTGTTAGATGCGCTTTTCTCCTTATCTCCCAAGATCCACCCTTTTATACCGTCTTTACTTTACACTCCAATCAAAGATTGTGAGCATTCCTTTCATATTTATTGGCCCGTTAAGTAGAGATTATTTTTCCCATCAATGCTGATTCTGCCAGAGGCAGAAAGTTGCTACACAGCAAAACAATGACTGCGTCAAAGAGCAGCAGAATTTTGGGCCCAAAATCTTTAAACTTTTTATCATAATTAGAATTCATTTATTAAAATTAATCTTCGACAATTTCGACAGTTCCCCAAAACACCCGCCCTTCACCACTTCCTAGTGCTGCTACTACTGCTGCTTTCGCTGGGAAGATGAAGTGGCGCAACAAACTCCCCAGCAGCACATCTGTCTGTCATCTGTCTTTTACCATCGATGCAAGAAGAGGAAGCAAAACAAAACGAATGTCTGTAATGTCAGAAAAATAGGTTAGGTTTTATTTATAAAAATATAGTTCTAGCTTGTAAGTTCAATCCTGTACAATTTAGATTTTTTTAATTATTTAACTGTATTAAGTTAGTATACAATTGCTGTTAACTTTATTTGTTTTCCCACAACGTCTTGACGTATAATCCTAATTACAACTATGTTCTGTAAACAAGTGGGGCAGATTGACCTAAATCAAATCAAAGTAATAAAACAAGATGCCGGTCATTTGCCTCTTGCTTACTTTTTGGTCTGTCATTCTACCATAGCTTAATTAATCCCATTCGCTGTAATTCTTACCTTATTGCACCATCATCGGTGATCCACTCTTTTAAATCAAATGAAGTTGATAAGTTTATCAGGCCGCGTGGTCCGGCCACAATGCGATCACCCCCGTATCTTCCCTTGGGAGTCACATCGACGTAGGGACTGTAAAATAATCGATAGGGCAAGCAACTGTTACTGCTCGTCGCCTACTAAGTAAACCGCAATGCTATAGACCCGACTGTCGCAAGACGGTTGGCATGGCTAATACAAAACATTGTGGTGAACTCTGGTAACAGAGTTCGCAGGAATATTAGCAGTTTCAAGACTAGATAAGTATGGAACAGCTATATTCCTTAAAAATGCGTTCCGTTTTCCAATCAGGCTAATCAAACCCAGGGACGGCTTTAAATGCCTGGTCCAAAGGGTAGGCCTGTGTTCTGAATAGCGAATCGATGGTTCGCGCAGACAGGATACTACAACCCAGGAATGGAGCACCAGTATAATTGAGTACAAATTTTCGACGTCTGCAGTTTACACTGTCTGATGTTCTCTCCTCTTTATCTCTCTCTCTCTCTCTCCCTGACCAGTGTAAAGTTAGCCATTGAACCTCTTTGCACTACGCTTATGCACGCGACTTTCCCTGTCGTCCCTTCCCTCTCTGAAAACACGCCGAAAATTATGCACATTTCGTGAGTTTTCTTTACTAAATTGGTATGTCGGCTAAAATGGTCGGTACCTCTTCGATGGTTTTAATTAATAACGTTTCTCCAAAAAAAGGCTTCTCAATTGGTTTTGTACCAATGATTTCTTTGAAGAAGCATCACGTAAAATACCTAAGAAAAGTATACTTTTATTGAACGTCCTAACATCAAGGCTACGAACATCTTTTGAATCGTTGAAAACGACAAAGAAACGTTTAATTTATTATTTTTAGAGAACATATTTCCAGTTTAGGCTTTAATACTTCCTTATTTTGTCGGTTTTATAACAAGATTAGGATAATCATTAATAATTCATCTTATTTAATATCTGACTATCAGTTTCATGCATCCTACCCCGCCACATGCATTAGGTAATATCATTCTTCGTAGACATTCCAAAAATCTACTCTTTTAGATATAGTTAGACATAGGAAAGGATAGATATTCTTTTAAAATAAAGAAATTATGTACCTGATTCAAAAATTGTTCTTGATATGAAAATTTATTGTTATTTTCATTGAGTGTTATTATATCTATGTACAACACATTCCAGTGCAAATCTTCAGATACACATTAAAATATTGAGTTATTACTACAAAAGAAAATATAATTACAATAAAATTCAGTGTACGTGGAAATTATGTCCAAGTACCTACTGCTTTTCGAAACCAAAATATTTTTTTTTTTAGAATATTTTATATTAATAATATTTTTGTCTGAACAAAATTTTTTTTAAGACTAAAATTCACACTAAAATTAGGTACACTAAAATTTAAATATAATTTTGACTACCGATCACACTGTTTAAGTACTTACATACTGCAACTGCTTTTGTTAATAAAAGGTTTATATAAAGAGCTCATAATTACATATATTTTATATATAGATCAAATTTAAAAATTGTAAAGTTAATTATTTACTCTAATGATAATAAAGAAATAATAAAATGTCGCTCGTTTTATTTTGTTGAGCCCTTTCCTTTCCCTTGACTTCCCCTCGCCCCTTTTCCTTCCCATTCCTTCCCATTCCTTCCCTTTTCATTTCCATTTTCCTGCTCCTTTCTCTCCTCTTGCCTTCCGCTGCTCTCTCTCTGTCCCCCCACCACCATACTATTACCGTACCATTTTTCTTCCACATTTTTCTTTTCGCTTTCTTTCCTTACCCTACCTTTTCCACGTCCTAGATACTGTGCTGCGCCACAGCTATCATCATCAACAGCCAACAGCAGTCCACTGCTGGACATAGGCCTTTCCAATTGCACGCCATCCAGCTTGATTCTCGGCAACTCTCATCCAGCTGCTACAAGCGACCCTTCCAAGATCTTCGCTCCACCTAGCCTGAGCACTGAACACGTCTACCCCAACGGTCATCGGGTCTACGGCCAATATGGCCGGCCCATTGCCACCTCAGCGTGCAACGTGTAGGAGAGGAAGGCATAATAAAGTAGGTATTGTACTTTATTCACCACTGCAATGTCAGATGAATAAGAATATACTTAGGATGCATGACAGTGGCAAGACATGTTGTGGTTGATGAGTGAACAATAGGTGGCGAAACCTTCGTCTTATCCTTTCTTTTGTGAGCATGGTGGGCTAACATTTTCAGCACGGGTTGAGACAGAATGCAATGGATATCTGTTTTAGCACATTCACTACTGCTGTAGAGATACTCAAACCCTTCAATTTATTGGTAGCTTTAAATTTGGCCTGAAAACGCTTAATAGTTCCGAGCGTGGTATCCCGATAAACAAACAAAATGAAAGTTTGAATTATATTTTTTTTATTATGTTGTTTCTTTATTAAAGGTAAGTTTACAAAAAATCTTGCTTATAAAATACGCCCACAAAATCGTTTTTACGGTTTGTCTGTGGGAACGGAACAAAGAGTACAAAAAAAAACAGATTTACAAGACGTGCGGACACTTAATTTCCACTTAATAGCCTTACAAAGTAGGTAATAAATAAACAAACATGGTTTACAAACTCTTGAGAAAGAACAGCTTAAGTAATTTGGCTAATTTCCCTTTTATTTTCTGAGTTCTTATATCAGCAGGCAAATGGTTGAGAAGGTAAGGTACACTTTTATCAAGCGTTCGGTCGCCAAAATAATTCCTTATTCTCGGTACATAAAATTTACCTGCTGATACTGTCCTAGTTGCACGGTTATGGGTAACTAGCGAGTGACGCTCCCGGCTGCCATGACTGATAACCAGAAGTAGGTATTTATGTTTTAAGCTGATTGGAAGAATTTTACAAATTTTAAATAACTTATTATAATCATCTTTAACATTTGTTCCTGAACTAATAGTTTTAAAAATCGAATTTGTTGTGCTTATAACTTTTCTAAATTACTTCTGAATGTAAGCCCATAGCAGTCGAGGGCGTAACTTAATATGGGGTAAACTAATCGTAAATAAAGGCACTTAAGAGTATTATTTGGTACTTTAAAGCTCAGATGGTAAAATTTACCAAGTAATATTCTAAGTTTAATACATAATCACGAAACGAGTTGTTAAGTGGTTCCCCCACTCCGCACTCCTCCATTGCATTTAATAAAGTGTTTGGTTCTAAAGTATCAAACACCCTTTTACAATCAAAAAACACTGCTACTACAAATTGCTTTTTATTTAAATTATTATTAATTTCGACACAAAACTTAGATAACAAGGTCGTACTTTTACTCTTTTGAAATCCATGTTGACATTCACTACAATACATTTTTCTAAAATTTTGTCTACACTTGATAATATTGCAATTGGCCTGTAATTGGACATTATTTTACGATCACCTTGTAGCGGTATCTACAACGCCGCATGCGAACAACGCGGCATACTGACGTCACGCAAATCCTGCATCTCGCAAGCAGAGTTTACCGCGCAATTAGCATAGATACAGAGGATCCTCCCTTTTTCTATGGAGGATGAGTAAACTTTACACCCTGTTCCTCATACCGCTAAATGATGACGAGGACTTATCACAAATATCTTTCACACTGCTTTGCATCTTAATGTTATTTAATATTACGCTATCTAAAGATTGTTTATTCTTCCCCATCAGTAAATCTATTCTATCCCATAACCTTTTTATATTATTGTTACAATTTAATATACGTTGCCTATCGTATTCATTTTTACATTTAGTTAATACTTTATGGCAAACTCTTTGGCTCGTTACTCCTTATTGCAAAAAGTCTGTCCCTTTCTAAAATTAGTTTCTTATGACCTTTCGTTATAGAGTTTTTATTATTTCGGACTCCTCTATTAATGATTTTATTTCTATAGCAAGACTCATAAACATCAGCAAATATTTGTCTGAAAGATTCATATAATTTAAAAGGACATTCAATCATCAAGAGATTATCAAAATCTATGGATGGTAATTTCTCCCGCACCGCACGATTATCAAGGACACGCCGCCCGTCTCGTAGGCTCAGTAAGCGCGGCCGACCGAGTGCGACGCTTGCGCAGTCGCACTCGTAGGTATAGCGGTATTCTGGCTAACAATTGGAGCGCGGTCCCATTCTACTGCTACCGATATTGGGTAATGATCCGATATTTTGATTCGTATTATAGCTGATAGTATATGTGCAAGAGGCGCTCGAATAAAAATGTGATCAAAACATGATTCCACTAAGCTACCCATGACAACTTCGCTACGTGTGACTCGACATTAAAATTTTGTAAACTCATATTCAGCCAATAAATATTCATACAAAGTTATATATATGTCTTCTGTTGGTGTCTCTGCCGTCGCCGCGTCGACGTCGTGTCAGTGTCGTGGATTGGATCAGACACAAGGCGAAGGGATATAATAACGTGTAATATCGTTTTTACAGTATGTGGATAGCTTGTCACGATTTAATAATATAGCGTTACCATTTGTATGCGTTCGTTGGTGTGGAAATCCGTAGCGCTTCGCTAGTGTCGCGCCGTGTCCTTGCTCCTCCGCGCACTGCCTTTGTCATCAGTTGGTATCACTTATCGGTAATAGATGGCGCTGTTGTCGTCAACAATTTTTAAGTGGCTTTTTCATAACATTTTATAGAATAATAACATGCCTGTAATCCCCGATGGGTTAGGCATGGGTGTACCTAGGTATGCGGGTTGGTGGATACTCAATACTCGATTCTTTATTGCATTCCATATGTGTTATTATATAGATGGTATTACAATGTAAAATGTCACACATCTTCCAGGTTTTGGTTCTAGGACATGTCGGTTTCCTCACGATATTTTGCTTCACCGTTTAGAGAGCAGTGGTGATGAAATTAAATACACAAATTAAAAGTGCCTGCCTGGCTTCGAACTCAGGGCCTAGAACTAGTAAATCGCGGCAGATACCATAGGGCCAACACTGCTCTCTGGTCGCAAATAGGTATAATAGATTATTGCGCATGTTTATCTGTACATCTCTTAGATTTTTTGAACAACGTTCATATTACCTTGACATGTAAGGTACCTACTTCCGAGTACGCTGCATGCTGGTGGTCAGGATACCCATTGAAGCCTTGGGTGCTGGCTGGCTGTGTGACCCGCTGCTCGAAAGCTTAAGGAAATGTTGATGATGAGTCACGGTGAACTACTTGCTAGAAAGCTGTGCCAATGTCCACGTTCTCGTTTACCTGTATAGAGGTATTAGGGTATTAGGAACAGGGTGTAAAGTTCACTCATCCTCCATAGAAAAGGGAGGATCCTCATAACAGACAGGTGTTAGCGTGACGTCCGTGTGATACGTAGTTTGCACAAGCGGCGCTACAATACAAATCCAACTAGCCCAAGCACAACGGGTCAGTTTTGTTTACCTAGTTGACGAGGTCCTAGCCAGCTTCCGACTAGCTACTGCATCATTCGACTAGCTCTTACATTTTCACCAATATTGCTTAGGTAGGTATTCCAAGTTTCAGTTCAATCGGAAGTGCTTGAAAATGGATTAAGGTAACTAGAAACACATAGGTACCTACCACAGGTACCTACAGTATTATTATCTCATGAAGCAACGTGTGCTTTACTTGTGGTAATCAAGGGTTGCGAATGTGTGCGTGCTTAACACACCACTACCAACTTTGCCCGAGTCTCGGACGGTGCCGAGAGCTCCTGTGCTTACACTGTACTTGTTCACATTCACAGCGTGTTTGTAGACTTGGTTAATGCAAATAAAGCTCGCGTCGCTTTGTGATTTAAAAATACGGTACAAACGAAGCAAAACAAAGAACTTATATTTTCTGATTGCTCTGAAACTTACACAACCACATACATTGGAACTACGTTGGAAGCTTCTAAGTGGAAATGGGCGATTATCATGACTGGCGCTCTTTGGCACCCTACTTCGAACTTGGAAGTGTATTTTTTTCTGAGCTCCTTTCTTCTTGATGCGATAATTATGACACTTCTCCTCGTTTGGATTTAGCCTTTTAATTTTAGAGTTTCTTGTTTTTGATCTTGGCATTTTGGTAAATAATTAGCCTTGCGATTTTTTTTTATTAATAACGGAATGCAGTTTTTACTTTAGGCTAATTTCAGTTTATTTCGTTTAAATTACAAACTTACGGCCAAGAAAATGCAAAATAAAATGCTCTTGAAAATGTATCGATATCAACTGTTAATCTGATAGTAATTGAGGTAGGCGTACAGCCGTCCTGGCTACAAAGCCCTTAGCTGGGCGCCGCCAAATACTCCCTTTGTCGATTCTTTACCTATAGACAGGAATAATCAAACAAAATTATTATTAATTACCTAATGAAATATGATTGATTTCCTTAACCTAGTTTTTTTAAAATATCTGTGTGTATTTCACGATATACCTACATTATAGGATGTAGGTACTTGATATCAACCCCTACTGAACCTGCCTGCAAACTCACACTGGGTCCTCGTGGTGGATTACGGCCCACTGGACACAGAGAAGGTCTGTGTCCCAGCAGTGGGGACATTATAGACTCGTTACTCTTATGCTTATTTATCTACATGATTCGATAAACTTTACCATGGAAATGGTATGAGAAACATCTAAATGAAAATTATGCATACAGTAAATTTATTTAACGCTCAAAAATAATAAACAGAGTCGATCACGAAGATCATCAATCATGTGTGAAGAATATACGGCTCATTACAGACATAAACAAGTATATACAGTCATCATCTGGCATAGTATAATAGATAGGACAACAAACCCCAAAAAATGTTTTCCCACCTGTTAAATACACACATACGCTTACATAATGCGTGAGTAAGTACGCATAGCAATGAGGTATATACATAAATAAATAAATGTGTAAACGTACCAGTCACGCGCAAGCAGTGCCCGCGGCCCAACCGCACCAGACATTTGGACTTCGTTCAAGGTGCCATCGGTAAGACAACTCATTACCAGCCCGAATACCTACCTATACTAATAGCCCTTTCATTCATTAACACACATTTAACCTCAGCTTCTCTGATTACAAACCATACACATAGCCTCCGAAATCGTGAACGGTGGTCCTATAGTTTTAACTAATGACGCGAAATACTCACCAAAAATAAATTCATGCTCAGTCTTATATTTAGCGCGCCTGCGCGGACTACGACGTGTCGGCCAGTTGAACCGGGATTCAGTGCAGATCGCCAATCGGTTTCGATTGGAAAAAAATAAATAAAACAAAAAAAAAACGCGTCTAGTGCATCCCATGTCAACAAACAAACACCAGGGATGGTGAGGACTCCCGAGAGAAGTGCCCTGAACGCTTCAAGGTAACATCGGTGCATTAGTCCAAAATAATCTGTTGGCCAATGATCATAGTACACAACTTATTCACACCTATTTCTACACGAGCCCACGCAAACATACCGTGTTTTCAGTCAGAGATTCTCACATTGAAACGAAATGTTGTGTTCTTAGTTTATACGGTGAAAAAGTGAAAATTTTGCGGGGTTCGTGCATTAATATTTCAAAATTATCATTAAACCCCGCTCAAAATAGTGTGCCCGGCCTATCTGTTAGTAAAAAATATTTTTCAAGGTAATTAAATTCGATAATCAAACATATGGAATCTGAATTGTCACCAGATAAAGAAAAAGATTTACCAGCAGTGCCTATAAAAACATATCAATGGGAAGATTTGAGAAGAGCTCGTGAAGCGGGAAGGTACCCATGGACGCACCTACTAAAGGAGCCACTTCGAGGTGAAATAACTGCAGAAGATATCATCAGAGAAACGACGCCGAGAAGAAGTATGTCACGAGAATTTTCACGGTCTCGGACACGTTCGCCGGTGGACGGCGACTTTCAAAGGATACTGAACCTCGACTCTTCACCTGGCAGCAGTCGCAAACATGGCGAAGAAGGTGAAGATGAGGGAGTACATGTACCGAATTTTTCTAAGGAAATATCGCTAGATTCCGAAGAAGATGTCATAAATCAGGCTGTGAAAGCTTATATAGTTAAACGTCCGGAAAGTCAAGCTAGTACTCACTTAGCTACGCCTGTTGAAGTACCCAAGAATGTGTCCCCTAAAGGCATACTTAAACGCCGAGTACCAAAACAAGAATATAGTATAGGAGTAACATCGGAAACGAGGGAAAAAACAAAATGTTGTCACCCTTTGGTAAATAAAATAAAACATTTAGCAGACAAAACTTTACATAAACTTGAACGCAATGAAAATGAAAAATCTCCCATATCGAAACGCAAAAAAAATGATGAAGCTCAAGAAATAAGACAACTGAGGTCGTCTCCTGGCGCCGTTAGAAGACAAAAATTCGGTGCTATTAAATTAGGAAGCTCTGATGAAATGAGTAAAACTATGATTGTAGACACGCCACCACCGAGGAAAAAGAAAGAGCATATTTACGAAGACATAGAGGAAGGCAAAGATGTGCATTTCTCACCAGATGTGGGGAATCAGGGCGTTAATAGAATGGACGATGAAAGTAAGAGTAACAGCAACAAGGAAAATGAAAGCCTGTTGGAGAAGAAGTCGATCGCTTCCCAAGATCCTAGCTTGGTTATGGAAAATGCTAGTCTAAAATCCGAAGAGCACGTCATGGAAAAATTGCATAAAATGGATGATGTAAATAAAGAAGCTGTAATTTTGGACGAAGAAATGGATCCAGATGAGCCCAACGTAGACGAGATTTTTCAAAACCAATTAGATGAAAGAGGACCAAGCAACGAATCTCCCAATATTACCATTACAGAATTGACAGGAGAAGATGCAGAGGTGATAGGAGACCAGCCTGCTGCAACGCCTATAGAATCATCACCCAGCCCCAGCCCTCACGACGCCCACGATCGACAAAACATAGAATACCCGAGAAAATGGTCTAAACCCAGCAGGTAAATATTTTATTATTTAACATTACAAATAACTCCATTGTAAGCAGTAGTACATCATACGTAACTGTGACATAACAACCGTGTTTAACACATGCAAAGCGAACGCGCTAGCTTCTGACTGTTTGATAAATATAGCTCGGTCCAACCGATCTTCCTGTACATTGGGGAAGCTCTTTAAAATTGTCATCAGTGATCAGTGCTCGCGGCTGCTTTCACGTCTGTGATTAGTTCTTTTACTGCCCAGCTTTGACAAACACGCTTAATGACTCATTGCCCGCGTGCAAATGACAGTTCGTGTAGTTTACGGGAAACGAGTAACTAAAATAAATATGCCCTGGATTCGGTAGTCGGTAGTAATGACGACACTTCGGCGATGGACATCCGAAGGTGGTGCTCCTATAGAGCGTCCTGTGAGGCCAACCCGAGAAGGCAGCGCTCAGATATTTACTCCAGACGTCCGTTGTGGTTGTCAATTCTTCCAATGTGACTCTCTCCTCCCGGAGAGAGTGAATCCAGTGGGTACTAGACCGACGTCGCGAGCTAGTAATTTAATTTCGTACGAGAGGTAAGTCGAACTACCTACATTCATTTTCGACGGTTTTGATGACATTTTACCTATAACTAAAATTACGAACTGCAAAATAATATGAACAACGTCTTTCGCCCGGCGGCTGCGGCTAAAACGAGCGCCGCCTGTTGGCCTAATTGTGACTTGAGCAACGTGTGTATGAAGTTTAAATATAACTCAAATCTTCTGCGACGAATCACAATTTTTGCGATTTGCACTTCTTTTTTATGTTATGCTCTTTACTCCATATTTATGCTCTGCGACTAATTTATTCAAAAAGTGTTTTTATTAGTTTTGCGAATGTATGTCATAAATATGCTGTGCTGTAGTTATTGTGCTACTTAAATTATAAAAGGTTGTTATTTTTTTACAGTGATCACGAATATGAAATCATCGAAAAGCCACCACCAAATATTATTTACACTGCTCCGAGTGTAGATGAGAAACCAATTCAAACGGTTAAAACGGATGATGAATTGTCAAGTACCACTTCTCTGGAGAGAAAATATTTACAGCATGCATCAGATGATGAAGAACAATTAGATGAAAATTTACATTTAAATGATGACAAGAACGAAGAAATGATAAGCGCTGAAGCACTTCAAAGAGACATCGAAGATAGGTATTTCGTAAACACTCCTTCCTCAACATCGCGCACAGAATGCGAAGTCAGCACTAGTCAAGTTGACTCGTCTGCACTAGAACAGTTACCTTTAAAACGTGACAGTAGATCAAAGAATGCTGAAAGCACTGACAGTAAAATTCAACAGCGCATCAGGGAAGGTACGGGTAAATTAAAATCGCAAGCAGGCAAATTGAAGTCAAAATTACAAAGTATAAAATCAAAGCAGTTTAATATGCCTGAAAAACCTAAGTTCAGTATGCCTGAACGGCCTAAATTCAAAATGCCACAAAGGCCTAAGATATCTCTTCCAGATCGACCTAAATTCTCATTACCCGATAGAAGGAAGTTTAGTTTACCTGATCGGCCTAAGTTTAATATAGCTGAAAAACTAAATCGATCAAAGTTCACATTGCCAGACAGGCCTAAGTTTTCCGTTCCCGACCTTCCTAAATTCAGAATGCCTGACAGACCAAAAATAAACTTCCCTAGTCTTGGTAGGAAAAAAGAATACAATGTAGATAATAACTCTACAGAAACAAAAGCGGAGCCTACAGACGTCGCTACTGTGGAGTTCGAAACTAGAACTTACCCCAGGCTATTTAATAGGAAGAAAAAGTCAGAAATTCCCAAAACGTCATCATCACCGACATTAAACAGGGAAGACACACCACCACCCACGTTTACCTTCACCAGGGTGAAAAAACATAAAGATGAACCAACTTACATCCCTGATAGTCCTGAAGAGCCACGAGAATACGGAAATATGGAAGAGCCACGAGAATACGGAAATAACGATGATTCTAACTTTGAGATGGAAAATAGCAGGCGAATTGAGACCACCTATGATTTTGACAAAGTGGACAACGAATATATGGACGATGAACCGGAACCTTCTCATCTGGAAGACGAACGTAACGCTTCATCCATACCCGATATTTCACCATCTAAACAAGAATACACGCATGTCATAACCGAAATTAACAACGACGAATTTTTTGTTCGACCGAGAGGTATTTCTCGCGAAGATATTCAAGCAAGGGAATATTTGAGCGACGAAACACGAAAAGCGTTCCAAACCCCGAAGAATATTCTCTCACTGATAGGGAGCAATTCGGTAATGAACGACGACAGTATGTACGTCAATGATCAAGATGCTGATCCTGAGCTGATGATCGATGACAACGAACCGATGAGGTATTCTACTGAAGATTTAAATGATAAAGATGATGGTTATTACACATTTCCACCAGTAAGGCCATCAAGAGCTAAGCGGAAGAAGAAAGCGGAGGAAGCGACTCCATACATGGACGATAGTGTGAACGCCAGTATGCAATTTAGTGAGGTAGACTTAGGTTTGGCAGAAGATCATCAAGATGAACATATAAGTTGTGATGTCGAAGATAACACTGAGATGCACGTCAACAACCACCTTGATTTCACTCCTACTACTGATTTGCATTCTATACATGAATATGCCAACGACGACGTTATCCAATACCCGGAGAATGTTCCCATCCAGTCACAAACTCTACCGATGCCACCAAAACGGAAGAAGAGGTTTAGCAAAAAGGATTTCAAGCATTCATCCCTGAGCGACGTCAACAATGTCGCGGCTTCGGAGCTGTGGGAGCAGCCGCAGGAACATGAGAACACAGACGATGTGAGTATTACCTTTCATTATACATTTTACAGCATTGCATACTACCTGAGATGTACAGTCCATTGCATGCCCATGGTAACAATTGCCTTCGTATCAGTGTTGATAGTTCAAGTGTTAGAACATAGGCAGTTATTACAAAACTCGGAAAACACTTGGCTATTGCAGTGTACTGCATAGGAGAACACTGTAGCCCATCGTCTTTATATTATCACTTATCTCTTACACAGCAGCCATGTTGCATAATATCTTAGCACAATCGCTTTCATTTTATCTTGTTAATGATATAAACTATACCTATATTATGGTTTTTTAGTCATCGAACATGCGAATTATTCAAAACTAAATGGTAAGTACTATTGTTTTGTAATATAACCAATAGGAAAGCTATTGACGTAACTAACAGAACAAATAACATAGTGTTTAGTCTGTTCCAAAAATATCAGATGAAAGTGTAAATAAACCCGTCCCCAACTAGACCCTGCCTAGTTTAAATTCTTACGTAATCCTTCACTGAAGGGAATCAGTAACACATTCATATTAAGAAGGTTTCAACTGTATATCTCATCACTTTTTCTAACAATTATTGTTAACAAAACATTTAAATAATAATAATCAGCCTATAATATTCCCACTGCTGGGACACAGGCCTCTCTGTGACAGGGAGTGGGCCATAATCCACCACGCGGACCCAGTGCTGGTTGGTGGATGTCACAAAACATTATTAAATTGTAATTGAAAAATCATTGACGGAAATTGAGGTTATACATTTAAACTCAAGTATAAAATGAAAAACATCAAGAGATTTTTAATTAGAATTTCGGGTTAAGTATTCAAATAATTAAAACAAGGCACTCAATTTTCAAGTGGCACTATAAATTGGCATCCACAGGTAGATAAACAAAATCAACGCATATATTTCAAATAAACCAATTACAGGCACTTTTGAATTGTCAAGTTTTTCCTGATCCATTTGTTTACATTTTCAAAAGATACTTTTGAAGCAGACCATAGGTATGTCACTCACATTGTCGTCTATTATGATTAAATTCCACTTAGAAGGGGGCTAGGCTATTACCATTAACTAGGCAAAAATCTAGATTCCGAACTGTTACTGAAAAGTCCTAATGGATAAACCGAATAACACTAAACCCGATCCAGGAGTCAATCCTTACAATACACTATCAATATCCACAACGAATAGAATAGAAAATATTTATTGTCCAGGTAATACAGTATCACTAGTTAACAGCAAGTTAAAACGACATACTAAAATTACTAGAATTGCCCCTCTGATAGGTAGGTACTGTAAGGGGTTAGACGAACCCTTCAAGGTACAGGGGAATCAAACAACGGTTTATCTCTTAATCTTGAATAATTATTCCTATAATATAATATTACGTATTTCCGTTCCTTGGCTTGTCAGCCTAATCTCATATTTGACACCTTATTCTAAACTCACTTGAACGTTCGAATGGAATCCGCGCTAAATTATAGCCGGCCTGCACTACTTATGGTTACCTTCAGCAGACAACCTTTACAGTACCTACTGGGGATTGACACTATTGACAGCTCACTTCAAGCTTCTTCACCTTAGTTTTCATAGTGAGATTTTCACAGAATAGGCCCCCTATATCAGCATTCAGAGCTATTAATAAAACCTTCGTACTGTTATTATTTATCGTAACCGATGTTCAAAGCAATAAAGTTTTAACATCTTGCAGACCTGCCATGAACAATTTGACGTTACGTAACGCTGACATAAGTGAAATTATAATCCAAAAAAAAATTATTATACATTTGATACGTTTATTTGCGGTGAGAATGACGCAGAGAAAGGACGCAAATACAAAAAGGAACAAGTTGGGGGCAAAATATGCGTCACATCCACGCAAAACGGCCATCGGCACCTTATGCTAGACTGAGTCCCAGCGCTGGTTTTCAGCGACAACCGGCGTTGACGTGATGAAGTCAACCGATGAAAAAAATTGCAATAATATGCGCTTTGTACAGTAGGTCGCACGTAGAGGTAACACTTTGACCTTCAGCTAGCCTAGCGTAGCACGGAGTTTCAATAGAATAAGAGGCCAGCTTATATAAGCAACTACTAAATCTAAAAGTATTTTTGTCCTAAATCAAACTGTTTTTTCTATAACGTTTCAACCTATTCTAACTCAAAGTCAAAGATTTTTTTTTTGTTAAACATATGTATTAAAATAAGCATTGTATATTAAGTATAGAGATTTGCCATTAACGGCGTACAAAATATCAAGTAGAAATAGGCATACCAAACTGAAAATATTTAATTTTGTTAAAAATTAAATGACAAGCTACTAAAGCTAAACTACATATATCTAATGTCCTAAAACAAAGTTAACAGTATTGCAAACACAATTTGTTTATAACATTCAAATTATTAGAAACATCTATATGTAATAAAGCTAAGCTTTTAAATTTAAATATCTCTGTTACTCAAGGAAACCCAGATATATTTATGTATTTATGTTACCTACTTACTTTAGTTAATAAACAAGTTTAGCAAGCTGTGTGTGTTTTGTTTTAGTTTGCTTTCCTAAAGATTTAAAACGGTAACTTATCAGTACCTACAGTTTTATTTTATTTATATAGGATGATACTACCTGTACCTACAACTATTATTATTGTATAGACCATATTTGTTCGCCTTGGAAAACATCGCATAGTGATAAGTACAAACTCTATTTTATTCTATAACATCACCAGCTTCTGCCCGTAACTTCGTCCGCGTGAAAATTCTTGTCCCGCCGACCCACCCCGTCGCATCGCATCGCCCTTCCGCGCTATTACTTCGTTTTCGCCTAGCGTTCTTTTTGACTCAAATGTAAAAATAATTTTTCAAATCCGACTGGTAGTTCTAGAAATTAGCGTATTCAAACAAACAAATTTAGCTTTATTTTTAGTATATAGATATAGATGTATGGATTAGTATAGATGTATCAATTATTATTGAATTCGAATTTGAATATTATTAGCCATACAATACTGTAATACACATACTACCTGTATATATTTGGTAGACTAAATTTAGATTTAAAAAAATAAGAAAATGCGGAATAGTTACGTAACACACTAACAGTAGCAATGGATTTGATTTTGACAGTTCAACAACATTCATTACGTTATTTACGTTGTTGAGAAAACAAATTTTTCGAACTTATGAAGCAGTGGATTAGCAATATCCTTCAAAATTGCTTAGATTCTGATTGATAGTTGTTACGCAATCAGGCTGCTGGTTATGTTCCCACTGACGTACGACCTACCATATCAATTTAGCAAAAATTAAAAAAAAATATATTATGTTTCTAAGCATCGAATAATAATATTTCTGAATCAAAATTCACTAACGTCAAAATGGGTCGTGCCAGACCAACCAAATATTGAGGCCGCGAAAATCTTTAATCGCCAATCACCTACGATTTCAGTGGCATTTACGTCATCCTCGCGAATGATATGCTGGCGCAGAAACAAATATAAAGTTCGGTATCAAACGAAATGATATTCTCTGCAATTTATTCTGGCGCTCTTCCAATAATTCTCTACGGGATGGACTTGGGTTTTATTTTTGGACATTGGTTTGTTGACCTAGATAGCGAAAATATAAACAAATGGCGGCTGCTAATTTCAGTTCAGACACTGAAGTTCTTTGTTATTCTGGTTTATTGGGTAGATATGTAATGTGTCTGTATTGTACTATTGTGCGCCATATTTCGCCGATGACGTAATCATTCTTAGGGCTGATTTTTCAATCGACCGATAAATTTATATTATCTTACTTATATATTCCTGGAATAAAATTGACATCTGACAATTTTTGTATGGAAAAACTGTCAAAAATTTTGAATTTTTCCCCCGATAAAGTTATCTGGCGTTGGAAAAATCAGCCCTTAGATAATAATAGAAAAAAGGGAGTGAGCATAATATTGTCATTATCAAAGCACATCGTGATAATATTATAGTTTAATCACATTATTATATCATATATCTATAATAACATATAGGTACTCTCTAGTTTGGCACATTCGCCAAGTAACTGGCTTCTCTGCTTCTGCTCGCGAATTGAATTCTCGCAACGTTTAAATATTTAGAGTACCTACACAGAATTAACAATACGCAGTTGCATTTAGGCTTACGTGCGGTTGGTTTTAGTGCTTCAGCTTCAGGCGTAAACCTAAATTCAACTACTGAGATAGAAAACAAATCCCAATGGGACGCTTCTTATTGAATTAAGCTTAAGAAGACAGTCTTCTTTTACTAGGTACGGTGGACTGCATGCGTCAAAGGTAACAAAACCAGCGTAAGCTGACCTGAGACCTCCTATTTTAGTTACAACTCCACACTACGTTAGGTTAGCTCAAGGTCGAACTGTTGTGTAATATTATATTTTACACGTTTAAATATAATTCGTCGTGAGATAGGCTAAATAATTTTCTCTGGGTCTTCTACTGCACCCTGAAAGTGTGAAAGCCCACTAGGGGGCATTATCGCCCACATTGAGAAGCTAGAACAATGTAGGTACGTTCATTACGTTGTGAATTTGAACTGAATTTATGAACTTGAGCTGTTTGTACAGACGCCAGCAGGTCAAGCTACCCGAAACTGTCAAATTTTCCCAATCAACCTTGAACCTTATTGCTTTAGCGATAAAGTTGAAAATCTATTAAAGAAATTTGACAGACTGTAGTAGCTTGATGTGCTGGCGTCTGTACCAATCTTAATAGAACATGATTAAGCTCTGCAGTATTGATCACATCAGATATTATTTTCGTTTCAGTTAAAAAAAATACAAGATCAAGACGCCACTGTCGTCACTAGAGCCATATTGAATATTTAAACCAAAACTGAAATTCGATCGTTCTCTACTACTCTATACTGGTACCTTTTTCATGAATGACACATAATTTTACACATATTTTCTTGTACTGTTTGCTTGCAAACGACGACACTAATGTCATGTTTTGTACTTTCCAGATAATTGTTTATCGAACTGAACATGAGTACATCGTGCCGCAAGAATACGCGCCGTCAGCGACGGGGCACAGCCCTGTTCCCCCGCGGCGCACCCGCTCTCGCAGCTCCCGGGGCACCTCCCTCTGCGACGACGACCGCACTTCACACGGCGCTGAGTCACTCATATTAGACACTAACATAGCACCGCCTGAAGACATTGAAAGGAAAATTCGTCACGAGAGTCCAGGATATGCAATAGTCGACAAAGGCCCTTACGCACCCAGCAAAGGCGTCCGACGCTCCAAAAGCAAGACCCCACCGAGACGCCGCAAGAGCAATAGTTCAGAACGTAAATATTATACTGTGGGACCCACTAAACCTGTAGGTCCCGATCGACCTCCCCGAAAGAAGTCATCCACCAGTCTCATGACATTAGATAGCTTTACTAAACGCTCAGTGAGTGGCGATTTAACGCAGTACGTTGAAATTGATGAACCATTTGAAGAGGTGCACAAAGACTTAAAATCTGGGGAAGTTGTCAACAAAATGAAAGATAGACCGCTGCCTCCTCCACCACGTCCGCCAAGAGGATCCCGTAGGCGAAGAAAGAGAGATAAAAGTGATCTTCAGCGGAGTATATCTACAGATGCCGAGTCGACATTGTCGACAATGGGAGTGTCACGTGATTATGATGCAGATCAAACAAAGCAAGATGATGTTTTAGAGATTGAAGTTTCCACTCAGACTGATCCCCTACCAGACGATGTAGAGTTTGAATTAGGTATGGATGATAATCTAGAATTATCTATGTCAAGCTCATTAAGGGACATGATTGATGAAGAATCTATGCTTTCTAAAAGCCACGCTAAACTAGCTGAGACCCCTCGTGACTCGCGGCCTACATCCCGCACTGATAAATCACTAAAACTTTCTGATCCTAAAATATCTGAATTATCCAAACCAAGTCTTGGGCGTACATCGCCTACAGTTATATTGGTGGAAAGACGTGTGTCGAGTCCAACCAGGATCAACGAACGTGAAGTAATGCTAACCGAAGCTTCTTTAACTGTTCAACCCATAGATATTGATGAATCACAAATCCCAGATGTTCCTCCACTCCCGAGGTCAAGAGGCCTTTCAAGCACTAGACCAAGACCTAAAAATACTGCACAGCTTGCTGAAGAGCGTGCTCTTGAAAAAGTGAGTGATGCAAGCAGAGAAGTGCAGTTAGATAACTTGGTAACACAACGACTTCAGGTGAAAGATTTAGATGTAGGTCGGCTAAACGTTTCCGAACTTCAAGCGAATAAGATTTTGGTGTCAGACATAGAAGGAATGACATTGCAGGTTTCAGAATTAGATTCCAAATCAGGTCACATTTCTGTTAGTGGGATTGAGTTTTCTCAGTCAGTAATTGACGAGATCGTCAAAAAGTTCGCTGAAATATCTACTGCGCACGCTCCTCCGCCACCACAACCCACACCAGCAACTCTAGAGGTTATTGAAACCCCACGGCTGGTTAGTAGAGAGGAACATACACAAACAGATGAACTGCCTATTGAAAAAGTGGAGGGAAAATCGGAAAAACCGGAAGTAAAACCTTCTCTTGAAGAAGAGGTGCCTCAAACGCCACCTCCTAGACCTCCAAGTGCCGAGGAAGCAGGAGCTCCACCTCAAAGACCACCACCACCCGATTTGACACCGTTATTGTACTCATACCTCCAAGACATAACCATACCTCCTGCATCTTTCTTCCCTGCTCGGACGCTACGAGAACGGCCTCATTTTGATTTTCATGACCCTCAACAGACTCCTCCGCCACCAACACGACGAGCTAAGAGGAAACCCGCAGCTCCTCATTCAGAATCTAGTTCCGATGATGGTAGGCCTCGTCCGTCCCCTCGCCGAATGCCTCCCCCCGTAAGATCGCATGAGCCCTCAATAACCGAAGCAGGTGCGCAATTTCTGCGCGTCTGTCACTCATCGATCACCAGGACTATAAGGAGTATCTTCAACTCCTTCATGTCGTACATTAGCGGCGCCGAAGACAAGAAAGACATCCAGATGGCGATGGTTATATTCCTCGTGCTGATTGCGGGGCTGATCATGTTAGGACTGAGCGACAGCCGAGCGGTACACCATCATCACTGGGAGTTCTTCAACCCACCAGACGGGAAGCCGTGATCTGGTTGCCTCATCGTGTATATTGGTATAAACTCAATTAACGTTGTAGAATACGAATTAGTTTTAAGGTCGACAGACTTGTTGGACGCGTATGAAATTTGTCTGTTCATTTTAATTTTGATGAGGACCATCGTTTACACGGCCTCTCCAGAAAACGTCATGAATGTAAAGAAACATTTATTTATCTGTAACTTGTGATATCTAGTCACCTTTTCTTATTATAATTATATTCCGGATCAATGTGAGTGTCAAAGAATTTAAAGTATCGTCCTAACAGGTCTGGTTTATTGTCGTGAACTGTAAGATGCAAACGTTTTATGAAAAGAAGTAAATAAGCATTTTATGCAAAGCAGACTTTCCACTACAGTTTATTTTTAATGAACACTATAGTTTTTATTTTAAGTTTAAGTATATTCGTACATATTCACAATAGGTCCTGTTGGTGCTTGGTCCTACAGCTATAAAAATAAAACAAATAACACTCTTTAAATAGAATAAATAACCATCTAATAAATGAAATTAAATTAATATTAATATCTTAAACTATTGTGTACTGTTATGTTTCGTGTAGGCGAGAAAGTAGAAGTTACAAAGATTTGTATTATTCTAGTCAATTTTAGTCATCTCAAACTGTTCAAATTATGCAGTAAATATAAATTAACGAGGGTTTTTCAATGCTACTAAGAACACTGCATTTCATTATACAGTTCAAATTCCATTTAAAAGAAAAATTGCAACTAAGTAAAGGCCTTTATGGTAGGGACTTAAATGGCACGTCTTTACCCAGATACCTAAATGCTAAAGCTAAAAGTTTATAAACAAAGGAAGTAAATATCGTCGCTCTAGATGTGACACCTCGTAAATACGAACCTGTCAATTTTCCAGGAGAGACAAAAAACTGTTTTGATAATTATGTATATTTTATTTTTTATTTATTTATTTAAGGATAACAACGAGATACATTACAATTATCTTTAACCATTATATAACTCGTATTATCATTATACATTATCCTGTAATGCACACTCAATTACAGGTAACCACAGCTTACACATTATCGAGTACACATTCTCTGAATACATAATTAAATGATACACATATTAAAAAAAAGCAACATTAACGTACTAATAAGAGATTTGCATGCTTTAAAAGATTAAAGATTAAAATTACATTTATAAAATACAATAAAACAAAACATATATATTTTTTAATAGGGATAAAAAAGCATACGTAGTTTAAAATTGAATTAAAAATGATAATTATTGAAAATGATAAATTATTTAATTATTAGAATGATAGATCAAATGTCCTCCAACCGAAAGTGTTTGTATAGTTTACGTTTAAAAGTGTTAAGGCTGTCATGATTTATATCTATTTCAGCTTTGCGGCATATACCATTGTAAAATTTGGTAGCCCTCGTAAGGGAAGAGTTGTCACCTAAATTGGTTTTGTGCAAAGGTTGTCTGAATAGATTGTAGGTATGTGACCGTGGTAACCTGCGAGGAACATTAAAATATATTTTGGATAGTAATAGTTTAGTTTAGATGTCACCAATTTGTGAAGGAAACAAAGATCTAGAACCTTTCTACGATTGGTGAGACTTTGGAGTTATAAGTGCTGAACATCCTCTTTATTGGAATTTAGTCGTATGGCATTTTTGCTTTGTAAGGATAGATAGTACAAGAATCTCTTTTGAACTCGTTCAATACGTTGCTTGTGAACGTTATAGTTAAATAAAATACCGTATGTTTTCTTGTATGTACAGACGCCAGCACATCAAGCTACTACAATCTGTCAAATTTCTTTAATAGATTTTCAACTTTATCGGTAAAGCATTAAGGTTCAAGGTTGATTGGGAAACTTTGACAGTTTCGGGTAGCTTCACCTGCGGCGTCTGTACATAAAAAATCACCTTGGCATGCTTGGTGTCTATTAAACTTACAAGGTCCCCCCACCTTACAAAGTGCTTGAAAGTCTTGTAACGAGATGTCACTAAAAATCAGTTTTTAAGTGAAGTAAACCTCCTGTACATATAAGGTATCACCAGAAAGATGGAAAATTGTGTGATGGACAATTTCGCATCAAAATGTAAAATTGACCAATAATTGCAGTTACGAGGTATCACATCTAGAGCGACGATATGCAAGTTAATATCAAAATGACATTGACAAGTTCGCAGCTGTCATTATGACAGCTGCATCGATGATGCAGCGTTGCAGTGTTTAGAAAATAAACATTAGCATGGCCACGAAATCGGATCGACTATCTGTCACCTAACATAAACCCTGAGTTATTTAATTACAAAAATATTAAGCTTGTAACATTATTAGGTGAGAATAATGTCCAGTAAATTTGCTTCAAATTAACAGCATTTACGTAGGTAAATAAAACTAAGTTTCAATGCAACAACGCTTCATTAAATTTTTCTTAACTGCAATAAAACTTAATACTTACGTTCTTTTTTGTCGTCGATTAGTTTACCCTTTTTTAATATTGGTGAGTTAGAGGAATTAACTATGGTTGGTAGGTATGAGGTTTAAACCAATCTGAGTTCAAGGGATGCTTTTCAGAGCATTGTTCGTATACGCAAGCTTTTACACAGATTTCTATAAATGATAATATAATATCACGCCTGGTTTCGCCGACGAGTTCGATAGGGGTGTAGGTATATAATAACCCACGTTTCAAATTAAAAAATATACTGAAGAGAATGTTACCTATATTTTTCAAGGTATTATATTTAAACATATTTAAAGGTCCCAGAAATATTAGCATCTAATAATGTTACACAATGTAAGTATAGTAACTAAATGGTATACAGGATGAAAAGATAGGTCAAGGCAATAAAGCTCAATTTACATTGCCACAGAATGAAACTAAAGCCAATTTTTGAAACGAAATTGTACTTAGTAAAATAAACTTTAGACTACGACGATACGAGAATTCCAGAGAAGGCGTGGAAAATTCTCCGGAAGTCGCTCATGTCTATTTTGTACGTTACTCAGTGGACATAAAGTTCATAACGATTTGTACCTACAATTTCTTTAACCTTGACTAGATTAATTAGCAAAACTTTTGAAGTTCATTTAACATTTTGTTGCGAGCCCAAAGCTAAAGTTAGACCTTTCTGCCTTGCCTGTTATTTCTCTCCTGTATACTACACTATAATTAATACACTATATTGTTACCTAGTTATATAATACATATATTATTAACCACACTGTTAATGTAGTGTTTCAGATGGCGTTATGCATTTTATAAATTTCCTTTTTTGTTGTGTAATTGTGAAGGAAAATAAAATTTGTTAAATAAACTTTATGAGGTTTTCTTTAAATACTTGCATAATATAAATAAGATAATAATGAGAGGAAGTGGGCCGTAATCAACCACGCGGGCCCAGTGCGGGTTGGTAGATGTCACATGTGTCTTATTTTGGTTCTATGACATGCCGGTTTCCTCACGATATTTAACTTCACCGTTTTGACAGCAGTAGTGATGAAATAATTTGCTTAAAGTAAAGATTTAAATACTGAACAATTATTAATTTTTCAAAGTTAACTGTGTATCAGTTCCACGTAATTTCATTATTTGCAACTACACATTTATTGTATATTATACCTCCCCAAAAAGGCACGTCCCTTACGAACAGAACAATACTTGCGTAATACACTACAACATTCATTGCGTTATTTACGTTGTTGAGCAGACAAATTTTTCGAACATATGAAGCAATGGATTAGCAACATCCTTCAAAATGATTCAGATTGACATTGATAGTGTGTTACGTAATTAAGGTGCTGGTCGGTTGTGACCAGCTCTTTTTCCTTCCTCAAGCAAAAGTGTGAAATAACATTATTTTTAGAAATAGCTGTAGGTACTTTAACCTAACGTCAGGGCACGTTCGAGGCAACGCACGTGACGGCTAGGGGAGAGATTTCTCTCTCCCCTAGCCGTCACGTGCTAGCAAGCGTGCTAGCTTAGGCCTACACTGGGCCAGTTACCAACCGAAACTACCTAAGTACCTACCTACGAAAAGTTTAAGTGAGATTCGTATTTGTCAACAAAGGAAAATTCCAAGTGGCTAACGTTTAAAAAATTATATACAGAGTCCTACCTTCCTGATAGCTAAAGCACCTATTGAAATCACAAGATGTTATACAGGTCCGCAAAGACATTTATTATATATAGGTATATATATTTATAATAGTATGGAATTTAACTAATACGAAAAAAAAAAATTTTTGGTTTTTTTGTAAAAATTAAATGGTAGCCCTCTTATTAGTTTTGGAATATGGTTATATATATATTTTAATCGACGTATGGTAGCTGTTTCTGTAGTGGAGAGTACTATTACCAAATTGTTTTTTTTTAACTTGGTGGGGTCCCTTTTTGCAAATCTATTGTTTTCGGCTACTGTGGAGAAGAAGTGAGAGTTTTTCCTGTCAAATATGGCTATTTCTAAGATGTAGGTTCTACCTACATCTTAGAAATAGCCATATTTCTAACTCTATCTATCTATCTTCTGATAGAGTTAGAACCTTTATCTTTTTAAAAACCGGTCTACAGCTCTCGTATGGAAGCGCCCCAGTTATTACTCAAAAGCATTTTTTTTTTGCGCTATGAAAGCTCTTTGTATGTGTGATGAGTTACCCCATAGGAGTAATAGTAATCTGTACCTCAATACAGACGCTACGTAGCCGTGATAGGCGTTTAGTGCAGCTTCTTCATTCGCTGTTTTGTGTAGTTCTATTAATGCGTACCTATACAAATCTGTTTATTTTTTTACATAGATTTTCAATGTGTTTTCCCCAATTACAATTTTCATCTAGTGTTAGACCTAAAAATTTTATAGTGTTTTCTTTATTAATTATTTGGTTATTTTGATTTAAAATATAACATAAATATATACATCTTTTATCATTATGTGGAATACAAATAGGCGTCTTGGTGGGAATGGACGCCAGCCAACACATAACTGACCTAAGTGCCGGTTTTGGTAAGGCCATTAATATGGTAACTGAGGGTAACGCAAAACTATAACAAAACTGTCCATGGAGTTTCTTGCCCGTTCTTCTCCGCAGGTAGGTACCAACTACGCTTTGGATTGTTTTTCTCAATGACCGACTTCTTGACAATTTAAATTGTTTGTAAATGGTTTAATTGAAATAAATGCTTTGAGTTTGAGTCAGATATATTCTGGAGCCGTAAGTATATTTGTATATTAAAGAAAACAAAAGTAAGTTTAACATGCACTATAAATATACACAGGTAGTTACAAAACAGTCTTAACTAAGGATTAAGGGGCTAAGTTAATTATTATTTATTTTATTCGCCCTAACTGCGTCACCAAAACGAATCATTTTGGAGGATATCCATTGCTATAGATGTTCGAAAAATTTGTTTGCTCATCAACGTAATTAACACAATGAATGATGTTGAACTGTCAAAATGAAAGTCATTGCTACTGTTAGTGTTACCCAATAGAGTTGAATGGCGTGCAATTGAAGAGGCTACGTCATGCAGTGGACTGCTGTAGGCTGGTGATGACGATGATATAACGCGTGCTGTAAGCAACAGCGTACTGATAGGTATAAAATAAATGCTGCAAAGAAATGGCCATTTCATTTAATTTCCTGTAACTGACAGCAGACATTGATAAGTACTGAGATTACTCAATATTCCTTTCAAGATTGTAGGCAGTGTGCCAACTAAAGCGAATCCAAACACGTGATCACGCCTTCCAGTTTTCCGAACAAGACTGGCAATGAATGCGAAGATCGCGTATTCACGCGGCTGATCGGTTTGGTTAAGACACGCGTTTACGCAATGAACTTTACACAGTACTCCTATTTTTTTCATTTATCTATTTAACATAAAACAGCTAAGGTCAATTACATTAGTTAAAAACAAATACAATACCACAAAGTATACAACCAGTCAGCAGTCTTACGCGCATCTCACAATACTCCAGACATACGACAATGTCTTCTTCCATTCTAATTCGGGTAGCAGACAACGTCTTAAGTTTCCTGGCTATGGAAATACTTATCATTTTGTTTTCAATAAAATGCCTTTTCAGTTGAAAACAATTGTTTTAATAGTAGTACTTATTTAATACCAAAACTCGATATACTTATGTATGTATTTTGTCTACTTTAATCGCACCTATACTTTTCCAATTAGTCTGAATGTGCAAGATAAATTTTCTCGAGATTTTCTCTATCACTGTGTGTAGCGATAAAATTGGTTTTGTACCTATTTGCCTCTTTTTTTACCTTCTCCATCTTAAGTTTTTCTTCTTTTTCTTTTAGCACTATTGGTTGAAAATTTGATGCATCCAAAATAGCTTGTTTGATGTGTGCAAAGTCATCTTTTACACGTTTTCTCAAAATATTTGAAGTATTTAAACTGTTCTGCGTGTCAGATAGGTAATCGAAGTCTCCGTTGGGATCTATTTTATGATCAATCATCAGTTCTGTGATATGAAACGTAGACCTTAACCATTCCAGCTTTTTGATTAAAGCTATGCTCTCCGAAGTATATATTTTTTTACTCTTTTCCAGAATCTTTAGTGCATCTTCCACTTTGATCTTTGAGAGGCCTGTATCGTCTGCTTGTACTTTTTGTTTCTTTGTGGCTACCGTTTTCTCTGCATCTTCTGGTCGCTCTGAATCGGCTAGTTGCTCTACAGCGTATGTTATATCGCCAGCATCTGTTGTGTCTACAGCATCTGTTGTAACTTCATCTTCTGGTCGCTCTGAATCGGCTAGTTCCTCTACAACGAATGTTATATCGCCAGCATCTGTTGTGTCTACAGCATCTGTTGTAACTTCATCTTCTGGTCGCTCTGAATCGGCTAGTTCCTCTACAGCGTATGTTGTATCGCCAGCAGTGGTTGTGTCTACGTCATCTGTTGTCTCTACATCTTCTGGTCGCTCTGAATCGGCTAGTTCCTCTACAGCGTATGTTGTACCGACAGCATCTGTTGTGTCTACAGCATCTGTTATCTCTACACCTTCTGGTGGTATTGCATCTTTTGGTTGCTGTACATCGATTTGTTGACCTTTTTCGTTTGGTGACTCTACATTATCTGTTTTCGCTTCAGCTTCAGTTTTGTTCATCTCACACTTTAGTGTACAAGTAATGTATCCTATTAATATTAACAGGGTGCTTTTCATTTTTATTGGATTATACGCAAACAAATTCAGGAGAGTGTCCTTAAACCATTTTATTTTTATAAACAATTTTATGGAGCTCGAAACGATATTACATTTTATATTCCATTTCGTAACGATATTTCAATTTATTTTATTGACACTGTTGTTTTACTTGTAAACTAGGAAGTACACCTACTTTGGCGATAAAGTAATCTCGTAAAAAATGAGTGAATTTGATAGTTTTTTTTATTTTTTTTATTTAATAACTACACAGTCTGGCCATAAATACTGTTACAATTAAAAATAAGAAAGATATTGCTTTTGAATTTGGAATCTGTCATTTTTATACGATTGTTCATTGAGTTTTCTAATTTTAGAGCCAATATATTGTACAATATTTTGCGATATTAAAATGGAGTGGGGTGATAAAGAGAACCGAATCGCTGTGATTGCATTACACAAAGTTGGTATGGAGCCAAATGCAATTTTTAAAACTCTCCATACACTTGGTATTAGTCAAATGTTTGTGTACCGGGCTATTAATAGGTACAATGAGACCTCCTCTGTTTGTGACAGAAAAAGATCTGGCCGTCCACGTAGTGTTCGTACGAAAAAGGTGGTCAAAGCAGTAAGGGAAAGAATTCGAAGAAATCCTGTCCGAAAGCAAAAGATTTTATCTCGGGAAATGAAGATAGCACCCAGAATCATGTCGCGTATTTTAAAAGATGACTTAGGACTTGCAGCCTATAAGAGACGCACTGGTCATTTTTAACTGATAATTTAAAAAAGAATAGGATGGTAAAATCGAAACAACTACTGAAGCGGTACGCAAAGGGAGGTCACAGAAAAATTTTGTTTACGGATGGGAAAATCTTTACAATTGAGCAACATTTTAACAAACAAAATGACCGTATTTATGCTCAAAGCTCTAAAAAAGCTTCCCAATTAGTTGACAGAGTGCAACGTGGGCATTATCCGACTTCAGTGATGGTTTGGTTAGCTATGAAGGAGTGACTGAGCCATATTTTTGTGAAAAAGGTACCAAAACATCAGCACAAGTGTATCAAGATACCATTCTTGAGAAGGTAGTTAAGCCCCTTAACAACACCATGTTCAATAACCAAGTATGGTCCTTCCAACAAGACTCGGCGCCGGGTCATAAAGCTCGGTCCACGCAGTGTTGGTTGGAAGTGAACGTTTCGGACTTCATCAGAGCTGAAGACTGGCCGTCGTCTAGTCCCAATATTAATCCGCTGGATTATGATTTATGGTCAGTTTTAGAGAGTACGGCTTGCTCTAAACGCCATGATAATTTGGAGTCCCTAAAACAATCCATACGATTGGCAGTGAAGAATTTTCCCAAGGAAAGAGTGCGTGCTTCTATTGATAACTGGCCTCAACGTTTAAAGGACTGTATTGCAGCCAATGGAGACCACTTCGAATAAGCTTTTTATATTTAAAATTGTTTTATATTTATGTATTAAACTAACACACTGTAAAAGTATCTAATAAATATTATTTGCAATAAAAAAAATGTTTTTTCTTCGTGACAATATTTATGGCAAGACTAGGTATATATCAGTTTACTCTACATCTCTCTTATAACCAGCTCTAGGTTTACATAGTACGGACAGCAGCCAATCGATTCTGTAAAAATCTCAACGTGAAAAGTTAGGTGAAGTGAGCTGTCAAGTGTCCATCCCTAGAATTAGTTTGAATGACAGCTCCCACGTACAATGGTCCACCTGATGGACTAAGTGCGGAAACCAAACCCGTAACATAGAACATAGACAACTCACTCCACGCTCACTTCACCTAACTTTTCACGGTGAGATGGTTACAGAATCGCACTGCTGCAGTGCGATTCTTCTTAGGTGAAAGTCTAGCCGCCTTGGATGGACATAGCGAAACAAATCATAACGTAACCATATTTGACTACGAAAGTTGGACTTAGATTTCGTAGTGAATTCAAGTACATGACATGTTAAATATTGCTTTCCATCAACATGTGGCGCTGGCATCTACAACGCCACATATTTTTTATATTTCTATGGGAAACACGCATCACACGTCTGACATCACGCAAATCTTACATCGCGCAAGCAGTTTTCTGCACGATTGGAATATATACTTACACTCAAAAAAATCCGTCGGCCATTAGCGGGCCACCGTATGGCTATCTGCGGCCAGGGGGCGAAGGCCTGGTGTCGCTCGCAGTATCCGTCGGGCAGTAGGTAGCCCACCAGACACCATACCTTTCTGTTCGTTGGTTCCTTTTCTATGGAAGATGAGGAACTTTCCACCCTGTCCCTCATCCCTCAATAAACATACCTACCTACTCTAAGAAACTTTTTTGTTTGCGCTACCAGCACTTATTTTGCGAAATTACGGGAGAGAAGTGCAGTAGTCTCGGTATGAAGTTTATGGTCACCCATCCACGGACCAACCGCGGCAAGCGTTGCTTAACCTTGATCCGACTGTTAGCCACGAATTCCTCGCGCTTGACTATACTGGCTGCCATATGGGAGCGTAACGTAACCTGAATGTAGTAACTAAGTACTTATTGAGGGACACCATGGCCCATCACACATCAGTGCCCTGATGCCTGCATAATATAACGTAATCGGCCTATATTGTTCAAAGCTGGGACACAGGCTTCCTCTCTGTGAGAGGGAGCGGGCCACAATCCACCACGCGGGCCCAGTGCGGGTTGGTGGATGTCACATGTCTTCGAATTTTTTGTTTTAGCAAGTTTCCTCACGATGTTTTCCTTCATCGTTTTGAGAGCAGTCGTGATGAAATTGAATACACAAAGTGCCTCTCTGGGTTCGAACTCACGACCTAAAACTCGTCGGGGCCGATGCAATAAATAAATAATAAGTTTATAGTACGGACGTCAGCACATCAAGCTACTACAATCTGTCAAATTTCTTTAATATACATATTTTGAACTTTATTGCTATAGATTTAAGGTACAAGGTTGATTGGGACAATTTGACAGTTTCGGGTAGCTTGACCTGCTGGCGTCTGTACAAAGAAAAACACATAACATTAGACATTCACTAAACAACAACAATTGGGCCGCCACTGCTCCCATACCTGCAAGCACCCGGAATATCCTGAAGAATGCTGCCAAAACTTCGAACGCGTCCTCAGAGTACAGGAATGCCTACCCACTTTGCTAAAAAAAATATATTTTATGGCATGCATTTAATTGAACCACAAATAGTTACCATTTTACTTTCCTAAAAATATGATTGAATACGAATATAATAAATGAATGAACCTCTTTTGGTTGGCTGTGTTGACAACACTGTTGACAATCGGGAAAAAAAATTTCATTCGTTCAGTGTCTAAAGAATAGAACTTTTTGCGCTTCTTTTAATTATTACCGATAAAAGGGGTGTTTCCATGGTAGCACCCCTGTCATTCAGAGTTGACGAACGGAACTCTTTTTTTCCCGATCGTACATACTTATACTTAGGTTGGGAGTCAAGGTTTAGGAAAGTGGAGTTCAATTAAAGATGACACGGACTTTTAAAATCCTTTAATTACAAATTCGCGCTTAGCCTCAAGATCAAAGCATTTATTTCAAATGGGCACCTAGAAGGCACTTTTGAAAGTCAAATATCATATTCATTCCTAGATAATGAAGACGTTCAGTTTCTATTTGCAGGAAGTCTGAGACATAGATACAATTTTGTTTGACAAGAATGCCTCAGGTTGTTGCTAAGTCATTTTCCTAATCCTTTCCCAAAACTATCAGAAAACATAATGGAGCAGTAACAATCTTTATTACTACAAAATGAAATTAAATCATGTTTATTTCAGGACTACACCCATACAGAATTTAGACCAGATTACAAATTATTCAATAATTATAAATTATTACAAAACAATATTACATTAGATTAAAACATTTTAACTGGAATATTAATTGCCATATACGAAGAAATAGTTTACATACAAGTGAGAGAACTAGCTACTGTCTGAACCGACGCCGCCGCCTGCTGTCTGTCCTTGTTCATTATCAGGTGTATCTTGATTGGGAATAAACACCTGAGCACTTCCTGACTAGGACAGGTCCTCCATCGCCTTTGGTTGGACAGTGCCAAGATTGCATTTCCTTCGCAATGAACATTAAGGGCTGCTGATTCAGCGGGTCTGCTTATGTGCATCAAATCAAAAGTTATTTATTAAAATTAGGCTGAGAATCAGCACTTATCGTATGTCAAAATTACAAAAAAAAGTCCCCCAAAAAGGCTCACCCTTCACCGGGTTCCACATGTCCACTATTGCAGCAAGGACGTGCTCTTGAATTTGTTTTTCAGGCCTTCACATACTTTGTATGGAGTGAATGTATTGACTCTTCTAGTACCTGAATTTCATTATTTATAACCAGCTTCTGCCCTCAACTTCGCCTGCGTGGATGTTGGAAACTGTTTCACGGAAATGTGCTACGGGGACAAAAAGTAGCCTATAATCTTCCCCAGGAGGCCAGTTATATGTTTCCTTAGCCTGAGTACATTCCTTTTGTTTCTGTACTGTAATTTAGTCAGTCATTCAGGCATGTGCATGAATTAATTCTTCTTCTTGGTACGTAACCTTATATAAAGCCTCCTCATATGTTACTGTAGTTGATGAAATCATCCGTGATTATGCACAGTTTATCCAGTTCATCAACCATATCCAGGTATTATTTATGTACGTTTACTGGCTCCTGTTTTAAGCATGTATGTTTTAAATCTACCTTCTCATCTTCCTTCTCAAAGTCAAAGTCTAATCATTTATTTCAAATAGCCACATAAAAGGCAGTTTTGAATGTCAAAAATTACAGTAAAATATACTTAATTGATTCCAGTCGCCTCTTCCAATGGTAGTTTTCGTATGGAGAAGAATGGGCAAGAAACTCCACTGGAAACTCTAACACTCACTATCGTGTGTTTCCTATAACAGAAGTTGACGTTGATTGAAGCCTTATCTTGAACGGCCATCTTCAATTTAAGCTCCGACTCCTGAGCAGCATCATTACGGGTCATCACAGTCATGCTTTCAAGAATTAGTACTGAAAGTAGAATTAAAAGAAAGGTGAGATCTAATTAGACAGATAAACAAAAAAGGAAAACTACAAATGAAAGGAAAAATAGGAGACGTTAGTGTTGCCTTATAGAGAAATGATGTAAAATGCTGAATCTAATTGAAATGCAACCAAATTAGATCAAGTATGGTACACAGTTAAATTCATTCTATTCATCTTAATGATTTTACTTTTCCTTAAATGGGTAGTATGCCTATATTATAAAGTTTTAGTTTTACATACAGATAACAATGGAAATAACGATAATGTTCTTGTTGTTGTGTATTTTAATAGGTAATAGATTAAAATTATTTTGAAAATTGACTACATAAATAGCTTTGGTACTTACGTGTAAACAAAGCGAATTTGCAGAGTGCCAACTGCCAAATCAACCAAGTGATACTAGGACTCAATGAAGGCGTTTAACAGAGTCTAAGAGACGAGACGACTGTGTGGTAGGTAAGGTACCCCAAAGAGTACTATTAGATACCGAGGTACCCCATATTGCCCCATATAGTAAAAGTACTCTGTGGTAGAAGTAGGTAACCAATACTATTGTAGTTTTCAGTATATTACAAAGTACTCTGTGATTGTAGTCTTTGGAAGTAACTAAGAAGTAACAATCAATATGCCACTCGGCCAGCAGTGTTGCCAACAAGACCGATATATTACTTTACTCTATGCAACAAGACCAATAAAGAATCTGCTAAAATGGTGCTAGAATTATGCCAATTGCTGAGAAATGCCAAAAATTCTGCTAACATTTTTCAATGTCAAATAAAACGTAATATAATTGTAAAATGTTTATTAATTAGCAAAATACATGTTTTAATTGTCTATGTTATCAAATAAAATATTAATATCTTGGTCTTCATCTACGCATAATGTGCTTGAAGACGAGGAAGCCTCAATCCTCAGACTTTAACTCTCCTTGGTACCTATAGAGCGCAGTACGTTATCCGGAACTGTGTAAGAGTAGCAGCATTTCCCTGCCCTCTTTAGGCTGAATCTGATATATAAAATGACATTTAAAGTTTTTACCGACAAACGATTGCGTAGCTTAATTTTTACTACATTCATTTGACTGAAACGCCCGTTCCATTTTAGCGTTTGAATGTGGCAGTGTTAGTAACGATATTGCTAACTGAGATAAATCTGCAAAGGCGTTATCAGCTGCATCTTTATAATCAAGTACTTACTTCATTCCAGAAGTCTATGGTGGAAGATGTACAGACGCCAGCACATCAAGCTACTACAATCTGTCAAATTTCTTTAATAGATTTTCAACTTTATCGCTAAAGAATTAAGGTTCAAGGTTGATTGGGAAAATTTGACAGTTTCGGGTAGCTTGATCTGCTGGCGTCTGTACATTCCCATTTAATGTGAACTATATTTCTCCATTGAGACATGAGTCTATCTATTGTAGATGCATCCACTCTCAATTCTAGGGCAATTTAAATCAATTAGAGAAGGCTTGACTGTTTTTAAAGTTTCTTCTACTGTAAACATAGATAATTTTAAAGTACTTTCTCAAGTACTTTAAAATTATTTGGTAATCTAGAACGTAGCTCTGTTACAAGTTTCAATGTAAAATTCAGGCAACGTTGACGTAAATTATTTTCCATTTCAGAGTGAATGTTATATTCACCTAATTTTGTATCAAAATCATATCCCTGTACGGTTTAGGATCCAAATAAATTTCTATATTTTGTGTAAAAATATCGACTCTCGCAGTTGGGTTGAAAATACGCCGACTTGTAGATTGAACTAAGGCAGACAAATCCTTGTAAAGTTTTGTTGAGTCAACATTGCTGCTTTCAAAACAGCTTGTTTACAGCCTGAACTTCCTCCAAAACAGGTTTTAAATACAATAAATACAGATGATTTACAGGATCATTGTACAGACGCCAACAGGTCAAGCTACCCGAAACTGTCAAATTTTCCCAAACAACCTTGAACCTTAATGCTTCAGCGATAAAGTTGAAAATCTATTAAAGAAATTTGACAGATTGTAGTAGCTTGATGTGCTGCCGTCTGTAGAAGAGTGTGCGTAGAAACAGGTGCACTCTCTCTTCCACTCTCCTAGTCCAATAGAACGGCAATCCGACACGACCGGAGAGAGATCAGAAGCAGGACCAATGGCTCGTTAAGCCGTTGGTCCTGCGCCGGTTCTATCACAACGCCAACTCCAAACTGTTCAGAAGTTACAAATGGAAAAACCCAATATCACTTTTGTCCGACCTGGGAATCGAACCCTGAACCCCTCTCTGCAGTCGCGCTTGCAACCACGAGACCAACGGCAGGTACCTGTACACGTACTTACGTGTACAGGTACCACAAATTGAAGAACAAGTATTAGAATGGCTAAAACTTGGAACAGCACTTAACAATTTAAGTTCCAAGTTTTAGCCATTCTAATACTTACGTATCGCACCTAAGTACCTACTTCATGTCACCTAGTACCTACCTATTCGTTTTCGACCTACTATTCTATCCTAATACTTAGGAAATCCTTTTATATTTCCTACATGCTGGTAAACTGACTAAAATATGGTTTAAAAAAAAAGTAAGTACTCCCTAATAAGTCACACGACAGGTTCCAAAAACTTGCAAGGATAAGTTAAGTTCCTACTAACTTTACGCTATGACGTATTTAAACAAGAAAGTTAAAAAAGTAGTTCAACCGTTATCACGAGTTTTTACGAAATGGTATGGTTTAAGAAATAGTTAAAATACAGCAACATTATACTTTCGCCAAACTCGTGCTTCGGATGTGATCAAAAAGAGGTTTCCGACTCCGTCACGTTTTATCGCGGATGGATATGCTGAGTGGGGTGAGAAGTCACGTGACCTCACTTACAACTACAACAATAACACATTGTCGGGACACCTGGCGCGCCGCATTACAGCCGGTCTATATACCGTTAGTTACGTAGCAATACAACCGTCAAGTTAGGCAGTTACAAAAGTTGAAGTTCTTGGATGTTGGATGACATATGCAATAAAGATTAAATCTCTACTGCATATCTCATTCAACATATCTCTATAGGATCTTAATAATATACAAAGTTCATAGGGACCATGTCGGTCATAACAATTTAATACAATTTGAGTAGCTTGCTTTAAAATCATTAAGTACATAGAAATTAATTGTATGCAATCTAAAAGCAGGGTAATTTAAAGCGTAAGCAAGGTAATGTATTTAGTTATTATTAAAAAACTAATCAATTAAAAATAAATAATATCTCATTTCAATATGTGACATATTTACAAATCATACCTTTAAAAATTCATTTAATTGGAACACAGTCCTCAGTTATTATTTTTACCTCTGACAGCTACAACCCAACAGCAACCTTATTGTCACGAGGTCAGGCAATATCCCCTCAGGGGGCTTACCACCAGCTCATAAAGCAGGGCAGAAGTTGAACTCAGCTTTTGCTTTTTTCTTTAAATACATTGCCCCACACTAGGAATTACTCCTGTATCGTGGGTGCGTTTACAAACATTTAAACTCACATACACAACTCTCTAACACTCCTTATCATCACATTCATCACTGAGACATGAAGCTTGCTATTAAAAGTTAGACTTCACAAATGTGACAGGCAGGGAGGAACGATGCCACCTGAGACGTATGTCCTAGTTTGGGTCTCAGGAGCTTCACATAACGAGCATGTACCGACGCCAGCAGGTCAAGCTACCCGAAACTGTCAAATTTTCCCAATCAGCCTTGAACCTTAATGCTGTAGCGATAAAGTTGAAAATCTATTAAAGAAATTTGACAGATTGTAGTAACTTGATGTGCTGGCGTCCGTACTTAGCCTATTAATAAAAGGATATAAGTTAATGCATTGTTAACCTTTTTTCTCTCCTTATTGTATTAGGCTAGTGAAATAAATTATTATTAAGTATTTCATTTTTCAGTTTTTCTATATTTCGTCACCATAGGGTCCCCGGCCTTTAACAGACATTCGAGGGGCCCAAGCCAACTCGCAGAGGCCCGTTAGGCTCTATAAGTGAAGGAAATTAAGCACACCGACGATTATCCCTGTATGCACTTTGCAAATGCACCCTAAGACTACATCCGGTTGGTGTTAAACTCTTGCAGGTGATGGAAAAAAAGATATTGGACAATGGGTTTGGGTGGCTAAAGTGCACTAGTTACCAAGAACTATGAAAAGACTATGACCCCTGCCTAATCAATGTATAAGATAAAAATACACGGATGATACTTGGACTCAAAATGGCAGGGGGTGACTTTAAATAATGGGTCCCCGAATGAGCGTCGCTAGCAGTGACGTAGCGACAAGGGGGCCACACTTCCTTCCTCTGAGCACATTGGCTCTTGCGAATCTCCACTCAAGTCAGAAAATAAAGGCAAGAATAAGGTGAGAGCTCTAGTCCTCGTCAGTGTTCACACCAGCCAGCCAATAAAGGCTAGCCACAGACTAGTTCCGGGAGATAAGGTCCGTAGGGCCGCATGCCCAACAGCTCGCCACATGCTGCCCTGCGGGTTTCTGTATCCCTCGCGCAAGCCCCACCACGACGTATTTTAACAGTTTTCCAGTCTTTGCTTTTAGTAGTTACGGCGGCGTCTAGTTTTTATGTTTACCTATTATCATTACTTTATGAACAGAAAAACCCTAATCGTGTATTTGAGTAATTATTAATTTTAGAGTCAAGGTTTATAATTACTAGATCAAGACAGGTTGGAGTGGTTTTTGTCACTCGTGTTGTTTTTTTTTATAGATTGGATGAAGTCATGTTCTAGCATGTTTAGTAATGTTTTGGTTTGCAAGCTATTTCCCAAGATTGAAGGTACCTCCGAAGGTTTTCTTTATAATAACATTTCTAGTATTAGTTTTAATTGTATATAGAATAGGCACATCAGGCTGTCTATTGTTCCAATACAAAGTTATTAGTATGTTATAAGTTTAGGCAACTCAATGGCATTTGCTTCCATGATGTATTCCAACGACGTTAAGTTTATTATCCTATCGTTCAATAGTATCTTGTAATAGTTCCTATGGTCAACCTTTGGTACCGAAGACCTCGAAGACAGACTTCTTATGTTCAAACTTTGTATGTATACCATACCTACCATCAATAAATTGTCGCTAGCACAAATACAGAATGCCCAGTATATTTCATCATGCGGCGAAAAGTTGAACCAAATAAAATGTAGGTACCTATCCCCTGAATGTAAGATACATTAAAAAAAATACTAAACCAAGTTAAAAAAAAAAATACCTAAAAACACAATTAGCTGATCACACGAAAAGTAGAACTCATAATAACAAAACGTGATGATGTTGTAACCAATGCTTGAACTTGCATTTTGTATGGTATGGAACGCTTCTGAAGTTTCTGGCACAGTGTCGCCACTAGGTAAATATAACATATTTTCTTTAATACTACACTTTGAATTGTTTTGTATTATTAAAAAAAAAATATTTCGACACATTGAAATTAAAATAAAATAAGTTACTCTTAGTTTCCTTTTTCAATTCCATTTGCGAAGGTAGATACCAAAATATCTCTCAACATCTCTTGTCTTGGCAACATTACGTGGCAGGAGGCAAAACTGTAACAAGTCGAATATTTAAGATTTTTAGTTTTCTTCATAATTATTTTTATGCACCGTCATAATTTTATTAAATATCTATTTTTAAATTAGATAGTTAAATTTTGTTGTTATCTGGTCTTCTTATCCTCCTTTTCGTATCAACGGTACTGTCATCAATTATTATTATATTGAGTGAGTCCTCTGGTTTTAGGAACGATTTTTCATTTTATTTTGTAGTTGTTTTGTTTATATCAAGATCCAATTCAAACAATTTCATATTAAGTTTTAATATAGTTTTATGCTAACTTGATAGTGTGACCTTGATAACACTCATTTACGTCAAGTAACGTACCTATGCAGCCTAATAAAGGCAAATATAGCAAAGTTCATGATTGATCGGTATTTGCATAACGATTACTATTTTGCAGCTGCATCAGGTGAAGAGAGAAGATTTCCCGTTTAGTTCTTACATAATTAAATGTTATAATAATATTTATACCTACAAAATAAAATTGTTGGACTTCGTGTGTTTTTTCTGTACCTACACTAGTTTTGTTTGCTATAATTGCCGTTTGTTTTGATATTGCATTGCATAATGGTTGGTACCACTATTTGCACTAATTTTGTAGCTTCTATTTATCACTGGTGGTAAAATAGAGAACTACTAAGGAAGGTGCATACGGTAGCTGCAACTTGCAGGTTGTTAACAGAGACATCTAGGGTTACAAAGCTGTACTAGACAGGAGACCATTAGTAGCGTCTATTTGAAGATAGATGGCAATGTATTGCAGTTTAGCACTATTGCATTTTCTGCAATAGTTTAACTGACTATTTATTTGCTGAACATAAGAAAATACCTCATAAAATATTTCAAAGGTGATCCCAATTGCATACTAAACTTTTACAATTCATTTAATTTAAAAAGGTATCCATTTTTATCCTTGCTTATTTTTAACTAGCTGTGCCCGCGACTTCGTTCGTGTGGATGACGAAACTTATCAATGAGTTTTTTGTGTAAAGTGCTATTTGTGTAGAACGTTATCTATCGAGCATATCGGTATTAATATTTCTGTCCCGGCGCGGGCCCCTACCTATACTTGAAATTAAAATCTATACGGTCTACGCCTTATAAAAGTAAACCTAAGTACCTACCTAATTACAAAAAAAAAAAAAAAACTCAATAACAGAAAATAAAAAAACCTATACCTATTTCTGATGATAACAGCTAATCTTAACTCAATAAATAAGCAAAATCTCTAAAAACTAATATCTATACGAATGACTAATCCTACCTAACAGTATTATAAAATAACCTACGGTCACTACGTACACTATCAAATATACTACCTATACTTTAAAATTAAAATCTATACCTACGACTTATAAAAATAAACCTAAATAACTCTACCTTAAACTGTACTTAGTAAAAACTAAAAGGAATAAAAAGGTCGCACTGAAAAGCACGGTTTAGAATTGCAAGTAGCAGTTAAAACATACAATTCATAGAATGGTAATAAGAACGAACGCTCACCACTCGACACGTCCGTTCAAATCAAAGTTCAAAAAATGTATGATGCGCGCGCTCAGACTCCGTCCTACGGTAGCGATCCGTGGCGGCCGCGCGCCACGCGTGTGCTGCGAACGGTGCAAGCCAAATTCAACCTTCAGCACTACATTTACAGCATAACTTAGGAGCGCTGCACACGGCTAAGATACTATAATATTTTATCTTAAGATACAATAACGCTCGCCATACAAATTCATCTTATGATACGAAAATATGAAATATTATGTATTATCTTCGTCGTGTGTGATAGTTCATTGAATTGTATGGCGAGCGTATCTTAAGATAAAATACTGTAGTGAACTCCACTGGGGGTGACGTAACCTACGACAAACTTATTATTTGCGGTTGGTACAGTAATCGGGTCTAGGGATCGAACCGCAAAATTAAGTTTGTTTTTTATTGTATATACTTTTCCGGGATAAAAAGTACCCAGTGTGGTGCCCAGGATATTAAAGAATAATTATACCAAGTTTCATCGTAATCGAACCGGTAGTTTTTGCGTGATGCCAGACAAAAACGCGAAACAGACAGACAGACAGACAAAAAAAATTTTAATCACGTTTTTGGGTTCGGTGTCGGTCTAGTAACACCCCCTGCCATTTATTTTTTTGATATTTTCAATATACAGAATTTTCACTTCTACAGATTTATTATAAGTATAGATAGATTAAATTGGTTTTCGCGACAACGTAATTTATACTGAAATAAATATCATTAAATAGTCGAAATGAAAGAGATTTTGATTGTGAGTGCGTAACGACGGATACAGGTTTCTTTGCGATCTCACTTAGAGCTAGTTACTAGGTATACGGCAGAACAAAGATTATTTTATATTTCCTCTTTATTTTAAAACCTCTGGACCTCAAAAGTTGGACTTTACGCCTCTATCAAGACTCACGACAAAATGCTCATTTTGAAAAGGCATAGATAGGCCGATAATGGGATCTGGACTCGTCATCTTATAGAAACGTTCGAAAGACGTTATTGAACTCTTATTAATTAAAAGCAACCGCTATTTTTTATTTATATGCAAAATTAAATTGAAATTTATTTATTAATTAATCTATTTATTTATTTTGCGTATTGACGCGGAAGGATCCTGCATATCGGCAAGAGATAAGTACTGACAAAATCCTCTCGCGCATTCATTATTACGGCCTAAAGTCACCGCATAGGCCGCATAGAGGGTTAGTTACCGCCGGTAATTCATATGTGCGTGGTATCGCTAAAAATTGAAAGAATGGCTTACATCAGTTACAACACACTCTTACTGCGGATATTAAATGGAACAGCGGTAGCAAGCAAGGGATCTAAACCAGCATCATCATTCAGAACGTCCACACACTCTCCTGATCGCATGTTGCACTAGCGCAAGAAGTAGTCGACATCGACGTGTGGACATTTATTTGTCTATCACAATGATATGCCAACAATTGTTGCGAAGGTAAATGGCGTAAACGCCAAGCGCATAGATACCTGATTCTAGAGCCACACCGGTAGGATTGAGATCCTCATGTTTTCTTTTTTGAAGTGAAACTTCTTAAGCGGCGATTTGATAATTGTACATGAATTGAGAGTGATATTTCAAAAACGCGTCACATTTAGGCACATTTTGTTACATGAAAGAGAAGAAAGATATACATCTCTCTGTCTCTTACACTAAATCTCTCTTCTCTTATACACGTGGTAGAAGTGAAACTTCATTAAAAAAATAAAGTTTCACTTCCATTAGGTACGTGTGCGGTGCTGCACGCGTAATTGTTAATTATTATTTTTTAAACATCTCTAATATAGTGTGGTATTCACGAGGTCTTGTAGCAGGCTCTTTTTACGCAATAAAGAAGCACACATTTTACGTACTTATGGTAATATCAGAAACAGTTTCAGAAAGTCCGTTTTAAAAGCGATCACAGTTAATTATATTAGTACCCTAACTAAATCTTGATGTTATCCTTTTTCATTTATTTTAGAATTAAATAATTATTATGATTGGCACTCTCGAAGCAGTGAACAAAGCACATAGTTGTCGTGATGAAAACAAAACTTGAATGTACCTTATTTAAAATTTTGCTTTCATCGCGACAACAGTAATTGTCAAAAAACCTCAAAATTCCAGCTATCGAAAATATTGATGTTATTTATTGTTCTAATCAGCCTTAATTATTTTATTTTATTTATTTATTTATACAGGGTGGCAGGGACATCGACGCGCAAACGTCGTGAAAAGGTTACACCTGATGCCATAAATAAAATTACAAACGTCATTCATCTCGGAAATGACCGGTTAAAAAAATTGTCATTTTTGAGTGCGCAATGTATTGCAAACAACGCGATCAAAACGCTCCGCGGATGGCGCGCGCGCGCTTCCTACCACGATACCGCGCGCTGCCCTTTCAAGTTTTATTTACATTGCTGTTTCAAGTGAATCAGGTGAATTCACTATTTTTTAATTAAAAATCTCATTATTATGTCGTTTATTTATTTAGATATCTTATTTTAATACATTTTTAAATATTAGTATAAAAAAAAAACATTTAAAAATATAAAAAAATAGTGATCCACCGATGTCGGGAGCAGGGTCCAAGCTACCGGTGGTTAGGGCTCCAGAGACAGGAACCTCCTCACAATGCGAGCCGTATCGAGGAGTACTGCCTTTTGAATCAGGCCCTTGATCCAACCGCCTAACGAGAGCCTAGATAGATGTTGATCATTATTATTATTATTTATTTTAATTCTTTTTTAATGTAAGCTTTATAAAACACCACACACACACCACACCACACACCACACACCACACACCACACCACACCACACCACACCACCACACCACCACACACACCACACACACCACCACACACCACCACACACCACCACATTGAAAAAGATTGCAGAAAAAAACGTAAAAATTAAGAAAAGCTGACGAAAAATTTCAACGCATGGGGGTCCAGAATCATGTACTAAATCCATGGTAAGCGGTTGCGCGTCGATGTCCCTGCCACCCTGTATATCAGATTCAGACAACAATATAGTCCATTTTATTAGTAAAATATCTTATAACTAGTCTTAGTAATAAACAACCAAGAAACAAACAACAAAGTAGGTGTCTGAGGTAGAATGTGCAGAGAACGACAAAGTGAGGAATGAGCTACCTGACCATTATCCCCATATAGTGCCTCAGAATAGGAGAGTAAGGACTCTCCACAACTGTTTTTAGGATGCTATTGTCACTGCTCCGCGTTCTACGCATCAGTGATGCGACTTTTTTTTACGAATTACTGCATGGAAGCCGTCAGTTCGGTTCTGAGCAAACATCTCCGATGCGCTGCAGAAACGGGGCAGTTTCAACAAAATCCTAAAATCATTGTTGTACTGGACGCGTAAGACATCTAGCGACCTTTTGGTACAGCTGACCCACAGACCCCCCACGTACAGACCTTGACAAAACGCCTTGAACAAGGTGATTTTGACTTGGTCCGCACAACGCGAGAATCGACAGGCCAACATGTTACCTCGGACCGCCAGTGCCCTACGTTCCCTTTCAATGTCTACATCATCTTTAAGGTCGTCGGTAAGTATGTGCCCTAAGTACTTAAATTGGTAGTTTATTTATGCACCATTCAGAAAAAAGCCAGGTTCATGATTGGGGCACTTACCGGCGGCCTTAAAGACCATGTATTCACATTTACGGACATTGTACACAAGGCCCTGCAAGGCAGCATATTTCTCGCAGACCTTCAGCATTATTATCAAGCATTTCTAGAGAAAGAATAAGAAAGTTAAATTTGATGTAGGTCACAATCACAAGTAGTGTAAATTAAGTTTTAAGGAGGATTTTAAATTTGATTGGTCAAATCTGCACGAGTGTTATTTTGTTTTTTATTGTCAGGAGTTTAGAAATCTAACAAGAAAGGTTTAGGTAAGTAATACTAACAAAAACATTGATATTGTATGAAAATAATTAAAAAAATAATAATACAAAGTTTGTGAAATAAAATCATTGAATAAAAGAAATGCATACACGGGTTAAGCGGAGGGAGTTCAATTTTAGTAAGACGATCCATTACCCAAATTATTTTAGTACCTACTACCTACTTTAATTAGGTACTTCATAAATATAGACAATAACGGTTACGGAGGGCTGGATGTAAGTTACGTTATACTTTGGAAGTATCCGGTAAAACTATCTAACCGTTCCAATATTATATTGATAAGCCTTTGCAGACAAAGGCAAACCAATCAGAATTCGTCATGTAGTTGGGAACATCGCTTGCATAGTCTATCTCGTTCTGTTGCAACTCGTATGAATTCTCTCTGTCAAAGGCCAAAGCTCCGGTTATGCTGGTTTTCCGATAGGCGGCGCCCAACCAGAGCGAACGAGAGAGTGAGTGAGCGAGGGCGAGGAGCGTTCCCGTTCATTTAGATTCATTCGGTGCTTGTTCGTTAAGTTGTCAGCACTTGGCTGGCGGCCTGCCGCGCGCCGTCCGACTTCGTACTTTCGTAGTCGTTCGCCAGCACTGTAATCAACTCTTATCGCGATCGCGTGTCCTACTGCAAATACGATAAATTCCATCTAAATATTCGAAATAAACACGAGACACGCTGTGTCTCCTTAACATCTTGACACATAAACACTGTTATTATTTATCATTTTCAAAAATGTTACCCTGAATCCAAGTTCTCGAGGTGTTAGAGATAAATCTCTCGTTGTTCCAATCTCGGCGTTTTCGTCAGAGAAACTTTAAACCCCGTGGTCACTTATCGCCGTCAAAATTGATAATAATAATATGCAACGATGTGGTTTCTGCTCAATGGTTTCTGGAGCTCTGAGGAGGGTGATGTGTGTCGGCAGCAGAAGAGGTAGCAGTGAATCATACTACCGCGAGCTGGGCGACCAAGACACGCTGGTAAACATTTTAATTAACTTTTACCGCATTTAAACATCGCTTTTGTAGCACTGAGCATGTTTTGTTCATTCATATTATTGTTTATTTCATTGTGGGAACGTGTCGTGCATTGCTGGCCATCAAACATGTTTACCTGTTTTTAATTAATGTGTTTTATGATATTAACTAGCGTAAACGCGTAGTATGCTAATTAAACATGTGTGTATTTTTATCACAGCTAATATTTTGATCCAATGCTTGCAATTTATTTTATTAAAATCACATTTATGTTGGCATGAAATTTTTGTTGTGAACAAGGAGAGTTCTGTGTTTAATCATAAGTAAATATACTGTCTATGCTTTATGTGTAGTGAAAGTGGAGTTTCTCTTTATGTTTAGTCACTGCTAATTATTGTTGAGCTGTTAGCCTGCATGGATTCTGTGGCCTTAGTGTGGAAACACTTTTTTAGTATAGTTTCTATGATTGGCATGACATTGTAGTATCTACAGACTTCATAATCAAAATTTTTTTTTCTTATTATTATCATACTCAATTTTGTTAAAAACATTTAGTTTTGACCATCTCCAGATAATGGAGAAACCTCTTTCCTTTCAATGTATTTAAAGTCATACTATTTAAGCTGTTGTACCTATTGGGTGACTGGTTAAACAATATTAAGTACCTACCAATACTGCCCATTTCAACAGCACATTTATCCAAAATCATACAAAAGTCAATCATTTCAACTTAATGTAATGTGGTATGGGAACTTACATACTTGACTTAAACTCTCATTATTAATAACCAAATTATAAGCATTCCTAACAAAAACATTGTATTCCTCATGAATCAAAGACAAAATACCACAAACTGTCTCTTATTTGGCAAACATCGAAAATAAATGTTGGTACCTTTCATGTACCTATTAAACCAACTTAAAACTAGCCCAAATAAGAACTATACTCAAATATTATCATGCTGTAGACCTTTTTAAATTTATTTTCAAATTAATGAGAAACCAAAAAACATATTCTTCGGACCTTACTATTGTCCAACTCCCACCACCGTACTCAAATAACTAACCTCCTTTGGAAAAATTACAAGAACAGATAATTAAAAGTAATAAGTAGAAACAATTTGAAAATAGAACTGCAATGCAAAGAGGCCTCGACTGCCTGCTAGTCTGCAGGGACACATAAAGTTAAGTATGTATAATAAACCATAATATTATAATACAAGGTGTAATTGAATTAATGTACATGTGAGGGCTAGCAACCATCTGGTAACAATTACTTGGCTCAGTTTTAGTATTTGACATTACACATTGATGCTAAACATAGTTCTGAGTAAACAAGTTTATTAGAAAATGTATTTTTGGAGTTTATATGCACAGACCTTGCGCGGTGACATGGATTTTCTTAAGTAATGATTTTATTAAAACATTGATGCATTATAATGTATTTGTATTGTATTTTAACATTACAACATAATTTCATAGACAATACAAGAAAGACTAGATATATATACTTAGTAAGAATTATATTACCTAATCACAACAATTGAACCTAACACTGTATGGTAAAAAATCGACTGTTCTGTTATGATCAATCTTGTTATCAAACCAGAGATTTAAAACAGGCTCTAAAACCCATCAAGTAGCAATAAAAACAGCAAATGAAACAACAAAGCTGGAATATAGAGATTTTTTACAAACTGGGGTTAAAAAATGTGAAAAATACATGCAAAGAACCAATTTTACTGACAAAAACATTACAAACAGCATGTTTGCAAGTTTTAGAAACAGTGACCTACTTAGACAGTTGATTGATGATCAACAAAATGCTTTGTGGCTATCAAAGTTGGTACTATTATCTTTGAAACTATAATGGTCTAAGGATTGCAAATCCTGTGTAACCAAAATCAAGAAGGTCTCTGTTCAACCCTATAGGTGAGTCAGGGGGATCTATTCCACGATTTTCCCCCTCATACAACTTGACAGTGGACAGATTTTGGTACTGAAATTACAGGTATATTTTTGGAATGACTGGAGCATAGTAACCCTTGGTTGGTACCCAGGTCAAAGTAACTGGCCACTCTAATAAAAAAAAAATACATCTAGTAAATAAAATATTACCCAAATTTTAGTATCTATCATCAGTCTCTTCATGTAGATATGTATTTACTACACACTGTTACTACGCACGTAGGTAACTGATCTTAGTGTAACCCCCTCCCCTCTGTATTTCTGCTGCGTGCGCCTACGTCAAATTTTGGTCGATCGCGTGACGTCAATGTTTTACTAAAGCATAGTACTTACAAGATTACATTCTATAAAAGCAGTAATTCACTCCAGCGTGTATAAATAATAGAATCATTGATAATTACATACAAGCAATTACTTACTCGGTTTGCATATGGAGGAAAATACTTAAAAGGTCACTCATTCAACTCATTTGTTGTTAGCAACTATACAATATGTAACAAAAACCCTGTCCGATCCTTAAGAGTATTATTCGGCATCGTACAGCGTACACATATACGTAATCATTTAATGGATTTGAGATTATTATTTTTCCCCAATGAATATCATTAAATTAAAATAAAAAATAAAAACTGACCAAAGGCAACACTGATCGCTCGACAAAGTTCACGTCTTACTACCTACAGTTTTGTGTCAAAGAAGCCGCCCGTGTCATGAACCGCGCTTTGTCGCGTGCCGTCAAACATACCTACACTACGCTCGCTGCGCGTAGGTATCAGCTGATATTGTTTTGTAGGCATAGTAATCCGGATTTCAGATACTCTCTGTATTTTGTGTTTTTGACTTAATTCTGTTTATCAAGAAACAATTAATTGAATTAAATGTAGCCCTGATAAGGACTTTTTTTTAAATGTGATGTGCAGCTGGCAATGTACTTACCGACTGCAGGTGTTAGTTTATTAAAACGTTCACTTGTTGTTGTTGCATACTTCGGCGATCATGCTCCACATGTCCACCTCCAACACTAATACACATTCGACACCTTTTTGCTAAATTTACAAAAAAAAAACACATACAAACACATTTACAAAATTCCATTCTTGGTTCGTAATCAGTGGGCAGAAGGGATTGAACCCGCCGGTAGTGCTAAGGGTGCTGACCATCTCCCTTCAGCACACTCCAAACCGCACTGTGGTTTGTGTCTAATCGTCGCGCAACAGAGCGTGTGCTTTTCGTGGGGTCCGCGGCAAACATATCCAGCACTTGTTCCTCAATTTCCTCGTTGCGCTCTCTTGGTCTTCCAGCATCAGTGGCCTGCGACTCGTGCCCATGAACACTGCCTGTGGTGTAAGGCGTTGGAACGCACGCTCCGACGGTACTGTCACACCTGGTCTATTAGCGAAACGCACCTCGTACGTATTACGCGCAGCTGCATAATTGCAGTCGGTCTTGCCTAAGCACATCAACATATTAAAATATTCCTGATTAGAATACGACATTGTTCGCGAAACGACAGCGCTTGATACGTACGGACGTCAGATCGAAAGCTATCTCCACGAAAGACTAGCAACAAGTATCGCGTCGGTAGGTAACTAGGCGGCGACATCAAAAGAGTCGGCGACTAGTTGAAAGAGTGTCTACGACGCGGTAGTGTAGGGCGGTGTTCTTTGAAATAAAAATAGGTAAAAATAAAAAGATTTTGCCGGCGGGTGGAGTGTTGTCAACTTATGAAAATTTGCCATATTCAGTGTTAAATTTCGCATGGATTATAAAAATTAAAAATCAATAACTTTTGGTTTTTATGAGTTACATTTTTATAACAATTTTTTCTAGTACGTATGTTGACCCAGGAATACGCCTTTATTGGATCGGACAGGGTTTTTGGTACAGATTGTATAAAAAAAAATAGAAATTACTAGGTATCGATGATAGCTGTTTATATAAATTAAATACATAAGGTCGTCAAGACTACTATTTACACGCGGGTTTACTTGCTATTTCGTTATGAGACGGTATTGGCAATCTGAGGAGACAAACATATTACATAATAGAACAGTCAGTATGTCAGGCTGCGTGGAAAACATCAAATTGTTGAATTACGATATTCATTATTTAAACGTTTACTGATGACGTAAGCCAAAACTGTATAGGTATCATCCAACTTCCTCAAACGTCACATTATCTGCACGCAGTCGAATTATATCAAACAAATGGCCAAACAAGGGCAGCAGGATAGTAAATGAGCTAACTGTATATTGTATAGCTAGTCTAAATCAAGCAGTTGCAGCAGCAGAGGTCGAGGAGTTAGCTTTCGAGTCACCAATCATATTCATCAGCATTCGAGCTAAACAGTACCTCGGTATACGGAATAACACTCAAGTTGCCTTAATCATTCACTATCCGCGAAGCAGACACAAGTAATTTAACAGTCATAACTTTGTGGTTCTATGAACAGGAACAGGGAAAGAGTTAATTGAGCGATGACGATATCAAATCAATCTACTGAACTACAACGCAAATCTCCCGCAAATAATCAAAACTACTCCATATTATTAGTATTGAAACAAAACAATCCTCTATAAACAGTTCCGTTTCGCGGAAGTGTTTTCAAACAACCAACAGGAATTAAACCTGACTGCACGGTTGGCTCAGTGGTTAAGCGATTGACTGCTGCGCTGCTTGTCGCGGGTTTGTTTCCCGCACGGAACAAATATTTGTATGACCTACAAGTAGTTGTTCCGGGTCTGGCTGTTTGTCTATGTGAGTTTAAATGTTTGTAAACGCACCCACGATACGGGAGAAATTCCTAGTGCGGGGCAACGTTAAAAAAAAAGCCTTGCTGCTAAGTAGATTGTATATCACACGGCACACTGCACCATGTTCATGATCGAGACAAATTGGCAGATACTCGGCACGTATGTCAAGATCCAATTTTGAACTCCGAGGGAAGCATTCAATACTCCTACGTCACGAAGATAAGACTTCAGGTATTAATAACTTGGTTAAATATAGGTTACGTGCTAGTCATCTGGTTATATTATATTTAACCAAGTAGGCGTGTCAAAAGCATTCCTTATGTTTTAAAACATTTTTTGGAGGTTATTAAGTCAAGCTTTATTAACCGCAGGCAGTTCTTGAATAGGAAACCTTTCCTTTTTCACTAATTAATTTGTTTGTGCTTTTGTGAGTTTGTGCTCGTTTCGCTCATCCGCTGGTCCTCAGAAATAAAGTTTGACAACCGTATCCAGCAATCAGCAACCCAAAAATGTATTTACCTTTAATATAACCTTCGTACCTTCGTGTATCGGCAAGCTCAAATTAAGATGGCAGCAATTTCATGTAAAATAATTAGCCGCACCTCCGAGCCGACGGCAAAAACATTGAGAGAAGGGTTGGCAGTTGACGACGAAATTAAATCCCGTTTCAATTATCCCGAACCCAGAAAAATATTGATGAAAGTTGTAGAACCGGGCTCACATCTCCATTAAAAAGACTGAAGTTAATGCTCAGTAACATCACACTCCCATATCGCGGATTATTCTGGATGTAATTTCCACGGGAGTCGGTTATTAGTATATCCGGCTTGCCTGTTTCACCAGCCTTCTAGCCGCCAGATTTCTTCCCATTCCCATTATTTAAATTTTATTCATTTATAACCATCACATCGAGCAAAAGTTGCAAGTATGATCCATAAATGCTGAGTACCCATGGGTCGCCAGAAATAAGCTGGAGTCAATAAAGTTTTTAATTCCATATTGTCCTACATATTAAGAAAATTAGTATTGGCTTCGTCAACACGTGAACATGAAATCGATAAGCATGGTACAGGTCATCAAGCAATTTTGTTATGCTAAAAACGTATTCTTCGCGTTCTAGTTTATGAAGAGGACTATATGATTTTATTATTCATCTTATTACAGTGGTATTAAGGTTCACAAATAAGTACGCGATCCCCGTAATGATTTTCCAGTAACCTTAATCGGAATAGACACCGCGTTTATTGTAATCGGGTACTTAGTTTAGGATGTAGGATGTAATTAACAATCTCACAATCATATGATTACATTGCCTCATAACCTGTAAGATTCACAAGCATAGAGTCGGGTAAAGAAAGAAGAGAAATGCAGTGAGACATGTTGTACTTTAAATTCACTTGCGAAAATAAGTCTCACCCTCAGATCGCCAAAAACAGTGAAGATTGGGATTGAAGAACAGTATTAGGATACATCAATAAAATTGCCAGATATACTACAATACACTTCTAAAATTTTCGGATTTTTCAATACGTTATCAAAAGAGTTCGGCCTAATATTTATACACTTTTAATCGATATCGTCGTCTATAACAACTGTCATACCCATTCATTCATCAACATGCATGGAACAAAGTCCCCAGAGATGTAATAGAACAATAAGTATAGTAAGGGTATATCTAAAACGCCTCCAAGACTAATTTAAATATGTAGATTCCTGATTGATTTATTGATCGCGGCCCTGCTAGTTTATCACGACACAATTAAGGCTACATGGAACATCACATGTTTCACACAACATTGCCATTTAAATGAATAACTAGATACTTTGGTGTCTAATACTGGTATTCAGCTGCGTCCGGTTGGGCTGGAAGCCGACCCTAACATAGTTGGAAAAGGCCAGGCAGATAGTGATGATCCTTTGGTATATAGTTGGTGAGAGTAACTTAACACTTCCACCTACAGATTAATAATTCAGTACTATATATAGCAGTCTTTAAGCCACCGCGGCAGCTGCAAATAACGACCAAATTATGGGAATATCACTTTCGAAAGTACGCCCAGTCATTTAGGGGCCTAGAATCAAAACAAGTGTTCCTTACGTGCTTTTCTTCACATTAAACCTGTACTGCAAGGCGTCCAACTAACAGCGGCTATGTGTGACTAATCAGTCATGTGAGAGACCTACCTCAACAAAACATTATCGCCATGTCAGACATATTTATCGTTGAATTGTTTTCGCTCGACAAATGTAGTATTGTTTTGATTTAAAGTTCGATTCAACTTCTAATTGACAACTGCACATAAATTATGCAACAAGTGCCAGTGCTGTAAAGATTTAGTTTCAATAGTACGGTGTTATAATATGAATTTGAAGTGAAATAAAATACTTTAGTGGAGTATGATATAGAACCTGGTGATACGAGTGTGCTTCCACTGTTCTTGTAGTACCTGTGAGCACTTTTGACACGCCATTTACCACTGATTTCGATCTTTCTGGAAAAAATATATGCGCAAGTCGAATATATCGACGTTCGTAGTATATGCACAGTGATAAACAATTTGGGAGCTCAAGAACAAATAAGCTTACGAACAGATTAATCAAAATTAGTTACATAATGACGTAATCTTGTAGACCCAACGAATGTTTGTATTGATGGAACTAATAGAAAGGATAGGTTTTTGGTGGTTGTTTAATTAGTTTTGGTGTTATACCAAAACTAATTTTGTTCTTTGATCATAATTCAATTCCAACCAGTGAACTCTATAATTACGTTCAACTTGACCACGTCAACGGATTTATCACTGCGGTCGTGTTGCAATTGTTTCAAAGCGCATTTGTCAGCAGACACGACACACGTAGTGGTTGCAGTCACATTTCGTCTAGTCAGCAATAAATGCGCCACTACTGGGCATGACAACAGCACACATTGATAATGTGCGCTGTTGCCATGCCTTGTAGTGGTTAATATACAACTTTAAAAGACATGTTAATCATAATGTGGTTTTTATGCAGAAATACAAAGCTAGATGCAAAATATACAAACCTGGAGGATACAGCTTATCCGTAACTGCAACTTAGCTTATTTGCATCTTTTCAATTCAATTCTTACTACCCTCGTCCCCAAACAAGCTACTACTTCACCAAATTAGTACCACTCAGAAGCATCTAGAGATTCTTCAACATTTATACGAAGGTTGGTGGATCCTTTCAGAATTGGTCCGAAATTTTTATACCGAAATTATTCAGCTGCGCTCGTTGCCTTAGGTCAGCCAATTTTATTCGTTCTATACCATTTGCCGGTGCAACCTGAATTACCCGAAGGTTTTTACAGAAATTCAGGTCTCTCTCACTTTGTGAAGCTTCTTTAATAGTACTTTGCGACACATAGCTTACCATCATTATCATTTCAGCCTAAAGACATCCACTGCTGGACATAGGCCCCACCCTAGCACCGTCACTTCGACCGGTTCTGTACTTCTCGCATAGAAATAGGGCAACCAATTTAAAATAAAATTAAATAATTAATTTAAAATTTTCCAATTATGTTTTGATTAACTTTCAGTGTCTTCAAGATCTAACTGACTGCAGTTTGACTAAATATTACACTATCGGCTGCAAAACCAACCCCAAGACACCAGGCAGTTATAAATGTATTTAAAATTTCCTTACATAAATTAAGGCTGGATGCTGAAACCATTTTCCGAGTGAGTGAGAGACATAGGACTTACGTCCTATTTCCCTCACCCTTACCTTACGGTAATGAAGTTTATGAATGCCGACACGTCGCGGTGGTGCCTATTTCCGGCTCTCAAGTCTTCAATAGGTGTGCATCCCGAGTGTGAGCGTCGCACCGTTTCGTATCCCAACCGTGGTGCAAGCTAACTTCATTTCCGTTCTTGTGTAGACACGAGACTCCGTGGAAAGACACTTAACGGCTTAGAGGCAGGAACTTCAAGGCAATAGCCTGGATATAATATTAGACGTAATTGTCTGTCTGGTTCTGCTATGAAATTTTCTATGCATTTACAATAATTAGATTGAATATGGTTAAGTTTTTGCAGTTAGGGACTCCTCGTTTCATTTTGTCGATACATATTAAACGCAACTGGATGTTTGCTTCGCTTTTGTGCAACGTGGCAACGTGAGCTAGCTTTAAATTTTCTTATGCATTTTCGGTTGTTGGACTAAATAGGCTGAACTTATGATTTGGGACTCACACTAATTTCGTTTTGTCGATATATATTTGCAACTGCATTACAATCGATTCTTATGCATTTTCGGTTGTTGGACTAAATAGGCTGAACTTATGATTTGGGACTCACGTCTCACACTAATTTTGTTTTGTCGATATATATTTGCAACTGCATTACAATCGATTCTTGTGTGACGTGTGTCTGCTTTTTTACCTTACCATCTGTATTTTGTAGTGAGGAGACTGAACAAAGTAAAGTTTTTGTAATTAGGGAATCACACTCATTTTATTTCGTCGATACATATTACATGCAACTGGATTAGATTCGCTTTTTGTGTAAATTTATAATGAGTCTGCTTTAAATTTTCTAGGCTATAGGCTGAGCTTTTCGTGGTCAGGAACCTACACTTATTTCATTTAAGCATAATCAGCCTGTAACGTTCCCACTGCTGGGACACAGGCCTCCACTCTATGAGAGGGAATGGGCCGTAATCCACCACGCGGGCCCAGTGCGGTTTGGTAGATGTCACATATCGTCGAATTTTTGGTTCTAGGACATGCCTGTTTTTTCACAATCTTTGCCTTCACCGTTTTTGAAAGCAGCGGTGATGAAATAAAACATCTTATTTCATTTAATCAATATTTATGACTGCAACTGGTTTTCATTATGGTCGGTTAGTCGGTAGTTAACTTTTGTATTTTTTTTTTTTTGTTTTCCTGCTTGGTTGGATATTATTTGACAGTTATCCTACTACTTTCCTTTATGTGGGCTTTACACATAAACTAAATGTAAAAAAATAAATGAAAATGGCGATTCGGCTAGGCCGCAGGTCACTAGGTGGTGAAACCTAGTCTTCGACTTTGTCGTGGGGCGGCAGGTCGCACGCCGCATGAAGTTCGATATTTTGATGCTAAATTAACTAGTCATCTGCAATTTTTATCGATCTATGTAAATGGGGTGGCGATTCGGCTTGCGGGTCGATTTGGTAGGCGACCAGCCTCTCGGCGAAAATTGGCCTAGTGCAAATTCCCCATTACCGTTTGAAGACGTTATCACTAATGTTAGCGCTTTTAGGTTTCCGTGGTTAATGTCGCCGTGTGTGCTACCTGTGCATGAAAGCATTTTCACTTGCATGATATGTGCTTAGATAAATAATATATGTATAAATAAAAATGTAATACTGTTCGTTGGTTAGCGGATCACCAAAGAACGGCTGGACCGATTTGTTTTTTTTTTAATGTTCGTAATAGACCGAATAAGGTTTTTATGAATTCACTAACCACAGGACAACGTCCAAAGTGCGTGTGAGAAGTTATCACATACTTACACTACGATTCCCTTTGCTGAACACTCATCATTATTGGGGGGTTCCAAAACCACATTTGCTGTAGGTAGTTAGGTAGGTACATCGATCCGCTAACGAAGTATAAAGCTTTGAGTGGTCTGCCCTTTCGTGGCCCCATCAACTGCAACAACTGGCTGAAAGGCTTTTATTGAAAATCAAAACCTTTATAATTAACTGCTGGAAAACAATAGGTAACGGCTTTCAGGGCGTTTCATAAAAACTGTTAGTATTTATGAAATAGTTTATTAATTATTAAGAATTGTGAGCCCGCGTGGTGGGTTATGGTCCACTCCCGCTCACTGAGAGGAGGTCTGCGTCTCAGCAGTGGGAACATTATAGGCTAATTATGACATTATGAGTCTGATGCAAAATGACTTGCATTCAACTGCTAAATTACCTTTCACTTTTAATCATATGGAAATTTGTCACCAAAATTATCTTTTAAAGCACGCACTACGGACTTTGTACACGCACTTGGCCGAATTTTTCCGCTGTCGTAATTGCTAAGATCATTAGACCAACATAGGTAATTAATTTCATTATTATTCACTAATTACAAATTAATCGGAAAACAATTATTAGTTGTTAGCTTTAAAATTATGTGCATGTTAGGTTTTTAAATTATGAAAATATTAACTAAATCATGATACTCTATTAGGAAAATAAAACCTAAAAAAGATCCACAAATCAAATATTTTGTAAGTTTTCACTGTTTGGTTAATTTCAGATGGACAGAAAGAGGAACGCTTTCGTATGCAAATGCAAAAGCATCCAATTTACACTAGTCCAACAAACACCATCGTTGATATAGCTAAATAACATATTCATGACGTGAAACAACAAAATAACCTAAACATTGTTATAGAAACACTCCAAAAATAAAACATAATGACTAGCATTGTTTACGTACATAGGGAAACCGCACCTCACTGCGTAGGGTATATTCCGTAAGTATTTATACAAGTAAATTGATAAATGCTAAACATTCTCCTTGTTGGACTATACCTGTTACTCGTATGGCTCCCACGCCCTGACTCATCGTCATTATTTTAATTATGAAGTAAACTATAAGCAATAATACTTTGTCTCCTTTTTCGTATCTATAAGTAACTAGCTGCACCCCGCGGTTTTACCCGCATAATTTTCGATCCCGTGGGAATATCGGGATAAAAAGTATCCTATATGTTAATCCTGGTTATAAACCATCTGTGTGCCAAAGTTCATCCAAATCCGTTCAGTAGTTTTTGCGTGAAAGAGTAACACTAAAAAACTTTGGACCCTTCTAAATATATTGCCAAAACCACAAGAGTTTATTATTAAAGTAAACTACAATATTGTTAGGTGGTACAACACTGCTACTCATTATGTAGCAACACTGGCGTCACTTCCTCTCGGGCAATGGCTGCCATACTCGCCTGTAACAACGTATCATAATAAAAGTATTAGATATTACTTACCTATTGGTGGACTTCATATTTCCTGACCTGTAACACTCTAACAGTAGGAATGACTTTCATTTTGACAGTTCAACAACATTCATTGCGTTAGTTACGTTGTTGAGCATACAGATTTTTCGAACATGTGAAGCAATGAATTAGCAATATCCTTCAAAATGGTTTAGATTGCGATTGATAGTAGGTTACGCAATTAGGGAGCTGATCTCCCCGAAAAAACTCCTATCTACAGCCGCTCCTCTTGATATTCCATCATGCACACGACCACGTTACATAGATTTTGAATTGACAAAATCTATGTATGCATGTCTGGCGGCTGTAGTAGCAGGCACAGCAAATTTTCCTATGTTTCTCAAAACATGACCGCAGTGGGTGACTAACTAAGAATGAAAAATGTGAATTACCTAGTCTTGCTACATTAATTCGAATTTTGAGGAAATACCTAGAACCACAATGATTGACTTTGTTTCACGTGGTTTTCAGATAACATTCAGGGTGGTACTTTAAGATGGCGCATGTTTAGGGCAGCTAGTGCATAGCTACCAGCAGCAGTACTTACTTACTTGGTTTAAGAAAAAGTTGGGCTTTTTAGAGTTTTCATTTACTCACGGACCATGTATACGTATGGGTTCTATTTAAAACTTTATATCTGACTTCATATCGGCCGCGCACTGCACCTTAAACGTTGTAGCTACAGGATATGTAGCTCTCAGAAGGGCTGTCTGCCTGTTTTCGAGCTATAGGTATCCATCATGTAAGCCCTCTAAGCCAAACTGCCTAACGAGTGCCTCTTGAGGTGTTCGCCGAGGCTAAGTTTTATTGCAGAAAACTGCTAGACGCCCATTTAAATCGCGTAGCTCTTGTCTTCAGTTACTACCGTCCATTATATGGAGGTATTCCACTCAGAGCACTGATTTCAACCGCTCTGGCCCGAACCGCACCTGAGCACTTCCACTAACCGCACTGATGAAACAATATTTTGTAACGTGCGGTTCAGTAGAGCATTTTATCAATATGTACTGGAGGTTAAGAGAGTTGACAGAATGAACTTTTTTAATTGTTCCGTTTTAGAATCTATATTAGTTTACGTATTTGAAAGTAACGACATTGTGACGTGTGTTAGAAAATTGTACAATAATAGGTGCCTATGTTAACTAATTAACATTACAAGACACAGAACATAAAATTAAATTATTTGCCATATGTCAGCTAGCCACGCCAATATACCAACAAATTGTATAATAAAAAAACTATACGTAGGTACTCAAGCTAAAAAATAATTAATTAAAATTAAATTGTAAATAAAAACTTACTACCTAAATAAAAGCCTCCAGGCATAAAGGGCGTGACAGCTTACATATTTATGCATCTCTTGTTCACATAGCTGTCACTTGAAGTCACAAATGATAAACTAGGACCATCGAAGTAATATAAATAAATAAGTTAATACTAATAACAATAACCTCTCAGTAAGCTAATTCTAGAGAAAGAACATAAACATTGTCTTGCGTTAACTAAGGCAACCAACTATTCTTATCGTGTAAGTAGTCGTTGATGGAATAGTATGCCTTTGAACAAAGATTGGATTTTACTTGAGCTTTAAACTCATTAAAAGGCAAGTCTAGCAAAGAAGAGGGTATCTTGTTATAAAAGGTTATACCAAGCCCAACAAATGAGTTATGAACCCTATGAAGCCGGTAAGACGGGGCACGTAATTTGTCCTTATTTCTAGTGTTAACACTATGAATATCACTGTTTTTACAAGTGTAAATTTTGCCTAATATATAAGATGTTGGTGAAGATGAATTTTCATGCAACCGTGATAATACCAATATCTTTAAAAAAATCTCTTAGAGAAACTCTGGCACCTAGCTGGTAAATTGCTCGAACAGCTCGTTTTTGAAGGACAAATATTTTGTATATCAGCGGCTTTGCCCCACAGCAGAATACCGTAGGACATAAGGCTGTGAAAATAACTAAAATAGATTAAACGAGCTGTATCAACGTCAGTGTATTGTCTTACTTTCCTGACAGCGTAGGCAGAAAAATTGCCGAGCCTACAGTTTCAAGCACCTCTTTATCTAGGACGATGTTGGGTCCTAGATTTCTAACATTCGGTAAGGCGAACTTTACACATGTCGTTTTCTTGGCATTGAGAACTAGGTTATTTGACGTAAACCAATCTGTAACTATTGAGAGTGCACTGTTTACGTCGTCAAAATCTTTTTCGTTGTTCTCTTATCGCAACCATGAGACTGTATGTCTCCACGTTTATCAGATACTATCTAGTCTACAGTGCATGTATTATCCACCATTATACTACAACAATGTGGCGACGTAAGGCATACTAGAATATAATCATGATAAAAATTTGACACGTGTACTCGGAGCTGGGCTAAGCTAATACCTATATTTATTTTTGAGAACACAGTGGAGCAATGTTGTAACTAAAACTGTCCACTAATATATACAGATATTTTCTATTTATTAGTATGGTGCGTCCGTCTGTGATTTGAACCTACGCACAACTAATGCCATCTAAAAATAATTTTGATTAATGAATATTGCGATGCTAAATCGTTTCGCTTTCGACTGATTTTAATTCTAACATCTGAATATTTTCGAATTGACCGCGTGTTTGTCACACACGACTGCGTCAGTATTAATTTTCATTTGAATCAGGCGACAGAATACGTTTCATTAATACTGGTAATTCGGTTCCGGTCTTCTGTCCCGATGGCGTCGGAATTCGAAATATGTAGACCTGCTATGAACTCCGTTCCGCCAATTGTCTGGCCTAAGGTAGCTGTACTTTTGCAAACTTTTATAGGAAGTTGGACTTGAGTTGGCTTCTCAACTCCATCCTCTTTTTCTCCAATGTCGCCTGGTTCATACAAATGCTAAAGCATATTTAATATATCAACGTCAGTTATGCTTAACTTTTCTGGTGTGGCTTTTCGAAGCTTTCAACGTTCCATTGTCGGTAGGCCAAGTACATACATTGCTCTCGCTGAATAGACCTACAATTGTCCGGTTCAACGCGGACCAACTTCACATATCGGATTTTTACCGAAACCGCTATTTGCCCGATCAATGCACAATCGTCTTTTGAATATCTGACAAGGGTAGTAAGCAAGTACCAACGTATTTAAAAAGGGTTAAAAATACTTTTGTGAATACTTTCGGTATGGGAGTAAAAGGTTATTGACGGGGGACCAGCGGGGTTCTAGTGCTAAGTGTGCTGAAGCTGAGCTGCTGAACAGCGTTATTGTATTAATCGCGTTATTAAGCAAGACTGTTTCTGTGGACAATACTCGTACCGGCGCTTCGGGGTTCTTTTCCAAACAATTTTAGTAAAATGTTTTTGTCATTTGTGAAAAGTGGAACATACGTCATATTGTGATTTATTATTTATTTATTTTATAACAACTTAAACTTTCATTTCAGGGTTTACCCTAATGCGACAGTCGAGAACTTAAACTAATAACCAAAGCTTACAATAACCAATTGTATATTATGCTGTGAGCTGTTGTAGTTGCTACCCAAAAAGACACCATTATCATCATTCGACCGAAAGGTTGTGGCTGGCTGGACATAGGCCTCAACCAAGCATCGTCATAAGGACCGATCCTGTGCCTATTAATTAAATTCTTATGGAAATAAATATTAAATGGCGATTTAATATGGGCTTCAGAGTTCTTGAGAGGCGGTAATTATAAATCGTCCGGTGTCTTCTGGTCAGTCGGCCACTCTACCTTGCTGAATGGAGTGACTGGATGTTTAGGGTATGACAAAAAAGAAAGAAAAATAGGTTAATTTGTCACAGAAACACGTGCTGACAAAAACATAATTGACTCGACTAAACAGAAATAAAAACGAAATAGATCTGTAATCACGAGCACAAACAGAAATAGCACATCGTGACTGTGACAAGAGGCTTCTACTCAGCATGATGCTGTGCTATTGGGGACCCACAGCACAGCACTGATTTTCAATGGTCCCCGATACAAGAGTACCTACCTGTTTCTATGAGTAATCGTTTATTTATTTATTTAATACTTCAAGCACATACATGTACAGGGCGGACTTAATGTCATAGGCACTTTCTACCAGTCAACCTTTGGTTTACTTAGTAAGGTCTTCAAAAAAGGGTCATTAGTAACATCACCATACAATCGTCTATTGTGGATTTGGCGGTATAGCGGTACGTGTATTCCGAATATAGTTTTAGAATGGATACAGCTGTGACGTTCACATACAGCATTGTGTGCCTATACCCAACTACGAGTATAAAGTTTTATTTAAAATATCCTCAAGTTTCAACTCAGTCAAGGTTTGTAGGCATAACGCACCGATATAATAATAGTCATAGGATTCTCATTAAATACTAATTTATTCGGAGATATGTATACTCCGTCGGTTTTGGGGCTTAGAATGTTCTGCACATGTTTAGTAGTTGCTAACTTGCTACGGCCGAGGCAAATCATCTTTTATTAGCATCTATCTTTGTAGGAATCACTTGCGTAGCTTTCAATGAAACGCTATGATGTTTCTGTATTCTATTTTAATGTACCTCCTTATCCTTATGTACGGTGTGTATAAGTAGTTACGTTACAACTAACCAGCTTTTTCCTTGGCTTTTTTTAGATGTCGGAAAATATACAACGGTTAAAAGTACCCCATGTCAATCAAAATCAAAATATTTTATTTCACATAAAGGTACAGACGCCAGCACATCAAGCTACTACAATCTGTCAAATTTCTTTAATAGATTTTCAACTTTATTGTACAATCGTTCAGGTTCAAGGTTGATTGCGAAATTTTGACAGTTTCGGGTAGCTTGACCTGCTGGCGTCTGTACATGGGCACTTATGAAACGTCAGAAGCTGGTGCGCGGTTCCAATTGGTCGTTTCTTATGGAGAAGAGCCGGCAAGAAACTCCACGGTTACAATTTTAAAAATAATTGGCTTTTACAAAATAAAGAAATGGTCTACAGATCTAAACTCTACAAGGCCTACAAAGGGCCTACATGTGTTCCATGTATCAAAGTTAGAAACTGTCTGTGTGCCAAATTTCATTCAAGTCCGTTCAGCCGTTTTTGCGCCAACCCGGAACATACGTCCAGACAAACGGACAAAAATTCTTGGTTACTATTTTATTATATTTAAAGTAAATACATTATAACACGTTTTTCTTTTTTTTTCAGAATATCGAAGACAAATCCTCAGATGTTTCAGATGACGCTGAGGAAGAAACAAGTAAGTATCTTTTAAAAATCACACATCTAAGATTCTAAAGCTTTGCACAAGTAAGGTTACTTCTGGTTTGGGGCAATCAACTCCGCTACCAATTTTGCTAACTGGTGGATTATTTAATACCGTACAACAGTTCTTGATTTCACAGATTACATTACAGATTCTACTTTTACTAATAGTAGTAATGATTCAAACCACGTTTCCGTATTCTTACCTAAGTGGGACAATGTGGTCGTGATATCAGTTATGAAATAATCAACCCAAATTCAACAATGCTAATCGCTGCAACGTAAATTCCTGCCTACAAAGTGTCTTAACTTCCTGTGGGTTTTACATTAAAAGCGTGTATGATACTGCGATTTCCAAACTCGACGCTCCCTTCCCGCCTTCAGTACAACACATCGACCACCCCACGTAATGGGCTATTCATGCCAACACGTCAATCGTTACCAACCGTCGGTACGACTAAATATTCTTAGGAGGCTTTCATATGAAATGCCAGCCATAGTTCTTGGTCTAGGCGTTTTATGATAGCAATGTGGCACTAGAATTAATGTTAATATAAATAACTGAATTGTGATTATATCAATATTTCATCGTAATGGAGGAGTAGGTACGACCAAATCGTCCAACCAATACCAAGACTATCGACCAAGTCCACCAAATTCCGTAACGTGGCTTTAATTTTGACATTTCAACAACATTCATTGCGTTATTTACGGTATTGAGCAGACAAATTTTCGAAAATATGACGCAATGGATTAGCATCCTTCAAAATGATTCAGATTGTGATTTGAAAGTGTGTTACGCAATTAGGGTGCTGATTATCCTGTTTCTAGTAACCTTACAGCGTATCAGTCCTAAACAGCATAATAATCATTTACCTGTCTCCAATTCATTATTAAAGCAAACTCAAATTGTATCTACGCTCTGGGAATGTTACATGATTGCTGCCTTTTTTTTTATCGTGGAGAAATGCTCATGCATTCTACACTACCACGTGGAGATAGTGCAGTTATGTGGGACTCTAAACCCACTAAACTCCACGGTGTCCTCCTCTGCCGCTTACGGCGGGAATACGGGCACGCGTTAGCACTCATCCGTGATCCCGCCGCGGCTGTCCGTCACCGGACCCTCCTCTGGTTAGTACTCCCCACCACCGGCGCACCAGGACACATAGCACACCGTGACCACCCCAGGGACCAAACCAGCACATGGGCGCCAGACGACCCCGTGTCTGGGCATCCTTGGTCCCCCTGCGACGGGTCAGGTCATTGGCCCCGCCGCCTGCCAATTTTCGGCTGCAGAGGATAGGGAGAGCGGCCAACGTCATACCAACACTCCTCCTCCCCTGCGGCCTCACCGCGTCCGCCATCAGATGGTGGCGAACCCGTCAAGGCTGCGGAAGGTAGGGAGAGCGGCGCACCGCAATACCGGCACTCTCCCGCCGCGGACTCCAACCCTCAGCCGTGATGCCTGCCATAAGACATCGCGGCCCGCCTCAGTTGCGATGTCGCCCAAGCGGCACCGCAACCTACTTGTTGGCCGCTACGTCGTCCACTTACTGGCAAAGACGAGCGGCCCCTCCTCGAGTTCCTCTTGGCTTCACCGTGGGTGACCAAGCCACGGCTACTGAGCCCCCCCGCCTCGACAATGCGTGAACCCACCGGAGGGGGATTGCTGCCCTACTAACAAATCATTCATAGAATCGTAAACATCCTTGTTTTGAATACAAACCCATGTTAGTAACACGTTAACAAGTTGCAGCTGACGAAACATCCCACGTGACTAATAATTCACAGAATTGGTTTAAAATTAAGTTTACTGATACATTTTATTTGCACTCTGAAGCATTGCCAGAGAGCAAACTTATGCACCTTTGACTCGCGTTCAGCCATTAACATTATTAATTTCTGTTATTTTCATAAGATCGTAAGTGCATTCAACTGAAGTGAGCTTTGCGTCATAATTCTAAATGAAATATCGTTGCGTTGGGTCGGGCTTGGTTCAATTCGATTGACCGAACAATTTATTTATTGATCATTATAGTACGGTTGTAATAATTAGATCGAGCAGATGAGCTCGGAAGTAAAACGGTTTAATCAATCGAAAGGCGGAATGTTAAATTGAGTATAGCAGTGTTTATAATGTCAGATAATTTACATTCCATCGCCACTTAATCAGTTATCTACTTTAATTGAACGTATTCGAAGTTGATTTGTGAGTGACCATTTGTAACAAAAAGATAATAAGTTTTTCCTTGCAATGGAATTTGAACTTTGTTAAGTATGACATTCAGTTTGTTGTTCCATACTTTGAAAATTATCCCAAATTCCTGAATCTAATTATAGAGTTGTAGTTTCTAAATGTTCAGTTTTTGGCGGATAATAATGTTGTAAATGTGAATAAATGCGAATAAATGTGAAGGTTGTGTGTGAATTTATGAGATTTTCCGGCTTCTACTACGCCGCAACGCATGTGCTACGGTATGCGGATAATTCGTTACATGCATTCGGATTTTTTTCTATAAATACTACCTATAAATGTCATAAACGGTATTTTTTCAATAAATTTCTATTCCAGTTTCTGAAAATGGTCAACATCATAATTTTAGCTAATAAACATCCATGGGCTGGTATTTAGCTCCTCGCGAAATCTGCTGAAACGTATGATGAGGTTTTCACCTCACGATGCATTTTTAGGTTAATACCTATTCCTATCATTAATGAAGGTTGAGCCTTCATGAAATAAAGAAACAAAAATGCGTTTAATTGCGAAACAAAAATTCCGAACGGAGCGACGATATTTATTTACTTTACAAAAAAAATAATTAAAGCATTGCAGAAACGCTTCTGTCGCATTTCGCTGTGTGACCCCGTTGTTCTTCTTAACTACACAAAGTATTCTGATGCGGTTTTCATTTTCATTTAGAGAATTTATTCCGGAAGCTTTATGTGCATAATATATTAATATTAAACTTACAAATAATACAGAAGTCTCCATGTTTTGTCAAGTCGCGTAGCAGGGTCGGGTCTCTAGATTGGTATAAATGTTGCAAGCGCTTAGTTTTTGAACTAAAAGACTAGTCATTTACGAACACATTCCACAGGATATAACTGTGCTCATAGACAATTAAAATTATTTCTCTACATGAATACCACAAATTACTAGTTAGCAGTGTAATTAACAAAAACGGCGGACTAGTAGGCTAGTCTTTTAAAAAATGTAAACACCGAATTTTGTAACAAGTCAATTAGCAAAATATTTGAACGTCTGTCTACTTAGCTGTTGGTATATGCCTACATGGCTTGTCTAATAGATTTAAATCTACATAAGCAACGCGAGAGTAGCAACCTCACCTTACTATATTTCCTTACGGGTACCAGTCTATGTATGTATTACGAAATGTTTGACGAATAATTCCATACAATCAATATTCTTGAATACATTTTTTTTTCTTTATTTAATTAGGATTTTTTGTACAGAAATACATGGCAGTCCCATTGTACCTTATATCTTAAACTTATACACTAAATGTAACAAATATAATCTTAATATCTATATAACGAAACGAAGACTTGACTTGACTTGACTCTTTCTTTCTTTCTTTCAAAGCTATACAACTTTTTGGCCGCATCAGATAAAGGAGCAGATAAGATTTCATTAAATAAACCTATACCGTGTTATTACAAAACGAAACCTAACTTTAGTTCTGGCCTTAACTATTGAGCCAGTACTTGTATTTCGAACTTTATTTCGATTTAGGCAAAGTTCTTAATACTAAAATGACAACTTAGCACCGAACTAAACTGTCAGTTTTGTATAAAGAACTGCATTTCTATAACAGTTGGGTTCTTAATTCAATAACTAGGTCAGTGGTTTAAACCTGATCATTGTGATAAACACAATTCATTAATTAATATATCTCTCTCAGCCTGAAACCGTCCACATTCCGTTAAGAGATGAACAACATCTTCCACCTTATCACATTCGTCACAGTTAGGGGAAGCACATTTTTTCATTAAGAATGCAAAATTGTTAAGCGGCATGTGTCCGGATCTCAGTCTGAGAGCAGTTACCAACAATTTTCTACTATTTTACAATTTGAAAACCATGGTATACGAGGAGGTTCACAGAATATCGTTTTATACCAGATAGCCTTAGTTTTTGATCGTAAGTTAAAATACTCTATCCAAAATTTATGAAATTTTTCCTTATATTTTGGTAAAAGTTCGGAAAAATCTGATTTGATGTTCAATTCTTTGCCTTCTAAAATTCCCTTCTTCGCTAGACTGTCAACCTCCTCATTACCACTTATGCCTATATGTGATGGAACCCATTGCAACTTTACTTTGTTTCCTAAACTAGTAATTTCATCCATTTTAGAAATAATAGTATAAGCTATCGATACACCTCTGATACCAGAGGCGCATCGAGCTATATGTTGCAGAGCACTTTTGCTATCTACGCATATTAAAAATATATTGTTACCGGTTGAATATAAAACAAAATCATCTGCGTATTGACACACATTTATATTATCAGCAATCTCTCGACAAATCTTAAATGTTGCGATATTAAAAAGAAGTGGTGAGATAGGGTCACGCTGAGCTAAGCCATTTCTTGCTATCCTAACAACTTCTTTACTCTTATCAAAGTCATCAGTAATCTTAAGTCGGCGTTCACTTAGGAAATTCCAGAGATATTGGCAAATACTCTTTCCTATTTTCATGGTATCAAGGGCCTGTAACATTTTCTCGATTAACACATTATTATATGCGCTTTTGATGTCTAAAAAGCATGCTAAGGTAGGAGAATTTTTAGTTAAGCGAATTTGAATATCAGTCACCAGACGTGCTAAGCAATCAAGACACGATTGACCTCTCCTAAAGCCTGTGGTATACGGGGATAAGATCTCGTTCTTTTCTACAAACCACTCAAGACGTCTTGCAATCATTACGTGAAAGAAATGCAAGAAATTAAAGATATAGGCCTAAGTTTATTATTAGCGTTAGAAGAACTACCTGGTTTAGGTATAGCTATCACTTTGACATTACTCCATTGAGTTGGAACATTGCCAGACTTTAATATCAGGTTGTATAAATTTAACAAATACAACTGACCAGTTTCAGGTAAGTGAGAGATCATTGAATATGTTATCATATCTTCCCCTGGGGCTGCGTCTTTTTTCCTAAAGCATCCACGCATCTCTTCTATACTAAATTCCGACGCAAGTGACTGATTCACTGATGAAAAAGATGAAGGTAGAGGCATTACATAATCAGGGGTAAGAGAACATAATAAAACATGTCGTGACTCTTGGGAACTATAAACTTTGAACCTTTTATACCCTTTAATCCAACGCATTTTATTCGACATTTGCGATACCGATAATGTGTGGTCGATACTATCACAGAATGTTTGCCAATCATTTGATTTAGCTTTTTTAATAGCACGCCTAGCATTTAGTATTTTCTCTTTAAGATTATTTAGGTTATTAGGAGTTGGATTCTTTCGGAATTTGGCTAGTTCACCAACTAATTTAGAGATTGATTGACACCAATATCCTTTTGGTCTGAAATTGTTACTTGGATTATAACATAACTTTTTCAGAGGGATTCTATTGTCCACAGCTCTGTTAATTTGCTGAATAAAATAATCATACAGGCCTTGAACATCTTTTTGTTCTTGAGGATCCAATAAATTTCCGGAGATGATGTTTTTATATGCGTTCCAGTCAGCTTATTTGTAATTTCTTGTTTTGGAAATATGTAATTGATCCTGATATCTAATTTTTACTTTTATTAATATGTTATCACTCCCTAAATTCTCACTTAAAGCAGACCAATCAAAATTAATTGCAACATCGGCTGATGCAAAGGTTATATCCGGGGATGATTTTTGAAGGCGACCGTTAACAAGCTTCAGTCTAGCGGGCTGTCCATCATTAACAGAAACAAAACCAAATTCTAAAGCCGATTCGTGAATTTGTTTGCCTCTATAATCGTTTTTGTAAGACCAGTCCGTATGGTGTGCATTGAAGTCCCCTAAGATTACGCATTTATTATGAAACATAGAAAATATTTGATCCCATTCAGCTTGAGTCGTACATACAGAACTAGGACAGTAAATTAATGTAATGAATTCTATAATTCCACAATTAATTAACCTAAGACATAAAATTTCAATACCTTTATTATTAACACTTACCGAAAGTTCTTGAGCTTTAATTGACTTGGTGTGTTATTATGGCGATGCCTCCCTATGAATCGTCCCTATCCCGTCTATACACATTATACTGACTGATATTTAGAATAAATTCCGGGGCTAGCCAGGTTTCACTAATTAGTGCAATATGCACATGTTCTTGCAATAGTAGAAGTTTAAATTCTTCTAGTTTGGGCTTTAAACTCTGTGCATTCCACTGCAATAAGTTCAGCAGAAAATCTTTATTTCAATTAGCCATTTGTGAAGAGGCAATACCTGATAATACACCTTACTCATAATATCCGTACTCTTAACTAACTTTATAACAAATTGTATGATCTCTTCAAAAACATAACTACTGTACTACTAACTGTTACAAAACCATTATCATCTTCAACTATTTCATCACTTTCGGATCTCATTCTCTCCTCCGGAATTCTCAGTAACTCCGTCAATTCGGTACTTGTCTCACATATATCTCCGTCAATTGCATTCACTGATTGCTCATCACCACTCGAGTTAACTAAATCAAGTCTTTTCTACATCACCCATTGTCGATTGACATTTAGATTTTAAAATGTGGGTAGATTTGAAACACTACCACAAAAAGATATAGCAATCTACTACGCGTGCGATCGACTCAGCGGCTATGATTCTTGAATACATTGAATTTAGATAAATGGTTCTAACAGATTTCCTAACACAGCAATTCGTGACGTCGTCGAGCAAAACACTTATTCAATGTATCATAGGCTAGCGAGGTATGTAAATATGGCTATGCAATGCACGACGCGTACCTACCTAAGTACGTCGCCGCTGTTCTAACGTAGTCTACTCCTGAATGAGTCTACCTAATTGGACAGTTTGCTCTCAGTCACAACGCAAGTGTTCGACAAGCTTGTATGCCAATTATACTCGATTTACAAAACTTCGGCAACTCCAGTATGAGAGCAGAGTCAAAGGAACTCAACAACTGTGGTGGTGAACTGTGACGTATGTATGCAGGAAATTATTAACAGAATCATGCAATACCAAGACCAGAATGTTTTCCGGTGGCTATCTATTAGTTTATCAAGTTACTATGTTAATTTTATGCTTAAACTATACCTACATATTGACTTTTTGTTATCGTAGCTCGGGGCAGTCGGGGCGAGTCGGGTTCATAACGAACGAATCGTATGAAATTGTTCGTAGGGGCAACTGCAGAGAATTAATTGCGGGGCAGTGAAATGTACTAGCGGATAGCGATGCACGAGATCATGTACAGTAGAGCGCCGATTATCCGAACTCGTTAGGGGATATGGGTGTTCGTAAAATCGATTTATTCGGATAATCGAACTGTATGAAAAACTGTTCCAATAAAATATAATAATATAAATATGTAATCTGTTATGAATCTTTTTTATTTATTACAATAGTAAGTATGTAGTAATATAGTGTACAAAATAGATATGTATGTAAAAATAGAAAAATATGAAATAATAATTTCTTCATTTACATACAATATACTTTAATGACTATTAGTAGTTCGGTTAAGCGGTCGTTCGGTTAACTGACGTTCGGATAATCGACGCTCTAGGCGGTTCAAACTCAAACTCAAAGCATTTATTTCAATTAAATCATTTACAGGCACTTTGAATTGTTAATGAGTCGGTCAGTCAGAAATATGAAGCTAATAGTTGCCCATTCCAAAGCGTAGTGGGTACCTACCTATGAAGAACAAAATGTTATAATTCAGCACTGCCTTCGGACAAGCTATTTAATTAATCTGATGTCTGATCGCAAAGCTAGTGGATTTGGTAGGCGGTTCGTACCGAACATTCACTTTGAGCACGATGATGCTACTCAAAGGACGACTCGTTCTATGAACTCCGTCATGTGAAGCCAGTCAGCCAGAATGTAACATCCCTAATATTTCAATGGCTGTCCATGTACTGCCTTATTGCATCTACTCGTATAGATATCTATACTAATAATAAAGCTTGTAGTTTGTTTGTTGTTTTGTTTGTGTGAACGCGCTAATCTCTAGAACTAGCAGTCGAATTTGAAATAAAAGTTTGCGTTCGATAGCCCGATTCTTGAGAAAGGCTATTTAACATCACACTACAACCCTTACGAGCCGAGCAAAAAGAAAAAACGCTAAGCAAAAACAAAGTACTAATAATCGCGGGGCGGGCGATGGGATGCGACGCGACTCGCGGGTGGCTCGCGGGCCGAAATTTCACGCGGACGAAATCGCAAACAGAAGCTAGTTATGTAGTAACAAGAAGCTGTAGTTTAAAATAATGAGTACAAACCGCTACTGCTTGTCCTGGCTTTAACCCATCGTCTCTGACGTCGAATGTACTATAAGTTGCAGCCCCAGTATGTGGATTGCTTAGAGAAATAGCTAATAATGATGGTGACGGGGCCGCAGCTCTCTGAATAAGTAAATAAACTGAAGTAGTGCAGCTTTAGTTTTCAGTATTCAGGCCACAGTTCAATTCTGCACGTTTCTCCTTTTCATTTCTATCTTTCTTTGGAGTCACACATTCACAGGGGACATTTATAGGTACTAATAATAAAGCTGAAGAGTTTGCTTGTTTGAACGCGCTAATCTCTGGAACTACCTATCGGATTTGAAACATTATTTTTGCGTTTGACCTGCGCTATTTAAAATCACACTAGGACCCTCAGCAGCCGAGCAAAAAGAAAAAAAATGTGAAAGAACGCTAAGCGAGCACGAAGTAATAGAGCGGGCGGGCGAAGCGATGCGACGCGGTGGGGCGAGGAACAAGAAATTTCACGCGGACGAAGTCTCGGGCAGAAGCCAGTTTTCTATAAAATCTTGCGACGTTTGTGACGTTTTTTTTTTGTCAAACTATTAATATACATCTGAAAGTTGATTTTCCAACGCCGGATAATTTTATCGGAGGACTAATTTTGAATTTTTTACAGTTCATTCATGCAAAAACTGTCAGACGTCATTTTTACTCCACGAATAAAAATTATCTGTCGATTGAAAAATCAGCCCTTAAAATAATAATATGTATGATTGCCATACAACGTGGCAATGCTGCCAGCCTTTTGGGCAAGTTTCCAATTGACAGCGATGCGGACGAATTTTTTGATGCTCTTTGATTATTTCCCCTCCTTTTTGTATATTACTCACTTAATCAACAGCTGTCCAGGAATCTACATATAATTGACTAGTTGTAGTGATTATCAGTTCGTTGCTTAGTCTAGATAACATAGGTATAGAGACGTCACCAGTATTTTTACGTGCCGCGACTCAAGATAATCGTCGTATAAATGGTTGCAGAACTCACCCCGACTATATTAATTGAGTCTCGACAATCGCTTATCTGTGACCTGCTCTTAAGGTCGCGTGCTGTGTTACTCATTGGTTTGTACAGCCCTAATTACTTGTTCGAAATTAATTTCAATACCCTTATCTATTTGTTATGTGCTGTTTGTACTTAATTTCATGTTATCAGAGATGGAATAGGATTGCATCTATCAATTCAGTCTTCACTTCGTCAGATTCGAGGAAATATTTCGTCTGGTTCGCGTTGGACTCTCTCCGATTCTACAATTCCCGCTCCGTCTATATCAGTTTACATGTTACCGTCTTTATAGATGTTTCATGAATTCCGTCCTGCCAGAATTGATGAAAGGAGATATTGTTTCATTCAATACATTGAGGATACAGGGCTTAGCTACAGAGAGCTGAAAGCCTGAAGCTACTAGTATTAGTCTGAAATATGTTTCACGGTTTGTCTAATTGGCTCGCAGTTCTCAGTAGTCGACTATTTTGATAAGAACTAACTAATTGCTCCATAGAGCTGAAAAGACATCTACTCGTAGCCTAAACCTTCTTACAATCTATGTTATATAAGTTTTTCTAATATTACTAATTTCTTAGTATTTTAGAGTAGAAAACTTACAACCACCTGTCATGTCGGTCCGTAATTACGACGTTCTAGACACAATACAGCAGTTTACTCTAAGATGTCTAAATAAAATATCTATGAAGTCAATCGACTCTCATTACTGGTCAACAGATCACACGTCCGCCGTAAACGGTCTCGCTGTGACCTAGTATTTAAAGCCATTTGAGGCGACGTACTCACTTTGTAAAATCCGCTATATTTACTAACTAATCGCTTACTGCTCGGAGCATGACCTCGTCCTATAAATTATAGTTTTATCTTTTACTTACCTTATAAGGTGAACCACTTTGTTTCGTACTCCTTGGTGGTGTGGCTCGGTGGCTTACATGAACCACGACACTTTTACGACCGGAAGAAATATTAATCGGTATAATTTGTATAATCAACTAATCATTTTATCGTGACTCGATATGTATTATTATCTATGACATGAGATAGGTATTCAAAACAACCACTATGCCAGCGGTGGGGGCGTGGCGCGGCTAATATTTTCTTCTTTAAAATATATTATCAATCTTATTACAATGTAACAGTCGTTTTCCTACAGTCCTCTACATAATATCTTTGTATCCTAACATTTTTTTTTATAATTGTAGGATTGAATCCCTTTCAAAATAATGAAAGACTTGTGATGTGTGATTGGTTGATCATGAAGAGTTGCGAAGACCGTTGAAGACTGGATGCGGAAGGAATGCTTTAATAAAAGCATTTCTTTTTGTCATTTAGGTGATAGTGGCACGCGTTGTCATATCGAACCGTCTTAGTTTCTGTGTTCCTGAAGAAGTAATAGCTACCTATTAACGTAAAACTTTTAAGTAAAGACTCGACGTACAAACGCTTGTTAAGCGTCCTAGGAAAGCGGTTCCGTCATATTGTAATGGTTGTAACGAAAATTTGTCATTCTCACCATTGTTTGATATAAAGGTATCAAAATACTGTAGTTGAACAGCAGTTATTGTGTGACCGTCCACCGTGTTCTTAGGAAACCAAAGCCTTTAACTCGATAGTCCTCGAGACCGTATTTCGACCACGGTAGCCAATCTCAACGGAGACTTCAGCGCGGGAGATATTATAGTGCACAATGTGTGTACGCGGACACACGTGCACTCTGTCTTCTCTCACTCTCATATTCCGATGGGACGGCAATCCGACACGACCGGAGAGAGATCAGTCGCAGGACCGACGGCTTAACGTGCTTTCCGAGGCACGGGGTATCACACGGCCAACTTCCACACTCCGGGCTCTTACTAAGAAATTCCTAATGGAAAAACCCAATAACAATGCCCGACCTGGGAATCGAACCTTGGACCCCACGCTCAGCAGTCTCTTTGCGTTCATTCAGACGTACCTAACGCGATAACTATAGTAATCTCTTCATTCTCGATAACTAGCTGTTATCTCACTGTTCAACTTACTCCCGGGTTCTTAAAGACTCTTCAAATAATCTTTTGTCGAGTGTCTCTTGAAGTACTTCGATTGGTTGTTGTTATTTCTGTCAACAAACATTGCAGCCGTTTGCAGCTACATACATACATTCGACTTGACAGCGGATTTCATTCATCGTAGTGACTATATTTAGCAGGCCCGTTTTGTAGTTACTACAAAACAAATTTTATCATTCTATTCCTGTTAGTGTGCCTATACTGGCGATTCAAACTCTGTATTCATGTTGCAGACGACGGAAGATTTCGCACGAGTCGATCGATCAGGTAAAAGCTACGGTTGCCGCGGTTGGTTCGTGGTGGGATCATAACATACCAAGACCCCTTCTCTGTGCCTCGGAAAGCACATCAAGCCGTTGGCTGTCATTCGTGGATCTTTGACAGTCGTTACGGGCCCGTTAGAAGCCCGAAAGTCTGACAACCAGTGTTACCACGGGGTATCGTATTACCCAGTAACTGGGTTGTGGAGGTCAGCTAGGCAGTCGCTCCATGTAAAATACTGGTATTCAGCTGCATCCGGTTAGACTGGAAGCCGACCCCAACATAGTTGGGAAAAGGCTAGGCAGATGATGACTTATCTGCTATAAGTTCTATAAAACCACGTTCTACGAACGATCTGACTGTAATTTCACATTTCCGAATGGCTCATCAATTGTTTGCTACGCCACTATGAATTTCGTACAGCAATCTTAATGATAACACCCATCAGATAAGAGATACCAATAAAAAATGTTACATGGTTTGAGCGTAACGTTCGTACAATTGCCTGTTTAAGTATTATGTTATAAGCCTGGTAGTCCGACGGGGCTGTTCATCTTTTATAAGTACGTGTGTTAAGATAAAATAACAATAAAATGAAATCTTTTGCCACCGAGTGCGAGTCTTGCATAAGTACTCGCGTCCTGGGGGTTCTGGATGCCTGCTAATATCTTGGGTACAATGTTAGTTCATTACCCAATAAACTAACAACCCAAGATAATATAATAATGGGTAATCTTTCCAATGATTGATGCCTGAATAGCACAAACTACATTGAAATTTTGGATTCCTAAACGGTTCTTTCATTGACAAAACTCACAGAGATGCTCTGGCCTGTGACTGATGGACAGGCAATCAGATGTTGTAGCAGGAATACGTAACGTCGTAGAGCCTATTTAATATTCGCAAAACACGGAACCCTAAAAAGACGGTCGATATTTACGTACAGATTCAACAAAATGTGGACTCCTAAAAGTAGTGTGCACCGAATACGTATCAGCTGGTTGATAACAATCGCTATCACTAACATTTATCGATACAAATCAGCCTTGCTTTACTAAGTCTATGAGTTGTTACACTTGTTACGATTTAGCGTGATAGCGACATGCATAGATAGCAGTACAGAATGGTAGCGATAGATTAAATCTTCACTGTATCGTGTTGTTGACTAATTGGGTAATAATTCATCGGTCGTTAATAAATATTAAAGCGCTTCTTTCACGCTTGTTGGTGAATCAATCAGTATCAAGTATCCATTATTTCATTTTACGATCACGGAGCTGCTTTTAGTGAATGTAAATATAAAAATCTTAGTTGAACTACGAGGGCTTGTTAAGATAATTTTGCTTCGTAAGGAGGGTGGTCGTCAAGCGGTTTTGTCTTCATGTAGACTTAGTTACCTACTAAAGTTTCATAAATATGTAAACAGTGCTAGTCGTTATCGTCATGTACGCACATTTGTTGCAAGGCTGTGAATGAATTATTACGCGTTAAACTAAGTACCTAGTTCTACTTATGGAACATATTATTTATGGCGAAGAGCTCCGATAGCAGTTTTATTTTCTTGGCCAACACTGCCGCTCGCTCTCGTTTGCGGGGCTTCGTTATCTCACCGAATCCCTTGCCCAACTATGTCCGGAGCTCATTTTTCTTAAAAAGGCTTGAAGCCCAGCTGTGGACTCCTTGTCCCAGTATATTAATTGGCTAAATAGATCAGAGGGCATTTTTTCCAGTCGCTTTTACCATCGTCTTCACCGCAACAGCGTCTTCGTTTAACTAGCTCCACGTAATTTTGTTGTCCTTACCCCAATTGATTTGGGGTCGGTGCAACATGCGTTGTTCATTTAGCAGACCATCGCCCCAAAAACTTGTTCTATATCTGTATATCTATCTTCATTAATGGTACGTTAGTGTCATTAAAACATGAATGTTTGCCGAATGCTCGACAAAGAGGCCTCACTTCCCAAATTAAAATTATTCATTAAGCAACAATGATGGAACTACATTTTATGAGCAAACATTATCAGCTGTAACTGGAGCACTTTCATAAGTATACACAAATTAAATGCACTTCTACCTCTAGGGTCAAAGTTCATACTCGCTTATAAATAGCCTAGTGCGAATCGAACTACGAGTAGCGTCTCAATAGCCTTATTGCACAAGATTTGATTAATTTACTCTTACCTTTAATGAGATGACATTTTATTGGTATTTTCGTAAAATTTACCTTACTATATTTAAAATCGATAACTTGAATGATGTCCCTGAGCTATTCAGTTATAATGAGTGACGGACGACCAGTAGACGGATAACTGCCCTTGCCAATATAATAGATCAATTTATTTAATCTGCCGACATTAAACCTTATTAAAGTCGACGGACGACCAGTAGACGGATAACTGTCCTTGCCAATATAATACATTAATTCATTTAATCTGCCTATATTAAACCTCTATTAAAGTCTACTAAAAAGTGAGTAAATTGTCTAGAAATGCTTTCTATGTTCTTCGAATCCAACATTTTATTCGCTTAATGAAGCCACTTACAGGAAAAGGTCGGGTCGGCTGTTACGATTTTACCTTGTGCCATATGGTAAATTACACGTTTTGTGTTGGATATAATGACGAATCATTTTGCATACATTTCCTAAACTCATCGATATATGCAATCGGGCACCGATCATACCATAATAGAACTAAAGATAATATGTACGATATTATATCGTAAAGAGAATATTTAGTTATATATAATAGCAGTTCTATATACCTAAACAAAATTCTAATTAACTAATCCAGTTCTTATCATAAAATTAAAACAACGTTATTAATAACATAACTGCAGTAAGTTTATTAATACGTTCAATTACACGATGTTGACATTGATGTTGTGACGTCACATATTTCAATTCAATTTATCCCTATCGTAGAGATATCCTCAAAGTTACTACAGAAATAATTAATTAGTTAAAGGGCTTCTATCACTGTTAAAAAAGGAATATAATGACGTGTTCTGGGATTTTAAGGATTTCAATGCCCGAAATGGCACTTCTAGTTGCGGTCCAGTTGCAATAAGTAGGTACAGATAGGGTAATTAATTGCATTCAAAATGCAATTAGCTGCATATTTAATCGCAAATTCAACATCCTTCCTACAAGCTACATGAATTGATTGGGTGTATCATAATTGCTACCGTGACATCTGTAACGGACTTCATACAATTTATTTTAAGCAATGTTTTCAAGTGCCTCTAGTCTTTTTTTGACAATAAAAAATATCTTTAAACGTAATTGTTTATCGAATTGACACACTGCGTCAATTTACCGTCTTTTAGTCATTTCATACCAGTGTCAAAGAATGACAGTTGTGATTTGAATATACCTGCCAGGGACAATTTAAGTTGATGAACAATCCGTGACTCGGAAAGCACGTTAAGCCGTTGGTCCCGTCTGTCATTCGTGCATCTTTGACAGTCGTTACGGGTGGTCAGAAGCCCGAAACTCTAATAACCATTCTTACAAAGGGGTATCGTATAACCCAGTCACTGGGGTCAGATAGGCAGTCGCTTCGTGTAAAATACTGGTATTCAGCTGCATCCGATTAGACTGGAAGCTGACCCCAACAGAGTTAGGAAAAGGCTAGGCATGTGATAAACAAGACGTATTTTTGTAAGCTTTGTGCTGCCCGTAGCAATAGAATGCGCTCTGATTGCGTGCGCGTGACGCGCATTTAAAAAACAGTACAGGTGACGGAGTGTATTCTTCCCATGGGGTAGGCAGAAACTACAAAACGCAGTCACCACTAATTCAATTCTATTTCAACTCAATCGTGTTGTTGTGTTCCTGTTGCTGTGTTAGTGTTTCCTCTAGCCAGCTGTCGTGGACGGAAACATTAACAAAATAATACCTTTCTAGAATATAAACGAATAGATGTCAGAAGGATTTTTATAGATTTTGTCACCAGGAAATGGACCAAGGAAAAACGGCGCGTGACGAATAAACATGGATTTTTAATTTAACTTACTTGTTGTTGCTCGAGGTCTTGACGTCACGTTTTAAGGATAATTCGGGAATGGCAATTCTTAACGTCCGTCAGCGCACGTCTTATATTCACGTTGTTACCGTTTTGGAAATATATTTTGCACGTGCAAAAATATGTTTATTTAAGTACACTTAGCTTAAGCATTATGTTTATGCTATGTTTCAGTTTGTATGTTCTCACTGCTGGGGCACAGGCCTTCTCTCTGTGAGGAGTGATGCCACATGTCTTCGAATGTTTGGTTCTAGACATGCCGGTTTCCTTCACCATTTTAAGAGCAGTGGTGATGAAATAATGTACACAAAGTGCCTGTCTGGGGTCGCACCTACGACCTAGAACTCGTAAGTCGCGGCCGCCACTGCTCTGCTGCTGTAGGTTCAACTTAGCAAGATTGAAAAGCGATTTACTTGTAATCAATTATTAAAATCAATTTCAACATTTGAGTCAACACGATTCAAATATTGAAATTGAACACACTTTATATAAAACGCCTTACTAATCCGATCTCTTCGAGTTTCTAATATTTCTACAAGTAGACAGTTGACTCATAGAAGTTTATAATGTTTTTTTTTTTTTTACAATAAACTTCCCATTGCTGAGACTCGGGCCTCTCTGTGAGAGGGCGTGGTCTATGGTCCACCACGCGGCCCACGTGTCGGCAGTCGTATCTGTCGATTTTATTGCCTGAAAAAAATTTGCAGCTTCAACTGCTTTCATCTATTTTCTATGCCTATCGCAGTCAACTGCTGGGCATAGGCCTCTCCCATGCTGCGCCACAGCACCCTGCCCTCCGCTTTCCGCATCCAGTCCGTCCCAGCCACCCTTTTGAGGTCGTCTGTCAATCTAGCTGGGGGGCGTCCCACACTACGCTTGCCGATCCGTGGTCTCCACTCCAGGATTCGTCTGCTCCAAAGGCCATCGGTCCGTCCGGTCATCTATTTTACGACCTACCAAAGATCTAAAAACCTAGTATACCTAGTTCCATTAAAAATTATTTATTCAATTACAAACAGCGTCACTATAAAACTCTAAAGATAAAAATTAACGCAAACGCGTTACTTGCAAAATGTCATGGCAAATCAGTGGCCAAAATGTATCACGATAAAGATGCGATTTGTCCCACTAACAAGTGGGTTATATTAAAAATAAGATAACATAGTCCAGATAAGGTGATTTACTTGCTTACTTTCAAATTACACAACAGTGTGAGTCAGTTGCTCTCGCGAACGGGTCAAACCCATGTTTCGGTTGAACAAAACATCAAAATTGTTACAATTATTATATACATAACATCCATATAAAGTCACGGCTTTTTTTTTCAAAACAATATTAATACGTGGCGTAGTACCGCGGCGTGCGTGTATAACGAGGGCCACAATTCTGTATGGTAATTATTATTCCCCGCGTAATCTTACCACGTGCAAACCACGTACGGTTGTCAAGCGTGGTATTTTGACAGTTCATACTACGCCATCTTTTCGTTCATTTCGCGCGTTTTCGTTCATTGTCATAGAGAATACGTTATTAGCAGATGTGATTAGCTTAGGACGGATTTCGAAGAATCATTAAGTGGTCATAGTGTAGGTATTTGGGCCCAGATGTATGAATGTAAACGAGGCAAAAGGAGTATGTAAGGATCGTACAGACGGCGGTCTGTAGTTTCTGTCTACCCCCGTGGGAATAAGGCGTGAGTTTATTTATGTATGTATGTAGTTAGCCTTTTTTCGACTATGTTAGGTTCAGCTTCCAGTTTAATTGGATGCAGCTGAAAATCTCGTATTTTATACAGAGCGATTGCCAACTAAATGAAGGCAAGGCGCGCACCACGAAATATAATCATGCGGAAAATAATCGCCGATCTGTGAAAAATACCAATATAGTAGACTCCTTGCACTGCTGTAAAGAATCGCTTGAAAAAATTATATTAGCGTTCGCGATATTATTTCGCATCGCCTCACATCGCAGTGCGCACTTAGCCTAAGTGTTCAGCAGTGCGATTTTGTAACCATATCACCGTGAAAACGTAGGTGAAGTGAGCGTGAAGTGAGCTGTCAGTAGGGGCAATCCTGACATTTCTGTAATCATATCACCGTGAAAAGTTAGGTGAAGTGAGCGTGGAGTGAGATGTCATTCCAACTTATGCAAGGTATTTACACTATTCACAGCTCACTCTAAGCTCACTTCACCTAACTTTTCACGGTGAGATTTTTACAGAATCGATCGGCTGTAGTATGCGAAGATTTCTGGGTAAGAATTTTCTTCGAGGGCTTGTGTATGAGAATTTTCTGTGTGGAACTTAAATATAAAATAATTCTTCCAAAGATTTTAATACCAAAGACTGAATGAAGTCACCGTGTGCAGAGACGTGCCTTGCGCTTCTTGCTATTAAGCTTAATTTTAATGTACCTATGTAATTTTATTACCTTGCTGCATTATACTTGTTTTCTAACCTAACTGGAAGAAGTCGCTGAATGAAATACAAGTTCTCGAACCTAGCTCTGGTGTCAGGGTTTTTCACATTATTTTCTTGTGTTTTCTTCTATGTTTATGTCAATGAAAGAATTTTTTTTTTATTCTTATGAATAGCATTGTCGGCTCGTGGCTAAGTACGCTGCGCTTGCCGCGGTCGGTCCGTGGATGGGTGACCATATTTACGTATCGAGCCCCTCGGAAAACACGTTAAGCCGGCGTTGGTCCCGGCTGTCATTTTGGCATCTTTGCCAATCGTTACGGGTAGTAAGACTGGTAAGACTGATTGTCAGAGCCTGACAATCAGTCTTACCAAGGGGTATCATATTACCCAGCTACTGGGCTATTCTGTAATTGTAGGTCAAATAGGCAGTCGCTCCATGTAAAATACTGGTATTCAGCTGCCGGGTATCCGGTTAGACTGGAAGCCAACCCCAACATAGTTGGGGAAAAGGCTAGGCAGATTGATTCTTATGATTAGCAAATTAATTAAACTTTCCAAAATAATTGAGCAAGGCTATTTTTAATTAAGTGCAGTCTGCACGAACGTATACGAACTTTTCAATAGAATTGAAAGCTGTTAGTATCTCTTCGTTGAAAACAAAATGGCGTTGACTAAAGCCTTAACTCAATTGGGCTCAAAACTGCAGCACCAACTCTTTAATCCTAAAATGTGGAACATCATGACCTTAAATACTGCAAAAGGCTTCCAGCTATTTGTGTCTACTTTAGTTGTATTAAATCTTGCTGAAGAGCTCTTCATAATTGGTTCATTAGTACTTTAAGACTAGTGTAAAACTTTAAGCTCGAGTCGTTATCTATATCTATACTAATAATAAAGCTGAAGAGGTTGCTTGTTTGAACGCGCTAATCTCTGGAATTACCCGTCGGCTTTGGAAAATTATTTTTGCACTTCGTAGCCTGATTCTTGAGGAAGGCTATAGGCTATTATACATCACGCTTGGACCGATAGGAGCCGACCATAAAGGAAGAAGGCAGAAAGAACGCGAAACGTAAACGAAGTAATATCGACGGGAAGTTTTGTAAAAATGTAGCGGTTATTTTAGTGTTGGCGTTGTATATCTTAGGACTTCCACGCGAACGAAGTCGTAGGCTAGAAGCTAGTATCTGAAATTGGAAAATCAGATAAGTTTGCTAGTAAAATAAGCTGAGGGAACGCTAAGCTGGTGGCATCAGGCCGAGCTGATGTATATCACCGATATTACGGATGGGGAATATAAAAATAAAAACACTCCCTTTATTAAATCAGTTTTTACGAGATATTCTTAGCCTTCCGGGTTCTAATTGAGACTTTGATACGCAAATGGAAATGCTTCGTGCTTCCCACTAGTTCTTTGCGCTAGGAATATTCATAGTTAATCCTCAAAGGATTTTCTAGATTATAATCATGTTGTCAAGTTTTTATAATAAAGTCATCCCTAAGAAAATTACATAAATAATAATTTTCTTAGGGATGACTTTATTATAAAAACTACTGCTATAGGATCGCACAACGATACATCAGTTATACATACATTAACAGTATATGCTGACTTTTCATTGTACGAAAAGTCGCGGTTAGCTAAAACAGGAAATGTATAGCTTTATATTTCCACACATTGTAGAAATACAAAGGCATGTAAGCCGAAATAATTAGGTTGTTATGATATTGCAATGATGTCCATTCGTTGTAAACAAGGGAGGCGGATAATAAAAGTATTACAGGAATAAAATCGGTGGAGAGCTAGTCAGGCGCTCGTCACCCCGGTTTTTAAATCAACATTTCGGGAACAAAAACGATGTTGAACAAAAAAGGTTTAAAATGGAATGACGTATAATGGATTGGATTTCTCTTTTGTGCATATAATAAAATAGATTCGGTATTTGTATTGTAGCTGATGGCTTCTCTATTTGATTGAAAATACCTGTACCTATTGAATCAGTAAAAGCATAATCCGCTTATATTGATCCCACTAATGGGAAACAGGCCTCTCTGTGAGAGGGTGACAGCCGTAATCCACCACGCGGACCCAGTGCGGGTTGGTGGATGTCACATGTCTTCGAATTTTTGGTTCTAGGACATGCCGGTTTCCTCACGAACGGTTACCTAGTATAAAAATCATATACTTACAACAATATTGTTCAATTGCGAAACAGCTAATGCCTCAATAAACAAACAACAAAGCATCTATATTTACGCAGTAATGGAATAGATAAATATTTAGTCAATCTCCTTAATTGATATTTCGCCAATCAAACAGTGATGATAGATATTAACCAATTAATCGAATTATTAGTTGTGTGTCTTCGGCATAGAGTTCGAACCGAAGCGACGATGTAGTCACGAACACAAAGTCTTTATATTTTTTTGTATAGAGGAGTTCAAATAAATTTATATCGTAATCATCTGGCGTGGCACATCGAGCATTAGATAGAGAATGCCAACGGGCAGGTATGAATGACAGAGATGTCGCTTTGCAAAGCCAAACTATACAAAGTGTTGTCATTATGTGCCCTAGGGCTCATGCCCCTGAACTAGGATATACAGCATATTTAAATACCATCATTTAACATTACTGCTTAACGTCGCGAATGTTCTCCTGTTCTCTGTCGTCGAAATCAAAATGCTTTTTCATTGATCAGTTTAAAACATCCTGAACAAAATACAACAGCTAGAGCTTTACAGATTAACGCACACGCGCTGCGATGGCATGCATCACGGGATCCAATAACCGTAGTTTGCCAATGTTTGCGGAACGGTGGAGTTTGCAGGAGAAAATGTGTGTTTTGGGCGTACTACTCTTTTGTTCAAATTGATTGAGCTTTCAATAGTAATTAAAACTACCTGCACACACGGCCTAGCCAAATGAACCGTCCGCAGTCATCCTATGCCACAGTTGAGCAGCTTTGACAGAGAGACGATTTGATTAACTTTACTGAACGGAAATGAATGTAATAGTTAACAGTCTCGATATGTATCTAATTAATTAATTAGCAACCCACTATGAGTAGAGTATGCACAAACGCCATCAAAGTACAGTAATTAAAAATCAAGAAGCTTATCCTTTCAATTAATTAAGAAAACCGCATTTTTATGTAATTCTATAAGCCTGAAAGCAGCCGCAGATCGCAGGAAAAAGATGTGGACTTAAAAAAAAAAACTTAGGTCTTAGTAAAGGCAACTAGAATTACTTTATGAGTGGTGTACTTTTAATAACAACGGGATATAAGTAGAGCTAATAATAATTAATTATTATCTCCTTTATTTCATCTAAATTCTTATAAATTACATTATTAAATATTTTTTTATATCTAAAATAGTAGCCAACAGGGTCCAAGCTACCGGCGGTCAGGGCTCCAGAGAGAGTAACCTCCTGACAATGCGAGCCGTGTCCAGAAGTACCGCTTTCTGAACCAAGCCCTTGATCCAACTGCCCAATGAGAGCTTCCTGAGGTGTTGGTCGAGGCTCTTGGCTATTAAACCATAATTAATTATTATTAATAATAGTAATTGCTTTGATGTCAATTTATTTCTAACTATTGTGAGAATCAGCCGTGCAACCAATTTACTGTTATCCCTTTTTGTTTAGCTCTAGCTCAAGATAGTTAAAAACAAATTGGATTAATTTCTTGCTTCTCAGACACCCTCCGCGCTGTCTGAACAACGCATTTTGAACTAAGATTATCGTTAACGACGTTTTGTGCAAGTCCTTCACAACGACTTAAAAAAAAAAATCTCCGGTACCTTTATAGAGAAAACAAAATACTTACCGTATTTTGTTTTCTCTAAACTCAACAAAAATGCTGATATTATAATGTTTTCTTGCATTGCCTATGTAGTTGAATAGAAAACATTGGGCTGCTGGAATATTATTTCGCACGGATATCGCTAAGTCAATTATTTCTCGATACGATAACGTCAACAGTTAGATGAGTGTGCCAATTCTCTTTTATTCAAGTTTGTTTAATTATGTTATTCAAAAATTCCACAATTCTATATTTATGTTTTTTTTTTTAAGTCAATCCTATCAGAACATGGATTTGTGATTTCTCCGAAGCAGTTTTGAATAATATAACGTTACAAAAAAGAAGATGCTGACTATCTAGAACTTCACTGAAAAATACATAAGACCTTCCAGACATACATAACATCACGCCTGTAGTCACCAAAGGGTTAGACAGAGACCTATAGTATACCCACGTTTCGCACATTCAGATGACCAGACAGACATTCTTCTTCTTCGTCTTTTATATAAATATTGTAGCAAAAGTTGTTATAACAGATTTTATTACAAGCGGACATGTACATTTAGGTACTAACACTTATTCAGCTCTGTTCAGCTTCAGCTCGGCGTCCATAGAAAACAACGATTTTGGATTGAATGTGTACGCATCCGTAAAGCTGAACGGATCCCTACGTATTCCATACATAGTTTAGAAGGCCGTTTGAATAGTGCTGAATACTATACAATCACCTCACTGACTCATCACAAATTCTCTTAAAAAATGATGAGGTACCGTACATTGTGAACAAAAACATTTCCCTATACAATACGTTCGACGGGAATTCAACAAGAGTTACAAGTTTCATGAAAACGAAGACCCGCGTTAATGCAAGGATATTCATATTCATATAAATAAACAGATGATTCACGTACGAAAAATACAGTTACAGTCGCGACAAAATAATAATAATTTATAAGTATTGCAATGTGTGTATTTTATATTATGCCGGGTTTTACGACACGCCCACGGACGCGACGGCATTCAGACGTGTGCAATTATTAGACCGTGATAATCTTGAAATCTGTAACTGAAAGTCTTTGTCAGTAAGTGAGTCGTTAAAATAGACTCCGGGACTCCGTGGTCACGTTACTGGGCGTTACGAAGTACGTAACGCACGTTTTAGAAGTGAAAGCTTCTTTAGCCGCAATTTCGACTTTTTCCGAACATTGAACGAAACTAACACACTATCAACCATAATCTGAATCATTTTGAAGGATATTGCTAATCCATTGCTTCATATTTTCGAAAAAATTCTCTGTTCAACAACGTAAATAACACAATGAAAGTTGTAGAACTGTCAAAATGATAGCCATTCCTTCTGTTAGTGTGACGCAATTATTCAGCTGGTCGGTGACGCTGAATCGGTTATACCTACTCGGCCCCAGTCGTATGTTTCAACTGTGTGGTCATAAGACCACACGAAAGAAGTAGAAGGAGAAAAAAAAAGAAAAAGAGACTCTTTCTAACTCTTTTCTTTTTTTAAAGGATAACTTTATTTTCTTGAACTTTTGCAGTAGTACCTAATGAACTTCGGTTTAGGGGAACTATTGTATACCACGTTTGCTGCTGCACCCTTGAACATGTGTTAATTAAAACTCTGTTACAGTTTACTAACAAGCTATGTAAAAGTTTACTAACAAACTAAACTGCATACCATCAAAAATACTGGTTTCAGTTAACTTTTTGTATTACAGTAGTCAGCAGCCGGTAACAATATGCACAGTTACAACTGTTTTCGCATTTCAATGTTCTGAAAACTAAATTTTATGAAAAACAAAAAAGATATTTATTTCTTAAGTGTCAAATATCTAAACTTCTGCCAAAACACTACGTTACACGCGCCATTTCTTTCCGCGTTTTTTCTAACACACAACATCATAAATGCATTACTTCCCGGTAGAATATATTCTTAACGTTCATGAACTGACCTTTATTTAGCGAAGCGAGTAAAACACGCTGAAACAAAACACATTTCTTATTGAACCCCCTTTAATTTTTCCCTTTATTTTATTTTTATTGTTTGCGGTTATAGCGGTCATAGTAGAACAAACTGTGAACATTTCAAGAGTTATTACGGTTCAAAAGCTGTAGCCATAGAAATATATAATGGATATAGCCCTGTGACACACGGACTGACAGCGCAGCCTTATAGTAATAGGGTCCCGTTGGAACGCTTTGGGTACGGAACCCCGACAACAAACATAATTATAGTTGACTTAAAACCAAAACCTATTCTCTGTCAGTCAACCGTCATTAATTTATCGATTAGGTGTTTCGTAATTGATACTCGTACATCAAGTTTTTTTTTTTACATTCCTTCCCCTGGATAGGCGTAGGCTGGACAGGGTACTGAAGATACTAATTATTGCCATCTTTAGAAAGGCAAGCAAAAGACTCCTTCGATTCTTCCTTCGTAACTGTTAGTACCAAACCAACCCGTTAACTTAATGGGGTTTGACGTTAAAAGCCCACCTTATTTATAGAATCAATTAGAAAATTGAGCAAGGACTGGTGAGCTTGATAGTTTACTTCATAATCAGCCTATAACGTTCCCACTGCTGGGACACAGGCCTCCTCTTCGAGAGGGAGTAGGATGTAATCCACAATGTGGGCCCAGTGCGGGTTGGTTGATGTCACATCATACCGTCATCATTTCATTCATCATAAATAAATAGTTTACTTATCCAACTAAAATAAAGACACTTACCCTCCTAATAAAGATACCTACCCTCCTAATAAAGACACCTACCCTCCTAATCGCGTGCTATGCCAATCATGCATCTATAAAAGTGAGGATCACATTTATAAAAGCAACATGTGACTAGAAAGTAGAAATAAACACAAATAACGTGGGCGACTCAATGAAAAATGTTGAGGTAACTATTTCAGTACACAAGCACGCGACGCTACGACATCTATCAATACTGCTCTACTACGAAAATATCATATTTTTCATCATCACCGCGACTTATATTTAGCTGTGTTGAAATAGTCTTTAACTGGAGTATGCAAACTCTTTCGTTTTCAACTGATTGAGCACAGAGATTGGGAACTGGTAACATTTAAGTGGAGCAGTAGATCAGCTATTACTGATGACACATTTGCTGAAGGTGGCCTGCTGCTATAGCTCCGGGTTAGGTACGATCTCTGTGCGGATAAAGGTTCTCGCTGACAGGCGCGACACGACGGTGCGACGCGATTTTGGTAGAGCAATTTCCAGAAAGTTTTCATAGAAACTGTTCTACTAGCGTCGCGTTGCGCCTGAATACGGGAGCCTTTAAATGTTTCTTAGTGTTTGTAAAATGTAAAACGCACTCACGGCACTAGTGACACGTTGTACACAGCTAAATGACAATAGTAAAAAATCGTTCTACACTAGGTATATAATTCAACTAACTAACATTTTTTAATTGGTAAAGATTAATAGGCAGTAACACCAAAACTCTTTGTGACAGTGTTACTAAATTCCTATAAATAACAATTTCCTTGGATTTATTCCAAATAACGAAAACAATCGGGGCTCTTAAGTTTCTAGCTAGCCGCTGTTTCTTTGAAACTCTCACCGTAAAACCTAGGTGAAATGAAGTACCAATTGTAAAGATTGATTCCTAGAATCAGTTGAAATAACAGTTCACTTCAAACTTATTTCACCAAAATTTTCCCGACGAGTTTTTTTTTTACAGAATAAAAACTGCCCGAATTTTGTTTATTTATTCTTTTATGTCATAATAAAATGATTTTCCGTTCAAATAAATTAAAACTTGGCAAAAATGGTCCAGGGTTTAGGCGTGTTACACACTTCGGGTGCCACATGATTCGGCACAAGCGGCAAGATATACTCGTTATGATATAGATATGCTCGTACATTTGATTTTGCCACCGAATCCAGCCGACCCAAATATAGGTGTGCACCCTACACCCCAGGCTTTGTCCAGTGTCCGTTGTCCCTGTCCAAACACGTATACATGACGAAACAACTACTTCGTAATACGTTGTCAAAAGCAGCGCGCTGATGACGTAGGTATTTCGGAGTCTTTACAAGAGGAACGGTACGGGGGCGCTTATAACTGTTTGTGACAAATTCGTACCAGTACCGCGCCGACATTTATATTGCATTGTTTAGATATCGCTTTGTGTTTCAGTTTGACGTACACTAAAATTATTTTGATATTTCAGTATTGTTTGTGTTGGTAATTAAATGCATTTAAGGTATTTTCTGAAACATTTCAACACGAAATGAATGACCGTGTTGTATTCTGAATTTTGTCATGTTTACATAGACGTGAGAAAATTAAGGTTTAGCGGCATGAAAATCTCTCAAAATTACGGACTGAATCGGAAAAATATATTCAGGATATAGCTCTGAAAATATACAGGGAGACAGGGAAACTCGACGTAAACTGGACCGAGTGTTACCGAGCTGAGTCGGTTCATCAATTTTTTGAATTTTTTTGACTTGATACCAAAAACAACTAATTATGAGAAAAACCTACTCCACTCCAAACATTTAATTGATACTTTTCTGAAAGCTGAAAAATGAGTGTTATCTATCCAGTTCACTGGACTTAATTTGTTGATAATGACCTCTAGTATAAGAAAGGAAGGAAGGAATACGACGAGTTTCCCTGTCACTCTGTATAACGATCAGTATTTCTGAGAACGGCTGGAATGATTTTGCCATTTTTTTGTATTAAAATGTTCGACAAGTTTTTATGGAAATGAAAATTAGAAAAGTTTCGCTGATATTTTTCAATAATTCTGGTAAACCAACGTTCTCTTTTCTATAGGATTTATGTATGAACTATTGAAATTTGGACAGGACAACGTCTGTCGGGTAGCTAGTTTTCAAATCAAGTCTAGAGGTACGGTACGTACAATTGGGGCACTGGATTCGAGTGTATCGTTAAAAGTCGGGAATTACGAACGATCTTGCAAAAATTCCAGTAGTTACGGAGAACTACGGGGCTGCGTCGAAAGTTTGTATAAATAGTCAATAAAATGTGTTACGTGATTGTCATATTCAAATAGGTCATGAAATCGAAAGTTACCTTCTAACACATAAGGCTCATGAATGGCTATGTAAAGATCATGCCACGATTGTGATCCTATGAGCAAAACGGATACTTACAGTGATCCATAAACTGTTCGCGCCTCATCAGATAGGTCTCAACTCGACCGGGTGGAGCTCAGAACTAACATAGGCTTAACACGCAGCCCTCTATTATCCTTTTTCAGAGCCACCCCATACAGGACTCCGTTCGTAACCTGTTTCATTTTACCCGTACTGTAACTAATAACATAAACAGTCGACTACTTAAGTCGTTATCTACTTATCTAAAGTTTCGTTAAATAACTAGAGTAATAGGAGCATGAGAATGCATCCATGCTGCAGGGTTTTAGCGAGAATTCCGAACTAAATACAGTGCACCCCCCCTAATCCGGCCCCTGTCTAATTCAGCGCCCCCTGTAATCCGACATGCCTATCACTGTTGAATGTAGGAACGCAAACATTATTTTGACAAATCTTCACTAATGTAAGATAATGCATGATTAAACAGGTTGCAACTTGTACGCGCCATCATGTATTGTGATCGACGCGCTTTGTTTTGTATAAAAAAGTAACAAAACGTGGACATGGAAAAATGTAATCGTAAATTTTTTTTCACGTAGATTGCCCTGGCCCTACTTATTATTTTGATTTGTAATTTGTCGGATTACAAGGTACTCTTTTTCAAAAAAATCCGGACTATAGCAGTACTCTATAATCAGACAAATTCGATAGTCCGACACTGCCCTGCAAAACGTTTGTCGGATTACCGGGGGTCCACTGTACGTGTTTTGTATTCCGCTGCTAGGATTTACTACGCAAGCTCTACCTCGAAATTCTGCAATATTTACACCTGAAGCCACCAGTTTAAATTATAAGCTAATAAAGTGTAAACTTAGGAGCTTTGCCTCTGTATGGGTTATTCTGTGGCGCAACGTTCGTACTAATGTTGTTTGCGTAAGATTGCCGAAGCACAAACCTCTTCTGGTTTACCTGTACCTAACAACTGACTGACCACTCGAATGGTTGAGATTTGTTACAATACTGACACTACAGAAATCTTTTATTGTTTTTTAATGGTCGACAAAAGGAAGTCCGAATTAAATAAATAAATCCTATCCTACTATTAATATTAAAAATGCGAAAGTTTGTATGGATGGATGGATGTTTGTCACGCAAAAACTCCTTAACGGATTTGGATGAAATTCGGCACACACATAGTTTATAACCAGGATTAACACATAGGATACTTTTTATCCCGATATTCCCACGGGATCGAAAATTATGCGGACGAAACCGCGGGGCGCAGCTAGTAAATAATAAAAATATTTTATTCTCAGGCATCAGGGCCCATAGGGTCATCTTACTTAAAAACTATATTAGTAAAATGCAGTAACACGAAAAAGAAAAAACAATCACAATCACTGGATGGTTTAACAAGCTTTTTGCTTGTCAATTAACTTGTTGAAAAAAATTACTGTAATTACTAGCTGCATTTGGAAGGTAATAAAAAAAATAGCTAGTTTTACTTTCTTAGTTAAATTTTGGATCCCCCGTCCAATATTTGGTGGAGGTATTAGTTATTACATCCTGGTAAAATCAGATTTTAAAACTAGCAGGCATTCCTTTGTTTTGTAGACGTACGAGTACATTGCAGTTTCATGTATATAAAATGCACTCTGTACTTTCAAAGAAAAAAAATCCTCATTAATTAATTAGCTTTTGACATTTTGCAGTGAGTAATGGTGGCCCTGTGGTAATGGCCCCGACTTCCGAGTAGTTCGGTCGTGGTTTCGTACCCAAACAGGCTTTACTTTGTGTAAATAATTTCAAAACGGTGAATAAAACATCATGAGGAAAACGGCATTTCCTAGAACCAATAATTCGAAGACATGACCGAATGTGACAGCTACCAACCCGCACTGGGCCCGCGTGGTAGATTACGGCCCACACCCTCTCGAAGAGAGAAGGCCTGTGTCCCAGCGGTGAGAAGATTATAGGCGAACAAACCAAGCAAGGCGCGATTTTGTGGCACCGCCAGCTGTCTTAAAATTTAATTTAATACCCTACGGGACGTTCATTTGAATAAGCTTTGAATCTAGATTTGGATTGGATAACTAACACGTTTATGTTGGAAATTAGAAGATTATCATATCATGAAACACTTAGGAAGGCTTGCTCCACAAATAACTTAGTATGATTATCGCTAAATATGTTTAAAATTTGATCTGTCTCTGTCATTTTCAATCGATTGACAGAACAGTACCCTGATTGCGTAACACACTATCAATTTCAATCTGAATCATTTTGAAGGATATTGCTAATCCATTGCTTCATATGTTCGCAAAAAAAATCTGGTCAACAACGTAAATAACGCAATGAATGTTGTCGAGCTGTCAAAAGAAACCCATTGCTACTGATACCCCGCAGAACTATGCTTTAAATTCGTTTAGCGCTAATCGTATTAAGGTGCTGCGAAAACGTAGGATGCCGTAAAACGCTCAGGTTTTTTGTCACAGTTAGGCGTATTGGTACATATTACAAGCCAGCAATATGTACCAATTCGCCTAAATGTGTAAATTTAGTTTATTGTCAAACACCTTCAATCTTACATCAGACTATAATATGTACATTAAAATAAAACAGTTAACATCAAATGACAACCGGAGATGACTGTGGTCTGTTCATTCGTTAATCCCCATTTAACCTCGTCAAAACAGGGATTAAACAACAAAATAAACGTTTACACTTTACTATTTCAAGTAATCCGCAGATTACCTCGTTACTTCTTGGATATACCAACATTTTCACCATCATCCTCAAAGTACTTAATACTTATTAAAATCCATTAATGACCACGAATCCCCTTGTTGGATATTAATTTAAACGTGTAACAGACCTCGAATGTTTCAGAAGTTGTGCTAAAATCTCCGATCCCTGCAGCAACTCAAAGGCGAAACTGAATGTTAGGTTTAACTAGGCGAACATATATGTTTATTAAGACTGCCATCGGACTGCGTTTTACTCGGAGTAACCATTATGCTAAGCTTTGACCAGACTTTCAGGCAACTGAAGCTGGAGATAACTTTTAGAAACAGCTCATACCACACTATGTCCTGCAGGGTAATTGCGTAACACACTCTCAGTAGCAATGGCTTTTATTTTGGCAGTTCAACAACATTCATTGCGTTATTGACGTTATTGAGCAGACTAATTTTTCGAACATATGAAGCAATGGATTACTACGAAAGCACTTCGGAGAACTTCATAACGGAAATCCATACATCATCACGTCGTGTATGACTGCAGGCATCTTGGCTCATTCGATATACAAGAAAATCATTAAACGACGAATCCCTCGCTCTCAAGCACGTACATTGAGCATGCACTTCAATATTTATTACTCGAGGGCTCGCGTTCCAGAGGCTGCTCATCGCACTTGCATTCCTCGATAAGGCGGTGACAGTCACTCAGGGTATTGAATAACTAATGGCGTTTATCACGCACCAAATCAATCTTAAAGCAAAAGTTGAAAAGGGGAAAATCTAACAAGTCCTTATTCTATCATTTTTAATCAAATCGTTCATGATCATGTAAAATAAGTAAATCCGCTATATTAAACATTATTTTTATCAATTAACACGAAATTATCGCGAGATTGTTCCCCAATTAACGATAATTTGATTAGAGAGATATTTATAATATGATATCACGACACTTGGGTAGGTCTTAAGTTAAAATATAGGACTTCCTGATAATACACACGTATTAAGTACGTATGGGTCTTTTATGCGAATGATTGTGAGTTTACAAAAAAAAGTCGTCTATATTTACGTTACAACTGAACTGTAAACTGTAACTCATTATAAGAAGTAGGCAACGCTGATACAATGACTTTGGTCTCCATAGTTTCGCGATGCATTTATTTTGCGCCAGTACTAAAACCTAAAACAGTTGTGTCAATTTCGGTATCCACCAGCTGGTTCGCGATCCCTAAAGCCCTTTGTACACGTTTTTCTTGCCGTGAAAAACTACGGTTTATTCGCCGTGTGTAGGCACGGTCGTTGTTGTATGGATCACTATGGAAGCTTGTTGATAGACACGTTTTTTCTACGGCGCGGTTCATACGCCGTACCGTAAAGAGTGCGCGTGTACAAAGGGCATTAACACTCTTGCAGCCGATTTCAGAGCAAGCCGTACGGATAGAGATTTGTTCATTGCTAATGCAATGGAACAAATTCAAATTCCTATTCAATCATCATTAATTATACATTAATATGTATAATTAATAGGAATTTGAATTGGTTTTATCTCATTTATGTGTTGATGTTGTATTTATATTGTATTTATTGATGTGTGATTTTTTGTATTTATTAATTTGTAATAAAGAATGTTTTCTAATACGGGTTATGTGGTACCTGAAATAAATTAATTTAATTTTTAATTGCCATACAGTGTGTCTGTAGCCAATCCGCTTACTAAATGAGTTTGGTATCCATGTTCCGCTTTGATACTTTGTTGCTCGGAAACATGAGCTTAGCGGATTTTAGGACCAATTGCAGGAAAGCTGGTTAAACATTTCTCGCTGTGTGTTAGCAAACGGCTTTTCATCTTTGTTTTACTACCAAACGTTTGATACAGTTTCACAGCTGGCCACATAGAATATTACTCTCTAAGTCTGGTCATGTAATTGTATATTGTACAATTACGAGTTTTCGGACGACAAGGACTATTTTGAAAACATAAAATAATGATTTTGTTACAACCTACATAAGCGTTACAAAGTAAATTTTAATTAATTCTGCCTCCGAACGAGAGTGGTCATCCTGAAACTCTACTTACAGTTTGTATACGTTTTAAACAATGGATTGGGCCATCCTTTAGAGCTTTGAGAGGCTCTCAGCACCTTTCACTTAACTCCGAAGAGAAGGCTCTTCGGAGTTAAGTGAAAGGTGCTGAGAGCAGAGAGGCGTTGTTAGGTATTATATTTGTTATCACATATAATGTGCTCCACTATTTATGTATAAAAGTTTATAGACATAAGCCCCTTTGAGTCTAGCAATCATAATAAACGTAATAAAATATAGTGCAGCGAGTACGCGCGTTTTCGTTTCATGGCAAAGCAAACACGGTCGTTCCTTTGATTTCTTACTTATTGATTTGTACTTTTTTTTTTAATAATGTCAATTTGTTGAAAACAAGAATAAACTGATAGGGGCATCGCTGATGAGCTCACAAAAGTATCAAGACTCAAGTGATTCGATTAGTCATCCTTATATATACTTTCGTATAACAGTTGGTACTAAATAATGACTGGTAGAGAATGAGCAGCTTCAACTATTGAAATATCAAATATCTTTACTATTCATTAGTATTGAAGTCGCTTCTCACTTCTCAGTGTATTTTATAGATATGCAGAAAAACGATTGTCTACAAACAAATCCCCTCTTCTCTCTCATTGGCACGTTCTATTAAAGAGTAGTTGATGCCCATTGTATTGAATATAAGCCAACCAGCAATGTGGGAGCGAGGCAAACAGCCCAGGGAGTGACTACTGACTCAAACATGAGCGGTCCGAAAAATGAGTTTTCTTTGGAATGTGAAAGAAATCTCTGGCTTAGGGCCGATTTTTGATACGTAGTTAAACTCAACCAATTGTTAAAAATTGTAATTAATTGTTAAATTTTTGCAAAATGTGTTTTTTGGTCAATTTTTAGGTTATCTCTAGATAACTTTTCAGTTCCTAACTGAGCTTGAATTTCTAGGTACATAATTTTTTTAAGTGCCGCTCACTGATGTTAGGTATTATATTTGTTATCACATATAATGTGCTCCACTATTTCTGTATAAAAGTTTATAGATATACGCTCCTTTGAGTCTAGCAATCATAATAAACGTAATAAAATATAGTGCAGAGAGCACGCGCGTTTTCGTTTCATGGCAAACACGGTCGTTCCCTTGATTTCTTACTTATTGATTTGTAATTTTTTTAAATGATGCCAGTTTGTTGAAAACAAGAGTAAACTGGTAGGGGCATCGCTGTTAGCTCACAAAAGTGTCAAGACTCAAGTGATTCGATTAATGTTATAACTTACAATTCTATTGCACAACCCACCAATGGCCCGTACCAGCGCAATTGAGTTTTAAGTGACTATATTAAATAACAATACAACATTAAGTGATGCCAGTTGACTGCTACTTCTCTTGAAATGCAAGGACTCAGATTTTATACCGATTATTATTGTTATAGGTCTCTGCCGTCGATGCCGCAAGACGCCGCGGGTGAGCCCACAATCCAGCCCGAGGGCCACCCCGCGGACGTCTCCGCGCCCTTCACGGCAGGCGTCCCCACGAACTTCGCCGCGACCTTCCCGACGGTCGTCCCCGAGGACGTCCCCGCGATCTTCCCGACAGGCTTCCCTGAAGACGTCACCGCGCTCTTCCCGGCAGGCGTCCCCGCGAACGTCTCCGCGAGCATCACGACGGGCGTCCCCGAGGACGTCCCCGCGACCGTCCCGACGGGCATCCCCGAGGAAGTCCCCGCGACAATCGCGACAAACGTCTCCGCCAACATGTCGGCACGTGTCCCGAAAGACGTCACCGCGACCGTCGCGGCATGCGTCCCCGCAAACGTCTCCGCAACCATCGCGGAAAGCCTCCCTGAAGACGTCACCGCTACCATCTCAACAGACGTCCCCGCAACCATCGCGAAAACCGTCCCTGAAGACGTCTCCGCGACCTTCCCGGCGGGCATCCGGGCTGACTTCCCCGGGGTCATCCCCACCGGCAAGCCCGAAGATTTCACCACAGACGTCCGGGCAATCGTCTCCGCGGATTACTCCACTATCGTCCAGGCAGACATCCCCAAAGACCTCGCCATGGTCATCTCGGCGGTCGTCTCGCCAGTCTTCGCCAAGCTCATCTAGGTTCTCACTAGTAAGATCCTCGTGGTTGAAGTACACACGGGGGTCCCACCTACATTATCTACGTGAGTAACCCCTCGATAAATTTGAATGTTACTCACTAATGTGTTTTTATATGCCTAGTTACATTTTTGACACCTCTTTTAGGTTCAGGCTTCTGAGAGCCATGCATGTATTAGTTTGCGTAGATCGAATATGTGGCTGTGCCAGACCGGCTTGATTTCATCACTCGATTAAAATCAAATCTATTGGTATGAAAACCTGCAGAGTGAAAATGCTAAGACCGTTTGGCATAGCTGCAATTCCGCAAATCAATTACGCCGTAGTAGTAATTTAGAAGTAGTGTTTTGTTTATGCACCCCAATGATGTGAGTTTGAAGTAGTTTGTGTATTATGAGTTTATTTTTTTCGCTTTTTAGTTAGTGAAAATATTATTATTATTTCTATGCTTTAATATATATCGGGATCATGGGGTCCCGGTCCTTTGGAAGGCGTACGAGGGGCCGAAGCCAACTCGCAGAGGCCCCTTAGGAAATTTTATTGAAATGTGGCACCAAACGACGATTATCTCCGTATGCACTATACAAGTGCACCCAAGGATAACCCCCGTTTAGTGTAGGACTACTGCAGGTAATGGAAAAATACAAATTTGGACTATGGGTTTGGGTGGCTAAAGTGGACTGGTTACCAATAACTATGGAAGAACCGCCCCTGCCTGATCAATGTTTTGTACATATATACACGGATAAAATGGCAGGGGGTGACTTGCACACTCAATAATGGGTCCCCGGAAACTGTCGCTAGCACGTAGCGACGTAGCAACAAGGGGCAACATGTCCTGAGGTGCTTATGAGGAGTGGAGAAGTATTCCACGGCTTTCAGAACAATCCCAGAGCCCGGAAGGTGATCAAGATCCCTACGAGCACTTACTGGAATACTTCCTTCCCCCGAGCACGTTTGCTCTTGCGAGTCTCCACTCAAGTCGGCCAGTAGAGGCAAGAATGAGGTGGGAGCTCTGTTCCTCGTCATTTTTCACTCCAGCCAGCCAATAAACGCAAGCCAGAGGTGAGGAACAAGATTTCTCCCTGGAGATAGGGTCCTTGGGGTCGCTACTGCCCAATAGCTCGCCACATGCTGCCCTGCTGGTTTCTATATCTCTCTTGGTCTGGCCTAGAGTTCGGAGCGTGCAAGCCCCACCACGACGTCAACGTAGAGATAAGGCGGTGGGGTTATTATTATTATGATGTCCTTTATTTATTTAGTTGTCTTATTTTATTACATTTTTGAATATTAGTATTAAAAAAAACATTTAAAAATATAAAAAAATAGTGATCCACCGGTGTCGGGAGCAGGGTCCAAGCTACCGGTGGTTAGGGCTCCAGAGACAGAAACCTCCTCACAATGCGAGCCGTATCGAGGAGTACTGCCTTCTGAATCAGGCCCTTGATCCAACCGCCTAACGAGAGCCTCTATAGATGTTGATCGAGGCTTTCGGCCGTCAGAAGAGAATGACAGTCGAGCTCACATTCCACGTGTCAACAACCTCGTGTGCTAAGTCAAGATATTTGATTTGTTTATCTTTCTCAGCTTTCACGAGGTTTCCGTCATGTGGAATGGTAACATCGACAATCATTGCGCGGCGCGCTTTACGATCTATCACCACTATATCAGGTTTGTTGGCGACAACAGTCCTGTCAGTGATGATAGACCGATCCCAGTGCGTGACATGGTCATTTTCGAACAGAACTGGGTCGGGCACATACTTGTAATATGGTACCTCAGAGTCGACAAGTTTATTATTATTATTTGGTTACACACTCGCAGCTAATTAGCTGATGCGTGTGTTTCGTATAGCTTGGAGATATTTAATTTGTCCAGTCGATTCTTGAAGCAGTTCAGTGTGGAAGCCGTCACTACATTTTCCGGGAGTCTATTCCATGTTGTTACAACTCGGTTAGACAAGAATTGCTTCAAGGGCTTTTTTGACGAATTTTCTCATAGCTTTAGGGAATGCCCACACAAATGTTTGTTCGCTTTCAGTGTGTAAAGGTCGTGAAGGCTTCGTACTCGACGTAACACTTCGTAGTGTTTTGTAAGTATCTTGTACGTTTCAATGAGCCTACCCCTCTGTCTGGGCTGTTCCAGTGTGCTAAGGCCAAGGTATTTGAGGTGCTGTTCGTAAGGTAGGTTACGCATGATGGAATATGCTGGAATTAAGTACAGAAAATATTTTGTACCACGTCAACCCAATAGGCTATAAGGATACACCCTTTTCTTGAGGTTCTCCGTCGTAGTATAAGACGAGAACATGATGTTATATAGATGATTTGATGGAAGCGTACTGACTGCAATTTCGTACGCTGTACGGTTTTGGATTTGTGATTATACTTGGCAACACATTTTTAATAATATTTTTCAAGCTAGGCGATCTCCTTTCAAAAATGAAAATATAATCCAGCATGAATATTACATAAACTAATACCTCTATGACGTGAAACTCAATCCCCTTGACTTATTAAAATATCTTCTTTGACGTCGTAGGAATCAGGTATAATGTTGCTTCACAGAGGCTCTTACTGTCGACGACGATGCACTAATTTGATTAAAACCCTTCAAGGTTCATTGCTAAGGACATGTACTAGATAAAGATGCCTCTTTTGTGAATGGTCTTAAAATATTTTCTGTGTAGGCAGAGTTTCAAAAGCTAAGCTTAAGGGTATATAGGTATAGTGTGCGACACTGAAGTTAAGTAAGAATCTTAGTCAGCTTTCTATCTGGGGTCTTTTTTGTATTAAAGATGAAGAAGGCTGTCCTCGATTCCGATGTATTGTTCTTGAGTTTAGGATGGTTAGAAAATTATCGGGTTTTTTTAGCTTCTTGAATATCAGGGGTATCTTTAAGAACGTTCGCATTCTAATCTCAGTCTCAATCTGTCAAAAACACCTCGCTCAAAAACCACCTACATTTTTGACAAGTTTTGGACATTGATTGTCAGATGAGAGTATATGCATATATATTATATCTATATTCTTATATAGGTTTTGAACGTTTTTAATTACGGGAATTAGCTTTCTGATCTTACCTATATCGTGCTTAATGAAAGTGCAAAAACGAATGTTTTATTTTTCAAAAAGATTATGAATTTTGGAAAGGAATCAAGCTAAATAGATATCTTTTTGACTTGGATACTCAAGATCGTAACATCTGTCAGGATTTTGGTACTGCAAGAGGCCTTCCTCTCACATCTCTAGGAGATCTCTCGCAACCACGGAAGAAAGCCATGTCAGAAATTTAGCCTGCCAGCTAAGGATATGCCTGTAATATATTATGTACATTTCACCAATTAAGTATGAATGTACACATTGGAACATGTTCTAGTAAACTAAAATTTTATCGTTTGCTCGATTGCTTGCTAAGAGTATAGCACAGTACAGCAGCCTTGCTCTTCGTACAGTGTTGCTATGTGAAGTATGTCTTTAGTATCACAACGACGTGACCAAAACAAAAGACTGTCGAGTTTATATATCTCAACGCAAAACTTTATAGGATTACAGTGCTGTCACGAGCGCAGAGAGAACAGAGCGTCTACGTCTATATCAACGTAAATCCCTAGCTGGCCATTTTTCACATTTCTCTCGAATGCAAGCCTTTGTGAAACCTCTCGATTTCCTTTTACGTGCAAATACGACACACGACACGTTTCACAGAATATTCAATAAAAAAAATGTATGCTCCAATTTTTCATTCCGGTAAAAATCCGCCTTCTAAAAAGGGGTAAAGTTAAGCGGCAGATTATGCAATAGATCCGAATATCTTATAATACAAAGGACTACACTATTACTAAACCCGGCAGTCTGCGGAAAACTGAAAACATCACGTACGACTAGATTAATGGGTTTACTACAGTTTTACATAAATACTGTTGTGCTATTTGTACGTATTTATTTTCAAATGGTAACTACTCTTCAGATTAGTAATCTAAAACATGATTACTTTTCTACCCGTCTTTTGTCATTTTTAATATTTGCCACGCCATCTATTCTCGAAAAGCAAGATTTTATATTAGTTACTTTTGAGAAGCAACATTATTATAAGACCTTAGAGTAAAAAGTACTCGGTATGTGATTTGCTCTCAAAACGGTGAAGGAAAACATCGAGATGAAACCGGTATGTCCTAGAACAAAAAAAAAAACGAAGACATGTGACATCTACCAACCCGCACTGGGCCCGCGTGGTGCGCGGACCACTCCCTCTCACCGAGGAGGCCTGTGTCCCAGCAGTGGGAACATTAATGGCTGATTATGTTATGTGTTTGGAATAAAGTTACACAAAGTCAGAAGATGAGACACGTGATGGTTTGACGTATGTCTACTAGTCACGGAACACATTAGTCAATAAATCATAAGGCTCATCCCAGATGGTCGTGACTTAAGAGGTATTGCAGCTACTGTTCACACAAATCCGATAAGTCACCTGCAAGATCCGAATTTTGCTCAAAAAAAGAAAATTCTGCAATTTTGAGAATCCAATACGCGTTTGTATAGTGACATTAAAGCTGACTTACAAGGATTATCCTTCTTTCTTTTCTCCTAGTTCAGAGAACCGAGATCTCTATTGAAAAGTTTCTGTAGAATATTCCTCGTATTTCGCAGAGCAAAGCGATAAAAGATACTTTCTTTTCTCCTAGTTCAGAGAACCGAGATCTCTATTGAAAAGTTTCTGTAGAATATTCCTCGTATTTCGCAGTGCACAGCGATAAAAGGTAAGGATGAAGCCCGATCCTTGGCTGCATTATTATATCTTATTTCCCGCTGCTGACAAAGTGCATGGATTGTAAGCAGAGTCTTGCGCGCCTGAGCTGATACTATGATGGAGTTGACCTACTTTGTGAAATATTAATCTTTGCAAGACCTTAGTTAGACTCGGGGTCAGACGTCAAAGAACAAAATGTCGTACCTACTGCTGCTTTCTTTAATCTATCCGTAAATATCAGCTAATAAGGTAGGTATAAGTGAAGGGAAAATATAGCGATAAGGTAGCTCTTTATTCTGAACTCAAATTAGCATAATAGGGTTGCGTACGTATTTTTGAAAAAATACTTGTTAGTCGTTAGAAGTTTTTGGGTATGCTTTTCCATACATAACGTTTTTTAAGTTCGTTCTTATTCAGGTCTCACTTGTCAAGTGTTTAATCTTATTGGCGCTTTAAATATTCGTCGCCTGTTCTCTTCCTACAATGCAGCTAGCACTAAATGATAAGAATCTTGGCAGCTAGCTGACATTTAGTTTTCCTGTTACCCGAATCAAACTTGAATTTGATGCATTGGAACGTTTACGAGTACCTACACACACACAAAACAATAATCGCATAGAAATAAAAATAGTTACCTACCAGATTTTTCGTCTACAAAATTGAGCACTTTTCCAGTCCAAACGTTTGTACAGACGCCAGCAGGTCAAGCTACCCGAAACTATCAAATTTTCCCAATCAACCTGGAACCTTAATGCTGTAGAGCAATAAAGTTGAAAATCTATTAAAGAAATTTGACAGATTGTACTACTCGTAGCTTGATGTGCTGGCGCCTGTACCTACACAGAGTTCGATTAGCTAGCTCCGAAAGTATTGTACAACACTGCTATTGTATTCGTATTACTGTATTATCGCAACAGATAATACGTTGCGAACTTTAGCAACGCGGGACTGTATCAATACCACATTTTGTAACTATTCTGCCATCACCAAACGCTAGAACATGGTTCCATATAGTCGGGCGAGCTTTACATTAATTTTAAAAGTAACATTAATGTAAAGCTCGCCGTTATTTCTTTTACAGAAGTCTCAAAGTTTATGTTTATTATAGAATTAAGAGTTTGTACGTGCACAGCAGCTCATCAACTACGAGTAATACTAACCACTCGAAAGTCCTCTCAGCTTGCCACCTGGTTGCGACGATCTCGCTTCATGACGTAGGAATGATTCCTGGGTGGTGCGGAGGTAAAGGGATAGCATAAACCAGTTAATTAATTCGATTATCACATAATTTTAAAATATTTCAACGATTTGCAAATTCGACCTTTGCCAATATTATTATCGACTGTTTCATCGGAGTTGAGTTCATATTATGTCCGCGTCTTTCAAGTCTGTCTTCAAAAGTTCTACAACGACGTGGTTTTTCATAGATTTATTTTACCACAGTTTTTTTGCGATGGATTAGAAAGGCTGTTTTAAATGTTTCTAGCTAGCTACCTTGCTTAGGGCCAGTTTCTCAAATGAAAATTATCGCAAAATGAATGTGACAAATTGTCAAGCGAGCGTAAACTGCTGCGATAAATCAATTCTTCAAATTAATTTTCTTTAGACAAACTGGCCCGTAGTGTGCCATCAATTAAATTACTTTAATTTAGGTGGTGCACTATTACAGGCTTGTTACAAACAAGCTCGTACTCCCGCATACTCCCAAACCGGTGTCGTGTGATTCAAAATATGCTTTTCCACTTAACGAGTTACACAGGATTCTGTAATCGATTGGCATGGTACTTAGAAACGTAACATTATTTAGAGCGCTTCGTAAACGCTTTTACTGGATTTTTATCAATGCTTTTGTAAACAATGTGTTTGATAAACTGCTATGTTACCTGATATACATTCGTGTCGATATCATCATTCATTGTCGCGCACCTCCTCGGACGTTTGTGTTATCCATATTGCTCCGTCGCCTTTCGTTTACTTTTTGCGAGAAAGTTTAAACTTCACCGGCTGCCTCAATTTGTATACTAAATGCTCGTATTTTTCACAGATTCAGAAGTAGCGACGGATTCAATGGAGGAAGGGGATCCGGAACATTACCAAATGAAAAAGAGGAAGGTATCGCCGGGCCGGTTTCTAACAATGCATAAACGTCGGAAAAAAAGACTCCTCACAAGATGTTTGGATCACGACCGAGGATTACTAGACGACCTAATGCTTGGCCAGGTGCAGGTGAGTACCTGCCACAGGACGCTGCGCGCGGGCGACTGCGGACTGCTCACATACGCGGGAGGCTTATCGAACGCAGCGTACAAACCAAGAATTGTGCATAAAACATAAGTGTTGTCTATGTCCAGTTAAAGTTATCAAGTATCGGTTTATCTAACGATCTCGATAAAAAGTTCATGCCTCGCGTGGGAATCCAAAGCTGCGATTGGATATGTGAAATGCACAGAGCGCGACGTGCATTACTCGCACGGGCCCCAGTGTTGCGACAGAATGAAGTATGCGTCGTGAAGTGTACACGACGCATAGTTAATCTGCGCCATAATGGCCATGTTTAACGCCGCGGCGTCACTCATTGTCTCTCGCATCATGGTCATTCCGCAGTCCTTCGCTACAGCGACTCGTATTGTTTCTAGCGCCGCTGCAAATTTAAATGTCGTTTGTTTGTATTCAAGAGTCGTCCTCACGCACTATTTGTAGGTATGTTCTTGTGACATATTGTTAGTCGCTTTGCGTTTAAAGTAGTCGAAGCAAGGACGTCGCAATGTGAATAAAAACTTATGTCGTTGCTTTAATTTCTACAGAGGAGCATCGTCCACCCCGATTGGAGTTGATGCCGTGTTTGGTGCGACGTTATCGCTCTTGATTTTATTTTTAGCGTTCGTATATGGCAACTGCGCCTTATACGATATGATAGAATCTCGACACTCATATCATAAACAATAGTAATTATAATTGTAACTGCTGGCAACATTTGCTTAACATAATCTAGTGAAATTCTATTTTAAAACGACAGTTTGCAACTATAGACGCTCGTGCAGATGTTCAAATTGAATGCGCCTAGCATTTTCATTGCGAAGGAAATAGTTGTTTCTCTGATTTTGCGCTTTAAGAGGTGACGTCACATGTATAGAGAATATTAATAGACTTGACGGTCACATAATGAAATACTTGTTTACTGGGTGAAATTTAACCAAGTCTGTCCTCGTAAACAACTACTATAATCAATTAACTCATGTCTATTTGATGTTATTTGCACAAGGAAGTGTCACACGCATGTGAGACTAATACATATGTATGTGTGCGTGTGACGTTGACAAGTATTAAAATTCCTACCTGGTGGAATGGGCATTGACGATGGGCCAAGATTCCGCGGAACAAACGTGCATAGTTATTAATCCAACTTTACATTCATCTTGCGAAAAGGTCGTTGACATAGGGTATACGGCGCCTGCGATAATTTGACGACAATTTTCTACTGCAATGCGAGTGGCGGCTCAGAAACTGCTAGCGATTGTGTCGCGAGATTTTAGAGAAGCGAATTTGTGGGTGATTATAATGTTTTCTGCTATTGTTACAGTGTGTCCTGAACCAATCTGTTGAATGGAAATTTAATGCCTTTACGCTTGAAACTGTCTCTGGAGGTAAGACATCTTGTTTTGTTTGTATTGTATTTTAAAAGCGGTGAAAGAGCCAAATGCTGACGACGCGCCGATTTCGGATTTTGACCTTTAACAATAAAACACTTAACTTTTTAACCTCAATTCAAGAGGACTGCCAATAATTGTAGTTAATGGCTGTCGATGGCACTTAAGATTTTGAGAGGTCTTATTTTGTAAGGCAATTTCTTTTTTCTTAAGAACCTAGGTTCATACATTAACAAGTTATTAAGTGTAGTACACAATTAGGTACCCTTCAGTTATGAAGTACTCTTTGTACTTGGTAACTGAAGAGTACCTAATTGTGTCTATAATTTGGGCACATGCATAGAAAACGCAAAACTCAAAACGGTGAAGGAAAACATCGTGCATGTCCTAGAACTGAAAATTCGCAGACATGTGACATCTACCAACCCGCACTGGGGCCGCGTGATGGATTACGGCCCTCTCACAGAGAGGAGGCCTGCGTCCCAGTAGTGGGAACATTATAGGATGAATGACAGAAAATGAAACATCAATTCTAAAACTCGACGGTAGTGCGTCATTGCTACTTCGATACTCGATACCTAGAGCCGAGTGGTCGGGAACTCCAAACAATCAATTTTGCATAACTGTACATATGTTCGTAGGCGATTAAAACACTGCCACGCACCACGCAGCGGGGCGCGTGAATGCGTGTTTTAACGTTGCTTGTAAACGCGCGTGGATGCGTTTTCTGTGTGTTGGACTGTGCGTGTTTTCTATACTAACGGAGATACTTAAAAGCAACGTTAAAACACGCATTCACGCGCTACGCTGCGTGGCAGTGTGTTAATCGCCGTAAAGGCAAATAAAAGCGACTGAAATTCATAACACATCAAACCGCACCAACATGATAATGGATATACTACGATCGCCACGTTTTGATACTTTTGTGACAATGAACTGGTAGTTCCACGGGCATTTGTTTTTAAAACTAGTAATTTCAAGCGGAATGGCATCTCATTCCGCTTGAAATTACTAGTTTAGGGTAGTAAATGACTAGGTTAGTTATTGAAGTGAGACATTACAGAAAAGTTGTTGTGTTGAATAAACCAGTAGTGACTAGACTAAATAGTAACAGATAACCTTTGCAGTGTGATGAATTGAATATAGAAAAATCATTAAGTTTTATTAAGTTTAATTTGATGAACGACTAAATCTTTTCTCTTTGTTTTTTTGTTCTTGTGTTGTGAGCCTTAACCGGGGTCAACCTAATTTATTTTACCATTCTTTCTATAAATCAATGAAGTAGGTACTAGATAAAAGTACCAACTATAATAATCGCCCTACATACGGCCTCATACCGACCGTCAACCCAGATGCCAGGCCGCCATTCCGAGCTTTCACAGTGCAAAATTAAATATACGAGTATTTCATCGAGAGTTATCTACGGTTACGAGTGCCCAATTATTGATTTTAATTGTAATCGGGAATCAATTAATGAAATATCTGAAGCCAAAGTGTGGCTATTAATAAATTGGTTGATCAGTATATTAATATTACGCCACGCCTTGTTTCCCCGAAGGGTTAGGCAGAGGTTGAATAGTACATTCACATATCGCCAGTTATGTTTAAGTCCCATGTAATAGGGGGGCGAGCGCATTTACAAATCCAGACTCTGGGCTGCTGCTGAAAAAACCCAGTAAATTATTTAGGTATTTTAAGGCAATTGAAACCTTGGTTTAGCGCTCTAGTAGTAGGTACTTAAATACTTAATCTTGTTTTTTATTTATTTAACCATTTATGAACACACATGTAAACAGACAAGGAGAAAGCAACCGGAAAATACGTACTAAACGTGATGCTTATTTCTAAAGACATATCTTCTAGCATACTTGCGATAGGAGAGTAGATAAAAAGAGATGTAGACAACGTGTGAAAGAGTAGAAGGAAAAACAAAATATGTACATAAAATAAAAAAAAACAAATTTCTAAATCTAAAGTCTTGCTGAAGATGCGGTCCAAAGAATTTTGATGGACAATAATTTCAACAGATAGTTCATAATATGCTGGACTATTAGTAAGTCGTTTCTAAAAAAAAAAAATCTTAGTCGATGTTTTTGTCAAAAATGACAAAATTTCATACAAACTTTCATCCACTATTCAACAACTTCAGGGAATGCATTTTCAAAATCCTTCTTTATAGTGCTCACTTTAAAAAAAAACCTTGTGCAAAATTTCATGCTTGTAGCTAGCCTAACGGTTTAAAATAGTTTACTACTATTTGGAAGTTGCGACTAGAATCAATTCTATTTTACTGTAATTTTTGTCGTTCAAAAGTGCCTTTTACGTTGACTTTGACCGCGTTGTCTGTGAATGAATTTCAAATTTTAATTAGGGGGCTGGATAGGAGTTGGAGCATAGTTTGTGACACAGCTCCACATCCACACCCTACTGCCGTTCCTTTAACCTCATATTGAACTCACCGAGTTCCTTAATAGATAGTTACTTAATTACTTCAATTCGATAACTTCATTTACTTTACATATTAGGCGTGTGGCTCTCATTGAAATTCCTAACCGACTTTAGTCCACAAAGAGAACTGAAGCTGAACGCCGCTCACTACTAGTTCATAGTTAACTGTTGCTAGTCTCTAATTCAGTTTTAGCCAATCAGCTGCTTACAGCCGAACCTCTGTGAGAAGGCCGCTACTATTGAATGAATAGAATGTAATCATTTTGATACATAGGGTATCCATAGGTCCCTTTTCTTCAAGTAGGATTCAACCCCGGGGTTAATAGGGTAGTTGACAATTTTTGAGAAACAAATAATTAATGCTCCTTGTGGTTTAGCATAATCAGCTATACTGTTCCCACTGCTGCCAGCGTGCCGCAATCTACGAGTTGTGGGTTGTAGGTTCGAACCCAGTCAGACGGTTTACTTTGTGTAAATTATTTCATCACCACTGCTCCCAAAACGGTGAAAGAAAACATCGTGAGAAAACCGGCATGTCCTAGAACCAAAAATTCGAAGACATGTGACATCTATGCCGCACTAGGCCCGCGTTGTGAATTACGGCCCACTCCCTCCTACTGGGAGGAGGCCTGTGTCCCAGCAGTGGGAACATTGTAGGCTAATTATACTGAAGTCTGATAGTATCAACTTTAGCATACTTGTACATTTTCGAACCGTTGTTGCCAAATTAGAGCCTTTAAATGCTTTTGGCAGAAACACTTATCCAATTAAAATACTACAATTTTCCATAAACTTTCTCAAAAGTACGGTTCTTCTTTTTTAATACAAATCAATGTTACAAAATCGACTAGGTTACTAGGTCCCACGCAAAATAACTACAAACTACGTTGTGTTCAAAAATAAAAGAAACCTCACTTCTCTTCAAAGTAGATGGCTCAGTAATTTGCTCTCCTCGAATGACTAAATATTGTGAAACTATTGTCTAAATTGGGCACAAGAACAATTGTCTAAAAGTTTGCATAATAATAGTGCATGCCTGTTTCAAAGTAACATGTAGTCGTAGGTAAGCGACAAGCGTGTTCGCGACAATTGTGACACGTCCGCAACGCAACGTCCGACGTGCGCCTCTCTGGTCTGTATCGCCTTTTCACGCACATGTGTCGAGGCATTAACGCGAAAGCGTCAGGGTAGCCCGTGAAATTCAAATATTCTTACGTTTTTTGCAATTTGCAGGACAGTATCGGGTTGGATGTTCCTCTAAATATGATTCGTGGACGTAACAAATGTTTAGTTATAGAATTCTAATCATAAAAATCATCAATACAACTCTCTAAGTTCATGTTACCCTATTGAATGACTATTTCATTAAATCATGACATTAGAGGCCAATTCGACCTCAAGGAGTTGTACTGCTGATTCTAATGATTAAAATTCTGTAAAGTCATATTTGTTACGGTCGCGAATCTGCAAATTGCAAAAAACGCAAGAAAATTTTTATTTCACGGACTGCCTTAGCGCATCTCCTTAACTCGAAGTTTGTGTAAAACTTTACTAACGAGGGGCGGTGGCCCAGTTGTAACAACTACGACTTATGAGTAGTTAGGTCGTCTGTTCTAACACTTGTTATCCAGTCAGGATTTTTTAAAAGTTAACCTACGTTGTCCTACTGCTGAACTAAGACCTCCCCCAAATCCTTAACTCTTTGTTTTTCATCATCGTTGCTCTCAAAACGGTAAAGGAATAAAATGTGAGGAAACCGATATGTCCTTGAACGAAAAATTAAAAGACATGACATCTACCAACCCGCACTGACCCCGCGTGGTGATTTTTAGCCCTCTCTCTTACAGAGGAAGCCTGTGTCTCAGCGATCGGAACGTTTTAGGCTGATTATGCTAAACATACAAAAATACTTACAATATCTTAGTACGGAACTGTGTCATTTTATGTATTATTGTAAATATCTTATGTATTGCGGTTATGACTTACGTAAGACTCATGTTATTGTACTCTACCTACTTACATACATCCGCTCCCGTTTGTGACAATCACGTGAAATATAGCCAATAGATGTTCATCTTTACAGCTGTATTTACACGATGCAAGTTTCTCCCTGTGGCATACCTATAATAAAATTAAAGCAATAAATTATACTAGTTAGATCGCATCGTGTAAATCAGAACGGTGAAGGAAAACATCGTGAGAAAACCGGCATGTCCCAGAATAAAAAAAAATCTAAGACAAGTGACACCTGCCAACTCGCACTTGGCCCGCGTGGTGGATACCGGCCCACTCTCACTGAGAGGAGGCCTGTGTCCCAGCAGTGGGAATATTATAGGTTGATTATGATATTTGGCTGAAATACTGAAAGAAACAATAAAACTCGAAGAAAAAAGACGAGGTTAGAGCACTGATTTCAACCGCACTGGCCCGAACCGCACCTGAGCACTTCCACAAACCGCACTAAAACAAAATTTTGTAACATGCGATTCGGAGGAACAGTTTATCAATATTGTTTTTAGTTCCCGAACGGCACCTACGAGTATGTAAAGCCCTTTTCCCTTCTCACACTGAAATTAAAACAAATAGAAATAGTAACTGACAGTTTTATTGCTCGCTATAATACTAATGACTGTTAGCTACAGTTATTGAGTCCAATAAAGAGTTAACTTCACACTTTTCAAGTTTTCAACCTGTTGATTTTGGCTCTTTCACCGACGACTAAAATATACACTTTTGAACTCGTTATAAACTTTTAACTACCATTATTTACTGAATTATGTGAATTCAGTGCAGGTCTACTGAGTTTTGTTGCTTCATTCTGTTCATTTTTTTATGGAGGTTGTTATTTTTTTAAACGTTATAAGAACTACCTATTTGTACTTGGAATTTCATTAAAATTTGAGTTCTAATATCGTAGATACTTATTTGTTATTGAACAGTAGGTACGAATATATTGGACGGATATTTCGAAGCTTTCAGTACCTCGTATTCGTTTTGGTTGATTGCATTCAAAATAATTCAATATTAAAAACGGAAGCTTTTATCACAGGAATTCACAATATGCAGCTCAGCAGCTGCATATTGTGAATTCCTGTGATAAAAGCTCGATTGTTGTTCAAAATTTATGACGAATTTTTTCTTTTTTTGTTCGTCCCATTCATGTTTACAGTTTAAACATCATTATCATATAAGAAGATGATCAAATAATTTGCTGTGAAACGTGAAGACAACTTCTTTGTCTCTCGTCCGCTTTTATACCATTGCACGACATGTAAATTTACAAGTTATCGCTCAATACTTATTAGTTACTCATAAAATTAGTTTAAATCTACATAGGTAAATAAAACAAAGTCGGGTTAGCTACACCATTTTGACCAAGAACGGCTGGACCTATTTATATAATCTTTGATTTGTTGGATTTTTCTCCGCCCTGAATAGCAGAATAACTATTTAAACAAAATATAAACAACAAGAAATGGTTGACATGCGTCACATCCACGCAAAACGGCTATCGCTCAGCATTATGCTGGGACCCTATGCAAGACAGAGCCCCAGCGCTAATCATAACCTAGCTGTAGGTAGTAATTTCAAGCTACTACACTACTCTACATAACTTGCTTTTAACCAGTGAACATGCTTAGGTACTGTAATACCTGGACACAAAAATGTCTAGTTTATATAGAAATAGAAAATATTTAATTTTCTATTTCTATATAAACTAGACATTTTTTTTTATAATTACGCAACTGTCGACAAAATGTAATAAAATTAGACAGAATTAAAATAAAATTATTAATAAGATAAAATTATTTTTTTACTCCAAGGATATTGTGCTGGGAGTGGCAAGTAGTTTTAACTGTTACCAACAGCCTCAATAAATATTCAAAGTGGAAATCGCCATATTTTTGATTCAGCTAAGTTGTTGGCGATCCAGTTTAGCGCTCATTTATCAAGACGCGTCTACACGAGCCGCGGCATGTTCCAGAACATTCATTTAAACTTTGACCACAGCTTTGGGCATATTTAAACCAGAGCCAGAAGTTTGGGCAATGTTTACGTAGAGGTAAACCCCGCTTGAAGTTCTATGCTAGGAAAAGGATTACTGAGCGAATTCAGTGCTAGTCTTTAAGCTTTAAGTTTTTGTAAGCGGGAAAACTAGCCGTGCCTACGTCATGGAAACATTGCTCACAAGGAGACGACTGCTTAGTCATCTAGCTAGTTAAAAGTTGCAACTTTTAACTAGCTAGACGACTAAGCAGTCGTTGAACTGAGTTAAATAGCGGAGTATGGGTTCCGTTGGCATTTGAATCTCGATGGTCACAGCTGCTAAGTGTATCTACATACAAACCAAATAACAAATACACACACAAACAGTGATTTTACGAAATAATACAATTACACTAAACATACAAGTCCGTGGATGGTGACCATCTTTATGTATCAAGACCGCTCCGTGCCTCGGAAAGCACGTTAAGCCGTTGGTGCCGGCTGCCATTGATAGATCTTTGGTAGTCGTTACGGGTCGTCAGAATTCTGAATGTCTGACAACCGGTCTTACCAAGGGGTATCGTATTACCCAGTAACTGGATTGTGGAGGTCAGATAGGCAGTCGCTCTATATATCAGGTTTATCGTTCTATATATTCCGCTGCATCCGTTGAGAATGGAAGGCGACCCCAACATAGTTAGGAAAAGGCTAGGCAGATGATGACACTAAACATACGATAATATAGATCAGATAGGAATCACGAATTTGCTCAGTAGGAAATGTTTGCCATCTTTTAGAGTCCGTCTCACGAAAGAAGTCTCGCAGACGCGTCGCACGTGCAAGCGACGGAATCATAAATCTTGATTTATTTATTAACCTTAACATTATATTACATGCCTGTAAAGAATTTTTCATATGCGACCGGTAATTCCAGAGATTAAACAAACAAACAAAAATCAAACCAACTCTTATGCTTTTTTTATTAGTATAAGTATAGTTCCACTTACGAGTATTGCCGCGGGACTTCTCTCGTGAGACAGGCTGTACTCGCCAAACCATCGCTAGTACTTCATTTGATCATCTTCCTTTCCTTTTTAACTTTTTACACTGCAGGGTAAAAACACACTCTCCTTCACAATGCCCGTCCCTTCATCTTAACCTCAACAAATACTAATTTCTCTCTCTTCCACCAGGACGATGCCTGCCCGTGCTGTGCGTGCATCTCTTCCAGATGTACGGCCTCCTGGCGCACTTCCAACTTGATGCGGCCAAGGTCTGGAAACTGTTCAGCCTGATCGAAGAAGGATACCACAGCTCGAATCCTTATCACAACTCGATCCACGCGGCTGACGTCACACAAGCGATGCATTGCTTTTTACAGCAGAAACGGGTAAGTACACTTTTTCAGGATTATTGCTGGATATTGTGTTAGGTCTACTAATAGTATTAATATCAATGAATAACCACATCAAGTAACGAAATCGCGAATCTAACTAAAACTTCACATATTCGTTTTGTTTCGTACCTCTTTTGGAAACTACGAGCATTTTAATTAAACACGTAACGTTCACAAAATATAACCATATGCACACGGCGTTTTTATACGGACGTTCCATTTAACGCCAGCTCGGCTACATATAATCATACTAGTATATTGAACAGACTCGCTCGCTTCATATTTTCCGAAAAAATTCAGGCGAGACAGGCCCTTGTAGTATCTGCTCAATCCTGAACGAAGATAAAATCATTTTTATTCAGGCTCTCTAAATGATTTAAAAATAAACGAAAATTACTTACGGGTTAAAAATTGTATTTTATTTAAATACGAGATACATTTTTACTTAAAATAGGCATGATGAGTTCCATTTAAAATGAGATCCATTGAGATAAAAGCCTTTATAACTTTGTCTCAAAGGATGGAAACGCGTGAGTGAACTTCTTGGAATTGTCGGTGTGTATAGGAGCCAGGTTTAACTTTGTATCACATTGTCCCGGCGGCCATGATTGTAAACAGGTACCTACTTTATACGGCTTGGTTCTAATTGCATGCCACTACTTACTACGACTTCATTAGGACTTGAAAACTGATTATGAACGAAGCATCAAAGGGAGTCGCGTCATTCATATGATGAAAACGTTGAACAGATTCTTGGTACGACCATTCATAAAACTTCGTCAGTCTTTATATTGAATGCTTTTTGTTAGAAAATTAAGTTTCACACAAAAGACGGTGTTTTCAAAAGAGAGTTCACTCACTCTGGTTTATTTATAAAACCCAACAAATTGTGTACTTTCGTACAATTTGTTGGGCAAAATTACGCATTTATTTCTGTGGAAACCAAACAAACAGTAGCAAAAACAGAAACTGAATTGGCGCCAAAATAACAATATGTGTTCAATAAAGACGCTTTGTTATTTATGCCGTCACACGAAAGAAAGTCACGTCGCCCGCCCTTAGCAGTTATTCCTACTATGTGTGGGCGCTTTTAAGTATTTACAGTTTGAGATTCAGTAATGGTTCATGGAATTACCATTGTACCCTCTTTATTCTATTTTCTTTGAAATATATTTCTGGCACAAAGTGCAGATGTCAATCGAATGATTTCAAAATTCTCCTTCGTCACATCACTAGAGGAGTTCCATAATAATATGAAATTCAATAAGTTATCGGCACACCATTAGTGGAGTTCCATAATAATATGAAATTCAATAAGTTATTGGCATGCCACATACGTATCGTCTGGATGTATGCGTGGCATCTTTGCTAGAGCAATAAGACGGATATGAGAGGATACCTATGCGTGTACGCAAATTGTGCTGAATATGTGAAGGATTGCTTGGTAAATCTTTCTGGAGTCTGTCACTGTTTTTCCTCACATGTTAATTTGGGGTATATACCTAATCATCATCATTCTCCTGCCCTTATCCCAATTTATTTGGGGTCGGCGCAAAATGTTTTTTCTTCCATACTTCTCTATTAGTCGTCGTCGTAATTTGGGGTATATAATATAATAGATTATTTATAAAAAAGATTGATTTTTCTAACTTGGTTGAACCTGTTCTTCAAGCTAGGAAGTGCATAAATACAATAAAAATAAAATAAATTTTCAATGACTGTAAAGTAAAAACTAAATTATAATTTGGTAAATAAAAGTAAAATAGCATGTTAGTGGTTTTATTTGCAGACAACAATTAGATCTTCTCTCTGTGATTAAGCAATGGTTAGTAAATATTAAGTTTTTTTTTTACAGCTTACGTAATAAATACAAATTACTAGCTGCGCCCCGCGGTTTCAGACGCATAAGTTTCGATCCCGTGGGAATATCGGGATAAAAAGTATCCTATGTGTTAATCCTGGCTATAAAATATTTGTGTACCAAATTTCATCCAAATCCGTTCAGTAGTTTTTGTGTGAAAGAGTAACAACCATCCATCCATCCATACAAACTTTCGCATTTAAGTAGGATATTAAAATGTAAAATATCTTTCTTCAAAGACATGATTTGAGTATGTGGAAACTTTGCCGAACACACTGCGTGTTTTCTTTAAATTGAATTCATGATTGTTAATGTTTTTTTTTTTTTCGAATTTGAGTAAAACTGCACTTATTGCTGTTGCGTAAGAACTGTTTTGCAGACTTTTTGAAAATATCCCTCGTATCCAAACGCCAGATTTTGGAGATATTGGACGCCGAACGTAGTACCAGTAGTCTCAGAGTACACAACGCAATAAAAAAACGAAGATAATGTAACCGACATTCTTTAAAAAAAAATCAAGACGAACATTAAAAAAGGAGTTGTTAGCAAACTGAAAATATAGTTACTATACTGAAAGTTTGGAACTATTTTACAAAGAAAGTCTTCTCTATGTCCTGTGTCATTGTTACAGAAATCACAAACAAATTATTGCTTTTGTTATTGACACATCTGGCCCAAAATTAACTCGATTCTTATTTTATTCGGAGAAGTTTCGTAGCCCCGGGATATTCATCGTGTGTTGTCTCGTATCCGGAGACTGCGAGACTTCCTAAACCCCACGCGTGATGACTGATATAGGTACTCAACACGCGGCCAAGTCGCACGTAGAACTAATCGACTCGCGACCACGCCGCGTGAGGAGCACATTGCTAAGAGCTCTGCACGAGTTCAAAACTGCTCGGACAAATCAGTAAAACACGTGTTCAAAAACTAAACAATTAAGAATTAAATTCCAATAAAGCTCATTTTTTATTAGTCGTTACTCGTCCACTGCTGGGCAAAGGCCTCCCACAGTCCCCTTCCACCTCTCTTAAAGAGAAATCCTTCATGTTTTTTGTAAATGTAACACAAATTAACAGTGCTGTAAATCGTATGGAGTAAATAAAATAAGTAGGAAACTTAATTTTAGAATTTCTTGTTCGTAGATATCCGAATTCCGTAGACCTCTTGAACTTTCCAACCATGAGAAATAGTGGGGGAATGCAAATAAAGTTTTAACAAAGAGAAATCCTTCACGTATTCGGGAATGTTTCAGCATACCACAAACTAACAGGTGAGGAAACCCGTAAGGAGTAAATACTCGTAAGATAAGAACGAAACTCACGAGGAAAATAAATTTTAGAATTTCTTGTTCGCGCAGCTCTTTGAATTCCGTAGTGAAGTTTCTTAAATTTTCCATCCTTAAGAAATAGAGGAATTTCTTAAACTTCTTCAACCTTTAGAAATAGGGGAATTTCAGTTCATGCAAATGATTTAGGCATTGCTGATAAATCCCCAGAGAAATTTCCATGTTGGTATCTATTTTGTCCATGTCCATTTTCCAGAATAAACCAAATTGCCAACGCCGAGCTGAAGCAGGGTTCAAAATTATTGTACAAATATAGACTCCAGTTTGACTCGTTTTCAGACACAAATTGAATTTCCAAAACCTTGTGTAACATCATCATAAATTCAATATTGTGGCGCCGGCCGAGACCAGAATAGTCGATGCTCATACTAAATGCATTGAAAGCCGTAGCGCTTCCTTTAAACTTATCGATTTTATTGTACATTGTCCATTTTTAGCAACAAATTGTAGTCTACACGTTTTCTAAATTGTTAAGAGCAGGTATGTTGAGTTTGACCATATTGTGTGGTTATAATGACTCAAAAACTCCTGCCATTTATTTCAGTTAAACCATTTACAGGCACTTTTCTTGTCAGAGAAGTCAGCTATTCAGAAAGATGAAGCTAGTTGCCCATTCCAAAGCATAGTAGGTAACTATGGAGAATAACAAAAAAAAGACAAAACAATAGCTTCCAACGAAAAGAAACAAAAAATGACGAGAGGTGTCTTAAGACACCTGTTTGAAACAAAGTTCCTTTCGCTGTATATTATGAATTAAATATTAGGCAAAGGAAATACATTAAGAACGTTTGAGAGTAAGTAAATGGAAAAAGATAGAAACACACATACTATAGTAAAATTGTCGTGACGGGCTAAAGGCTACACGTGCGATGTGGAACTTCGTTCCTAAAAACAATTCAAAAATAAAATAAGAATAGAATAGAATACTCTTTAATGTGTACAACATATACATAAGTTACAGACATAAATATAGAAATGTTACAAAGGGCGACACAATGGGCGGTCTTATCGTTAAGAGCGATCTTTTGAAGACAACCTTTGGATGGGTTAAAAAGGGGAAGGAGACAAATACTGTAGGTAGTTTGGTACAATTTACATGATACAATAAATACATAAAGTATATTATGCTAATCTAAATAAATAAATATTTACATAATAATAAACATGAAACAGGCGCATAGAAAATATAATGATGATGTTTCAGGAGAGAGGAAGTGCTTTTTTATCATATTTTTAAAAGTGGACAAAGATTGAGCACGCATTACCGACACGGGCAAGTCATTCCATAACCGTACTGCTTGTACAGTAAAAGATTTGTCATAGAAACTGGTGGAATACATCGGCATCTCATGTCTGTCATGAAGGAACTTGAAACGTCCTTTAAGATAAGGTAATAAGCCGTTGTAACCTAAGAGATGACCAGTCCCAACTGACGGTGCCCGTTCACTAGCATGACGCATGCAGCAGCACCATTCAGTTCAACCATTTTGTAGGGAACTTTTGATGATCCAACACACACGCCACTATCAGCGAGGCGTTTGAGTGAGCAAGACATATACTCTTAGCCGCCATGGCATATTTAAATCACTGAAAGACATATTACCCAGTGAACGGTAGCTCTATAGTACATAGTATACACACCTATGCTTTGCAATTATGTATTACACAAAGAAAATTGAGTTCATACAATGCAAAGATAGTGTTACAATCTTTAGCAGCTCCAACAGTATTTTCAAATGCTAATAAATAAAAAAGAAAATACATACTATAATTACAGTTGGATTGAATCGACTTAGGTGTCCTTAATTGGCATGGGTAACCTACTATGTATAGAATATAGAAAAATAAAAAGAACATAAAGAGTAAGAAATGTTGTTTATTCTGCTCAAATAATAAGCACATTAAAAAATAAATACACACAGATACAATAGACAGGCATACTAGACATTGTCCTACGAGAGATCCAACACAGATTAACTTAAATACTCGTATACATATGGATAGGACAACGGAAGAATCTCACTTTAATCTAATGCGGTTGAAGCAGAATACCGCAAAAACATCCGTCGAATGATGAGCGGTCGCACATACGATCGGAATTTACGGAGCACAACAGATAGAAAACACGGAGCCGCCGCAAACGTGCATAGTAATGAAAAGGGTAGTTTTACGTAGTACCGAATCTATAGATACCTCCGCTTGTCTCTATCAGACAGGTAATTTTCGACCGCTCAATATTCAGATATCGGAGCGCTTGCACAAAGGACGCGGTTCATTTAAAACCAATTACAGTTTTCAGTTTCCCTCATGAAAATGCTGATGGATTTTAATTTGTGATTTTGAACGAGTACGTATACGTAGGTGACGCCTTGAAACAACTGTCGAGTTCCATAATTATATAACTTCATAGTCGTTTCAAAGGCTTGAAGCATTTTACTTGCCTTAAAATCTGGGTTACAACTAAGTTATAAATTAAGTTCAAAGTCGCATGAAAGATGTGATTTACTTTGTGTTAGTGGAGTCCTGTGTGGAAACTTTAGCCTGAGGTTCTAGATGTTCACCTAGAGTTAAAATAGTTTTAAATCATTAATGTTAACTTAAAATAAAACTTATCTTTAACTTAAAATTATGAAACTTAATACGTTTAAATTGTAACAGTAACATCACAAGCACTAGCCGGTCTATTCTGTAAAAATCTAACCGTGAAAACTTAGGTGAAGTGAGCTGTTAATAGTGTCAATCCCAAACGTCTCGTCTGGTGGAGTGACAGCTCACTTCACCTAAGTTTTCACGGTGAGGTTTTACAGAATATACGGTATGTAACTTTAGGTCATTATACTTTAGGGGATCGGACTATTTCTCCTTAACACAGATTTCCATATCCTTGCTAGGAGAGCAGTGCACACCCACACGATTGTAGACATAGTAAATATTTTGTAAAACTGAATTAACTGCAATCCTTTGTTTGCTTGAGTTAATAAATATATATTTTTTTTATAAAAGACTCAGGATCGAATTATGCCCTGCAGTGGCACAATACAGACTGAATATATATTCACACGGCACGTTAAATTAAAAAAGAAAAACAATTTAATCCCTTTTCATTAATTAATATTAATAAAACAATTTTAATTTTAACAATTACAATTTTGCAGCAAAATTTTGTTTTTTCTGTTTAAATTTTAAATTTTGAAAATAGAAGAAAAGAGGTTTCAATCTGTATATAAACTTTTTATGGAAACTAAAAAGATTTCAAACTATAAATTCGTAAATAATTTAGGATTAAGATATCCCTAGATTCTGTTGATCTGTGTACTCGTATATATTATATATAAATGAAGTAGTAGCTCTTGTAAGACGTTTTTTGAATAAAATAATTCGCAATCGCAAAACTTCGATACTGAGATCCACGAATTGTCCAGTGCTAGACAAAAGCTTTAAATTCAATACGATTTCGGAGAATAATTTTAATAATAGTACGAATCCGAAACTGTGTAAATATACAAAATTCAATCAAGATTTCTGTGAAATCATCAATTGGCAGTTTCATATTGTACTACTCCGAATATCCGCTACGAATACGAAAGGTTTACCATAAATAATATTTCTGAAAAATGTATTTTTAAACTAATTTTATGCATTACAAGATTAAAGACTACTTTGAAGACTAGTAAGTTTGGCAATAAGTCTTTCTACACATGTGGCTTCCCTAGCACCTACCTCATTAATGGGATAACTATGTAAATTTCTGTTGACTGCTTCCAAACATGTATAAAACTAAATTCCTGGAATGCAGTCGCGTTAAGTAGAAAGCAATTAACTAGCAAAGGAAATGAGAAACTTGTGAACAACGGCACAAATCTCATCACCTGAAGGTAATGTGCAGAAGCTTTCCATAGTGAGTTGCAATCAACTTTAACTTTGATATAAAGCAAGTTTTGTTGACATCACGTTAATATACAAACGGTTTTAATTTAAAGCCTTTGAAATATGCAGTATAAGGAGGTTGTTAAATCTTATTTAACTTATCTCGTTTAACTTTCATTACTATTCAAGATTAATCTGTTAGTTGCATCTTCTTGTGTCTTAATACGTGAATGTTAGCAGTACATGTCCTGTAACTGGAATATTTTAAATAATTTGTTGAGGCGAACGCGTCAGGGTCCCGCGAAATTCAATTTTTTCTTAGGATCTAAATATGATTCGCGGCCGCAACAAATATTTATTTGTAGAATTATAATCATAAAAATCATCAATACAACTCTTAGTTCATATTACTCTATTAAATGACGATTACATGAAATCGTGACAGTTGAGGCCAATTTTAACTTAAGCTTAAATTGCAAAAAAAAAAATAATGATTTTAAATCCGTAAAGCCATGTTACGGTCGCGAATCATATTTTAATCAACATACAACCCAACACTGTCCTGGAAATGGCAACAAACTTTGACTTTCGCGGGCTACCTTAGCTCATCCCCCTTAAGTTTTTTGTCCACCGATACGGAAATCTTAAATTAAAGAATTTGAATCTCTTTAAAAGACAGACTGATCTTTCCGTTCATTCATCGATGTTCGGTCTTTAAAATCGCCGTGGCACCGTTCATATGTGAAATATAAAAATGTTAGAAGATTTTCCAATGGACGCGCTGCGTTAAATTAGAGCGTGTAGCCATCGGCGACGGAACAGGTCAAAGCCAGACGCGGTCTATTCCTGCCCCCGCCGCAGGGATTATACAGACGAACGGACAGTATCCACCTGACGACGGAAACCTAGTTTCCGTACCTCCGTGATAACATGACTAGATGGCTAACTCCTGACGTTTCAGATAGAATTTGGACCGAATGTGCATTGTTCGTTCATTTCTTAATTATTTGTCGAAGCGAAAATGTTGAAATTCGTTGTAGTTGAACGTCTTTTCTCTACTATATTCTAACTTAAAAGTACGAAAAAAATATTCTAAGTCCTTTATTTTGATCAACGGTACTTACCTCCTTCTTTAAAAACCTTGTTTCCTTAAATGTTTCAAATATTTAATCAACTACTTTGTAGCAGAATGTTTGTATCAGAAGACTTAAAAAATCACAAGGAAAGCAACTTCAAAGAACTGTTTGAAACGGTAATCTTGTAACTTTATCAAGTTCATAAAGTTTCTAAAGGAAATAATGCAGAACATTTTGCTGTAATGGAAGTGAAACGAGGAGACCGTGAGAGCAAACTTGTTACGGTTAATATAAACATGTTACAAAGGCTCCACTTTATTTTCCACGTCACTAAATGCAGTTTGCTGGTATTCTGACATACAATCTATCTGCTCTCGACAATTTATTTCCATGTTGCTCGAAAATTTCTACATTTTTGATGGAAATCCCTTTGATCGCTTTATAATTAACTTGTCAGATTCATCGGATCCAAAATAGCATTCGATTTCAGCAGCAGCCGAAAAACTGACATTCGGTTTTTAATTAACGATGAAACAATACAAACAGTTATAAAAAGTATAGTATAACGAAAACAACAAAAAATCATATCGTGTGCTGTCATTTAGGTACCAACATTTTTTCATTGTGGTCAATATGAAAATCATCAGCTGCCTTTTCCGAACTTTGGTGGGAAGTCAAGCCCAAGTCTAACCGGATGCAGTACCTACCTATATTTTACATGGAGGGACTGAATATCTGACCTCTACAACCCAGTTACTGGGTAATAAGATACCCCTTGGTAAGACTGGTTGTCAGACTTTCGGGCTCCTGACTACCCGTAACGACTGTCGAAGAATCACGAATGATAGCCGGGACCAACGGCTTAACGTGCTTTCCGGGGCACGTAGGGGTCGCGGCATGTAAAGATGGTCACCCATCCAGAGACCAACCGCGGCAAGCGTAGCTCAACCTGATCGATCGACCTGTGCGGCTATTATTACTTAGCCACAAGCCCTCCTCTCGTGGTCAATAAGTAAATACAATACAAAAGTTGAAAATAAATCTTGGTTCAGTCCGTGAACTCGCTCTTTACCAAGCTGAAAAACTTGTGTAAGTTATGGAATGCGAACTTTATAAAATTCCATCGTAGCCTAGCTAGACGTAGGTAAGAAGTTCCTTTGAAGAAAGAAGAAATTTCTCCAAGTGAAGGAATTTTAGACCAACTTTTATCGTGACACTAGAAAAGTCGTCAAACTTTTCGATCCACATTTTTGAAGCAATAACTATTTCATTCGACATAAAACATTTGCTCTCACTGTCAGTTCCAGTAATTAAAATAAATGATTTTTGTTTGTAAGCTTAATAATGTTTTTTGTTATGTAGATGAATATAATTCGCAGATTAAACGTTAATTAATAATTGTGAAGGGTGTTCATCCAATCGTGTTTGTCTACATAATAAATAATGCTACAGTTTTGTTGCAACCGTATTTTTCATCGGAAATCCAATTAACTGTGATGAACATGAATTTCAGGCTTTTGTTTATTTACCGATTCGTTAGTTTCATAAATACGAAAAGTTTCTTGAATTTTTTAGAAACTTATTGAAGCAAAAATTAATACTACTCAAATGAATTATTTCAACCTTATAATATGATCGAGCCGTTTTGGGTTAGAACACTAGGACCATGGTGTCCGTGTGCCCACTTGGTTTTTAGAGATATCGCCAAGCGGTTGGTCCACTCTTCACGTGACTAGAGAACTTGCCTATTTTTTGGCCAAAGAAGTAGGTTTTGCGCACTTTTCCTGTTGACAGCGATGCGGACGAAATTTTTTCGACATGTATATATTACTGTTTAATATTTTAAGTCTGAACTTATATTTTGTAAACATTATCTTGTTTGAAAATAAAAATTCAAATAATATATTTAATGGATGATCAATATATTATTTTTATCATGATGATATTTCAATAGCGTTTAAAATGAGTTTATTCAAAAATCGTTTAGGTAGGTACTTAAAAAACCAATAATTTGTCCAGGGAATTATTGGTTTTAGGACCAATCGACTAAATGCATCATTTCGGCAGTCTAGCACAGATTAGTTAATCGCACTAGAGAGACAATTTTCCCGATTTCTCTACCTTATTTTACGCTTTGAAAGAAAACTACTTACTATGGTTATATTTTCACAATTTTCCTATTTTGCCTGGACCTCAGGATTGATGGTTGTGGCGTGGAAAGAGTTCTGGAGGCTCGTAATCTGGGTGTAGTATTTGACGAGCAGCTGCATTTTGAAGCACACATATTGGAGGCCGTGCGCAACTGCTTCTACCGACTCAAGTTGTTGTATAGTATCCGACCCTACATTAGTGTGGATATGCGTGTCATGCTGTGCGAGTCACTTGTTTTATCCAAGCTGAATTACGCTGACACTGTGTGTGGGGCGTGCATTCTCGGTAGAAGCGAAAGGCTGATTCAGCGGGTGCAGAATGCTTATGCAAGATTCTGCTACAATGCCCCACCTACGCTCCCACATCACTCCTTTTTTAAATAACGGTAATTTGATGAGAATGTCAGCACGCAGAAAGCTTCACCTGGCTACCCTACTCTTTGGCACAATTCTCACTAAGAAACCAGATTATTTATATAAGAAACTGTCTTGGTCGCGCGATGTTAACAAAATCAAAACAAGAGCATCTTCTTACCTCATGTTAGCCTCATCGCATAGAACTGCTGCATTCCGTGGTAGTTTCAAATTCGCTGCCTCCCGTTGCTGGAAGGACTTGCCACCTCCTTTTCGTGCTATAAGGACAGTTGGTACTTTTAGATTGAAATTCAAACAGCATTTACTGCAGTTTCAAAAAGATACCAAACTTTGAACCTACCCTTGATGTGCACGCAGCTAGCATTGGTGGTCCGAGCGTCTGGCAGCGATTGTTCACTGAACAGGCACAACAGGTGTTTCGCATCGTCGATAATTAATTAATTAAAATTAATTTTCTTGTTTATCCCACGCTTTTACTGGCAGCATCTATAGACGAATTGTTATTGCTGGCCTACACAATGTTTTGTTTCGTTGTCTGTCATTTGTTTCTAGAATTTATAAATCGTTATCACTCTCGTCATTAGTTCATTATTATTTCTCCATTTCATCCAAGCCGTTAATTTACTACCTCATTCCACTTTTATAGTATATACTACACTGTAATACTGTTCCACTACACAGCCGTAATGTATATTGTATTTATTTTATTCATTTTCGGCGCGGGCGTCCCTTTTCTTGTTACAGCAATGCCACAGAGTGCTTCTGACATTTAGGGCATAGACAAGTAATGAGGTTACGTCTGGCGCGGATTAAGAATGATTTATTTATTATATTTGATAATATTTTAAATAGTTATATATAAATAATAAAATAGATTATTTATTTATTTATTATCTACTGTAATTGCCTGTGACATCACAGCGGGCCCTATCACCATACCAGCGCTGCGACATTTATTTTTTAAATGTCGTAGCATCATGCTGAGATAGGAGCCGTTTGACCTCGTATAGGACTTTCTGTTTCATTTTTGTTTTTGTTACTTTTTTTTATATAATTGTTTTTTTTATTGTGTTTGGTTTAGTTTTATGATCTTCCTGTACGAGTCGCAATAAATACTTTTTCTTTCTTCCTATTTTGCAATAGTGAGGTACTCAGACTGTTATTGAAGATGTACTCGGAATGCAATAATGAGTAAAAACAGATCGACCGTTGAAGTACCCTCAAGTACGCCATCTGAGCACTCAATGCGCTCAAGCGTTTAAAGGCAAAGTTAACCAACTCGAAACGGTTCAACAGAACAGCGGTTAGTATGTATTTGAATACAGTTTTCAGTATGCAATCAACATATTCAGAGTGGTTTCATGCTCATTGACCTGCAAACGGTGATAACGTGAGGTCAGCCAATTCGGATCAATGATTGCTGAGATAGGACTATCTGTCAATCTATTATTGCGCAACGAATTGCATCATTGCACAGGAATAAGGCATTTATTGCGTTGTTTTAATTGTGAATAGCCAGAGATCTGCTCTGTCCATAGAGCTGTATTACTGTCTTATTGCATAGCAATAAGACAGTAATACAATTAAGATAAAGGGCAGCCCAGCAGACTATGGTCTGCTGGGCTGCCCTTTATCTTAATCACAGTACGAAGGTCTTCCAAGTATTTGGGTCGTACGAAATTAAATTTTCATGTGATATCAACTTCTGACGTCACTAGGCTAGATATTACTAAAAAGTTTGTATTGTTTGTTAGTCGCTGTATACGAATTGAAAGGATTTTTTTGCGGCGTTTGGGGTTCACTGTTCGACGCCTGTGTTTGTTTTTAGTGCGCTCTATTCGCGTTTGAGTCTGAAAATTCCTGTGCGAACACATCTTTTTTAGAGCCAATATGTTCGGATTTCGTAGCGATTTCGAGGCGACGGCGGTGTTTGTTGGTTTTTTTACGCATGGTAGAATTTTACTCGGGTTCGGACAAACGTTTGGCCAATAATGATTTTCTACTTGAATTGGATTTTCAGACTTTTTTTTAATTTGCTAGTAATTAGTAGTATGGTTTCACCTTTAATGAAAATTTCGTGGAAAAAAATGCTTTTTATTTTATACCGTTTCCAATGAAATGGAATTGAGTTCGCGTTAATTTAAAATTCGACTGAAAATATAATTTCATTCGTTCGCTTTCGCTCCTATTTTTTTTTTTAATTAGTACAATTAAAACCCATTAAAAACCACATAAATAAAGCAAGATCCTTATAAAGTATATTGAATACACAAAACTCCGGTATTTCGAGGCATAAACTCGTTACTTACTCACATCGCATTTCGCGGTGGCAGTCGACGCACTGTCTATCTGTCTGGTCCGTATCGATTGGTGAAGGGCAATAACCCACCTGATCCGATGTGGTTATTATGGTTGTTGTGGTTGTGGTTATTATGGTGTGGCATAAAGAAACAATTCAAACGATTTATGATAACTTTTAGTATAGCTTCAAGTGGTTTAATAGCTTTTCTTCTTCTTTTCTTGTCGATGGTACTCTTCCTCAAAGTTTTTTTGTTTTATAGTTTGAGCCCAGTAGGTGGCCACTTTGATCCCGGCATCGTTAGCATTGTTTAGGTGATCCAAGGTGCAGGCGAACGGGCACTTAGGACACCAACTAATATTTCCTAGTGTTATAAAAATAGTATAATAAAAAAACATAAATAATAATAATAATATACGTCCGCCAATACTGCTGAGCATGCCCGCCTGCTGGCTGTTGGTGAGTGGGAGTCGGGGCTCTGTCTTCAAGCACTCCCGTCACCCAACATAGGCACTATGCTGGGTGACAGCACCTTCCGCCTCGTTAGCTGTCTGCGTTTGGCGCTCCTTTGCGGGGCTCAGCATCGCTGTCAGCGCGGTGAAGCTGTCGACTGCCTCAGACACCATGGCCTATCCTGCAGTAGGAGCGCAGGTCGGATAGCACAGCACGCCAGCATTAATGACACCATCCCTCGTGCTCTCGTCACTGCCGGGGTGCCAGCTGTTTTAGAACCCATCGGCCTGGCACGTGACGATGGGAAGAGACCAGACGGAATGACCATAATGCCCTGGAAGTTAGGCAGACCTTTGGTGTGGGATGCAACATACGTCGACACCCTTGCGCCATCCCATCTTCCTAGCACGGTGGGCTATGCTGGAGCGGCTGCTGCTGGTGCAGAAAACCTCAAACGGCGAAAATATTCCAACCTGATTGGGAGATATATGTTCGAGCCGTTTGGGGTTGAAACACTAGGGCCATGGGGTCCGAGTGCCCACTTGGTTTTTCGAGATATCGTCAAGCGGTTAGTCGACTCTTCACGTGGCTGGCCTGTTTCTTGGCCAAAGCCCTATGATTCGTTTGCTTATTTTAATAGTTTTTCACATGTACATATTATTATTTTAAATTTTAGCTTATATAATGTAACAAATAAATATAATGTAATAAATAAAATATTATTTTAATAGAAAATATTATCAACACAAATTCTTTAAAAGTACATCGCGATAAACATTCGTTATTAAATTGTTAACATTTTTATGGCCTGCCAATGCACGAAAGTTCTCACGTGATCCTGAAATAGTTAATGTTGTTTTGAATATCTGTCACATCGATCAAACGATTCCACAAATAGTTATAACTAACTAAACTCAGCTCCGTGTTTAAAACTAACATTTCTATATCAATATCTCTATTTCCATTAGATTCGTGACCACCTGACTCCACTGGAGATAATGGCGTCGCTTCTAGCCGCCATCGCCCACGACTTGGACCACCCAGGAGTAAACCAGCCATTCCTCATTGCGACATCGAACCATCTTGCCGCTTTGTACAAGGTAAGTTCTTGAATCTTGTACACATGGCGACACATCAACCCATAAACTGTATAGCTGACCTCGCATTGTATAGGTTTTTCTTACAATCAGAAGTCTGCTTATACTGGTTATGATGTGTAGCCGTGCGTACCTAAGGTAATATAACAATAGTGTTCCTGAAAAAGTTCAGGAACACTATTGTTATATTACCCTTATTGGTGATGTTCTTCAAAAATGTCCGGTGCATAGTACTCGCAACTGGTGTGCGTGTATGACCACCACCCTAATTGCGTAACAGACTATCAATCTCAATCAGAATCATTTTGAAGGATATTACTAATCCATTGCTTCATAATGTTCGAAAAATTTGTCTGCTCAAAACGTAAATAACGCAATGAAGGTTGTTGAACTGTCAAAAGAAAAGCCATTGCTACTGTTAGTGTGTTACGCAATTACCCCACTGATGTATGAACGTTGAGGAGGCAAGAGGAGTATGTAAGGATCGTGGCAGGTAGCGTTCTGTACTTTGTGCCTATCCCCATGGGAAGAAGGCTTGAGTGTAATGTATGTATGTATGTAAGAATGTATTATGAAGAGAGAGTTAAAAATTTAAATCTTGAAAACACTGTTCTCCATGAATCGTTCGCATATTATATTCTAACACATAATTTTTTTGGGTATGAAGTGCTTTTACCAGCTAGTACCAGTACCAGGAGTGATGATGATGACGTCACGCTGAAGTATTTGCACGAAGGCTGCGCTGACGTTCATGCTCGGGGTCACCAGTTTAGAGGTATGAGGAACAGGATGTAAAGTTCACTCATCCTCCATAGAAAAGGGAGGATCCTCCGACCAGACGGGTGTTGTGTCTGGCGGGCAATTGCCCAACGTTTGATGTTGGGAAATTGTATCTATGCTAATTGCGCGGTAAACTCTGCTTGCGCGATGCAGGACTTGCGTGACGTCATTATGACGCGTTGTTCGCATGTGGCGTTGTAGATACCGCTACATGCTTATTTGTCTGTTGTTAGTATTATCCCAGAAACAAACGCAATCTTCTGGAGTGGAACCCCCATATGCATGACCGACGGGCTTATTACTCGATTCGCGCAAAACTCGCCCGACACGTGCTAATAATAATTATATTATTTTTTCTGTAAGCGACTCGCACGAAGTTACCGTTGTTATCGTGTGGTAGTGTAAGTGGACGAGTCGACATCTACAGAAATATCGATGAGGAAATTTGGTACGTTTTGAATTTTATGCAATAAAGTACTTATAGAAAAAAGGGCAGAAGTGATAAGAGTTAATTTTTTTAAAACGTGTACTTTTTTCCCACACAGTTCTTGCGTGGAATACTATGGTTTATTCGCCGTGTTGGCACGGTCGTCAGTCTTGTATGGATCACTAATTCTCTATGGAAGCTTGTTGACGGACACGTTTTTTCGGCGCGGCTTATACGCCGTACCGTAAAGAGACCGTGCCGCGTACAAAGGGCCTTTAGCGTGTAAAAGGCATAGGAAAATTGATTTAATTTTTCGACGGGTGACCACGCCCTTCGTTTTCTGGTTCAATCCAGAGTCAATATACATACCAGGATATTTAGTGTTGTTGACTTCTTTTAATGGTTCGCTTTTACAGTTTATAAGAAAATTTTGCTATTTGGATTTGTATTTGTGAAAGTCATTATATAACTTGTTTTGTCCATATTTATTTTTAGATTGTTTACCCAAGTCTGAAAGGGACTCTCGTGTTCTTGGGTATATAAACATGCTGTAAATAAGACTATGATTTTATACCAAGTTTTCTTTACATAAAATTAAGTTAGGAACCAATATACATCACGACAAGATGAGTAGGCCAATTCCTGTAATTAAAAATATTCAAAATCTAGTCGCAATCTCATCTCAGCGACAATCAATGTCATAAATGTAGGGAAATAAGGGGTATTTTTGACAGATTGAGACTGACATCAGTCTGTGAACGTTCTAAAAATTACGAGGATTGCCCCCTCTCTTAGTCTCTTTGGCGTAAAAGAAAGTACCTACCACTGTAATGATGCTACGATGAGAACTGTAATAATCGGGAGCTTTGGTTCGTAAACAATAGTTTAAATTACAAAATGGTCGTTTTAATAAACTGTATTATCTATATTTTCACATAAACCAACATGGGCACCTAAGAAACGTCAGAAGCTAGGTGCACGGTTCCAATTGGTCGTTTCCTATGGAAAAGAGCCGGCAAGAAACTCCACGGTTACTCTTTTAAAAATAATTGGCTTTTACGATGTTTTCAAATTACAGTAGGTATGGGAGGACAGCGTAGGCCTGTCAACGAGTTCAGGTACTTGATAAAATAAAAAAGTTGATAACTTCACTGTTTTCATTTCCTGTGGGGTTCCTAATATGTAGCAATATGTTTGAAGTTATTCATTGAAGTACATGAGTACCTACAAATCCCAACTATCAAGGAGATTGTAGAAAGGTCCTTCAAGAATTACAAGGAAAGACTCCAACGTCATAAAAATGAACTCGCAGTGACACTTAAAGTCCTCAGACTCTACCTACAGACTTAAGCGAACGAAGAGCGTCAATCTAATCAAGACTGATAAATATAATAACGAGATGACACATCGGTGGGTGTGAAGAATCTCGAACTGCCAAGTGAAGACACAACCAATCTGATTAAAGCTCGAGGGCTGATTGCAGATCGAAAAAGAAAAGAAGATTTTTTTTTATGTTACGTTAGGTAGTATCATAGGTTATGGATATTTCAAATCATTATAGGCCTTGTTACACCTACTGCTATTGTGGAGCAAGTTTTGGGTTCCATGTAAAACAACAATACATTTACCATAGTTGGTGTAGTCGGGAAAACCGCGTGAAAACACACCATTTTTCTTTTTTAGTCTCTGCTCGATTGCAACGCGTTCCGTGTGTTTTAATTTTATTTGTACTGTCGCAAGGGTCACAACAACAAATTATTAACAAACTGAGGATAAACTAACGCAAATTCGAGGCGAAAATCTCCAGATTTCTACTCTCTGAGAAATAAATAATCTAATTTTAGATGTGTCAATATTGTCTACCCTAGAAAATGCGTAGTGCTTTTACTTGTATTTCTGACAGCCGTCATTTCACGAAATCCATTGACGTATTTCACTGAGTGGAGAACACGCCTACGTCACACGACCCACGTGCCCCTTGCGCTACTCCAATACCCTCACCGTTGCCGTCAGCCTCTAGTTTTTGAACAGAATATCAGAATTTCATTCTGAAACCGAAGGCTAATTGACAGACTTGTTCAAAAGACGACCAACGTCACAACAAAACAACATAAACTTGAAACTTTGTGAATGCCTCAAGAGCTACACAGTAATGGTACCTGAAATTCCGCAAATAAACCAACAGTTTATACTTTTATTATTAGAGAGCTTTCTGATGTATATATTTTTCACTGCTACGTTTCTGAATCAATAAGTAAGTAGATATGTTTGTAGTCGGTCGCTCTTCATTACTCCGGTGAACTTTTATTCAAGGGTACAAATAACAGACTGTATTTTTGTCCTACCAATGGGAACCAGAAAACGATTATGGTTAGTATAGTAGTAATGCAGCACATTGCTGGTCGAAGGCCTCAGAGAAGGCACGAGCATTGCTCACCACGCTTGCTCAAGACGGTTTTGCGATTGCAGACTTACCTATATTGAGTGTAAGTCTAGGTTTCCTCGCGAAGTTTCTCCTACACCGATGTCAGTAATGTCCAAAGTAATTAATTTATTATGTATAACTAGCTTCTGCCCGCGACTTCTTCAGCGTAAAATGTCTTGTAGCCCCGCCCCACCCCGTCACATCGCATTGCCTGCCCGCACTGTTACTTCGTTTTCGCTTAGCGTGTTCATTCTTACTTTTTATCTTTTTGCTCGGCTCCTAAGAGTCCATAGCCTTCCTCAAGGATTGCGCTATCAAAGGCAAATATAATTTTTCAAATCCGACCAGTAGTTCCAGAGATTAGCGCGTTCAAACAAACAAACTCTTCAGCTTATAAGCTCTCTTAATATAGATAGGTTAAAGCAGTAACACCACAAGATATTCCTATATCTAACCTAGCTTTAGCAATATCAATCAAGTTGCTCATTTTAGTGCATAATACAGTGTTTAAAGTGCCCGTTAGCGCACCGAGCTCGGAACAATCCATCAATCGGAGAAATCAATTAACTAAGTCAAGTTATATATAAAATATAATTAACTATTTACAATTAAACCAGTACAATAGATACTGCCGATCGATTCTGTGAAAATCTCACCGTGAAAAGTCAGGTGAAGTGAGCTTAAAGTGAGCTGTCAATAGTATCAATCCCTAGCATTAGTTAGAATGACAGCTCACTCCACGCTCACTTCACCTAAGTTTTCACGGTGAGATGGTTACAGAATCGCACTGCTGGTTTAATTGTAAATAGTTAATTATATTTTACAGCTGATAGACAAGCACACCTCGAGTTCCGACGATATGTGAAAAGTTCTTGTGATTGTTTGTCTTTCGTCTTCTACCTCCATTGTGATACGGAGTGAGAAACTCCCGAAACTTCTGACAAAACTACGGAATTCGTGCTTAGGTAGTAATGTTAGGCACCAAATTAAGTAGTAAATTGCCATAAATAAAAGCCATGTCATACAACGGTCTATGAAGGAATTCCAATGACATAACAAGATGTAACAGTATCTAATCTTTGCGTACCGAATGGAATCATTATGGAGTCTTATGCCATAATGATGAAGGAACGGTGTAGAAAAATGTCGTCAAGAAAACGGCATATCGTTGAACCAAAAATTCGAAGACATGTGACGTCTACCACCCCGCACTGGCTTCGCGTGGTGGACAACGGTCCACTCCCTCTCACAGAGAGGAGGAATGTGTCCCAGGAGTGGGAACATTATAGGCTAATTATGTTATGCATGCCATAATGATTCCATTCGGTGTGAAAGGATTTGATTCCATTGTACGGAGGCCGGATTGATCCATTAAAATCTCTTTGACAGGAACACGGCTTTCTCATTTGCGCACTGCGTCCGATCAATTGCATTTCGTACAACTGTCAAAGAATGACAGTTGCGATTTGAATAAATGGACAGTTTGAGTTGGTAGCCTATTTCTCTTATAATTAATTTCCCTGACTTTATCAATCAATCAATCATTTATATTGTTACATTGTTTTACGATACTTAGTAGACTTTATTATGATTGAGTGAGCTTATAATCTAATAGAACCATCTCAACCTATCGGTTCCGAACCACAAAAAGAAAAAAACGTAACCTTTAAAGAATCACTTCGTTGTCCGTCCGTCCCTCTGTCTGTCAAGACCCTTTTCTTCAGGAACACATGAAGGTATCAAGATGAAATTATTATCAAATAGTTACATTCATCCATTAGAGCTCTAATATAATCAAGCTTCTAAGTCAACGCAATTAAATACGGCCAATTATGCGTTATTTTTTGATACTCGCAAATAAATCAAAATCTGTAGGGTATTTTCCGTTGACCTGGAATCATGAAATTATGGAAAAAGTCCGAAAATCGCTAATTTGTAGTTCAATATTTTAACTACAAAGTTTGTTCTTGGCATAAATTCAGCCGAACAACGGAACCCTTCATTGTGCGTGGTCCGACACGCATATAGCCAGTTTCTCTATAGGTTATTACACTATTTATAATTTGAGATAACTTTAAAAAGGTAACTTTAACTTGCAAGGGTTATTTATGTCTTACAAGACTTTTCACTTTGTATTACACTCACAACATTCCTCTAGCTAAAGTATACCATAATGCTGTAACAGCACCAGACATTTTGTCTGTGTCAGCGGCGCGACGTCAAAATTATCAATTTTCCGTTTTCCGACTGAGGTGCAAAGCCGACCGGATACCAATATCCGTTTGGTATCCGGTGCGGCTCAACGCGGTGGACCTCATCACCGACCGATGCATCCGTTGTTCTCGGAATAACGTTCTTTGGACGTTGGTTAGTTTAGAAAGACTGGACGAATAATAATGATTATTTTCTCTTTGGCCTTTGACATATTCTTTCTTTACGATATAGAATGTTTAGGGAATCAGGCGTTATTTTGCGGAAATCAATTACAATATACAGGAAACATTTTTAACCAGTGCGCAAACTGTAAACATGAATTCTTTACATGATTTTGAACCCTCCCGGAAGGTAGAAATTTTTCATTGTTTATTTAAAAAAAAAAAACAATTTTTTTTCATAGAAAAGTGCCATACCTACGCGGTCAAAATGTATGGCAGAGCTAATTATTTTTTTAATAACCAACAAAAAGTTTCAACGTTCGGGTTCGGGGGGTTCAAAATCATGTATTGAATTCATGGTTATATTTTGCGCACTGGTTAAAAATGTATCCTGCATAGAGTGACTGGTAATTAATGACCGAAACTTAAACACATGATTGTACTCGTCATAACAAACAACTTTCCCAAGGAAACGATTTTCTTTAATTTACGAAGCGCATGATCCCGATCACCCCAATAACGAATTTAAAAAAAATTGGAATAGTTTTGTTCGTAAAAAGGCATTAGTAACTAAATACGACTTTCAAAGCAAAAAAATAACATCAAAACTAGTAAATTTATTTAGAATTCAAATAATATGTAAGTAAATAATAATTAATTAATAAAAATAACAAAATTACATCCTAACTAAAACTATTCACACACTTTACCCAAGGGATTGGCAGCATTACCACATTGTATGGCAATGCTGGTAACTAAATTAAGTTACAACTGATGGTGTTCTTGTTATGTAAGGTCAATGTGGGGAAGACCGGCATACTTTTTTAATAGCTAACTTTGATCGAACCAAACTAATGGAACTATGCATTCTGGGGTAATTCTTATAGTTACAATTGATGAAAAATATTGTTTTGACTATTATAAAAACACTTCAGTTGTTTTAATGTCAAATAACGCTTAATAAAAGTTTTTTTTCTTTAAAATCGGCGTGTAGACGGACTTTCCTAGCTGTTTGAGGTAAGTCCGTCTAGTGGTCATTTTACACTAAATTTGATAGATCTTACAGATGGAAACATTTTCTTTCGATAGATTAATGAATGCCCTTCAAATATATGCTTTAGATTCATACATATAAGGCTGCAATTCGTTTAAATATTTTTTTTTGTCTTACTTGAGGGAAGTCATATATTTACGTGATGGAGTTGTAAACATTTTAGATAAAATAAAAGCAACATTAAATCTGAACCATGCTTTATTCTAAATTCTTTATTCTAAATCTAATAAATATTGTAAGTTCCATTTATGAATCATGAAGTGGCGTGGCAAATTTAAGTCTGCGTAATAACCACAATGATAACATCTTCTAGACAGTATAAAATGTGTCACGTGCCACGGCCATCTAAGCTGGTTTAAAAGTTCGAAATCATTTCTAGATAAAAAACGATCAACATCCAATGCCATCAATTCCCGGCATATCCAATTTCTATTCAAATTTCTGAAAAATAAAAACACTTGTTGGGTTTTCTCGTATAATAACTAGCCTAAATAATAACTACCCTAAATAGTATTCGTTGTTATGTTTGTCTATTGCAAGCAACGTGCAACCTGAACCGCTGCATTTGGGGTTCGGGCTTCGGGTTTCAAAGTCCGTAAAAGACATTAGTGGCATTAGGTAAGGCCTTTTACACTAACAATAATTATCTAGAAATAAAACAAAATACCCACCAAAAAACTCTTTAAAACCCGAGAAGTTAAAATATAAGGATTCAAGAATACGTTTATGCTACGAAAAAGGTTGACGGTCTGTGCTTCGAGGCAAGATCGGCATATGACGGACTTACCTCGTGCGACTTATACGGACTTCCCAACTATTGTATTTTATGGTTAGATATTTACTACACTTAATATTACAAAATTCTTAGCGTTAATGATCAATTCAATAAAAGAAATATATAGAAGGCCTATTTAACTACTTACGTTACTACACTCGACGCTTCAATTCGTTTGATTTAGCACTTTTTTATCTTTTTACCCCAACACATGTCACTTTACATTGGAGTTCACAACGCGAGTAAAGAAGGAAGTCAATTTTCTTCAGCAAAACTAGTTATAGCGACGTCTATGATTTTCAATTCGAACTAAACCACTATACTGTTTTATCGATCGAGAGGTAAGCTCCATAGATAATCAAACACGAGCGTAACGACGTTTAGACGGACTTGCCTTGTATACGGTCTTCCCAGCATTGACCTTACTCAATATTCCATCGATGTCAAGCGCTTGGTAAATTAAAATAAAACCAACTCTTTTTTTTTTTTAATTGTTTAATATGAAGAGTACAATCATGTGTTTAAGTATCGGTCACTAATTGCCAGTTACCCGATATAAATGATATGTAAAAATATATAGTTTTAATTCCGCAATAACTGCCCCTGCGCGAAGTTGATGCCTATCTGCAATGTTTTATTTCACAACAATGATCTAAGGAAACTTAATACTTGGCAGTGTTATAAAACTCAAACTCACTACATTTATATCAATTAAACCATTTACAGGCACTTTTAAATTGTCAAAAAGTATGCCAGTTACTCAGAAAGTTAAAGCTAGTGGCCTATCCCAAAACGTAGATCTCTATGGAGACGAACGGGCAACCGAATCAAGTCACCAATGAGTAGCCAGAATGTATTTAAACGGGTCTTTGACATAAAAAAACAAGGAAGAAAAAGAAGGAAAGAAATAAGGCCTTAAGGCATCAGGCGCTGCGCGACAGACTCAACTAGAACAATTTCTATGAAAACTTCGTGGTGAGTGTTTTACCAGAATCGCGTCGCACCGTCGCCTCGTGTCTACCTGCTAGAGTTTTTACTCGTTTACTGAATAAATTTGTCTTGTGCGCATATTCCCGCTGCCTCAAACCAACTACATACCAACCAAGCTACTAACCAACACAAGCACTATTCGGTGGTAGCTTTATTTTTATTGCTTTCCTTATTAAATTGCATCTAAAATGTAGGTATGACTTCGCCGTATTTGTCAGTGCAAAATATTTCGTAGATCGTTTCCCCCAGGGCAGAGAATATCCATGAGGAAATCGGCTAACAAATCAGGTTAGCGTGGATCAAACTGTTGACCTAAGTCGGCACAATGTCATACGGCTCACTCGTTTCGAAGTATCACCAGTCGGTCACCAAAGACTGGATATAGGTACGTCGATCTTGTAGACTTTAGAGCGCTCGATTGCAGTCCCCAGTGAAATCAACGTCCAAGCTTTTACAAAAACCAATAAACAGGTTAAGTCCAGCTTCACTCGATTTATTCTGCACCCTTGGAATTTGCGTTCGGAGTAAACAGCAGCTGAAGTCTGTAGAGATTACTTGAGAAGGCCACGGCCAATTGAATGCTGAGATAAATCCGATTGGTTTAATATATTTAGTGCAATTAATTTAACACTTGTATCTGCTACGACACCTAATGAAAAGTGTTTCGTATAGTAAGTAGTTTCGTTTGTTTTACCCTTTTCTAAACCGGAATAGTTTCAATCCGTCAGTCTGTTGACGTCAAGCTTTGTTTAAAAAAATGCTAAAAATGTGGTACCAGATGCATTTTTGAAGCCTCAATCTACTCAGCCTATCGCAGTCCACTGCTGGACATATGCCTCTCCCATGCTGCGTCACATCACTCTGTCGTCCGCCTTCCGCATCCAGTCTGTCCCAGCCACCTTTTTAAGGTCGTAAGGTCCATCTGGCTGGGGGGGCGTTTTAAAGCCTACAGAGTAGTTTATGTATTAAGTGAATTAAATGGAAAATTTACAGCAAAACACACATACATATAAATAGGACTAGTTTAGTCAATATCGATAAAAAGACAATGAAAAGTTTTCAATTCGGTAATGATTTTCGATCAAAAATACTCTTGTTTGAAGGTAATGAAAAAATCAAGGTGGACGGTGATGATTAAGGGGGATCCTCTAAGGTAGCCGAAATTCAATATCCCACAAGCTTTTTTGCAATTTAAAGGTCAGTGTTTTGTATGTTGATTAAAATAGGATTCGCGACCGTAACAAATATCACTTTACAGAATTATAATGTATGTATTTACCTCATATACATAACCGTATTCAATTAAATTTAATTTATTTCAGACCATGTCCATTTTGTTAGTATATTGATCGATATTTCATGAAACAGTAATGACTAGTCGAGTCATTTTAGTCAAAAAACGTAAGAAAATTTGGATTTCGCGGGCTACCCTGACGCTTGTCCCTTAAATCTTAAAATAATAATTAGGATACCAGAAAAAGGACTATCTACCTACCTTTCCACATTGTTACTGAAATATTGTAGACCTCAGAAGTCACCCAAAACGCAACACGCAAGTTACTTAGCGTCAAAGAGTACGACGTCTCTTTGACGGTTCGCAGCCATAAATTAGCCCTTTAGAACCAATAATTCTCACTATGGAATGAATTGATGCTGGCAGAAATTTCATCGGAATATCGGCTTTTGAGAAACGGGTCAAAGGAGTAATTGGAAAGCACAAATATATCATATACGAGTACCTTTGTATTTCCCGATACCAAAGGTGTATAATACAGACCTACATGCATTTTACAATTATAATACGGAGCCTAATTCTTCTATAAAAATAAACATAAAAAAGACCTTGGAATGGAATTTGAGAATCGTGACAATGAATTAATAAATAATAATACTTATGGCGGTCTTTGGTTATAATGGTCACTTTTCACTGAAGCTGTCATTTGGAAGTCCCTGACACCAGTGGAAAGATGTAACTTCAACCGGGTAAATTGGGGCTACCTCGACGGAACGGCAGCAGGGTGTGGATGTGGTGCTATGTCGCAAACTAAGCTCCACTTCCTATCCTGCCCTCTGTGTCCTAAAACTTGCAGTCAAAGTGATCTCTGCGCTGCCACCGACGACGCGGTGAAAGTGGCAAAGTATTGAAGCCAAAAAGATCTGAGAAAAGTCGTGACACGAAGAAGACCGATGCTATCGTATCTGTGACTAAACCCTACCCCACGTCCTTACAAATGCTCGGCTGGTTTTAGATACGTGTCCTTTGTACTAACTTTGTAACGATAACCCGTCTTTTCATGGTAGGCGAACCGAGATGAGACGGAAAAATATAAATATCTTTGTCATGAAAGACCCTAATATTGGTTAATTGAGTGAACATCGACATACGATGGCTCACATGATAGCGGTCATTAATATAATTCTTTAATCTTCTATCGTAATTAACACAGAATAGAAAAAAACGTTTTTTTCTGTTCTGTGGTAATTAACGTATTTGTTTACCAACTTTTATTTATAACTATTATGAAACACTAGCGGTTTACGCGACTCCGCTCGAATGCACTTACATATGCTCAAATCGACGAGAAAACATGCTTTTAAGACTTAAATATCACGTACCTAAATTTGATATAAGTCTACTAAGACAGATAGAGATGTATGAGGAAAGATATCAAAGAGAAGGGAATGAATGATAGCGTGATGGTTGACAGGGGAGAATGAAAGAACAAAACGTGTTGCGGAATATTATGATCAAGTACTAATCCAAATCTTCTTTGTACAGAATACGTCAGTGTTGGAGAACCATCACTGGCGCTCGGCCATGAGCTGCCTCGTCGAGAGCGGCTTCCTGGACCAACTACCGCGACTGCCCGGACTTCGAGAAACACTAGAGAACCAGATTAGTTCCCTGATCCTTGCCACTGATATTACACGTCAACATGAGTATTTGAGCCGTTTCAAAGTGAGTTCTAGTTTTACTTTATATGGTATTTCCGAAAACTACCCGAAGAAAATATTTTGATACTTTTTAAATACAGTATCGCTAAACTTCAAACACCGGTCGGGTTCATAAAGATATTTTCATCAATGTTTTAGATTTCTATCCACAGTAGTTTATTTATTTATTCTTCTTCTGAGAGCTGACAGTCAAATATATAGGTAAACAATGAACAGTTAGCGGTTAAAGTTGCCATTTACCTACAATTTAAAATTAAAAAAAAATAAACACAAAAATAAAATATATAATAGAATGTTCTTAAACAAAACAAATTCTTCATCAAGACAAAACTTACTTACTACTAGAATAATAACAAAATGCAATTACCAGTCCTTTACTTAAGAGTAATGGTATTGCAAGTGCTTTGTCTAATAAGCAGGAGTTTGTCATTAAAGAGAAAAGACTCGATATAGATACAGAATTTACAGTACAACACCATGCTTAGACACAACTGAATATACACGCGGCGATGCGAGTACGCACCTGACCTTTTTCCACGTTTTTTTTTTTTGGAAAAAGGTCAGGATCATTGTATACGAGCAGCTACATATAGTTTGCGTGGGGTTGGAAAATGATATGATTCATTTCTGTATGGCATACGATTCATATTATGTGCTATTGGTAGCCGTTTAGTTAGTGGATTCGAATAAAGTTTGACTATTGTACCTATCAGTTTACTACAAACAGGATTATAAAACCACCCATGATTAACAAGACTATCATAGTGGCAGGCTTGCGGATAAAAATAAAAATATGCTTTGAAAAAAATGTAAAAGTAATTTCGTGAACGAAAATAAAAATTGGGAAGTTGGTACCTACAAATGCACAGTCGTTGCAACAAAAAGAGTACAGCTTTTACAAGTGTATCCTGTTAGGCAACAGAACATAATCGGACATGGAGTGATGCCTTTCAGTCCCATTCCAATACAGATCGGTTTGATTGGCACCTGTACTGTAATAAAACTTCGTATCAACAGCCTGTATTTTTCGGGAATCCCATTTCATGTTAGTTTTTAATGTAATAGCTATCGGCGTGCAGCAGCTGTGTTCCGAACATTTTCGATCTGTTGCGTTTTGATTGGAAGTGTATTTTTTATTTGTTTTTTTCGATGTTCATTTGAATTGGCTTCAATAACTTCATGAACAAGAGGGGCGGCGCGCGCTGATTAATCTATTTGTTTACTTTTTTATCATTAGTATGTTGTATTATTTTAGGTACCTACAGGTAAGTGTGGTTGTGATAATTGTTCGAACGAAATGGCAGTACGTCTTACAAAATGATCGTCATGTGTTTCAGAGTAGTCGGATAGGAAACACCGAACACATCTAGTTTTAAAAGTAACTTATTTTTGACGCATTAAAGTGATAGTTAGAACTAAAGAAATATAATGACAACAGAACGTATATGAAACCTCGAGGTCCTTGGAGAAAAGCACAGGTTTATAAAGGCTTTTTATAATGCACTGACTAAGGCAAGCTCCCTCACTTAACTTACAGGAACGTAAAGCAAGAGTTTCGCGCTGTTAAACGAAATCTTCAGCGCTTTACAACGGTAAATGCTAAAACGCTGTGAGCTTTATTTCATTCCGACTATTAAATATAACTTGTAAATAAAATCTACTTACGTTACTCAAATATTGTTTTCCGGGTAACTCAAAATAGGTCATTAAAATATGATTTTATTTAATCATGAATATAATATTGCAACCGGAATACATGATTTTCTCGAATTGAAATCTATTTGAGAACTATGTATTTCGTACGCCGGTTTCGCAGAGAATAGATTGGTAATAGGTCCTTTCGTAGGAGTTAAGCTCGTTCTGACATCTTCGCCTTGGTTTGCCGTGGCTACAAAACCACTGAGTTTGAAAAAAATTTAATCTCAGTGGTTCTTTAGCCCACAGCTCCTCCCATCTGTAGCAGGCAATGCAATCTTAACAGCGTTCTGGCATAGTTGAAGCAATCTAATTTATGGGTATAGTTAGGTAAATTGAAATCCAATTGTGCGCGAGTGCGGTTCGTGGGTTGACTCTCCATGTCCATGGCATGCACATATTAAGAATAAAGAAAGAAAGGAAAATACGTTTATTGACATTACAGCAAAAAGATACACCTTTATACCCTGTCCAGTACGTTAACCGTTTTTTGACAGTTGCCTTAGAACATAACTATTCCAGATTACGTAAAAGTTAACTTTAAAATGCGTAATATAATAAATATATAAACTGTCTTATCTTTTTGTAATATCTTATTTATGACTTCTTACAGACATTAATTAATACCGTACGTGTACCAGTTTTGACAAAAAAAAATATTTTTATGCGTATTCCGTAGTATAAACTATAAAACACAGAAAACAAAGATCAAGAAGTAGGAGAACCTTGATAAACTTTTAAAAGACTTAAAACGATGCCATTAAAAAAATCTAGTTGATTCCGTTCAGACAAAACCCAAGGAACCTCAAGTTTCCATTCATGAAATATTGTATTGTATAATTGTTAATATGGAAAAGCAAAATTCAGAAACTTTATAAAAATTATAACTGTTTCCACATAAAAGAAATAAGTTTTCGTAAAGATTTTTATAAACAATATTAGGAGTTAAAACACGGTGAAAAGGTTTACTTCAGTCACTTTTAAATAAAAGCCAAGAAACTTAGCAGCTGTTAATACAATGCTGTATTGTCCAGTTTATAACATGAAATTATATAAGTAAATATATTTTTCTTTAAGTATCAATACCTTCCTTTAAAAAAGGTTTTCTTAACGAAAAACGAGTGGAAACTTTCTTTTTGTGTCAACTTTATATAAAAGCCATGAAACTAAAGCAGCTGTTATGAAAATGTTGAATTGTGAAGAGTGTATTGTGCAAATGTAGACATTTAAAAAGTATGAACTGAATCCTTAAAAAAGAGGTGTAAAGTTTTTTTCGAAACAATGTTAGACACTGAAACACGGGGTAGAGTCTTTATTGTAGATGTTTTTAATATTAAATAAGAACTTTGAAAAAAGCTACATCAATATTGTAACATCTTGCATGCCATGTGTGTGTATACATGAGTATGATCATTTATTTGTCCAAAACATGAGTTTTGGACAAATAAATGATCAACTCTCTGGTAACAAAATGCTGGATTGTTGAAATCAAAAATACTAAAATGGATCAAAATGTAAACTTAAAAAATATAAGATTACTTTCACACATTTTTTTATTAACAGCTACTTACAACAACAGATACTTTTTTTGTTCATTTTCCGTAAACACTTGAAGCAGAGCAGTTGTTCATAAAATGTTGCTGTATTGTTACAATAAAAGTACCAAAAATGGCACCCCTCTAGGAGGGAGACCGAAACGTGCACGAGTAAGTAACAAAAAAAAACAGGCAGTCATGGGGACTGTCGACAAAGGTGAGTCTGCCTTTGTTTGTATTACTGCTGCTGGCCAAACGCAACACCTCATATTCATAGCTACAGATATACTGGTAACGTTAGCATGTTGGGGACGCGAACCCATACAAATTTTCCCCTATCAAAAAAATTTCAACACGCCGACAGCCGCTTTCAACACGCCGCTTTTCCTGAAGAAAATATGCCAAATTATACATTGTGGTGTTGCAAACCTCGTATTGATAAAATGACAAGACTTGACTCATCATCATCTGCCTAGCCTTTTCCCAACTATGTTAGGGTTGGCTTCCAGTCTAACCGGAGCGAGTGCCTATCTGACCTTCACAACCCAGTTACTGGGTAATACGATACCTCTTGTTAAGACTGTTTGTCAGACTTTCGGGCTTCTGACTACCCGTAACGACTGTCAAAGATCCACGAATGACGGCCGCGACCAACGGTTTAACGTGCTTTCCGAGGCTAAGGAAGCGAGCTATTTTTGCCTGATTGAGTCTGAATTCAGACTGTGAACGTTCTTAAAATTACGAGAATTTGCCCTCTGTTGTCCAGAGAAATTAATATTATTGAAAAAAACTGTTTGTTCTTTCTATTTATTTATATATTTTTAGCAAGTTCCAATTTCTACTTGTATTTCTGAAACGACGATATAAAATACAATACGATGCCGATATACTGTAAAACGAGTAAAATTTTCATCGTCAAAACATTTTGAGAAAACTGGCAAGTCCTAGAACCGTAAAAATCGAAGACATGTGACATCCACCAACCCGCACCGGGCCCGCATGGTGGATTACGGCCGACTCCCTCACGAAGAGGAGGCCTGTCCCAGCAGTGGGAACATTAAGTATACAGTAAAACATTGTAAAATAATACTAAAGTACATTCATTATCCCGATGATAGAAATAAAGCTCTGTAAATACTTTTAAAATTGAAAATAACGCACGTTCATCAAAGGCAGAATCACAATACCTACACGCGGCTTACGAAATATGAGCACCAAATATTCAATACTTTTCATTTGATTCGGTCCCGGTATTGTATTTCATAGTACAACTTCCAACATTCATATTCCACGTACAATGATACCAAACAACAAAGGAAATGTCAGAAAAAAGAGGATTGAATGGGGATGGATTTCAGACTAAAAGAGTTAATCAACGGAGAGCACCCTCCCAAAAAAAATGTTTTTGGGAGGGTGCACTCCGTTGATTTCCATGTATTAATTAATATAGCTCATCGTAATTTCTTCTCAGGGGTTGTCAGATAGCAAATGCCAACTCCACCTAGCTTATTTTTTATTTATTTTTATGACGCGTAAAGGTGGTAGGTAGCAATATCCTATTTGCAGAATAAACAATTTCATTTCATTCCGTTTCCAGCACTTAATTAATTAAATTTCAAGTCGTAAAATACGGTAAAACAACATGAAACCTTTTCAACTCAGCGATACTTTGACGATAAGTTGAAGTTGTGACCAAGTTAATAAAGCGATTGCCTTTTCTAAGCCTTCTTACATACATACGTAGGTACTTTATATTTCTGTGTAGACATTTTCCTCGAATTTTTCCTCGTTCGTGTACTTTGTGGGATTCAACAGTCCCGAAGGATGTATTTTTTCTTTCGTTCTAAGTTAGCTTTCCATTTTAAATGATAAACTATAGATATCGCGATGGCCGTTTTTTTGTTCAGTAACGCTGACTTGAACTTTCCGATGACGCTGGCAGAGTAAGTAGTCGACGAAGAAAAAAAAGAATGGATTAAATTGAACGGCACATCCCTAACTGGGCTGTATCGTGTCAGCCGAGACTTGCACAAAATGTAATATCCATCAATTATGTTGAACCAAGCTATCTAAGAAAAAACTGGCTACCTCTGAGCATCTATCAGTAAATCACTACAGGACTTGGTAAACTAATTAAGCCATCCTTCTGCCTTACCAAGTAAATGTAAGATAATTTATTCTCCATAGATGAACATATCTATATATATATATAAAATTCAAAGTCCTGACTGACTGACTGATACATCAACGCACAGCCTAAACCGCTGGTCCTAGAGACATGAAATTTGGAGGATGTGTTCTTCGTGAAGAGTAGGCATCCACTAGAAAATGATTTTTTGAAATTCCACCCCTAAATAGGGGGATTTTGTTTGTATGAAAATTCTTATTAATCTTATACTTGAAACTTGGCACGAATACTTTTCTAAACAAAAAATAATGAAGATTGCCAGTTTTTTTTTTTCTAAACTACCCTTAACAAGGGATTGGGGGGGGGGGTTTCAGTTTGTATGGAAGAATTTTAGCGCGCGGTCCGATTTACTCGAAACTCAGTATTTATACCTGAGATTGAATGTAAAGAATAATGTGTATCAGGGTTTTTCGAAAATCTACCCCTGACGGGCTGAAAAGGGGTGGACAATTTTACAGGGGAGGATTTTACAGCGCGGCTTGATTAACTTAATATTGGTAAAAATAACGTATTAAGACAAATAATGGAAAGGACACGCAAGACTTTACAAAAATTATCGCCGTTGGGGGTGAAAAGGGTGTGTAGAGGGGGATACAGTTAATATGAAAAATCTCATTTCATTGATCTAAAAACTTGAAACTTGGCCCAAATGTCTATCTAAATTAATAATAAATTTTCAAAAACTGCTCTTTGTAGGGGTAGTAAATAATAAAGTTTATACTTATAAGTTTTTTAAACTACCCCTCAAGAATGGTTTAGGGGGTATCAAAGTTTATATGGAAATATTAAGCTTAAAACAAAAGATAAAGATTCACGTGTTGCGTGTCTGGTTTTTCAAAAATTAACCCCTGGCGGGGTGGAAAGGGTTCGGGCCAGATTTCACTGTGAAAAAGGGTATAAATAATGTATTAGTCAAACAATTGAAACGTACCAAATGATTTTTAAAAAACAGTGAAAAGGGAGGATGTTGTCTATTATATATATTTATGAACACTCTTATTCCTTTTATTTATGAACTTGAAGCTTTTCTGAATAAATTATACTACCTTTTGAAGGGCGGAGGGGAGTCTTAAAACGTTTAAAAGAAGTTACGAATACGGTGAAGTGCTATAAAAAAATAGAATAGGACAGAATACTTCTGCCTAACTATGTTGAAGTCGGTTTCCAGTTCAACCGGATGTAAATTTTTAAATAGGTAACCTATCTATACAAATAGGTAAATAAAATTTAAGTGTCTGTTTGTAATATCAAAATAACAGATTTTACAAAATGCGTATGAAAATATATACGCTACCTACTTATAGAAAAAACATTTTTTTAAATCTTTGCATATCTGTCTGTTTGTTCCGGCTAATCTTCGAAACGGCTGGACCGGTTTTGGCGGGACTTTCACTAGCTGATGTAATGGAGTAACATAATCAATTAATTATATTTAATTATCTCTTATAACTTTTCGCACACAATAAAGGTACAAAGGCTGCCTTTTAGGCTTTAAAGGCTACTTTTTGTGTCGGTATTATGTTCTCGTGGGATAATTTCCGACATCCACGCGGGCAGAAGCTAGTTAGGTATATATTTAATTACTGTCAGATGAATTACGTAACAACAACTGAGTTCTGATACACACCCTACGGATGCGGATTAAATCCGCTCGGTAATAGTATAGGATTATCATGCGGTGTACCAATCCTTTCTTGTATTGCAGAAATAGGTATCTGAAGCTATACTGATAACAGTACTGATAGGTACCTACTTCTATTAGTACCGGCAGCAATATAGACAGAGTTCACAAAGTTCGACAGTTTATTAATTATAAGCACTTAAGTTTGTTCGTTCTTCCTCTGCAAATTCAAGCTTACTACGAGTACGCAAATTGTACTTGTACACTGTTAAGTGAACAATTTGAGGGTGTTACTTATTTCCATTAAGAATCCCGTGTTTTTTTCTGGCTTTTCCATTAAGAATACCGTTATTTTATTTTTTTGTATACGAAATGAAAAGAAAGATTCTTTTATATCCTGTCCATTAGGTTAACTGTTTTTTGACAGCTGTCTTAGAACGTACATGTTCCAGATTACGTAAAAGTTAACTTTGAAATGCGTAATAAAATAAATACATAAACTGCCTTATCTTATTGAAATATATTATTTATGGCTTCTTACAGACATAATGCCGTACGTGTATCAATCAATGTTGCTGCAATCACTAGTTCCATCTGTCATAAAACGGTTTACCTAATGGACAGGGCATAACTTAATATTTGCCATCGACACGCTAAGATGAAGCCTGCTATCGTCATTTTTGATTATACGGACAATTTCATTTGGTAGTCAATCAACTAAATAACTAATTTCCCTAACTGTACAAGCTAATTAGTGTAAGTGTTGTATGATTTTCTCTTAGAATCGCCACAAAATGCTGAACTATTGTTAATTTCATCAATTACTTGCTGTCTGGTTTACGACGTAGGGGCACCGCCAGGTGTCCGGCGAATTTTAACTTCATTACAGCAAATTTACTAACTCCCTGCCTAACCCTAAGCATTTAATTAAGAGGTCTGTCAAGTCATTCAGATGTAATGTCCGTTATACGCACGGCCGATAGATACGTCATTGAGAAACTGAAAATACTAAACTACGAACGCAACAAGTGAAAGAATTTTCATACATATATAACAGTTTTCGACAAATATTGTCATATATATTAAATAACTGCCGGTGTAACTTGGCTTTATGTATCGTGGTGAAAAGTATCTTATAATTGGACGTAGTTAAGCAGAAAGGACTCAACACACATTCTTCCCAATAACTCTAAAATTGCGTTAGTCTATGTAATACAACTTGACTCATAAAAATATTGGTATATTTGCCCATAAGTGACAATATTTCAAAATATTCCATATCAGCATAATAAAAACAATTGAAACACTAGAGCCATGGGGTCCGAGTGCCCACTTAGTTTTTCGAGATATCGCCAAGCTGTTAACCGACTCTTCATGTGACCAGAGGGCTGGCCTGTTTCTTGGCCAAAGAATTAGCATCGCCATACAACGTGGCAATGCTGCCAACCTTTTGGGCACTGTTCCTGTTGACAGCGATGCGGACGAATTTTTTGATGCCCTATGATTATTTTGCTTATTTTTTCTCATGTACATATCATTATTTTAAATGTTAGCTTATATAATGTAAATACCTATTGTATTCTTTAACATGCAGTACGCACTCTTGAGCAACATAATTGCAGGAATACACACCTAAACTTAAAACCTCAATAACTCAAAAATTACTTTTTGTGGGTTGAGTCCTTTGTGCTTAACTACGTCCAATTTAAGCCTGTTGATGTTTCTCTGTTGATCCGTTTTAAGGTATGCTTTTCCTAGATCCGTCGGAAACTCGGTCCCCACCAAAAACCGGCCTCAAGATCTACGCATCTACGACGGCCGGAGCGCTTGCTAAAAAAAAAAAATATTAAAAGTAAACATTATTAACATTGTCGTGTATGTCCACGAATCCTGTCAGACCGAACTGGCGCATGTTCGACTTTTTAGATTCATCTCTCCGTTTATTTATTTAAGATAAAGTCCACAACATAACCAATTAAAATCTATCTATAGCTTTACACGATAAAAAAAATTACAAAAATGACAAAACAACAATTGTAAAGATAAAAATACAATCAAGAGAAAAGTACAATAACTTATTTATCCATCTCTCATCCACCATCTCTCAGAATCCTACACACCCAGGACACATTTCAATCCATCTACCAGCAAAAAAGTTACACTCCGGTGTTGATTTCCACGTATGTTAGTCTCTATTCGTGCCCACAATCTTCGCAAACTTCCAAACTCCCATAACATTAGTGCAATCTTACATTGTCCAGAGCAAACCTTCTGTAATTCGGAAGCATATCGTGTCCAGCTGGCCGTCAAGTACAATTTCACCGCTCCCATATTTGGTTGTTTGTAGTGCCTCACGGCAACACCGTTGAATTAGCAAAGGCATGCCACATGCACCGAACGAGTCAAGTTAAGCTCACTCATACAACTCGTACTGTGAAATACTAAGTTAATTCTACATATTAATGAAACTATACTCTATACATACAAATAAAGTGTCTGTTTGTAATGTCAAAATAACAGCTTTTTACTAAATGCATATGAAAAAATAAAATATAATTATTATTTTTTTAATGTCGCTGGTTAATCCCCGAAACGGCTTGACCTATTTTGACGGAAGTTTCGCAGGCAGCTAGCCAATGTTATAAAGAGGCTTATATTTAAAAAAAAAATAATTAGGGTACCGCACAAAAAACACCATGACATCCAATATGCACGTGAACGAAGTTGGGGCACAGCTAGTTTTCTAATAACATTCTAAATTGAAATATCTTGATCGAAAAAGGATTTACAATTTTCTATACAGGGTGAACTTTTGAGACGGGACCGTAAAGGCATACCTTGTAAAATATCGTGGATAAGATGATTGATTACCACTTGATTGGGTCACAGTACCACATAAACACAGTAGTCAAATTTGCTGTTTAATACTAAGGACTATTTCAAATTTTCCTTACAGATTTTGTTACCTTTTTCCTATTCTATTTGTTTAAGAACCTACAACTGCAAGTTCTTATTTCGTTAGTACCTGAGTTAGCTTAAAAGCATAAACTTTCACAAAAAAATAAAAACACAGAGGGAAAGTTTTTGGCGATTAGTGGCTTTTCTAGTACTCTAGCCTCAGTTGTCCTAGAAGTATTTTAATCCTTATACGCTACTGCAATCAAATGGCATCATAAAACGTGAGAATTGACGTTTTTTAAGCAGACTGTAGTATTTCTCCAAATTCTGCGAATGCAGTTCTTTGTCAATTACTCAAAATATCAAAGACAGCCGCCTCACAACGTTTTCTTCTAACAATAACGGTCTTAAAAGTTCACCTGTATAGCTACAAAGATGGTAGACTGTATCGACCTCACTTCATGGACGATAAAAGATAGAAATCTGTAAGGCTTTAAAATAAAAGAAGAAAGAGAGGTTTATAAAAGAAGAAAATAACTGCAGTACACGTAGTCAATACCTGAATGATCTTCTTGTAAAAGAGCTTTTATGTATTCGCACATAATGCCTTATTTTAACTTACATGTAACTTATAGGTACAGTGTTCTCTTAAATATATGACTTTGAAGGCCATTTACAAGTTATCACTGATAATCGACGGTATTGCTTCATCTCATCTTCATTGTATAGGCAGTGTAATATAGTAAAAGCGCGTATTTCGCGTATAGTAATCGATACTGAGGAATTTAGTTAGTTTCTATATTGGACTGTTTGAATTTCTGAGTAATATTAACTAATATTACTCAGGAAATCGTGGGTTTAGTAAGCAAAACCCATGATTTCCTGAGTAATTAATCAAGACTATTAAGATAGTCTTGATTAATTTACGTTTATTAAACGTTCTAATTTGATTATTAATAGGTACACGTGCAATTTGATTGTAACAAAATAAATAAAATAGCTGCATTAATTGACTTTGCGCCAATAACATACAAATTACGAATAGGTACGACCATCTTCAAACCAAGATGTGATTCATTTAAAAACCTTCACTTGGTTCTAAAAATAGAATCTTCGATTGAAGAAGAAATGCAAACTTTTTACCAAGAGTACCTACTAATACTTCTTAGCGGGTAGATGGAAATCTTAATGGAGTCGGCTCAGAATTTAGCTACGAGTATGGCGCCATCAGTAGCGAATAATTAATTCCTGTAACTTGCAGACAAAGTCAAATTCTTCCCATAACTATTTCCAAATTTGTCTTCATTCACCATACCTCTAAACAACTTGGCAGCTAAACTGCAGCCGTTGCTGGACATATCATGTTATTTGTGCAACTCGCTACCTAAGGTTTCCATTATAAACTCCCAATTTGACATTTCGGGACGCTTAGAGATTGTAATCTGTTAGAAATATGTTGGACTGTGCAGTTGGCACCGCTTGCGTTGAACACAGAAACATTTTCGATCCGATGGCTTCATAAGTAATTAACGCTGTTATCAGAGTCATGCCATTTAGAGAATGAATTTTAATTTACTTCTCTGATTGGTTTCAGCCTTCATACCTATAATGAATATAGAATTATGTATTACAGCATTCAGTGAGTGTTTTCTTATAGTCAACATAAACAAATATACCTAACGTTTCAAACGTTTTATTTAAAGTAATCAAAGTTTATTTCATTGATTTGTTTTTTTTTCACTAAACCTTGTTAGCATAATCAGCCTATAATGTTCCCACTGCTGGGACACAGGCCTCCTCTCTGTGATAGGGAGTGGGCCATAATCAACCAAGCGGGCCCAGTGCGGGTTGGAGGATGTCACATGTCTTTGAATTTTTGGTTCTAGGATATGCTGGTTTCCTCACGATGTTTTCCTTCACCGTTTTGAGAGCAGTGCTGATGAAATGAAATGTACAAAGTAAAATACCTGCCTCGGTTCGAACTCACGACCTGCAACTCGTAAGTCGGGGCTGATATCACTGGGCCACAACTGCTCCACCTTCGGTATGGACCACGGACTCCCAAACTATATTTCAATAATTTAGTTGCTTGGTCTAATTCGAACCGAGCTAGTCACTCCTACACAGTGATATGACAGTTAAGTTGCATGTATATTACAGCTTTAGTGAGGTGCTTAGACCGAAATCTATAAACACAACTTAGTACCTACTTTAACTTAGATATGTTCCCGTCTCTACTTGTAGTTGTGCGACATCGACAAGAATAACACTAAGCCAAAGTGCGCGCTATTGAAAGTATATAAATCTCGACCTTAATGTTATTACTTACTTACTGCTAACTTACAAAAGAGTACAAAAGAGTGATCTTTCCGACCGTACATCGTATTAACTTTAAAACCAAGCGCTTTCCACGCGTTTCTTTAACGTTGAAAGACTTCTTTCACAAGTCCTTTGTGTCCTTCCAAACCAACAAAACAACAAAAGCCTTATTTCTGGTGGGATGGAGCACTTTTCTCTTTACCCAATCTAAAAGAAGGATTTTCTAGAAACCGTAAAATATGGAAAAGATTTTATTTTAATAACTGACTCTTCTGAATTTTCAGAAAGTCGGACAGTAAATACAGATGTTAGGTAGGTATGTAAGCATCAATAAATAAATAAATAACGATTTATTGTTCAACTAGGACTATATTATATGGCAAAGTAATATACATAATATAAAGCACAAGCATGAAGTTTCTTAATCCAGTTAGTTGGTGCCGTAGGCTCCTAGATAGGTTACAAAATAACCTGTGTTTAGGAGAAAATACAATACTTGAAAACAATACTTGTGTGTATTTTCAATGTTCTATGTAAGGTTCATCAATGTACAGACGCCAGCAGGTCAAGCTACCCGTAACTGTCAAATTTTCCCAAACAACCTTGAACCTTAATGCTTCAGCGATAAAGTTGAAAATTTATTAAAGAAAATTGACAGATTGTGGGAGCTTGACGTGCTGGCGCGTCTGTACCTGCCGGTAGAATTGCAGTGATCAGTATATCGATGAGTTTCCGTGTAAGACATCCCCTGCGGCGACCCAGCTTGTATTAAATGAACAAGAGTGGACAAGGATAAATACACAGGGTGGCAGGGACATCGATGCGCAAACAACAGACAGCAATAACCGACAAACATTTCAACACAGGGGGTCTCAGAATCATGTACCATTATTTTCAAGTTGAGCATCGATGTCCTCCCTGTCAGCCTGTCAATTCTTGGAGTTTTAATGAAAATATATTTTATTTCCTACATTGTTTGCCGTACGTAGAATCCGTAGTATCAATTTGCTACAAACAGTACAAATTGAAAAGCTTCGATAACATGTACATTCATTGTTAGAATTGCTATTCGAACGCGTTATTTGAGCTTCCTATCGGTTTTTACTATTGTTCGGATGGTTTTTTTCTCTATCAATTAAAATGATTTGAACAAATAGGTATGTTGTTTTTGTAACAAAAATATTTTTTCGATAAATGTACGAATAGGAGTATCTAAAAATATTGTCAGGTCGTATCTGTAAGTACTTAAATAGATGCATTGTGGGTGTTCGGATGAGTTTTTAGATTATGAATTGTTTTGTCTACAACACGGCCGGTATGATTACTATTAGAAGCATGTCCTTCTTACTAAAAAGTCCAGCCGTCTTGGGTTTTTCAGATTCGTCTTTTCTCTCTATCTCTCCGCATATTGGTGTAACCACCACTCCTCACAGCACATTACCACGTTGCGACCCTCTGTTAATAAAACATGGAAGCAAACACAGGGTCACAAATTGGTTTCAGTTCTTTTAGAACAATTGTATTGTATTGTTTCTGTACAATTCTTGCAAATAAATTTCATTTCATTTCTGTGTTACATTACCAGAGTTTCAAAATTAGGTATGTGTTATTATGAATGGTGGCTACGTTGGCATTACAATTTAATGTGTTATAATCCATTAACACATCAATACTTGCAACTCTAACATTCCTAATTGATGCATCGAACACTGGCCAATGTTTGGCATTTACAGCATCAATATCATGATTTATTAGCTTTGCTAATTAATCGTATTGTTTGTTAAAATAATAGGTTTATTGTTCCGAGCCTTCCATCGGAATGAACATTATTGCTCTTGGGTAAACAATGCGCTCACATTATATTTACTGCATACCTTAAAATCAGACTCAACGGGATGACGGAATCGTTGCTATGTTGTGGCATTGATGTAAAACTATAGTACTGTTTCACCGTGTCCGTAATTGGTTTTCATAATTAACTGCATACTCGCCATGCAAGAAATGTCGGATTCCGACAAGTAACGTTAAATGGTTATTTTAACATTCGTTCGTTTTTGGCACCTGTCGGCGAGTAGCGAGAAGTGTGAGACAGTAATTAAAAACGAGTTGGAGAGTAAGTCCGCGATAGCGATCACTCGCTGGTATTCGTATGCGCCAAGCGGAGGTTTCAGCGAGTGTTCTGCCCGCCAAGAGAGCTCTGCTGAGCAAGTACGAGTTTGATAACTCTCGTTTTTCGCTGCAACAAACAACTACTCGCCACCAGTGTGAACATTCAGCGATCAACTATTGTATCTCTTTACACACGACTTACAATCTTTAGTACGTTTCTTGAGCCAGAAAATCATTGAGCCAGTCGCTTCTTCGTCCGTGGGATCTGTCCCACCCACCTGTCTGAGCCTTACTCGTCCTTCGAATAGAGAAAATGTATGTTTAATTTCTTTTTATGTTTTGTCTTTGCAAAGCAAAAACTGTTTGTTTACTTTTACTGAGAAAAAGAGATAAAATTGTAAACAGTATACACGATGTTTACGTTTTAATAATGTTTTTCTGCAACGTTTTACAGTAGTCGCCCGCCGCTAAAAGCTGGGTTTTATCTTTTAATAAAATTAATACTCTCTGCGCCTGTAAAGCCTACGTGGGAGCTCTCAGCTGGTTGACCTGTAAAGTAATTAGTGCTGAGTGGGAATAAAAAGATTGGTTTTTGTCATTCATCAACGATGTTTAATTAAAATTTGACATTTTGAATTTATTATGTACTTAACATTTTTAAATAAGGGTACAAAGAAAGAAGAAAATAATAGTAGCTCTACAGAATAATTTATCATAGAAGTCAGTTATCGATTGTGTGCTCAATTACATAGCAAGTACCTACTGACATCATATGAGCTATAGTCATATAAATAGTTAGGGCTAATATGAGATATGAAGAAGAATGCATCTAATGTACTTGCAGTTTAGAACTTACTGATACATAATCAGCCTATAATGTTCCCACTGTTGGAACCACTGGAACACAGGCCTCCTCTCTTCGAAAGGGAAAGGGCTGTCTACCACGCGGGCCCAGTGCGGGTTGGTAGATGTCACAAAACGGACCTTACTTATAGTTGCTAGAAAAAACATGAAATATGAAAGCTGAACAGCGGCACAACTACTGGAAAAAGGAAAGAAAAGATTTATTTAGGTCTTAAACGGTTAAGAAAAGCCTCTTAAACTGTCAAATCACAAAATTGAGTTAAATATAACGTAGCGTAACGTGTGACGTACGTAACGTTACGGCTGTAAATGGTCCTTGGAGTACATTCGACGGAACCCTCTTTATACCTTGAACTTTAAAAACTTACCTAAAGCTTTAATGTCTAACCGACCAAGGCTCATCGGCACTAGGACTCAAGTCACGGTACATGTATCGTGACTTGTTTCGGGCACATGTATTTCGAAACAGATTTTTATGTTTTGAAACTTCACAACTTGCTAATTTTTTGGGCCGCGGGCGAGCTGGCGAGCTGTAAGTGACATTAGGTCAAATACATTCATGCAAACTAAAGCATTAAATACCATCACAACTAATGCAGCCACTTGAAGAATAAACAATGACTTATCAAATTAAGATCCTTAAAAGAGAAAGATTTAAAAAAAAGAGTAACCGTGGATTTCATTCCGTCTCTTCGCTATAGGAAACGGAAACCGTGCACCTAGCTTCGGAGTGCCCATGTAGGTTTATGTGAAATAAAATATTTTTTATTTTGATCACACTCAAAGCATTTTTTTAACTAGCTAACCCGGCGAACTCAGTACCGCCTCAGAAACTAAAAGTTGTGTTAACTTATTCATCAAAAAAGCCGTTCCACACAAAATGTATGAGAAAATTAATTATCTCCGTTATTATTTTTTTCGTGAATATTCTCCATGTTTTAATAGTTATTCTGCTATTCGGGGCGGAGACAAATCCAACAAATCTTGTTCTTGAGTTATATATGGTGTAACTAACCCGACTTTATGTTATTTATATTATATATATATAAATTTACATGTTGATGGATGGAGAGGGAGAGGAAGGCCGAAGAAAAGATGGATGGATTGTGTGAGGAATGATATGCAAGAGAACGGAGTGAATGATAGCGTGACGGTTGACAGAAAAGAATGGAAGAAGAAAACGTGTTGCGCCGACCCCAAGTAACATGGGATAAGGGCAGAAAGATGATGGTCATTTACAGGCACTTTAATTGTCATAGTCTCGGTCATTTAGTCAGAAATATGGAACTAGTTGCCCATTCCAAAACGTAGATCTCTATAAAGAAAAACAGGCAAAAAACTGCAAGGACATGTCGCGTGGTTCAGCACCATCCAGCTCAACCATTTTGAAGGGAATTGAATGAGGAGTTTCGTGCCCATTCTTCTCCATACGAAACTACCTTTTAGAAGGGAAGACTAGAATCAATTCTATTTTATTATACATTTTGACGTTCAAAAGTGCCTTTTATGTGCCTATTTGAAATGAATGCTTTGACTTTGAAACAACATACGCGCCTCCATCTGCGAGACATTCGAGTGAGCATGATCCTCCATATATGTTTCCAATAGGTATTAATAGTGAAACATACCAAGCTTGTCATTCGATAGAAACTGTTTGTGCAACCTCCTTTGACAGATTCAAATTCAGAATCTGTATAGCGTATCGTCTCTGTGTAGTCTATTGACTAATTAGTAGTGAGTATTCTGAGAGATCCAAGGTAAGCAGTCAAAGTGGAGCCGAAGCTACTAATTGGGATCATTAAACTAGATCTGGGAATAGTATTCAGTGAAGTCTTTGGTTCTGCACTAAGAACCAAGCATTTGTATATATAATCTCAGTTCATTCGTTCTAAAATCATATTATTAGAATCAACTAGCTTAACAGGAAAATTACGTGTAAAATTATTCGTAATAGATACATTATATAGATAATTTGTCAGAAGTGAACTAATATTTATCTTCTGTCCTTTTCTTAATCAAATAGAAAGAAAAAGATGCAATGAACTTAAATTTAGTTTAGTTTGCGAACAAGGGAATCGGCGCCAATGTCTTACACCCAGTTTTGAATTGAGAATTTGAAGTTGAGAGACAGTTGACAACTTAAGCATTACTTAAGGTGAAAGCCTGCAAATTTCTGTGCAAAAAACGTAAGAAATTATTAATTTCGCGGGCTACAATAGACGAATCACCTTAAGTACTGCTAATGTAGAGTTTGAGAAGATTAACTTCAAATTCTGAAATCAGAAACTGTGGGATAGGTAATCTCTATTAGAAAACTGTCAGTTAGTCACAGCTAGACTAGTTCGACCACTCAGAGAATTATCTAGTAGGTACCTTTCAATTATGACGTGCTTTCTATTGGCTGCCCGCCTTTAGCGGCACACGCGCAACACTTGTTGATGTTAATAGCTACGATTTAGCAATCACATCTGATTTTCCTTTGATAGATTAAATGATTGCAGTTGTTTGAGAGGTCTCGTTTACTGACACTTGTGTAAAATGAATTCTGAAGATCGACAAGGTACAGTACAGTTACAGTAGACAAATCGAAAATAACAATAAATGAAGTGAAAAGCGGGTTTTGCTAAGCATGTCAAGTGTCACTCACACATGTAGTGTTTACGCTTTTCTATACTATGTCTCATATCCGCCTCTTATCACCATCAATAGAATGTAGGTCGTTGACCGAAGCGACTGTGCAGAGACGCTGTATATATAATCCTAATCTGATCTCAAGAAGTCGGCGTGTTTGTTTGCTCGATCTCAATCCGCGGGTAATTCTCCCGCTAATCTATAAGCTACTAATTTAAGATAGATGCCACTGGGTCACCAGACCGACCCACCATTACGCGTTTGGTATGAAACGACTCACCGACCAACCTAATTCTGTGCCACAAACGTATGCATAGTGCGTGTATTTTTAGTTTTCTCCATAAAAGTGACGTCATTCGTTTGTCTTCGCGCTTCTACGGACTGGCGGGTTGTGTTTGGTATTCAATGAGAATTTACAAGGTACTCGAACTGCTTACTGTTGCAGTTAGGTGAAGATGTTATAGCAATTGGCAAGCGAGGTGGACCGACGACCTTAAAAAGGTAGCTGTAACAGACTGGACGCTGAAGGCGGAGAACAGGATGTTGTGGTGCAGCCTGGGAGAGGCCTATATCCAGCAGTGCACTGCGATAGGCTGAGTTGATAATAGCTTAATGCCTTGCATTATGGTAGGCGAATTATGTTTACAGACGAATGTATTTTTATTATGAAAAACCTTCACATCCATTCTTGCCAATAGCTGCATTAGGGAAAAGAAAAATAGCGCTTTAAATAAACAATAATAAATTCATTCATTTTAGGTAAGGTGTTATTTACCTGAAATGAATGAATTTATTATTATTGCCAAACATAAATTCATATAAATCGTGTAAAATAATTCAAATATAAAAAACAAATAAGATCAAATACAAGCGAATAAAATCAAATGAAATGGAAACAAAATAAATGTTTTATCTAGTCAGAAGAGACGTAGACTACACTCGACATGTTTCCTCTTATTCTCAGTTCGGCAATAAGGATAAACGACTCGATATAGATAAACGTTACAAAACCTACGCGTTTTATTCGTCGTAACCTGCACGTTTTATTTTGATGTTATAATAATTTAACTTGGAAGGACTTTGGGGACGCCTTTACCTTTTTTTTTTAGCAGTGGGACAGTATAATGAAATAAAAGCGTTGCACACTACCTGCAAATGTGCGTTGCTTTCTTGTCTCTTTTTAATGACGAAAAATGCACAGCAAATGTTGCGAGAAACTAGACGCAAAAGCTTACAATTAAAATCCTACAGCATTTAAAAATGTACAAAGCTTCTCTCAACTTGGGAGTGTTCTTCAACAAGTTTTATAATTATTTCTCAAATGAAACTGCTAAGTGGTGTGGGTTTCATATTTTCTAGTGAACCGTGCAAAGGTCCACTAAGAGTTAGATTTAATTGTCTCGACAATTCAGACATTCGTGGCTCACAATGGAAAGAATGAGTTTCTTTTGAAAATGTTCTGCGATGTTGTATTAACAAGTGTTTCCATAAAATGAAGAATGCAATTCTGTCTGCGATGCACCGTCTCTCGTGTATTGTTCTTTTTCTATTTCTCGTCGGTCTTGTTAGTGCGGGTTCGCCACCAGTTACACTAAATCGATGCTATGTTACTAACATGATATTCTTTTCTTAGGCTTTTGCGACCACTGAACCGTGAAGGCTTGTTATCTGTGTTCGAACACGAGAGGTCTCGGCTAGTCTCGAGCTTACACATACGTTGGGCGTAAACAATTTTAAATTATGTTCACGCTATGGATGTACCGTTTGTGCCAAATGAATGCGTTTTAGAATGCTATGACGCTAATATCACTTCTATTAGCCAGTTAGTCAGCTTGCTTATGTACAGAGTACCTACGTGGTTATCAATATCAGTAGCCGAATTCTGGGCCGAGTCCATTTATATCGACACGCTAAGTAAAAGAATATCGTATCGTATCGTATCGTATCGTAAGGTACTGTAAAAGTTGTACAAGTTTCTGCAATAAACCTTTTTATTTTATTTTTTTATTATTTATTTTTAGCACACCGATAAGGTCTTAGTAACCCCGTGCGTTTAAATAGACCACGTCTTCTAAATCAAAGTAATTTATTTAGCGCTCGTTACTCTTTCAACAACAAACGTTTTCTTCACCGTTAATGTGTTTTGTTTTGTTCTCATTACTATGAGTTTAATTTTGTGAAGTAATATAATAACGTCTACAACAGACTCTACAGCAGCTCTGATGTGAGTTTACGATTATGTTAATAAGACTATGAGCATTGTTTTAGTCAGGTCACGTACACATATAATATTTATTACATTTATCAAGCAAAGAGGAAGACTATCAAATTCGAATCATAAAAGTGAAGTTGTTGTGTGTCATATCCCGCTGTAGCAAGTACAATGGCTCCGTCGCACAACTTACATATTACGGGGAAACCCGGAAGTGTGAAAAGTTGCTCAAAGCAACTTTGTTACGGAGCATACGACGCGTGGCCGGAGGACAGCAGTAGTTAGTACTTACTAGTGATCCGGCTTATTGCCTTTGTTTGTCTTCCTCGTGTAAAAGTTGGTGGAGATTTAACTAATTGGTTATTGACAATGGAACAAAATGTTTAGGCATGAGACGAGCATTCTCCGCATTAGGCATCTGCACCCTAATTGCGTAACACACTATCAATCTCAATCTGAATCATCCATTGTTTCGTAAGTTCGAAAAATTTGTCTGCTCAACAACGTAAATAACGCAATGAATGTTGTTGACTGTCGAAATGAAAGCCATTGCTACTGATAGTGTTACGCAAATATCCCGCTCGTCCATTATGGTGACATGATTTAAAATAAAAGAAAGCGCATAATGATCGTCTCTACAGTCGTTTTCCACTCATCCAAAATTCATAATAACATAATTTTGTGCACAAAATCTCATCGATCACTACTAATGCTAGTTATGACAGGCGATGGCCGGACATACTCGTACATCTACGTAAAAACTATTACACACACAACACAACAAATCACTCACGCCGACATACCCGAAAAATGGATTCCAGTACCGCATCATCACTCCTAATTAACTACTCGAAACTGTATTCGGTGTTACCGAAATTTTAACTTCATTTTCGGAAAAATCATTTAATTAAATACTCGTATTGTTGTGAATTGTCAGTTATATGAATATTATAACGCGGTTAATGTGGATGGGAGCCCTGACCTGTAAATAGCCCTGTCCTAGGCGGGATGTGAACGATAACAATATTATACGACTAATCACACAGATGGAGTGTTATATGATTGTTTTGACGCCTAAATAACTTAGGGCCGGTTTGCTGATCCGTAGTTCAAACTCGACCAATTGTTAACTAATGGTAACATTTTTGCTAAATGTGTTTTTTAATAAATTTTTAGTTTATCTAATGATATAATATCATTGCTAATGGTCAAATAATTAACAATTAGTTAAAAAAATAACCATTAGATAAAACAATCAATAACAATATAGACCGTATGTCAAGTAATAGGGGGACTCCTTGAACAACAGCGCTAATAGCAAACTGCAACTGTGTCGCACTGTGCCTGCTCCGAGTGCTTCCTTCCAGGTTTTTTGGGTACCCACGTATTCCATCAAATGATGCTCTGATTGTGCCTATCTAATTATTTTTTCAATGCTGCCAGTCTTCTGGGCACGTTTCCAGATGACAGCCATGCGGACGAGTACTTCTACGCGTCCTTTTGTTTTTGTATTTATTTGTATAGTTAGTTAGTTAGTCATTTAATTTAGTACCTGGTGTAAATAGTTAGTTTTGTATATTATTTTGTTTTAATTCACATTTGCAGTATTATCAATTGTTATGATATTACGCATTTTAGGAGATGGTTCCTCAAACAGTATTATCGAAGCTGCGACATCAACTGTCGCGTGTGTGAGGGGATGGAACTTGAAGTTCATCATGGTTCGTCTATAGACTACAGATCATATCGGTCTTTGGTCTTAGCCCATGTTCTAATATAAGAGAAAGTCGTGCCAATCGTCGCATTAATTTTTCACTTATTCGCTCGGAAAACCCGAACGCGCGGCGACGTGTTCGAGTCAAATACGCAAAACGAAACTAAATGAATGCAATGATCGCATATTAGGTTTAAAGATATTTATTCCTCATAAGAACTTAAATAACAGTTCACTTAAAATGAGATACAAAGTGCTTACATCAAAATAATAATATTATATTTGCTTCTGCGGCGTTGACGACGTTACAGGGTACATATTCGTGCGACTATTAAGTGATACATATATAATATATGTATATTAGGACACGTCCTTTACTAATTTATCAATCTATAGACCTAAATTATTAACGCAGGTAGACTAAATAGAGCCGCTATCCCGCTGTCAGGAGGTTTACCACATAATTATGTTTAATACATGCTGCTAATTGCTTTGCAGCCATCAATTTGCTGCGTTTGTGGATCAGGTTGATGCACATAATGTATATATGCCTTGTATCGTCCATTTACGGTAATATGGTTACGTGGCTTGAGGTTATTTGGATGTTATGGCTGCTAATGGAAACTGAGTGGCTTGTGACTAAGTAATAACAGCCGCACGGGTCGTTCGGTCAGGTTAAACTAGGTACGCTTGCCGCGGTTTTTCCGTGCATGGGTGACTGCTGTGAGCTGTATCCGGTTAGACTGGAAGCCGACCTCAACATAGTTGAGAAAAGGCTAAGCTAATAAGGCAGATGATGGCTGCTAATGGAAACGATTAGCTTGTGGACTTGTGGTGCGTGGGAGTAGTGCGGTCTTAGTCTAAGAGAAAGGGCATGAGCAGTCACACAAGGTACAATATGTGATGCACATGATAATGTCTTAAAGAATATGCTTTTTTTTTTTTTTTATAAAAACGTTGCCCCACACTAGGAATTTCTCCTGTATCGTGGGTGCGTTTACAAACATTTAAACTCACATACACAAACATCCAGACCCGGAACAACTACCCGGAACAACTGCTTTTGATATGAACAAATCACTAAAACATAGACGAGAACCGCTGTTCTCGTCTATGTTTTAGTGATTTGTGTCTCTGTCAAAAAGGCATTGCCTATGTAAGTGTGTCGCTACACACTTACATAGGCAATGCCTTTTTGACAGTTCAACAACATTCGTTGCATTATCTTACGTTGTCGAGCAGAAGATTTTTTTTTTTTAAATACTTCTGTACCATTTTTCTTTAAAATTAAAAGTGTGGCGCGTACCACACTTTTTCCATTATAGGTATATAGTTTCTCGATACAGTTCTCTAATTACGCATTTAGGGTGCAGAACTGTAAAACTATATACTCGAGCAGTTTAAGAGTACGCACACTGTGTGTAACATTATTAGATACAATGGCATAAAATAAGGACATGCAGCTGTTTTTTATGCCTTGATTTACAACATCGTATGGCTTTTACAGGAAAGAGCTTAAACATGACGTCGAAGCCTGTCCTGACGGACGACAAACGCACGCTAGTACCAATCGGTGAAACATTACTATAGTAGACCACACATAATTAATTGGTATTGGCAGCTGAATGTCTGCGCCTATTAGCAGGCTTCGTGCGTGATAAAGGGCTTAGGAGCGTTGATCATCGTGAATAATGTTAAACGAAATTTTTGTTAAAATGAAAACGCACGCATGCATACGCATCCATTCTTCATGGGTAAGCAGAAGAGTAAAGTGCACCCACATTTCCCCAATTTGGTTTGAGAGCCCCCACCAGGGTAGTGTAACGGTCGGCTTACGAAAACCTTAACCATACTTTTACAACCTTCCGAAGTTCTGATGTATTCTGTACGATTTCACCGTGAAAACTTTGAAGTGAGCTGTAATTCCACTTAATGGTATGGATTAACACTATTGATACAGCTCACTTCACCATGATTTTTTACAGAAAAGCCCGGCTTGTCATGATATGCGATGAAAATAACGACATCAAAAATGTGACGCTGAGAAGTAACGAGTTAAATGTGACTAAGATCAAAGTGATAAACGTTCTCGGAAAGCGATAGAACTATAGGGCAAGACAAAAAAATCGGGAAATACTGAAAGTGCTTTTTTCTATGATATTTTTGTTTGAACTCAGGACCATAACTCGCGGTTTGTTGGAAGGACAGGACAACGTCTGTCGGGTCAGCTTGGGGGAAATAAATCTCTCGCACAGCAAACTCGTTTGCCACCAATAAAACATTGAGGCAGTCATCGATGTATTCGGAAATACGGAAACATCGAGTGTACCCAGTAATGATATGCACACACAAATCAAATTTTACTCGTGATCAATATAGATAGCCTACGTGGTCACAGTGCCAAAGCACCACTTGAAACTATATTGGCATAAATATACGTAAGCTACAAGTTTGCCTGCATTAGTTGTTGATAGAATGCCAATGCATTACATCCATATTTAGTGGAAATATTGTATGTTTCTGTAAGTGCGTGTGCACTGGTAAGTTTGAGACGCAAAACTTTTTCGTACGAAAAGATAATTATCGCTATATGGTATATCGACACCATGATAATAATATATATAAGTTATTAGTAATTATTGTTGTTAATTTTTATTTACTTGTAAACTTTTTCATACGAAACGATAATTATCGTTTCGTATGAAAGGTTTACAAATAAATTTAAGTACACTTAGTTTTACAAACTGTATCGCCTTAGTGTTGAAAGTTGTTTGGTTACACGATTAGGTTTCATAATTTTCCTCTTGTTGTTTGACACCTACCGTCTCCATCTCACGATTCAGACAGTCGCCTACTCGTATATATTAAAATAATTCTGCACCCGCTGTTAAGCTTTAAGTTTAAAAAGTTACTTCGTTACTTCTGCTGGGACGTCTACCAAGAAATAACATAATGTTTACCTTTTTACAACAAAAACTATCAATTTCACTAAAGATGAAAGGTATCAATTACTAGCACAGCTATTTAATCATTCAATTTTCTTGTTAGAAACCCTAAACTGTTGACCACCCACCCTGAAGTGTCTTGACATCGGAAAAGTTAAATTTTGAGAAGTTTCCGTGCCCTCGTCAATAACAAAGGGATCTCGTGTGACAACTTGACGCGTCCAGTAATTTAACCCTTCGTTCGTGATGACACTACATTTTAATTGGAGGTTGATTATGGATTTTTGCAACGACATTTACTTTTATTTAATGGTTTCTTTTTTTTATCTGTGTAATATCCTACCACAGGAAGATGTGATCTTTGGCAAAAACTACTTCAATCTCCTGATTTCTTTATTAAACCATCAGAGAGCCTCCCATCCGGGCACAGGTTACCGTGACTTACTTGGAAAACTTAAATAGACTTGGAGCTTGTCTTTGCTGCGGCCTACTGCGGTAGCAGTAGCAAAGACAACCTCCACAAGTGTTTCATGGACGGCTCAGACCTCCGGTGTGTATGCTGCATATTTGTCTTGTCATCTGCACACGGCCTAATGGCTGCGTATTCACGTAGCTGCATTTTGGGCCGCACAAATCTAAAAAACTATGATTTTATTTTTTCGTGTTATTTTTGCAATCGACACGCTAAGACAAACTATGTTATGTTTGTCAGTATCACCCTGTGTACCTATTTGGTCGAAGATGTTATATTTTCTTGTAATCTTCACAGTCTTCACGATATTGCACTATTTCTTGCAAATTCTTAGCCTTTCCATCGTCATAAAATTCTTCTCTTTGAAAACAACTGACCTCGTAAATTCTGAATTACCAAACTATAACTAATTACTGAATTATAGAATATCAACTCAACAAACTATCCGCTCCCAAGATGAGACGAAACTTTATTTGATCCAAGTTTCAGTGCAATATACAACTGAAACATTTTCAGGAAGATTGAGTTCGCTAGTGGAAAGTTTCCAGGGTCGCTCTCGTTGTTAGAATTAAATTGTACCCAGAGAGACGGTTGATAAATCTGCAACTGACTCAATTGGGGGTATAAAGACGTCTCGTTTAAAGTTTTTTAAATAATTGTACTAATTGTTATGTCAGCAAGAAAACTGGGTAATTTCACAAAAACTTTTTTTGATGCCAATCGATCCTGTTTCTTATAAGGATCAAAAAACTCTATGAAACCATTATTTTTCTTATAAGGGATATCTTCAAACAGTTAGTAAAAACTTTAAATATAATGTTTATTAGCGCTAAACATTATAATTAAGACTTCAAACGATTGATAGAAATTACAAGATCATCTGCCTAGCCTTTTCCCAACTGTGTTGGGGTCGGCTTCCAGTCTAACCGGATGCAGCTGAGTACCAGTATTTTACATGGAGCGACTATCTGACCTCCACGACCCAGTTACTGGGTAATACGAAACTCCTTGCTAAGACTGGTTGTCAGACTTTCGGGCTTCTGAGGACCTGTAACGGCTGTTTGATATGTAAAGATGGTCACCCCTCCACGGACCAACCGCGGCAACCGTAGCTTAACCTGATGGATCGACCCGTGCGGCTGTTATTAGTTAGCCACAAATTACAAGATATTTTATACATTTCTATTTTGATTTTAGGTAATTACCTAATACCTAAAATCAAAATAGAAATGTATGTATGTATACGGGCTGGAGTCCGCACCTCCACGTCAATGCGCAATATTTTTCGTTCGGTGTTTGGATCTTATACTTAGTGCATGCAAATGAGACGTTCTTAAAATAACTGGCCAATAGTGGATCTAATATACTCAAACTCAAAGTATTTATTTCAATTAAACCAATTACAAGCACTTTTGAATTATACATGACTTAGAAGCGAAATGGGTCTGTAATTCTTTACAAAAAGTTCTTATCGCCCTTTTTAAGTTTTTGCGACAAGGTCGCCACAGACGCGGTGGCTTATTATGATTCACAGTTTAAATGAAACTATTTCCTTAGAACTTCCCCGTAATGTTATCAGCAACATTAGCTCTTATTAGATAATTCTATATAATTAGTTGTAGACAGACTAAGAAGATTACCTTCACGAGGAAGCAGAAAATAAATGTCCAAGAAACATTGAATAAATACAATCTTGAGCTAGATTACATAGACTTAATATACTTATACTTCCATACTATATACTCGTATAAACATTATAAATTAGACGTTTTTCGTATCTGTCTGTATGACCAGTAGTTCTTCTAAACTACGCAACTGATTTTGAAGTTGTTTTCACCATCACTTATAGAGTTTATTCCGAAACATTTATGTGTATAATACATTAATATTAAATTTACATATAAAAAAGAAAGAAATGATGCGATGAGAGGTTTTGTCAAGTCGTAAAAACCGTACGAATCAGGGGCGAGTTGCTAGAGAAATTATGAAGAGGTAAAATTGTAGTAGTGTGAGTTAGTATGTAGGGGTAATTTTTGGAAATACTGACCCGACTACGAAAATTCATTCATTAATGGGGAGTACAGTATTACCGAGTGTCACAGGATACATTTTAGGTAAAAACAAGAAATTTCACGCGGGCGAAATAGTGGGTACAAGCTAGTTTGGCAATAAGTATGTACAATGATATTTGTCTCGTATCCTTTCCGGGGACTGGGAGCGCAGACATTAAAAGGACATACTCCCGTTTCATACGTACGTTCCCGTTTTTATTTCCCCAAAAAAAGATGAATCGACGACCTCTTCGCCCCCCCTCTTATCAGATCATATTTTTATTAAAATATATTTTATTTCTCAAACGTACGTTCATTTTATGGATTACTTTGAATGTTCTAGTGGGGCTTAAAGATTCTCATGTGTGACTCGACCATGCTGCTCAAATAGCTTAGATAGGAAATATATTTTCAACTGGAAAGAAAAGTACACTGCTTTTATTGGTTATTGAAAATATGATTGTTGTTGCCACGCAACTAAATAAGTACCCATGTTTGAAAACCAATAAATGATTTGAATTCACCATATTTCATGGAACTTCGGTGACGATTAAGAAATAGCCATGGGCGGGCGGCGCCTTACATTGTGTAGACAAATTGAATACGTTTGTACTCGTTTATGTTACCTGTGGACGGCACTCATTCACACAAATGTCGTTGTGGAGATCAGATGCAGGCGCATACCTATGTTCAACAAATGAATAAATGCTCCAAGAACGATCCGACACTTAATATCATGTCCTACGTGTCGTGTCAGCTGCACGTTACAGGAACTGATGGACGCTAGTGATGGCGCCAAACACGTAGCCGAATTCTGGGCCGAGTCTATTTAGATTGCTATCGACACGCTAAGAAGAAGACTTATGGAAAATGGCCGATATTTATAAAATGTTTCCTTAAAACGAAATAAAAACATCCAAAATATATTTGTCGGTATCATTTGTATATCATGTCACCATATTTTCACCATCCATAATCCACACTCGATCGTGGAACGTAATGCTACAGCTGTATTTGCGTAGCATTTATGATTTATACTGAATACCAAACGCAATGAGATAGGGTATTACCCTCAATGTGACTTATGTAAAAAAATATACCGACAATGAGGACAACATCTGTAAAAATAGAATTGCTTGCTAAAATGCGCCCGCGGGTAGCTCGCGTTTCGTTTTTATTACAGATGATGTCGGCAGCCTTCTGGATATCAGATGGGACGGGACGCCTTTACTAAGATGTTCATAGTCGTCCACCTCTGTGTCGCAAAAAAAAGCCAGAGTACCTGACATTCCACCAGCGATAAAGATGATAGAAAAGTCAAAGACTGACTAAAAAACATACTCTCTAAAAAGTATGAAACAAGAAAATATGGTCATCTGAAATTGTTATGTACAAAAACTATTCAATATTTATCGTCTTTGAAATAAACAACTTACACACATAGTTAGACCATCATACATTTCCCGATATAAGTTTGTGTAGTGTAGTTTAAAATGATTAAAATCTAACTGGCCCGACTGACGTTGTCCTGTCCAAGTTTCAATAGATTATACAAAAAAGGACATTCAGTTATTCCCGTATTTGAAGATCTTTGGGGAAACGTTTCCAATTTTCCTTTCCATAAAAACCTGATTTGGATTATTACGAACATTTTAAAACAAAATATAGCCTTACCAGTCCAGCTGTCCTCAAGCGCTGCACTAACCAGCGTACAGCACTTTATTTTTAATATATATAAATAAGTTAAAAGGTTGTAAAAAATGAACAATGTCATACTACCCTAACGACGTGAAACTTAATTAAAACGTCTGAAATTTCAACGCACTAGATTTCAAAATCATGTACCATAACAAATTAATAACAAGCTGCGCGTCGAAGTCCCTGCCACCCTGTATTTTCTATTTTATTGGAAATAAGAGCATTACAAAATGTTCCATTCGGGACACTGCACAGTAACCTGCAGTGCTCCGGATGGCAGACAAAGCATTCCAGATTAAATGAGAAATATCTGACGAAACTGCGCCAGAGCCGGCAAACAAAGCTTTCATAATATATAGATTATTGTGTATCCGTATATCTTATAAAAAGTGTATCTGTTTCGAAGCTGACAAAACATGTTGAAATCTTTTACACAATTCCAACCAGGGACACTAAAACTACAAGTATAAACAACTCGAGGGATTCCATACGTTAGCAATAAACCTGATTAATGCGCGTCAATGAATATGGGGGCGCTATATATCCCGTATATCACGGTGACCTAAACCGGAACTGTCTAGGGCACGTCAAGTAGGTATGGTTGCAACATAGTGATTTTTTATTTGTTTCCGGGGGGAAACCTTCAAAAGGCACCTGACCTCCGAGGACACCTCTAGTACGTTGTGTTACGTACTTTGACAATACTCTAAAACGTGAGAAGTTTACAGAAGTAAAGCAAAAAGAAACATTAAAATCTGATTGGAGTTGTGGACTATGTGGATAAACACATCCACACAAACATTTCCACATTAATACGCGGTTATTAAAACTGTAACCATTAGTGCGGCTTACGTGGAACGGATTTTGATGCTGTTTTCACAATCATTTATAGAATTGATTCCGAAAGCTTTTTGCGTTAATGTAATTAACTTTCATATAAGTAATATAAACTAGATGTTTTGTTAAGTCGATGGGTCGCTAGTAGTTACATAAAGTCTTTTTAATTAATTATTTTCAGACAAAGTGCATTACATTAAATTAAACTAAAAATGATCAATATAAAAATCACGCATACACAATAAAACAATACATACATACATTCAAATCAAATAAAATTAAAATGCATACACGTGTTATTCAATAGGTACATACAAATTTCATTCAAAACGGGTTCAAAATTTTATATTGTAACCATTATTTCTAGAATAATAAAGGGGTTAGAATGCACCTCAAGTGCACTTAAACTGAAGAGCTTCAAAGAAGTATTAAGTATTTATAAAATATAGTTTCTCTTACGAGTAGGAGAGGCCGACCCCGAAACGGTTGTTGTGCACTCTGTGACCGTGTTACTCCGAGATATTCGACACATCAATGAGTCAAATACTCTTTCAACGCATTTCCAGGTGCTTCCGAGCCAGCTTGTTCCATTCTATTTTAACAAGCTTTCCTTAAAACGTTTGTGTGTTAGTCTTCTGTTTCATTTGTAATGTTTTTTTGGTTACTTCCACGTTTACGTTCGAGCTGACATTTCACAGATGATTCACAGATGTTGTTTGTCTTTTTATCTCGTGGGGCAATCCTCCTTCGTTCTCCTCAGATAGAAGGTACCTAAATAGGAGGACAGTTGAGTTAGTACCTATATTAATATCATCGATTTTATTTATTTAAACTTTTCGCACAAAAAAAGAGACAATGGCGGACTTAATGCCTTAGACAGAGAGGCTTCGTGCCTTAGAGGCTTCGTTTGAGAGGAAAAATTTTAAAAAAGTATTAAAAACATATAATAATGAATTCTAAATAAAATAGGTACACAAATACATAATTCAAGGGAAAGCGGTGTTGAGATGACTCTACGCTATTTATTTAGATTTCTGGCAAATAATGATTTCCAATGAAAAAGAACGTAGATCGGGAAAGTGACATAAGTGAGGTTTTTTATTGACATGCATATTAAAACAATAGTTAGTTAGGTAGTTGAGTATTTAAAACAATAGTTCCTTTTGTATCGTTCGATAACTGAAACCATTTCCGTTTATACCTTTGGGTTTATGATGTACGGGCGGCTACTGGGGATTAAAATGTAAGCGCTCATAAGTGCATTATCGACGCGAACCCACTCGTCACACTCCTGTTACAGCTCATACATGGATTAATTTTGCTTGTTATGATGTGATGTATTGTTGGTAGCGGTTTTGTTTCGTTCGGATACTATGTGGTTGTTGCCCGTGATCTTGATGGCACCAACTTACTTCTTGCTTGCGGCTTGCACAAACCAAATCTTCAATCGAAAAATCGAAATCAAAATATTTGATTTCACATAAACCTACATAGAAAGAAGAAAGAAAGAAAATACGTTTATTTGCGGTAAACATGTCGCAAAAAAGAACATAAAAAACAATAAGAAATGGTTGACATGCGTCACATCTACGCAAAAAGGCTATCGCTCAGCATTATGCTGCGACCCTATGTAAGACAGAGCCCCAACCCTGGTTTTCTGCGACTGCGGGCGCCGACGTAATGACGTCGTCCATAGGCATGGTACATAGGCACTAATGCAACGTCAGAAGCTAGGTGCACGGTTCCAATTTGTCGTTTCCTATGGAGAAGCGCCAGCAAGAAACTCCACGGTTATTCTTTTAAAAATAATTGGATTTTGAAGAAATTGAGGCTCACTCAGAGGTACCGTAAATATTTTTATAGAGCTCTTTAAAAACATCCCAATATTTTTTGGCGTACAACCATTTGGGCACTTTTCCTATAGACAGCGATACTGTGATTTTACAGTTCAATAACCTGTCATTTTGAATTATTTTTTATTATATTCATATTATTTCATTATTATATATTTATCAAAGGCACATATGCTTTATTCTCGTTGTCATATGTAAAATGGTTTATATCAGAGGTAAAATGACTGAGAAAGGACTATAGTTTCAGTCAAAGCTCGCCCCTTTGGTACAGCGACCGTATAAAATCATAGCAAATACACTTTTTTGGGGGCATCCCACACACTTAGTCCTTGTTTACCCAACTGTAGCTGCAGCTCTTGGACACCACATACATCGTTTTAACGTTGATACCTAGCCACTATTTACCATTTGATCTGGCCCCGCCGTTATTCTAAGCGACCGTAATACCAAATCCAAAATACCTTTTACATACAATCCATCCATCTTCCATCAGCATTTTATATTCATCACTCTTTTAGTCCCATGCATTTCCGTCCTCCTCGTCACCCCAAGCCAAACAAGCCAATATTTGTGTACATGGCGGTTCTGCACCACTATCCAAATTGTCTATACTCGCATCACTATTGGTGTTACTCTTTTTTTTTCTGTTTCCACACTATATTGGCGTTTGTGTTCACTCAATCGTATGGAACCCTGGAACACCTGTTTGTAGGCTTACAAATATCTGTTCTATTCGGAACGGATATTGCATATCGCCTTTGTCGTACGGAGTAAGGACACATATCGGCCATGATTTTGCGCCAATAATAAATACTAGAGGGAAGATTCAACAACTTCAATATTTTATCCATAAAATGAACAAACTGCTAAATAAAAGACGTGCGTTCGGAACGAGAGTATATTTGAACTTTCGACAAATACAAATACAGTGCGCGCTTACTTATTTATAATTACCCACATATGCCAATCACCCAGGCGCCTTTTTTTTTTTTCTTGGTGGAAATCATCATATGACTTCTCCCGCTCTGGGCGGAGCGGTAGGGCGTGTGAGACTTTTACTGACTAAAACCCACCCGTGTTCCTTCAGTTGCCTATGCCAGGGGCCACGGTATCTCTTTCGAACAACCCGCGGCCCTGGCAGGCATCGACCCTAGCGGACCCCGTCAGTTCGTGCTGACATCTCTTTGAGGCGCGCGTGGAACACAACGCGCCGTCGACCCAGGCCTGGTCCTTGCCGGGCGGCGAGCTGCCCATTGCTCGCCGCCCGTAAGCCCGCGCCTACGGTGACCGGGAGTCGGCTGGTGACTCCCGACGTCCAGGGCGTCTCCTGCGGCGACTAGGGGCGTGAGGGCGCAGAGATTGCTTCTCCCTCACGCGCTCGGCCTCCTCCTTTGCGAGCATTACTGCTTCGCAGAAGGAAGTGACGGCTTCCCATGTACTCTCGCTCCGTACCATGGCCTGGACCAGGGCCGGACGCGAGAGATCGCCGCCACGAGGACGCGGCGGTGCTCCGCCCAAGCCGGGCAGACCTCTACCGTATGCTCCACCGTGTCCTCCGGGCGATCCACACAGTGGTGACACCCTGGCATTTCCTCCCGCCTTATCCTAAACAGGAACCTCCCGAAACAACCGTGTCCGGTGAGGACCTGCATCAGGCGGAAGGTGAGGGCGCCGTGGCGCCTCTCCAGCCACTCCTCAAAGAGGGGACTTATCGCCGCAATTGTGGCGTGCCCAGCACTGGGTTACGACAATCGCACTCTCTATGTCACCATGAGATCCCGCCGGAGCTCTGTCCGCTGTACTGTGATTTCTCGCGGCAGCGGAGTTACGCCCTGGCGTTTTGCCTCCTCTCGCCACTGCCATATGTGGGCGAGGACTTTTGCCTCCAGTGCCCATGGCGGCAAAAGGCAAGGGGGCTCGCCGCCAAAGGAGGCTCCAAAGGAGGCTCCAAAGGAGCCTCGCCGCCAAACGAGGCTCGCCGCCAAAGGAGGCTCGCGGCAAAGGGAGGCACGCCGCCAAATGAATAAAAAAAATAACAATAATATATTATATAATTATCATTGGTCAGACAGGGGACAACAGATCTTCACACGCATAGCCCAGTATATTTTGTTTCCAGGTTCTGCACCAACCGGGGATTGTCCTTGGGTGCACTTGCATGGTGCATACAGGGATAATCGTCGGTTGGTGCCTCATCATTTAAAATTGTCTAAAGGGCCTCTGCGAGTTGGCTTCGGCCCCTGGTACGCCTTTCAAAGGTCCGGGACCCTAGGTAGTTATATCAAAGACAAAAAGAAATAATACATTATATAATAATAATATATATTTTTTTTAATGAATAAACCTCAAACCTACTTTTCTTCATCCATATTAAAAGTTGAGCGATACGAGTATAAAACCTCTCAACGTTCAACTTTTACGAATATTTTATTTCAGTGACATGTCTACCGAACTAATATCCGCACAATAGTTAGAAGGGCCTGGATACGACACTTGTCATCAATAACGGAAACAACAGATGCGGTCCATTTTCCTTTGTCCTTCGACTATATAATCGCCTTACTTGGCAACAAACAAAACTCGAATAGTAGCTACAATTCGTTTTACCTTCATCTCATATTACCTATCAAAATCATAAGTTACGTTTGAATCGATGGACACCCCTGCATTATTACTGAGCTGTCTTTGACGGACTCTATTAATGGATATAATAACCTTCTAGATTCATTTCCAATGACGAGATATTACCGTCCATTTATGTCAAGGTTGACAAAGAACAGTCAATCACAGTGGCCTTTTTAAAAATGTACTTTATATTCCATTTCGAAGAAAGCTATTCGTGTTCGATATATTGGTTGCAACTCAAATGAATATTTTAATATGATACGCGCGGCTACTGCTTTCATAGTTAATGCGCTGCTGTATTTGGGATTACGTTTCCACGAAATATGATAATCTCAATGTGCTATTTAAATCTAAGGCACCTGTCCTACCGCCGCGCCAGCGATAGACGGGAAGCGAGCTCTTGTTGCTCTTCACCTCGTTTTTAGTTGCTAGCTCTACAGCAAGTAAAAACGAGTTAGCGAGCAACAAGAGTGAACTATGGTGACGAGCGATTACTCACTGGTGTGCGTATGTCTCTCAGCGAACATTCGGCCCGCCAAGCTAGCGTCGTTGAGCGAGTACTCTTTTTGATAGTTCTTGTCGCTGCGACAAACGGGTATTCGCCGGCGGTGTGAACAGTCAGCGATCAACTATTAATATATTATGTATTTCTTTTATTTACACGGGACTTACAATCTTTTGTACCTTTCATCGTTGATAGTTAACCGCTTCCTCGTCAGCGGTGGGACCAATGGCTTAATTGCTTTAATTGTAAATTAGTATACACATACAGATACCTACACGTAACTTGCACATTCGCGTAATCCATTTCGTAATACGATTAATAGGGATTAACGTTGTTAGCCCAGCATGGTAGTACTTAGTTAATTTGACGAGATGTAATAATTATTATGAAATCGAGATAATTACTGTAGGGTTTCAAGCTACCAATTAGACAAACCCATAGCAACATACAATTAATTTCAGCTCTGACTGCGGCAAGGTACCTACGATTATTTCGGGAATGATCCACCCTTGCGAGTAATTTGTTTGAAAACATTATGCATCGGGTAGGGATCCCATGTTCAGCAAGTTTGAGGTGATAGCACATCTTTAGACCACAACTCTTGATGTCAACAGAGTCGTGTCCTTCAAAGTTGGTCCGATAGATCGGTGGTATGCTATGAAACTCTCGTATCGGTAATGATCGCCTTATAGAGAGAAAGCTCACGGGTGTGCCTCACAAACTTCAGTTTGTAAGCTCTCCACTGGTATTAAATACACATCTGTCGGTTCGCCGCAAGCCTTGCAATTTAATATCCTGCTGAAAACTTTGTTGACTCGGATATGATGGCCGTTATTTGACTTGTATATCAATCATTTTAGAACTATGTTCCTTGGCAGATTATCTCTTCCGGCATTTCTTTATTTATTTATTTAACCATTTATGTACACACATATATAAAAGACAAGAAAAAAAACCGGTCAAGTGCGAGTCGGACTCGCGCACCGAGGGTTCCGTACAATTTTGTAGATATGTAACTACAAATTTACGGTTTTTGCATTTTTTCCTTTACCACAAGTAAAGCCACATGCCATAGCTTCTTGCCAAATTTCATGATTCTAGGTCAACGGGAAGTACCCTATAGGTTTTGATCCTCTTGCGAGTGTCAAAATATGCGGCATAAACGGAACATACACGCCCGTATCTTTTGATTGCGTTTACTTAGAACTTTGATTTTCTTACTACCTACTTCAAGGGATTGCAGCTCTGAGTATTTGATATATTTCAACTGGATAACTCCACGCGTTCCTGAGAAAAAGGGTCTTGACAGACGGACGGACAGTCAGACGGACAACGAAGTGATCTTATAAGGGTTCTGTTTTTCCTTGTAATGTACGGAACCCCAAAAACAGAACAGAAAAATAGGTACAGAGGTGATGCTTATTTCATAAGAAATCTTCTGTTAACAACAGTTAAAACAGCTTTAAAATTCTCATACCTTCACGAAAATAGTTCTTGCGTGTGAAAATCATTAGCCAGTCAACTGTATTTACGGCTATGCAGGGTGTATCGTCCAAACCAATAATTAACTACCTCACCTCGTAAACACTCTGTAATAGCACCTATGCTTCAAATATCACCTAGGCTATCAAATCCATACAATTAAGTCAACTCTTGGGCCCCCTAGGTGATTAGAGAGCTTTGTATAATTACACCTCATTTTTTCATCATTCTCCTGCCCTTATCCCAATTTATTTGGGGTCGGCGCAACATAGGCTTTTCTTCCATACTTCTCTATTAATCGCCATCTCGGTAGTCACCCCCTTTCTAACCATATCATCATTCACACATTCCATCCATCGTTTCTTTGGTCTTTCCCTACTTTTACAGCCATCGACATTCATACTCAAAACTCTCCTCACTACATTTTCCTCATTTCACAACACATGCTCATACCATGACAACCGATTTTCACACAACTTTTCAGTTGCCGGTGCCACTTTCAGACTTCTTCTTTGTACTCATTCTTATTCTATCCATTCGTGTAACACTACACATCTCTCTTAGCATTCTCATCTCAGATGCATGCAATTGCCTTTCATTCATTTCTTTTGTGGCCCAACATTCTGATCCATACAAGACAGCAGGTCTAATCATGGTTATATATATCTTCCCCTTAAGTTTAAGGGGAAGATATTCCCGTGACCTGCCGCCATTTCATCCATCCAATGTTAATTCTGTGCTTAACCGTCCGATCGCTTTCCACGAGTGAACCGAGATACCGAAAGTCGGAGCAGACTGGGAGAAGTGCGCCATCAAGCGCTATGGCTCCAGAACTGGAGAGACCGCCGAAATCGCAGAACATATTATTATATTCCGTCTTGGTTCTGCTGATTTTCAAGCCAACATTCTCCAGCTTCTGTTGCCATTTCTCCAATCTGCTCTGGATCTCAGGTCCATCTTCACCGACGAGCAAAATTTCATCAGCAAACAACATGCACCAGGGTGCCTCCTCCTTTTCGACGTAAAAGCGTCCATAATCAACAGGGAGAGGTATGGACTTAAAGCCGATCCCTGGTGCAAGCCTACAGCCACATTGAACTCGTCGGTATAGCCAGCAGCCGACCGGACGTAGGTATGAGATTGTCTGTACATAGCACGAATTAACTCTACATACTTCCCGGGCAAACCCGGCCGCCAGCCTGACACCAACCCTCCTTGGGGATGCTTTTGTTGGTGGTTTACCCGCCACCGCGCGGAATTAAATGGACATCCCGCCATTTGTCGGTCGTCAGAGCCTCGTTGGTAAGCAGCAGGGTGCACCGCGTGCAGGTGAGGTTGACGTTTGGGGAGTCTGGTTGTTGTGCGCTCCCCCTATATGACTTAAATATTCGTTTTGGTTGCGTTTCCCTGAATGTGGCTGTCCGTCAGTTGAATATGTGATACCTTGATTACACGTTATAACGAGTACAGCTGCAGTGACGAGACAGTGCTGTCTGCCGAGTGCTTAGTAATTATACCTGCACTGTCCTGTCACTGTCTCGGCGTTTCAGGAGCTCCCTAAGTGTAATTAACTCATCATAAATTCAAATGACAGTTAACCACGTTCACAATATATAATTATCTATCATTGAAATATCGAGTAAATGGAATCGACCTCGCCCCCCCTAACACATGTGTTTAATTATTACCGTACACTCACGTCATTTCTGCGATATATTCTTTCCCTTCTGTTTAATGTGCTCTTCTCCCCCTCCACCCCTCTCTATCTCAAGAAACATTTTCAGTTTCTTTGCGACTCCCACACGAAATTGTTAAGGTCATCAGATAACTTGAAGCTCAAAATGCCTATGTATTCCACAACTTTCCTTGATAAATCCTTTACTTTGCCAGTTGAAATAAACCGCCCGCAGTCGTTACAGGTGTTACTGACTTTTCCTAAACTTTGATTATCTTTGTGAACTAGCTACAATACAATTAATTGGTCTTGGTATCAAAATTTAACGAAATAATATTTAGATACCTGCTTGCATTGTCACGTATCATTTACACACTTGTTGGTTTTTTACTTAGTTGCCCTTTTGTAGATGATTACTTTTTAGATAATTATTATCTACATAGTAATCTTCCACCCACCTTAAAATCGTACCTACAACACAGTAAATACCTAATTAAAAAACAACCAGCTTTCGCCACCCGTAAGTATGTCAAACACAGCGTTTGAGTCACCTCCGTTAAATCTTAGAACCATTTCACGACACCAATCAACACGACGGAGCTTTTGAGCCTCTGTCAAATTATGAGGTATCCACCGGGCACAAAGCTTCCTGACCTCTAAATGTTCGTGGAGGATTTTGTGCACTTGACTCATACCGATGCGTAACCTTATCCGAATCTGCTGATAAATCACTCTTTTGTCAGTCTCTATCATACGCCGCAGAACACTGATGTTATCTTCAGTCGTCGCCGTAGAAGGCCGTCCCTCACGCAGATCATCGGTGAGATTAGTGCGACCACGTTTAATTTTTTTTTTCTCGCGTTAAATTCATGCTGACGTGACGCAGACAATTTTCAATTTGCCGCCAAATCGTAAACAAATGACATGAATAAAATACATAGAAAAAAAATATTGGCAAAGAGTTCCATTTTCAAAATTTGAACTTATTTTTTTATTATATCGTTTACAAGTGGCCCGTTCTAAAGACTTTCAGTGCCACCCTCGTAGGCTACTACAATACTAGGCGCGCAGAATTGCCGAAGAGATTTATCGTAATATTGGCCATTAACGTGGAAGTCATTGACCTACGTAGTGCGGTGACACGTTTGTTATGATTTGAATTTAACAAAACTAAGAAACCAAAAATTTGGTATCAATTTTTAGAGTATTTTATTTTAAGTTGAAACCCTTCCAATATCGTTTGATATCATCCAAAGAAGCCGTGTCCTTGGTATGTATACACCCTTTCCGTTACACCTTGTATAATATGTATGTATTTATGTATCTAGTTTAGTGTTTTGTATACATTATATTTGCACCAACGACAGTCCCATTTTATGTCCAGGAAAATCACTGTCCATTCTAAGGTTGTCTGGAAGACATCGCAGTAACGCGATAAGGCCGCCCATTGTATATTTTGTAGTGTTTAATGTATTTTTATGCTATGTATTTTTGTGGCGTACAATAAAGTATATATAAATAAATAAAGGATTTTCTGTGGTTCCAGACTTTTTTGTGATTTATTAGGGCTAGAAGTTCTGATAGGTTGCGTTCAACCTTATGCATACTATACGTACGACTAAACCACTAAAAACAACTAAATAAATAGATTACAGCATAATCAGTCTATAATATTCCCACTGCTGGGAGACAGGCCTCCTCTGTTCGAGAGGCAGTGGGCTGTAATCTACCACGCGAGCCCAGTGCGGGTTGGAAGATGTGACATGTTTTCAAACAGAATACTCAAAAGTAATTCTCTATCTATAGACATCATCAATTTGTTTCTAAATCCGACATGACGTGCTATCTCATTCTAGATCACAGTCATTAACTGTATTTATAATTAGTTCATCGACAGCCCTGTGCCTAATTCAACCGGCCAGATGCGTCGGCGCTCTAAACATGTCACATTAAATTCATGCTTGCGAACTGAAGCCGTCTTACCATTGACACCTGTTGCCAGTATTATATTGGAAACCCTAATTTTTGTCAAGCGAGTTTACTCAACTCGTAAAGATCATTAGTTGTGGTCATAACAGCCGCATGGACATCATAACGCCTTCCAGATGTGTGCACTCCATTAAATATTATGTACGAGTATTGTTGGTGCTGACATAGTTATGTTGGCGATAGGTATAAACACGCAATAACAGTAGGACGCCGTTTGTGGTTGGTGCCAATACACATTAGTGTGACAAAGTATGAGGCTCCATACCAATGGGCCATAACGGGAATAGAACCGCGGCCCTTAGTGCGACGGACATGCTTTAACCTCAGCGGCTATGTGCAACTATGTTGTGGTAAAACACATTACCCTTGGAAACCGCGCACTTGCAGCAACACACACATAAGCATATCCTTTAAGATGATTTCTCAAAAAGAGGTCAAAACTCGTCTCCTCTACGCTTTGAGACGGCAAAAGTACGAGTATCGATGTAACCGAGGTATTTTTAACTTGTGATGGACTAATAATAGATAAATATATAGATATTTAGCCGTATTATTGAGTAACATTCGTATCACTAGAAAAGTTTGTATGAATGTGGATGGCCATAAGAGTAGAGAAAGTCTAGATATGGAATAAGAAGACATGCTGCAGCGACCCCAAATAAATCGGGACAAGAGCAAGAGAATGATGATTCGCATCAATAAATATCTAACTATTCCTCAAGGATATATAATATCCCATCCCAACTAAAATGAAAACAAACGTTATGCACACATTTCAGCACAATAATGCTACTCAAACATGTTTATAGTTGCCACTGTGCTCGTAATAGGCTAGTTGACTCTTTTTTAAATTAGGTCCTAAATAGTTCATATTTGTTCTACTAAGGTAAAAAAATATTACTAAATTTTTTCAACACCTATGGAACTACAAAACTGTAATTTAAAAACAAACTCTTCATGTAGGTGCGAAAACGCTGTCCGCCATTTTAGTCCATAGATTATCTGTGCTCTGACATCATACGTATTGTAAACAAACATTTGACACATACATTTAACCGTGGACAATTTTCCAGTTTACTTTACTTTAAAAACATGATTTCAACTAATTTACATGAAAAATACAGTAATTATCGTCCGAGAATGCAAAAACACATCGATAAAGACCCCAGGAAAGTTGTGGATTAGAGTGCCTAGTGAAACAAATATTCGCAAAACATGGCTAAGACTTGCTCAAAGGGATCCTGAATCATTATCAACTGTAACTCAAATTTATTTTTGTGAAGATCAGTAAGTACCTACCAAAGTACAGAAACTTTTAGTTACTTTTGAAATACTTTTTTAGGTTATTTAAATCATTCAAGGCAAAGAAATTACCAACCATTAATGTATCAATTTTTGGCAAATTTGTGCTGTCTGCTTTTGTGAAACCAACGTCCATAATGAATTTATTATTGTTTTTCAATAAAGCAAATAAATTAAGAACGTGTTAAGGAGTTTTTATCGAAATATTTATACTTGTAATAACACCACGTCAAATCACGAGTACCTACTCGTTTTGTTTACAATTTGTATGACGTCACATCATGGACGACAGCGTTTTCGATGATTCAAATTAAAAAAAAAAAAAACACATTTTTTAAGTTGAATTTATAAATTAATCTTACGCTTTTTGTTATTAAAATCTATATATTTCGTTTTCGTAAGCTAAATACTGTAAGAAATACTCATTTATTGTATGAAATTAGATAAGTGTCAAGTAGCCTATTAAAGAGTCTCATTTGTACGTCGTAAATAATGTAAACTGTATGTTTACGCAAGTCCCAGCTCAACCGCGTGAACGTGCACACATCGCGTGGATTATAAAGCTCCCTCAGACAGGCGCGGCGCGACTCCGGTACGTCACCCGGTACGGGCTCCGAACAATTTCAATGAAGTTTTCAAACCTAACCTTCATAGAAATTCTTTCACTAGTCTCGTAGCGCTTTGTCTGGGAGAGCTTTTATACGCAGCTGCACGGAATGGAATTTTCACCTGTTATTTTGGAACTATTTAACCATCGAGTTATTTCCTTTATGACCCACTACTGGAATTCTTATCTCTGCTAAAAGCTCGAAGTAAAAGGCTGGTGTTTAGTCACGTTACACGCATATAAGATACTGGCGACTTCGTCCACATGAAATATCTTCTCCAAGTCGCATCGCATCGCATCGCCTGCCCGCGCTATTACTTCGTTTTCGCTTAGCGTTCTTTATGACTTGCTTTCTTTTGCTCGGCTCCTAACCTAGCGTCATGTTACATAGTCTTAGACCCTTCCCAAGAATTGGGCTATAATATGCAAAAAAAAAATCATTCGTTTCCGATTAGGGATAGTGCCAGAGATTAGCGCGTTCAAACAATCAAACTCCTCAACTTTATTATTAGTATAGATAGATAGATGAGTACATACCTTAGGTGTTTAACCAGGGCAATGAATTCTAAAGGTGTGACTAGATTAACCCAGTAGACATTCATCACTTCAAAATGTAATAGATGGTCGAGCGATGTGCGTTATCCGGCTGTCATGTACCGAGCTACATTGATCACTGAACGCTGGAATGTCATATATCGACTGCAGCCTAGTTCACCTGAATAGATGGGGATCGTTATCGAAAAATCTGCTCCATAAAGCTACTTTGACTGGGATACGGAGTCAACATTTTTAAACCGGAGAAGACACACATTAAACACCCAGTATCACATTAAACACCCAGTTTTCTTCCTCCTCTCTCCTACTTGATCTATGCTGTGCCCGACAGGGTTCATAATTCTGACTAATATAATTATTTCCATACCAACTATATATATACATTATGGTACACATTAAAGAATTGAGAATTGACAGAAGACCGCTCTACTTGGAGACGCGACGTCTGTGGTCGCGAATGAGGGAACGACAAAAAAGATGAAGTGTAGCGCGAAATTTTCAACCCTCAAAGGCCACTTGTAAACCAGTCAGTTTGAAAGTCACTACGCAAAGCTAATTAGCAGTTCCGAGACGGGTTCCGATTAATAATGAGGGACAATATTAAGAGCTCTGTGTAAACTAACTAGCGTCGTATCAATTGCGCTTGATACACCTTCGCTATAATACAATCAATAAAAAAGAAGGTCTCTTTAGGTTCGAGTTTATTCGAAATGCATTGCTATAGAGATTGTTTTCGTTGAATTAATTATTCAAAATAAATAATAAATTAATTATTATTATTCACTTGTAAACTCTTGTTGATTATTATTAGCCAGCACTGTCGTGCCGATTTTAAGACTATAGACAGTGACACTGTCATTTCTCCTGTTCGAATCAACTTTGACGACTTACTACAATCTACTTAAACCCATCAAATATGTGTCCAAATCCGTCATGAAGACTTAAATTATATTACAAGTTAACCGTCACTTAAAATATATTTTTGTTAACAGAATCATCTTGACATGGCGTCACTCGACATGTCGAAGGGCGCCCACCGTCAATTAGTACTTCAGATTGCTTTGAAATGTGCTGACATCTCGAACCCGTGCCGCCCGTGGGATATTAGCAGGAAGTGGAGTCTCAAAGTGTGCGAGGAGTTTTTCCGCCAAGGTGACTACGAGCGGCAACTCAACCTGCCAGTCACGGCCCTCTGCGACCGACATACCACCTCCATACCTAAGATTCAGACAGGTAAGGTAAACTTAATGAAAGTAAGAACGTAACTAATGTTACAAACATGCACATTATACAATCTACATTTATGTTAATTAATTAATTACAGGTTTCTTCAAATTTGTTGTGACGCCACTGATTAGTCAATGGCATAGGTTCCTACACAACGACCTGTCCACTCAGATGCTCTATAACCTTATGTACAACCAAAGTAGATGGGAGTCGTTAGTGAATGAGGAGGAAAATAAGGAAACCAAGACTGAGATATCCGATGCGGATATAGTGGACGAGGAGTTGGATACGGACAACGAGAGCAACAAATCGGAGAGCGCTAGACTACTGCCGCCGCGAAGGGCCTCGCTCAATCCTGCCAAGAAAAAGAGCCCTTTCAAGGATCAGATCCGACGCTTCTCCGTGCCCCTAAACGTGTTCCAGGATGTTAGATTCCGACTTCGCGAGAGGAATCACGCGACATCGCTGGCGGACGAGCGTGCGCGCCGTTTCGCCAGCACCGGCAGCAGCCAGCCCTCCCTGCACTCGCAGCTCAGCATGCGCGGGCACTGCTCACAGTCACAAGAACCCGAAAGGCAACTCAACTCAGAAAATCTTCTACCTGATTCTACCATAGCCTCTATTACGACTCCCGCGCAGGCCGTACGCCTCAACACTGTGATCAGGCAAGGCGACACCGTGCCCGAATCGGTCAGACAAAAAACTTTCCCTCCTTTGGAGTCATCATTTTGGGATTCCTCTGACGATTCCGACGTCGTAGCACGGTTCAGATCAGACGCTCTTAGTCCTGTCCCGGGAACAAGCAAGAAAGAACCTAAATATAGCTATTTAATCGTGAGAGATATTAAAAAGACTGATTCTGAAGATACTTCTGATACTAGTGTAGAAGAAACGCCGCGTAAGTTAGAGAAGAAGAACTCCGCACCGAGGCATAGCCGAAAGGAGTCAAGCACGGTGGGCAGTCAACTGCGCGACAATCTGACTTGGATGCCTTTAGAACTCGAATCAGACCCGCTGCTGCAGCGGCGGAGAAAATCGATGCCCGCTGAAGGTTTACCATTTAGTGAGTTATTTCGGAATATTTCTACTTACCAACTCCAAAATCGAATCTCATTAAATTACTTAAATACGATAATAAATCTTACAGCTCCCAGAGAGAAGAAGATCCGCGAGGTGCCGACAGCCCTCCCGCAGTTCCTGCGCCGCACTTTCTCCGGCAAGGAGTCGTGGACGAAGCGGCGCGGCTCGGCCCCTTCGCCGGTGGCGCCTTCCGACTCCGAGCTGCGGGGCCTGGCCTCTCTCGGGTCCCTGCGACACAGCGTAAACGGTGGCCGCAGGAAGCCAAGCCTCACCGTCACATGTCAACAATGGCTCGCCAAAGCTACCCACGGGGTTCAAGAGCGAACCCTCCAACAGTTCCCACGCAGAAGCTCACTCCCCGCTGAGGTGATGACAGGTGCTCAATAGCTTAGCGGCTTTTTTATATTTTTCTTTTGCATGTCTTTACTACATTATTTTTGCACAGGTTTTATTTTATGATGCCGTTTGAATTTTACCTATTTTTATTAATTACCGACTGATGATTTTGGTTGCTATCAGAATTTTGAATCCCATATCAATGGAATTTTTATGCGCTTTTTATGTTGTTCATGATAGAAACACGTATTTAGTGATGCGTGAGGGTAGGGTATCAGAACTATACTAAGAATAAATCACCTATGATTGCGGTTTGCGGTGTTTTTACCCTACCCGACGTCGACGTCTCTTCGTGCTGATAAATTAATTACCGACAGTTTGGACACACGCATTCACAAGGACCCTTCAAAAATAATTTGGTCTGGTATTAACAATACAAATGTTATATATTCCAGGTATCTCATCCCACTAACACTGGCGAAGGTACCTAATATTGGCTTGAGCCCGGAGAGGCTCATTACTATGATTCACTGGACGATGATGATTCCGACCAGTCTTGTATAAATTACGATGCGGACGAAGAAGATTCGGATGACTCCAGTTCGTACGACAGTGACTACACAAGTCAGTTCCACGAGAACTTAGTCCTCGACTCTTCGGACGAAGCTAACGAACATTTGGATGATGATGACGATCCGAACTTGCTCATCAATCTTCCCTTTCTCAATCGTCATCGCGCCACGTCTATGTAAACGATCTATTGAATCCTGTTCCTCTCCCGTGTAATTTTTCTGTAAATACGTCTATCACTAATCTTTTTTATGATACATGACCGTAGAAGTGTGTTTACATCTGTTGGTGTTCGTCTAAGTGAAATATGTACTATAATTGTGAAAGAATGTGCGCGGGTCATGAAGTTCCACTCCCTCTCCATCCCCTCTTCCACTCTTGAACCAGATCGTTTACTTTAAAGTGACTACAGTGAAATCAGACTCCTCGGACCAAATATTATGGCATTAATATGTAATACTGGATGTTTTGTGTAAATAACTGTATTTGTCTCGAACATAAGATTAATTTGTGATTACCATAAATATGTGAACAAAATTGACTTTTTGACCGCTATTTGTTGTGTTTAGTTTTCCGGTTCATTGCGCTAAATATAATTTGCTGGATAATAATGTATAAATGAAAAATATGATGATGTAGATATAGCCTATATTCTGTGCGCAGTGGATAGTGAAACAATACACGTTATTGTAATATAGTAGTTTAGCTGTAAGCTAAATTTTGTCTCGAACGTAACATTAATTTGTGATAATCATAAAAAAAAACTCAATGTAAATAGCCTTAAACTGAAGGCCGTCATTATAATCATATTTTTAAGACTGTGGGAACACTTCCCCGTTCCATTGCGCTACATATACCCAACAATGTTAATATATCTGATACTTCGCGCAATGGATAGTATGGATATACAGTACTTACTGGAACGATGGCAGACGTCGCATAGCTCAAATGCGTTTTCTAGACTTTAGACACGGATGAGACTCCAGAATGGAGGCACATCATATATTATATTATCATGGATATTAAAGTTGTCAAAAAATAAAAGGCCCGTTTCGACATTTGAGAATGCGTTCTTGACACCTGTTTACGTACGTGTTTTGCTAATTTGATCTTTACTAACTACTAGAACTGTCAATGTCAAAACGGGCCTTTTATTTTTTGACAACTTTAAATCTATGGTCGAGTTAGGGACACATTCAAACGTAGGAATGGTGTCCCCTAATGTATAGCATTTTCGAAGGTGAATGTTGGAAATGGGAAGCACATGTGTTCATACAATACGATGCTGCTTTCATCCACTACCACATCAAAATGTTTATTTTGCAAAACCGCAGTACAAATAATTTCCACACAATGAATTATTTTTATTTTTTTTAATGTATATTCGTATTTAGTAAATTAATTACAATATTTTCTCTCACTAATGTATTGTGAGTTAAAAAGTTAATTTATAAAAAGTACATTATGATTATACCAAAAAATATGCTTATACTATTTGAAAAAAGGTTACGTTAAATCATAACAGCAGGTTTAACTTTTTAGGGATTTTGAGTCTCATAATTTTTAACTTTCTTTTAGTATTTCGAAAGTTATATAGTCATAGAATTTAAGTACTTAGTAGTTTTTAAGACGGCAAATGATGAAAGTGGTAGACGCTCTTTTTGAGTGGAACACATGAAGATGTTAATGAAGGAGTATGGTAGAGAAATGTTCAGTATTAATTGGAGACAGGCAGCGTAGAGCTGTGACTGTTGATCGCTTACAAGGTCGCCACACAGAATCACAGACTTGTACAGAATATAAACTTGTTCGATAAAGTCGCACTTACCCATTATGGACAAAATGAGAGCCATGGATTTACTTGACTGTACATAGCTTACATGGTTATCACGAAATTCTATAATAATGTTGTAAAAAATATAAAAGTGCATAATCTTTAGTAATATATTTTCGACATGTAGAACATAAATGGATTTTTAATATTAGGATTGATATTTACAATTGTAAGTCGTATGATAATTATGACCGGTCAACAGGAGCGCGGCGTGGTGTGGACAATTCGTGAAATATTTTACAAAAGTATTCAATATTTTCGTTGTAACGTTGATTTGTATATTATGTTTCTTTTTAAAGATATTATTATTAAGTCAGATTTAGGCTAAATACGACTGTGAATTTATTTCTTCGGAATTATTTTTAGATTTTTTTTTTTTTCGTAATGAGATTTATTTGTTCCAAAGATCTTTCATGGTTGTCCACGTGTGTTATTGGCACTGAAACTCGTGCCATTTCTGTCGAAATTCGGGCCTGTATTATGGACAGTAGGTTACTTCGCAAAGTTCGGGAGGTCAAAGACAATGTCAAATACTTAATAGGTGAATTAATTTTTCACACCATCAGTCTGCTGAATATTTTTGCTGCAAACGCGTCGGTGTAAAGATAGCGTGAACGTTGTCGTGCAGCGGCAGGCCCGTAGGTACTGCTTGTGGTCACACTAGAGGTCATGTTGCTAAAAGCAAGATTTTTTTTTATTTATAACTTAGATGTCGATACTAGTGGCGGCTGAGCGAACTCACAGAGCTGATTGTCACTGTAACTCCCAACAACCAGTGTTGTTTCATTCGAGTAATAAAAGACGACTTCACTCTAATAGCAGGAAACTTGAAATCAAAGTGCTTACGGCTCAAACAGTCACAGATGTTGGGTTGGTCTTAATAATTTGTGCATAAAAGCGGCTTGGCAAAACTGAGCGCTCCCCGAGATTACGCACAACGCACATGCATCTTACTCGCACAAGAGGAAGCCACCGTCCTGAGGTAAGACACCCGGGCAGACGCTCAGCACTTCTGTCGCCACTCGGTTGTCGTTTCCTTCGAAGTAAAACTTGTCAGCGCTGGCTCGCTGAACGATTGTCGATGCTCCCAAAAGCACACAATCCTAGGAGTCGTGGTAGGAAAGTATTTTAGTATAGCAGGTTACAATGGGGGCAGATATTAAATCAAAATACGACTTTTGTCGGTTTGAGATTTTGACGGATTCTGAGCCTAGCTCATGAAGAATATTTTTGTATACTTTTTCTTTAATTTTTTATCATATTATAACGGTGGTAAGTTAAACTAAGCATCGTGATGGAAAGCAATGATAGAACAAGACGATTCTTACGAAGGATGAATCGTGAAGATTTTACTTACGGTCTTTTCATTTCTTATTATAGCGACCTCTAGTGTCCAGAAGCGCTGTGGTGGAAGGTTCTCTTTTATATGTAAGCAAGCCGTGTGTTTCGCTAAATGTAAAAAGTGTTAATTTATTTTGTGATTGTGTCCCGAGTAGGTTTCTTGACGAAATGAACGTTAAACATGAATCGTACGTTGGATGCGCCAGGGTTTGTCTAAAATGGTTTAAGTCAAGAATGACGACCGCGTGTCTTTAAAATGTAATGAAAACAGATTCTAAAAACCAATGACCAGTAATTTCGAACACAAAGCATTTTTATTGAGAAGAGGAGACGCGGTTATATTTGATCCTGGTTCTCGCCAGAAAATATACCTGGAGACTACGACAATGTTTCGTCACTTCAACGTAATTGTTAGTTGTTAAGGTGTTAGCTTTAGTAATAGAGTCGATCTTATGGATTTTGTTCGATAGTTAACTGCCACGCCCGCCGTGACACGTTTGTTGCGATTATCTTGTAATATAATATGATAATTCTGTAGTAGCCACATAGATAAGTACAAGTCCGCGGACGTTTTGTTTTTGCACAATATGTATATTGCAAAACTGAATGTATAAGTAGAGAGTCACTCACAAAGGTTAAGTCCACGTCTCGTCACGACGAACGGTTCCACAGACGCTAATAGGGCGCACTTTCACAGAAGTTGAATAGGCTCCCCAATTACAAGATGATATCTATGAAAACGTGCCAAACGTATCAACAGCGGGATATATTTCTCAATATATTTTTAGTAAATAGATTGAAAAAATAATGTGCTCAAGAACTTCACTAGTATTATTCAGAAGGGACTTTTCCTTCGAACTTTTAGATGCACAACACTATTTTATAAAGTATCGTTAATGCCTCAAGAGTCTACTGCTCGTGCGCAGTAGTGGGACATTATCTTGTCACTAGTCTTTCGTCTTTTAGAATGGTACTTGATTAAATCGGGCTCAATATTCATTATTATAATATATGTTTACTCTCTATGCACTATATGGATGTTTAAAATCTGTGTTTATGATAATAAAGTAGTTTCAGTGATACGAATGATATATCAATATGAGACAGTGACGTAATTTGTTTCGCTATCGATATCGATAATAATGTATTGCTCGATTATATGTGAGCCACAGGCCTATCTCACAACTAGAATGCCCCATTCAACTTGTGGTAATTTGAATTTCTATGTGTTATGATGTTAGATAGTAATTTAAATAAGTATACCGTCTTTGACGTCGCCGCGGCTATGATGTCACAAGTTCTTAGTTATGACGTTTTAAAGCAACTGGTGTATGCACAATAGATGAATGTCCCTTCGTAAATAGTCATATAATGTTGTCTTCAGGAAATATGTAATCACAAACTAAATATTAAGTACCTATTACATTGTTTAACGGCTCCGGTGAGCCGGGTCTTCTGTTGTATACAGTTTAACTACAGTTCATAAATTCGGGAATAAGGGTTCATTAGTAAATTGTAAGAATGAAAATGTAAGGGGCATTCTGTGGTTCAACTGTAAACGACTGAATTTTGTAATTTTAAAGTAGGGTGTCTATTAGGCGATTTATGTGTTAGAAAAGCTCATTATTTAATCGGCAGACTTACAGGCTAAAATCATTTCAGGGCTGGAAGGTTTTATACTGTTGGCCTGGCCTCAGTTCAAAAGTATTGTAGTGTCAGAATTATAAATTTAACCGACAAAAAAAACTAGCATCTGAGTGTTAAGTAGTCGAAAAAAATATTGACCCCGTTCTGTCTCTAAAAACAATTGTCTAAGAAAAAAAAATGTGTAAACCTATTTCTACAACTGTTAGTTTATTCTTGATATATGTACCTGTACCACCCGTATAATTGATTCCGCGTATAGAAACCCTGCTTGAGGTGTTCATATGATTCGGTCCTGACTATTTATGTACTCTGGGGGTCATACATCGATATTTTTCAAACGCTGTTCAGTATACTTGGTCTTGTTAAGGGCTACATAGGTCAACAATGTGTGTACATTTTGGGAGCCGAAATCGTCCTATCTGCGATCTTGATCGTTCCTTTGCCTATTTGTAATCCAAAAACAATAGAGAGAAAACAGTAGGCTAAGAAAAAAAAACAGTTGTGTATTTCACTATTGTCAAATACTTTTATGTACATTCAAAGCGTTGAGAGGCAATTTCTAATGTAGCTCAAAATTTTATAATAATCTTGTACTAACACAAAAGAATTTAGTTTTTTGATATAAAAACCTAAAGCACACAACTCCTTCAAAATATGACTGTTATGTCATATATACGTATATTGTGTCTTCGATTACTAACAAAAAATCTCGATTATCAAAAAACAAGAACCAGCAGGTTACAACAGATATACTGCGGGTTTTTAAACAACATCAACAACGGTTATTGAATGTGTGATAATTTTCAAGTTATGGAACAACAAACTCAATGTCATACTTAACAAAGTTCAAATTCTATTGCAACCAAAAACTTATTAGTACCTTTTGTTACAAAGTCACAAGGTCACTCAAAAATCAACTTAGAATACATTTCACTAAAGTAGATAACTGATTAAGTGGCGTTGGAATGTAAATTATCTGAGAGTATGAACACTGCTAAGGGTTTTATATTATATCAATAAATTAAGTCTAATATTTTTCTTGTTTCACTAAGATGCACAATAATAATATGTATTACGATCGAGTATTTAACAATAAATTAATCCAACAACTCATTATGTAAAAATGTGAAGTTTTTCTTTTTGGAATATGGATGTTGTACTTAACATTGTTTTCGAAATAAATGGTTTTTTTTTCATTGGTTTTCTTTCCTTTTCTCATACATCTTTGCTAGCGGATTTATTGTTTTATTAGATATTTTATTACATTATAATGTTTTCTATCAAGATGCACTTTCAAATACATTCACTACATACAGGGGATTTTCGTTTTCGTCTTACAACTTAATTTTGGTAATGTTAAATCTATCCGTAAGAGAAGACTGCAAAATTTTAAAAGTTGATACCTATTATATCCCTTTGTAGTGTGGTAATAATGGTACCCACCCCGGTACTTCGAATTTGTATGTACTTTCCCTACTGACTATTGTCAAGGACCGATGTTTATCGCTGTATTAGTGTTATAATATAAATGTGAGCAATTTATGAGCGGAATCGGTGTTTTATTTCTGACCCTTATAGAATAATAGTTACCTATCTTTAATAATACACTGTCCCACTGCCGCTATAAGGTAGGACGCCCTCAGTCTAGGTGGAACGACGAGCTTCGCAGGATGGCTGGTAGCAGCTGGATGAGAGTTACCGAAAATCGAATTGAATGGCGTGCAATAGGAGAGGCTTATGTCCAGCAGTGGACTGCTGTAGGCCGACGATGATGATGATGTCCTACTGCGGGGAAAAGAGCACGAGCATTAATCACCTCGCTTGCTCACAGTTTCAATTCGCAGGCGAATTGTTGATTTCCTCCATTGACACTAAGTCACTAGTTCACTACATACAAATGTGGTAGCAACAGAAGGGTAATTCTCGTAATTTAAAACGTTCAAAATGTAATCGCAGTCTCATCTCTGCGACAAACAAATGTCAAAATGTAGAGAAATTAGAGGTGTTTTTGACAGATTGAGACAGATCAGACTGTGAACGTTCTTGAAATTACGAGAATTGTCCCTCAGTTTTCGAAAAAGTCACATGGTGTGGTCACGGCCGCCTTCACGATGGCTTCTTTACGATTCCTGACCTGATAATACGCCTTTTTCAAATCAGTTATAGAGAAATATTTCTTCCCTATTAATGTCAGGAACGGTGAATCGAGCTCCCGTCGTAACTGAAGTCTCTTCTAGTTTTCCGCTGGTTTGTTCTTGCGGTCAAAACTACACGAACTTCGACATCTGGTAGACTTCACTTCCAAACTTTCTATGGAAATAGCATATCGAGTTAAGTTTCATTGATTTGGAACGCGGTCGTGATTGTTGTGAATCTTGTAACCAGGTTGGCGGTACTAGCTTCAGGGTCGGTTCATTTTCAACGCTGCAATCTTTTTTGAAAGTGATTCAACAATTTCGATGATTTTTCACTTGCTACGTGCGGCGATCGTATCGACGTAGCCAACACGGCTACGGCCTACGCGTAGGTACCTACCTACATTAGGTACAACATTTGCTACGCGCACGTAAATATTGACACACGGTATTATAAACACGTTCGGTCCTGCCAGAAAGTAGTACGAAACTTCGGAGAGAAGTATTCTACAGAACTACCTATAGTTTCGGATTTCGGCTTATTTAACAAAACGAACTATCACTGAGAATTGGGGGCAACATCAGTACCGATATCGAGCGCAGAGGTTCGTAGTTACAATTAAACCTCGATGACGTAAACAAGTCGTTAGTTTAATGTATTCGTTAATTTTAGTAAGTATGTAAAGTATGACTTTCCGTCTTTGCCAGCTTTATCAAACAATTGGCGGAAAATCTCACATTTTTTTTTAATGTTGATATCTCGTTAGATAAGATAAGATGGGGATGTTTTTCAAATAATTGGTTTGCTTCGTGTCACAGAAATTTTTTTAAATACATACCTAATCAAATTTGTTTATGGTGAACTCCGACCATGTTTTAATTTTGCTACTTATTTGTAATCATTAGGTACTTAATTAAGTTATATTCTCCAACTTCTAAATGCCGAGAAGTCTGCATAAAAGGGTCAGCTTGATATTCAAATAGCAATCAAAGCTACTCGGTTCGTTGATTTAGAGATAAATGCAAAATTATAACCACCACAAATTGTACCTTTGATCATAACAAAATCAACGGCTTTGAAGTACACTTCATTTTGGGCCCTTTTTCGAAAACTAAAAGTGGACTGACCACGGGGACTGACCATCTAAAACTTTTCAATTTGATATATTCCCGATGATCCGATGATCTCTCTTCATGCCGCACCTACTCAGCTATCGACTTTCGCCCTGAATATGCTCCCCTACCAAAAACCGTGAGGTATTACTGATCGGGAATATTCAACTTTGTTGGGTTCGGCTTCCTGTTTAGCCGGATACAAGTATTTTACATGGAGCGACTGTCTATCTGACCTCCACATCCCTCAGGTATTCAAACAGAAACCAATTCACAATAAAACTACACTTGCTAACTAACATGATTTAATGTATGTTTCTTAATAAACTTAAAACAAACAAACTACTATATATACATTTAAACGGGGGTGGGGCCTTCGGGCTTGGCTGACGGAGCCCCGGCGGGTGAAGTAGAGGCAGCCCCAGACAACGTCGACGCCGTCTCCAAGCTCTTCAAGTTTGTCTCGAACTCAACGGGTTCAATGAACTTCTTATGCGGATACGGTGTTGGCCCCAAAATGCGTTCGACATCTTTGAAGTTTAGCGTTTCTTTCTTCAGAAGCTCTTCGGCCAACTGCAAACAAAATAGCAATATTTTAGATTTTTTAGATTTTGAGATTTGCTATATTTGAAGTAAAGGCTCCCGCAGACGGGCGCGTCGCGACGGTGCGACGCGATTTTGGTACAATAATTTCCATGAAGTTTTCATAGAAATTGTTCTACTACGTTGTAGCGTTGCGCCTGTCTGTTGGGAGCATAAGAATTTGGGATAATTTTCAAGTTATGGAACAATTGAATGAAAAAAAAAACAAATTCCATTGCAACCAAAAACTTATTTAGGGCTGTTTTCCTCTCTCTTCCAACCATCGTTTCTCTGGTCTTTCCCTACTATTATAGGCACTCACATATTTCTCGACATTTTCCTCATTCCTCCGCATCACATATTCAAAATATGAAAACCGCACCAATGTTCAGTCCACCACTTTCCGACTTCCGATAATCGCCTATAAATGAGCCTTACACTTTAAAATATCTGTGGCTTACCAAGACAAGTTTATCTTGATTGTCTCTGAGCAGCTTCTCGGTCCTGAAGTACGCTTCGCCGATCAGTTTCCTGGCTTCCAGGTCGATGAGGTTCTTCAACGTCTTGCTGAACGGACTCTTGCCGTTTGTCTTGAGGTCAGGGAACGATAGTAGCCCTACTTTCTTTGACATGCCATAGATTCGGACCTGGAGAAGAAATAAGGGCATTTTTAAGACAAGATAGAAACTCAAACTCACAAGCTTTTATTACAATTAAAACACTAGCAGGCACTTTTGAATTGTCGAGTCAGTCAGTCAGAAAGTTGAAGCTAAATTAGTAGAATACAATTAAAGTTGCCTTTGGTTCTGATTTAAGCTCGCAATGCTTTAAAATATTATTCGCAAGCAACTAAAGTTTTAGAAGTAAAAATCATTCGCTCAGTAGACAGTCGCAGTCAGTGTATCTTTGATTGTTAACATTTTGTTTGCTCAATTTACAAAAAAAAATGCGTATCAGCCGAATCAGGCCGGTGCCCATTTGCTCAGACAATTTTCAATTAAAAGTCGATTCATATCTTTATTATTTATCTGCGATAATTGATAAGAAGTATAAATCAATCAAAATCATCCATAAGCAGAATAGTTTTATTGACCAATGACGGGTGAGGTAATTGCGTAACGCAATGGGTTTCATTTTGTCAGTACAACAACATTCATTGCGTTATTTGCGTTGTTGAGCAGACACATTTTTCGAAGCAATGAAGCAATGGATCAGCAATATCCTTTAAAATGATTCAGATTGAGATTGATAATGTGTTACGCAATTCCGGTGCAGGGCTCAATACCAAATAAAAATACAAGTGTGCAATTTTATGGTATAGGGCCCAGGTGATGGTCGCGAGAATAGCGGGTACTCGCGAACTTCACCGGATTCAGATTCGAGAACATCACACATAAAACTGAAGGCCAATTCCCGTGATTAAAAACGTTCAAAATCTAGTCGCAATCTCATTACAGCGACAATAAATTTCAAAAACAAAAATGTAGGGAAATTAGAGGTATTTCTGACAGATTGAGATTAAGATCTGACTGTGAACAAAATTATGAGATTTGTCCCTCTAGTCGATGTGACGATGGCTGATGTCCAGCAGTGCACTTCTTTCGGTTGAAATCATGATGGTGATGGTTAATAACTTATCCTATGATACCTGAGCGTAAGCGATCTTGGTGACTTTCTCGAGGTCGTTCTGCGCCCCGCTGGTGATAGAGTTGAAGGTGATGGCTTCGGCCGCGCGCCCGCCCAGAGCCATGCACATGCGGTCGAACAACTGAAACACAAAACATTATTAAATCGTTAATTTATTATCAAATCAAAACTCATTTATTCAAACCAAGCTGAGAACCAGCACTTTTTAAATGTCAAAATTACATAAGACAGTCTCCCGCCACGCCCACCCTTCACTACTTCCTAGTGCTTTAGCTGGGAAGAAGAAGTGGCGTCACAAACTCCCCAGCAGCACAGCTCTCTGTTCAGGTAGAATAAGTTAGAAGCTATAGCATTCCACGTGTCTACTAAGGTGGTACATTCCACGTGTCTACTAAGGTGGTACATTCCACGTGTCTACTAAGGTGGTACATTCCACGTGTCTACTAAGGTGGTACATTCCACGTGTCTACTAAGGTGGTAGATTCCACGTGTCTACTAAGGTGGTACATTCCACGTGTCTACTAAGGTGGTAGATTCCACGTGTCTACTAAGGTGGTACATTCCACGTGTCTACTAAGGTGGTACATTCCACGTGTCTACTAAGGTGGTACATTCCACGTGTCTACTAAGGTGGTACATTCCACGTGTCTACTAAGGTGGTACATTCCACGTGTCTACTAAGGTGGTACATTCCACGTGTCTACTAAGGTGGTACATTCCACGTGTCTACTAAGGTGGTAGATTCCACGTGTCTACTAAGGTGCTACATTCCACGTGTCTACTAAGGTGGTACATTCCACGTGTCTACTAAGGTGGTACATTCCACGTGTCTACTAAGGTGGTACATTCCACGTGTCTACTAAGGTGGTACATTCCACGTGTCTACTAAGGTGGTACATTCCACGTGTCTACTAAGGTGGTACATTCCACGTGTCTACTAAGGTGGTACATTCCACGTGTCTACTCAGGTGGTACATACGAAATGTTTTACTCTTGATTGCGTAAGAATTTAAATAAATGAATAAGATATTGTGTACACTTTCAGCAGATAATTTTGGAATAGACCATAAATTCTCGAGATTCCCTCACCTCTTCCTTATTGTAAAGCTTCTGGTCGGACGTGGTGTACTGCGCGAAGCCCAGAGCCATGTTGGTGCGCGGCACGATGGTGACCTTCAGCAAGGCGTCCGTATGTTCGAGCAGCCAGCCAGCTAACGCATGACCTGCCTCGTGGTAGGCCACCACGCGCTTCTCTACTGGTGACATCGCGTGACTACGCTTCTCCGTACCTCCTGGAATATGAATTTTGGAATTTATTGGATAAATTATTTTATTTCTGTAAGTAGGTGTGTACAAACACTTTTACACGTCAATCATATTTTAAAAACTAGATGTGGCCGTCGTTTCCTGTCTGAGTACTCTGAGAAGAAAGGTCTTATGAAGACCATGCAGATTAGTCTCACCAGTCATCAGACTGAAGTCAGAACTTAAGGCGAATTTGCCTAGGAAGCCCACTAAATTCTAATTTTCTTAGGTTTTTTACAATTTGCAAGTCAGTATCCGGTTGTATATTGATCAAAACTTGATTCGCGACCATAACAGATATTTATTTCCTGAATCTGATGACGAGCTTATAATCATTAAAATATCACCACACTCACTCGATCAATACCAAAACCACAGATGAAAAGTACCTTACGTTCCATTACTCGCCACTTTCGACGTTTCGCTTAGTTATTGCTAGTAACGGTTACTGATATATATCAGTGGATATATATCGATAATTATTTGACGTGTAAGTATTTGTACAAAGCTACTTACAAAATAAAATCATTTATCATTTAACAAATAATAATAATAATGTTGGAAATTTAGGTGATTCAAAGTTTACCCTAACTACACTTGTCGAAAAACTACAATTTGGATTACCTATCTCGAAATGACAATCTAATAAAAAGTTTCGGGGATTTACCAAATAACGTGCAAGTACTTTAGTACTACTTTACTTTACTTTAGTAGCTTTTTATCGAAATTTAAACCTTATATCCTTAACATAGGGTTTATAGTAGATTACGTAAATATAAGGTAGTTCCCTATAATTAATAATTTTAAATTTTATGGGATTCCCATAAAATTGCTGTTTAAAATAATGTTATAATTTTGATTTTGTTATGTTGTTTTACAAAACTGATTATTATTTATCAAAGCCTGTATTTTTTTGTTTTATACGTCAAATAATCAGACACAAACTTATAAATAATAAAAAATCGGATTGGTATTTGATATTTATTATAAATATTGGACATTTACGAACCCTGGCTAGTAACCATGTGTACTCCAGAAATGTCAACGTTATTGTATTTGATAAAACAAGGACTTAAAAATTAACTGCTACGATTACCACTAAAAAAGATATGCAAATGATCGATGAAAAAGTACAACCAATAATAGAAGAAAACATCATCATCTGCCTAGCCTTTTCCCAACTATGTTGGGGTCGGCTTCCAGGCTATCCTGATGCAGCTGAGTACCAGTATTTTATATGGAGCGTCTGCCTATCTGATCTTCACAACCCAGTTACTAGGTTGACTCATGGAGTCAACCTATTTACTGGGTTGTGAAGATCAGATAGGCAGATAGGCATGACTGGCTGACAGCCGGGACCACCGGCTTAACGTGCTTTCCGAGGCACGGAGGTATGTAAAGGCCCGAGGCTCGGACCAACCACGGCAAACGTAGCTTAACCTGATCGATGGACCCGTGCGGATATCATTACTTAGCCACAAGCCCAACACAATAATAGAAGAAAACAAAAACGTCATATTGGAAATACATGCCCAAAAAAAATATCAGAAGCAAAATAGAGAAATGGGCCAAAGACGTCAGAAATGGGCCAAAGACGTCGGTGAAAATTCTAACAAACTATCGTATTCTCGTATTAGTAATTGTAATGATACTAAGTCTGTAAATACATGTCATATTTTTGTTACGGTCGCGGATGATACTTTGATCATCATACAACCTACCGATCTATTCTATATCAATTTCACCGTGATAACTTAAGTGAAGTGAGCTTAGAGTGAGTTGTTGTTCCACGGAATTGGCACTCTTCGAACACTCTCACTCGAAGCTCACTTCACCCAAGCTTTAACGGTGAGATTTTTACAGAATATACCGGCTGACACTGACTTGCAAATTGTGAAAAACGTAAGAATACTAGAAATTTTCCTATGTTTTAAAAGTTATTCTGCTATTCGGGGCGGAGTCAAATCCAACAAATCAAAGATCATAAAATTCACTAACTACTAACCCGACTTTGTTTTATTTATATAGAAGAAGAAGATTAATATACGTGGCTAAATAATAACAGACGCACAGGTCGATCGATCAGGTTAAGCTATGCTTGCCGCGGTTGGTCTGTGGATGGGTCTCTGGAGTCTCTTGAATCTTTACATATCGAGACCTTTCCGTGCCTCGGAAAGCACATTAAGTCGATGGTCCCGGCTGTCATTCGTGGATCTTTGACAGTCGGTACGGGTAGTCAGAAGTCCGAAAATATGACAACCAGTCTTACTAAGGGGTATCGTATTACCCAGTAATTGGGTTGTGGAGGTCAGATAGGCGGTCGCTCCATGTAAAATACTGGTATTCAGCTGCATCCGGGTAAACTGGAAGCCGACCCCGACATAGTTGGGAAAAGGCAGGCAGATGATGATTAATATAACAGTGGATTTCGCGGGCTGCATTAGCGTATCTACGTTAAGCAGCTCATCGTCTCGAACACTACTAATGGCGATGCGGATGACTGACCAACGACTCTTTCGACGGCGTACTCCAAGTTGGTGTGTCGCACGATGGCCTGCTTGTGCCTCGCCGCGTGCAGCGCCGCCTCGTTGCACACGTTGGCGATGTCGGCGCCACTGAAGCCAGGCGTCAGGTACGCGAGCCTGCGAAGTGTACGGTAATAATTACAGTTTTAGAAAAATATGACTTTTATTTTATGGTCTACGAAATTACAGTACGGCTGGCCGTCGAGCGTTCCTGATACTAGCTGTCAATGCGTCAATTCTAATAACTAATAAACATCAGATTACATCAAAATACGTATACGTTTGTATGAAACTGACAGGTCTCAAGAACGCAATCTCTCGTCGGCCACACTGTAATTGTTAAACAAATTGACTATAATACCAGCCTATTAATAATATAATATATCATTAATCACCACGCTATACGGGTTGGCGATTTCAGACTTATATTACCTAGGGTCTAGATGCCCCCATGATTTTTTTAAACGAAGTTCTTTAACGGAGTTTGCGGTAGGAGTAAACTGGGAGTAATCGTCACGTAACGAAAAAGCGTTTTGCGACTTTTTATTACATATAATAGAAAGAGTCAGAGAGAGAGAGAGAGAGAGAGAGAAATAGTTTTCATGGTTTACGAGGGTGCTGAAGCCAATAGTGAGAAAAACCAAAATTCAAGATGGCGGCAGCAAATATTTTAAAATTTTTCGTCATGGGTGTCGTTTTCATGGTTTTCGAGGGTGCAGAAGCCTGCCAGGCAGCTACAGCAAATTGACCGAAAACTTCTATTCTATTATATTTCTTTACATAGCAGACAATTTTTTGTTCCAGTAATACTACTGGTATAAAAAATTGTTTGATTGAAAATTCGCATGGAGAACGGAATTTATACCTCGAGAACGATACGATATAGTTTTCGAGGGTAAGCTAGTTATACAACGTGCCGCTACAATGGCGACATTAATTTAACACACGGGTAGGGCTAGTGGTCGGTGATCTTAAAAGTTATAACAACATAAAAAAAAACCTAACTTGAAAACTTCCACCTGCGCCGCTCGCCGCCACAGGGCTCTCTCTCTTTCCTTCAATTCGCCTTCTATTTGCACGTTATGTGTTTTAATTACATTGATGCGATGTTATGATCCGTGACCCCGGCAAATGACCCCTGCGCTACAGTTCTTTAAGTCAGGTTGCTCTAAAATGCTATTTTAGAAAATTGTTAATAAATAAATAAATATTAATGTTTAATTAAAATATATTCATACAACTAAGACGCGAAACCGTATACGTGTGTAAAATTAATGTCGCCATTAAAGCGCCACGCTGTATATAGAGCGTTTTTAATTGGCATTTTTTATGAAAAAGAGATAAAATCTTACCGTTTCACATAGAAATCGGGAAGTTTTTCGAGAACGATGTTTTTAAGATGCCTGTTGAATATCTCCTCGCGTTCGATCAGCGTCGGCAAGTCGATCAGGATGTGGCGGTCGAAACGTCCGGGACGCAACAGAGCCTGCAAAACATATCGTTATGTGTTTATTGCATGGGAGAGGCCTATGTCCAGCAGTGGACTGCGATAGGCTGAATTGATTGATTGTTGATTGATGTGTTTATTAAGATGTACAGTACACTATAGGTTGACATAACACCACGTCTGTATGCCCCAGAGGGTTAGGCAGAAGTCTACCACACAATATACTCACATTTCGGTAAGACTCCAGGCTGCTACTGAGAAATTCCAGGTGGAAAATCCCAATCACACTTTACTCGACCCGGGAATTGAACCCAGAAGCTCATGCTTGACTGTGGATAGCTTTAAGTTTGCCTCGGAAAGCATGTTAAGCCGTTGGTCCCGGCTGTCATTCGTGGACCTTTGACAGGCGTTACGGGTTGTCAGAAGCATAAGTCTGACAACTAGTCTTACCAAGGAGTATCGTGTTACCCAGTAACTGGGTTGTGGAAGTCAGATACGCACTCGCTCCATGATGTAAAATACTGGTATTCAGCTGCATCCGGTTAGACTGGAAGCCGACCTCAACATAGTTGGGAAAAGGTTAGGCAGATGATGATGGATGTACAGACGCCAGCAGGTCAAGCTACCCGAAACTGTCAAATTTTCCCAATCAACCTTGAACCTTAATGCTTTAGCGATAAAGTTGAAAATCTATTAAAGAAATTTGACAGATTGTAGTAGCTTGATGTGCTGGCGTCCGTACGTTAGAGTCATTACCTTATCCAGTACATCAGCTCTATTAGTAGACGCGAGGACCACAACCCCCTCGCGACTCTTCATGCCATCCATCTCCACTAACAGCTGGTTGAGGGTCTGTTCGCCCTCGCCGCCGCCCGGGCCGAAGGAGCTGGGCCCCGTGGCCCGGGCGCGCCCCACTGCGTCCATCTCATCTATGTAGATGATGCACGGGGCCCGGGAGAGGGCTTCCTTGAATAGGTCTCTGTACGGAATGAAGGTAGAATTAGAAGATGTATGGAGAAAAGGTTTTAAATCAGATATACAACACAAAAAATTGATCTGTTATTGCTTAATTTGCAGGGTGTAAAGTTCACTCATCTTCCATAAAGAAGGGAGGATTCTCCTACCGATTGATGTCGGGACGTTGTATATATGCTAGTTGCGCGGGAAACTTTGCTTGCGCGATGTAGGATTTTGCGTGACGTCAGTGTGATGCGTAGGTCAGTAGGCAAGTGGCGATGTAGATGCCACCACAATGTAGTAAAGTAGTTTTAGGTATTCTAGGTACTATCGCCAAAATCATCTAACCATTTTGAAAACAAAATCCCGTGCACATGCTGACCACAGCTGCGTCCGTAAGTAGAACAAAAGAGGATCCTTTTAGGTCGACTAATAATATGCGCTGCAAGCAGGAATAGCCCTTACGGTGGTCAGATATAGATTTTGGCGATAGTACATCCGTCTTCGCATAATTGATTATCTAATTAATGTAAACAAAATGTTGTAACTATTTTGTTTAAGCAGCATCTTTTATTGGTACTGCAATCAAGATGATTTTGACACTTCTGTAAGGACCCTCCGGAGGAGCGAATCAAACCAAACAAATCGAACTGAAGCGAATCCTGCGCAGGATACAGGACGAAGTACGCTCACGACAATTGTGTAACTAACTTGTAAGGAGGTATTCGAACTGGCACCCCTGCCGCCCGTGATACAGGTTTATCCTAGTACAGGCATCTAACAATATAATACCTTTGTAAATGATTACTAAGATGTTGATGTTAATATTTTACCAAATTAAATTCTGAATAAATGTTTATTGGAAGCAGTGGTGGCCCCGTGCTAACCGTCCCGACTTACGAGTTGTAGGTCGTGAGTTCGAACAAGCGCTTTACTTTGTGTAATTAATTTCATCAGCACTGCTCTTAAAACGATGATGGAAAACACCGTGAGAAACACCGTTGCATGTCCTAGGACCAAAAAATCGAAGACATGTGACATCTCTGAACCCGCCCGGGCCCGCGTTTTGGTTCAGAGCCCACTCCCTCTCGAAGAGAGGATGTGTCCCAGCAGTGGGAACATTATAGGCTGACTATGAAGAAGAAAGGGGAGGCCTGATAAACTGATGATGATGAAAATATTAATTTATTTATAACTTTCTCTTGTGCAGAATGTGTGGATGCTGTTAGTAGTTTTGACGACACTACTAACAGCGTTATGACGAGAGCGTCGTTGGCGACTGTCCAGCACATTCCACACAATGTATGACTGGATTTCTGTTTGATATGATCTAGTGAAAAACTCAAAATGGGAAGTGCTTGAATTGTAGTTTCAATTGTAAGAGCGTAAGTTGTCAATTTTGTATTAAAAACTTTACGTTCGTCGGAATAAAGTTCAAAATACAATAACTGGCTCGAAGATTTGAGCTTGGACTAGTTAGAACTCGTTTTGTTATGAGGCAGAATATATAAACGATGAACACATCGTTTACATATTCTGCCACAGATACAGCAGTTCATAAGATCCATTTTAATACCGTATTTTTTCCTTATAGTACTTAATATAGATAAAAATACCTGACTCTGGCTGCTCCAAGGCCCCCGATCATCTCTATGAACTCCGATCCGTTCATGGACAAGAAAGGTACATTGGCTTCAGTCGCCACTGCTTTCGCCAGCAACGTCTTGCCACAGCCAGGCGGCCCTAGTAGCAGAGCGCCTTTCGGTACCTGAGGTAACAAATGATAATGTTAATAAAGGTTTTTAATTAAAAGTAACAATACAATATGTTGGGTGAGCCACAATCTAAACAAGTAATTCAAACTCACGCCTTTTTTTCTTTACAAACACTTTCAATTGACAAAAAGTCGGTCAGTTAGAAAGCTGAAGATAGTTGTCAATTTCAAAGCGTAGTAATTTCCTACGGAGAAGAGACTCCTTGGACACTCTTTTAATTCAAAATATTGTTGCGAAAATCGTATTTCGAGTATTTCAACCACAGTTCGAGATAGTCTAAATGAGGCTCAAGGAATAATAGAATATGGAAACGAGTACACACATGTTCGGCTCAGCACAGCCGGGTGGCCAATTCAAATATATGAAGATATAATTATGTTCGAGAAAAATCAGATGATGGTGAGGAAAATGTCGTGAGGAAAGTTTTGAGTATGAATGTCCATGGCCATAAGAGTAGGGGAAGACCAAAGAAACGACAGATGGACTGTGAGAATGATGATATGGTTAAAAAGGGGGTGACTACCAAGATGAAGACTAATAGAGAAGTATGGAGAAGGCATTATCATAATTTCGCAGATCTTTTATTAGATCACACAGTACCTTAGCTCCCAAGCTTTTATAATGTTCAGGTCTCTTGAGGTAGTCCACAAACTCCATGACTTCGATTTTGGCCTCTCGAAGTCCGGCCACGTCTTCGAACTTTACTCCTCTGCCCTGACCACTCATAGAGTCTACTAGAGTGAACTTGGCACGGCCCAGCTGATTCTGTAAACAAATTAGTGTTTTTTTTTATAGTCTGTTAAACAATAAACTCGTTCCTGCTTGGTACGTTTTTTAGGACTTGACAAACTTGAGATTTATTTCAATATGTAAGTTTACTATTAACGTAATATAGACATAAACCATCCGAAATAAATTCTCTAGGTGGAACTGGGTTGGACACATCTGCCGCATGTCAGACGATCAGTGGGCTAAACTTACGACCCAGTGGGTCCCGCTTAATGGCAAACGACATCGCGGCAGGCCCAGACGGAGATGGCGTTGTAAGCTGGACTCCTTTCTTAAATATTGGTCCTCGGCAGCTCTAGACCTAGACAGAGAGAAAAGGAAAGAGAGTAGGGAGGCCTTTGCCCAGCAGTGGGACATATAAGGCTAAAAAAATAATATGATAAAAACCGCATCAAACCCCGTTGCGTAGTTTAGAAGAGCAACGCGGTCGCACAGACAGACACACACGTAAAGCGATTTTATTTTATAATGTACAGACGCCAGCACATCAAGCTACTACAATCTGTCAAATTTATTTAATAGATTTTCAACTTTATCGCTAAAGCATTAAGGTTCAAGGTTGATTGGGAAAATTTGACGGTTTCGGGTAGGTTGACCTGCTGGCGTCTGTACAAGACTGAAGGGGACAGTGTCGATTATAAAGGACAATATAATATTGATCGGATATACTCGGCAAAAAGTGGCCCACCACGGTGAGATTGAAAATAGTTTGCGCGCTTAAAATACAATAATGTATTTCATGCGTTACTGAAGTTTTATTTTTTAAGATATTTCTTCTGCTAGGAAATAATGAAGACTTACTCCAAAATTTGTTGATAACAGGCAAAATGTTTAAGATAATTTTCTGGCTGGCGAATATTTTTACCTATGGCTATTCTTACTAAAGCTCTGGTCAAACTGAAGTGAATCCCGCGCGGGATGCGGGATGAAATTGGCTCACGGCAACATTATATTGCGGTGAATCGCGAGCAGACTGGACTGCTTGTATGTGTATCGCTGCTGCAAACTTTCCACATCGGTGTTGAGCTTGTAGCAGGGATTCGTATGAACCATAGATATAGGATAGAAGGAGATGTGCTCTATAGTTGAAAATGTATCAGAACTCACTACCGCGCAACTACTACACATGTAGTTCAGTAAAAGCAATAGATACAAAGTCTCACACACTTGCAATTCATAAATCAGAACGCACTACACAATCAATTATAAACCTTAACTCGACAAACATAGCGTGAATTTACCATGCACCGTACAACTTACTCACACAAAAACATCTGTCGCTATCGTTGTGCTGTGCAAAAGGCATTTATTTTACATATAGGTACGCTAGTCGGATAAAAATCACGGATCAAAATTGGAAACTGTTGATGAATTTAAATGACCTCGACTTACAATAGATAAACATATGTAACTGGAAAAAACAAATACAAAAAACCCGTTCAAAAATTTCAAAATTCTCATATGCTCTCCGTGAAATCAAAAAGACAACTAATTTACAAACTGCCCTCATCACCTAATATGCGTATGCCAATGCATGGCTTAGCTACGGCGTAACTCTCTGGGGAAATAGTCCAGATGCACTGACACTCTTTACCCTACAAAAGAAATTAATTAGAGTCTTGGCAAACATTGATTAAACTAACAGCTGCAAACCCTATTTTCTAAAACACAATATTCTAACCCTCCCCAGTATTTACATCCTAGAAATATATAAATTTGTCCGTAAGCATCAAGAGTTCTACACAAAACGTGAAGACATTCAATCACAGTTCACATTTAGGCAACGATCGAGGTTTTACATTTCTATGGTATGAACTATATAATATTGCAGTGTTAGGTAAAGTGTGTAGGTTAAGTTTACTAAGATAGTTGTTAAGAAATATTGTTACTAACATATTTGAGTCCTTCGTTATTTGTTATTGACTTCCTAATCATTTAAACAATCGAGCAGTCGAGTCCCGAATCCCGCGGGGATCTCCCCTCTGACTTACGAGTTGCAGATCGTGGATTCGAACTCAGACAAGCGCTTTACTTTGTGTAAATAATTCCATCACCACTGCTCTCAAAACGGTGAAGGAAAGCATCGTGAGGAAACCGGCATGTCCTAGAACTACATATTCGAAGACATGTGACATCTACCAACCCGCACTGGGCCCGCGTGGTAGTTTACAGCTACAGCCTCTCTCGAAGAGAGGAGGCCTGTGTCCCAGCAGTGGGAACATTAAAGGCTGATTATGACATTATGCTACAAAAGACAAGAAGAATACTCACAAACCCTCCCAAGTTGATGTTCATCCTCATGGACTTGGTAGAATACAGGAAGGACAGTATGACCGCCGCTATCAGCAGAGTCGTTATCACCTTGCCGGCGACGCTGCCATTTCTGTCGTATATCACGCGCACGCCTGCGCACAATCAACCACAACTTAAAGCCACTGAGAACGATTAAATAGAAAAAAAAAATAAAGAAAGGCAAATTGTTTATTCCTCACAAACAAAATACACATTAAAAACAAAAAAGACACAAAATATACACATACAACGTATTCAAAAGCCTCGTACTCATGCATATAAAAGGCTTACAATTACGCCCATTAAAAATATTGATATAGGTAGCTAAATTCTCTTGTGCATAAACAGAGGCTTGCTATCTTATAAAAGACAGTCACTCTTGGCGTAGTCTGTTATCAAAAGACTATATTTTATATAACTTATCATCTCGCCTGCAATCCACAATATCAGGCAGAGGGGTACCTATCGCCAAAATCTATATCTGACCACCGTAAGGACTATTCCTGCTTGCAGCGCATATTATTAGTCGGCCTATAAAGGATCCTCTTTTGTTCTACTTACGGACGCAGCTGTGGTCAGCATGTGCACGGGATTCTGTTTTTGAAAATGGTCAGATATAGGTTTTGGCGATAGTACCTTTCGTACACCCATATTTCGCCGGTTATGTTTAAGTAACAAGTTATAGGGGGCGAGCCTATTCCCACCAACCGAGCACATATCTAGACTTCGGTCTGCTACTGAGAAATTCCTAACGGAAAAACCCAACAATTTGCCCGACCTGAGAATCGGACCCAGGCCCTCATGCTCAGCAGTAGTGTTTACGACAACTAGACCAACAGGGATCTTTTACAATGCATGAAAAGAAAGTTGATAGATGAGAACTACATTGCAGAGTAGTGGGGAGCAGTGGTGCCCAGAGGCAACTGCCCCCACGTGTAGCTCGTGGTTTCGAACACAGGCACTGTTTTTATGTAAACTATTTAACCCCTGCTTTCAACGGTGAAGGAAAACATCGTGAGGAAACAGGCATGTCCTAGAATCAAAAATTCCATCAACTCGCACTGGGCCCGTGTGGTAGATTAAAGCCCACTCCCTCTCATCAAGAAGAGGCATGTGTCCCAGCAGTTATAGGCTGATTATACAGATGGCATTACACCTTGAAATTCGCCGTGCGTTCAATCGACACGGTCTGACGTGCCATATCTTCATGAACACCTTCAACACAACATACCTTCTTTAACACCTAAATTCTTCTCAGTGTCTCGGAGTTTTTCTTCAAAACGGTGGATGTCACCGACATTCATGTGAAACACGCGATGATTGGACTGCAAAAAAAATACAAAAAATAATACGAGTACAACCACGTATAACTTTGGTATTTTATTTCGCCTTCAGTAAAAGTAAAAGTTTTTATATTATGGAGCCTGGCATACCTACTTACCTGTCGTAATTTTTCAAAATTGCGGCCACGCTTGACCCCTATTTTAATTGATAGCTAACTTAGCTAAGTAAAGCTGATCGCGTGACATCCTTTTTTTTTAACTTGCTGACATCTTGTTGCGTAGATGTTTGAAATATAATCACTTTGAAAGTTTAAAATAATCAAACATCTATGCAACAAGATATACGAAAGTTAAAAAAATTTGGATTTCACGTGATCAACTTTGAACGTTAATATCACGGAAACGTGCCGCTTTACGGGGTTTGGTCCTATTAAGTATTCTGTTTGCATTGATGTGAGCTATCGATTTATATAGGCATCAAGCGTGGCCGCCATTTTGAAAAAAAAACAAAATGGCACGGACCTTCAAAGCCCTTTCCAAAGGCGACCCCAGACCGCAGACGACCACGGCGTTGTCGTTGTTCAGTTTCGTTAAATCTTAGGTCAAACAATAAAATACAGTCCGTCTCACGAAAGAAGTCTCGACGACGCGGCGACACATGCATGCGACGGAATCATAAATTTCCATTTATTTATTTACCTAAACATTATATTACAATATTAAATGCGTTTATAGGATCCAAAGCGACACTTAGCTAATGCCATGTGCTTATAAGGCGACGCTTGCAAGTTCTAGTAAGAATCGTATAAAGTAATCCTGTTAACGTTTATAAAACGAGTAATAGAATCATATTATGCACTTGTAACGCAAATTGTCTTATTAGAAGCTGTTGTAAGATCATTGATCTCAGTCAAAGCGTCTATCAGATTCCTTTAAGACGTTTAGTCTTATAATTCGATTACAATAGGAGAACTTTGCTGCTTGGATATATAATAATAATTAGTCCAACTTTTTGCCATGGGACTTCTCTCGCTCCTGTCACTCTGACAGTGACAGCCACTGACAGCACTACTGCTATGCCGCCATCTACGGAAGCGTTTTCATAGAGCTACATAGAAACCAGTAGTGTCATTGCGGTCTGTAATTGCCTCTGCAGTATACGGTCTACCGTCGCCTTCGGAATTGTACCACATTCATACCCATGGTGTACAGACGCCAGCACATCAAGCTACTACAATCTGTCAAATTTCTTTAATAGATTTTCAACTTACGCTAAAGCATTAAGGTTCAAGGTTGATTGGGAAAATTTGACAGTTTGGGGTAGCTTGACCTGCTGGCGTCTGTACCCACAAAATAATAATGGTGGTGGTGTAATGTTAAAAAATAAGCAGTGATCACTTACCCGTTTCCCTTTGATGATGGCACCTTCGTGCAGTATGATTGTGACCACTTCAAGGTCCGGCCTCACGATTAGCTCCTCGACCTCGCCTTTGGACAGCATGGAGTAAACAAACTCATTCCATGACACGTAGCGTATCATCTGAAAGATGGTAATTAACTTAGGTTAGGAATTCTTAAGCAAAATTCCATGCTTCTAGATACTCAGTGAATTTAAGATTTTTTATTAAGTGGATATTAGAAAATGATTGATGACCGGATTCGGGAAATGCTCGTTTATTACAATATCCCATTCAAATAATAAATAAATGAGCATTCATCTCAATCACATCATTGAGAGCACCTAAGGACATGTTGACCCTTGTCGCTACGTCACTATGTAGCGACAAGGGCACAAGGGCTAGCGACCGTTTCCGGGGGGGGGGGGAGTCATTATTGAGTTTACAAGGTGCAAGTCACCCTGCCATTTTTTCCGTGTACAAGAAAATATTGATTAGGCAGGGAGCATATTCTTTCCCAAAATCAAATATCTTTGTTTCCATATGCTGCAATAGTTCTACACCAACCGAGGGTTGTCCTTGGGTGCATTGCATATTTCGTACAGGGATAATCGTCGGTTAGGCTTATAATCAGCCCTACTGCTGGGAAACAGGCCTCCTCTCGGTGAGAGGGAGTGGGCCATAATCCACCACGCGAGCCCAGTGTGGGTTGGTAGATGTCGCATGTCTTCGTAATTTTTGGTTCTAGGACATGCCGGTTTCCTCACGATGTTTTCCTTCACCGTTTTGAGAGCAGTGGTGATGAAATAAATTACATAAAGTAAAACGCCTGCCTGAGTTCGAACCCACGATCCAACTCGTAAGTCGGGGTCGCTACCACTGGGCCACCACTGCTCCCAAGGTTAGCCTTATTTCATTAAAAATGTCTAACGTGCCTCTACTAGTTGGTTTCGGCCCCCGTACGCCTTGCACAGGTCCAGGACCCCAGGGCCCCGAGATATGTATGTATTTATATGATAAAGCATTTAAAAAAAAAATATTATGAAATATCCCACCTCATTTTGAGTGCTATCTCCTCCCGGTACAATAAGTGAGCTTATAATAATCAGAAAGCAAGTAGTGAACAGCCAGAAGGCTGCCTTCATCATCAGTGACGACATTTCTTCATTCTTTTTCTTTTTACCTTTATCATCCTGAAAAAGTTAATAAAAAAATTAGCAAATAAGATAAGATAGATCCATTTTGTGATCAGTGGGGTAATTGCGTAACACACTATCAGTAGCATTAGCTTTCATTTTGACAGTTCAACAACATTCATTGCGTTATTTACGTTGTTGAGCAGACCAATTTTTTGAACATATGAAGCAATGGATTAGCAATCCTCAAAATGATTCAGATTGAGATTGATAGTGTGTTACGCAATTAGGGTGGTGTATTATTTAGTTATATTGGTAGTAAAGAAAGTATAGACATTGCCTCTCGCCAGCGAGAGTCATGTGATTCTTATGTCATTGTTATTTAATAAAAAATAAGCAATATAAGGTAGGGCGGGGATATTTCGACCCATGGGGCTATTCAAACATAATGGTAATAACTGTTTTTCTACTGTGTTTGTACCAAAACGCCATCTACTCCATCAACAGGCAGGTGAACAGATTATTTCAACAAAATTTCAGAGATGGAGTTAAGTGTGGTAAGTGAGTAAAGCGCGAACTGTTTGACCTGTTTCTGTCAGTCGCCATTTTGGGCATGTAACAAAAGACGCTCGTCATATTTTTCATCAAAAGTTGTGTTTAAAACGCTTCTTTTTACAATATTAAACAGTGACTAGTGAAAATATAAACCGGAAGTTGTTTTCCGCTTATTTTTTCTTTGAAATGTTACGTTTTTAATGTGATTAGAGTAATAAGTCGAAATTGCCCCTCCAAAGTGTTTAAAATATTTTATGTCGTTACTGTAGGATGTTAGGAGACAATAAGACATAGATTGTTATGAATTATGACATGAATATACTCTGGCTCTCAATTTCAAAACGATAAGGGCTGAAGCCCTTATCGTTACTACGTCGTCGTCGTGTCGTCGTTGTATCATTCGCACTTGAAAGTACGATGAATATGTGGCATAGTCGAAATAGCCCCACCGTGGGGTAATTGTAACTATTTCTGCCCAAATTTCAAAAACATCGTTCCTTTGAACATATATGATGAGTATTCTGTTTAATACCTACGTTAGAAAGATCTCAATCAACGTTTTTAGAACATTCTACCATAACGTATTCAAAGACGGGTGTGCAGACTTTTGAAACTGGCGTTTGTGTTTTTATAGTCGACAACCTTATAACTTTTTTATTCATTTTAAAAATAACGTTAGATTAGGTTATTTCTGTAAATTAAAATAATATGTAAGCAAATAACAACTAATACCTAATTAATTAATATATATCTTATAACTAATAATATTTATAGTAGAAATTGCAATGATTGACGCATGTCGTAGTTGTTACATATCATTTTTTTTTTATAACCGACGAATCATTTTTAGCCCAGGGGCCATGAGCGTTCAGAATCATGTACTGAATCCATGGTAATAGGTTGCGCGTCAATTGTCTTGTCCTTTCAGTTACTAACAATTATATCTAGAAAACTACCACGGACGGCAAAGTTCGACGGCTCACCTCGCTGTATTTCCGTCACCTCACGACGCTGGCAGAACTGACGAACTTAGCCGACTAAGTTGCCAAAGAAGAAGAAAAAAAAAGGTTGAGTTTCGATGTCTCTGCCACCCTGTATGTTATAAATGTAACCTACCTTGTCATCCTTTTCCGGTTGTTGTCTATTTGAAGAGGTAGAATGAAATCCCCGGACATTGTTGTTGAATAAAGAATGTACACTCGGTAGATTGGACCTCTTAATTAAAGCACAGGCTGCTTTGTATTCTGCATTGAAATGGCGCAGTTGCTGTGAAAAGAGAATATAAGATTTCAAATAAATTTCATTTAAAAGAGACAAGTAAGCGTTCGGAGAATGCAGGATGAGCTGGACTCCTTTGATAAAGATTCGTCCTTGGCAGCTCTGGACAGAAAGTGGTGGAAAGAGAGTACGAGGCCTCCCGGCCTTTGCCCAGCAGTGGGACATTAACGGCTAAAAATCAGTCAAGTTTTCACTGTCCGTGAAGCAGACTCAATGGTTAAAAAATCACCACGAGAGGTTCAAAGACTTGTCAAAAATTGTAGGGAAATCGGAGGTATTTTAGACACATTGAAGTAGATATGATGTCGGGGGTGCGGCGAATGTTCTTGTATCTCCCGGGCCCCCGACTTATGGTAGTAGAGGGAATAGTGCGGTTTTAGTCGGTAGGAGTCCGACATAACCCTCCATTCTACCCAGATGGAGGGTATCCATGAAAAAATCTCCACGGTAAATAAAAAAGGGTATGATTAGTGAAAACTCAGATTCAAGAGCTGCCACTCACAAACACACCCTCGGTGGTTTGAAAACAGCATGATACACAATATCAATAGTCCTGATCTTGTCCTATAAAGAGGTTGTTAAATGTTGAACATTGTTTTAATGGGACATAACCACTATATTCCCAATAGAGAATTTTTGGAGATTGAATAGTCAGAGGAGAGACCAGAAGGCCAATTCTAATTAAAAACATTCAAAATCTAGTTGCAATCTCATCTTGGCAACAATCAATGTCAAAGACTTGTCAAAACGTAGGGAAATTAAAGGTATTTTTGACTGATTGAGACTGAGATCAGACTGTGAACGTCTTAAAATTACGAGAAATGCCCCTGTGGAGAGGCCACATTTGCATGTATAGCACCTATCTCTTTATTTCCCACATTCACTCTCCTTTCCACATATTCACCAATTGCCATCTTCTTAAAAAAAAATATCTCTTGTCTTGTAACAGATTCCCCAAATATACAAACTCATAAATAAACATGCTCTACCCTCTTATCATTTATTTTCACATCAAAGAAAGAAGAAAGAAAATATGTTACACACCAACACATCCTCTTCTCTTTCAAACACCAGGACCATCACAGCATAGCATGAGCATAATCAGCCAATAATGTTCCCACTGCTGGAACACAGGCCTCCTCTCTGCGATAGGGAGTGGGCCGTTGTATTCCTATTTATTGTATTCATCCCTTTCATCTTATATGCTTCAGCCATCAAAGTCACCATGTCTTGCAAACTGTTCTGTTGACAATGCAAGTAGAACTTGTTCATCTGTGTAGAGATGGCATCCCTTTCATCCTCAATCTGCACTCTGCACTGTGTTACCTAATGCAACCAATAAGATGCTAACTAAGGTCCAAAAAAAGCTTAGAAACTTTTAACCGGTTGAATGCCATAATTACAGAAACAATTAAAAAGCCATTGTCTCATGTGGATCCATGTTCTGGCATTTTTTTTTTTATTAGCCTTCATTGTGTCCCTCTGCTGGACAAAGGCCTCCCCTTTTTCCTTCCAAACCTCCCTATCTATGTTATGTTGTCTATGTTACGGGTTTGGTTTCCGCACTTAGTCCTTCAGGTGGACCATTGTACGTGGGCCATGGCGGCCGTCGGTGATTATTCCAACCAGCCCACCTCCCTCCAGAAGCTTATTATGTCTCCTGGTCTGTTTAGAACATTTGTGTAAGATCTGGGTGTCCCGAGGGTTTGTGACCTAATTTAGGTGACGCCTATGGACTCAAAGAGCACATGTGCGACGGTTTCATCAGCCTCCATGCAGACTCTGCAGGGGGGGCTGTCCGTTATGCCTATCGTGTGAAAGTGTTTGTTTAGTGAGCAGTGTCCCGTGATGGTCCCCGTCATCAGGCGCATGCCTTTCCTATCCAGGCGTAGTAATCTTTTGGTTAGTTTGCCATCTAATGATGTCATGGCCTCCTTGGACTGCCTGCAACCCGGTGATGAGGACCACCAATTCTCTGCTTGTGTATGGGTGTGCTCCTGTAGCCACCTGCGTAGTTGATTGAAGGGGATGGGCACTACTGGTTCCAGTCCATAGAATGACGTGCTGGATGCCCTTCTGGCCAGCTCATCAGCCGCGTCGTTACCTAGTGATCCACTGTGTCCTTTTATCCATTGTAGTGTCACTGTGTTGCGGTTCGATACAGCTACCTGTTCAAGCACCTTGTGACATTCTAGTATTAGATGTAATGTGATGCATCCCTTATCCAGGGATTGGAGGACTGAGGAGCTGTCAGAGATTATACGAACATGAGTGTCCGTAACTCTCCTGGCTGCTATGGCATGGGCCGCTTCTATTATACCCACACAATCCGCTTGGTAGACCGCGTTGAGCATTTCTGGCGAGCTGGATATGTTTATGTTGAGGTCGTATGAGAAAACTCCGACTCCAGTTCCGCAATCGGTCTTTGATCCATCAGTGTAAACTCTCAGCTCTCTCGGGCCCGTGTAGTCGCGCTGCTCCTCTTTAAGCACTATGTTGTAATGCTTTTGGAAGCAGTATTGCTTAGGGGCTTTGTCGCAGGATGCTGCCATCATTGGCTGCCATTTGATCGCCTCATCCTTTAGGTGTATGTGTTTGATCCTCGAGTCTTTGCTCAGAGTTCCTGATATATGGAGTCTGACGGCAGACAGGGCCGCCTCCTCCCGCACGATAAAGTGTTGGGGAGGCAGTCCAAGTATAGCCGGTAGCGCAGCGGTGGGTGCAGTTCTCATGCAGCTAGTGATTGCCACACAAGCACACAAGGACATCGCTACAGCTTTTCGAGATCTCTTTGGGCTGTGCTCAGGTCTTTCTGGGCCACCAGACTAGTGAGCCGTATGTAATAATTGGTCGGATGACTGTGGTGTAAAGCCAGTAGGCGATCTTGGGGCTAATGCCCCAGTTTTTTCCAAGCATTTTCTTGCATTGCCACAGGGATATGCTGGCCTATGTGGTGATGTAGTTGATGTGCTTTGCCCAATTCAGCTGTTTGTCCAAAAAGATGCCCAGGTATTTGGTTTCATTGTTGATAGGCTTAGGGTAGTGCCAAAGAATCTTGGAAGTTGTAGTGTAGTAAGTTTCCTCTTTTTTGTGAAGAGGATCAATTCGGTTTTTGTTGGGTTCACTGATAGTTGGTGTGTACTATACCAGTTCTCTACTATTTTCAGGCACCCACGTGTATAAATGGCACCCCCATTTATTATTATGGTTAGATCATCGGCGTAGCCTACGGTAAAGTAGCCTTTATCGTTTAGTGCCTTTATCAGGCTGACTACAACCAAATTCGATAGAAGTGGCGAAAGGACGCCCCCTTGCGGGCAGCCCTTTGCCACAATGGCCCTTGTGGTGTCGTTTACGGTCACTAGTACGGCTCTCTATTCAAGCATATTGGTAATCCAGCCGCTCAGAGACGGATCTATACCAGTCTGTCTAAGGTCATGCTGATACTCTTGAATGTGGTTTTGTCAAAGGCACCCTCAATGTCGATGAAGGCGGCCAGTGCTGAGCATTAGTGGTCCACTGCGCATTCAATCTTGGATACCATACTGTGCAGCGCTGATTCTGTTGATTTGCCTGTGGAGTATGCATGCTGTTGTTTGTGGAGTGGTTTTGGCCTAAGGAGACCGTCTCGGATGTGTTGATCACATAGTCTCTCCAGGGTCTTTAGTAGAAAGGATGTGAGGCTTATGGGTCTGTATGCTTTGGGTTGCGACTTGCGTGTAGTCGGCTTTACCAGATTTGGGTATGAAGATGACTTTTAGATGACTTTTACTTCGCACCAGGCCAGGGGTATGTGTCTGAGTGCTATGCAGGCCCGATAGATCTCAAACCTCCCTGTCTTGTGCGATCTCTCGTCACACCACATTTGCCATGGTCTACCTCGACGGCAATGTCCTCCCTCAGGCGCCCAGTGAGTGACGATCTTTGCCCATCTCTCGGGGTTTGCTGTCAACTGTCAACACGCGCAGATACGCTGTTGGATATTTATTGATTTTGTGCATTAAACTACAAGTAAAATGCTCAGAAACATAGTGAAAGTGAACTTTATAGTCTGAAAACTGTGCAAAACTGTTTGTGGACTGAAATAATTAGTGATTCAAACAAATAATCTGTGAACTAAATACGAAAGTGTCATCTATTATCAAAACTTTTTTCGATCCACCCTCAAAAATTTTTTTTTTTGTTTTTCTTTAAATCCTTGCTGGATTCGTTATGTTATTTCAACGTCAAAATGTCATCTGACGTTTGGAAAAGTGTTGTCACAATAATAATTTAAATCTCCACCATAATGAGTTCAAATAAGAATCTCACGCAACAAATATTCCACCCTAGTTTATTCAATAGAACAAGGTCGTCATCTTTGTCTGAAATTAGCAATGACAAACAAAAGAATAACAGTTGCAATCCTGTCAACGAGTCAAGACCAACTAATGTTAATCAAATTCCTACCACCGCGACTGCTTGTCTACTTAGTACAAACAAAGAGATAGCAAGTACGACATGTACCCCATCGGTGCCATGGCAAAGAGTCCCCATACAAAAACAAAAGAGAAATCAATCACCTGATGAGACAGAAATAAATGAAATCTCCGCTAAAAGAATACAAGAGATCAAGAATTAAATATACACCGAGGAATTAACACTCAAAATATTCAAGAAGCTGCAGTGCCAGAATTAAACACAAGCAACAGTTTCTCGCTGTTAAACGTAGATGAACCGGCTCAGGTCCCCACTGAAACCAATGAAATCAGGAAACCTTCCAAACCTCCGCCCATAATGCTCTACGGCATCGATGACCTAAAGAAATTAACTGAGTTTCTCGAAGAGGTGGTTAAAAAAACCGACTACACATTCAAAGTGGTTACTAAAAACCAGTTAATTATTTCCACAGCCTCTGTTGAAACATATAAACAACCAATAGAACATAATATGTTCTATTAGTTGTTTATATACTCTTACATTGTAAGAGCAAAAGGACTCATAGGGCACACTTTCACCCAAAAGGATCAAAAGGGCATGAGAATTGTCATTAAACACCTGCACTTCAGCACTCCTAAAGACGCCATAGTAGAAGCGATAGAAAAAACTGGCAATAAAGTCAAAGGTGAAATAGTGACAGCACGTGCCAATGGGACAAAGGAGCCACTAAAAACATTCTTTTTTAACCTATTCCCTCACGAAAACAACCGAAAGGTTAAAGAGATCAAATATATATACCATCAAAAAATCACAATAGAAGATCCAAAAAGGAAAAATACAGTGGTACAGTGCACGCGGTGTCAGCAGTATGGGCATACTAAGAACAATTGTATGCGGCCCTATAGGTGTGTAAAGTGTGCTGGCGAACACAAAACGACTGCATATAACTTAATATCTGAAACTCATCTCAATGACCGCAAACTATTTAAGATGACTAACTATTGTGTATACTGCACCAACCACCCTGGCAACACCTCTCATGGTGGAGCAACTATTATCATAAAAAATAACATAAAACACCACCTACATAGCGAGTTCAAAGAAAATTGGCTACAAGCGACTACCATCACCATAGATGAGAGAATTGGTCCCCTCAACATAAGTGCGGTATACTGTCCACCAAACCAGAAAGTCAAGAATGATAGTTTGACATATACTTTAACACGTTGGGACACAGGTACATAAGTGGCGGAGACTGGAATTGCAAACATACCTGCTGGGGGTCCAGACTCATCACAACCAGAGGACGTGAGCTGAAAAAGAGTGTTGAAACCCAAAGACAAACACTACTGTCGACTGGGGAACCAACGTACTGGCCATCTGATACCAATAGAACACCTGACCTTCTGGACTTCTTTATAGTCAAGGGAGTGTCAGATATCAACTGTAGCGTAGAGTCGTTATTCGATACCCTATCTGACCACTCCCCAGTTATTGCTACATTTAGTATTACAGCAATCCAGAGAGAGCCAAAAGTAACCCTGTGTAATCGAAAGACTGATTGGGACTCATTTGCGGATTACCTAGAAGAAGAAGTTAATCTTAAAATTAAACTGAAAACTGAAGAAGACATAGATTCTGCCACTTTCTACATCACTAATCTTATACAAATAGCAGCATGGTGCGCTACCCCTACGCTAGACACTACAGTCTGTCAAAATAATATACCTTCACAGATAAGGCATAAACTGGAGGCTAAACGAAGGTTGCGAAGGCAACTTCATTTGAGTAGATCGGAAGAGGACAGAAGGGAATTCAATAAAGCTGCAAGAGAACTGAAGGAGCTCATTAATGACAACCAAAATAGCATGTTTCAAGAAAGACTATCAACATTGTCAGTTCGAAAACAAGATAACTACTCATTGTGGAAGATAACCAAAAATTAGCAAACCACTGCCAAACAGTGACACAGTAAAATACCTGGGGCTACATCTAGACAAAAGGCTTACCTGGGCCAACCACATTAAGTCCAAAAAAAAGGCAGCTTCCATCGAGATGAAAAGTCTTTCCTGGCTCTTGGGAAAACAATCAAAGTTATCTCTTAGTAACAAAATACTTGTCTACAAAGCCATAGTAAAACCAATCTGGACTTACGGAATAGAACTCTGGGGATCGGCTAGCAACTCCAATATCGAAATCTTACAAAGATTCCAAAACCTAGCTCTAAGAACAATCTCAAGCGCACCCTGGTTTGTCAGAAACACAGAAATACACGAGCACTTAAAAATACCAACAGTAAAAGAAGAACTATGCGAAAAATGCAAAACATATAAACAGAGACTGAAGAAGCACAGTAATGTTTTAGCCAAGAACCTTCTAGACACACAAGGGGATATAATGCGCCTAAAGAGATGGCAAATCCTGAACTTGGACCAGAGACAGTGAAAAGTTAAAGTTAGTCTAGTGCTGAACCACATAATGTGCATGTTCAATGGAACACCACAAAAATAATCTCACACGAAGAACCCATCTGATTATGGCTAGAAAGCCAATCGCAGAAATAAAGAGGAGAAGAAAAAAAAAAAAAAAATCTCTCGGGGTGCAATCGCGAGACTGGCCAGCCCACTCCCACTTCAGCCTGGCTGTGTTTTCTCCAACATCCGCTACTTGAGTTATGGAGCATATTGTGGTGTTTCTAACTCGATCTGTACGCTTAGCACCTATTATGCTGCGCTCCTTTGGCAAATCTTGAGTTTGGACTTCTGTTCTTCAGTAAGTGATCAACTTTGTGCACTGTAGGTTAGCTAGCATACAAAGGATTAAACAAATGAAAGTCATGTCATGAGTTTCAATCTGAGGAGCAATTCCCGTATTTTTTAAGAACTATCGCATTCTAATCTGTTTCAATCTGACAAAAAAAACTTCAAATTACATTGTTGACCTGTTTTAAACATTGATTCTCGAGATGAGTTTGCGATTTGAATTTGAATGTTTTCATATGAGAATTTACAATCTGGCTTTTCTGCTATTGAGCATGCTACATTTTTTAAGTTCTAGAACGTACTAGTGCTTCTGGACTGGAAGCTGACCCCAACATAGATGAGAAAGGGCTAGGCAGATAATGATGATACTTTTAAACTACTGAAAAGTTATTCTGTTTTATTCATTTGAACTAAATACTTTAAAGTTATCTGACTAATATTAGCATCAAATATCATCATGATATTGCACATAATATTTCACAACACTGTGATTGAATTGCATTACAAAATGTTCATCAAGATCATTATGATAATTAAATTGATGGATTATGGCAAACGTGTTGAACCTTAAAAAAAAAATTACCCAAAAAGATTGATTCCATCATTAGGTAATGCTGTTTAAACAGCATTTTTTTGCTTTATGGATTGCAAAGGTAATAACTTAGGTAGTAACCCCGGAAATAAATATATTTCAAAATCGTCATCTTACCGGGTGCCTCGATTTACTGGTTAAATTGTGTAACACAGAGAAAGATCTACACAAATTCACTAAACTATACTGGCACTGTTTATTTATTTGCCTTTCAACAACACTATTTCTTAGCAGAAAATTTTGTTTGGCCTGTATTTTAGATGCAGACAGTGCCGGTAATCGTTTAATTGAGAGCATTTTTAAATAAGGCTCATTTTTTTCTTTTTTAATTTAAGTATTGCAGCAGTAGCTAAAATAATCGTTTTTTTTTTCTATTTCCAAAGTGAGGACATAGTTAGGTTAGTCCTAAACTGACATTTTGACTTTGACATTTGACATAAAAACATCTACATCTATGTCTGTCATAGTCAATAGCATGGTACCAAAAATTATTTTAATTACAAGCAATGGATCTTTGCCTTTGGAGTGAAATCGGGAATACACTACATATAACTTTGTGTCGTTTGTAAATTCAATATTTGTAGCGATTCACGATCGTCCTTAGACCATTTAGGCTAAGTTCACGACCATTTTCGCGACACGCACGACACGTAGGAAAAGACAATTTCAGAGTCCACTTCATTAAATTATTGAGCTTGGCTCGTCTGGCTGCAAAACTTTCTGTCAAGTGATTTTCCAAAACAATAGAGCGTCGAACGTCTGAATGTCATTACGTCAAATAGTATTCCATTCACTTTTTACAATCGTACCGTACAAGTCTCGCTACTTTTAAAAGTATCAGTAAAATACTCACAAGAGATATGATTCATTTAAGATCTTTAATTTCAGGTACTTTGCGAGCAAGAAGTGTGTTAGCTCATATACACTCACCTTTGAAACTGCAAAAATATGGGTGCTATTGTGGACCTCCACAGCCGTTTGACAATTTGCCGTTTAGAGTACTAAATCGGTTAGCTTTTTTCTAAATATATAGCAATATTGACTTAGTTTTCCTGCAATGTGCGGTGACCTCGCCCAGCCGTTTTCATAGCCATACGTGGCCATTCCATGATAACCGTGAAAACGCGAAGAGTAAGGCAGAGTGTACTCCATTTCGCCAATTATATTGTCCCACCCACGTAGTAACAGGGGGCGAGCCATCAACCAGGCACTAATCTAGACTCGGGGATGCTGCTGAGAAATTTCTCTTAGCAAATCCGAATAACACTTTGCCCTACCTGGAAATCGAACCCAAAACGATCATGCTCAGCAGATGAGCGACCACGAGATGGACGAGGGACAAATATGATATTTCTTGACTCGAAAAACACTCCATCACTCCATCAGTTAGGAGAGATTACCAAAAAGATTTAGAAAGTAGTCTTGCGTGCCGTGGTTCACAACAATACCATACGACCTAGCTAGTGCCATTTGGTGCGGCGGTTTTAAACCGTGCTCAAACACACGAGCGGCACGTTGTCGACAGCAGCCTCTACCGTGACAACGTGCCCTCTGCCTCTGCCTTTGACGCGAGCCGCTCTTGTGTATGAGTTTTCGATATAACGTGCCACTTTCGTAGCAGCATACGTCGCAACAACGTGATTCTTCGAATGTAAGTTTAGACCCACTGCAAAGAGTGACCGGATTCAGCGAGTTCAAAATAGCAGTTTCAGTTGAATGTAGCTATTCAAAATAATTATTCCTACAAACAAATATATGTTGTGTAAAAGCCGAATGCATCGATTGTTTCCATAATATTTTGTTTCCTTTTTACAGGTATGTAGCGACTGTGTTCTTCTCAATCTTCTTCGGTCTTGGTTTGTGGGCTCCATTCATCATAGTATGGTATTCTATGGCTAAAAGAAGTATGTAGTAATGAAACCATAAATAAATGAAAAATTAGAGAAGATAATCTTTAATTTTTATTGAACCCTCTTCTCTATCCACAATTTCCCTTTGTCTTTGCCATAGTTGGGTAAAAATTCCCGGACAATCTTATTCATTTTTCGGCCTAAGTTTTTTTTTAAGTTAGCCTACTCTAATCCACTGCTGAGAAGACCTCCCCGCAAATACTTCCAGGCATCTTTTTCCAGAGCTACCGCGATACAACCCTTGCGCTATGCGTCTAGGTCACCTCGCCTCTTCTTGGGCCACTTGAGCTTCTTTGGCAGCAGCGTCGCATCTGCCGAATACCAACATCAGTACTTCCGTATCATTAAAATCGACCTATATTGTTCTCACTGCTGGGACACAGGCCTCCTCTCTTCGTTCGTCCTTTCTTCCATAAATTCCCAGTTATTTATAATGAGCAGTACGTATTAATACACAGGTACAGACGCCAGCAGGTCAAGCTACCCGAAACTGTCAAATTTTCCCAATCAACCTTGAACCTTAATGCTTTAGCGATAAAGTTGAAAATCTATTAAAGAAATTTGACAGATTGTAGTAACTTGATGTGCTGGCGTCTGTACAATCACATTTTGTCACGAAATAAAGAAAGATAACTCAATCCAAATGCACATGGCTTCTGATTATATGAAAAACCTATACAATGCGAGGCTGACCTCGCAACAACTGGAAATGTACCTATAGCTTAAAGTATAGCCGTGTGTACAGACGCCAGCAGGTCAAGCTACCCGAAACTGTCAAATTTTACCAATCAACCTTGAACCTTAATGCTTCAGCGATAAAGTTAAAAATCTAATAAATACTAAAAAAAACTTAACATCTGCAAAGGGCCACCTTTGCAGACGTTAAGTTTTTTTTAATATTTACAGGACATCTCGTTCTATAAATTCTACTTTACCTAATGCATGTTGATGATACTTAGTTCCTGTTTGAGCTACAGTAGGTGAAGCAATCGAAGGAGTAAAGTTAGTGGAGTAATACGTAGGAAAAAGGTTGCAGATGCGGGTTGCAAACTTCATCACCGTAATAGTCAACCAACTTAAGTGTAGTTACCGGCACGTAAGTTGGCAAAATAGTTTATAGTGGGGGAAGTTCGCACATGTAAAAATGTATGAAATTGTGCGTGCGCGAACTTCCCCCACTACAAAATCTTTTGCCAACTGACGTGCCGGTAACTATAACAACTACGCAAAAATTCATAGATAATTGGATTGCGCTTAGCTAATAAATTAAAACTAGGGTCACTATAAGTTTGTGATATTATTGTAAAAAATAAACATTTTATGATGAATGTACAGACGCCAGCAGGTCAACCTACCCGAATTTGTCAAATTTTCCCAATCAACCTTGAACCTTAATGCTTTAGCGATAAAGTAGAAAATCTATTAAAGAAATTTGACAGATTGTAATAGCTTGATGTGCTGGCGTCTGTACATGTAACATTCAAATAATCATCACATGTATTCACACACAACACGCTTGGTGCCTTGGTACAATCCCTCCCCTGCATAATTACGATGTATTGATTCGTGTTACCTATACGTACCTACGTACGTAGGTGTGCTCCATGTGTGGTTGCTATAGGGGAGAAATATATCTAGACATAGGTATCCAATAGAGCAAACGTTATCCCATGAATCAATAACTTTTGACTTGCGCGTTTCAAACCCTTTATTATTATTACTGTAGGCTATTGCAATATATCAACACGGAACTACCGCTTACCTGCCCCGTCGCGATACGCATAGCTCGGGGAAACTTGAATCTCGCGTGGTTCGAATGAGCGACTTCAAAATAGTTTCATTCATCCTAAGGATGGAGGTCCATGAGTTTTCAGCTTGTCTGCCTCGTGCAGACAGCTGAAAACTCTGCAACACTCTCACTACTCGTGCAACAGAAAAGTAGGGTACCGATTTTTTGGGTTCCCAGCATCATTATCTTTCTCCTCTTCTTCTTCTTAGCGTGTCGATAGCAATCTAAATGGACTCTGCCCGGAATTCGGCCACTTGTTTAATTCAAATTAGGCTGAGAATCAGCACTTTTCGAACGTCAAAATTACAAAAGACAGTCCCTCAAAAAACGGCCGCCCTTCACCACTGCCTAGTGCTATCGCTGGGAAGAAGAAGTGGCGCAACAAACTTGGGGAGTTTGTTGCGCCACTTCTTCTGCAGCACATCTGTCTGTTCAGTTAGAAAATTGATTGTATACAATACTAGGTACCTACCTATGTTAAGTAATTAACATTACAAGATACAGAACCTAAAATTAAATTATTTGCCATATGTCAGCTAGCCACGCCAATATACCAACAAATATAATAAAAAACTATGCATACCCAAGCAAAAAAATAATTAATTAAAATAAAAATGGAATTAAAAGCCTCCAGGCATAAAGGGCGTGGCAGCATACAAATTTATGTATTGCTGGGTTCTGTTCACATAGCTGTCACTAGAAGTCACAAATGATAAACTAGGACCATCGAAGTAAAATAAATAAATAAGTTAATATTAGTAACAATAACCTGTCGGTAAGCCAATTCTGGAGAAAGAACACAAACATTGTCTTGCGTTAACCAAGGCAACCAACGAAGTCACAAATGATAAACTAGGACCATCGAAGTAAAATAAATAAATAAGTTAATATTAGTAACAATAACCTGTCGGTAAGCCAATTCTGGAGAAAGAACATAAACATTGTCTTGCGTTAACCAAGGCAACCAACTATTCCTATTGTGTAAGTAGTTGTTGATGGAATAGTATGCTTTTGAACAAAGGTTGGATTTTACTTGAGCTTTAAACGCTTTGAAAGGCAAGTCTAGCAAAGAAGAGGGTATCTTATTATAAAAGGTTATACCAAGCCCAACAAATGAGTTATGAACCTTATGAAGCCGGTGAAAGGGGGCACTTAGTTTGACCTTATTTCTAGTGTTAACACTGTGATTATCACTGTTTTTATTGTACAAGTTCAAGTATTATTTGCATCACAAGCATAATAATTAATTTGTATGGATGGGTTATTTCCCGCCTAGTGAAGTATGAAGTAACACAAATGAAACTTTCTAACTGCTCTGAACTAGAGGATCATCATTATTATCAGTCCTTTGTGTCCCACTGCATGACAAAGGATTCCCTTCCCTGCTAGCACTTATCCCTATCAACTGCTGTACGTGACCAATCTTTAATGAACACATACTTCGGATCAGATAAGGGTTAGTTACTCATGATTACAACTGTGGTTTACAACACACATACCCATAGCCCCTTTAAAACTTGTGGCTTCATGAATAAAACAAACAATACAATCAATAAGACTATTTAATTAAAACTGAAACATAACAATCACTACAATACAAATATCTTCAAGGCCAAGATGGTGGGTCTCCTTCCTTCCTGGTCTGGCATGCATAGAGACTAGACTTGTCCCTGAAGCTAATCATTCTCAATGTTTCTTGATCATCCAAGAATTTACCTAAGCAGAAGCCCCCAATGGGAACAACAAACCAGGCATAACGTAGATTGATGCCAAAGAGAGCCATGTTACTTCTATTCTTTCTGTTGTAATTTCCAGTTCCTTGTGTAACTCCAGTCGAGATAAATAAATGCAGTAGTTAATACCGGGAAAGATATGCTCACCAGGTTACGGCGTATGAATCTTATCACCTCCATAAACCTGTCAACAAATAATAAAATTCATTATAAGTTCATCCGCCCAACAAGAGAAAATAATTAAATCATAAGTTCAATCACATTTGTTAGTAATAATTAAGGAAGAATACAAAAAGAAGTATTTACAGATCATCACCATCTGGCTAGCCTTTTCCCAGATATGTTTTGGTCGGCTTCCAGTCTTACTAGGACCAACAACTTGAATGTGCTTTCAAAAACATTTACACATGAATTTCCAAAAGGGATAGTCACATAGGCATGTTGTCTTGCATAATACAAAACAACTTTGCATTTGCATTAGATGCGTACCAATTAATAGCATAATCAATTCATTTGTACCAAATGTTTGTTTTTAAAGTTCATTTTTATTTGTGTGTAAGTTTTGGCTTATGATCTATCATTGGAGCAGACACGAAAATAAAATAAATTCAAGTTTCTTGGTCCCAATAGTTGTTAATTATTAAGCGATGGTTGGGTATGTAAGTATTGATTGATTCTAAAAATTAACTATTAGCATAATAACAATCATAGTCCCATTTTCAATCATTTTAGTCCCATGATTTTTAATAACCCTGTCAGACCACTAAACATAGTCTTGCAAACACTATAGCAGTCTTTTTCATTACATAAAAGGATTATAGAGTAGGTTACATAACGGGTGGGATTTTATAATAAATGTTTATTTACTAAACAGATACTCTCAATAAATGAAAATGATTATATCTTGTAATAGTTACACGAATCTCGAAAGTTTGAAGAAAATAACATAAATACAAGCACCAAAATAAAAACAACACTACGAGAAAACTGTTTCGTAAAAATCGGCGGATTTGCAAACACAGACCGATTTAATTAGGAAAATATGATATAATCGTTCAAGATAAACCAATCTTCGAGAATAATAAAATTTTAATAGGAAAATCTAACCTAATTCCAACCAGTGATTCTGGAATTTGTCTTTCATTGACGTCAACTGTCAAGGCTGGCCTGGCTGGCCAAGGCCATAGACTACATAGAGGGGTTGGCTGTACCGTTACCGCAATCAGTAGTTAACATTATTATCGCAACTAATGTTATACCGCGAGGTCCCAGAAATTATCTAAAATCAAAGCGTATCGTACCTTTGTGAATAGCTATGATTACACAAAATAATCTGTTGAACTCGAGAAATATATCTTTTGTTTCTAATAGAAGGATAAATAAAAAAATTCAAACCACCCGCGCTCTATGATGACTTGGAGACCGTTGAGGGCAGGTACGCACTAACTATGTGTGTTACTTGCACCCTATGGTTGCACCTCTGAGCGATGTTTGGGATTGCGATTTCATTTGCCCTGTCCCGTCTATCGTAGATATATTTAAATTATGTTTAGGTAGAACCAAGTACCTAGATATAAGAAAGTAGATTAAAGAATTAAATACATACCTACAGCAGAAAAAAATTAAACTAGATTGCCGCTCCAACACTTTCAACTTCAACTCTTCAAAGACTTGAGGAAGAGGCACCGTACATACGCCAAAAAACAAGCCAACCATGAAGTGACGACTACAATAACACATATCCCAAGTTATGTATGTACAGACGCCAGCACATCAAGCTACTACAATTTGTCAAATTTCTTTGATAGATTTTCAACTTTACCGCATTTAAACAAGCGTCGGTAGTCATTGTCGTTTCTTCCTCCGAAAGAAAGGCCATAAACCCTTATCTGTGAAGATTCGTAGTCAACTAAGGGATTTGTAAGTCGGCCACGGTAATACGTGCCTAGGTCGAAGACTCGCTAAAGCTGTTTGTAAGCGGTAAAGATTTACCAGGCCCAGTACAAAAAATAAAAACGAATAAATAGGTACTAAAAAAAACTTAACATCTGCAAAGGGCCACCTTTGCAGACGTTAAGTTTTTTTTAATATTTACAGGACACCTCGTTCTATAAATTCTACTTTACCTAATGCATGTTGATGATACTTAGTTCCTGTTTGAGCTACAGTAGGTGAAGCAATCGTAGGAGTAAAGTTAGTGGAGTAATACGTAGGAAAAAGGTTGCAGATGCGGGTTGCAAACTTCATCACCGTAATAGTCAACCAACGGCACGTAAGTTGGCAAAATATTTTATAGTGGGGGAAGTTCGCGCATGTAAAAATGTATGAAATTGTGCGTGCGCGAACTTCCCCCACTACAAAATCATTTGCCTACTGACGTGCCGGTAACTATAACAACTACGCAAAAATTCATAGTTATTTGGATTGCGCTTAGCTAATAAATTAAAACTAGGTTCACTATAAGTTTGTGATATTATTGTAAAAAATAAACATTTTATGATGAATGTACAGACGCCAGCAGGTCAACCTACCCGAATTTGTCAAATTTTCCAAATCAACCTTGAACCTTAATGCTTTAGCGATAAAGTAGAAAATCTATTACAGAAATTTGACAGATTGTAGTAGCTTGATGTGCTGGCGTCTGTACATAGTTTACTACTACTAAAACGTTCCGCTTTCTTTTGTGGCGAAGACCTATGTCATGACTGTTATTGCTTATTTCTCCAACATCTTACTCTTTACAAATCGACACAAGGTTCACTGTAATAAGCTAAATAATATAAATTATAACTAGCTATCACTTACTTATCATAATTATAGTGTTTTTCTTGAAATATTGTGAAACACAACCTTCTTTTTGCGGTCAATAGAGTCCATATTGTGCATGCGAGTAAGTATTCATAAAATTTACGGAATCCTTTTTATTTTGAATTTATCACAAACGAATACGCAGAGTTTATTCTTTTAGTTCTCTTTTATTGAATTACATATTATTATTTTTCAAAACTTTCCGCTTTTTTTTCGTTGAATTAGTCTGTACATACTCATCATATTCCTGCCCTTATTTCATGTTACTTGGCGTCGGCGCAACACGTTTTTTTCTTCCATTCTCCCCTGTCAACCGTCACGCTATCATTTACTCCCTTCTCTTTCATATCATTCCTCACACAATCCATCCATCTTTTTTTCGGCCTTCCTCTCCCTCTCCAAGTCTCCATCCATCAACATGTATATTCATCACTCTTTTAGTCACATGCGTTTCGTCCCTTCTCATCACATACCCATACCAAGCCAAACGATTTCCTTTCAACTTTTCTGTCACTGGCGCCACTTTCAAACTTCCTCTTATATACTGATTTCTTACTTTATCCATTCTCGTCACTCCACACATCCATCTCAACATTCTCATCTCCGCTGCATGCAATCTTTTTTCATCCGTCTTCTTCACAGCCCAGCATTCAGACCCATAACGTACGACAGGCCTTATAGACTTATTATTTTTTCCCCTTTAACTTAGGGGCATCCGTGGGTCGCAAGTTGTTCCAGTGACCTGTCGCCATTTCATCCATCCTGAGTTGATCTGGTGCGTTACGTCTCGGTCTACTTCGCCATCTCCTTGGACAAGCGACCCGAGGTACCGAAAGTCGGAGCAGGTCGATAAGGGCGTTCCGATGAGAGATATGGGCCTAGGACTGGAGAGACCGCCAAAATCACAAAACAGATACCTACTCAGTTTTGGTCCGACTTACTCTCAGGCCAACGGTCTGGAGTCCTTCCCACCACACCTCTAATCTGCTCTGGCCCTCTAAGCCGATTTCCATGGAATTAGGTATTTGGTGTTGCATGAACAAATAAACTTTTAACATCCAATATTATAAATTTTGTGGCTGCATAAAAGTTAAGATGATAAGTTAACAGTAAATAAAAGTTTCACAAGGAATGTAAACTTCGCTGATGGATAGTGTCCAGAGCGAAGTCGTAAAATTAATTTAATATAATCTCTACTTAGTTGATCGACATCGAACCAAGGTACGTACAGAGGAGGTTCGCCTTTTATGCTCCTATACAAAGCGAAAAATAAACTAGCAACATTGTTCTGATTGATTATGTTGGTATTACGAAATGAGAACCTATATCGACTTGTGCGCAGTGATGCCAATTTAGCTATTTTATGCTAAATTTTGCATATTTTCATGGTGTTAAGGAAACTTATTTGTTGTTTAGCATAGAGCATATTTTTTTAGCATATAAAATAATAGTTTAACCATGAAAATTACATAAATGCGTACGCGTACGCGATAAACACTGCTATATGGTAGAAACACTTTATACCATGTACAGACGCCAGCACATCAAGCTACTACAATCTGTCAAATTTCTTTAATAGATTTTCAACTTACGCTAAAGCATTAAGGTTCAAGGTTGATTGGGAAAATTTGACAGTTTGGGGTAGCTTGACCTGCTGGCGTCTGTACATCTTCCACCATAGACTTCTGGAATAAAAATGCAGCTGGTAATTTACCCCCCTTTGCAGATTTATCTCAGTTAGCAATATCGTTATTATTATTACCACATTCTAACGCTGAAATTGTACGGGTTTTCAGTCAAATGAATGTAGTAAAAACTAAGCTACGCAATCGTTTGTCGGTAAAACCTTTAAACGTCATTTCATACATAAGATTCGGCCTAAAGAGAGCAGGGAAATGCTGCTACTCTTACACAGTTCCGGATAAAGTACTGCACTAAGGAGAGTTACAGTCTAAGCAATGAGGCTTCCTCGTCTTCAAGCACATTAGTTGTCGATGAGGACCAAGATATTAATGTTTTATTTGATAACATAGTCAATTAAAACATATATTTTTTAATTAATTTACATTTTAAAATTATATTACGTTTTATTTGACATTGAAAAATGTTAGCAGAATTTTTAGCATTTCTATAAGGCAATTGGCATAATTTTAACACCATTTTAGCAGATTTTTTATTGGTCTTGTTGGCAACACTGCTTGTGCGTCGCGACGATCGCGACCGAGCATGGAGCGGGCGAGCGAGTGCCTTCGTCATCGTTTGCTGATTTTCCAAGTAAAAAATTGCAGTGTAGGGTGCTAAAATTATGTTAACGAAGTGAACAATAGAATTGGTGATGTTGGCCTTAGGCTTATTGTTAGTTCGCAGAAAAACTGTTACAGATCACAAGTTTACCGTAGTAATCCGTCGAAAATCGAGAAAGCTTCAAACGTGTTTGAAGCTTTCGTTTTTGCATTAATGGAACTATGAACCTGGACTCTTTAACGTTTAGCTTATCGCAAATCAATTATCTCGTTGTAAATTTAAGTAAGAAGAACTTCAAGCAGACGAATCAAGAGTTGTGTCAGGTGAGATATTGCCACTTTACAGCTATTCTTTGTTTTCTGTTGTCGCCATATTGTGCATAGGTACGGAAAGTCATGATCGTTTGGTAATTTAACATTGACTGGTTTTGACTGTCATAGTTTACTATAATTATTCGTGTATTATGTTGTGTTTCGCGATATTGGTTGCCAAATCGTCTATTACGTGATTTTCGTCTTCGCCGTACGATATGTTACGGATGTGGTTGGCTGCGCGCCTCAGTCCGCCACCGTTACTTGCCTACCTACTTTTAGGTTTCTTTTTATTTTTACCTAGATATAATCGAACAATACTACTAATGTTACTGTAAATAATCGGTTAAAGTAATCTGTACTATAACAGCTTTGTAGATAAAAAGTCGAGAAGATTTTCGTAAAACAAAAAAGCTTAGCTGAATAGGCTAAATATTTTTAGCTTATTAGTGTTAATTTAAATGTAACTAAAATAATCATGAATTCAGATAACACCATAAATAACGAGAATATGATACGAATTTCATAGGTAACCTTGATGCCTAGATAGGTGAATAGAAAATACTCAGTCTGAATTATTTTATGAGTCTAGCAAGAATTGTTAAGGGCGTAGGTTATGCATAACCAGCCTATAATTAAGTGTTAAAAATCATTAATATTTTAGTAGACATACAAAAATGAGGTTTCACTGCTCAACTGTACACCAGGGAAAACTATGATAGGCTCTCAAAATACTATTGTGAAATTCACATTATGATTCACTATTGTGAAAAGCTAAAACTAGGCTTCCGCATTGGTGCCACTTAAAAGCAAACTTAACACACACAGATGACACTTATTCATTACTTTTCAGTAAAAATATTAAAAAGAAAAACAAAGTATTTTTTCTTCTAAAAAAGCAAAAAAAAATAAACAGGAGGAACAAAAATGCTAATAAAAATTAGTTACACATCACCAGAACCCGCTGACCTTCTACCTAGGCTAAACACTTCTCCGAGTGGTAGTGCATTGAGCTGTTACAATTGGCACTTTCTTACCACCCCCTGCGCAGCTCATTATATGCATGCACCCAACTTTATGCTTGCAGGGTTAAAAATATTAGCAAAGTGAATTAACATTCTTAGATTTGCAATGTATAGTGGGTTCTATGGTGATGCATAGAGCACATAATACAGACCCTGCGGTGTTGTTATTTATCTGATATTAAAAGTACCGTTAACCATCTCAAGATTACCTGAACAAATAGACACACCAACTCATTTTTTGCGGTTATGTATAGCTAGGGCATGTGCACGAGTTGCTAAGTCATTTGGATTACTTCAGTATTAAATCTAAAATCTATATTTTTGATTCAATACTTACTTGCCCACATTTGGGAGTATGTAATTTAAAAAATTGTAGGTAGATAGGTTTTTTTTTTATGCAGTTTAGATCACTAATGTTAGTTAAATCATTATCAGGTTCTGCAGTAAACGAGAACAGTAGAGGTTTTATTGTTATGATGGCTATAGCCATATAGTGCCCTTGAAAGTGATAATCTAGCAATGGCTAAGGAGCCATTGCTAGATTTGCATTGAGAAATTCTAATTTATTTATTAAAACTTTTCACACAAAAAGGTACAAAGGCAGACTTAATGCCTTAGGCATTCTCTACCAGTCAACCAAGGGTGGTGAAGAGATTAGATGGCAGGTGCTTTGGTTGAGAGGGACAATGATAAAAAAAAAGAAAATACTTAAAACTACACTCAAAGGCACAATTAACCGCCCACCTTGTATTTCTTTCAATTTGCAGAAATCTTCAAATTTAGACCACATTTTATGAGTGGTACGTTGAAAGCTACCTTTAAGGTAAAAAAAAAACAAAAGCCTTGAAAACAAAAGTCGATTATTAAAAGATGCATAGCAAAATTCGATTTTGTGAAAATTTTCGATGAAAACCTAACAAATTTAATTTAAAAAAAAAATGGTCCGCTTGAAAAAAAAAAAGAAATTAATAGTGCGTGTTGCCGCCTCGGGCCCGTATGACTTCTTGAAGCCGGTTTGGCAGTCCATCCATGATATCTTGGATATCCGATTGGGGGATATTGTGCCACTCCTCTACCACAGCCGTCTTGAGCTCTCCTAGAGTCGCAGGGGCTGGTAATCTTGCTCGAACACGTCTTTTAAGATTGTCCCAAATGTGCTCAATTGGGTTAAGATCGGGACTGCGTGCCGGCCATGGTAAAACTTGAATACCAACCTCATTAAGGTACTCAGTGACGGATCTTGCGGTATGGCAACGTGCATTGTCATGCATTAATCTAAAGTTGTCACCAATAAATGGTGCGAAAGATATGACATGGTCTTGAAGAACTTCCTCCACGTATCTTTGAGCGTTCACGCTGCCTCTATCGAACACAACAAGATCAGTACGAGCCTCGTAAGAGATACCTCCCCAAACCATTATGGACCCTCCCTGGTAACTCACTGTTTCGGTTATAGCGCATGGAGCAAACCTTTCATTTCGTCTTCTGTAGACACGCTGACGTCCATCTGGGCCTCTTAAGGCTATTCTGCTCTCATCTGAGAAAAGTACGTCCTTCCATTCCGCCATAGTCCAGTCAGCATATTCTCGAGCAAAAGTAAGTCTGGCTCTACGGTGTTGTGGGAGCAGTTGTGGGGCGCGAGCTGGACGAAAAGCCCTCAGATTTCTTTCTGCCAGTCTTCTTCGAATGGTACGTCCACTCACACTGACATTTCTCACCTCAAAGAGACGCGTACGAGCTTCAGTAGCGGTGTAAAAGCGATTTCTCAACACGTTGCTGACAACGAAACGGTCATCTCGAGTTGAAGTGCATCGATGTCGCCCTTGACCTGGCCTGCGGGTGTATGAGCCTGTCTCCCGAAATCGTCTGATGGCATCCCGTACCGTGGTTCGAGGTACACCGTGTGTACGAGCGATGCGACGTTGGCTGTACCCAGCGTCAGCTAAAGCCACTGCCCTAACTGCACCTGTTGCATCCAGTGGCATTTTTTACAGTCACTATCAATAAGCGAACACTACAAACTCAAATTTAACAATATTCACACAATATGGCAGAAAAGAACAGGAAATGTTAACACGGTAACGCAACGACAACAATGTCAAACAACGACTAAATTCCAAAAACCCGGCGGTGACACAAATTCAGGAAACGAAATAAGGGTATAAGTGTTTCATTTATTGCTAGAGTACCCACTTGACAAAAAATAAAACAGCTGATAAGCCATAGTCAACGTAAACAAACAGGGCGACGAATGATATAGGTGGGCGGTTAATTGTGCCTGTGGTACGTTGAAAGCTACCTTTAAGGTAAAAAAAAAACAAAAGCCTTGAAAACAAAAGTCGATTATTAAAAGATGCATAGCAAAATTCGATTTTGTGAAAATTTTCGATGAAAACCTAACAAATTTAATTTAAAAAAAAAATGGTCCGCTTGAAAAAAAAAAAGAAATTAATAGTGCGTGTTGCCGCCTCGGGCCCGTATGACTTCTTGAAGCCGGTTTGGCAGTCCATCCATGATATCTTGGATATCCGATTGGGGGATATTGTGCCACTCCTCTACCACAGCCGTCTTGAGCTCTCCTAGAGTCGCAGGGGCTGGTAATCTTGCTCGAACACGTCTTTTAAGATTGTCCCAAATGTGCTCAATTGGGTTAAGATCGGGACTGCGTGCCGGCCATGGTAAAACTTGAATACCAACCTCATTAAGGTACTCAGTGACGGATCTTGCGGTATGGCAACGTGCATTGTCATGCATTAATCTAAAGTTGTCACCAATAAATGGTGCGAAAGATATGACATGGTCTTGAAGAACTTCCTCCACGTATCTTTGAGCGTTCACGCTGCCTCTATCGAACACAACAAGATCAGTACGAGCCTCGTAAGAGATACCTCCCCAAACCATTATGGACCCTCCCTGGTAACTCACTGTTTCGGTTATAGCGCATGGAGCAAACCTTTCATTTCGTCTTCTGTAGACACGCTGACGTCCATCTGGGCCTCTTAAGGCTATTCTGCTCTCATCTGAGAAAAGTACGTCCTTCCATTCCGCCATAGTCCAGTCAGCATATTCTCGAGCAAAAGTAAGTCTGGCTCTACGGTGTTGTGGGAGCAGTTGTGGGGCGCGAGCTGGACGAAAAGCCCTCAGATTTCTTTCTGCCAGTCTTCTTCGAATGGTACGTCCACTCACACTGACATTTCTCACCTCAAAGAGACGCGTACGAGCTTCAGTAGCGGTGTAAAAGCGATTTCTCAACACGTTGCTGACAACGAAACGGTCATCTCGAGTTGAAGTGCATCGATGTCGCCCTTGACCTGGCCTGCGGGTGTATGAGCCTGTCTCCCGAAATCGTCTGATGGCATCCCGTACCGTGGTTCGAGGTACACCGTGTGTACGAGCGATGCGACGTTGGCTGTACCCAGCGTCAGCTAAAGCCACTGCCCTAACTGCACCTGTTGCATCCAGTGGCATTTTTTACAGTCACTATCAATAAGCGAACACTACAAACTCAAATTTAACAATATTCACACAATATGGCAGAAAAGAACAGGAAATGTTAACACGGTAACGCAACGACAACAATGTCAAACAACGACTAAATTCCAAAAACCCGGCGGTGACACAAATTCAGGAAACGAAATAAGGGTATAAGTGTTTCATTTATTGCTAGAGTACCCACTTGACAAAAAATAAAACAGCTGATAAGCCATAGTCAACGTAAACAAACAGGGCGACGAATGATATAGGTGGGCGGTTAATTGTGCCTGTGAGTGTAGGTACACAAAAACATAAATAGGTTAGATACACATACATACTATTACTATAATACATACTTATAATATATATATATATATATACAAAATCTAGGGAGAGAGGTTTTGAGATGACTCTTATGCTATTTGTTTTGAAAATAACTGCAATTTCCGCTTAAATGCATAACAACTGACGATTATAGGGAAACTCAAAGTCTGCACAAGCATGGTCTTCGTCTTAGCGGGCAAAAAGTAATTTACATTAAATTGTATCAGTAATATAGTAACATCCTTATGTTACTAAATTACTGACATCATTTAATGTAAATTAATTAGAATTTTGAACATAGACATTTAAATATCATACTTATGATAGGGGGGACAAAGCAACAACATCAAAATTGACTAGATATTAGACTTAGACGTACAGAGTCATCTTGCTCAGTTCAGTCTCGTGTCATAAGCCCCACATGACAGGTTGCATTGTGTGCAGAAGTGAATGGTTTTTGAAGAAAATATGTCAAATTATACATTGTGGTATTGCAAACCTCGTATTGATAAAATGACAGGACTTGACTCATCATCATCTGCCTAGCCTTTTCCCAACTATGTTAGGGTTGGCTTCCAGTCTAACCGGATGCAGCTGAATATCAGTATTTTACATGAAGTGACTACCTATCTGACCTCCACAACCCAGTTACTGGGTAACAGCTATGCTATGCTTGCCCCGGGGGCGGTTTGTGAATGGGTGACCATCCATTACACATAGAGACCCCTCCGTGCCTCACAAAGCTGGTCAAGCCAGCCTTTCATCCGGCTGTCATTTGTAGATCTTTAACAGTTTTTATGGGTATTCTTAATTCCAAAAATCTGTCTTACTAAGGGTATTGTGTTACCCAGTCACTGGGTTGTGGAGGTCATATTGGCAGTCACTCAATGTAAAATACTGGTATTCAGCTGCATCTGGTTAGACTAGAAGTCAACCCTAATATGTATAGTTGGGAAAAGGCTAGACATTGATTGAGGTCAAACTATCAGACAGCTGGTAATCAAAGGTTGGTGTCTGTAAAAGTGTATTGTTATCAACATAGCCATTATGTCATTTTCCTATATTATCCTGATGGCACTGAGACATGCGATCATAGTTTTTCTATGACTCTCTTTCTTAAAACTCTTTGGTTCTGAATCAACACAGTTATTCATTTATTCATTCATTACACAGGTCTACAATGGTTTTGGTGCTGCTTAGACTAAAGCAGTTTTTGCATTTTCTAGGTATCTAGATTATAACTGTATTTATATATTTTATGTATACTACGTGTAGTTTTTGTGATATAGCATATACGAATAATTCGAACCTTCTAATTTTTTAACTGTTTCATCTGATTGATCTACATGAAAAAACAAAATCTTTTTTGGGACTTCCTTGCATCAGTGTTCTTAAGACACTCGCATGATGCTCCAGCAGTAATCAGCTATCATGTGTTCATCCCATCGACCTTGGTACCTATGACTTTTAAATCCTGATGGAACCACTCTCATTGTTCCTCGCTATAAGATCCGAGATTTTCGGGAAATTGTCTAAATGGCTATGGAGGTAGTGGACTTTGATACTCATGTTACATCCAAGCCTTTTAATTTTTTTTAGCAGGGCCAGCACTAAGTCTTGTTAATTTACTGACTTATGATTTCCTAAAACGTTTTTCGCCATGCTTACGAAAGATATCCACGCCGCCGATTCTACATCATTCAATCAATGCACAAAATTGTTACCGTTCATCAAAATTCTTATCTGTGGTCCATCAAAAGTAGCAGCTTAAACCAGGGATTTTTTTATATATATAAGTAAAACAAGATCCAGTATTATGTAATGCCTTCACATACTGTTTCATCAATCCTAATTTTATGTACAATGGTGCCAAAGTAGGAAATGGTATATCTGCTGAGTGGGCTACAGGTCTTGTAGCTTAAATGCTCACTATACAATTTGCAAACCGTGTTTGGAATCAATGGCTTGACAAACTCCTTAATCTTTATCTTAAAGTGAGCAAAGTATGCATTTTTTACAAATTCAGATATAAATTTTCAACATTTTTTCACTACATATTCACCACAAATGTAACAAAATGTATTTGTATTATTTTCGCACTTTATCCTTGACGAAGAAATATATAAGTGACGAAATAACGAAAACAAACTACTAAAAACGACCACTTATACAAAAATTTGTTAAGGAAGGGCTGATTTTTCCGTGGCCAGATAACATTCGAGGAATAAAATTGACGTATGACAATTTTTGTATCAAATAACTGTTAAAATTTCAAAATTATTCCTCAATGAAATTATCAGATGATTGAAAAATCAGCCCTAAAGGTAGTTACGAAACTGTACGAAGTTTTGACGTTATTGAAAGGTAGTAAAAATTAAAGTTATAACACAATTATGAAGGCACCAAAATTTTTTTTTTTTTTTTGTAGGCTTGTGTTATGAATCAGTTAATATGGTTCAGAATTTCGATACTTGAAACTTTCATCTTAAGATTAGATAATATGAATCACACAATCTATGCTGGTGGTAATGCCTGCATTACCACCTTCCTATCATTTTGATAGTACTTTTTATGTCTTAAAACTAAATTTTAGGGTTATCTTCCACCTTATCTTTTTACTAGTTTTTTTTAGTATTCCATATCCAAACTGGGCTAATCTGATAGCAACATGGCTATTCTATTCATTTTCTATCTGCATGTCACAGAGTTGGGTCTCTTTGACCATAAATAAGTAGCTAGCTGAAAACAAGATAGAAAATAAGTTTGACCCTGGTATGGCACACAATACACAAACAAAAAAAAAAAAAAACAATAAAACCTTAAAATAGTATTGTGTACCTCACGGTCACTGAGACCTTTATCATGGCATATAATGAAAAGAAGATTAAATATTACAGTTTTGGTGGAATGGAACCTTTACAGCGCGCGAGTCGGACTTGCGCTTAGACGGTTTTATCTTACTTCTGCCCCAGATGTAAACAAATAAAATACATTAATGTATAATGTGGAGTAATAGTAGGATAGGAACTCATAATTGGACGGCGTCATGAAACAACGAATGAAGCGACAAAACCAACAAAATGTAGTTTTGAATGCAGGTCAATTGTAGGTCACCAAAACTGTGTAAAGAGGACATCTCAGAATTTGTAGGTAACTGTAGCTGCTATCAATATATCTGATACAAGGAACGAAGCACCAAATTCGTTATTACAAAATGCATTGAAGAAGTTTTTCCAATGCAATAGCGAATTAAATGCTTAAACAATGTACTAAAATAATTATTTCAATATAGATTTACCATTTTAAAACTCAACACCGAATATACCGACAAAATAGGCATGTGTAATATCATCATCATCAGATACTGTTATTGCTGATATCGAGGGTTGCCAGTTGCCAGTTACGGGTTTGGTTTCCGCACTTAGTCCTTTAGGTGGACCATTGTGCGTGGGTCATGGCGGCCGTCGGTGGTTATTCCAACCAGTCCACCTCCCTCCAGAAGCTTGTTAAGTCTCCTGGTCTGTTGAGAACATCTGTGTAAGATCGTGAGTTTCCGACCTAATCTGGGTGACGCCTGTGCACTCAAAGATCACATGCGTGACGGGTTTCATCAGCATCCATGCAAGCTCTGCACAGGGGGCTGTCCGTTATGCCTATCGTGTGGAAGTGTTTGTTTAGTGAGCAGTGTCCCGTGATGGTACCCTTCACCAGGCGCAGGCCATTCCTGTCCAGGCGTAGTAATCTTTTGGTTAGCTTGCCGCCATCTAATGATGGCATGGCTTCCTTGGACTGCCTGCAGCCCGGTGACGGGGACCACCAGATCAGTCCACGGAGCATCATGGTTTGGAGTAACAGACGCCTTGAATGTAGTGTAGTAGCTTGAATTTCTGCAACGACTCCTCATACCGCAGACGCTCCAAGTGACATTTAAACTGCATTGTTTTCAAGAACTTTCGCTGAATTTTTTCTAATGCTTGATCATATTTAGCATAGTAAGGGTCCCATATCATACACGCATGCATACTCTACTTGCGGTCGTAATAAGAAGTTTAAAAGATGTAGATATGTGACCGGGCGTTTGAAATCTGATGACGATCTCATAACAAAATTGTACATTTGGAAAGCTTTAGCTATTATCTTTTCAATGTGTAAATTAAGGTGAAGTTTGCAATCCAAAAGTACAGCCAGATCACAAATTTCAGTTTCTTTAAGGAGTTCGTCGCAGAGACAATCATTGTAGTTAATTATGTTTTTGTTTTTGGTAAAGTTAACGTATTTACATTTGTCGATGCTTAATTTTAGATATTTTTGGTACAGTAATTTGATAATCTATTTAAATCGTCTTGAAGAAGACAACAATAGTGAATCATAATTAAAAAAAAAAAAATAAGTTTATCGGCTTATAACAAAAAAATACTTTTTTGAAAGCAATTAACGATATACAGCAAAGGACCCAAAATTGATCCCTGCGGAACTCCGGATGTTGCCGAAAATGTGTTAGAATGGTACCCATTACTTACTATAGTTTGACTGCGGTTACTAATATAAGACTCGAACCAGCTCAATAAATTCCCCCTGATGCCATTCTATTAAATTTTATTTAATAGTATTACATGGTCAACTCTATCAAAGGCTTTTTTAAAGTCAGTGTAAATTGTGTCACTTTGGGCTCGGATGTCCATATTATTAAATAAGTAGGTAGTAAAAATCATTAAGTTGGTAACAATAGACTTTCGTCTCACAAAGCCATATTGCTTCGGAATTATGGAATTTTGAATAAATGGATATATCTCGTGGTTAACAAGCTTCTCAAATAGTTTAGCTAATGTAGAAAGAAGAGAGATGGGCCGATAATTCTTGATGTTTTGTCTGGAACCACCTTTATAGACATGAACTATATTAGCCTTTTTTCCAGATGGCAGGGAACGAACCATTGTTAATACATTGATTGAAAATCCTAAATAACGATTTGCATATTGTATTCGCTGACCATTTTAAAAAGTGAGGAGGTATCCCATCTGGTCCTGACCCTTTATTTAAGTCTAACATCTTTAATTGTTTGCAAATTAACGAAAGGCTAAAATGTAAGCTACAAAGAGATGTGTCGTTGACATTGGATTGTTCAGGGGCAGGGCTCCAGTCAGGTGTTAGACGAGATAGCTCGTAAACTGACTATTGATACCATTACTACGGATACCATTGTATTGATGATTTTAATCATTATAATTCTGTAAACTCGTATTGGTTACGGTCGCGAATCAAATTTTAATCAACATTCAACCTGACAATGACATGCAAATTACAAAAAAACGTAAGAAAATTGGGTGCTTCCCCCTTAACCATAACTCACCGTCATTTTAACTCCTTGACACCAGTCAAGGACCCATCAGGGTTGTGGGGTCTATTCCACAAATGAATTAATTAATGAAGAGTTGAAGTTGACCAATGTGACAGTAGATAGCTTCAACTTTATTGAAGTTTCAATTTATGGGGAGTTTTTGTAAAAATGGGATTTAACAATAGAACACTATTATGTACACCATATAAATTACAGACATAAATATAGAAATTTTACAAAGGGTGACACAATGGGCGACTTATCGCTTATCGTTATTAAGTCTATACCATTCACTTTAATTTAATTTCACTCGAACCTCTTGTATAGTGCTGCAAGCCCGCCGATCTGCCTGGTGCAGGCCGCGCTGTCGGTGATCAAAAAATGCCAGATCTTGTTTTTCATAGTGATTTCATTAGTTACAATTAAAGCCTCAGGGCCAGTAAAGCTTACTACATTAATTCAAAGGAACAAAATACATTATGGACGAATTTGTGAAAACAAAGCACAAAACAAAAAAAACTGCTAACAGTCACATCCTCGCAAAACGGCCAGGTATTCTGTAGCATAATGTTTAGTTACCAAATGGTTGTCCATTTTGAGATATGTATAGGTAGGTACATAGCAAAGTTATCATGAGAAGCGTTCCAATAGTAAAGCCACTTTATTTATTTTTTGGTGCACCAAATTGGTGGCATCAAATCTGAGATTGTACTAAAATAAAATAACTGCATCAGACTGGTTAATAGTGAGCTTGATTTTCTAATATCAAATTTTGTACATATTCCATGCATGACGATGGTCTTAAGATCTAGATTAGTGTTATTTTCATGTTTCATGTAATGCTGTTGGTCACTTTGGTGTTTGTTTGTTGGCCATTTAGTCATCTCATATAACCAGTAATCATTGCCCAAGCGAAATCATTTATTATTTATCATGCCACTGCACTGCCTCGACATAAAAATAATGTTTGTTTTAATTAACATTATAAGCTGTAATGTCTAAATAACTATGCACTTAATTTTTTTTTTGTTGGTTTATATATTGATAGCCCAGTTAAAAGTATTTCACTGAAACATGCCTATTATTCCCGTTTGCTAAGTGGGTAGACTAACCTCAAAGCTGTTTGAAGCCAACAATCATTGATTTTATTATTTCACTATGCTGTGCTAAAAATTACAGAATGATAACTTCGCATAAATCTCATTATATCTGACATTGATACAAAATTAATAAAGCTGAAGCCAGTCAAATACGACTAATATTATTCATTTATAATGCTGTGCTTGCTGTTCTTAAAAACTTATTACTATCAACAAGGAAACGAAGTCGTCATGGACAAACGGACATAAAAATACTACCTAACGGGCTCGATCGATGCTCGACCGATACTTAGGGCCCATCAATAATAAAAATGCAATTGTTCACTCTGTAATTTTGTCCCCTTTGTCGTGTCATGCTAGTAGAAAATGACTGGGAACAAACACACCTGACAAATTGTATTTTCTTGGTTTCCCCGCATGAAAAGGAAATTGCTTTTACCTTGTGCACTTGTGCGTTTACTACATATTTTGTGTTTCTATTTTGTTTCTTCAGCGAATGACGCATTTTAATTTTATACCTAAGCTGTGATTAATTTGAGTGAAGTGGTTGTCAATCAATACTTGTGAAGGCAATTATGGCGTGCACGCGATTATATGGTGAGGCTCTTGAATCGATTGCTTTCAATCAGTCAATATGATGTCTTGTTAACTTTTGCTTTTACTTATTGATATTACATAGCCGTAGCGGGTATAGTGATGATTCCAGAGACTTCTCTAACGGAGAATGTTCTTCGATCGAGAATGTTCTGCAATATTCTTTGCGACGGAAAATATTCTCGGAACATGGAGAATTTAAAATTGATACAATTTAAAAGTAGTAGTTATTTTTGATGTACAGAATGCAATAAATGTGTAATGAAACGAATTGAATTTAATGCCAATAAAATATGTATCGAAACGAGTTGAATTACAAAATCACACCTGTTTGAAAGAAATCGTGATTATTTTGTTGTTTTTAATTATTTGCCTTTTTGTTTGTTAGTCTTTATATGTCACACTTTACTCCACAATTTAAATTGTGAGAATTCATAAATAATGTCTTGTTAATATTCTCGACAATGTTTTCGCTCAGGAGAGTTTACTAAGAATTTAAATTGTGGAGTAAATTATTTTAACGTCAACTTCGTAAACCATTCAGATATAAATAGATCTAAACAACAAAGACCAAGTTTTGAAATTCTTGTAAATTCTTTTCCAAAAGAATTTCTCGTCAGAACAGCAAAGTTCTCGCCAGGAGAATATTCTCGGGATTTACCAACACTAAGTAGGTATATTTCTATTTGTTGGCCACGACTTGTTGCCGGAACGTTGGAATTGCGTAACCATTTTCGGCAAATGATTGAGATTAATTGGTTTCGTTTCGATCGCTTTTTGTTTCATTTTACGATTTTCTTAAGCACATATCGTTCACTCTTTAGCGTTTCAAACCAACAGCTGTTGCTATTACATTATAGTGGAGTTACGCAATACGAAAATCGTAAAATGAAACAAAAAGCGATCGAAACGAAACCAATTAATCTCAATCATTTGCCGAAAATGTGTTACGCAATTAGGCTGCTGTTCGCTACTGTCAAAATCAATGTAGTTGGGTTTATCAATCACGAATACATTACTATTCAGGCTAACGAATTTATTTACTCATAACGAGCATATAGTTCATTTGACAATGAGCTTAAGTAAAAATAAAGTAATGTAGGTAATATACAGCGATCGAGCAATTGTAATAGATGTTGTCATAAATGTATTTTTTTAATTTTGATTTAAACACTGCAAGCGAGTTGCTATCCTTGATATTATTTGGCAGATTGTTGTATCATTGTGCTCCTTCATATGTGATAGTCTTTTTTACCATAGTTAGTCCTATTTCTTCGCAATTTAACCTGGTTAGTCTTTCTTAAGTTATGGTAATATAATTTGTTAACAAGTTTTATGTCAGATTTTAATTCACCAGTCATTATTTTTCGTACTAGTATGCACATTGTGTAAGTGTATGTTTGTGTTATATTAAATATCTTTGTGTTACGGTATACATAGTGTAGCGTACTATTTGCTGTCAGTATCCAAATTGATCGATTGGTTTGAGAGCCGTTTGCTGTTTTACATCGGTTTTGGTTTGCTTGTGTCTAGTAGGCGGCGGTCTTTTCATTTTAGCAGTTTCAAGCTGCATATTCTATAGCATAGGTTCTCGACCTTATTTTTCCCACCGCCTACTCTGAGAATACATATATTCTTTTATGTAAAAAGAGTTGGAGGCTCTACCCCAATTTTTATTACTTACCATCTGTCGCGAATCAACAGCTGTTGCCACGATTATATTTAAACGTGTAAAGATATAGTCGTAAGATAGGATCTATAATTTTCTCTGGGTCTTCTACTGCCCCCCTGAAAGTCTCAAACGCCCACATGGGGGAGTTATTGCCCTCGTTGAGAACCTATGCTCTATGGTTCGATGGCAAACTTAAAGCATTATTATATTTTATAGATAGTGTATGTGTAAGCATGTTTCAAGCTAAGTAATTAGATACCGACATTTACGTAGTTGAACATACACTGGCCTGCAAAACTAAGTACTAAACTTTTAAAATTTCAATTTTTTTTAAAACTATAGAAGTTAGAGATTTAAAATAAAAAAACGTTTTATAGCAAGTCTAATGTATAGTTTACTAGTTTCAAAGAAAGTAAACCTTTTAACTTAAAAAAAAGATAAACAATAAAAATAGCCATTTTTACCTTAGTGTCAAAAAACTCAATTAACATTAATTATAAGTATGTTTTACATGTTATTTAATTTTTAATAACTGGTATTTCCTCCTCGGGCTCACGACTCGGCTTTCAGTAGGTGAAACCTCGTGGTTTCGGAGTCGATGTTGGGGAATATTCTCTCATTCTTCAATCAGGGCCTGTTTTAGTGCCGTGCCCTGAGGGTAGTAGGTGGTGGTCTGCGGCTTCTGACTAGCCTCCCTAGCTCATCCCAGGCGTACCCAATCGGGTTGAGATCAGGAACAATATAACGGTCTTCTCGGGCACTAGTACAACTGGGTCTGCCATTACAAGGTCTCCTCAGATGGTTTCCAGTCTCTACGTACCTTCGTTTCTCCTTCTGGACCGTTCGTAACGTCACACCCACCATTCTTGCAGTACGACGCACACTGATGCCTAGTTCCAGAAAAGTCATGATCCTAGCACATTCTTCAGGTGAAAGAGGCATGATAAGTAAAATTTATGTGCTGTTGTCTAACTTAACTTTTGTAACAAGACTCATCGATCAAGAAAAAATTTGAAAACAAAAAAATGAATGGTAAAATTGTAATTCGAAAAGGATTATTTTGGTTTTAAAGCTTTTTTCAGCCATTTTTTAAAAGAAGGTTCTCGACTATGAAGTTTTTATATACAAAATTAAACTCTTTTTCGAGTCCTTTTTATTTCGAAACTATATCTTGTGTACTTAAAAAGTTATTCCCATTTTAAAAGTGTGATAGGTACTTATTTTTGCAGACCAATGTACATAGTTTCTGAGTATTACTTTGCCTTCTGTGTATCTGTACGGTACCAACTAAGTAAGTCGTGAATATTGTTACGTTGTTATTAAAGTTCGTTGGTACTTGAGAGTTGTATTAAAAGTCAGCATAAAATTAACCTTTAAACAATATCTACTTGATTAGTTATGCTTGTAATGTAGGTTACGATTGTTATTTTGAGTTCAGGATAAAATGTTAATGTTATCTTGTTCGCGGTAGCTTGGGTTTAGAATCGATGACTCAGATCACAATGTGGGTTACATTGTGATCTGAGTCATCACGTGACACATGAATACAGATATTATCCATACACACTAATAATATAAATGCGTAAGTAAGTCGGTTTGTCTGCTACCTTTCCTACTTACCTCAGAGAACAAAGGATACTTTTTATTCCGGAAGTAGGTACGGATATTTTCCGGGCGGGCGATACCCACACACAACATCTATGTATTTTAAATGACGATTCGATCGAACGGAGTATTGAAAGTAGCCAATAATTCATGGAAATATACGTAGCGTCCGTTGTTCTATTTCTGGCGATTAATCGGAACTATTGATCTACCCATACTTCATACTTTACCACACTTAATGTATGCAATTGTAAACTCTACGCAACCGTTTTAAGGTGTAAATTAACTTGCAACCTTATCATTGATTATTGACAAGTTTATTACTTTAATTTGAGGGGAAGCTAATGATATAATTAGTCATACCAATTATTTGTTTTTATCAGTAGTACATTGATCTTTAAACTATAGCGACAGCACATAAGGTTCATTTTCGCTAAATCGTCGCAGCGATACCATGGCTACCTGGACGCAAAACAAAGAACTACCACCTACATACACCTACTGAAATAAAGTCGGTTAACGCCCTGAATCAATATCTATCGTGATCTTCAACATGTTCCAATAAGGAAAGACTATAAATAGTTTATTCTTTGGGTTCCTACGGAGAGGGAAATGACCGTTATTGTCGTGCTAAAGAGATTCGGGTAAGTATTACTATTATGTAAACAATTGTTGAATCTAGTTCTCACACTTTAATAAATAAATGTGTCGTTACGGCTCGTCAGAAGCCCGAAAGTCTGACAACCAAGGGTATCGTAATCGTATAACCCAGTTACTGATTTATGGAGGTGACATAGGCAGTCGCTCCATGTACGAGTAAAATACTGGTATTCTGCTTCGTTCGGTTAGACTGGAAGCCGACCCTAACTTAGTTTGGAAAAGGCTAGGCAAATGATGTGGAATCTAGTCCACTTCTTTAGTCGTTGCAAACAATGGCGAGACATTAGAGCGGTAAAAGAAAGTGGATTGGAAGACAGAATGGTTTTAAGACTGGTTTTGTTCAAAAATTCGATTGCACTATTGCTTTGGCTCAGATTTTGCCCGAATTCATGTTAAATTAGTGACAAAGTAAACATAACATAACACCACGTCTGTAATCCCCGAAGGGTTGGACAGAGGTATGCCCACATATTGTACATCCACATTTCGCCATGTTTAAGTCCCATGTAATAGGGGGCGAGTCTATTGCATTAACTGGGTACAAATCCAGACTCCGGGCTGCTACTTAACTGAGCAGTTCCAGGTAGAAAAACCTAATAATCCCGGGTCGACAAAGTGCCGCCCCAAAACCTCATGCTTAGCAGTAGCGTTTGCGACCACAAGAGCAAATATTCAGTTATAAAATAAGTAAAAATATTTACCTACTCAAATAAAATCTATTTTGTGTTTTTTGCGCAAGAAAGAAACCTACCAAAGTAAAACTTTCCTGTTACAAATAGACCAACGATTCAGTCTTTAAAAAAAAGTTAAAGAATTTATTGAATAAAAAAAGTGTTCTTTTGCGGCATTGTTAGAAAGAAACCTACAAAAGCAAAACTTTCCTGTTCACCCTTAGAATTTATTGAATAAAAAAAGTGTTCTTTTGCGGCATTGTTAGAAAGAAACCTACAAAAGCAAAACTTTCCTGTTCACCCTTTCCGTTTGACATATTATGTCTATATTACGAGGGCGGAGTGATAAGTCTGGTAAAAATCTATTTTGGAATAAAATGATCGCAAATTGCATGGAACCTCCTTTTTCACAACTTTTTTGAAGGACTAAATTAAAATTTTCAGCTAGTACTGCCGGTTAGTTTTTTTTTGACAGCCATTAAAGAAAAACAACTGAACACGTTTTTGCAAAGATGGCGAAAAGTAAATTTCGTGTCGTAATTAAACACATTTTGCTCAAAAAAACTATAACAGTTATCAGTCTAAACGTCTGTTTTTACTTTTATGTTATAAACAATTTCTTATTTTCGCATAAAAAACGTGTTTACGTGAATCCCCTATACACAAGATTCACGTAGACACGTTCACGACAATATACGGCTACGAAAATTATAAGCATATAGGTATGTAGGTGCAACTGCACTGTGAACGTTTACGTGGGCGGGGCGGCCGCGGCGCTTGGTATTTAAATCGATCGACTCCTCTATCCAGTGTTGCCAACCCCATCCGAGAGTAAAACTACATACATGCTCAAAACTGTACATCTTTTTAGCCTATATTGTTTCCCACTGCTGTAAAATGGTGTTTTGTAGTGGCAGGTTTTGCTGAAGCCGAATAAAAAACTATTTATTTGGAGGCCTAAACTAAAAACTGGAAAGATTTCCAAAAAACTAAATGTACAGTTAAAACTGTAGGGTTGGCTAGACTGCCTCGCTTCGCTCAAGCATAATGGCCGCACCTGGTTACATTACATTCCCGATTTTATCCACAGAACTAAACACGCGAAGTCTCAAATGATAAAGATCTTCGTAGTTTCAACATAATAATATCTATTTTTTTTATTATTAAATATAATAACAAAATCATGGTCAGCAAACTGACCGGCAGCATCCATTTACGATATCGTGATTTAGCGCGCTAAAGGATGCTCGGATTAGCATCCTTTTGAAGTAAACGTTTAGCACACATCATGTAGAAGTACTATAATAAGAAAATCGTCGTTAGCTATCTTAATTTACGATTCTTTGCGCAAAAAATTCAAGGTTACTTTTCCTTTAAATTTTTACACCTATCAATAGGAATGCCTCTAAGAGTAAGTTTATGTAACCAATTTCTACCCTATGGCTTTTAAGCAGAAATGCAAAAATAGAACTTGTATAACCACCTAAAAATAAAAAATTGGATAGAATTAGTTAAGAAAGGTTGGCGTAGCTTTGAAGAATGTTGAGGGCAACAATTCAGGACACTTGTTACTACGAACAAACACTTTCGGCGTTTGAAATTTTTGACAGCTAAACATAGGTCTTCTTCTAAGTTTCTTTACTTATACATATTCTTAATTTAACTTTGGTTCAGCCGTTAATACGTGAAAAGGTAAAAAACAGAAAGCGTTATTTTAGCTTTTATAATTAAGACAGACAAGAGTTACTTACGCTACTTTCGCATTTATAATATATGGTAATATAAATGGTAGTTTGTGTTATGCTGGGGCATACAGCAACGTCAACGTTAATGAAAATGTTAACGTTTGTTGATGTGTCAAATTCGACTTTGAAAATAAATAATAATAATCATAATGGTGTTTTGCCGGCTCATGGGACGATCAAACGAAGTAACGTAGGTGTACACGTCAAGCGTGCACCTACGTAACAAGTATCCTAACGCGTTGTTCCTAAATAAGTACGTAATTGTGTGAAAAAATAGCGCCTCCCTGTCCGTGAGTGACTAATGGCATCAATAAATACCTGTACTTCGGTAAGCTAGGCTGCACTGAACTAAACGGGTAATTTAAACGACGTTAGGCGATGCACGTTTAGGCATATTAGGCGGTTAGGCGTCAGTGTGACCTTAGCTTTATAACCCGATAAAAGATGAAAAATATCATCGTGATATGAACATCTCATTTTAACACAAGTGCCAAAGAAAGCAATAAAAAAATCGCTTTTATTAAAATTCGTTCTAACTACTTTATCTTATTCTTGAAATATAACACTAATTAGCCGTCTTAAATTATGCAAACATGAACATAACGTGTGTAAAAGTTTTTGTTACGTTTCTCATATCTGTACGCGGCAATATACTCTACTAACACAATTAAATCCCAAATTCAACTTTACTTACACAATTAACTACGTTTTAAACGTAAACCCAGCTGTTTAGAGGATACGTTAGTATTCATAATAAAGCATACAATAAACTACCAACAAGTTCATAAAATGGTACAATTTACTTTTATCTAATGGCAACCCTCATGATACGATCCTTATTCTTGAATTTTGTGTTTTATAACTTCTGTCTGCTTGCAACATTCACAGTTGTGTGGTAGATTGTAATTTATATTCGAAAATGTGAACAAAATGTTTTCTTTTACGGAAATATCAGCACCATGTGCCATTAAACGTCCCCCGTCATCACATTGAGCAGAACGTGTTAGTGATCAAGGTAAAAACATGCTACTGCAACGAGTGCGCGCTCGAACTTACATTGTCTGCACCTATAATTGTAATTATATTTCATGTACTTCCGATTTTACGTTATGGAAATAACTACTATGACGTATTTTATCTTGATGACTCCAAATCATACCTTGTTATAGTGTGTTGTTGTATCCTAAACGCAACAATTTGTGTTGTTTTACGATTGTGCTGTCATTTGGAGAATTGTTGCGTTTTCAATATGGAAATCGATCGACAGTTTCGATAAGATAAAGTTAATTAGATAAGTACTCAGCTGTGTGTATAGTTTATTGTTTTTTCATGTTGTAACAACTTGTAATTTAATACTAATTAGTACTTAGGGCTGATATAAAATATATTATGGGGTAGGGGTAGGCTTATTGTCTAATAATATTATTTTTAATTACAATAGTTTTTTTTTCAGTACTTTCCTAGTTTTTAATAGTTCTTATTTTCTATATAAAAAATAAAATAAAAAATGAACCATACCTAATAAAAATAATGTGTTTAGGTAGAATTGCTGTGAGCATTATTATGTTTTCTTAACAGTTAGGTATCTTTAGGAAATTAACTATAACATGCTGTGCTGAAGTTGAAGGGAACCTAAATGTCCTTCATATACATGTTGAATGGCTGATGAATTTTGATTTTGGTTTGAGTATCTACTCATTCAAAATAACAGGCTGAAATAAACCACCAAACTGACCAAACAGAGAGCATGTGTATTAACATCGACTTTCTCATACATTATATTTAACCGACTTCTAAAAGAGGAGGTTCTCAATTTGGTTGAATATTTTTATACTGTTACAAATTCAAATGTGTGAGAAGGTCAAAGTCAGACCATTTAAATGTTTCAAATAGGCACTTATACATAGGAATATGGAGAAGAAAGGACCAGAAACTTCGCAGTTACTCTTTTAAAATATTATACAATATTTTGTATACATTAATTATATGTGAAGATGTTCTACTTAGTATAAAAATAACAATGAATGGTGCAATACATGGTGCTCACATATTTACAAATATTGTAGAAGTAGACCAAAATTGTAACAAGTAAGTCAGTTATTGAGTTAAAGTGAACAGTGTTCAGTGTTAATGTCATAAAATTTTTAAATTATACAATTTGATTAGCAACCAGTCTATACTCTAAATTGTCTTATGGAGCAAGATTAGCATGTTTTCAAGCATTCTTATCTGGTAGGAACAGAGTAACATTGTAATTTTTGATATTTTTAGTTTTAGTTAAGCCCCTGTTACCCGTTGACAGGCCTACACTGTCCTCTCATATCTATTAACACTGTAATTTGGAAATATTATAAAAACTAATGATTTGTAAAAGAGTAACCATGGAGTTTCTTGACAGCTAATCTCCATAGGAATAACCAATTATAATTGTGCAGGTTAATGTGAAATAAAATATTTTGATTTGGATTTCTATCCAAATATTTTGCATTAATTTTGGATTTTTAAACATATTGTTCTTCTCCTGATGTTGATGACTTTATTTTTCTGAGCCACAATCCACATTTTTTTTGTAGTTTTCAAAATAGTGTTACTATACTCCCCTATTAATTGGAACCATTTGAAAAACCAGAGGCTTCTTTAGTTACCATTAAATTAATTAAGATCACAAGGCGTCTTGATTACAACAACAAACAATTTCAATTAAACAATTACCCATCAGTATTGAGTCAAAACACCCATGCCCCCACCCAACACCATTATTCATTTTTCTTTTATAACATAGTATTTAATTTACAAATAACTTTATTGGTTATGTAATGACTTGCCCGTGTTGGTAAGTCATGCTCAGTCTTTCTCCACTTTCAAAATTATGATAGCAAAAGCACTTCCTCTCTCCTTAAACATCATCATCATTATTATTATTTGTTATAATTGTATATTTTTTATTTTTTCTTTGCTCTTGTTTCATATTTATTATTGTATGTATATATTTATTTAGACGAGTAAAATATACTTTATGTATACATTGATTGTATAATGTAAATGGTACACCACAGACTACCTACTATATTTGTCTCTCTTTAATTTTAATCCATCCAAAGGTTTTCTTTAAAAGATCGCTCTTAGCAATATGACCGCCCATTGTGTCAACCTTTGTAAAATTTTATATATTTATGTTTTATAATTTCTATGGTGTACAATAAAGAGTATTCTATTCTATTCTATTGCTGGTGTCTCATAAATTAGCTATTTGAATTAAATTGATTATGGGTACAGCACACATGCTTGTAAAATAGTATACCAGTCAAAAGTAGCTGGCATACCATTCCTGTTGATTGAACACTTAAGCGAGCTGTGAAAGCACACCACAACAAGTAACTTGAAATGCTGAAGCATTCAAAATTGTTGCTGCGCGAATCGCCACTGCCGCAGTTGACATAAGCAAATAGCTGGCATGTCCAAGTACCTAATTTGTTTTTGTTAAAACCTGCGATTCCTGTTTATTGCAATAAAAAGCTTAGCGATCTTATAGCTATTCTTGAAAGACGCTGCGATCTTTTATGTCGGTACAAATAATGTTCTGATTTTGATATCGATTTTTGTGCCAGTCTGCTTTGATAATAACAAGAAGTTTCTTTGTCTTTTCACAGCTGGTCAGTGTATACGGGCTGGAAGCAGAAAATCAACTTTTGAGGTGTTTGCTTACTGAGGCAGCCAAGAATTCCTGGGACACTGATCGCCCAGGGAATATTCCTACCAACAGCATCCACGCGTCGTTGCTAGCGCAGCACCTCGCGTCCTTGCTGAACCACCCCGCCAAGTCGACTGTTATCTGTCGCGCTGTAGATCAACCCACCAGACCTCTACAGAAGGTAAGTTCCCCTTAATGAAACACTTCCTCTCAAATGTGTAGATGCTCATCTATATTTCAATGCCCATTCCAGCTGTATCGTATGTTTGACCTGATATTCAAACCATTATTATACCAACCTATATTTACCACATTATTACTTAAAAACTGGTTTTGTTTTTAGATCATGCATCAACAAATATATCATTTTGATAAGATTTATTTTTTTAAATCATTTACCAGTTTCACTATATTTCACTATAATTATTCAAAATAATGTAGTGTTTGTAATTCTTGGTATGAGATGGTCTGTGAAATATATTTTGTTAACTGTAGCTGGCCGCGAGGCCATGGGGATAATCATAAACACAAGGACATAACACACCATACAGATGTAGGTACTTTAAGTTTTTACTATGTCAATGTCATATTATATTGATATAGAGTAGATGAGGTTTAACAACCCTCAAATTTTATAAATACGAGATTATGTATGTTGAATTGTATCGGGCAAGGGCATTCAGAAGCAGTTTCCTATTTCTTTCCGGTGCTTTTATCTAGCTGCTAACTGAATATAATATATGAATACTACTGAAGCACTGATTTCTTACAGATCTTAAAACCATCAAATACTTTATTCAATCGCCTGTCAAGATTGTTAAAGTTAACCACTGCTGAGGATGTTGCCCTTTCGCTGGTTCTGAGGAGGAACTCGTCGAAATCTGAAATCGTAAATTTATCCAAGCAACATCTTAAAAAGAGATTTTTAGATCTCGTTCAGTGCTACCTCGACGCAGGTCGGTATTTCAGATTATATAACTCGATATTTTAGAGAAACGTAACTTACTACGATGTTTTTATTTGACTGATGTCGGTTCTTTGGCACAACAACAGAGCTAACACGTATTGTTTCGTTTCACAGAACGCGGACATCAAGTGGAGCGTGCCGGACTTCAGGAATGCAGCCCTGAAGTGTTGCAAACTCTTCTAACTAATCTCGCGCACGAAAACTTTCGTTTAGCCGCAGTGACAAAAGACTTGTTTTTGAAAAAGTTACGAATCGATTTCCCTCGCGAAGTAGTACCCATAGTGCTCGCGCCCCTGCTGTATCCCGACGATACTCAGACGCCTCTCGAGGAAATGACTACAGCTGACGACATGGCCGCAGCCATGATGGACAACTCGCTCGCTGAGATCATCCGAGACATCGGCTATTCTTTCACCTCATCCGTTGAGGAATGCAAGAACAACATGTTGAACTTCGGCGCCCGGGAGCCTACGGCTACGGATGTCGCCAAGATCATATCGACTATGGTGAGATACCATACGACCGTCCCAGACGGACCACCGATACAGACACCCGGCAACTTCTGGCATGAAGTCAAGAAGGACATACTACAAGGACACGGCGAATCGTGGAACGCAGAAGTGTTGGTGCAAACACTCAAGGATCTAGCCTCTAACCTAAACTGGAAGGAGGTTATTCTTCAACTTGATCACCCTGAATTTTTCGTGCCCGACAGGCAAGGACTAACCTTGCTATTCACAATTTTGCGACTCGGCCTTCAAAGTGCGGGCTACCCAGCCAACATATTCCCAGTCGAATACTTGTGCCGTCGTTGGACAAACCTGGAGGGACAGATGAGTCTTATCACCAATATACTGAAGTATACCGATATCTTCAGTTTCGCTGATCACCCATTCCATCCGGTATCTATTGATTTACTGAAATCGCCTCCCGAAAACGACAACAAAGATGTGGGAACATGGCGTTGCCTCTACTTGGTCGAGCTACTGCTGTATGCTTCAGAGCGCGGCTACTACATGCAAGTACAAGATTTATTCAAGATTCCTCTGCAATACTGTCCTGACGTTTTGATGCTGGCTCTACTGCAGATTAGCCCACCCGTCAATGTTGTCAGACAAGAACTATTCTCAACACTGATACCAATATTTTTGGGTAACCATCCTAATTCTGGAATAATTTTACACCACGCTTGGCATAACCAAAATCCGAATATCAAGCCTGTCATTATGCACTCGATGGCAGAATGGTATATTCGAGGAGATTGCGATCAATCAAAACTTTCAAGGATCTTAGACGTAGCACAGGATTTGAAAGCGTTGTCCTTACTATTGAATGTTCAGTCGTTTCCGTTCGTGATTGACCTGGCTTGTCTAGCGTCCCGGAGAGAATACCTAAAATTGGACAAATGGTTAACCGATAAGATCAGGGACCACGGCGAGGCATTTGTGTCCTCCATGGTAAAATTCCTGCAAAGGCGATGCCCACTTGTTCTTGGCAAAGGCCCGGATGAACAATTGCCGAAAGCGGCTCAGTTACCGCACGAGACTGTCGCCACGATGTTGGCATGTTTACAATTGTGCATTCCCAACGTCCAACAAGAGCTACAGGAGGCGATCTGCAATGTGATTGCTAACTGCCAGACTCTCATACTGAGCAAGACGCGGCAGACCATTGCGGGAATTGCACGCCCGCATACCAGAGTCCTGGAGACTCCTTTCAACCCTGCTGGACTCGGCGGTCAGCTGTTCCCGCAGCATGTCGACTCCATAACGAATTTGACCCCGAATGTTGCGAATATGAGCCTAGGTGCTCCAACCAACGCAGCGTTTGCCATGCCCGGAACTCTCGGGCCACTAGTCGCAACACCCGGCTCTCCGTCGCGGCTTATGGGCGCTGGGCCCAATAGCCCTTTCGCTATGATGCCATTACAACATAACGCTAATGTTGCTAATATGGGACTGCCTAGAATGGCTCCCGCTCCAGCAATGGACAAGCAACGCATCCCAGACCCCATCCACTTTCCCGAGATAATGCACAACGTTGCCAAGGAAATTGAGGACGAAGCTAACGGCTATTTTCAAAGAATTTACAACCACCCTCCGCATCCAACGCTGTCTATTGATGAAGTGCTTGATATGCTAAAGAAGTTTCAAGACTCGCCGAACAAACGGGAGCGGGAGGTGTTCTCGTGCATGCTGCGGAATCTCTTTGAAGAATATAAGTTTTTCCCTCAGTACCCTGACAAGGAACTTCATATAACTGCCCAACTTTTCGGGGGGATCATTGAGAAAGGACTAGTACCCAGTTACGTTTCGCTTGGTTTAGCATTAAGGTTCGTTCTCGACGCCTTAAGGAAGCCAGAGGGATCTAAAATGTACTACTTTGGTATAGCAGCTCTGGACCGATTCAAGTCCCGTCTGAAGGACTATCATAAATACTGCGAGCATGTAAGGGCTATACCTCATTTTAGCGAGTTCCCTCCCCACTTGATTGAGTACATTGAATACGGGCTCCAGAGTCTGGAACCGCCTTCGAAGCCATCGGGCGCCGTGTTGCCGACCAGTCTCGCCGCTATGTTAAACCAAACTGCAGTCGTTACTGTGTCAGCACCGTATAGGTATGTACTCGTCTATTGATTGTTCCTTCTAAAAGAGGCCAGTTTATAACTAGCCCCACAGCAAAACGGCCTCTCTCTTACTGATAACATGGTTGTAATAAAGGTATCACACAAATGTAACATATGATTGTAGCAAAGGTATTGCACAAATGTAACATACAAATGTAATAATATGTTAATACTTTGTAAATATTTATTAATAGCAGTCGAAATATGAATATTATTTAAGGGCCAATTTTTCAATCGTCAGATAACTATTAATGAATAATAAATTAATACGGTGGATTGACATATTTTCTAATAAATGCTGTCATACCGCCATTTTATTTAGATAAATGGTATCTGACAAACATATTTGATATTTTCTCTCGCTAAGAAGAAGCTGTCTGACGATTAATAAATTGGCACTAATCGATCTATTTGTTTACAGGGCTGTTGCTCCAACAATTTCTGTAATATCCAAAGTCGCTACCGGCACAGGTGGGATGGGAAGCCGCCCGTCCATCGCGAACGCTACGAACATCGACACGCTGCTCACGGCCACCGACAGGGAAGAGAAGATAAACGCTCCTCCGGAAAACATTCAAGACAAAACCGCTTTTATTTTCAACAACTTGAGTCAGCTCAATTTACAAACAAAATGCGAAGAGCTCAAGGAAATACTCACTGATGAATATCATCCATGGCTGTCTCAATACCTAGTTATGAAGAGAGCATCCATCGAACTTAATTTTCATGCATTGTATTCTAATTTCCTTGACGTTCTTAAAATTCGTGATGTCAACAAGATGGTCACAAAGGAAACTTACCGTAACATCAAAGTATTATTGCGCTCAGATAAAGGCATAGCAAACTTTTCTGATCGTTCATTACTGAAGAATCTCGGTCACTGGCTTGGCATGCTGACCCTGGCCCGTAACGAGCCCATCTTGCATGTTGACATTGACCTCAAAGCATTAGTGCTTGAAGCTTACCATAAGGGCCAACAGGAACTCCTGTATGTGGTACCATTTGTCGCCAAAGTTTTAGAATCATGTGCTAAAAGTTTAGTTTTCAAGCCACCCAACCCATGGACGATGGCATTGATGAACGTCCTAGCTGAATTGCACCAGGAACCAGACCTGAAATTAAATTTGAAGTTCGAAATAGAAGTATTGTGCAAGAATCTAGGCTTAGATATAGCTAATCTAAAGCCAGCCATTTATCTAAAAGATCCTGAAAAAGTTAGACAGATTGAATTCCAACTGTCTCAACCGAAACAGAATAAGGAGGCGGCGGCAGTGGTACCCGTGAACCAGGCAATCATACAAGCCCCGCAAATGCAGATGATGCCTCCGCAACCGCCAATGATCGCGGCCGAAGACATGGCCGTGACGGCGCCCACGCCCACAAGCGGCCTCATGGGCGACCCCAATCTCATGGGCGTAATCGGACTTCCCGAGCCCAGATTTAATTATTTGGACGTAAACGTCTCATCAACATCTGCATTTGGCCAAAAGATATGCTTCAATCCTCACATCCTCCTATTCCAAAACTATCCCCATCTAAAACAGTTTGTTAAGCCCGCGATCGAGAGGTCGATCCAGGAATGGATCCACCCTGTGGTGGATAGATCAATCAAGTATGCTTTGACTACTTGTGAGCAAATAATAAGGAAGGACTTCGCGTTGGATCCTGATGAAGTGAGAATGCGTACCTGCGCGCATCACATGATGCGTAACCTGACCGCTGGCATGGCGATGATCACGTGTCGCGAGCAGATCATTAGCACCATCAGCACCAACCTGAAGGGCGCTTTCGCTACTGCCCTGATGCCTTCCACACCCCAACAGGTTAGTATTTCATAAACAAAATGAATTGATTGTCTTCTAATACATGTTGAATAAGGAGCTCACTTGGATCCGCTCTGTGGATGTGAGGTCCCTATACAACATGGATTACATGTATATGAAATACTAGTCAAATTAAAATATAAGTATCTCTTGTTGACAACTTCCATAAATGTTTATACTAATCAAATCAATCTAAGACATTTATGGATGCAATTAAATTGTTATGGGCAAAAAGGTAACGCCTAGGGACTGATTGGCCTGGACAAAATTGTATTTGTATGGGGTAATAAATGAGTAATTTTCAATAATTAGTTTTTTTAAAAGTGTTGGAGGTAGGTGTTAGGTTGTTGTTTTATAGCATGGGTGGGACAAGATTTTTACAGGTACATTAGAGCTGATCAGAACTATTCCATCATCATGGAGAGAGACCCCGGACGTAACTGTAAGAAGGCTACAAAACTATTTGTCTCATTCAATGATAGGTTTAACGACAATCTTTACAATTATTATTACAATTATTATTACTTATTTTTCAAGTTTCATTATATAATCAATTTTAAAGTTTTTTCGTAGAATTTATGCTTTGTACCTCCTCCTCTACAATCTCTCAAAAGTAACAAGGACATTTTCAATATTTCTCTGAACTACCTACTGACTGACAAAACCTAAGGCCCTATGATTTACTTTTTATTTTGTTCCCTATAATGGCAATCAAAAGATATTTTACTATCATATTAATAGTTTCTGGTATTTCAGAAGGAGGTTATCGAAACCGCAGCTGCGGTTCTAGCTACCGAAAATATGGAACTAGCTTGCGCCTTCATTCAGAAGACAGCGGTGGAGAAGGCTCTGCCTGAGCTGGACAAGCGCCTGCACAGCGACTACGAGCTGCGCAAACTGGCCCGCCAGGAGGGCCGTCGCTATCTCGATCCCATGGTCTTAGCTTACCAGACCGATCGTTTGCCTGAGCGTGTACGTCTGCGCATGGGTGGCCCTACCGACACCCAGATCACCGTCTACGAAGAGTTCGCTTGCAATATCCCCGGCTTCACGCCAGTACGGGATGTCGGATTGTTTATTCCTAAGCCATCCGCTCAGGAGCAAATGACTCAACTCACGTTCAGTCAGGTCATCAACCCGACCCAGGTCTACGGCACCGACGAGATGAGCGCGCTGATCACCAGCGCCGAGCTCTTTCTGGCAAATTGCATCGGCGCCGCAACGCTCGCGGTACAGGCCGGCAACATGCACTCTCTGCTCGAGTGCCTCTGCATAGCGAGAAGAAATCGCGACTTTGTGTCCGGATGCGCTTTACTGCAGAAGGTAACATAGTTATAGATAACAAAAAAAATTTGCAACGAAGTATCAGCAATTATTGCGTTACTTTTGATGCAATAGTTCATTGATGCATATTTGTTGCAGATTTTTACGTACTTATATTTCCTCTTTTTATTTCAACTGTCCTAATTTTTATTTTGTTTCATTATTTTCGTATTTTTTTATTTTTATCTTCCCTTTATGGTCAGTACTAATACTGATGAATCAGTCATTTGTAACTTACAGATATCTAAAAGCGAGACTTGAGAGGATCTGGTAAATTAGATGTTGTGACAATACAAGCACGAAATTACATGTGTGTAACAATGTTGAGCGGTTGTTGTAACAGTAGTTTGTCTGCTAGGCGGTCGAGGGTTTGCTGGACGGTCACGTCGTGCAGCCGAACATGGGCAACGAGCACATGGAGATGATGGGGCGGTACCGCGACACGCACCTGCGCGTGCTGAAGCTGCTGGAGGACGCGCGCGTGTACGGGCACGTGTGGACCACGAAACAGATCACCTGCTGCCTCACCGAGTGCCGCGAGGAGCTGCGCTACAACATCGAGGCCGTCGACTGCCTCGTCAGGAACCACCTCATCAACTTGCCACAGGTACATCCTCATCACCTAAACCTCACAACCAGCTATTTTTAAACTTAATGTACCATGTCAACACCCACTGAAAATTAATATTTCCATCATCAGTACGACCTGGCCATCGCTCACATGATGGACGGCGGCAACAACTACATGGCTGTTGCTTTCGCGATGCAGCTGGTGCAGCTGTACCTTGTCGACGACAGGAACAACATCTTCGTGAATGAATCCGATCTTTTCCACATTAACGAGACGCTAGTCCGCGTGATGTCCCACTCGCGCCAGCCGCCGCCCGAAGGTCTAGGCTCGCTCATCGAGATGCTCCGCGTCAATCAGGATCCCAGCGCATATCTTGGGGAAAGGTCCCCACTGGGTCCTACAGCTCACATTCACTCTGGAATACTTCAAGTTAGGGTAAGTTTCCAAATATTCAGGAACAATAAAATATCTTAATTCGATGATTTGCCCAGTTAACGACCCATTGTCCATTTATAAAACTTGCTCTATTTCCACAGTCACAGACCTACGACGATCCACCTGGCCTACAAGAAAAGACAGAGAACCTTCTCCGCGAATGGAGAAATGTTCTCCTGAGCCCCCTGACCGAAATCGAACTCGCACAGAATTTCAACTTGTACGTCCATCGTATGAACATGAACGGCATCTTGAAGTCTGACGACATGATTACAAGATTCTTTAGAATCGCGACACAGATGTGCGTTGAGAACGTGTATCAACAACTCAATGAGGACAGGATGAACACCCCTCCATTGCCTCCAAAGAGGGACAAGTATTACAACATGTGCGATTCGTTCATCAAACTGGTCTCGCTCTTGATCAAGAATACTGCTGATGGCGGAAATCCGACGCCGAAGTTAAACCTCTTGAACAAGGCAAGTTTTTAACCATCGTTTATGTAATAATGGCCCTATCAAAACTAATGTATTACTCTTTGTCAGCACAACAGCCAATACTGTAATGTAACCATCGATATTGCACAATGTTCTGCTGTGATAGCTAGGAGTTTCATCGTGCATATTCATGAACTATTGTTTCGTTTTCCACAGATCCTGGGCATAATCGCCGGATGCCTCCTACAGGACCACGAGGAACATGGCACCAACTTCCAACAGCTGCCATATCATCGGCTGATTCTTATCCTATTCCTTGACATGAATATGGCTGAACCCGTTTTAGAATCTATGAATTATCCGGTAAAAGTAACATCCCTTACATACATAATGATAGATGATGAAAATAAAACATTGTCCTAATATCGATGAATTTAGATATTACTTGTGTCTAAATTGATTTTCTAGACTTTTTACAGATCACATTTCGTTTGGAGGTCTGTAAAGTTTACTTAATACATAGTCTGTGACGTTTTGTAATGTGCCTTTGTTCTATGTTGTTAATGTTGTTTGTTACTAGTAGTATAATTTGATATTGTTGTGATAGGTTCTCACGGCGTTCTGCCATACGCTGCGTATCATCCGGCCGTGCGCCGCGCCTGGGTTTGCGTACGCCTGGCTGGAGGTGGTCGCACATCGGGCCTTCATCAACCGCGTACTCGCGGTAACACCACAACAGAAGGTACTACTTGTTATATTTTAACTGGAAACCATTTTGCTAGGGTTTTTATAATTCAGGCCCATCCCCATTTGCTTACTAATAACAATAATAATATTAGTGTTAAAGTTAAAACTGCCATAGTACACTTAACAGTAAAAACATTTTAATCATTCACTTTGAGTTTACATAGTTCAATTTTAGTAACTTAAGCAGAAGTAAACAGTATAATATTGCTTTAAATAACATAATGTGGCATCAAATGTAGGGTGATCCAAATAAATGAGTATTTACCTTTTGTAGCTCTGCGCCATATTTTTTTAACACATTGTAAAACTCCACTGTAATGGTGCATTTGTATATTTTGGATTACTCTTCATATCCCACCTTCATAATGCGAATTTCTTCTATTCAATTGTAAAATAATGTCATATTTCATTCATTTATAGTCATTACACAGACCCGCTAACTCCAGCCTAGTAACAACATTGGTAAAGGATCTTGATCATCATCAGCTGAGTTGAACTTGGAATTGCTATTAATCAGTTTTTGTTTTTGTGGAGTCCCGTTATTTTTATTTTTTATAATTGCCTGACCTCAATCAGTCCCTGAATCTCAAGATCATAAACAGCGCTTATTGTCCCTGTTATTATAAAGGTTCAATATGATATAATATTTGATTTATCTGTTTGGTTGCATTATTCTTCCTGAGTACTTTCTGTGTGCTCTCCGTTGCTTATTAATTTTTAACAATGTTAATGATAAATTGCAATAGAAATCATAAATATTTTAATGGATTGTTTGTACAAACAGGAGGAATACTTGTTGAATCAAAGCTATAAAGTACAAAGTATTGTAGCTATAACAAGCAAACTGCAAGCTGGACAAGCACACCAATTAAATATAGATATTTTTCCATCTTTCATTTATTTTATTAGCTTATTGGAGGAGGCCAGGCAATTAAATTAATTTCCTTTTTGTGTGTATACTCGAGCGGCCTAATTATTAGAGATGGGCCAAATACATGTTACCAGATCAGCAGTCCAACTATTTGTTCAGTATATTCTGGTTACGATTATAATCCAACACTAGTTCTTAAACACTAAAAATTTAATCAAAACTCTTATTATCACCCATCCTCATTCATGCTAACGCTAAGCTATTGAAATGCTAATATATTTTTAACATTTTTGTAAATGGTTGTGTTTCAAGTGCCAGATCTCGAATGCCGGCTGTGGACCGAACATTCGGCCCATCTCTATTAATTTTTATTAGTTTTTATTATAGCGTTACACCATAGTGTGTTTGTCCATCGAAATCACGTAGTTCGACTGCTCTATATTCAGAGACAAGTCAAATGCTGCTGCCGCGATGAGTCTGCTTTTGGAGCTTAGATTCGCTTTTTTTGTGTAGAAAGTTGAGTTATTTATTTCGCTACCAAAGAAAAAACTATGAATCATGCAAGAACTTACTTGTATATGTGGGGGTTTAGTACAATCACTGAATGGAACACTAGTCTTATGATTTTAATCTGGAATGACACCATGAATTGTAATTCTTTCTTCATTCTTTATTGTGGGAACATTATTAAATCTCGCCACCCAAATCATTGGGTCTGGTATTAATTTTACTAACCAGAAATGGACATGTTATGGACTGCTAAAATCAATTCTATTTTTATATAAATGTTGATGTACAAAAGTGTCTTTTATGTGCCTATTTGAAATAAATGCTTTGGCTTGACTTGTTCGGGGTATGATTAATTGTAAGTTAAAATTATCTCAATATAATATTCTTGCAATTTAAAATTTAAAGAAGTTTCAGCAGTCAAAATTCAATTATTTATTCAATATTGTCAAAGAAGTAAAAAATTGTAGTATTTAGTTGATTTGATTGGCAGTACATTGTGCATGTGCATTGCATGTAATGTGTTGATCGCAGCGCAGCACATCAGCACCCCAATTGCGTAACACATTTTCTATCACAAGCCGAAGCGAAGAATTTTAAATAAAATTCCGTCAACGTAAATAACGCAGTTAATGTTTTTGAATTATCAAAATAAAAGCCATTGCAATTGTATGTGTGTTACGCAATTACGCCGCGGGGTTGCTGCTGTGCGGCGATTATGTGCATGGTGATCCAAGTGCTGATTACTCTTGGCAGGGATGGGGGATGTACTCGACGCTGCTGATCGACCTGTTTAAGTTCCTTGACCCCTTCCTGCGCAACACAGAGCTTGCCACTCCCGTCATGATGCTGTACAAGGGCACGTTGAAAGTGCTACTTGTCTTGCTCCATGATTTCCCGGAATTCCTCTGCGATTACCACTACGGTTTCTGTGACGAGATCCCGCCGAACTGCATCCAGATGAGGAATCTCATCCTGTCCGCGTTCCCGCGCAATATGCGCCTCCCAGACCCCTTTACTCCTAACCTGAAGGTGGATCTGTTGGCGGAGATCACCTTGCCGCCGCGTGCCGTCATCAACTACAACACTATCATCCCGGCGTCGCAGTTCAAGAAGGATTTGGATGCGTATCTGAAGGCACGCGCTCCTGTCACCTTCCTGTCAGAACTGAGAGGCAACATGCAGGTATGTACGCTAGTAAAAGTCGGCAGTCCGTTAATAGTGGTTACTATATGATCAACGAGTCTTCACGTGTCGCAGGTGTTGAACGAGCCCGGGCGCCGGTACAACTGCCAGCTGATGAACGCCGTCGTCCTCTACGTGGGCACGCAGGCCATCGCGCACATACGGGCCAAGGGACAGACCCCCAACATGTCCACCATTGCACACTCCGCGCACATGGACATCTTCCAGAACTTCACCGTGGACTTCGACTTCGAAGGGCGGTAAGGAGACTTAAATTTTAGGAACTATAATAAACTAACAGCCAAATAACCGTTTAAACATGTATTCTATACACTACCTGCATGTTTGGCAGACTAAGATAACATCTATTGGACAGCTTAGAGTGCTGGCTGGTACATCTCGAAACTAGAGGAGCCACGGGACGACCAGCAGCAGACAACTGGGTCTGACCAAAAACAGCGAGAGACGGCAACACAGACAGCAGCAGACAACTGGTTCTGTACAAAAACGGAGCGAGAGAACTGCTTTTATGGCGCCACTAGAAATATCAACAGGAAACCACGAGGTTAAATTAATTGAATTTAGAAAACATAGTGTTCCAGAGCCAGCCGCAACAATCAATAGGGAATAATTAACAGAATCATGTAAATTACTGTGTTCATAGAGTTCAAATCTTTGTAAACTTCTGCATGTGAGTTCATATGCAAAGCCGTGGCTGCTCGCCCTTACCTTCAATACAGCGGACGCTCCGTGTTGGCAGGTACCTGTTCCTGAACGCTATCGCGAACCAGCTGCGCTACCCGAACAGCCACACGCACTACTTCTCCTGCTGCCTCCTATACCTGTTCGCCGAAGCCAACGCCGAGGCCGTGCAGGAGCAGATCACCAGGATGCTCCTTGAGAGACTCATTGTCAACAGACCACACCCCTGGGGACTACTCATCACGTTCATTGAGCTCATCAAGAACCCCATCTACAAATTTTGGTCACATGAGTTTGTGCATTGCGCACCTGAGATTGAGAAGTACGTACCCCTTTCTGATTCTTAATAAGTAATATTAGATGCTATCGCAGTCATTAACCTTTAACTAACCACGGAGTAGTATTTATGTACTATAAAGTGATAGAATAGCATTCACCCTTTTGTGAGATGTCCGGGGTTCGTTTGTGTTGTACGGCCGCAACAAGCGCAATGGCGACACGAACAGCGCTGATGTAACGTTCACCCGCACGTTATCACTTCATTGCTTACAATCCAATATTAACTAAAAAGCCAGTCCTATTCATAGTCTAGTAGTAGAAACTAGACAGTTTTAGAATGTCTCATAACTAGCCCACATACGTTTATTTAATAGACAGTATGTTTTAAATTCAGTCATTTAGTTGGTTACTCATGGGCGTAAAAGGGGTGAAATAGTTATTTCTAACAGAATGAGGCTGGATGCACTGAAGGAGAAACATTCTGAGCGCATGTCAAAGGTTTACTCTTAATTGAAGTTCAGTTAGCACATGAAGTATCAATATATTACTGCATGCTTGGAGAAGCATTTCGCTTTCCTTATAGTCGAGAGCAAGCAGATTAACACGAGCCTCTGACGAAATTTTTACTCAATGGATTTTTATAGGAATGTTTTGTTAAGTTTCTAGACTTAAAATTAAAATGTTGAGGTTATATCAAAATTGGCTGTAATACGACGTATTTAGTTTGAACCGTGATCTGAGTAGTTATGTGTTTTGTGTAACACATGACCTAACCAAAAGTTAAAATTTTTAACTAAACTACCTTATATGAATTCTGTTGTTATTGGCAGCTGACACTTTTGGGAACAAAATTAGGTATCCAAATGTTCGTGAATGTCAAACAGCTCAATTTTATTCTTGCTTTTATAAAATATTTTAAGTTTATTATAACCCAATGAAAAAGACCCGTGAAAATCAATTGACTACAAACTTCGCCGGAGGTAAAACTCTGATTGCACTCGACTATTATGTATTTCGTTGTCTTTCGATTTATGATGTTTGAGGCTGATATAAACGTCTCCTACCCCTCGGACTGCACCGTCTGAGTTAACTCGCATAATTCAATACCATCAGAATAACTAACTTATAAAAACTTTACGTGTTCCGCGTGATAAATATGCACGTTGCGGTGGTCGATATACCGATGAAAGAGTGAAGTGTACTCGTAACACGTGAAAATACATAAACTATTCCTAATAAACAAACTAATCTGAATAGTGGAGACGTGTAAATCTGCCTCTGGATAAAGTTTGCATATTAATTCAGTACAGGTGAAGATAATCGTGTTTTTCTTTTTTCATTAATAGTGCTATCCGACTTCACCTGGAGCGGTAATTAGCCCCCCTTTTATAATTGCTTGTCGTGTACCGATCGAAGCCATACACCTGTCTCAAGTTCTATTTTTTTTGTATTTTAATTCTCCCCCCTTTGGATTATAATTGCTGTCTTAAGCTAGTCTGAAAATGTCTTAAGTTAAGACATTTTCAAACTAGCCTACAATCTCTTACGGCAACCATCCTTGCAGTTAGAGATTGAGTAAATTGCAAAATTCGGTATGGCCCTTCGATCAGTGCCCGTCGGTGCACATACTAAAACCTAGTGTTATTTTAAAGGACCCTCGCAATCATACCAGTGGTCAGGCGTTCTCTGTAATTGATTCAGATTTTACAATCCATATTCGCTATGATCAGTGACGACGCATGCTCGCTAGACAGTCTTATATGTTATAGAACGAACGCTGGCACGCAAGCGTACGCATACCGCTGACCGCTTTCTGGTTGCGCGCGCTCCTTTAACAGGGTGAGATTCCAATAGGATACTAATCATGACTCATTAGAACATTTTTTCGTGTTTGCTTCCCTCTGCCTCAATGGAGTTTCACCCTAAAGCTGATTCCAGAGCAATAGCTATGCCAAAGCGGCCGGCAGGTAGCGCAAGTGTGGTGGGAGGATGGAGTACATAGTACCGCATCAGACTGTCATGATAATGGCCCGCGATGAGCGATATTTCGTGCTGCCGAGGCAGCAATGTAGTCCATGCGCTCGAGCTTGTTCCGCTAACCGACCGCGTTGTCGTAACCGCTGCACTGGAATTAGCTGAAGGCCGAGACTTACAAGACGAGGCTGCCGGTTCGGCTCCGATCTCCACACATACGCTAGTTGAAATCCTTGGTCCCGCTCGAAAATGTTTGGACACCGTAGTTTAACCAGCTCTCGTCTAGTCCCGGACTATGTACTGCTATTTGGGAATGGTGACGGCCAATAACAGCTTGAAACTAATACTCGTCATGGTATTTTCAATAATGGCAATTGTAAATATATTTTTGGAAAATGGGTCGTCAACCTATCGCCTATCTAGTAAACTAGACACTGCTATGCGCGTATGAAGACTAAATCAATCGACCGGTTTTGAATGACAGACTGAGAATTCTAAAATATATTGTCGAGTAAGATTCCGTATGAACGATTTGGTTTCCTGTGCGTGATGTGCAGCGTTACTTACTTTACAAACAGCTGAATGGTACTATCGACATTTTAATATCAAACTGTTATTCCTTACGTGTCTTTTCATTCGTACCGTGGTCTAAAATATTTATGTATTGTTAAAATATTTGAACTCGGCTGATTTTCTTAGCGTTCATGCGCACACATGTACTTACATCGAACACATATTATGATGTAGCTTTCTTATCGGCCGACTGAGCTAGCTTCCATGCGCGCCTAGTTTTATTAAGTTTGGTTTTAAATTTCGTGCCCAATGTAATTCACGCGTTAGAAGAGGTTTTAATATAAAAGTAATTAAAAATAATAATGTGGAGCCGAATATACTGGCTGTTCAGTTACAAAAATTATGATTTATTCTGATTTCGCGTGAATTATATCGTTTTTTGAAATACGAGTAGGCATTTCAGGATATTATGTTGATGCAATTAATTGGATTGGTTGTCCCAGTGTCTATGCGACGCAGAAGGGGCTCCCAAAGGAATAGCAGGATATTCCTGTTAACGAAAACATCATATTGCAATCACCAACTTGTATTATAGCTGGGACAGAACTAACCTTCTAATACTAATGATTGTTTTTCTAGGGACATGCAGTTCATCTCTTTTCCATACAAAATTATATTAGGTCCAAAAAACAACGATGTAATCGTTTTCTGTTCGGTATATCAAAAAGAACATTATTTTGTACTAAGAAAAGATGAATGGCATTACCTGATTTTCTCATGCTGCTCGGGACAATGTAAGGTAAAGGTAATCAAATTTAGGTCAGGCTTTTGTTCATTGTAAGTAAAATCTCAAATAGAGCCATTCTTGAATACAAATGGCACTAACAGTATTAATTGGGCAAATCTTTCTAGATGGTGCCACTTTTGCGTACGTACTTAATTTTAAGATTTTTTTTGTAAATTACTAAGATTTAAAATAAATTAGCATTATAAAAAATCTGTTGATAGAATGTGCAATGTCTGCTTTCTGATATTGCTCTGTCGTTACGTGCAAGTGGCGCCGTCTAGCGTTAGGTTGGTGTGTAGTAAGCATGCTTTTTGTTGTGCAACATCACTTCTGTGGGATTCTAACATTTGTTTTTGGCCAGGCTGTTTGCGTCAGTGGCGCGTTCCTGCATTGTAGACAAGACGGGTGCGGGAGGGGGAGAAAGGGAGATAGCCGAGTAGCGTCGCGCCAATTGGGAGTCTGTCCGGCATAAGCACATGTATAAAGGCTATGCTGAGAAAGGTTTGTTGAATTTTGCCATTTCAATATTGTTTACGACCGTTTTACTTTAATTACTAAGATTCCATATTATTTGTAAAGTGTAATCATAATTATGTACAGATACGATTAAATCCCATTTTTTCCCCCTTTTGTGAAATAATTTCTGTTTATCCCAGATCATAATTCGAATGACCTATTTTACTTAAATTTCTAAATAAAATCTAAATCTTTGATATTACGGCCTTTTGTATTGTTAGCGCCTTTATTAAATATCGACGCATCGTTCCAGGCTTCCAAGGCGAGGCAGGACCGAGCCAGCCGCCGCAGCCACAGCCGTCCACTTCAGGCCAGCCCCCCAAACAGGTGTTGCAGTGGAACAAACTGTTTCAAAAGAAGTAAATCAGTGACGAACAATGTGATTGTAAATATATTTATATTGTAGTGTGAACTCTTGTACATTAATCAGTTGATTTTTGAGATTCTCTCGATCAGTCCAAACGTTCTTTAGAAAATTTTAATTTAATCATTTTATAGTATTCTAAATTTTGTCTCCTAAAATGTTCATTTAGATAACTTTTAATCGGAGTTTTAACTTTCTATAAAACCTTGAGGTGACCTTGTTAGTAATTTTCTCTCAAATTTATTTTCGAATTTGTAATCCGGATTAAAAAAAAAACCAATGATTCTCAAAAAATAATGTGACTGAATTTTAATTCCTTGACGCTTTAGGTCCTCGACGCTCGGACAAGGTTTCGTGCATCGGTTTATGTCAAAAATCAATTAATAATATATAGTATACATACGGAATGTCTGCGCGGTGGTACGAGAATTCGCCTATTCGGTGGTCGAATCACAAAATTAGTTGTATTTTTAAGTAAGTAGTGTATAAACATAAGCGTGATCTCTGAAGGTCGAGTCTCTATCATCGCGCTGCTGTTACAATGAGCAGGTTCCATAGGAACAATTTCTTTGCCCTCTTTAGTTAAATTGTTTTTAACCTTTTTTAGATTTCTTGCAAATTCTCAATGTAAATGTTCTTGTAAATTCCGAGCAAATCATTTTAGATTAAATGAGATTAAAAATTAAAATTAGTAACTTGTATAATTTATTCGGAAACGTATAACCTTCCCGAATAAATTATACCAACCTCAATAAACCTTTCTGGATAAATTTTTTTCGAATCAATTTTGGTTCGATTTCAAACCAAAATTGTAAAAAAAGTCTTGATATCATTTATTTATTTTTGAAGGGGGTTTGGATAATGGTTTCTATGGAACCCGTAGCGACGGCATTACTAAACTGTGACATTAACTCGAGACTATTCGCCATTAGTCAATATGACGAGGCGATAGCTCTTAGTATGACGTGACTCGCTCGCACAGCGTACCGCACCGCCGGCACCGCACTAACGTATGACGTTGCGCACTTGCCCTGACGCGCGCGGTACCCGCGACGACCTCTAACTATGACGTGTTTTTACCCAATATAACCATACAAATAACTATTTACACCACTGGTGTTTGACAACTAAAATAATTAATCAAGAAAGATAATGAAAAATGAACAATTTTACAAAATAATTCTATGGATAGTTTTGCGGTTGAAAGTGGATAGTTGATGGTGGACGTTTCATAACGCGACTGTAGTGATCACTTGGCGTGCAGCGGGTGGAATAGGTCCGTAAGATTTACGCGACGTTTTATCACTCGTGTTCGGTGACTTGTGCGGCTGGTCGCGAGCTCAATAAGCTGCATCATATTCATCTCCCGACCAGACTCACAACACACCCAACTCACTTATTTTAAGGCAAATTACACGTAAGTGATACAGAGCTAGCTCGTCGAATTAAGTAAATCGACTGATTAAAAGTAACCGCTAAATCGATTGTTAGTCTTAATAAATTTTGTATTGATTGTAATAATTCGACTCGTATCTTGTAGTTTTTAATTATGAATTGAATTAATGATGGATTATCGCAACGGTTGGTTTAATTGTAAAACATTTTAGTGATAATTATAATATTTAATAAGTTTTGAAGAGCGTAAGTTCACGTTGTAAAGTTTTCTAGGTGTGATTTGAACGTAATATAGGAATGTATGCACCGGTGGGGCAGGCGCCCGTTGCTATTCGTATCGCATGCTGCGGACGTGACGACGTCCCACTTCACCGGGCTAAACATTTTAGATGTAATGCTAAAATTAAAACTTCACTTTGATTAAGCCATGTAATCACCTTTTTCTAAAGTGTTTAACAAAAGTATTTTTCGATCAAACTTGTTTTTATTTATTTCCTCCTAAATTCCTTGTTAATCCTCTCTACTGACAGTCGACTGATTGTTTCAGTAGGTTGTCCTGAATTCCTGATGCTCATCAGCAAGTAAGGGCCGATTCACACCCGAACGGCACAAGACGGCAGCGGCCGGCAACGACGCCAGAATGCACCATTATGATGTTCGTGACGACGAGCGGCCGCGGGCAGACGCGCGTGGTGCGCGATGTTTTCAAGCGATACTGGCATTTTAATTATGTAGATAAAGTTTAAAATTATTTCACACTGAAAGTGCTCGCCGTGCCGCTACCGGTCAGGTGTGAATCGGCCCTAAAATAAAAAGAATGCTGAAGTAAGTATATGTATATTTCGATTGCTGCTGTTTGGACTCGAGCTTGAAGGCGTGATTACACTTTACGAAGGCGTTTTTACGTACAGCGAGTTGCTGACAAACAGTCCCGACTCCCATTGTGTACCTTCTATCTGTACCAGGGGTGACGACTTCATAAAATATTGGGTGGGGCTATGATAGAAAAAAAAAACAAAGTATTTTAACACAAAATACAGCACAACACAAAAGCACAATTAATCCGTTTTTAAGGTGGATAAACGGGATAACCCACCGTCTCGCATTGACACTCATGATGTGATCACGCGGTGCTAGTAACTGTACGGCTCTAATTTCACATGCTTATTTGCGCGGCGTGGTACTTATTTAGCGTCTCCCCAGGCGTTGCTGAAATAAGACTCAAACATGAGCGGAAAAAGTGCAAGGGAAGCGCCTGATAGAAAATAATATGATCTCCGAGATAGCACTGTGCGCAAATGAAATTGCATTAGTTGTTCTACCAAATTATGTCGTACGTCCATCGTGCCTACCTGCGGCGTGTTGGCAGTCCAATGACTGGTTCAACTATAAAGGCCTTTTACATTTATTAATTTCGACAACGCAACAACACCACAAACATGTTTCTCCTCTACAGCTTAAGGTATGCTCTGTATGGAGTTAGGCCTGACATCTACACTTAGCAATGCGCGGCGATGATAGATTGTGTAAGACTGCTGTGAACGAGTGGCTTCGGCTTATTATAAAATAAATTTCACACATTTAGGACGGCATTTAGGAACTACGGGTTAAATGGTCGATTCCATTGGAAGCGACGCGGCAGCGCTTAGAAGTCTCAAGGATCGAATCGACCATCTGGCTGGAATAAGGCGATCCGAGAACGAAGGGAGTTCCTATCTACTATTAATAAGTAGGTAGATATCGAGTTAAATCACGTTTGGGTTCAGAATTGTACCTAGATTTAGAATGCGTGTTTAGCTTCAATCAAGTCGGCCTATCACAGTCCACTGCTTGACATGGCCTCCCCCAAGCTGCGCTACAACATCCGATCGTCTGCCTTCCGCATCCAGTACCTATGTCTTAGCCACCATGTTAAGGTCGTCGTCGGTCCACCTAGCTGGGGGGCGTCACACACTACTTTAGCCGACACCCGGTCTCCACTCTTGGATTCGTCTACTCGACCGGCTATCGGTCTGGTCCTGCCCTACCCTCTGCCACTTCTGCTTATTGACCCTGCAAGCAAATGTGGGTGATTACGAGCACTGATCGCTTATTATGGGTAGAAAGGAAAACAGCTATAGTCTGCGCAAGACTAGCTGCTCGCTTCGACGAAACTTGGGAGTCTTGGATGACTTTAAATACATATAACTGTGATTGTTAGGTACCCTCCCATACCTATTGTGAGTATGAGTTGGATTGAAATTCCTTACTGCTTCGAGGTTAGGTATCGCACTACGCACGAACACCAAGAACTCTCGACAGTAGATAGCGAGACTTTTTTTACTGTTGATGCAACAGTAAACCAGTCACACTATCTATGGTATGCATTATGCAGTGTGATCGAGCTTTAAAAATTAGTAAGTACCTAAGGGTGTATTCAGATTAGAGTTTCTACTTGCTGCTAGAGTTGAGCTGATCGAATGTATGGGCAGGTATAAATACCTCCCTATACATTCGTAGCCACCCTCACACTGTGAGTGCGACAAGGACTGTGAGTGTACAGTCATGAGCATATGTATGTATACACTTGGCTTTATTCAAAAGCGATTTACTCCTTTATTCTTGAATGCAATTTTATTTTGCTACTAACATAGGTAGTATTTTCGAACTCAAACCAAAGGTTTTGTAATGTGTTGTATTTCATTGTTGTTTTCTTTATTTCACGGTAAAGTCAAAAAGTTCACAACAGGAGAACTAAGTATAGTGGACATTGGATAGTGTAATAAGCGCTTTAAAGTCACTAAAGCGCTTATTACACTATCTTATTTTAAGGAATGCTAACTAGGAAATCGGCAGTACAACAGAACACTTTTCTGTTCTGGAACTATTTAAAATTTCTTTGTTTATAAAAATGTAATTTATAAGTACCTACTTAGATGAAATAAAGGAATAATTGGTCACATTAATTTTTAAACAACATGGTATGACCTGCCATCTACTTGACCCAAAGATCACAAAATAATTATCTAGTAAATAATGCTGAAAATAAAACCAACGCTACGTGGAAACTTATGACAAAATACAAATCAAACTACTATTTTGAATCCTTGCACAAGATACAAATTGATAATAAAGTAATAAATGACCCTATAGGAATAGCTACAGAATATAATTATTATTATGTAGATGTAGCACAAAAAAATAAGTAGCAAAATTATTAGTATCTAATAGTTTCTTAAACATAAATCTTATCTATATATCTACTGATTCTTTCGAAATTTTGAAAGTGTTAACTCACTAAAAAAACACAAATAGCGCCGGCTACGACGGCATGGCAACAAACATTTTTTTTTTGTTTGCAATGTTGGCACCGATTCCCTTGTTCACAAACTAAACCAAATTTAAGTGCAAAGCATCTTTTTCTTTCTATTTCATTCAGAAAAGGACAGAAGATAAATATTAGCCCTGCCAAATTAAGATACCTACTCCTTAAACAAGTTAGACGTGATTAAAAACATGGTTACTAAAAATACGTCAATTTACGTCAGGCGCTAACTAATTTGAGAGGACTAAACTAATATTTATCTTCTGTCCCTTTCGAAAACGCTTATTACACTATCCAATTTAAGGAATGCTAACTAGGAACACTCTAACTAGAAAGTCGGAAGCTAGCATTAAAGTAAAAATGCAATTCCCTCCACTACCTAATACTAGGTACGGACGCCAGCAGGTCAAGCTACCCGAAACTGTCAAATTTTCCCAATCAACCTTGAACCTTAATGTTTTAGCGTTAAAGTTGAAAATCTATTAAAGAGATTTGACAGATTGTAGTAGCTTGATGTGCTGGCGTTTGTACAGACGCCAGCAGGTCAAGCTACCCGAAACTGTCAAATTGTACCAATCAATCTTGAACCTTAATGCTTTATCGATAAAGTTGATAATCTATTAAAGCAATTTGACAGATTGTAGTAGCTTGATGTGCTGGCGTCCGTACACATTCCTGACTAGCATCTGCAAGACATGTCAGCAAATCACGTAAACATCAAACTATCTTTGCTTTATTTATGAGCCAATTTCTTTTTCTGTTAGCTCTCCTGTCACCTATTTGAACATGAAAATAGCTCAGCCAATCGATTCTAAAAAAATGTCACCGTGAAAAGTTAGGTGAAGTGAGCTGAGAGTGAGCTGTCAATAGTGTCAATCCCTAGCATTAGTTGGAATGACAGCTCACTCCACGCTCACTTCACCTAAGTTTTCACGGTGAGATGGTTACAGAATCGATTTGGCTGAACCAACTCACCCAACAAGATTTTCCCCCACGTTGAAACGATCCATAATTTCCATTATGACGTCAGATATGATACAAGGGAGCAATGGTGGCCCAGTAGTAACGGCCGCGGCTTACGAGTTGTACTTCGTAGGTTCGTACCCAGCTAGGCGTTTTACTTTGTGTAAATTATTTCATCACTACTGCTCTCAAAAAAGTGAAGGAAAACATCGTGAGGAAACCGACATGTTTTAGAACCAAAATTTCGAAGACAAGTGACATCTACCAACCCGCACCGGGTGGTGGATTATGGCCCGCTCCCTCTCACAGAGAGGAGGCCTGTGTCCCAGCAGTGGGAACATTGTAGGCTGAATATGTACATATTTGATTCAACAGGTGCAAGCAGTTTACGTGGGATGCGAAGTCAGCAGTGTATTATAAATAAATCTTAACTAAACACAGTTTTTTTAGGTCGGTCAATAGGTTTGTGTGTTTAAAAGAAGGTAAGTTTCGTTTTTAACACAGAGCACTTTATAATACGGGTAGTTTTTAACTATTTTATTTTTTTCTAAAATACTATTTTTAAGTAATTACCCACAGAAAAGAACTTATCGATATAAAGAAAAATTTAATTGGTTTCAAATTTAAATAAAATAAAAAAAAGTATTTATTTAAAATAGTATTTTATAAAAAAATAAAATAGTTAAAAACGAAAGTTACCTTCTTTTAAACACAGCAAGGAGTAGTGTTCTTGTAGCAATGGTGTACGATTTCCAATTAACCCTCTTGAATTGGTCTCTATGTATGTCTTTCCTCTAACAATGGGCCTGAAATCAGCATCATCATCTTCATTGCTTACACGTTTTGTATTTGTGTGTGTGTGAAAACACTCAAATACAAAAAAAAAGATACATACCCATTCACCGTTTTCCGTCCCTTTTTTCTGGACTGTCTTTACAGCAATATACTTATTCGTAATTAAAACATTATCATCTTTACGATTGTATTCCTCATTCCCACTCTGTTCTTCATCTTCTTCAACAGACTGGTTGTAAGGAGTATGGCTCCTATCTTCAGCCTTTAGCGGCTTCGGAACATGTTCCTTCGAACTTTGGTTGGATGTCGAAGATCCTTCCCGCTTCATATCCTCGAGCATATTGAACAATGTTTGTTGTATTATTATTGTTGTGTATACTCTTAAGCTCACGCACATCTATTGTCACATTTTGATTGCCTTTACCGTTTTGTAGATTATATAATCCTCCTAGTCGAATCTGGTAAAGATTTATTAATAGATATGTTCCTGGACAGGTCTAGACTGCCGTTGTGTGCTCTTTTGCGGTTCATCATTCTTTTTATTTTCGACTAGCTGTGCCCGCGACTTCGTTCGCGTGGATGACAAAACTTATCAATGAGTTTTTTGTGTAAAGTGCTATTTGTGTAGAGCGTTATCTATCGAGCATACCGGTATTAATACTTCTGTCCCGGCGCGGGCCCCTACCTATACTTGAAATTAAAATCTATACGGACTACGTCTTATAAAAATACTAAATACCTACCTAATTAAAAAAAAAAAAACTCAATAACAGAAAATAAAATACCTACCTAACATGGACCTACAAAAAAAGGTCCATGTGTGTGTGTCCATCCTTTTTTTATAGGTCCATGCTACCTAAATAAACCTATTTCTGATGATAACTAATCTAAACTCAATAAATAAGCAAAATCCCTAAAAACTAATATCTATACGAATGACTAATCCTACCTAACAGTATTATAAAATAACCTACGGTCACTACGTACACTATCAAATATACTACCTATACTTTAAAATTAAAATCTATACCTACGACTTATAAAAATAAACCTAAATAACTCCTCTACCTTAAACTGTACTTAGTAAAAACTAAAAGGAATAAAAAGGTCGCACTGAAAAGCACGGTTTAGAATTGCAAGTAGCAGCTAAACCATACAATTTATAGAATGCTAATAAGAACGAACGCTCGCCACTCGGAACGTCCGTTCAAATCAAAGTTCAAAAAATGTATGATGCGCGCGCTCAGCTCAGACTCCGTCCTACGATAGCGATCCGTGGCGGCCGCGCGCCACGCGTGTGCTGCGAACGGTCCAAGCCAAATTCAACCTTCAGCACTACATTTACAGCATAACTTAGGGGCGCTGCACACGGCTAAGATACTATAATATTTTATTTTAAGATACAAGCTCGCTCGCTTATTATTTGCGGTTGGTACAGTAATCGGGTCTAGGGATCGAACAGCAAAATTAAGTTTGTTTTTTATTGTATATACTTTTCCGGGATAAAAAGTACCCAGTGTGGTGCCCAGTATATTAATGAATAATTATACCAAGTTTCATCGTAATCGAACCGGTAGTTTGTGCGTGATGCCTGAACAAACAGACAGACAGACAGACAAAATTTTTTTAATCACATTTTTGGGTTCGTTGTCGGTCTAGTAACACCCCCTGCCATTTATTTTTTTGATATTTTCAATGTACAGAATTTTCACTTCTACAGATTTATTATAAGTATAGATTGGTGCATACTTTTTGGTATTACTGGAGTTGCTCTGTGCGCAGGAGTGATGATCTTTTTAGTTGACCTTCTATTGCAATATTGACGTTTGCACCGTTCCAATTTGACTTTTTTGTTCTTTACCTGTAATTTATAAATTGTCTCAGAATGTAATGTACTGGAAAATGAGCTCAAGTTGTAAACAGATGGCGTTAACGCGCAGTTACAAATACCCATTAGTAGATACCCCATTAGCCATGCTAATAAATAAAAGGAATAAAATAAAATTATATAAATGCAAATTAAAGAAGGTAAGTTGCAGTCTTCTTTTCAATACAAAAGAAGACTGCAACTTACCTTCTTCAATTTATTAATCCATTAGCCAGAAAGCACGAACTACATGACTTAAATCGCTGCAGCTAAAATAATTACCTAAAGTACATATAGTGACGTCACAGCACATTTAAAACCTACTTTAGCAGAATTTCCAGGCTGTGCGTCATCATCGCTGGGCACCCAAGACGATGCGCTCGAGGAGAAGTCCTCAGCTTCCTCTGTGTGCTTCGTGCTGGGACCTGCTTCCTCCTCCCTCTCTGGGGCTTTTACCATCGAGTCCAGCATGCCACGTTCTCCTGTGCCACGAAGACACATGAATCAATGCTACCAAATTATTCTGATTGATTTTTGAGAGCTCTGAAGCGAAATATGTATAAAACATATGAACATGTAGGGTATCTATGTTATGGGATTGGTTTCCGCACTTAGTCCTTCAAGTGGACCATTGTACGTGGGCCATGGCGGCCGTCGGTGGTTATTCCAACCAGCCCACCTCCCTCCAGAAGCTTATTAGGTCTCCTGGTCTGTTAAGAACATCTGTGTATGATTTGGGTGTCCCGAGGGTTTCCGACCTAATCCGAGCACATGCGCGGCGGTTTCATCAGCCTCCATGCAGGCTCTGCACAGGGGGCTGTCCGTTATACCTATCGTGTGAAAATGTTTGTTTAGTGAGCAGTGCCCCGTGATGGTCCCCGTCACCAGTCGCAGGCTTTTCCTATCCAGGCGTAGTAGTCTTTTCGTTAATTTGCCATCTAGTAATGGCATGGCCTCCTTGGACTGTCTGCAGCCCGGTGACGAGGACTACCAGTACTCCGCTTGTATATGGGTGTGCTCCTGTAGCCACCTGAGTAGCTGATTAAAGGGGATGGGCACGACTGGTTCTGGACCATAGACTGACGTGCTGGATGCCCTTCTGGCCAGCTCGTCAGCCGCATCGTTACCTAGTGATTCACTGTGTCCTTTTATCCATTGTAGTGTCACTGTATTGCGGCTTGATACAGTCACCTGTTCAAGCACCTTGTGACATTCTAATATTAGATGCGATGTGATGCATCCCTTCTTCAGGGATTGGAGGACCGAGGCGCTGTCAGAGATTATACGAACACGAGTGTCCGTAATCCTCCTGGCTGCTATGGCAAGGGCCGCTCGTATTATACCCACACACTCCGCTTGGTAGACTGTGTTGAGCAGTCCTAGCGGGCTGGAAATGTAGGGTATCTTTTGCGATATTCAAGTACAAAATTAGATTAGAAATTAGATTCAGTAGAATTATTATAAGAATTATCCTGTCTTAGTCTCTCCAGCTCTTCGGATCCTATAGCCAACTAAAAGAAGGTAAGTACAGTCAACCGCACAAAAATGGTAACACTCGCACTACGAAATCGCCCTTACTGGTACGACTTAAAGGTAGGTACTGTCAATGTCAAATTGTTACCACATAATTATGTACTATCACCAAAATCTATATCTGACCACCGTAAGGGCCATTCCTGCTAATCACGGTACAGCGGACAGAGCTCCGGCGGGATCTCATGGCGACATGGAGAGTGCGATTGTCGCAACCCAGTGCTGGACACGCCACAATTGCGGCGATAAGTCCCCCTTTGAGGAGTGGCTGGAGAGGCGCCACGGCGCCCTCACCTTCCGCCTGACGCAGGTCCTCACCGGACACGGTTGTTTCGGGAGGTTCCTGTTCAGGATAAGGCGGGAGGAAACGCCAGGGTGTCACCACTGTGTGGATCGCCCGGAGGACACGGTGGAGCATACGGTGGAGGTCTGCCCGGCTTGGGCGGAGCACCGCCGCGTCCTCGTGGCGGCGATCGGCGGCGGCGATCTCTCGCGTCCGGCCCTGGTCCAGGCCATGGTACGGAGCGAGAGTGCATGGGAAGCCGTGACCTCCTTCTGCGAAGCAGTAATGCTCGCAAAGGAGGAGGCGGAGCGCGTGAGGGAGAGGCAATCCCTGCGCCCTCACGCCCCTAGTCGCCGCAGGAGACGCCCTGGACGTCGGGAGTCACCAGCCGACTCCCGGCCACCGTAGGCGCGGGCTTGCGGGCGGCGAGCTATGGGCAGCTCGCCGCCCGGCAAGGACCAGGCCCGAGTCGACGGCGCGTTGTGTTCCACGCGCGCCTCAAAGAGATGTCAGCACGAAGTGACGGGGTCCGTTAGGGCCGATGCCTGCCAGGGGCCGCGGGTTGTTCGAAAGAGATACCGTGGTCCCTGGCATAGGCAACTGAAGGAACACGGGTGGGTTTTAGTCAGTAAAAGTCTGACACGCCCTCCTGCTCCGCCCAGAGCGGGAGAAGTCATTTATGATGATTTCCCACCCAGAAAAAAAAAAAAAAAAAAAAAAAGTGCCATTCCTGCTTGCAGCGCATATCGACCTAAAAAGGATCCTCTTTTGTTTTACTTCCGGACGCAGCGGTGGACATCATGTGCACGGGTTTTTGTTTTCAAAATGGTTAGAGATATAGGTTTTCGCGATAGTACAGTCTACATAAGCTTTGATAAATTATCCTTTGGCTTTCCAACTGAATTTTTCCTGACTGAATCGAATCTGTGCTTTCGGACGCACCGATCCGCAAGAAACGTTGTATTACGAATTTTGTTTCATATAATTATGTTTTTGCAAAGTTGGATGTAATTATATTCAAAATAAGGTTCGGTATTGCATGCCACTTTGGAAGTTCAACAAAATAATATCACGTGGTTGGTATTTCTTCATTCTGCTGTGATAAATATCTACTTTACCTACGCACTAATCTATTTACTGAAAGAAAAACAAACTCGTCTTTATTTATTCAACTCAGAATATAAATTACACATTACATGTTTATTTTTATTCTAACTTTTATCAAAGTCTTGTTGGAATATTAAGTATGACTATAGAAAATTCTGCTTAATAGATAGGTACATTTTTATAGAATAAATAAATCAGATCATTCCCTGTTTCACTTACCTCGCTTCATAGACACCGTTACGGATTACCTGCGCAAGGGTACTAATAGTTATTCTGTGGCAAGGAGAGCAAAAATTCAAAATGCAATTCATCATCAAATGCAGACATCATTGATCATTAATACATGCGAACACTTCGAGCTGTGCTTTAAGACTAGATCATTGTTGATCGAGGATCGTATTGCATCGGTCCCTCAGGTAAAAGTTTCATTACAACGCACCCTTATTGCAGTTATTACTTCCCCCGCCCTACGAAATGAACAAAGGTTTTCGTCAGCGGTCCCGGGGCGAACAAAAAACCAATCCTTTTTTGCAACCTATTTCTTACACAGTACGTTTCTAAGCGGAGATTTAAATTCTTTTGCGTTTCCCCAGTTGTCTTGCCGACAGCCATAAAAGTTTGTAAAACAATTGAATGGTCATTCGATCCTTGTTAAGGATAAGGAAGGGCCAATTGATGGAGATATTTGGCGCCGATTCCCTTGTTCACAAACTAAACTAAATTTAATTTCAGTGCATCTTTTTCTTTCTATTTCATTAAGAAAAGGACAGAAGATAAATATTAGTTTAGTCCTGTCAAATTAGTCAGCGCCTGACGTAAATTGACGTATTTTTATTCGCCATGTTTTTAATCACGTCTAAACTGTTTATGGACTAAACTATGTAATATATCTTCTGTCCTGCTCAACAACGCCAATAACGTAATGAATGTTGTTGAACAGTCAAAATGAAAGCCATTGCTATTGTTAGTGTGTTACGCAATTATCCCGCTGGACTTAGTCTGTCCCTTATCCTATTGAAACTCCGCAAGTACAAGCTCCGCTTGTACCTAAGTATGTTAGGAACAGTCAACAAAAGAGATTAGTATGCAGGGTCGTCGGATATACATAGTTGAAGTTTAGTAAGAAATTGATGGATGTTTTCGAATGAAATTTAGTTTGATAAATGAAATGTTTGTTTTCTATTAATTAAATCAAATTTTATCCGAAAACATCAATCCGTTTCTTACTAAACTTCAACTATATCCGACGACCCTGCATACTTATCCCTTTGCTGACTTACGACGCTAGGCCTTCTCATGGTCAAAGTTTCACCACAGACGTGCGGTTGACTGTACTATTACCTACTAAATTAATTTTCAAACAAGTTATAATTTAAATACTCCTATAAGCTATAGGGCTGATTTTTCCATCGCCAGATAACTTTTATTCGCGGAATAAAATTGACGTTTGACAGTTTTTGTATGAAATAACTGTCAAAATTTCTAAATTATTCCTCGAATAAAGATATCAGATGATTGAAAAATCAGCTCTTAATAATATTTAGGTACACACGGCTACACATCAAGCTATACAAAACCAGTTTTAGCTGACCTCGCATTGTATAGGTTTTTCGTACAATCAGAAGGCAGCTTATACTGGTTTTGTATAGCTTGATGTGTAGCCGTGCGTACATAAAACGAAACAGGTAAAGAATCATAGGACATCAAAATTCGTCCGCATCGCTGTCAGCGGGAAAAGTAAATAAATAAATTAAAATATCCTCTGTAATCATTTTAGCTAAAATCAAATTCTTATCTTACTCCATAACCAAAGCGTCTGAGGAACCCTTTCCCCAGACTATTTGATTTTAAACTTAGGGCTGATTTTTCAATGGTGATTTAACTTTTAGCTAATGTGAATTAATATTGCGTTTTCACAGCTTTTGTATAGAAAATATTGTGTCAGCTGGCATATTTATTCTTAAAAGAAAAGTTATCGGACTATTGAAAAATCAGCCATTAGTTAAGTGGGTATTAACACAAATTTTAACATAATTTTATCAGTTTAGGGTAATTTAAGAACATTCACATAGTAGTTCTTCATTGAAATCCACGGCGGCTTGTGGTTGCAAATAAAAAAAAAAAGGCACGCGAGGTCCACAGGCCCAGACGGGTTCGGCGTCGGCGGCGCGCGGGGGCGGCGTCTTCGTTCCACGGGGTCGCCGCTCAGCGCCGCGGCGCCACCGTCGCCTGTCACCTGCGACGACAGACGACGCTCGTGCCGTTATTACAAGTCTACAACACTCTTGCGCCGACGCGACGCTTTATAAAATTCCTCTTTTAAGTTTACACATACTCGTGCGCCGCTAAAACCCAGTGAACCATAGTAAACTGTTTGTTCTGTTGGATCGTAGTATCACGGTAAGTGTTTCAATGTTTTTCTCAATAAAGTCGAGTTTTGTATGCCCGCGCGCACGAGGCTTCACTGACAGATAGCCGATGTTTTTGTTTATGTTTTGTGTTGTTGATACCTATTATTTATTTCGCATTCAGTTTACGATGCTTACTTTTATCTATGTCTTAAAGTATATTGATAATAATAATAAACAGTGCGAGCTGCAGCTATTTTAATTGAATAAACTTGATACATAGTAACCTGATTACTAAATACCAACATGATAATATTTCTGCCACTGCGAATAAAATGTGTTGCAATGCTTGTTGTTGTTATTTTTTCTTATGTTTTAAACTTTGAGTCGCTATCGAGTTTACTAAGGCTCGATTGTCCGGCGTGCATGCTTCATAAAGTTTTTATCCATTGGAAATAGGACCCTAATAGAATGTTTTAAGAGCGGTATTTCCGTGTGCGTGGGTGTAGCCTTGGGGGAAAGGGACGTCGCGTCGCCGCCGCCGCGCCGCCATCCAGGTAGGCAGGCTATCGTCGCGCTAAAGAATATTCTTACAGACTGGACACTGCTTTGAGTAACGTCTCATAAGTTTAGTTTAGAGGCTAAATTCAAAGGTTAGAAGTGTGTCTAATTCACTGACTTATGTTATACAAGTACGCTATACTAAATACTATAATATGAAATGAGTTGTTTTTTATGCCGATTCAAAGCTCCCCCGCTCGAGCGTGTCACGAACTAAAATTATCACATTGCCGCAAATGGCCTTCGTTTTGTTTTGCGTCTAAATCGTGCAATAAGACTTTTATGTGTATTTTGTGTTTACTACGAGATATTTTGAACATTTTTATCATGAGGGTATGCGCATCTTGTAAAACTCGCTATCAAATACATTAGTTCCACAGACGCTCACGTTGCTGTCAGCGCCAAAATGGCGAAAATCAAATGTCTCCATTTTGTCATCGATAGTATAAAGTCCAGCGTACTTGTTTATTATAGGTCAGTGGTCTAATGAGAATCTTCTTACAAACGGTTTGTGGAAGGGAAATCAACGACGTATTAAAATTAAACGTTTAAGTATACAGCGACGAGGATATTTTGGGGCTCGAACAAAATTGACAAGGGGGTTCTGTTAGTAAAAAAATGTGCAATTTGTTTTGCGAAATGTCATTTGAAATGTATTTAATAACAAAATGGTGGCGTTAGTCCCGATTTTGACCACGTCAATTACAGTAGTTGACACGCGTTTTACAATTTGTTAGTTAAATTTTCAGAAACCAGCAGTCTTGCATCCGAATTTCGTAACACACTATCAATCACAATCTGAATCACGTAGAAGGATATTGCTAATCAATTTCTTGTGCCACTGCACAAGCAATGGATTAATTGATAAAAATACTTTGTTGAACTGTCAAAATGAACGCCATTGCTACTGTTTGTGTGCTACGCAACTACCCCGCTGTTCTTAAACTGTCCTATTTAATCCTACCACACACATCGATTTATATTGATGAAGTCAGAAAAACTGAATCAAATTGCAACTGTTCTAAAACCTCACCCACGTGTCCTCAGACTCAGAGGACACGTGGTGTCATTCTAAACTAAAAGGTATGTAAACTGCATTCGCGATTTAATTGCCAAAAATGTAAACAAATATGACTTTATGAAAAAAAACTTCAATTCCTACACAATAAAGTCCAGTTTACGTTACAACTTCAAACATTTTTATAACTTTTTCAATAGTGCTAGTCACTCTGAAATCAAACTATTTACCATTACAATAAAGTTGATATTTGTTTCATTTGAAATAACATCAATTTGAAACATGAATTGACTTTAGCTGTCGTATGGTTTTATTCATTCAAAATAATGATAGCTACATTGTTTTTATTCTGTGTTCGAAATAATAGAAACAAAATTTTTGCTAATAAAACAGTGACTACTGATAAGTTTTCAGCACTCATACCTACTGAAATACGGCATGAAATAAAAATTCTAAGTCCAGGCCGCTCTCTTTCACAGGGTGGCCTGTGTCCCAGCAGTGGAAACGTCGTAGACTGATTAAGTACTTACTGTATATTTAACAGAAGTCCTCTAAGAACACAATACCGTGTAGGCAGAAAGCAAAAACAATTCGTCTCATCTGCACAATAAATCAGCTTTGCTCAAAATGGTGACCGAGAAGTACGAATGCTACCCGGGTAGGCTCTATAATTTTAATTAAAGTCAAGACTTAATTAACTATTGTGAGACGTGAGTCCTTAATCGAATTTATGCTGTTTGTATTATTTTTCATTTGACAGTCATCTGATTGGTTTTGAGAAGAATTTACACTTTGATTTCGAGTTCCGAGAACCACTTCCAGCGTGAACACATTGTATTAATGTGTCATATTACCTACTCGTGGAGCGGTGCAGCCGCAACTTACGAGTTTGTAGGTCGTAGGTTCGAACCTAGACAGGCGCTTTACTTTGTGTAATTATTTCATCACTACTGCTTTCAACGGTGAAGGAAAACATCGTGAGGGTATGTTAAAGACATGTGACATCTACCAACCCACACTGGGCCTGCGTAGTGGCCTATTTCCTCTTACAGAGAGGATGCATGTGTCCCAGAAGTGGACACATTATAAGTTCACTATGACACATACTCCTAAAAAAAGATATTGAGATTTTTCTCGTTCTTAATTGTTATTACTATTTTATTATAGTGCCAATAAACTCCTTGCCGCGGTTGGTCCGTGGAGGGTTGATCATCTTTACATAAGACCCCTCTGTGCCTCAGATTCATTCGTGGATCTTTGACAGTCTTTACGGGTCGTCAGAAGCCCGAAAGTCTGACAACCAGCCTTACCAAGGGGTACCGTATTACCCAGTAACTGGGTTGTGGAGGTCAGATAGGCGACTGCCTTCCCCCCCCCCCCCCTACTCCCTCTGCCATATCTTATATTGCAAATTCAAGATACATGTCCGTGGCTGTGGCTGTCGATTGCTGAGCGTCTGTAATTTGAGTCCCTTTTAACTTACAGAGATTAATAGGATCATGGCTATTTTATTCACAATAATGTTCGGGCCGCTCAGCTTCTATACCAAGCGTTCAGTCCTTACTTATTTCAGCATGTAAGCAACTTGCTTCATCTTTCTTATTGACCGACCCCTTGACAGTTCAAAAGTGCCTGTAATTGGTTTATTTGAAATAATAATGCTTTGAGTTTGAGTTTCAGGCTAACGTATACCTATTTACAATCGCGAGAAAATTCATTAAAAACTGGGCAAAATTTTCTGTTTATTTGTGAGTTTACTTCGATGAACACTGAGTTTTTTAAAACTTAATTAGATGTACTTTTTTACCCGAATGCATAGTATCTTACTTTTATCGTCTTCGAGGATTCAGAAGAGTAGCTATAAAAAAAGTTTTGGTTGTTTTACAGAATTAAAATACAGCACATCTAGTAAGTTTTCACGAAAGCTGTTTGGTTGTAACTCACCTTCAGTTTCAGCAATACGAAGGCACAACGTTGGGTAGGCAGCAGTTACGTCAGTTAGTTCCGTTCGTACTTCAGAGATGGCTCTGCTAGTATCACATTTAGCATCGTCGTGCAGTTATTTAATGTAGGAAAAGCACGGTGAACAACGAAGTTTTAGGTTGCTCACTGACATATTTAAGTTTATTTTTATAGGTAGTTTGTTTCATGAATGACTATTTCTGTAGAAAAAGAACTGTGTCACCAAAGTAACTTACGGTCTATTCAAATTTAGGTTTCCATTTTTCAAATTGATGTTATTTCAAGTTAAACAAGGTAGTAATTAAGTTGATTTCAGTGACTAGCATTATTTAAAAATTCATAAAAATGTTTGAAGTTGTATCGTAAACAGAACTTTATTGTGTAGGAGTTAAAGTTATTTTTCCAATAACTTATATTTGTTTACATTTTTGGCAAGTAAATCGCGAACGCAGTTTATCTACTGCAATCATAAAAAAAAACATCTATGGTCTCTTAAAAAAGTGTCAACAAAACCTGTTCACGTTGTTAGCTGTTGTTACGCAATCTCTTACTAAAGGGAATTTGAAATACCACTTACCACTTTTCCCAATAATTATTGTTTGAATAGCATTGACTGCGTCGTTAGTCTAGTCGCCGCTGGGGATGAGGGTGCGATTCCCAGGTTGGGAAAAAGTCTTATTGGGATTTTCCTTCAGAAATTTCTTTGTACCAGCCCGAAGTCTGTATTTCTGCCCAGTTTAGTTTATTGCTATATGCTCGCTCCCTATTACATATACCTTAATCATAACTGGCAAAATGTGGGGTGCTATATGAACGCCTCTGGCTAACCCTACGGGGAAATAGGCGTGTGCTGTTATGTTATGCTAGCTTCTGCCCGCGACATATCATCTGCTCAGCCTTTTCCCAACTATGTTGGGGTCGGCTAGCAGTCTAACCGGATGCAGCTGAATACCAGTATTTTATATGGAGCGACTGCTTGACACAGATTTGCAAAGAAGTCGTGAAACCGCTAAGTTATGTATTTGCTTTGTTGTAAGTTGAATAAAATATTCAACTTACAACAAAGCAAATACATAACTTCTTCTATCTTCTATCTTCTTATATGTGTATAATGTCATGAATCGTTTGACTGCTTAGCTCCATAAAGGTATAGCGTGGTGATAACATTTAAAAGGTTAAATCTTTTACTATCTGCAGCAATATCCCTTTAGTCTCTCATCTTTACTATTTGCGCTGTAACTGTAGAATAGAATAGAATAGAATAGAATACTCTTTATTGTACGGGCGCCAGCAGGTCAAGCTACCCGAAACTGTCAAATTTTCCCAATCAACCTTGAACCTTAATACTTTAGTATTAAAGTTGAAAATCTATAAAAGAAATTTGACAGGTTGTAGTAGCTTGATGTGCTGGCGTCTGTACACCATACAAATTATAAAACATAAATATACAAAAATTCTACAAAGGGTGACACAATGGGCGGTCTTGTCGCTAAGAGCGATCTTTTAAAGACAACCTTTGGATGGATTAAAATTAAAGAGAGACAAATATGGTAGGTAGTCTGTGGTGTACCATTTACATTTCACAGCGTGTTAGTACACTTGTTTACCACAAATAAAGCGCGCGTCGCTTCGTAAGATAAAAATACTGGTCTGATCCATTTGTTTATGTTTTCATCAAATAGTTTTAGAACAAATCATAGTGTTCTGACTGTTCTTGGGTGAACCCGTTTTCAGTAGCGGTATTTTAGGTAGTAATTAGCGAACCTAAAGAAATCCCTACAATGGGACATCACTAGGCCGGTACCTAGTAGTCTATTTAACCTTATGTTTCTAATCGATGTTATTTCAATTTAAACAAATATCAACTTTATTATAATTGTAATTAAGTTGATTTTAGAGTGACTAGCTAGTATTGAAAAAGTTATAAAAATGTTTGAACTTGTAGCGTAAACTGAACTTTATTACGTAGGATTTAAAGTTATTTATTTATTTATTTATTTATTTATTTAATTATGGCACTCCAACGACTTATTCACTAGAACATTTTAGGGGTACAATATCAAACTTAAACTCTAAAGTGAATTTGCCACTTAAAGGTGTGCACAGCACTTGCAATATTTTCAAGTTTTGTGATGTTACTATATATAAAAAAAAAAACATACATGAAAACAGATTTGTAACATAAGAGCGAAAGAACACACAAATATAATTAGTTACTTAAAAAAAAAAACAAATCAACAAAAAAAAAAAAAAAATTCATATAGCATAATTGATAATAAATAATATAAAAACTATTATTATTTTTCCATAAACTCATATTTGTTTACATTTTTGGCAAATAAATCGCGAATGCAGATTAGGTAGTAAACATAACTTAAAACAAAATCAAGCATTACATAAAAATAATTTCGACTAATCAAATAGCTTGAAACTACATAGTTTTAACTTAAATTGTCTAGCCTTCTATGGCCTTGGTCCTTGCGGTACGGTCAGCAACGAAACTGAAACTTTGACAAATCAAATTCCTAATTTTCACAGATTTTTATCAATTATGAATTTATACACAAAATTTTAAAATTATAAAATGATTGTTTAGATGTTTTATCTTTTGTTTTATAAATATATTGTTACAAAATTCGGTATGATTAAATATATACTGAAAGTTATTTTAATTTCGTGGTTGACTGTACCTACCTTGAGGGCCAGGAAGCATTTGAACAATGACTGATTGACTTATTGACAGATGCCAACTGATCAGTGATCTTCAAGCATAAAGACTTTTGCAGAAATTACAATACTGCAACTTAGGTACCTTAGTGTGAGAACTAAGGCCATTTATTAAGTAAATGACTAGCTTCTGCCCGCGACTTCGTCCGCGTAAAGCAAAGTAAGATCCTTGTACTTTTTTAATATATTTTTATTAGAAAACTTAAAAAAAAGATGGATGAAATCGGTAAAGTCGTTCTCAAGTTCAGGCGTGACCAAGGGAAATAGGGATTCATTTTTATATATATTGGTATTTTTATATGGTAACTAACTCCTAGAGAATTGTGATCATCATCATTTCAGCCGAAAGACGTCCATTCCTGGACATAGGCTTCCTCTAAGCACCACCACTTCGACCAGCACCCTAACTGCATAACACACAATCAACCACAATGTGAATGATTTTGAAGGATATTGCAAAACCATTGCTTCATATGTTCCAAAAATTTCTCTGCTCAACAACGTAAATAACGCAATGAATGTTGTTGAACTGTCAAAACGACAGCGATTTCTACTGTCAGTGTGTTACGCAACTACCCCGCAGTTCTGTGCTTCCCGCATCCAGCAGATTCCTTCGGCCATCACAAGGTCATCGTTCGTTCATAAATTATCACTTCATAATTTCATATCAGGTGTGTATTATCACTTTGTCATAATAAATAAGTAACAACGCTCATTTTTTACGTCAAATAACAACATTTTCAACAGTACTTTACGACCACTATAATTGTTAGTGCTCGTCTAGAAATATAGCTCCAGGGAATGCGCTTAACCTAACTATTATTATTTAACAAGAGCAGTCTGTCTGTCCGTCATGATAATATTTATTGTTTGCAACAATATAATATTAAAAGGTTTGCGTTTATGTTCAGTTAATACCTTTAAGATTATACGTTGCGAGCGCCTGATCGTGGCTTTTACAATAAATAAATTCAGTTTGACGGTAAAATTGTATTATACGTTTTATAAATACCGATATATAATGACAGGCCTTTGAACGTGCAGATTGCGAGGCAATGCTTTAGAAAAAATATATTTTGACTCTTTGGCGAATTGCGAATTAAACGAGGGTGTAGGATAAAATAGGTTTGTTCTTTGTTTATCTTGATCCTTCAGAGGTGTAGTGGCACAAGTTTCAATTAAAACTTCACTAAAATTAAACTATCGCACATCTGTCAGTTTAAAATTATCTAACCGGCATCCAAACGAGAAAATCTCCGTCACTTGTATCATCAAATCAATAAACACGAAAAATCATTCCCAAATGTAATTCCCGATCCCAATAACATAATTCCAAGGGTGATTGAGCACCCACCACGCCTTGAAACCGACATTTTACATGATTTCCAAGTACGGAACCCCGCTGAGCGTATTGCATTGAGCAGTTGTGTTTAGAATAGGCCCTCGGGGTACCGCAGGGCGTGCTCTGCGGGCTTCTAATACGTTGTTTAAATATTTTCCATTTTTAACTATTTTGCGTCCCGTAGAGCTGTTACGAAATCTAAGTAGTGCAATATTTTGAGGGTGCACGCCATGTGGAACGTTGAATGCGTTTTTAGTCACTGGTTGACTCGGTGTTCATTGTGATTTGAAGTATGGACATGGAACGATAGGAAAATTACCATAACACAATGATGAATATTCTCGGGAGCCATATAAAAATAAAAGAATATAGAAATATCAGCGTCACCGGGGCCATCTAATAAAGCTTAAAGATTTTATTCACCAAAATAGTGCTTAAATGTGTTAATCAAACTTAAATTAATCCTCATTTGAGGAATGATATGAAAGAGAAGAAAGTGAATGATAGCGTGACGGTTGATAGCGGAGAATGGAAGAAGGAAACGTGTTGCGCCAAGACCAGGAAGATCGTGCTTCTATACAAAGAAGTAAACATAAGAAAGAATCCCCATACATCCCCATTTAATTGAGTGAGTGTACCTAAAAATTAAACTGCTCCCGCAAAATCAAGCTACAAGAAACTTAGGTATTGTTCAGCTACATCACCATTTCTGCCCACCCTCTAACCGAGCATGTATGTCTGGCTATCGACCGCGGCCGTACCGTGTAATTCTATCTCATAAATATACGCGCAAATAATACATATTCGAGTTCAAATCGCTCCTTGATTGATGTCAAAGCATTCGCTGCAAGCCGTGGTAACTCTGCGGAGTAAACATTCCCGGCACCGCTGACTTTAATATCTGTGAGAATATTTGGAACTGAGTTTTATAATAATGGGCTTTTAGAATATTTAAAACGTAGGACTTTGAAGACTTATTGTGTTAGAGAAGATTCTGTGAAAATCTTACCGTATGAACTTACGTGAAGTGTGCTGTCAATGGTGTCAATCATCAGGTGGAATGACAGCTCACAGAATATACCGACTGGAAAGTTCCTGTGGCAGAAGAAAGCGGCGGTGGATGATTACAGGCTGAAATGATAATGATGATTGTGTTCAAGATATAATGGCTAGGAAAAACGGATCTATGGATGACGGGCGACGGCTAACTGATGTGTGTTAGAAAAATATGTACAGACGTAAGCTACTACAATCTGTCAAATTTCTTTAATAGATTTTCAAATTTATCGCTAAATCATTAAGGTTCAAGGTTGATTGGGAAAATTTGACAGTTTCGGGTAGCTTGACCTGCTGGCGTCTGTACTACGGTGAATTAATTGGGATGAGGACGGGATGGTGAATGGTCATGATGATTTTGCAGAATAATATGGTTTTTTTGGTCATTATCGACTGTTCAACAATATTCATTGCGTTATTTACGTTGTTGAGGAGACAATTTTTTCGAACATATGAAGCAATGGATTAGCAATATCCTTCAAAATGCTTCAGGATTGTGATTGATAGCGCAGGTGCCGATCTCGTTCGATACTTGCCTTTCTAGATAACTGTATGGTGCTGATATGATTAAAATAACTATTTTTTATTAGTACACAGGTAAAAATAAAGTGTTACAGTTTATAAAGTGAAGTACATATATAACTCCCCTTTAGGCATACAATAATTTAAAGACTTTTGCAACTTTACAGTAGTAGTCAATAATTTAGTGTTATTTATAATATATTAGTCAATAATAATAAATAATTTAAGAAGAGTCAATAATTTAATAGTAATTGTAGTCAATAATTTGTTAATATTTAAAACAATAGGCAATAATTTAATAATATTAAGTAATCACTATATTAGTGATTACTAACAGCTATTAAACTAAAAAAAATATGTTATAATAAAAAAACTGAAACAAATAACGATTAAGGAATGAATTCAATAAATTAATATCTGTCATCTAGGTACTCATTAACAGAGTAATATACCTTCCTATATAATAGTTTTAATAAAGCTTTTTTGAAATCAAGTATTTCATTTAATTCTTTGATTTCAGTAGGAAGCTTATTATAGATTTTAGGTGCCTTTCCAAGAAGACTTTTCGAAAATAATGCAGTTTTGTGTGGAATGGTACATATCTCCTCTGTTCCGACGTTTAGACTTCAGTGTTTTAAATATTACACACTAAACTGACTGACAAATACTGCTATTTCAAAAATGTACGTACAAGGAAATGTTAGGAGTTTAAATTGTTTTAAATATGGGATACAGCTGTCAGTAGATTTAAGTATAAATACAGAACGCACGCATCTCTTTTGAGCTTTGAACACAGTTTACCTCTCTGTGGAATTATCCGTACAATCCGTAGTAGTACACATACAGATAATCAAGAGTTACGAATATATTACTTTCCCATATCGAACGAAAATCGAACATCGTGTGAATTGGCAGTTTACCCAAATCTGGATATTCACGCCTTCGGCTGATTCCATTAAATTTAATGTCAACGTACTTTTGACAATGCAATAGGCACTGTTCAAATGGTTCCCATGAGAAAATCCTAGTTTTAGATTATCGTTTGCGAAATATTTAAGTATCTGTTAAGTATCCGTTTTGCGTCGATGTGACCCTTGGTTACCCCCAACTTGTTCTTTTTTGTGTTTTTTCTTTGTGTCACGTTTTACTGCAAACAAACCTGATTGCCTTTTTCCATTTTTGATAACATTAGAATTCATTTTCAAAAGACAGTTTTGAGTCAGGTCTGGCCTGAGTAAGGCTGCCTTATCTATTTTTCGTCGATAAAAACAACTTTGTTTAATGGATGTATATAATTTGACTAGATTTTTCAATCGACAGATAACTTTTATTTGTGGAATAAAATGGACGTCTAACAGTTTTTGTATGGAAGAAATGTCAAAAATTCAAAATTATTCCTCCGATAAAATTATCTGGCGTTGGAAAAATCAGCCTTTAGATAACAGTCTGATTAGATTAAAATATCTAGCAAGCTGTTTTATATGTATTTTTAAATACCCCTAACACAGACCATAAATACGCGTGAAAAGGAGAACATGAGCTTTGAAACCCGTCAATCATCACCCAGGTTACAAAACACAGTCAAAGCAAAGCGGCACCTATTCGAGTACGTCACCGGCAGTCTCTAATATTATGTGGCTATGGTAATTGCACGTGTTCACAGCGGTAGCCTGTGTCCACAAGGGTAGAGAGAAGCGGAAATATGCTTCTAGGAAAACTTTAACCAAAATTGGCTGAATTTTGGTCAAAACTCGTATCATCAATACGACGAAGAAGTCGCATGGACAATGGATATTGGAGAAGGACATTCCGGTACACTGCTCCCTAGCTTTTTCCGCTAACTCGCTCCGCTCCTATGGGCAGGCAGCCTTACAATCGCGTCAAAGTAAATGCCTGCCCGCCTGTCTGTCACCGTCAGACTGAGCAAAATGTTTTGAAGTGTTAACGCACACGCTTTGACTGGTTTTTTGGTTTAGCGACCGTTTTAGTTCTTATTGTACTGTTTTTGTGTGGTCGTTTGTAACTTTGTAATGGAACAGTCCTGATTGATGCTGGCGATGGCGGGTAGAGCGCTGAACGGTTTGTGGCTCGGTTTCAATTTTCAGTCAGACGACCAATTTTATTTTAGAGGTACCGAAAATCGAGTTGATTGGCGTGCAATAGGAGGGGCCTATGTCCAGCAATGGTCTGCTATAGGCTGGAGACGATGACCAGTTTTCGTATTTAAAAAAACGGTCAAATTAATTCAAGTAGCAATCTCATATTAAAAAAAAATATATATTAGCGACACTTGTAAAAATGTTCGAAAATTAAAGGTTTGTCAGTCAAGCTCTTAAAAGTACGGGAATTGCAAGGTATGCGTTTCGTTCTCGCTCAGGTTCTCGTCAACACTACTTATTTTATATTTTGACACTTCAACAAGATCCATTGCGTTAATCATGTTAAAAATGTTGTGGTCATCAGTAGGTGCGTCACTAGGGTTTAGTCATGTTGGAGTTACCTAGTTGCAGTATTTGGTGTCTCTGAACAATAATTAATGATTCATTCGGTCCTCTTTTAGTTTATTTTTGTATAAAAAGAACTATGTGTTGTTTGTGTCCCCTACGTGTCTCAGCAACCATCATAATTTTGGTATAATAATAATTACTTATTTATTTATTCAGGCAACACTGATCCATTTGATTAGTAAAAATAAAACTAATTGCGTAGCACACTGACAGTAGCATTGGCTTTCATTTTGACAGTTCGAACACATACCTATATATTGCGTTATTTACGTTGTTGAGCAGATACATTTTTCGATCATATGAAGCAATGGATTATATGAAGGATATTGCTAATCAATTGCTTTATATTTTCGAAAAATTTATTCAGATCGTGATTGATAAAGTGTGTCAATGAGGGTGCGGATGAGGCTGACACAAACGTGGAGATTGGCACAATCAAAGAGAGATCTGTATGTACCTAGCAGTGAGTGAAGTCGGGCTGTTGATGGTGATGATAATTATCACAGTGTAGTTTCCAGTATCATTTAAGCTTCTTCGAAAGAGCCGATTAGCTCACTTCAATAACTTAAATGATCTACACATAGGTACTAATTTCAGCAACATTGACCATATAAAGATCAATTTTACGTCGATCGGAGTCTGCGTACGCGCCGCAAGCAAGCACACTCCCTTATTAGGAATTATAAAAATATAATATGCCCCTGCACTTCTTGCTTTTTGTTTCGGTAGCCGATACTCGCCACAAATTGTTATGTATTAAAATAGGCGAGGTGCGACTGTAAGCGGGGTTTGCACAGTCGCTAAAAAAACCTAAAATCTCGCCTGTTTTCGTCGCAGAAGTGTGTACCTATAGAGGGCCTTAAGGCTAAGTAATAACAACCGCACGGGTCGATCGATCAGGTTAAGCCACGCTTGCCGCGGTTGGTCCGTGGATGGGTGACCATCTTTACATACCAAGGCCCCTCCGTGTCTCGGAAAGCACGTTAAGCCGTTGGTCCCGGCTGTCATTCGTGGATCTTTGACAGTCGTTACGAGTCGTCAGAAGCCCGAAAGTCTGGCAAATAGTGTTACCAAGCGGTATCGTATTACCCAGTAACTGGGTTGTGGAGGTCAGATAGGCAGTCGCTCCATGTAAAATACTGGTATTCAGCTGAATCTGGATAGACTGGAATCCGACCCCAACATAGTTGGGAAAAGGCAAGGCAGTTGATGAGGTGTGTACCTATAGTTGGTACGCTGTTCCATAAGCTGACTACTCATTATACGAAAAGCTCACGCAATACGAGGTTAACTAAAACTGGAAATGTATAGCTTGATATGTCGTTCGCTATTATCTTTACGTCCATGTAGGTACCTAATAGGGGGTGAGTAGGGAATGCAATCTTTTGTCGAGATTGGCTACTTACTCGAGATCTCGCGTGCTAAGTCTGGTGTCGAGGTTGGCCATTCGAAATCTCGCCCAGCAGACAGAGATTCCCTTGTTCACAAACTAAACTAAATTTAAGTTCAGTGTATCTTTTTCTTTCTATTTAATTAAGAAAAGGACAGAAGATAAATATTAGTTTAGTCCTGTCAAATTTAGATACTCCATAGCAAGTTTAGACATAGCTACTAAAAATACGTCAATTTACGTCAGGCGCTGACTAATTTGACAGAGGTAAACTAATATTTTTATCTTCTGTCCTTTTCGCCATCTATCTCTAGTATCGAGACTTGAGTTTTGGTGTGGATCCGCTCCGCTTTCAATGTGGCATACAACGTGAGCATCATTACTTTGTTTTACTGTAATTACTTTTTTGAATTATAAATCCAATATTTAAAAAACATTTCAAGAGCATTTTTGGCGCGCTGTGTTGGGTTTTGTATCTTGTAGCGCGTCTCTCAGCTAGGTAAGACATTATCTAACCGTGGTAATTTAATAATTTTATAGATTCACAGCAGATATTTACAGAATGTACATTTTCGCTTTTTTTTCATAGACATTTCGTGAAAACTTTCAGTTTTCTTAACATACTCGTAGTTTTCCCATGTTAGTATCGAACTTCGAAACTCAATTTTATCTTTTTTGGAATTAGTACAAAGATTGTTCTACTTAACAATACCGTTTTATCTCTTCATAATCATCATCATTTCAGCCGAAAGACGTCCACTGCTGGACATAGGCCTCCCCCAAGCACCTCCACTTCGACCGGTTCTGTGCTTCTCGCATCCAACGGGTTCCTGCGGCTTCAACAAGGTCGGCTACCTTGTGGGAGTTTTGTCTTACACTTCCAAAAATCATTGCAGTAATGAAAATTTATTCCTATGCTAAATGCTGACTTATAGCACCTAAAAATCCACGCATCAAGAAATCAAGCCCAACATTAAAAACAAAACGCCACTCTGTTCCTGATAATAGTAGCCAGTTACCGATAGGCAACCTATCTATCATCTTTGTCCGTGAAAACATATGGGTACCTACGTAGGCTTGAAGCCAAGAATTTAAAGAAAAATTGCTAACATTAGGTTCTTACGTTTTCTATACAAAACTAGCCGAACGTGACCGGTAAAATGACAGGTTGTCCATCGCTGCGAAAATTGAATAAAAGCATGTTGCATTGTACGACAATTGTCCCCAACCGTGTGTAATGTAGGTATAAATAGCCTGTAATAGAGCGCCTGGCGACTTGTAATCATATCAAATTAGCAATCATAGGAATGGAACAAACTGTTGATCGCATGATCGTTGAGCAAACCGATATTTGATCTGCGTTTGGCCTTGTAAAGGGGGTTTCTTCTCTTGACGTACCGCCTAGCACCGTTCCTCGTGAAAGATCACCGATTTAGTTCGGCGACTTGGGATAAAAAATAAAAAGTCGGCGGCCGGGAATGAAACATTTACTCGTATGACGACAACGCTGTAATTAATTGGATAACAAAGATATACAAATCCAAATCTTATCTCTCGATCCACCTCCAAAATTCTAAATATATGACATATCTCTGAACCCAAATTGTTTTCGACTTTGACGCCTTAGTAACAAATAATGCGTTCAATGTGTACTTTAAAAATATGTAATTATTATTGATGGCTGCTAAAGAAAATGTACATACACCAGAATGGGTGATGTTCTTTCGCCTTGTTTCCGCTCAGATTTGTCTCTAGCCCTAACTGTCATTCGGTTCCAAAAGTCTGCTGCAATATTCAGTGCTACAATTACAGAGTTCAGTGGATACAATAATTTATTATTAACGTTTCTTTGTTATCCAGTAACTGGAGGTGAATTTGATCGCTCGCCATAGTCGCTACTGACACCATATCCGCTGTTAAAACAGTAGTTTTTGCTTTATTATAATCGTCTTAGCGTTCACTGTCAATCGGTATCGATTGTTGTCTTCCTCGCTGTATCGATTTTAGCTTGTCTCAATTCTTAGATAGGTTAATACAATACAAAATACAGGACAATATACTTAAGATATATTCTTAAAACGTTACCTACATAACTTTGTTTTGCTGTAAAAAGTAATTGTATCTTTCAATCAAACATATCATAAACATAAAAATACACCGTCCATTGTATGTTTTATAGTGTTCAATTTATTTTTAGTTATGTATTTTTCTTGTATACATAAAGATATAAGACCTTCTAGCTTCTATAGTTTATTAGTTTCTTTATATTATAACTACTATAGATACACTTTACTTTTTTATATACTTTATATACTATAGAAGCTAGAAGCCCAAAAGGCGATACTTCCTTCTTTTATTATAAGTCTAAACTTAATTGTTATAATTTAACCGTGACGGAGCTAACTGGAAAGGACTGTAATGTCGCATATAAAAATGTGCATTGTTATTTTTGGTCGGAGAGTGATGCAAAACGTGGCGCCATTGAGATCGGCTCATGTTTGAAAGCTTTAAGCGATGAAGACAATGATGAAAAGGAAGTTATATTTTATTCCGACAACTGCTGCGGACAGAACAAATATATATATATTACTTCACTGTATTTATATGCAGTTCAAACATTAAACATAAAAAGTATAACACATAAATTTCTAATACGGGGTCATACACAAAACGAGGTTGATAGCGTCCATAGCCTCATCGAGAGGGAGGTGAAGAAGAATTTAAAATCTGGTCCTATATATACACCCGACCAGTACATACCTCTTATAAAAAATGCAAAAAAATCGAAACCTCCATTGATGGTGCATGAACTGGATTACGAATCATTTTATGATTTTAAAACTTTACAGGAAGAATGGGGGTATAATTTTACAACGAATAGCGATGGACAGAATGTCAACAGGAATGATATAAAATTTTTAAAAATTAGCAAACAAAACGCTACCGTATTTTTCTATAAAACGTCTTATAAGCAAGTAAACTACCAGGAAGTTGATGTTAGAAATAAAAGAAAAAAAAATGAAAGCACTAACAGAAATATCACTACAGCGAGCCTATTCCACGAAACAGGATCGCGTTATCGCAAAAGCTCTGATCCCTTCTTTTTATGCAAGATTTTATAATACGATATTTTAAGTTTATAATTATTTTAATTAAGTTTGATCTCATTTTTAGTTGATTTTTTGTGATAATAAAAATAAAAGAATTAGTCAAGTCTGATTACTAGAATACACTTTTATTCGTTTTTACTAAATATAGAAGAACATTTTAATATACAGTTTTGTTTGGTTTTGACTTATAACTTAGACTTTTCTTATTTTGTGTTTTTTACAATAAGTAGTTACATCAATTTCACATTTTTTTTGTAATAAATTTCGATAAGAAGAAGAAACACGTCTTTTTTTTTATTAATAAATACATACATTTTATTTGTGAATTTAAATTAACATAGAAACAATAAGGAATATTTCTCTGACAGTTGATGCTTCTTAGTTTAACAATGCACTAAATCGAAATACTTCGTCTACTTGCAAGATGATTTTAACATAAAACTGCAACACTTTGAGTTACCTTGTTTAGAGTATAATAATTATTTGTTTACATATTTTATTGAAAAGTGAATTAACTACGTACTCTTTTTTGAATTCTTGATTTAAGTGTCTTCCTGATAAAAATGTTTTTTTTTTGTTTTTTGATAATCATGTAGTTTGTTAGTTAAGCTAACTATATCTATTTTTGAAACTGACCTAAACCATTTTTTTATATTATTGCGATATATTAAAGCCATGATTGTAAACATGTCAAACTTTAAATGCGTTTTCCCAAAAAAATTCAATTTTGAGTTATTTCTTTTTATGATGAAAGGGGCGATATATCCATGTCCATACATGCAGTAGTAGCAGGACGCATGTCCCCACCATACAATTTAAATTATTCAAATTATACTAAGTACTGCTAAATGACGTCTTCAAAATATAATTCTGGAATCGTTTTTTGCTTTCGCCACGGGTAATCGGGTAAATTGCTAACTGTCTTACTGGCTATTAAATAATTATATTTGCGGCAAAGAGACTTCATTTGCAGACAGTTGCAGGATATTATTATTTTATTTATCAATGTGACATGAGCCGTATGCGCAAGGTGTACAATCATAAGTCTATGTTTTTATTAATATATCGTATAAAGTTCGCTTAGCATCAATCAAAGTCCTGTACGACTTGTACGAGGCCAAAAAGCCCCTATTACAGCTGCGATATATGCTGTTGTAATAACCCTACCGATGCCGCTATCAATAAAAGTCTACCAGCGAAGCAACTTAACCAGCATAGGTACTTCAACTTATAGCTAGACGAAGCCACGACGCGAAAGCACTAAAAATCAGCTCACTATTCTGACTCAAAAGGCAAAAAACTTAACAAAACCCTCGTCTATCCGCGGATCGTGAGAAAGTCATAATAAACATATCAATTTTAAGATCGATCCGCTTTCTCGTGATGCCTAACTGTTTATTAGTAGCCTATATAAAGGTTCAGTAAGTATACCCAGGTTCTGCAGTAGCGATATTTATTGAAATTACTTACAATTTGATTGTGGAGTGTAATAATGGCTTGCAAGTCGGTAGCTTCGCTTGCCTTAATATTAGGGCGCATTTTGTTAGTAACCACTCGAATTAGATGGTATATATGTTAACGATTTGGTCAGGCTCGAAGCGGCGAGGTCGTGGCCTCGCGCAGGTAGTCTAATGTTTTTCTTCTGCTTTCTTCAGGTTTACCTAGAGTTGTTACTGGTTGTCTTTGTGCAATTAAAAACTGTATTTTTTTAATTTGTGGAATGTGTGTATGTGACGCCGCTACCTGACACTTTTATGAGTTAGTCATTCATCGTCATTCTCTTGCTCTTATCCAAATTTATTTGGGGTCTGCGCAATGACTTTTCTTCCATATTTCTCTATTAGTCATTCATTATTTTTAATAATACTGTTGTGAGCAGTGAGAGTCACTATTCATTCAAACATTCACCGTATTCTGTAACAATACTGGTTTCTGAAACTCCTCTAACTGCAAAGCTAATTTTTCTATTCCCACCTAACTCACGAATTCTGTCTCCGTTCCAAACGAAATCTGAAACATCATTGTCACAGAGTTCTACTTCTAATTATTTGTTGGCATCATTGTGGGCGGGAAGGATGGCGATGGTGATCCATCGCCATCCTTCCCGCCAACGTCCTTCGTTTGTGGTCAGCTCGGCATGTCTTCTTCTTCCATAAATCTCTATGAGCCATCGTCATCGCTCAGTACCTCTACTACTTAGTTAGCGTCAGTTTCTACACAGATAATGCTATTTTCCGGACACTCCTCTTATTCTTATCAGTCACCATAAACCTCAACTAACTAATTATCAAAAACCATGAAACAATCCTATGCAGCCTTGTAAAATAAACCGTGTACGTAACTAACGACACACAGTAGCCAGTTATTCAAAGTTCGCCCGCTATTCAAGCTAATACTTATTCTTATTTGTCTAGCTCGTTGAAAGCCAGGCATACCGGCAGGAGCCCGACAATTAATCATTTAGATAACCCACCAATGAAGGAAGGAAGTATGCAACATTTATATTTTGTATGACAAAATACCTAGCGGTTTGATCCGGACATAAAAACTCAAACAGTCCGCGGTGTAGGGTTGTTCAGCTCTGATATGCTATATCGATGATTTCTTCATTATTACGATATGCTACAGTTGTTTGTGTTAACAGTAGCAAGTTCAATATTAGGTCGGTTGTTTTGTAGTATTATTCAAATTCTTTAAACTAAGTATTACTAGCAGCATTGTCATACAACGTGCAATGCTGCCAGCCTTTTGGGGACTTTGACAACATGCGGATGAATTTTTTGATGCCTTATGATTCTATCCTTTTTATACACTTGAATATTATTATTGTTTTAAGACTGTTAGCTTTTAAATTATATAAATAGTTTAATATTGGTACTTTTTAATCATACAAGTAAATCGACTCACAAGCCACAATCAATTACTTACCTATCGTTGTTGCTGCTTGCGTTGACTACGCTTTGTAAATGATAAATGATTTTATTTTGTAAGTAGGTTTGTACAAACACTTACACGTCAATCATATTTTAAAACTAGATGAGGTCGGCGTTTACTATCTGACTAGTCTGAGAAGAAAGGCCGAAACAAACTCAGAGGTCACAGTCTCTTTTAAAGTCCAGACATAATCTTGGTCAGATCATATGAAGACCATGTAGATCGACGTCTGAGATGGTCTATTGAGGAAAGAACTACACAGATTGAGAGGACCTGTCCAGTTAGTGCACGCATTTGTAAGAAATCGTGCAGCTCAACTCAAAACGGAGCTCGACAATTCGACGAACAATACCAAAGAAAGAACATTTGGGTAGGCCACATTAGATAGATTAGATAACAGACTTAGCAAAGTTGCTAAGTCTGTTATTGTCTGTTATTTAGAGTAAGTAAAAGTTGTCGTGAGTAATTCTGTAGAAGTCTACAGAATTACCCCACAGATCTGCAGTCTCTTTTACATTTAAAGTGTGAAAGGTTTTAATTATATCTCTACAGGTAATATGTTCAAAATGAAATTCCGAATCGCAACAACTGTGATAGTAACATTTTCCTTAAGCAAAGACTCAGCAACAGAATGTTGAGGGATTTAGTAGTTGAAACGGGAATATCTGAAAATAAATTTTCAAATGCCTCGGCGACTTGTGAGTCTGATTTTATTATGTTGTCATTAATAGACAGGCTGTAGTCAGTATTTCGATTACTAGAAATTCCCGTTTCACTATTAATAATATTCCAAGTCGTTTTAATTACATTACTGCTGTTATTAATCTATGAACCCAAATAACATGACTTGGCCATATAACAAACTTTTTAAAATAATTTTGAATAATTTCTAACATACAAATTAGATTCATCAGTGTTAACATAAGTCCTTTCATTGTACAGTTCATAAAGCCGTGTTCTACTTTTATGAATACCAATGGTAGCCCAATCACTGAAAGATGCGTTACTATTAACCGAGATAATCTTGGGAACAAAGGTTGAATTAAATACTTTATTTAAATAGGAATTAAGTATTTACATTATATAAGCTAAAATTTAAAATAATGATATGTACATGAAAAAAAAAAATAAGCAAAATAATCATAGGGCATCAAAAAATTCGTCCGCATCGCTGTCAACAGGAACAGTGCCCAAAAGGCTGGCAGCATTGCCACGTTGTATGGCGATGCTAATTCTTTGGCCAAGAAACAGGCCAGCCCTCTGGTCACGTGAAGAGTCGATTAACCGCTTGGCGATATCTCGAAAAACCAAGTGGGCACTCGGACCCCATGGCCCTAGTGTTTCAACCCCAAACGGCTCGAACATATAACTCCCAATCAGGTTGGAATATTTTCGCCGTTTGAGGTTTTCTGCACCAGCAGCAGCCGCTCCAGCACAGCCCACCGTGCTAGGAAGATGGGATGGCGCAAGGGTGTCGACACACGTTGCATCCCACACCAAAGGTCTACCTAACTTCCAGGGCATTATGGTCATTCCGTCTGGTCTCTTCCCATCGTCGCGTGCCAGGCCGATGGGTTCTAAAACAGCTGGCACCCCGGCGGTAACAAGAGCACGACGGATGATGTCATTAATGCTGGCGTGCCGTGCTATCCGACCTGCGCTCCTACTGCAGGATAGGCCATGGTGTCCGAGGCAGTCGACAGCTTCACCGCACTGACAGCGATGCGGAGCCCCACAAGGAGCGCCCAAACGCAAACAGGTAGCGAGCCGGAAGGTGGTGTCACCCAGCATAGTGCCTATGTTGGGTGACGGGAGTGCTTGAAGCCAGAGCCCTGACTCCCACTCACCCACAGCCAGCAGGCGGGCACGCTCAGCAGTATTGGTGGACGTATTGATAAGATTATTCCGTACCAACCTGCAGAGCGGCTCATCCCACTGTCTCTGGGAAGATGGGTTTACGGGCCGATCTGTATCCGGGCAAGCCGCTTTCCAGGCGTTCACCGCGTCTGTCAAGCAAGGCACTTCAGAGTCAACCAGGCAGGGGGCTAAAATTTTCCCGGTCAACTTTTCGGTACTGGTAATTTTGCGGACGCCGAGGCCACCAAAACGGATGGGTAGTGTGGCTTGAAGCCACGCTCGGTCGTCCAAGGCCACATTTAAAATGGTTGTTAATGTGCTGCGAATAATATGGTCAATTTTGTCCAACAGATGTGGTTGCTTCCATAAAGGGGAAGAACGTAGAAAATATATAAAATTTGGGCCAAAACAACAGTATCTAATCAGGGTGAATGCCGAATGTAAATTAATTTTAGAGAGTCTGTCCGAAATATCGTTGAAATTTTTAATTTTTTCATCGATGAAAGGAGAAAAACTATCTTCTAAAATTGGGGAACCTAGGAGGTGCAGTGAACTTTTGTCTAAAATTTTGATTTGTGGGGCTATTGCATTAAATTTATCTAGAGTCAGTTGTCTGTCGGTAATGTCAGAAAGGTAAAGTTCACATTTTGAAGGGTTAAGGTCCAAGCCAATAGATTGAAATTCCTGTTTGAGGAGTTGTAGATCTTTCAAAACAGTGTCTACATCACCTCCTAGCGTTCCGTCGTCTAAATACCACACATTAAATTTTGAATTTAGTTTCTGTAAAATTGGATGAATAGCTAAACTGAAAATGACTGGCCCGAGAGGGTCACCTTGTTGGCATCCAACTGCAGATTCCAAAACATTGTCCTTGTATAATAATTTGGAGGGGTGCCTGTAGCACTGCCACATAAAACCATAAATTTCGGGTAGTTCCTTTTTGACTTCAGCCAACAAAGTGTCCCTGTTGACAGAGTTAAAGGCGTTCTTAACGTCAACCTTGAGGATGACCTCACCTTTGTTGGACTTTAAAAAGGTGGAAAGGGCATGTACGGCAGCCTCACAACCCCCTTTCGAACCAAAACCAAGCTGCAGGGGCTGAAACTTAGCTGTAAGCGATTCACTGTAGAGCTTACAGCATATTTTGGCTGCCGTACGCCTGTAGGTGCACCCAACGGCGATGGGACGAATACCGCCGTCCTTCTTGCGCAGGGCACACAGGTTGGCCCCGTATAAAACATCGACGACGGCCTCGTTCACACCGCCGGTAAGCATTAGGTTAATCATGGCCGCAAGCTCCTTCAAAAGCGACTCACCAGCTTCCCCGGCGCCTGAACTCAATAGATCCTTTAGGTGTTGTGGAGTCAGGCCGTCGAGGCCGCCAGCGGAACCGCTTCGGAAGGAGCTCACGGCTGCAAACAACTGGGGGGCCGAAACGTTGAGGAAGGTTGAATTTAGGTCGGGAGAGTCGGGGGGGTCGGGGAAGGTGAGACCATCCGCAGGCGCTGGATGTTTACTCTCTAGAGCTGTTAGTGTTTCTAGAGAGTAAGGCGCCACCACATCACTGCTGAAAAGTATCCTGGCCGCACCCCTGATGTCACCTTCACTTAATTTGGATTCCACATGTGAACATAATCCTTTTTGAGATAGCTTATGGAATGCAGGTAATTTTGGATCTAAAATTAGGGCCGAATTGTTACAATTTTCTTTGATTTGGTTCGTTAATGTTTTTTTAGTTGCCAAATTTTTTTGGATATGCAGAATTAAATTGTTTACAGTATATATAAAAAAAATGGTCATATAGATGATTAGGATCAGCATGAGTTGACAAAACTGGTAATTTATCTGTGAGTTTACTTTTAAAAGCCTCCAAGCGACTTGCAGTTTTGGGGTTAACAGTGATATCCTTTTTAACCACTATTTTGTTTTGATTTTGAATAGTGTACATAAAGATGGCATCTTGCTTTGGTGTTTTGGATTTAATAAAAATAACAGAACATGCTGACATAAATTGTATTGATCCAACACGGCTTATGCTATAGAATATATCTAAAACACGTTTTTGTACTAGCCCTTCTGTTGAGGTTGACACGGTCTGACAACACAAAACACTGAAACTAACAAAGTCGAAATCCAAATCTTGTAAATAAGCAGTATATCCGATTCAATCGGCCTTTCTCTAAAAAAAATCCCTCCCGCACAAATTCGCTCATCGCCACTATCGATATCGGTGCACCGTTGCAGGTAACATCACTACCGTTTCACATTTGAGCCTTTCGCGTAGTCGCTTATCGGGCACGTTTTACATTTTTATTGCAAGCGGATACGGGCCGCGCTGTGTCGGTGTTATTATTTCTCCCTACAATTATTGCTTAGAAGCCCGGCCGGCGGCGGGCGACGTGCGGGCGACGTGCGGGCGACGTGCAGGCGTCGTGCGATTGTCGTGCGAATGTCTCTGCGCTACTTTTTACATGATACACGCGACTTTGATATGCGGTTGTTTGTCTATTAGAGGACGGAAGTCGCGACTTTTGTTAGGATACGTTCACAGGGTTTATGCGCGGGCCTTTTCCTGAAGTTTTCAGGTATTTTTTTTGACCCGTATACCCCAGCTAGGGGTATAGAACTATAACTTTAGTGGGGTACTTGCTAAATTACCTGGGTTATAGATTAATATTAAAAAGCAAAAAACTAACTCCTTTTAAAACAATCATTTTTTTTATATATTTTTATTAGCCTTTAGTATGAGAGACACACACGGCTAATAAAAAAAAAATATATATATTTTATGTGCTAGGCAAAGGCCTCCTTACTCTCTTTCCACCTCTATCTCTGTCCAGAGCTACAAAGGACCAAACTTTAAGAAAGGAGTCCAGCTCACCCCGCCATCTCCGTCTGGGCCTGTCGAGATGTCGTTTGCCATTAAGCGGGACCCACTGGGTCGTAAGTTTAGCTCACTGATCGTCTGACATGCGGCAAATGTGTCCAGCCCAATTCCATTTAAGCGTGGCAGCTTTCAGAGTGTCATGAGTTTGGAACGGATTGTTGTATTTTTAACCCGGTCCATAGATAGCTCTCTCTAACCTCGAGCGAGGGACCTCTGCTGAATTGTCTAAGACCATGTTTGAGAACCATACGTGAGGATGGGAAGAATACATGCACCAGAATTATACGTCGATAAAATAATTATAGGTAGGGTACTGCCTATATTTTCTTAGATTCTGTAATGTGTTAACAAAAATAAACATTGAGATAACAATTTTTTTACGAGGTATTTAGTACAGAGTGTCTCCTATTTCTAATAATTCCTTACATTGTTTGTACGACAAGTCCTTAAAGAAAAATCGATACCCGCTATACAAGTGGTTAATACTTGTTCGGCATCACATGATAATTTTAATTTCCCCATCTTGGACTATAATGTTTTCCTTTAATAAGTACGTGAGTCAGGTGTGGAATGTGGTGTAACAGGGTGCAATTCCTTCGATAGCACACATGCACATATAGCTTGTTTCTATATGGCCCCAGTGAATCGAAACTTCACATTAATCTATATAATACAGCGGACTAGATTTTTTGTTTGTTTGTTTGAACGCGTTAATCCCTGGAACTACTAGTCGGATTTGAAAAAAATCTTATTTAGCCTAATTCTTGAGGAAGCTTATTATTTAACAGCACGCTAGGAAAGTCAGAAAGGACGCTGAGCGAGAACGAAGTAATAGTGCGTGCAGGCGATGCGATGCGATGCGACGGGGAAATCGCGGACAGAAGGTAGTTAAAAATATTGTTTTACGTAGTCGTCAAATGCACAGGCATTTGACATGGTATGCCTAAGAAATATATGATTTATTGATCAAAAACTTCTTGCTCTTTTGGAATAAAAATAAATAAATGAAGACAGAAAAACGAGGTCATAATAGTTAGGCCATACGAATGCCCATTTTTAGTCTTTGATTAGAGCAGTTTGGTCAAGCTTGTGGAGGGTTCCGTGGATAAACCGTATTTTGCTAAACGTAGCTTCATAATTTTTTTGGTAGCTTACATTTTACTTTTGTGACGTAACAATATTTTATTGCAATACTTATTAGCATAACGTTATTATTTTTTATTATTATTCCAGAAAACGTCAATTATTTTCAGAATCACTAACTGGAATACCACTGATTTCACATACCTTACATAAAAGTGAAATCAATAATGCATTTTACTGCTAAAGGCGCACTCCACCAAACTTTTATACCTAGAATAAGTTTTATCCTGAGAATAAAATTTGAATTTTTGACAGTTTTTCCACACTAGAACTGTCAGACGTCAATTTTGTTCAACGGATAAAAGAGGAGCAATTCTTGTAATTTTAAAAACGTTGACAGTCGAATCTCAGTCTCAATCTGTCACAAATACTTCTAATTTTCCTATATTTTAGACATTGATTGTCGCTGAGATGACATTACGACTAGATTTTGAACGTTTTTAGTTCCAGAAATTGGCCTTAAGAAAGGCCAGAGACAACAGGATAAAGACTTTGGTAAAATCAGCCCTAAGTCAAACATTTTAAAGGATTCGCCATAATGCTTATCATTACAGCCTCTAGACGGAGTGATGGAGAGTGAGCATATTAGATTTCCGCTTGATTGACGAACGTGCGCTGCGAAGCTCAACGAACGCCACCTGCCAAACATTGTGCAATCGATAGCTTGGTACTAATTAAACATTGTTCAGTTCAAATTGGAAGCCTGCTTGCAAGTGCACCTGTGTGCGTACGCCTAGCTTGATGTACACCTATCATTTGTATTTCATAAATGTATGCTCTATGTAGGGGTGGAACGGATATCTTTGTGAAGGTTCTTCTGTCGCGACTGCGGATTCCCGAAAAAGTTGGCGGGCTGAACACCGGGTGGGTAATGTGGGTATATCTACTACCTAGTTACGTCTTTTTCACTGAATATCATCCAGATTCTACATACAACAAAATCTACTTAATATAGGCGCTCTGAGTGGTTTATTTCATATTTGTTTGTGTAGATATGCATAAATTTGGCCCCCTAGCGCTATGTTCAATTAGAAAAATTTTAAATAGTAGATTATTCTTATGTGATTATGTTGCCGTGCGGTTGCCAAGTCATTCTATGTAATAATAGAAATAAAGACGTCTAATATTAATACGGTCACTATAAAATGTTGTTAGTTAAATAATTAGGTACCAATTTCTGGCTAAGTTGTTGGATAGATTTCCCATAGATACTCGTAGGTACTGGATAAATAAACTGACTTGGTTTTACATTAGATCTGACAACTTTTTGCGATAGTATAAATGCGTTGCGAGATTTGCTTTATAGTACATGTTATGTTTTTGGTAAGATCAAAGAAAATCAAATACTTACCTAACTCAATTTAGCCTGCTATAAGATTACTAATATCTCAATCTCATCGCTTACCTTCGACACACTTCGCCGACTATTAATATAGGCATATTAAAGAAGACATCGTCTGTCACGACCTACCTACCTATATCCACTATTTACCTAGGTAGGTTAATTACGTATGCAGTTCGTATATCTAGAAAACGGGACTGAAATTGCGTTATGTTTTAGTTTTTCCTTGCTTTATAGGCTAGCTAAACACTAATTGTGATCTAGAGGACATTGTCCGGAATCGCCCTGTGCACAAGAAATATCGGACATACACAATAATTAATTGTCTATTTTATTATATTAGTTGCAAATACTTTTATAACACGGACTAGCTGCATGCCAAAATGAACATTTTAAAGTATTTTACGCGTCTATTATTATTTATTTTATTAATGGCCGCCATCTTCGCCAAACGTCAAGTCGTATCGAAAAAAATTAGGGATGCCCAATCGATTCCAATCGATCGATCTAATTTTCAACGAATTGTTGCATGTTTTTGAATCTGAATCACTAGAACGTTCACTCAAAAGCGCTCAGTCATTTATCAATGCACACTAACGCCATCTATCTACCGTGCTACATCACCACTATCATCTAAGGAGACAGCATTATTTTTACATTAATACACACAAACATTTTATGTCATTCCAAAACCAATGCTTAAGAATACAGGTACCTATGTTAATTAGATTCTATGCATTTAAACGTTGCAATTACATTCACTTAGGCTTTAGAAAAAAAACTGCATAGATATCTAATTATCTAGGTAGGTGCAAAAAATAGCTAAATGTATTATGTTATTGTTTTTTAGTTTCTTAAAAATCACTCGGAGCTATGAAAAACTATAGGTACCTAATATTCGTTGTTATGGTTCGATTATTACCTCAAAATCTGATACTTTTTTTGAAATATATCTATTCTGCAGCTAGTCCGCTATACATATAAGATCTTATAGGAGTTTACTAATGATCGACAATACAACACGTAATTTTCCGATGCTCTTGGTTCCAGGGCGAACAATGTATGGGCGCAGAGCATTGTTGAATTCATTGAACAATGTCCTTTGAAGCTTGTCCGTCTGCTAGAAGTACCTTAGAATTTTGACGATCGGTTAGTGAGTGTCTCAGTTACAAGAATATTTGACTTGCAATAGTCAAACTACAAGGTCAAATTAAATGTTATTAGGGAAATATACCTAGTCTATTCAAACTAATGTTTCATATTGATGTTCAAATATCAATTTTATTTTAATGTTAATTAAGTTTATTTCACAGTAACTAGCACTATTGAAAAAGTTATAAAAATGTTTCAAGTTGTAGCGTAAACTGAACATTATTGTGTAGGAATTAAAGTTATTTTTCCATAAACTCATATTTGTTTACATTTTATAGTTAGTTATATTATGCTATCTTGATCACTGAAAATTTAGGCTTCTAATTTTATTCTCAACTAAGGTACATACGACGGTCGAAAACGTCCTGATGGCTTAGATAAACTGAATTTTATTCAAAAAACACATTTTGGAAAAATTTAACTATTAGTTTCTATTTTTAATAATTGCTTGAGTTTAACTACGGATCAAAAAATTGACCCTTATACCTCGACTTTTAATCGTATTCAGTAACTTGACAGTTCAAAGAAAAATAATGTTACCATACTAAAACTATAGTGTTGGGGTATTGAACGATTTTGCGTAAAGAACGAATGATAAAAATGATTTAATTTAAATAAAACTTTAAATATTCGTATGTAAGATGTGGACTATAAGAATAATTATTAATAAAAGTCGTTATTAGTTAAGTAAATTAGTAATTTCCTTTTTTTATTTTATTTTAATAGAAACAGAATAAAATCATGTTATATTACTTTTTTTACTTTTGTCATTTTATTTCCTCTGGCAACTCTAGACGCAGACGTCGTTCTTGACGTCATTCTTCTTATTCATTTTTAAGACATGTTATTAAATATAAAATAAAAAGTTTGCATTTAAGTACATTATTTAAGTTCATTCAATTTCGTTCATTCTTGCACCACCTCACTACCTTTTTTTCGTCAAAACTTGGTAACCCTTCAACTGTCAAGTTACTGAATACGATTAAAAGTCGAGATATAGTCTTTGTTTGTTTTTGCTCGACTTGGCGGGAGCACTACCGTGCCCCCTAATTTGCAGCACAATTTCCTTAAATAGGTACGTAGATTTACATAGAGGTTATTTTAAATGTTTAGTTAGCTATTTTAACCCTGGTTCAACTGTGTAATGAACCGAAACAAACCTATCCGCATTATTCCTATTCATAAAGACAAAATATTTTAAAATACTAATCCACATCGTCTAGACGGAACATTTATCAGCTGAAGAATGCTACTTCAGCACCAACCCTAGGACTTAGTAATTATGGCGAGAGGAGCTGGATATTTCGTCTGATTGATTGCACAATCCCAACGTTTTGTTTGTAGGTACAGATTATAATGTTCCGTTGTAGGTATCTTCTTAGGAGAGCAGTCAGAATGTAAACTTATCATAGTGTTATGCACAGATTTTCAAGACATTGGCGCCGATTCCCTTGTTCACAAACTAAACTAAAAAGTTCAGTGCATCTTTTTCTTTCTATTTCATTAAGAAAAGGACAGAAGATAAATATTAGTTTAGTCCTGTCAAATTAGTCAGCGCCTGACGTAAATTGACGTATTTTTAGTCGCCTTGTTTTTAATCACGTCTAAACTGTCTGTGGAGTATCTTAATTTGACAGGACTAAACTAATATTTATCTTCTGTCCCTTTCTTAATAAAATATTAGTTTAGCTAGTATTAAATATTAGTTAGCAGTGGCGTTGAAATAATTTACACAAAGTAAAGCGCCTGTCAGGGTTCAAATCAACGACTTGAACTCGTAAGTCGCGGAAGTAAGCACTGGGTCACCACTGCTCCTGTCAGGACCAGCCAATCCACAAACAAAAACCAAAAATATACTCAACAGTCAGTATTATTTTTAGCAGACCCCCAGGCGCCAAATTATGTTCTGATTCCGAACCGACCTAATTTAATATACGCCTTGCACGGAAGCTGTGCCCTTGGAGGCTAAACATTCTCCGTCTCAAAGACAGTTCGGCTTTAAAGCTAAATAGGTATTATTAGGGGCGTCAGTACCTTCAGTGGTGGGTGTGCGGTGTTGAAAGGGCGTAAGCGCATTGCAATATCCGAACGGAAGGATGCCAGGCCTCCCCAGTTACTTCGTATTTAACGTTCCGAGTACCTGCTGTGTCTAGACACAGCTTCAGATCACATAACCCACCCTAGGGTGGGTTATATCATCTGAAGGGTACTTAGTTTTGGTCATCACCATGCTGTGGACTGATTAAAAAGTAATGGTCGATATTCCTCAGTTTTGGTTGTCGATGGAAACGATGTGATTAAGAGGGGAATGTCTGGAATATTTTGAGTTGAGACTTCAGAAAAAGTATCTTCGGTGTGCCTACTTAAATAGCAAAAAAGGACTTATTTCAATGATCAAAACGTAACTAACCATACAGGGTGGATTTTTGAGTCGGAGCGGTAGGGTATCTGAGGTTTTAGTTACAGAAAAACGGTCTTAGGAGACTATCCTTAATTTTTTGAGAAAATATGGTCTTCATTCGCAGATTAAAAAAAAAATGTACAGTCAGCAAGAAAACTTAGCTACAACGATTAAGATACCTGCCCTTACTGTCCCATCTCAAAAATCGCGAAAAGTATAACAGCAACATGCCGGCCGAAGAACTATAAAAAACACGGTTTCTTATGTGTTTGCAATTTATATACACAGATATCTACTACATACTGTATAGTATTTATTTCCCTGTAAACAGATCTGGTACACACCGACACGCCACGCCATCCAATATCTGTTTATTAATCTATAGGAGGTCGGAGAAAATTAAATAATCTTCCCCACGGAATTAAATTGCAATAAGGCGAAAACCGGCGTCGTCAAGTGACAATATTTTAAATTACATCAGATTATCAACGACCAATAGGAATACGGGAAGCGTAGGAGCTCGCGTCGCCCTACCAATAGGATAGGAGAATTTGAATTTGGAATTTTACGCAATAAAGCGCGGGTTCTGTCAGTAATTGTTGGTATCGAGTGGCCGTGGGGTGAATCAAATTGCTGGGAACATTGCGAGCTCTTGTTGATTTATTTACAAACATGTCGTTTTTGAACCACGCTGTAGGTACGAGTATATTGCTGGGGTTACTCGCTCATGGCTTGCAAATATATTTTTTCTTCCGTCGGCGTCGTGTTTATTTGATGGAGATGATTCTATGGATCCGTGCAGGCGATTGAAGTTCACGCTTTTTCAGCACTAATCAAATTCAGAGATTTTTATGCAATATTAACTTAGATTATGAGAACTCGATATTGTTAAATTCAGGTCTGACAACCAGTCTTACCAAGAGGTTTTGTATTACCCAGTAACTGGGTTGTGGAGGTCAGATAGGAAGTGGTTCCATGTAAGTTACCAGTAGTACCAGTACTCAGCTGCATCCGGTTAGATTGGAAGCCGACCCCAACATAGTTGGGAAAAGGGTAGGCAGATGTATGTGTTCAATTCAGGTTTTAGTATTTATAAACAGCAGGCGGAGTCGGAGCACAGCACAGCGGTGCTGATTTTGATGTTGTTATGTATCTAACTTTATGTTTATTATTGCAGGATTTTGGGGACATTCATCTGACAGGGAGCAGTAGTCTCTTCGACAGAGCTTTAGTAAGTGGAGTACTTTCTTACTTAATAACAATTGCAGCTGTGTCACAAACTATGGTCCACCTCTTATCCTGCGCTCTGTGCCCGAAAACATGCCACCAAAGTGACCAAAAGGACATAATTTATTTCGTACCCAAAAATTAATGTACGATCAGAAAAAAAAAGTACTGCTGTCTTATGGGAAATGACCTCTTGAGCATTTTTTACTATTATTACAAAAGTCCATAATTACCCCCCGGTTTCTATTTGCGATTAAAAAGGCCAAAAATCATATTTTTATAACAAATTTATAGTTAAAACATGTTCGGGATGTTAAATTCAATTAATAGTTGGTATTTCTTTAATGTTACGCTTAAAACACTTGTTATAAAAATATGTGTTTTGGCATTTTTAATCTCGAATAGCAACCAGTCTTACCAAGGGGTATTACCCAATAACTGGATTTTGGAGGTCAGATAGGCAGTCGCTCCATGTAAAATACTGGTATTCAGCTGCATCCGATTAGACTGGAAGCCGACCCCAAATAGTTGGGAAAAGGCAGGCAGATGATGAGGATGAAGAATCTCAAATAGCAGCCGCTAATTGTAGACTTTAAAAAATGCTCAAGATGTTATTTCGCTTAAGAAAATAGTACTTTTTTTTTCTGGCAGGCATTTTTTTTTATGGTTATAAAATGTTCGGCACTTGAATGATGTCGTTTGGATAACTGTCGCCAGCGACACGAAGAAGAAGAAATTCACGGTGTCTTAGTATCTTCATTGGGTTTGCCAAGGTTTGCCACCTCGTGGGTCTAGTGGTCGCAAACGCTAATGCTGAGCATAGGCCCTGGGTTCGATTCCTAGGTTGGGCAAAGTGTTATTGGGGTTTTCGATCAAGCATTTCTCAGTAGCAACCCGGAGCCTGGTTTCGTGGCACGGTTGATGGCAGTAGGCTCGGTCCTTATTACATTGGTCTTGAAACATAAATTACTTTAACTAACACAAATTACTACTACTACTCACTAACATAAATAACACAAATTACTTAAACTTAAATTACTAAATAGCATAGTATTTAAAATTCACTTATTTAAATGGCTAAATGATAATAACTTTCATAGCATTAAGGAATACTTTGAACATAACTTGTGTTAACCATTTTGCATGCTTTAGTCTTAAGCAAAACATTTATTTATTTATTTATTTATAGTTAATTAAAACGGCACAGGTCCAATTACATTAATTAACATAGAATTATAAAAAATAGAATAAAATAAGCATTCAAATAACATACAATACAAAAATTAAATTCAAATTCAAAGATATACAATTCGTGGATAAAATGACTAATATTTGTTTAAGTAAATGGTTAAATAAATTAAATACATCATAAACTAACATGTAACGGTGGACACCCTCGCATATCGTCTCTCACAAAACACTAGACAAGCACGCATTATTTTCTTCCATTCATCAGCAAACACATCACATTCAGGGTCGGCAGTCAGGAGGGCGTTTAGCATCCTTAGGGTTCGACATACTGGCGATTCGGCTCTAGCAACAGATCTAGATAGCGGTAGTGCGAACAGGTCATGACGGCGGGTTTGACGGTGCCCAAGGTATTTGTCGGGCACAAATAGGCGGTAGAAAAGTCCGTGGAGCTCAGGGCAGTCAATACGACCGCTTAGGGTTTTACAGGCAATCATGAGCTGATCAAAGCCCCTTCTTACCTCCAACGAATTGAAGCCCAACACCCATAGAACATGTATGATCTCGTTCTTAACTCATGTAACAGCTTTGTATACCATGACAATAAATAACTAGCGAAATGTGGGTATACTATAGGTACACTTCTACCCAACCCTTCAGGGATTACAGGGATGTTGTTATGTTACTTGTCAAAGTCCAATATATAATCTTTAATGATCTTGTGACTTCTTTCCTGTTTCTAAAGCGCGCAGGACTGCCAGCCATTATTCCATTTATTTGCTTGCAGATGAGAGCGACATCTTGGGGTTGCTGTACAACGGAGAACGGGAGAAGCTATCTTTGAGCATCAGTTCGGTAAGTTCATCTAAATTGTGCAACTTCAAGAGGCGCAATATAACAACTGTCAAATATCTAAGGTGCAATTATCGTAATTTAAAGAACGTTCAGTCTGGTCTGAGTCTTCATCTGTCGAACGTTTTCAATTACGGGAATTGGCTTTCTGCAGTGCGATTCTGTAACAATCTCACCGTGAAAACTTAGTTGACGTGAGCGTGGAGTGAGCTGTCATTCCAACTAATGCTAGGGATCACTATTGACTGCTCACTCTAAGCTCACTTCACCTAACTTTTCACGGCGCGTTTTTTACATAAAGCATGCTAGCAAAAGATTTTCTTAACAACTTTTTAGTTATAAGACGTTCTCGAATTCCAGTAATATATTTCCCATTTATCTAGGTATACAGGGTGTCCGGTAATTAATGGGTCATTGTAAAAAAACCCCTTAAGGGGTCATTGTAAAAAAACTGGCCCTAAAGTGGGAATTGTTGTCAAGTCATAAAAATCATTTATTTGTAACTGAAAATACAAGCAATAAAAAAGAAACAAAATTATGAAAATAATAAAAATAAAAAGAACATTAAAACTTTTAAGTTTATCTATTAAAAATTAAAACTGATGCCTAGCCTGCGTGATGCCAAAAAGGCTCCTCTCCTATCTCAGCTAACGCTGCGATATTTGAAAAAAAAAACCAGTTTCGACAGTACATACCTGTAATATGAACATATATCATGGACCAACATGGATGTACAACGTCACATGGAAAGAGTCAAAGTCAATACTACCATCGTCTAGCCAGTATTCAAAGCTGCATTTGCGTTCCCCTTCAGGCCAAAAAATGAGTAAATAAAATAGTCAGTAAAATGCTCATTCGTTTGCCTTCCGATCGTTCATCCCTTCTTTCCCTAAAGGGCCGGGCAGGCACCTCGGTCCTCGACATACAGACATCGCTAGCTATAGAACCAAGAAGACTTTTCGATTTCCGTTGACGTAGGTTCCTTTATAATATTGAGTTCCCTGAATTACTTCCCTCATCTCCTTACTTCCTATAAATTCCTATCTCATTTTTCCTCAGTGTGTTAGAATAAGACAGCCGTATTTCGCATGTTGCGTCTCACTTTGCGCCTGAGCTTAACGGTATATAAATCAAATTATTTATTTCCATATATGTATAACAGATTGACGGCAAAATAGTTTCTGGATTTATTTTCCGGACAATTTAATGTTTCCCGTCGTGATGTGATAAGCGAGGAATATTGAAATTTTACGATATTGAATATTTACTCGGGTAGTAACAGTTATGTACTTTGGTGGATTGGGGATGAATTACCAATCCTTCCTTGGTGCTCACATTCGGTACATAAGCAATTCCTGAAGAAAATTTAATGCTTCTAGACCCTTTGGCCTTTTTCAGGTTTAGGCTGTGCTCTGTCTGTCACTGTACAATCTTACATTCATTCGAATGTATTGTTGTATTATTAAAATAATTTCTAGCATAAGTTTAATGGTATATGATGTGATTGTGCTTCTTTTAAATAATTATTTTCAAGTTTTTTATAAGTTTTAGATTTTTCATACATTCTCACTGAGGGCTTTAAAGTACTTCAAATTGTTTGTAGCTTCTATTTTGTTATGTTTCCTAAATAAAAACACAGTGAGTAAAATTTTCTATTAATTCCCCCCAATGTTAATCATAACATTCTTTGCCCACATTCATAACTATACAAAGTAAAACAATTAAGCTGCCGATGCCGCTAGTTGAAGCCGTAAAGTGTCGGACAAGCAAATGTTTAGCAATCCCAATGATAGCAGGGCGGCGGTACAATAAATTAATACTTTATTGGCTGTACTCGGCCTTATGTGCGTCATTGGCACACCCTACAGTTACCTGGTTTTTCTTTCTGCCCATTTTATTAAAACGTAGCTGATCCCATCCCATATATTAACAACAAGGACTTTTTGTTTTTTCGGAATTTGAAAATTTTCAGAGAAACTTTTCCAATTTTTCTCTGCCCATTTTATTAAAAACTAGCTGATCACAAAGACCTCGTTATCCTGTCAAAATTTTAAAAAAAGGACGATTTCGAAAATTTTCAGAGAAACTCTTCTTATTTTTACTTTATTTTCGGTTCTGGTATGAAAAGCCGCCATTTTTCGATTTTCGTTGATAGTAAGGCTATTTTGGAAGTCTAAATGTCTAAGTTCAAGTTAAAAGTCTAACTGTATTTCGTCGACAATTCGAAAAGCAGTAGACAGACGTGTGTGTAATGAGAAAGGGAAGTCTTTGCCCAGCAGTGGGACATTACGGGCTAAAAAGAGAAGCATAATAGCATAAGCATTATCAGCCTATAATGTTCCCACTGCTGGGACACAGGCCTCCTCTCGGCTAAAGGGAGTGGGCCGTAATCCACCACGCGCGCCCAGTGCGGGTTAGCAGATGTCAAATGTCTTCGAATATTTGGTTCTAGAACGATGTTTTCCTTCACTTCTAAAAATATAGACAAAAATGCTGTTAAAAGCGCCATGATCTTATCAATGCTTGGTCACCCACATCCCATAACTACCAATGTTGGTCTACTCCCTACTTAAAACTATGTTTCATCCGTCTACATATTTAATTTCAATTCCCAACCCGCACTACTGACATCACTCGCAACAATCACATAGAGCCGGTTGATTTGCGCCCAGTTCCATTATCCAGTGTATGTAAGCTATGTCGAGCGCTGTGCAATATTAAGCCTGCAGCCCCGTGAGAGAGAAATCTTTAACGCACGAATTTGCTCCGGCCGACAATAAATATGTATGCCACCGGAGTCTAATTGTATTTTAGAGGTACACTGAGTTGCGTGTCTGTTGTCATATACATAGGTAGGAATAGGAACTATGTATAATATATTACGCGAAACAGTGCAAAACTGCCGTCCTAAAAGCATAAGTATTTGATCCACTGACCTCTAATAAACAAGTACTCTGGACTAAATAGACTATACGAAATAACAGTTGTTTTTGTGCCAATTCAAAGCGCCCCGCTCGAGCGTCTCAGGAACTAAAATTGATACATTGTTGCAAATGGCCCTCGTATTGTTTTGGTATATCTCTGATGATTTAGGTCTAAATCGTGGAATGAGACTTTTTTGTGTATTTTGTGTTTCTTTTTTGTGTGTAAAACTTGCTATCAAAAATATTAGTTCCACAGACGATTTTCGCCATTTCGCTGACAGCATGCTGACACGCTGTCAGCGCCAAAATGGCGAAAATCAAATGATAGTATGAAGTCCAGTTTACTTGTTTATAAAAACACATCGCGAGTAGGGACAACTGTCAAAAGGTATTGACATTCATTCATTCATTCAAAAAAAAAAAGTGATGCGGAGTGGGAAACACCCGCAATTTCGAGACTAAAAATACGGATTTCGTGTTTAAGGAGTCGACCCCCTGGTAATTGATAATCCCTTTCAAAGCATTTCGTATGTTTACAAAGACTTTCAATTGACATAAGCTTTTCGGTAGCTTATGTATTATATATTATCCAATACATTTTTGCATTTTCTATCATCATTATCGTTGATAGAATCTCACTTTGTCAAAGTCTAGGATCAAAAGTAGCCTGTAACGTTTTTCAGGTTCCAGGATAACAATCTGTCAAATTTCAACACGATCGGTTTTGTGGTTCAGCACCCAAATTGCGTACCACACTATCAATCTCAATCTGAATCATTTTGAAGAATATTGCTGATCCATTGCTGCATATGCTCGAAAAATTTATTTGCTCAGCAACGTAAATAACGCAATGAATGTTGTTGAACTGTCAAAATGAAACCCATTGCTACTGATAGTGTGTTACGCAATTCCCCACAGGCGTCAAAAGGTTACAGACAAACAGAGTTACTTTCGCATTTATAATATTAGTATGGTATATGCATAATAGTATATATACAGATTATATTTGTTACTTTTACAGTGTGTTAGTTTAATACATAAATATAAAACAATTTAAAATATAAAAAGCTTATTCGAAGTGGCCTCTATTGGCTGCAATACAGTCCTTTAAACGTTGAGGGCAGTTAGTTATCAATAGAAGCAAGCATCTCTTTCTATAGGAAAATTCTTCACTGCCAATCGTATGGATTGTTTTAGGGACTCCAAATTATCATGGCGTTTAGAGCAAGCCGTACTCTCTAAAACTGACCGTAAATCATAATCCAGCGGATTAAGATCGGGACTAGACGACGGCCAGTCTTCAGCTCTGATGAAGTCCGAAACGTTCACTTCCAACCAAGACTGCGTGGACCGAACTTTTTGACCCGGCGCCGAGTCTTGTTGGAAGAACCATACTTGGTTATTAAACATGGTGTTGTTAAGGGGCTTAACTACTTTCTCAAGAATGGTATCTTGATACACTTGTGCCGATGTTTTGATACCTTTTTCACAAAAATATGGCTCAGTCACTCCTTCATGGCTAACACCCTACCAAACCATCACTGAAGTCGGATAATGCCCACGTTGCACTCTGTCGACTAATTGGGAAGCTTCCTTAGAGCTTTGAGCATAAATACGGTCATTTTGTTTGTTAAAATGTTGCTCAATTGTAAAGATTTTCTCATCCGTAAACAAAACTTTTCTGTGACCTCCCTTTGCGTACCGCTTCAGTAGTTGTTTCGATTTTACCACCCTATTCTTTTTTAAATTATCAGTTAAAAAATGACCAGTGCGTGTCTTATAGGCTGCAAGTCCTAAGTCATCTTTTAAAATACGCGACATGGTTCTGGGTGCTATCTTCATCTCCCGAGATAAAATCTTTTGCTTTCGGACAGGATTTCTTCGAATTCTTTCCCTTACTGCTTTGACCACCTTTTTCGTACGAACACTACGTGGACAGCCAGATCTTTTTCTGTCACAAACAGAGGAGGTCTCATTGTACCTATTAATAGCCCGGTACACAAACATTTGACTAATACCAAGTGTATGCAGAGTTTTAAAAATTGCATTTGGCTCCATACCAACTTTGTGTAATGCAATCAGAGCGATTCGGTTCTCTTTATCACCCCACTCCATTTTAATATCGCGAACTATTGTACTATGTATTGGCGCCAAAATTAGAAAACCCAATGAACAATCGTATAAAAATGACAGATTCCAAATTCAAATGTAATATCTTTCTTATTTTTAATTGTAACAGTATTTATGGCCAGACTGTGTATAATTAATTAATATTAATAATAGTCTAGTAGGGATGCACCCCACTTGAGTACTCTGCGCAGTAAGCCTCGAACACTTAGCGGTAGTGCTGTAAGTGCATCGCATGCGAGATGATTGTTAAGCCGACTTACGTTACACAGCCTTCAACTTACCCCCAATACAACATGTGAAGACGTTATTCGTATCACGTCTTCCAAAAACACGGACTTTGTAATTTTCATCATTTTTCTCATGTGTATGCGGTTACCAGAACAAAACTCTTAACCAGTCAAAACTGCTTTTGACTGATTTTAGTGTAATGCGTTTCCTTTATTATTAAACACCAGTTTTTACGTAATTTCATATACCTATACTCGTACTACAAAAAAAACTTTTTTTAGAAGACGAAATCCTTTGAGTTTTAGCTTTAATTTAACTTCCCTTGTTAGTTAGGTAGTTAGTATGTGTTGATCACATCTTGCAAGCTGAATTAAAACCACTTCCTCTTATCCTACGGACGTGTTTAAATGATTTTGTTTCGAAGATAATGCAATTTTATTGAATAAATGGTATTTAATTGCAAACAAGATTTTGACTGATTTTTCCAGGCAAAAGTAGTTTTGACTTGTTAAGAGTTTTGAACTTTTAAATGTGACGAGAGGGTCCTTTTCACACAATTCACTCGACGTTTTGTTGGCACCAAGTAGGAAGTGTCTGCGTAAAATATAAAAGACTAGCTTTTTCCCTCGACTTTGCCCGCGTGCTGGGCGGTCATTATCCCACGGGAACGTACTACCGGTAAAAGCATCCCCTGAGTGCCAAATTTCGAAATCGTTGAAGGCGAGAAGAGGTAACAGACAGACAGACAGACAGAGTTACTTGCGCATTTCTAATTTAGTATGGATTTGAAAATCATTGACACAAATTACTCGGCCTTCACATTGGTAGGGTAGGCCGCCCGTCGGTGGGAACACTTAGATCTTGAGCTGGCCCAGCGAAGGACAGAGTTTAACTTGAATAAAAGGCCAGTTTATACCGGTTTACACCACCAACAGACACCCGGCGCCGCCGGTCCGGCAGCCGGAACGTGTGAAAAGGGGTTGAACCAAGTGAACTTTACAGAATAGGATTACAGAAACCAATATGCACTCCCACGCCATTTTAGGCAGGAATCATTGACGACGTCTGCACTAATCTATTACAGTCTTTGCTACCTCAAATGCGTTGTACTATTGTCTGAGCTAGTGCCTCTGCGAATAGAACCACCAGCTTAACTATACATTCAGAACAAAGAAATATCAACTATACCTGTCTAAACATAAGGGTGGTCGAACCAGGCGCGGTCCCAGCCCAAGATTTTAGGGGGGGTCATGACACCACCCCCTCCTCCTCGGACCGCGCCTGGTCGAACGTGTAAGGGTATCGTGGTAATATTGACAAGACAGGTAGTAGGGCCCGCACACGTTTGCCTCTCACGAGTCGTGGACCAAGTCACGACGGTCCGTGTTACGAATAACAATGGGGTGACCATACTCCGCACGAATTGATTCGGTACTTCGATTGTCTAGGTTTTCACGTATTTGTCATTATTTTAATGTGACATGTGTGGTGGAAGTGTGACCCGATTGTGTGACACAGTTCGGGAGCCAATGGGGCGGTGTTTAGGGTGATTGTTGGAGCACTGGTGGCCCAGTGGTAACGGCCGCAACTTACGAGTTTTAGGTCGTGGGTTCGACCCTAAGCAGGCACTTTACTTTGTGTGAATCATTTCATCACCACTGCTCTCAAAACGGCCAAGGAGCACATGGTTAGGAAACCGGCATGTCCTAGAACCAAAAATTCGAAGACATGTGACATTCGCCAACTCGCACGGGCCCGCGTGGCGGATTACAGCCCATTCCCTCTCACCATCAATCAGACTGTGAACGTTCTCAAAATTACGAGAATTGCCCCTTTGATCTCAGTCTCAATCTGTCAAAAATACCTCTAATTTCCCTACGTTTTTGACATTATTGTCGCTGAGATGACATTGCGACTAGATTTTGATCGTTTTTAATTACGAGAATTAAGGTTGCGTGTCCCTGCCACCCTGTATAGTAAATATTTAATAAAACCTTGTGATAAAATTGCACAGTTAATCAGAGCTAACGTGTTTCTTCCCGCTAACCACATCCAGGCCGTATTGTAGACATAACCAACGGACGGACTGCTAGTTATGTATCTACAGAAATCATGCACTAATTGCATAGTCGCTGTTCAAACTTGGCGTCAGGAGTTTTTTAAACTTTCTATATATTTTTTATTTTAATTATCTGTTCGGATTATAATGTTTATTTCTTTGCAGTGGTGGCCCAGTGGTAACAGCCCAAGCCTTACGAGTTGTAAGTCGTGGGTTCCAACCCAGACAGGCGTTTTACTTTGCGTAAATGATTTTATCATCACTCACACTCAGTCTTAAGTCAGTGAAGAGTTACATCGTCAAGAAACCGGCATGTCCTAGAACCAAAAATTCGAAGACATGTGACATCTACCACCCCGCACTGGGTCCGCGTGGGGGATTACGATCCACTCCCTCACCAAGAGAAGGCCTGTGTCTCAGCAGTGGGAACACTATAGGCTGATTATGATGATCCATTCAGTATCATCACACATCCCTCTCAACATTCTCATCTCAGCTGCATGCTGTCTTTCATTCACCCCTTTTGTGGCGCATTATTCTAGGCTAAGCTATCTTTGTTACTAACACTATAGATAGACCATTGTAGTCTGAATGAATAAAGATTATTATTATTATAAAAACAACAAATAATTTAAAATCTAGTAAGTTTCCAATCCGTCAGATGCGCACCGTGCCCGTCTCGACAATGATATTGTGCTGGAGGGGTACGGTCGGTAGGCTCTCCAGTGAAGCTCCCGTTAGATTACTATGGAACCTATATAGGCCACTAGTTGTGGGCAAATATGATACAGATAATATTAGCCACCTATATGGGCTGCTGGGGGTTGAAATATTAAATGTTAGAAAGGTAGGAAACTTGCAGTCTTTTCTGGTTAGCTTTTCATTACGGATTGTTTAGATTTGAGCATTCTGTGATTCTGTTGAGGTTTAAGCATTCTGTGATTCCATTTTTTTGCACTTTATCGCTCACTCTCGATTACCTAAAATCTATTCAAATTAATGTTTCAAATTGTTATTTTAAGTTAACCAAATATCAATTTTATTTTAATGGTAATTAAGTTGATTTCAGAGTGACTAGCACTATTGAAAAAGTTATAAAAATGTTTGAAGTTGTAGCGTAAACTGAACTTTATTGTGTAGAAATTAAAGTTATTTTTCCATAAACTCATATTTGTTTACATTTTTGGCAAATAAATCGCGAATGCAGTTTACATGTGACGACGGAACGTGGTGTCTATATATCTGAGTATCTATTTTAGTATATTGTATAGTTATTGTTTGCACCAACGACACTCCCATTTAATGTCCAGGCAAATCACTGTCCATTCCAAAGTTGCCTGGAAAACATCGCAGAAAGCGATAAAACCGCCCATTGTATATTTTGTACTGTTTGATTTATTTTTTGTTACCTATGTATTATTTTATAAAGTATGTGTACCTATGTACAAGCTGTTGTTTTGCATCGTCGTCAAATTTCAGGAGGCTGTTATGAAAGACATAAATAATCAAATAAAATTACGATCCCTGGTTAATAATGAATACATACTTGTTTTTTTAGTTATTTAAGTTTGACAGTATTTCAAAATACACCACTTTCAAAGAACAGAATCGCGTTATGGTATCGTATAGGCGGCCGCGTTTTTATGTGTGTGAAAAAGGGCAGTTACAGAGCGGTCCAGATATATTACTCTATGGTGCGGTCTCACACAGGCCGCGTTTTAAAATGCATGTCCATGCCGATTTCCGAAAATTAGATAAAAAAACCTACCTACTTACTTTATTATTGATTCGTGTCGAGAACCAGTAGCATAGTTACCTCCTTGAATATGACGAGGATGCAAAACGACACGTCTAAATAAATATAAGGCACAGACTTGAAGTTATATTTCTTATTTTTTCTGAGTAAATGATTTGAAATAATACAGCTGCTTATACTATCTCAATAACTTATACTTAAAGTATCATTTAAATAAGTTAGTGCGAGATCCGCTGACCTATAATAAACAAGTACGCTCGACTTCATGTTAACGATAACAAAATTAAGACATTTGATTTTTGCCATTTCGGCGCTGACAGCAACGTGAGCGTCCGTGGAACTAATATTTTTAATAACGAGTTTTACAAGATAAGCATACACTCATGATAAAAATGTTCTAAATATCTCGTAGTAAACACAAAATACACAAAGTCTTATTCCACGATTTAGACGTAAATCGTCAGAGACGTACCAAAAAAAAAACGATGGCCATTTGCGGCAATGTGTCAATTTTAGTTCCTGAGAAGCTCGAGCGGGCGCTTTGAATATCGGCACTAAAAACAACTGTCATTTCGTATAGTATTATTCAGTCCAGCGTACTTGTACAATATAGTTCAGTGGCGAGATCTAACTCATACTTTACATATGTAACTCTAATTTCCACTTGATGCCACCCAACGCCTGCTCGAGTGTGGTGCGGCTTGGAACTTAGAACTCTGTGTTTAGAAACAAGGCTTGTATCTCTATGGTTATTTTAACGGCAGCCGGTGGCAGACTGTGGGAGAAAAAAGACACTGTTACGTTCTACAAAAAAAAGTAACATGTTGTCTTTAACCCAAAAATACCATGTATATTTTTAAATATACGGAGTTATATGTCCAAGATTTGTGTAACTTTTGAACACAATTTGACCACATTCAGCATCTAACAAACACCTTTAGATAACTAGCTCACCGGACCTAGCAGCACCATTTTTAATCGGATTACAGAGTGATCATCCGGATTGACAGGCCACTACCAGTCAGGGGGGCTGTGACCCCACCGGCCGTCTTGACCGTCCGACAAGGGAATTCGATTAGGTTGCGTTGGGAACGTAATTGAGGAACCTACCACATCCACATCCTGCTTCCCAATTTAACGTCTCACCGTACTAAGAACTGTCCTATCTATGCGAAAGCCTTAAATGATTGTATGTGTATCGATCATCGTCTTTTCTCTTAAGAACGGAGATTGCAGTTTTTCCGAATTAATTAGTCTACGAACGCCGAACGCGACGTCAACTTGTGGACTGTGGAGTGGGGACTAGTTATTTCCTAGATGGAATTACTTAACCATAGATCGGATGAGTCGGATAGTTCGAAGCTACCCAACATTGCTCAACACAAGGAATAATCCATACTATAAATATCTATATTTATACTAATCTACACTAATAATAAAGCTGAAGTTTGTTTGTTTGAAAGCGCTAATCTCTAGAACTACCACTCGGATATGAAAAACTCTTTTTGCGTCTGATAGCCCAATTCTTGAGGAAGGTTTTGGTCTATTTAACTTCAGCTAGAACGCTTAAGAGCAAAAAGGAAAATGTTAGAACTTACGCTAAGCGAAAACGAAGTAATAGCTCGGGGTAGGTCCGGGAAAATTTAATTTCACGCGGACGAAGTTGCCGGCATGAGTTAGTCTCCATTACACATGCGATTCCATACTATAAACATGAAGATAACTCTGTCTGTCTATTGCTGTCGGTGTGGCGCATGTGGTAGACCATGACCTGGGTTAGGACATAGGGTACTTTTTATCCCGGCAGTATACAATTCGTTCCCGTGGTATAATGTCTTAGCTCCACGCGGGAAAAAGCTAGTCATAATAGAATTCTTGGGTGTCTTGACAGGTCCAAACCTAACTTTGAAAAGCTCTTGAGACTCGGGAGAAACTATCCGTAGACCCAGACCACAGAACAGATTTATCTGTTCTGTGACCCAGACCATATCATTTTTTGTGCCGTAAAACCCGCGACATGTAGCGTAAAAGCCAATAGGTAAGCCACGGCGCCAACCGCGTCTTCGAACGGGGAATTAAAAAGCTAATTGTAGATGGCGTGTCCATAGCTAGGTCCTTACGGCCTACAGTAAATTTGTCATATCGTTCATTCATTCCATTTCGTGTTCATTCACGAGTTTGGTTTTACTTCACCGTTTCGTTATTATCGGTGATTTCAATATTTTAAATCTAGTATTTGACATGGAAAGTGTCGGAATTTTACACCTTGAATACATACATAAACTCATGCCTTCTTCCCAAGCGATCCTTACATGCTGATTTTGCCTCATTTACGTTCATACATCAGATCACACTATAGAAATGTGAAAAACTGCATACAACACTTTCTTATATCTACGAGTATGACTCACACGCACCTAAAGTATTTCCACGTAATCACTTTCAATTCTTCAAAATGTTTCCGACATAACATCGAACTCTGATAATTTAAAAAGATCTCTACGAATAGTTTTAAGCCACATTCTTCAAATTGTAGGGTCTTTCGGGAAATGGTGGGGTGGACGTCAATTTCGGAGCACTTAGGAACACAACAACGCGTCATTTTCTGAAAAATAAAATAATAACGATCTCACGCCTTGTACGAGTATTAATAGCCTGTGTTGGGAACTAGCTACGACAGCGCCATTTTGACAGTTGCTTCCCCATTCAGAAGATTAATTTATTCGGTTAAAACTTTTTTTAAGACTACCTCTTTTCTTAAAGCCGACTGCTTGTCTATTCCATCTCCATGACAACAGATTGGTACTGTCACGCACAAGCCCTCGGAATTCAGAAACATTAAAAAATCTGCAACCATTAAAGGTAGTGTAACTAAGCAATTGAATTTATCACATATACATACACTATAAATTTTATATGGTGTGAAGATTGGCTTTGTCTTGTATACATAGTTTCTCAATGTTGTGCTATGAGAGGTGATGGACACTATCTGGTGCCTGGTGTTGTCAAATTGGTACCCTAAGGTGATGAAAACAAAGATTTAAATCGTAGATTCATCTGCTGCGTCAAAAGATGGTCGCATTTCGTTTTGACACCACTGACGCACACAATGTCGCAGAGACTTGACTTGATTGTCATGGAATCAGTCATCTTAGTTGGCACCGGCTACGTACGCACTGACAGGATTCTCAGTGCCTTGTAGAGCCTAGCGAGTCACCTTACGAGAAGGGAAGTGAAATTTACGCTCTAGAATTTTCGCAACCGGCCGCGCTGTGCGCTTGGCGCTTTCGATAGTCGCCTAGCGTCTATAGAGGGATGCCTCTAGGCATTAAAGACTGTGTATTAGTCTAAGAATTCCCTTTATAATCACTTTTCTTCACTCGTGGCGAATCGGAAGTAAACCACTCGATGCGTATAGTAATAGTATTCTTTACGGCACCACGAATATATACATAGGCCGCGCTGTCACACATTATTCATACGGAGAAGGACATTGCGTTGCATCACCTCCACAGTAAGCTTCGATCCAAATAGTGTTCTCTTATCCGAATCTAATGAAAGCATTATTTCAATAACCTATGGTTATATATGTGGTATGGTTTCCATCGTTTGTTTAATAAAACAAACAATTAACAAGGGGCCTTCCGCCTTTGATTTCGAAACCCGCAGGGTTGGAAAGGATACCACAAATACCGATACTAAAGCAGTGAACTATTAATTTCCTGGAACTTATCAATACCATGGCGTAGGTAGCATCAGTATCGAGGTACCCGAACTCAAGGATAGAGCAGTGCAAACAGATACCGAGCTCTGTTGATCAAATATACAGATTGTAGTGCAATGTTCATTTTGGCCTGCACCCTAATTGCGTAACACACTATCAATCACAATCTGAATGATTTTGAAGGATATTGCTAATCCATTGCTTCATATGTTCGAAAAAATAGTCTGCTCAACAACATAAATAACGCAAAGAATGTTGTTGAACTGTCAAAATGCATTTCTACTGTTAGTGTGTTACGCAACTACCCCGCTGGTTATTGGTGAATATCAATTCGACACTATATTTGTGTGAAATAGAGGTCTTTTAGGTTGCTATTTTGTTCTAATATACACGTTATTGAGCGATGCGAGCGAGGTGATTAAGCCTTATTATTTGAGAGTGAATTGGCACTAACTTATTGTCCAACTTGTCATTTTTGTGTGAGTTCCGTAGACTTTAAACCTGCTGCCTACTACACAGGACATAGTAGGTTGTTGTCATAGAGTTAATATATAATACGCTAGTATAAACTACTATGGTTGAAGTAGATAACAGTTAACATTCGCGACCCCCGGCGTAGGTGAGAGATGGAACACTGGGGTGGTTTTTAGTCAGTAAGAGTCTGACAGACCCCGTCGCCCGCCCCAGGGCGGCGGACATCCATGAGGATTTTCCACCACGGGAACAAAAAAAAAAAAAAAAGATAACAGTTAACATACAACATGTAGACCACTTCAAAAAATTATTCAACAAACCCTTTTTACAGGTACATCGACGAGGTGCGTGGTGGCAATACTGAGCGAACGTTAGCTGGTGGCTGTGGAACACGACGGAGAACGGACGGACCGTGGACGGAGTCTTCGAAGGACGCTGATTCGACGGACGGCTCGACGGGCAGTTCGGCGAACGGTCGACGGGCAGTTCCGCGAGCAGTAGCAGCAACAGCGTGCCTGCAACCACCGAGCTGGCGTGCAACGTGTTACACCGTGATCAGTACACCCCCACGCACTACATGCAACAACATTAAAAACAAATGATTTTGGTGAGTGTTTGATCCGAATGTTGGCATGGATTTTTGGCTAGCTTATTATCTTTATTCCTGTTCGCGTTAACTTAATTAAGAATTTAAGGTACGATTCCAAAGGCGACGACACCAGACCGCAGCAACACTACTGGTTTCTGTGTGTTTCTATGAAAAAGCTTCCGTAGATGGCGACAGTGTCGCCTGCTGCTGCGGTCGAACGGCCTACAGATGGCATACCAGTAGTGCTGCCAGTGACTGACAGTAACTTTTTTGTTTGATAAATGAGTTTCACGAAACTGAAGATGTGAAGAACTGCTCTCGTAGATGTGACATCGCGTTCGCAATAAAAAAGGCAGCGGCATTATTCCTGCGTTTATTGTCAGCCGCAAAGCTTATGCTGTCTGTGGTCTGTCGTTGCCTTCGGAAATTCACCTATAAACTTGCCTTAATTAAGTAGGACGTAAGACTGTAAGGGATGTTTAGTGAAGCATGCTGTAGAAATAAGATAGCGTATGCGTTTCATGCACGTGAGTTGATATTATTTTTGACGTATAAGCATGATCAGTCTATAACGCTCCCACTGCTGGGACACAGGTCTCCTAGCCCAGTATGGGTTGGTGGATGTCACATGTCTTCGAATTTTTGTTTCCAGAACATGTCGGTTTCCTCACGATGTTTTCTTTACTTTTTTGAGAGCAGTGGTGATGAAATGAAATACACAAAGTAAAGTGCCTGCGGGGGTTCGAACTCACGACCTACAACTCGTAAGTCGGGGGTGATACCACTAGGCCACCACTGCTCTAATATATTGCTTTAACGTATTACCTTCGATAAATATAATAAACTACCTAAAGAGGTAAAGAAGAACTTGTTTAATATTTAATTTTAACTTAAAAAATCACATTCTAAATGATCAAACACTACTACCATAATTAGACTTGCCCTACTGTTTGTTGTTGCTTTATTGTGGCACCGGGTTCCCATTCCTTATCTACTATGAATAGTGACACGGATGTTTCGGGAAATACCTGCGTCGCATAGGTCGGGAGCGGACGCCCGCTTGTCATCACTGTGTGGACTGCCACGAGGACACGGCGCAACACACGCTGGAGGAGTGCTCAGCTTGGGCCCAACAGCGCTGTGCCCTCGTCGCGACACTTGGTGCGGGTGATCTCTCGCCTTTTTTTTTTAATGATACAAACTAGTGCTTGACTGCGATCCCGCTTAATGGAAAGCAGTGATGCAATCGTTGTTGGTAAAGCGCACTAATTTATTATGAGCCTATTCACTCTATTCTTGAAGACACTTAAATTATAATCGGACGGGAAAACCGCTGCAGGCAAATTGTTCCATTCCTTCGATGTTCGCGGTATAAACGACGAGGCGAAACGCTTCGTCCGGATCGTAGTAGTTTCAACAACGTAAGGGTGGAAACTCGCCGTGCGGCGGGTTGTCCGATGATGGAACGGTGATGGCGGAAGAAAGTCATGTAATTCCCGCGCACACTCCCCAGAATGCATCCTATAGAATACCGAAAGGCTGGCTACCCTACGCCTGTGCTCCAGGCTTTGTAGATTGGTCTTAACTTGGATCACCAATTAGTCTCTTCGCACGCCTCTCCACTGAGTCCAAAGCTGCTAGATGGCATTTTGCAGCACCAGCCCATATGTAGCTGCAGTACTCCACACACGATCGGACCCGCGCTTTGTATAACATTAGAAGCTGTCCCGGTGTGAAGTACTGCCGGACCTTTGCAAGAACGTCAAGTTTCCTAACAGCCCAAAGTTTAGGTTTGAGGAAATTTCAACTCCCAAGAGCTGAAGGCGGTCGGTGCACTCCAAGGATACATTCTGAAAAGTAGGAGCCAGGGTGAACGGGCTCCTTTTGGCGGTCAACAGACACGCTTGTGTTTTGGCGGCATTGAATCCCACAAGGTTGGCTTCGCCCCACTTGGAGACTGCCTTTCGGACCGGATAACTTCCTTACAAGCCCGAGCACTCGGCAGGTATCTCTCTACAACTGTGCTGTCATCTGCAGCTGTGGTTCAGTCCGTGGTCGGAAGCGAAGACGCGTGGAATGCCTCTTTTTGCGAGCAGGTGATGCATGCAAAGGAGGCGGCGGAGAGGCAGAGAAAGCATACCTCTCATTCCACCCGCACCAGAAGAGCAACTGGGCGTTGAAGTTCGCTTAACGATCTCCGGCCACCGTAAGAAGGGGCCTGCGGGCGGCGAAATTGGGGCCGTGTCGTTGCTCGAGCAGTCAAGCTCAAGAAGTGGCACGCATTATGCGCGCCTTAATGGAAGGACGTGCGGTCGTGGGATCGGCCGCACTTGGTAATGGGGCCCGTTAGGCATGGCGGGCTGATACAAGTCGGGGGTGCGGCGAATGTACAAGTATCTCCTGGGCCCCCGACTCATTGTACTAGAAGGAACAGTGGGGTTTTAGTCGGTAGGAGTCCGACAGAACCCTCCGTTCTTTCCAGACGAAGGGTATCCATGAGGATTTCCCCAGGATAAAAAAAAGGAATAATCGTATAATTCGTGGGTGTCTTGATAGACCCAAACCTAACATAAAAGAAAGAAAATACATTTATTTGCGGCAAACATGACGCATATAAAAGAAACAAACACAAAAAAAATAACAAGTTGGGGGTAAAAAAATGCTAAGACTTTGGTTTCCTAGGAAAGCGGCTCCGTCGTCTTAGAACAGCCGTCATGATAATCTGTCGTTAAAATACTTGATCTATTTGAAATGAAGGTGTCAAAAAACGTTCTGTGTTTCGGCTACTATACTAAACTATTTATAGACCCAGAACATTTAATTTTATTGTTTCGTGCAGGAATAAAACCGTAAACGCCAAAAGCTCGGGCACTGAGTCAACTGTGCGGTGTCTTTGGAGCAAAAAATTACAGGTTGCCTTTTCACATTGTGCGATGGTAGAGTTTCCCAACTGTGATTTCACAGTATAAACCCTCTATGTGTGGGCGCTGTGACACATCCCCGTGTTTGTTGACAGCTAACACCCGGCAGTGCACAAGTACACTACAAGTCTGCGGCTGCTGTGATCCTAGGGTGCTTTGATCATGAGCGCACATAAATTGTGTTTAATCAATTACACTAACGGGTAGGTTTTTGGATTATACTGGAAATAAAAATAAACCAATACGCTGACTGTTACCACAAATTTTGAAAAAGAATAAATGATTCTAGACGCGCTAGCGCGGAAAATTCTCACTGTTTATTAAAAAAAAAAAGAAAATTGCAAGAAAGGAAAATGCGTTTATTGGCATTACAGCAAAAATAAAATATAAATTAAAACTATAATACATACATACATAATCAGCCTGTAAGGTTCCCACAATGCTTAGAACATAAATTATATAGAAGTATTTAATTTTCTTATAAAAAGTTCGTCGCAGACGTCACGGTAGCAATTATGATGCACCCATCCAACGCATTTAGTTTAGGAAGGGTGTTATTTTTGATTAAATATGCAGCTAATTGAGTTTTGAATGCATTGAATATTATTTTTTTTTATAAAGGATATTTTGTTAAATAATTGTGTTCATTCAAAAGTTTAATTTTTTTTTTGGCAAAAGTGAAGTTTTAGTTATGGTGAAAAACTCAGCAAAATATATTGTAGGGTTAAAAAGAATTAAGTGGTCACACAGACATAGAAGAAACGTGACTTTGTTTCATACTATTTAAAGATATCATCATTTCTAAGCTTATTAGCTTAAAATAATAATATGCTATGCTATGCCTGATAATAATAATTACTATATGCTATGCCCTCAGGAGTGTAAAGGTTCTGTTTCCCAGTTCGTTCTATCTGTCATATAGACATAGATAAAGATAAGCATTATTATTCTTGTGTCAGATATCCGATGATGTCTTATTGCTGTCCAGCGGGATACCTACTCATATAGCAGGTCAAATACACAAATATTGTAAAAAAAGATAATTTTCCTAAAATTTTAACAAGTGTTTTAGTTGAAGTAATCACAGAACGAAATTTTTGCAAAATGTGTTTTTGATCAATTTTTAGTTTATCTAATGGTTATTTTTTTGCAAAATGTGTTTTTTGTTCAATTTTTAGTTTATCTAATGGTTATTTTTTTTTGCAAAATGAGTTTTTTGATCAATCTTTAGTTTATCTAATGGTTATTTTTTTTTTTGCAAAACTGTGTTTTTGATTGATTTTTAGTTTATCTTAAAATATCTTATTTATCAACCATTAGTTAAAAAAAAATCGGTGAAGATAGTTTATAACCAGGATTAACACATAGGATACTTTTTATCCTGATCCCCACGGATCCCCACGGGATCGAAACTTATACGGGTGAAACCGCGGGGCGCAGCTAGTAATTTAATATAATCACACCTAAACTTCTGATTTTCGCGGAGCATATGTTGCGTTTAAGCATGGGATGAACTAGCCTGAAAAAAAATTTGGACCACTTTAAATGGACTACTCTGTATATTTCATAGTGTTTCTCAAATACACTGTTAAAACAACGTTATTTCTGCAGTTGTAGGTATCCGAAAATATCCCATACCTCAAAAACTACACGTACTACACATTGTATTCATAAAATATACCTTCCTTCCAAGTTTCGTCGATATATTACCAAAGTCTCTAATTAAATGAAAAATACCGACGGACGGACAGACGGATAGGACGAGATCATAAGGGTTCCCCCTTTGCCATTCGGCTACGAAACCATAAAAAAGTATCATTCAAAAAAATTACCAACGGATGAGTATAATTTCATCAATTTTAAGCCGTCCTGTGCTTCTTTGATCCGTCGAATTCAATGTATTTGCAGATTTTGACCATCCATTTTGTGTGAAATGTATTTAATTGGAAAAACAAGCTGATGGCGTTAGTATCCTTGTACAGCTATAAAACAATTGTGAACGGATTGTTAACAACCTTATTAGCATCATGCTGAGATAGGAGCTTTTAGCCTCTTTAGGACTTTCTGTTTAATTTTTCTTTTAGTTACTTTTTTTATATAATTTGGTTTTTTATTTTTGACTGTGTTTAGTTTAGTTTGTGATCTTCCTGTACGAGTCGCAATAAATACATTTTCTTTCTTTTTTGCTTTATCGTATAACGTTTTAGGCCTTTTAGACTGTAGATTTGTAGACCATTTTCTATTTTCTTAGTACTTGTTGACTACACTGACCTCCCATACCTGTTAACACTGTAATTTGAAAATATTGTAAAAGCAAATTATTTTTAAAAGAGTAACCGTGTAGTTTCTTGCCGGTTCTTCTCCATAGGAAACGACCAATTGGAACTGAAGTGCCCATGTAGGTTTAGTTGTAAATTTAATTTAATTTAACTTATATGAAATTATTTTTTTTGATATTGATTTTTTATTCTTGTTATCAGTCTGTTGTAAGTAAATGAGTGGTCAATATAGTCAGGTTCTGAATTATAGTGTTGTGGTCAATATGGTGATGATGTCAATATAGCGATGTATTCTTCACTAGCATCTGAGTGGCGTCCGCTCGATGCACGCGTTAATTCGTGACGAACAGCAGCCGGTGGACAGTGCATTGTGCTAATATTACACGAACACCAGAACTAGGAACCGATTGATCTGGCCACGCGACATCCGATATCAATATGTTTGTAGGAACGCGAGGATTTTCGCTGGCTCCTTGGGATGGATTATTCGGTGCTGGCTTTTGCTCAAAATGGGGCTGTTCCTGTTACGTTTGTTTTTCTGCGATAGTTCCGAGGAGAAAAACCGATTTTTTGATCCTACGGTCATATTTCAGTATTGTAGTGGCACCAAAACAAGCAGGTTGTACACTCATGGTGTACTATTGAAATACATGGTAGGTTTCGATTTCTTTTGATATTTAGAAAACGAGGTTGTTTTTATTTCGTCTAAAACCTTAGTTCTTTCCCGATAGAAAGCCAGTTTTTACAATGTTGTGGTGATCTCTCAGTACTGTCAGCTAATAAAACATGTTCTTATGATGTATTATAGAGACGCAGAATGTTTTGTCTTCAACAATCATTCGCACAATGCGGCCGACAAGAGAATGCGTTCTTGACCTCTGCCAGTTTCATACAAACGAATACGTGTTTTGCGAATTTGATCTTTATTAGCTACTAGAATTGTCGCACTGACAGGTGTTAGAAACGCATTCTCTCGACGGGCGAACTGTAATAAAACTTTTGTGTTAATGTGGTTTGGTCTTCTTAAGTACGCTGAGTAGTACTAATACCCTTTTATGATTGTTGTATATGCTTCGATCAGAATTCGGCCACTTCGACAGCGCTAGCGTTGGCCTCGCAAAGGATTTCCATAGTGCAGGTGGTTTTGCACAGAGGGCATGACAAAAGCCTAGGCATTGTTTGTGAAGTGGCTCCACAGTCGCAGTTTGGCTCGTCGGAGTACCTACACCTGATTAAGGAGTACCTGCAGCAGTAGATGAGTTTTTAATATAAATAGGTAGAAATGAGTCGTAAAGTTTAGCACAATTTATTTCTTCCAGGTAATTTATCCATTTATAAACCTAACCGGCTATAGCACATGTATTAGCTTCAACATACGCTTTCTCCGAGTTTAACAACCAGCATGTTACAAACAAACATATAAACAGACTTTCGCATCTTTAATATTAGATATTCCGCATAACTATAGCGCTGAACTATCTTGTTATTCAAACGTGGTCTGGTAGGACATGTCCGAGCAACTTTTTTATTATTTTAATATCGGATACAATGTTTGCAATCGTACTATCTTTATCGACAAGACTTGTTTTCCTACAAAGTTATTTTAAGTATAATTACTTGTTTTAAAGTTATTCACACACGAACATGAATATTACTTTGTTGAGATGAAAAGTTCATTTTTATAGATCGTCTTATTAAAAGTTTTCATGTTGTTTTTTTTTTATAAAGCTGATCGTTGGCCATCAGGCTTTTATGACACATGTCCTGTTTGTAAAGATTCATTATGAATTTAATCGAGTGCTTACATTTACTTACTATGCAATTCTTTTAAAATTACTTTATTTAATATTGATGAAATAATAACGTAGATATAATAACGGTCCACGCAATCTGTGTGGTTCTTTCCTCAAAAGACCATTGCAGACACCAATCTACATGGTCTTCACATGATCTGACCAAGAGTCCGCCTTTGTACCTTTTTGTGCGAAAAGATTAAATAAATAAATAAATAATTATGTCTGGACTTTAAAAGAGACTGACCTCTGAGTTTGTTTCGGCCTTTCTTCTCATAGCAGTCAGATAGGAAACGCTGACATCATCTGGTTAAAAAAAATATGATTGACGTGTAAAAGTGTTTTTACTAACCTACTTACAAAATAAAATCATTTGATATTCAATAAATGTTTGCGCCAATTCTCAGTGTTGTAGACTCGTTGTTGAAAACTTTTGAACTGTGCCAAGCTTATGCGGTCTGTGTCTTTATGGCGTAGTAAGATGGAGTAACGTCTTGATTTCATTGGAGAGAAAAAAATGCATAGACTTATTATTTTTTTTAATCAAACTCGGCTGTCTTCTACTTTAGTAAAGTAGGTTTACACTAAATGCTTAGTTTACTGTTCGATTGTATTGTTTAATATTAATCTTTAGGGTGATTTTTCTTGTCTTTTTTATTTGATGTAAATCTTAAACTCTTGTGTTATGAGCAGACATAACATAATAAAAATAGGTACCATCTACTTTTAACATATTTCTACAAAAATATGAGTATTCTATTCTATTATATGAGTTTAAAACAGTGTAAGTTAGTACGCTTGAATTCAAAATTTCTTGCACAAAAATTTGTTAAATATTCAAGTTCTTCAGCACAACCCGCCTTACCACTTCGTTGATGTCAATTTCCTCACACTTTCCGTTATCAAAGCAGCAGAGCTTGGAACCGGTACCAAAACTACCTGTAGTTTTGGTACAGAACCTGTTCTGTATCGGGTACCGGTACCAAAATCGGGAACCCGGCGCGTACCACTCATTGTATGTGGAACCTCGTACGGAAGGCAAATTAGAATTTATTTTTCTAATGCCTATTTACTATCCTTGTTACAAACTACACTCTAACTTGCGGAAATATTTGTTTGATACCGGTACCAATTGTACAGATACTACTCTAGTACCGATACCAATAGAACAGGTCTGGTACCGGTATCACACCAAGGCCAATTATCGGTTCCCAAAAACACCGGAATTTAAAGCCTTCGCATGGCATGTCCACAGATTCTTATGTCCGTGCGTCCGAGCCGTGCACGTTCATTATTAATTCTAACTGTGCAACCGTACGGTCTCGCATATGAATCAGAGATTTCGGATCGTCCGTCAATCGTGGCCACTCTTAATTGACGATATTAATTGCGGCATTTGTACTGTATTACCTATTTATGTTATGAATATTTAAGCTTGTTAGGGATTTGCGACTCAGGCCCTTAATGTGGAGGATTTCATTTAGGGGTTAGGATAAACGCCAACTGTGTTATATGATAGAGTTGGGTTTGGGTGCGGAAGGCTGGGATTTACTTTGCTTGTTGTAATTTGGTTTCTTAATAAAATTAAGTGGGGCTACCTTGACGGAACGACAGTAGGGTGTGATTGTGGAGCTATGTCACAAAGCATGCTCCACCTCCTATCCTGCCCTCTTTGTCCCAAAACATGCAATCAAAGTGACCTCTGCGCTGCCACCGACAACGCCGTGAAAGTGGCAAAGTTTTGGGAATACTTACAGTCGTGCCAACAACACGAAGGAGATTAATAGGTACCTACTGTTAGAAATTTTGCTCACACGGTAACCCAGGAAGTAGGTAACTCTTAAGATGGTGGGTTAATTAGTGCCTAAAACAGTTATATTCTATTTTTATACTAATAATAAAGTTGAAGAGCTTTATTCGCGCGCTAATCTCTGGAACTACCAGTCGGATCTGGAACTACCCGTCGGATTTGAAAAATACTTTTTGCATTTGATAGTCCAATTCTTGAGAAAGTTTGAATATTTTTTATTAACATACACGCTAGGACTTTTAAAGCCGAGCAAAAAGTAGAATAGAACGCTAAGCGAAAACAAAGTGATAGCGCGGGGGTGGATCGGGGTAACATGAAATTTTACGCGACGAAGTCGCGGGCAGAAACTAACCTGTCCTTATAAAGCAATTTGGTAGGAATTCCTCACATCATCTTTCATCATTATCGTCTACAGCCCGACTACATCCATTGCTGGGCCTACTCCTCTGTTTGGTGGTTCCAATTAATAATACCAATTCCATACGATTACTTACTCTTCTTCGATTATTTTTCTTTATCCATCATCTGCCTAGCCTTTTCTCAACTACATTGGGGTCGGTTTCCAGTCTAACCGGATGCAGCTGAATACCAGTATTTTACAAGGAGCGACTGGCTATCTCACCTTCACAACGCAATGACTGGGTAATACGATACCCCTTGGTAAGACTGGTTGTCAGACTTTCGGGCTCCTGACGACCCGTAACGACTGTCAAAGATCCACGAATGACAGCCGGGACCAACGGCTTAACGTGCTTTCCGAGACACGGAGGGGTATTGGTATGTAAAGATGGTCACCCATCCGCGGACCGACTGCGGCAAGCGTAGCTTAACCTGATCGATAGACCCGTGCGGCTGTTATTACTTAGCCACAAGCCCCTCATTATTTTTCTTTTTTATTCGAGTTTATTATCTTTTTGTATGCACGGGTTTCTGTGACAAATACTTAAATATATTTTTCTTTCTTTTTACTAAAATGTTATCTTATGGTAACGCCATCTTTTCAATTTACCTTTCTTTTCTTCTTTCAACGATTCCATTTTTCTGAATCAAAGTGATGCTAACAAGTTCCTAGAAATCTGCTCATAGAGAAGCGCTCCAAAGGTATCTAGAAATATAGAGATAAATGCAAAGATTGCTGCTCTGAATAATGTAAGCAGTTTTGAAAATTCATTGTGCAACTGAAATGCTTCTGGTTCAAAGAGCTTTGAAGAAGTGTTACTACATGGCTGGAGGCTGTTATTTACATTTTAATTCTAATTAATTATTTTTTAGTACGTATAGTTTTTTTATTATACAATTTGTTGGTATATTGGCGTGGCTAACTGACATAATGGCAAATAATTTAATTTTATGTTGTGTGTCTTGTAATGTTAATTAATTAACATAGGTACCTAGTATTGTACACAATCAATTTTCTAACTGAACAGACAGCTGTGCTGCTGGGGAGTTTGTTACGCCACTTCTTCCCAGCGATAGCACTAGGAAGTGGTGAAGGGCGGGCGTTTTTGGGGAACTGTCTTTTGTAATTTTGACGTTCGAAAAGTGCTGATTCTCAGCCTAATTTGAATAAATGACTTTTGATTTTGCTTTTCTTGAGCTTATTAGTAATTTAGGTCCTAACGACAAAGGGCGCATTTAACTTTTACGCGAAGCTTGTAATATAGATAAAATGACTGACATGTGAAATTACACGTGGTGCTCACGTGTAATTTCACATGTCAGTCGTTTTTATAAGCGATGGAGTTCATTGGCGATTCATCAATATGGGAAGGAATTTTAAAGAGGTTATACAGGGTCAAATAAAGTTATTACATAATGTAGGTTAGCAAATTCTCCGTAAAAGGTATATTTATGTGATATAGCAAAAAAATTAGGAGTAGATATTAAATATTAATATATTCTTAATCTAAAATTACATTATATTTTATATATTGAACTGACATAGTGACTTCGATCAATTATTAAAAAAAATTATTTTTTAAAAATCCTAATGCATGAGCTCTTATTTGTTGTTGCTGTCTTTGTTCTATCTTTTGAAGACCACCGTATATTAACGTCTGGATACTGTATCAATAATAACACCATTATCACCACCGTCTGCCGCCGCAAATGGTCATTAACACCGTCAAATCATCAAGTGCATCTTACTTAGCATAAAGCAGAGAAACACAGAGTTACGACGCACGTAACATCACTAAACATGCTGCCGATGAACTAAAGATAAATTATAATCCGTCCGTCACATAACTACGGGTTAAGTTTAATTAGTCGCCACCAGTATTAATAACGGGTCATCGACGTACAAGTGGACACAGAAGTGTTCGTCACGAAACTGTTAGAACAATGTCGAAGTTAACAATGAATTTAAAGAAATGAACACTTAAAACTATGAAATAATGTAGCTACAGATATACTGCTACTACAGGGTGCCGGTAACGCGAACCCATGACATTTTTCCCTAAAATCGCTCAACGCGCCTATTCACTTCAAAAATATTACATTGTTTATTTTTTTATTAGATAGTGCACATCCGGACTATAGTTGTAAATGTAAATAAACCGTTTTGAACCAAGAAACGGTTTAAAACCACGACCACGTGGGCCGATATTGACTACGTATTGTAATCGATTTACAGCCCACGTGGTTGTTGTTTTAAACCGGTTTTTTATTTAAAATGTTTTATTTACTACTGTAATCCGGACGCATTTACACGATTAATGCTGCTCTTTCTAAAACCATCGTTGCATCGCGCCAATTGAAAAGAAAAGTTTCCCTCGCAAAGCAATATACGACAACCCTAAGTGATGATAAAAAGGCGACAAAAGAAGAATCTCTTTGTTCTATTAAGCTTATGAAATTCCAAAATCAGTGTGGTCAGTCGTAAAATTTCATTCCCCTTTCTCTTCCTGTTGACAGCCACACTACACGAGTGACTATTAACAAAGGTATTCCATAAAGATTTTCTCGATTTTTGTCTGACACACACATCTGACTAGCATCGATCAAATGAGAGAAAATCGGAGAGAAAAAATTGGAAGCACCCACTGACGAACTTTTTGATTAATTTTGTCGTGGTCTCAACTGTAGTGTGTTCGTACGCTGAGTCACATTAGCCATCGACAAAATAGAGGTGGAAATCTACAGGTACCTTTATCCGGAGGGGACTGGGGGACTCGTCGGCGAGAGATTTTGTTTGTCTGCGGAAGCGGGGGGATTTGAACTCGGGTAAAAGCTTCGATGCGCTCATCTATAGGAAAGAGAATTGTGGGAGTGCTCGTCGCCTTGGCCAGTTGTTTACTTACTGCCGGTGCTCTTTATTTGGTTATCGCTGTTCTGTCTGTTTTTATAAAATAATACGCTTTTGCTTGTAAACGCGTGCTTGAAGTGGTAACAGTTTTAGTTATTTGAATTTCTGCTTGCAGACACAATCAGCAGGCTTCCGCTCTTCGAGAGTGGGCTTTAATCAACCACGCGGGCCCAGTGCGGGTTGGTAGATGTCACATGTCTTTGAAGTTTTGGTTCTAGGACATGCCAGTTTCCTTACGATGTTTTCTTTGACTGTTTTGAGAGCAGTGGTGATGACATAATTTACAGAAAGTAAAGCGCCTGTCTCGGATCGAACCTACGACCTACGTCGAAAGTCGCGACCGTTACCACTGGGCCACGGCTGCGCTGCTGCAGGCACTTGCAGTTACGAAATGAGGAAATACTTTTGCTTGAAGCACGAGGAGTGTGATGCTCCCGTGCCTCGGAAAGCACGTTAAGCCGTACGTCCTGCGCCTGATCTCTTTCCGGTCGTGTCGGATTACGTGCCTTCCCATCGGACTAGGAGAGTGAGGGAAGTGAGAGTGTACCTGTCTCTGCGTACTCGCTTATGCACTATAATGTCACCTGCGCCCAAGGCTAGTCTCCGTTGATATTGGCCGCCATGACAAAAATACGATCTGGAGAACTATTATTTATTCTAATTGAAACTAGGTATTTCTTAAATACGAAAAAGCTAGATTTAAGCTAGCGAAGCTTTCAACAAAAATAAATGAACAATGGATGACATAAAATACAAAAACAAACACTTCCGTCATCGACTGTACCCATGTAATTGCCGCTTTAGCCTTTAATTGTTATGTATACATATTTACAGATAGACTCATATAGTATAAAATTATAGACAATTGAATTAAAACTTCTTTTCCATCACTGTGTAATTGCGTATGCGCAAGTACCTATGTCCGGTCGGTGATGCAACCTTTAATCAGCCCGTGCAATATACCTACTTTGGTCCCTACTATTGTTTTGATTATATATCCACACATGGTATTAAATATGAATTCCTCTGGTCTCACGCATGCGTGGTTAGAAAATTTAATTGAATTACGAGAAAAGCCACTCGCTTATTTATTATGTGGTTTTTTTTCTTTACTTGTGAAAAGTTTGCCAAGTGAGTACTTGTCATATTCTTTTTATATTTTCTTCTTCGACCAGAACCCTATTTGCGTAATAACACACTTTCAATTCCAATGTGAATCATTTTGAAGGATATTGCTAATCCATTGCTTCGTATTATGTTCGAAAAGTCTGCTCAACAACATACATAACGCAATGAATGTTGTTGAACTGTCAAAATGAAAAGCATTGCTACTGTTAGCTTGTTACGCCACTTCCCCGCCGAAGTCATCGCCTTTTACAACACTACTACTAGAACTTAAAGCCTCGTGCGCACCGGCGACATGCCGGCAAATTTAGTTCGCTGGTTTTGACAACTCTAAATTAATAATAATATAATAATCTTTATTTAAAAAAAGCGAAATATAATTTGTCCATCTCAATCAAATATAAAACAATGAATTACAACGCATTATTTGAGACAGAGTGAACGTCTGTGTCTGTGCTAGTACACTATGTTACAGACACAGGCGCCTTCCTCTTGCAGTTCATTGACAATTTTCTGCACTTGGTGGCATAAAACTTAGTTAAACATTAGTACTTAACATTTATTAAAATTTATGTAAGCAAGGAACGGGTGGGTGTATGTGTGGGTGTGTGTGTGTGTATGTTTAGTAATGTGTTTCGTAATATCTCACAGTATAAAATAAATAATGAAGGAACAATTTAAATCTGTTTTTAGATGCGTTAGTAAGATTTTTTTGAAAGTTTGAAATTGAAGGAAGGTCCCGCGACACGTGTCACTGCGCCTTCACGCGAAGTTGCATGGCCCCTACACAAATTGTACAATTGATGTGGTAGGAGTTTCGCCGCCTGGTGTGTACCAAGCTTTATTACCCTTGACCCCGAGATAAAGAACGTAAAAAAGTAGTGGATTACTCAGCGGGGTAATTGCGTAACACACTACCAGTAGCAATGGCTTTCATTGTGACAGTTCGACAACATTCATTGCATTATTTACGTGGTTGAGCAGACAAATTTTTCGCACATATGAAGCAATGGATTAGGGTGTTTTTCACAAAAAATGACCATAGCAAAATCGGGCTGTCCCACGACTTTAAACATTTTTATTTAAAGTTTTTTATATGGCATGTGTCGAAATGAAATTTTATGACTAAAGTAAATGTTTCTACATTGAATTAAATTAAAAAATACCATAAAAAGTAGACAGTTATTTTTATAATAAAAAAAAGCAAAATAAAAGGTGAAAATTTCGCGTGTCCCACGGTGGTCTCGGTGATTTCAAACACATCTCACTTAAAGAATATTAGTGTTTGAGTATGTTTTAGTATTTGAACATAGTCTCTGTAAGTCTATAAGTGTATTTTCATTTAATATGTGATAAATTTATAGTTATTTTACGAAATATCATTATTTTAATGTTGTCCTACGAAAACGATAGTACCGGAAAATCCGGTTTCGTCACGGTGAATTTGATATCTTACACAAGACAAAATCTACTAATTAGTATTTTTTCTACCTCCCTGGCAACATTGTGATCGTTTATGGTACTGCTTTTCTTGTTTTAAACGTCAGTTGCGACAAAAACTGAGACGAAAGTGTTGGTGTCTTCGGTGGACAGAAAAAGTTTTCTGGATAGTAGCAGTATTTTAAGGTAAATAAACTCGTTTTCTTTACTTTATCTTATTGAATTTAAAACAATAAACTAACCTATTTTAGATTAGTGAAGGTAAAAACACGGTAATTTAACGAAATATTAGTTATTATTAATTTTAAAAGTTTTGAGGGATGAAACTGTCACATCCTGTGCGTCACGTGATATACTACCGGAACAAAATCGTGACGAACTTGAATTGTAAAGCTTAGTGTACAAAGAAATATTTTTAAAAAATAATTTATAGTTCACTCATGTGGTAGATACTTACACAACTAAGTTAACTAATTTCGTTAATAGGTATTGCAAAGAGTTAAAATTTGTCGGTTAGTCCCACTATCTATGCTTGACTCGAAAAATACCTACTTAAAAGTTTCGCAACAATATAAAACTTATTCTATCTTTAAACAAACGGCCGGATCGCGAGTCATACCTACGCGCCTCGAGTTCGGTATCTGTACCGACACTCGGTAGGTTCGCAAACAGTGACGAATGGACGATTTAGTAGGTATTTTACGAATCGAGCAAAGAGACTGACCGAAGTTTGTATTGTTTTTTTGTATGTAGGTATAACCTGGTTCATTAAAGAATGGAATCTTAAATGGCGGCGCTTATCACATGATAAGACGGCAACCGCGCGTACCGTAAGCAGAAAATAGTCTTGATTTACTTCCTTTTTAGGTACCGGTCAAACGCTGCAACTTTGCCATGATGCCCATCTTTGCCTTCCTTGTTTCAACGCACGATACGCGACGTTTATTGGTGACAACGCGGCGTTTTATATCTTTTAATACTTTTATGTGTAAAAAAAAGGTTTAATGACTCTAAAAGGTTTCATTAATAATATCAAGTTACTTAACGCTTTATTCTTTGTAATTTTGTATTTTTAAACAGGCAGTGTAGACACTGCTCAAATTATTCCTATTCGTCACGCAATTTTCGTAATAGTCACTGTCCCATTTTTTAAATGACACAAAAATAGTTTTAAAATATCTTATTTTCATTTTATAGTATTTATTTTGTAATTATCAGCATTTTGTTATTGCCCAGAATTCTTTACTTCATTAGATTGTTTAATTTATAGCACGTATCATTAGTAAAGACAACTTTTCTAGTGCGATGTGGCCGAAAAGTGACGAACTTGAAACTATTTCGCTGATTATTTATTAATGTGATAGATTTATGCTACCTTTTTGTTGATTTTAGAACGATTTTAAGCATATCTTTACGCTAAATATAATTTTATTTTGTTTCAATATCTAGTTGTTTTATTTCTGATTGATTATATTTTGTGACGTTCAGGAATACTTTGCATCATATGCTGACAGAAAATCTTGAATATTTCTGATGTTTATGGTTTAATTTTAATATAAATAGCATATTTAGATACTTAATAATATACTCTTTAATACCAGAGTCAATTTAAACAATTTCATGAAATGAAAAAAAAAAAATTCCTGATCGTCACAGGGTCAATTTTTCTGAAAATCACCCATTAGCAATATCCTTCAAAATGATTCAGATTGGAATTGAAAGTGTGTTACGCAATTAGGGTGCTGGTTTTTTAAAACATATTTAATACAAGCTGTGTGCCCGATGGGGGGTTCCCCAGCGGCAAAGTGACGAACTTACAAACTTTCATCCCCCATTTAACCCCTTTCGGAGACCAATTTTCAACCCTTGTGCACAATGTCAGTTTCTAGACCCAGCAGCTAGGACTGTTCGGTGTCTGTCAGTAAATGAATGAATTTAAGAATAAGAAGACAATGGCGCCGATTCCCTTGTTCACAAACTAAACTAAATTTAAGTTCAGTGCATCTTTTTCTTTCTATTTCATTAAGAAAAGGACAGATGATAAATATTAGTTTAGTACTGTCAAACTATATTCCATAGACAGCTGTTTAGACATAGCACATGATTCTAGATCCCCGAGTGTAGAAATTTTCCGTCTGTTATAAAAAAAAACAACTGCTGTTTTATAGAAATGTGCAATACCTACGCGGCCAAAATGTGTGGCAGAGCTTATTAAAAAAAAAACAAACTACGGAAAATTTCAACGCAGCAGGGTTCAGAATCATGTACTGAATTCATGGTTTACAGTTTGTGCACTGGTTTAAAATGTAGCCCGTGCATGCTGCGCCGTTCCCAGATAAATTGGGATACGGGCAGGAGAATGATGACGGGTGAAAATGACAGATTTCCATAACGGAACCGCTTTCCTAGGAACCCAAGCTCTACGAATGTGCCGATAACGCTGATATTTCGCGCATCACGGAGTACCAATTACTTACTAATATTAACATCAAGGGAGGGTAGTCTCGCACGCACTGCGCTTAATTTGCTTGATCAACTTAATGGCTAATTAAAAATGATTTTAATTAGGAAACTGTCGATCTGTTTGAAGAATATTTAACATTTAAAAAACGTGATTTATTCGGCTGGAAAGTGTAGACAGGTTTTTACTGATAACTAAATGTTTTGAACTTTCTTAGGACGAACACGAAAATACCGATACTTTCTAGTTTGGTGGAACAGCAGGTCGTTGTTAGTGTACCTCAAATATGGAGGGTCAATCAATCTGCCTAGTTATTTCTTCTTCGGTTTCCATTCTTACCCGATGCAGCTGAACACAAGTATTTTACATGGAGCAACTGCCTCTCTGACCTCCACAACGCAGTTACTGGGTAAAAAGACATCCCTCGGTATCTATTATTGGTTGTCAGACCTTTGGGCTGCTGTAACCACTGTCCAGTAACGACTGTCAAAGGACTACGAATGACGGGCCAACGGTTTAACGTGCTTTCCGAGGCACGGAGGGTTCTCGATTATGTAGGTAATAGATGGTTAACCATTTATTTATTTCATTTATTTAACCATTTATGTACATTCTTCGTTTTTCGTTTTTTTTTTATAAATAAATAGACAACAAAAAAAAAAACAGAATAGAAAAATAGGTACAAGGGTAATGCTTATTTCATAAGAAATCTCTTCCAGCGTACCTGCGATAGGACAATAGATAGAGAGAGTAGACAGCGTGTGAAAGAGTAAAGGAGACAAAATAAAAAACAAATAAATCATAAACAATTCACTTAATAAAACTAAACAAATATTATGAGAATATACTTACATACATACAAATGAGCACACATACTTCTAAAATAATTATCACTAGAATGTTAATAATTATAACATAATCAAAATAATAAATACATACACAACTATGTTAGGTGGAAATATAGTGTTCTTTTAATCGGTAATACCCCTGTTGGCATAAAATTTTAAGTCATAATATAGTTTGGCATAACGTTTTCGCATAACTTTTATCAGCATAATAATACTGCTGCATAATAATACTTTGGCATAATGCAAAGGTTAGCATAACTATCATTTAGTCTAATATGTTTTGGTTTAAGTTGGAGTTGCATAAATTTTAAAGGCATAATATTTATTCTTCTAATAATCATGAGCCATAAATATAAAAAGTCATAATTGGGTGAATGTAGCCAATAATTTTAAATTGATCTTTCGGTACTTGGTAATTTAACATACAATTATTAGGTATGATGTTACCTGATAATTACCACTGTTATTGAATCATATGGGTTAGGTTAGGTTAGAACAGTGACCATTAACCAGATCCCCTCTATTGTTGGTGAATCATTTGGGTTAGATGAATTTTCAAAGAACATTATGTGTTTATATCATTATGCGTTTTTAACATTATGCTTAATAAAATTTTGCTTCATTATTATTATGCTAGCAGTATTTATGGCAAAACATTTATGCCTAATAATATTATGCGTAATGATCATTATGCTGAATTTCCTTATGCCAATGTAAATTATGTTAATATATTTTATGCTTATCATTAGTAAACCCTTTTAATCTACCATCCACAACCCGACCGCGGCAAGCACGTTAGTACTTAGCCAAGAGCCCATGTAAAATTTAGGATGATATTTACATTTTTCTTATTTTATCAACGTAACGAAGTTATTATAACATTTTCTTAATTATTATACTGACTTCTTCTGCATGAAATTTCTTATTTTGTGATATGATATGATAGCGTCCTTTCTGATTTTTAGTTCGGCTCCTAAGCGTCATAGCGTGATGATTAATAGTTTATAACTTTCCTCAAGATGTGGGCTATCAAATGCAAAAAGATTTTTTCAAATCTGACTTGGAGTTTCAGAGATTAGCGCGTTCAAACAAAAATACAAACTATTCAGTTTTATTATTACTATTAGTATAGATATAGCATAAAAAATATTTTGTACCAAGAATAAATTGTCAAAATAAGCCCACAAAATTTCGACCTTATTTTAATACTTATTTTTTCCGGTGAAAATCTGTCCCTATTTTAGTTCCTCATTTATCACTAGATGGCGTTGGGATCGAATTAGAAGTCGCTATGGTTTCGTTACCCCAGTTGGTATAAAGTCTTCATCTTTGATAGCGCTTTTCAACGAGCATATACTCCTAAGAACAAAATTCAAATTTTTGAGTAAAGCGTTTCACATAAACGTGTGATCGCTTTCATTTAAACCTAGTATAGTAAAAATCAAACCAAAACCATGTGGCGAATTGTACAATCGCTGCCTACCTATACATATGTACGTCCGTACATTACAGTTATTGTTGGTTGTCTATAATAGCAAGTGTCTTATACTTATTCGTAAGTTTTGAGCTCAAAGCGATGATTTTTTTTCTAAAGCAATTACATTGAAATTTTAACCGACTTCAAAAAAAGGGGTTCTCATTTTGGTTGATTTTTTTTTAAATGTTTGTGACCTCAGATACAACATAAAAGTGAATAATAAAAATTTCTTTCCAAGAAAAAAAAAACGATCGACTTCCAAAAAAGACTACAAAGTGAAACTTAGCTTTAATTTCGGAAGTCGGTGGCAAACAACGAAAATGCAAACCTAACACACACCGACTTCCGAAATTAAAGTCATTTTTCACTTAGTGTTTTTTTTCTGGAATTCGGTTGTTTTTGTTTTGTAAAATTTATTTATTCTGTTTCTAAATATTGTAAAAATAGTTTGATCACCAGATTTAATTCTCTCACATTTTGGTGTGCACATGGGTGGGTGTCAATATAGGTGACAAAAGTTCCACCATCCCTTATAGCTTATCTGTCTTTTTATACCACGACTGGCGTCCATATCTAGCTATAAGCTCCCAACTTATAGGTAAATCCTACTAATATTATAAACGTGAAAGTTTTTATGGATGGATGGATGTTTGTTACTCTTTCACGCTAAAACTACTGAACGCATTTGGATGAAATTTGCACACAGATGGTTTATAACCAGGATTAACATATAGGATACGTTTTATCGCGATATTCCCACGGGATCGAAACTTATGCGGGTGAAACCGCGGGGCGCAGCTAGTTAATCAATATGTACTTGAACGTCCCATACCTAGTAACAATAAAACAGCCGCACAGGTCGGTCGGTCAGGTTAAGCTATGCTTGCCGCGGTTGGTATGTGGATGGGTGACCATCTTTATATACCGAGACCCGTCCCTGTCTCGGAAAGCACGTTAAGCCGTTGGTCCCGGCTGTCATTCTTGGATCTTTGACAGTCTTTACGATTAGTCAGAAGCCCGAAAGTCTGACAACCAGTTTTACCAAGGGGTTTCGTATTACCCAGTAACTGGGTTGTGGAGGTCAGATAGGCAGACGCTCCATGTAAAATACTGGTATTCAGCTGCATCCGATTAGACAGGAAGCCGACCCCAACATAGTTGGGAAAAGGCTAGGCAGATGATGAGGTATCGATATACATAAGTATAAGATAGTTATCTTATACTTATGTACATATCGTAGTATAAAAGTATAGTATAAAATCTTCAACATATAAACAATACTAATATTGAATTGGGAGTTGGTTATTTTAATTATTGCGATTTATTTGTTCACTTAATGATCATGAAATATAATTAATTATTAGCCAATAAAAGTTAAAGGAAGGTAACAGTAAATATTTAACTACGTCTGTAATAAAACATAACAATTGGTCAAGTGCGAGTTGGTCTCAATTTTCGTGGGTTCCGTTGGGTATGAACGTTATTTTCAGGTTATACTAACTTATTTATTAGATATGTATTATACCAATTGCATTATACCAGGAAGTATACTTACTTACAGAAATATACTTATTTAATGTTGCACAACATGCATGCATAATCAGCACATAACGTTCCCACTGGGACACAGGCCTCCTCTTTCTATGAGAGGAAGCGGGCCATCATTCACCACAGCCAGCCCAGTGCCGGTTGATGGATGTCACAAGTCTTCGAAATTTTGATCGTAGGACATGCTGGTTTCCTCACTATGTTTTCCTTTACCGTTTTGAGAGCAATGATGATTAAATAATTTACACAAAGTAGAGTGCCTGCGTGAGTTCGCCATCAGTCGCGGCCGTTACCTCTGGATCATCACTGCTCACCTCATATTGGCTCATTTAATGTTAGCATAACATTCATGTCTCTTTCTTTGTATGTGAAATTATTCTGAGAAAGTTAAATACCGTTTCGAAATATACAAGATGGAGATACGACATTAAACTTCTTATAGGTACCTATTCGCTGTCGCTATTTCGCTGTCGTAATTTTTGTATGCAGACTGGAAACGACATTAGGCTAATGAATGACGTTTCCATTCTGCATACAAAAATTCAACCGAATGTATCCAATACTTTAGGCACTATAGCTGGTCAAATATTGGCAAAACCCATAGTCGGCGCATCTCTACAATTTCGATATTAGGAATTATTTGATTTTTTCAAAATAATCATGTGCGTGTGTGTGTATTGACAGTGTTTTCATTTATTGTCGTATTGTCGTCTCCTTGGTGTATATGTCGCAGCCAACTGGTTTAATGAGCCGTTTAGTCAACCGCTTGGCCTTTGAAAGTAGGTAGTACTCGCCTCGCTTCGCTCTCTCGGTTGGCACGCGGTTGATCACAGTTCTAACCTAGCCCATTTGGTCGGGGTGCCCTGGCTTAGTTACTGCGACCAATTCGGCTTGTGCGTTATTGGTTACAGTTCCAACCTAAACTATAATTTATTGAATATTATTCAGGCCATTAGTTGAACGGCCGCCGTTTGGTTAAAAAGCTAGGCGGTTAACTAAACGGCTAATTAAATCAGTTGGCTGCGACATATATACCTACTTAATTCCGTAACTGTTCCTTTGCTATATTACGATTTTGACAAAGGAAACTGGCATTGTAATATGACAATGTGCTATGAGCCTTACAGTTTAACCCATTCCTTGTCCCATGAACCACATATGGTAGAATATTTAACAATTGTGTCTACTTTGTGCATAGTGAAAGTGTTAAAGTACGTAATACTAAAAGGGTTTCATGCCTTTTCTTTCAAGATACATACCCCTGAAAAGAAAGAGACAACTTAATTAAAAGTTCAATTTCACGCGTTTCAGGTAGCAATAATGAAACTATTAAGTTTTATAACATTATAAAGCTGGACTGCACTCTGCAGTATATTGTAGTTAGTGGTTCCAACCTTCAATCACTTTTTTATTTGTTACTAGCTAGTGACCTGCCCCTGATTCGCACAGTTTTAATGACTTGACACAATATTGAGAATTCTTTATTATATTTAAGTTTCATATTAATATTTTATAACATATAAACATTCCGGAATAAATTCTCTAAATTATTTTGAAAACCGCAACAAAATCCGTTGCGTAGTTTAGAAGCACACTTAAGACGCAGTCACGTAAAGCGAATTTTATATGTTAGTGTTAGTGTGGATATGGGTTCCCCAATAGGTACGTATGTTTTTGAGGGCTTTATGATTTAATTAAGTATTAGCTACCGACTACTAAACATTATAACTGCTATGAAATGAAATGAAATTCACTTTTACACATCATATTATTAAATAAAAAAATAAGCTAGATGAGGTCGGTGTTTCCTGTCTTACTACCCGAGAAGAAAGGCCAAAACGGCCGAATCAAAGTCAGAGGTCACAGTCTCTTTTGAAGTCCAGATATAATCTTGGTCAGATCATTTAGATTGATGTCTGAAATGACCTTTTGAGGAAAGTACCACACAAATGCGGTGGACCAGCCCAGTCACTCAAGCATTTGTCAGTAATCGTTTAGCTCAACTCAGAACTTGAGGAGCTCAACGACTCGACGAACAATACCAAAGAAAGGACATAGACGGACCAAGACAAGGGAAGCCCGCATAACTTACTCAAACTGCCAGACCATGATTATAATTAACTGAGAAAAAACGGAGGTAGGTACTATCATATCAATGACCCATATAGGCCTCACATTCACAATAATTAAACTAAAATAATACTTTACAAAGTAAATATTCATGTCATTTTGTATATATGTAATATTCACCAATGTATTGACATTGGTGAATATTACATATACAATATTGTGTGTATATAAAGTGCTGTAAAATTATGGTTTTGCATGATAGTTAAAATGTCAAGTTTTATGGGTTTATCACAGGGCTATGCACAGCGAGCAGCTCAATCCCAAGCTTTTTGTCTTTTCAATAATCATTATCTTATCATTATTAATTTCAGTCTCAATCTGTCAAAAATACCTCTAAATTCCATTCAATTTTGACAAGTTTTTGACATTGGTGACTTCAGTTTTATTTATTTGCATAGATGTACTTATAGATAACAACGGTCGGGGCAGCGGGTTGTCGTTCTTTGCAGAAGCCAGCAATGCAATTACACTACAATTAGATGCCAGATTTGCAAAAGGGTCAGCTAAATGCACAATCGACTTGTTAGGCTAGCAGATTTTGGCTCAATAATGACTCGAATCGAGGCCAGTGAGGCCTCCACTCGAGTCATTGTCAAGTACTGGATTGGCAATGACTCTTCGACCGATGTCTATGTCTTCATTAGATCAGTCAGTGACTTTTTTTTTTGTCATCCTACTTTTTGTCCCACTGCTGGGCAAAGGCCTACCCTCGTTTCTTCCAAACCTCCCTGTCTTGTCCTCTCTGTCCATGTTGGCTCTGCAAATGATATCACACCGTCGCACCACCTTATATGATAATCTCAAATCTTTTTGGGTATTTCAAATAGGCACATAAAAGGCACTTTACGTCAAAATTTACTAAAAATATATGATTCACCGTTACTCTTTTAAAATGTTTTACAATATATTATAATTTTATAATCATATGTGAAGACGATGCACCTAGAATAAAATTACTATAACACAATCAGCAATGACAGATAAATTAATTATGTGAAAGATACGTGGTGCTCAGAAATTTACAAAAAATTGAAAAAGTAGATGACTTTCCTAAAATTTAACAAGAGTATGGACGAAGAGCCTTCAACAGTGATCGATCATTTGTGTCACACAGGTAACAAGCTTTCCGTGTACAGTTCCAAAAACCTAGTTTACCTGACAAATAGAATAACGACAAGCTCGGACCGGACTGTCGCATCGAATGGCCTCCTTTTAACAATTACGCATATACACATATGATTTTATGCCTAGTATAGCGAATCTGATTGCACTTCATTAACCATTTAACTACAAGTCTGCTACTTTCTATTAACTGCAGAACGGTGTGGGTGCGCTTTACACCCCCGGCAACAACTGTTTCGTGCCACTGAAATGCCAATGGCTTTCGATATAACATTAAAAATTTCGAACTAATCAACAATTGAGGTGCTATTTTCAAATAAAGACTGCGTGTTTCACTCCAGTAATTACTGAGGGGGTGTTGGGGGGCCTGCTGGGGGAAAGGGGGTATATTGCGAAGTGAAAGCGAAGCAATAGTGGTAGGTGGCGCCCTCAGCGATTTATTGTTTTTAATAATAACGTGAACCCGTAACAAAGAGAATAAAAGTCGGCGGTGCGCCGCGGCGGTCCCGCGAGTGGTGCGGGCTGCGCTGTAGATGCGGTATTTAACTGACTTATCATGTCATCATCACAATCAAAATATTTTATTTCACATTATAACTTACATGGGCACTTATGAAACGTCAGAAGCTAGGTGCACGGTTCCAAATTGTCGTTTCCTATGTAGAAGAGCCCGCAAGAAACTCCACGGTTACTCTTTTAAATATAATTAGCTTTCACAATGTTTTAAAATTACAGTGTGAATAGGTATGGGACAGTGTAGTGTAGTGCTATTGACAGGCTTGTTTCACCCAGTGTTGAGAATAGGCCTCCTTATTTGCCATGCTTCTCTGGTCTGTGCGAGTCTCATACAGAAGACCAATTCCCGTAATTAAAAACGTTCAAAATCTAGTCGCAATCTCATCTCAGTGACAATCAATGTCAAAAACTTGTCAAAAATCTACATTTTTGACAAGTTTCCTCTGTCAAAATACACAATGACAGATTGCGACTGAGGACTGGGAACGTTCTTAAAATTACGAGAATTGCCTCTCAGGTCTTCTCCGCGCTCTTCATACAACCAACTACGAGTATGTAAAGTGAGGTAAAATGATTGTATGACAGGAAAACAAAAAGTAAAATTAAACTAAACTAAAATCAATTAAAATAAAACACTTAAAGTAACACACACAATGACGTGACGTCAGAAATGATATAAAAGCACATTATGTGCTGCTTCAAAATTCACCATGCTTAGGTATATATATCATGGACACTAACGAAAAACTGAATTTAGTATTTTTTTACTATACTTTCGGAAATTGTGATTGATTTATCTTGACTTATCTTCCTTACTGAATAACAACTTAAAATAAATGGCGTCAGCGTGAGATCAAACAAATGATTTTGAATTTGAACCGTATCCATACCAGTGTTTCCTACACTGCATGTAGCGGCTCTATTCGCAGTCACACTGGGGCGGGCCGTGGTCGCAATATTTACATTGGTACGTTTTCATCCGACTGCGCTTTTTGTGATTATAACCTAACTCGCAAACGTCTGTCCAACTTTTTAAAAAGTTCCACTATTGAGGGTAACTTGTGTCTATTAATTTAATGCTAAATATGTTAGTAATTATGTATTAATAGCTAACATCATCATTTGACGAATGTTAATACTTAGCTCAATGACAGTGTCGAGTGTGAACGATGGTTTTTTTTTGTTATAACAAAAAAAAAATGATCCTAAGTTATTTTGTAACATTTTTCATGATTCTAAGTCCATAACCATATGTTATTGCAGCGAGTAAATATCCCAAGTTGCACGGCTATGCCCAACTTTCCGGTTTCCGTTTAGTAGTTTTCCCCTGCAGTAGTCAGCTTAAGTGGTGCTTCCGTTCTCCAATAATTGTTTCCTCTTCAGCTGTTTCCGCTTCACTGGCTTATACAGATCGCACCAGGAATAATTTCTGAAATAGAAAAGTTCGAAACTAGCTCTAATAAAGTGCAGTTCAAGGCTTCTCCTGTAGTACTATTACTACTCCTTGCAGCATTGGCTAATGCTACATTATAATTTTATCACGAACAACCTTCTTTTAATAACAAATCCAACCTTATTTTTAACCAGAAATGTTTTTTTCTTCATATCGGTTTTGAATTTTGAATCAAATAATGATATGTCTTTTCTCTTACCGAGATTTTTCATTGGAAGGATTTTTTGGACACAGGACGGAAGTCTAAATATTATCTTTTCCTGCTTTCACAATGAATTAATTTGCTAATGGTAGGCATAACGTAGGCTAATAGGTAACGGTAGGCATAATAGGCTAGCGTAAGCAGGTAACGGTAAGCATTGAAAGACCGAGTTCTCTGCGGTCATCCACTGGATCCAAGGGCAGTGTTCCCGAAAATAAACGTTTTGTATATCACTGAAAAGTGGTCTCGAGGCGAAGCGTGAAGACTCGATTTGTCCGAAGACTGTAGGGCGATCTAGTATTCGCCCTACCCGCCACCCTAGTATCAGACGTCTACAAGCTTCCTGTTTGGAATCGAACCCAACATAACATCTTGCGCACGATCAGCATTTAAGAGGATTCTAATACCGGCCAGCGAGGTGCCTTCCGATTGTCAGCGTGGAGCCTAGGACCGGAGTTTCATATATTATGTAGCTTAGTTTTCAGTAGAGCCTATTTACTTGATGTAGTACCAATTAGCCGTATATTATCATTGTTACAATTTTGATCAGGCGGTAATTTAAATTATTATCTTGCTTCCTAGTATCGAATTGACTTGGTACCAATTACTCATTAGGTCGTTCTCGTATTTATCTAGTTACGTAAGTTTAGGAACGTTTGCAAACGTATCTTAATCGACGCGTAACAAGAATAAAGTAACACTCCTAACTTCCTGTAGTAACACTCCTGTAACAATACCACCGTGAAATCTTCAATCAAGGTGAAGTGGACTTGAAGTGAGCTGTCAATCCCTAGATAACCTGACGCACCTAGGCTGCGCTAGGTTATCGCGTCAAGTAGGATCACACTTTCAGGAGGACAGCCGGTCGATTGTGTAAAAATCTCACCGTGAAAACTCAAGTTCACTCCGCGCTCACTTCACCTAAGTTTTCACGGTGAGATGGTTACAGAATCGCATTGCTGCCGATCGATTCTCTAAAAATCTCACCGTGAAAACTTAGGTGAAGTGAGCGCGGAGTGAGCTGTCAATAGTGTCAATCCCTAGCATTAGTGGGAATGACAGCTCACTCCACGCTTACTTCACCTAAGTTTTCTCGGTGAGATGGTTACAGAATCGCACTGCAGTTCACTTTAAGCTCACTTCACCTAAGTTTTCACAGTGATATTGTTGCAGAATCGATTAACTGACCAGAGGGTCCAGAGGAGTAATTAATTCCAGTATTTTTAGTAACGGTTGCTTTCTAATCACAGTCTCGAATCTGTCAAGAATACTCGTACCTCTAATTTTCATATATTTGTGTCATGATTTTGACGCTGAGATCAGAAGGCCAATTCTCGTAATTTCAAACGTTCAAAATCGAGTAGCAGTCTCATCTCGGCGACAAACAAATGTCAAAAACTTGTCAAAATGTAGGGAAATTAGAGGAATTTCTGACAGATTGAGACTGAGATCAGACTGTGAACGTTCTTAAAATTACGATAATTGCCCCTCAGATTGCGACTAGATTTTGAACGTTGTTAATTACGGCAATTGGCCTTCTGATCGTATTCCGATAATAGTGCAGCCAACTGTTGTAGTCTATGGTTTTTGTCTATGCTGAGGAAGAGGACTGCCTTCCGCTGGTCTATGATACGTCGCTGTCTTTTCACCGTGTCTTTTTATTGTAATAAAAATAAGCAGTCTAATCAGTCTACCTAATGGTTTTAATTGAAAGCCCTGGCAGCCGCCTCCCGACAGGACAAATAAATAAACATGGTGTCAGAAGAAACGACAATGAAAATGGAAGATCAGAGGTTCAGCGTGGTTATGACTGCCACGATCAAACCGCTGAACGTCGATTCAGATCTCACAGCAATGTCAACCGCATGGAGATTATGGAAGCAGAAGTTCCTCATCTACCTCGAGGCAAATTCAATCGATAAAGAAGCGGTAAGCCGACAAATAGCCATTTTTCTAAGTCTAATTGGAGATGATTGTCTAGAAATTTTCAACTCATTTGGTCTAGATAGAAAAGATTCGTCACTGACACTCGAGAAAGTCATTCAAAAATTTGATAATAAATTCCTTCCACACAAAAATATCACTGTCGAAAGATATAATTTCTTCACGAGGAAACAAATGAATGAAGAATCAATTGAAGAATGCGTCACAAAATTAACAAATATGGCAATCAGATGCGAATTTGAAAATCTGAAAGAACAACTCATTTGCGACATGTTTGTAATAGGAATAACAAACAGAAAAACCCAGGAAAAATTACTGCAACAAGAGGCATTAACAATAGAGAAAGCTATAAAAATTGCAAAAAGCATCGAGATTTCGCAGAGAGAAACTGAAAAACTTCAAATGTCAAATACAAAAGTAGAACAAGAAAGTTCTGTCCAAGCTGTCAAGTCATATCATCAAAAAGAAGCAGCCAACTCAAGTCAAAGAAAGCAATCAAAGTCTCCGACAAGAAATAATAACCATTCTAGATTCCAGGTCTCAACACAATCACAATCACCTAACCAAAAGTCATGTAACAGGTGCGGTCAAGTTCACAGGTTTAAGTGCCCTGCTAAAGGGAAAATCTGTTCAAAATGCAAGAAGTATAACCATTTTGCTCAATATTGCTTCTCCAATAAAGATACCAACACTAAAAATGTAAGTATGGTATGCCAGTCTTTTCAGTCACAAAATTATGAAGAAATAAATCAATTGAATCACTATGTCATAAATGCTGTAAATAAAGAGTCAAATGAATGGAATATTACAGTCAAATATCAGGATTATGCATTATTGTGTAGAATTGATACAGGGGCCGACACAAATGTCATTTCGAAACATACATTGGATAAAATAATGTATGCAACAGGTCAGGAAATTAACATTTTTAAAACCAACAATAAAGTGTTCTCATTTTCAGGACAATTAATTCCAAATACAGGTTCATGCATACTGAAATGTAACTTTGAAAATGGACTTACAGCAAACATATGCTTTGTTGTTGTTAACGCTCAATGTCAAACAATCCTTGGTTGGAAAATATGTGAAAAACTGGGTATAGTAAAAAGAATATTTGCATTGTCTGAAGAAACATGTCATAAAAACCAAAGGTCTGTAAATGATATTGTAAATAAATATTCATCAACATTTGAAGGCTTAGGATGTCTTCCTACTCAGGCACACATAGATGTTGATTCCAGTATTACACCAAAGGTATGTCCGGTCAGAAAAATTCCATTTGCACTCCATGATAGGCTAAAACAAGAATTATCTAGCATGGAAAAACTGGGAGTCATTGAAAAAGTGATAAAGCCAACCAAATGGGTAAATTCAATTGTCCTTGTCGAAAAACCCAATGGTAAATTGCGTTTATGTCTTGATCCGAGAAATCTAAATGTAGCAGTCAAAAGACCTCATTATCCATACCCTACATTTGATGAATTACGCTCCAAAATTGCAGGTGCCACAATTTTCTCAAAATTTGACGCCAATTCAGGTTATTGGATGATACCACTAGATTCGGAGAGTAGTGACCTCTGTACATTCAACACACCATTTGGCAGGTATAAATTTTTAAGGTTACCTTATGGAGTCAATTCAAGTGGAGAAATATTTCATAGAACAATGTCAGAGCTTTTTGAAGGGCTCCCAGGAGTAATTGTGTATATAGATGATATCTTGGTATACGGGTCAAATGAAAATGAACACAAACAACGTCTAGAAAGTGTATTTAAACGAGCACAAGAAATTAATTTAAAGTTTAACAGGTCTAAATGTCAATTTGGAGTTAAGGAAGTAAAATATGTAGGTCATATTTTCAATGAAAAAGGTATTTCACCTGATATGTCAAAAATAGAAGTCATAACCAAAATGTCTAGTCCGAAAAATGTCAAAGAACTGCAAAGATTTCTAGGTATGGTCAATTATTTAGGTAGTTTTATTCCTAATTTGTCAACAAAAACAAATATGCTTAGAGATCTACTCAAAAAACAAAATACATGGCAATGGTCACCCATGCATGAACAACAGTTCACAAAGTTAAAGTCAATAATTTGTCATACACCAGTACTAGTTCACTATGATGTCAAGAAGCAAATTAGAATGTCTGTAGATGCATCAAAGGATACAGTGGGTGCTGTAATTTTTCATGACAAAAATCCAATTGCATATGCATCAAAGTCATTAACGCAATGTCAAGAAAATTATGCTCAAATTGAGAAAGAATTATATGCTATTGTATTTGGTTGTAAGAAGTTCCATCAATATGTTTATGGAAAACCAGTCTATGTAGAAACAGATCATCAACCACTAGTAACCTTGTTCAAAAAGCCTTTGTCTGATGTCCCAACAAGACTTCAAAGAATGATGATCACCTTACAAGCATACCATTTAATTGTAACTTACACAAAAGGTACAGAAATGTATATTTCAGATACATTGTCGAGGTCAAAAGTCAATAACATAGAGGTCAATGAAATTCTAGAAGAAATAGAAGATAATATAGAAAGTCATGTCAATTTATTAACATCAAATTTAGCAATCACACAAGAAAAGTTGAAAGAAATTTTGATGAATACAAACGCAGATAATACATTGCAAAAGTTAAAAGAATTTTACAGACTAGGATGGCCAAGTTGTAAACAAAATTGTGATCCAAACACATTACCTTACTGGAACATTAGGCATGAAATACATGTAATTAACGATTTGATATTCAAAAATAATGCCATTATTATTCCTACTATAATGAGACCAGAAATACTGTGTATTTTACATGCAGGTCATATGGGTATTGAAAAAACTAAAACATTAGCTCGAGGAGTAGTCTATTGGCCTAACATGAATCATGAAATTGAGGTTCTCATAAAACAATGTGAGTCTTGTCTAACATTTAGTCCAAATAAAACAAAGGAGCCTTTATTGCCACATGATCAGCCCACACTCCCATGGCAAAAACTAGCCACAGATTTATTTGAATACAAAGGAAAGAAATATTTAATTGTTGTAGATTTTTACTCAAATTATTTTGAAGTAGCACAGTTAAATCAAAACACCACTCATTCTACTGTCATAACACAATTAAAGTCAATTTTTTCTCGTCATGGAATCCCCTTGCAATTAGTCAGTGATGGAGGTCCGCCATTCAATTCAATAAATTTCAAAAAATTTATAAGTGAATGGGACATTGAACATATTGTCTCAAGTCCACACTTATCCAGGTCAAATGGTTTGGCAGAAGCAACTGTGAAAATAGTCAAAAACATTTTTAGAAAATGTGATGATTCCAATACAGATACCTATCTAGCCCTATTACAATATAGAACCACCCCAAGAGGTAATTTAAAGTCGCCCTCACAGCTACTAATGTCTCGTCAATTAAGAACTAAATTACCAACTCAATTGTCTAGTCTAAAACCTAAAGTTGTTGAATTTTCAGAACATAATCTACAGAAACAAACAAACATACAAAACACAAAAAAGTATTATGACAAGAGTTCCAAAACATATCCAGAGTTAGAGATAAATGATGATATCTATTTCAAAAAAGATCCAAAAGGAATCATATGGTCAAAAGGAATTGTCATTTCTAAAACTAAATTTCCACGTTCTTACATAGTCAAAGACGAAGTAGGAAATAGTTACAGACGAAGCTCTCAGCATATTCAGTTGACACATAAAAATCAATCAAACTCTCAGTCGATTTCGAGTCAGTCACACTCACACTCAGACAGTCATAGTCTCTTGGATAACTCATTTCAGTCAAATAATACTTTTCACCCCCAGTCAGGTCAAAATTCAAGTCCACAAACAAAGTCAAAAAGTCAGTCTGAGGAAAAGGAAAAAGATGATGAGATAATTACATATTTAATTTATAAACCGCCTCAGCCTAGATCAAGGTCAGATAGTCATTCATCAATTTCAAATTTGTCAAATCAGTCCACAAACTCATTTTATGAATCTATACAGTCTGATGATATAGAGTCTCCCATATTTGTAGATGTGAATGCAAGACAAGAACTATATAGTCATGATGATACACTAGTAGCAGAAACTAGTTCAAGTAATGATTTTAAAAACAGTGTAATCTCAGTTCATCCTTCAGAAAGTCCACCACCATCAACTTCTTATTCAAATGTCCAATCCGAGACCAGTTCTCAAGAGTTAACTGAGAATAGTCCAGCTCAGAATGCACCCCTAGCTGATATGCCAGTGTACAGCAGTAGAGGAAGGTTAATTAAGAAAAAACAACCGTTTGATGTATAAATGTTTATTGTAAACTTTGTTGAACCTGAAAACATAAAAAAAAAAAAAAAAAAAAAAAAAAAATGTAGACTTCACTTCACCTAAAAACAAAAAAGTGTCTTACAAATAGTTTAGTCAATAATTAGTTTATTTAGTTATAAGTTATAATTAAATAAATGTCCTCCTTTAAGATTAAATAATATTATGTATCGTCCTTGCAAAAACTATTGTAAACAAGTTTGAAGTACATATTTGATTTACTGTCAATTCATAATGTCAATGTCATAACTGTCAAAGTAACTTCAACTTTTTTCTTTATTGTCAAAGTCTCGAAAAGGGGCATGTTGTAGTCTATGGTTTTTGTCTATGCTGAGGAAGAGGACTGCCTTCCGCTGGTCTATGATACGTTGCTGTCTTTTCACCGTGTCTTTTTATTGTAATAAAAATAAGCAGTCTAATCAGTCTACCTAATGGTTTTAATTGAAAGCCCTGGCAGCCGCCTCCCGACAGGACAAATAAATAAACACCAACAACAAAATTCGATTGACATTTCAATTTTTGAAATCTTAATTATTGACAACAAATTGAAATAAACTCAGAGTAGAAGTAAAACTTAAAGAAAATTAAATGTTAACTGTTATAATGTGATATGCTGAAAAGCAGATTATCGAATGTGAAGTCAATTTAGGTTATGTTTAAAAGCGACTATTATAGCTGACCGTACTTAGATATATTACGCCATATTTTTCGTTTGTTAATCGTATTTGTGTCCTTAGATTATTTCTATCAATGGAGCCTGTTCTAACTACTAGTTTTTGATCACCCTTCTTCTTTCTTCCTGACAGGAGTCTGTCCATTTAGGCACAGCATAGCATATTATAATCAGCCTATAATGTTCCCACTGTTAGGCCTCCTCTCTGTGAAAGGGGAGTACGTGTTGGTAGATGTAACATGTCGAATTTTAGGTTTTAGGACATGCCGATGTTTCTCATGTTTTCTCTTCACCGTTTTGACAGCTGTGGTGATGAAATAATTTACACAGAGTGCCAGAGAATCGGGACTACGACCGTAATCTAATCTACTCGTAAGGCGCGGCCGTTTCCACTGGGTCACACTGCTCTAGACACTAACTTTAAACCATTGGTGATCCTTCCTGTACTCCATAGGGGTTATGGACTAGAAGAAGGATCACAGGCTCTAATTTTGCATCTTTATCTCTTACGTTAACTGTTCCAAAACTGCTAGGAACTTGAAGCAATAGGTACCAAAGGCAAAAGGGCCAGGTGTAAGACAGGGAGACATTATCTCTCTGAAACTGTTGACCGCTGCACTGGAGGATGTATTCAAAGTTCTGGACTGGGACGGGACTGGCATTAACATCAATGGCGAGTTCATAACTCACCTTCGGTTTGCCGAAGGTGAGTTATGAACGCCTATGGAGGAACTCAGTACAATGCTCGATGACCTCAGTAGAGCCTCCGATAGAGTGGGGTCTTAAAATGAACATGGACAAAACGAAGGTCCTGTCAAATGCCCATGTAACACCCACTCTCATGAAATTGGAGACGCTACACTCGAAGTCGTGGGCGAGTATGTTTGACCAGTGCGTGTTGCCAGATCACCTATGGCACTGAAACGGTCGCTCACAATGGGCCTTATTATAAGGCTCAAAGTCACCCAAAGGGCAATTGAGAGGGCTATGCTTGGAGTTTCCCTGCGTGATCGAATCAGAAATAAAGAGATCCGCACGAGAACCAAGGTAACCGACATAGCCCGAAGAATTGCCAAACTTAAGTGGCAGTGGGCAGGGCACATTGCTCGCAGAACAGATGGCTGATGGGGCCGAAAGGTTCTGGAGTGGAACACCGCGTCACACTGTCATAGAGGAAAATCCTATATCGCGCAAGCAGAGTTTAATGCGCAACTAGCATTTATACAATACCCCGACATCAAACGTCGTGCACACCAGTTACCCACCAGACACGCCCCCCTTTTTTTTTTCAATAGAGGCTGAGTAAACTTTACACCTGTTCCTCATACCTCTATACTACAATGGCGGTGATAGAATAAGAAAATACAAAATATATTTTATTATTGTCTGATCTTAGAAATCCTAGACTGGAGAAAAAACGAGTACTTTATTAACATTTGATTGTCATAAATACAAAGATACATAAGGTACATGAACAATGTGGAATTATCCGGTACAAGACTAAACCTCTGCTATTTTGTATCGATATGTTTTGCTTGATAGTCCTTGAACAAAAAAGTACATCCCATCACTAAAACAATATTTTACGTAGGTGCTGTTCGGGAACTGAAAACAATAACGATAAACTGTTCCTCTGAACAGCACGCTACGAAATTTTGTTTCAGTGCGGTTAGTGGAAGTGCTCAAGTGCGGTTCGCGGAAGTGCTGTTCAAATCAGTGCTATAAGTGGAATACCTCCCTACTTACTCTCAAAACATAACTGTCGAAATGTGGGTTTACTACGTAAACGTACCTACAGTTGTACACCTCTGCCTTACCTCGGGGAAAAAAGCCTTAATGTTATGTTATGTGGGTACTTACTTCGTCCATCAGAACTCAATAGAACAACCAATAAATCGTCTGTAAACTGATTACTCCACAGAATAATTAGAACCTCAATGAAAATATTGGTTCCGGTCGACAGATTCCCTTTTTATTCTCTTAATGGGACGACAAACAAATCCCGTCTTCTGTTGCAAAGTCGCCAACACTTAACCCATTTAGCAAATGACTCGTTGAGTCTGATTATAGTCTTTTTTCAAGCGTTTTCTTCTCTCTGGGCGACATTGTTTTGTTTTTGAAGGAAAAAACTCCAGGAAAAAAAGTTCAGTTGATTTGTGGCGTGGCTTTGCCAACCAGTAATTGAATTATATCATCGATTTTCCATTAAAATGGTTTATGGTATGGAATGTAAAAGTGTGGGAGGGGTCTGGAGGTACTTTCTCGTGTTTAAGTGCGGATTGCATTAGGCGGCGAGGCAAGCAACTGTTTGTGGACTCATGAATGATGAATAGACACGTCTCGCTGGCATTACGGTGATCCCTGAAAGGGCAGAGGTGCACCCGTGCAGCTGTGCACTCAGTATGCCGATAACTGTTTTAATTCCACGTGAATATGGGTATAGGGACGATATTTTTTTAGTCCAAAACGTTATCCGCCCTTTAGGGTAGACTGCGCGTCAGGGTTATCAAAAATTAGCTGGCTAATACATTCTATAGAAACTCTGTACTTACAACTCTAGGCCAGCTCAAAGTCGAGTGTTACTGCTGACGTGCAGCCTACTGTATATATTTCCGAGTTCAAAAATAATAAAATTAAAGAAAACGTAAACAAATTAAAACAAGTGTTCGTTCTTTCTTTTCTTTATTTTTTAATTTCTGAGGGACTTTTGTTTGGTCCGGTTTGTGCAACAGAGTTAATAAAATTCATGTTACGGTTGGCGACGAAAATAGTTTCACACAAAATGACACGATATTGCTTTTCAATATTTCCCACCAACATTTCAATCAATCTCTCATTTTTTTTTCAATATTTATTTTTTTCAGTTGTTATTCTTCGTTTAAAAACATTTCCTATGACAGGACGTCTGAACTAGTCCTTTATTTTACTTTTCTTTACTACAGTTCGGCCGACGAGAGAATGCGTTTTTGACACCTGTCAGTTTCATATAAACGAATACGTGTTTTGCGAATTTGATCTTTATTAACTACTAGAATTGTCGCACTGACAGGTGTTAGGAACACATTGTTTTGACGGTCTTACTTTAGATAGGGATTAAAACTATCCCTAAGACCAAAAAATATTTTATCATTCTGTCACCTTTACTTGAAGCATCAATAGTTTATTTATTTTGGTTGTTAGCCAAGGGGTATCGTATTACCGAGTGACTGGGTTGTGGAGGTCAGATAGGCAGTCGCTCCATGTAAAATACTGGTATTCAGCTGCATCCAGTTAGACTGGAAGCCGACCTCAACTGCTTGGCAGGCGATGATGGTTGTTAGCCTACCCTGTCCCACTGTTGAACCTTCGCCAAATTCTTCAAGGAACTCTTATTTTTGCTCAAACCAGCCCCACATAATAACCAATTAACACTCAATAATTAAATAGCTCTGAACTATATTTTCCTCTCCCAACTGTTTCCCAATTCGTAAGCTGCCTGCAGCGTTACAGGCAACAGGTTACCACAATGCATTATATTCCTTACAAAGCTTCCGGCTGGTGTGTGCTCGACCTAACTCAAAGACGTTTAGCCGTGCCCTTTGATTAATTGTTCCGAAGCTAGCTATACAGCATTTTCGGGGTGAAGTGGTTTCAGCGAACTATTGTTCAGGCTTTGGATTGGAACTGAAATGGTTGTTTGGAAGTACAGCATTTTGTGGTGCAAGGAAGTTTGGGGGATGGTGGACATTCAGGCGTGTGTTTTAACGGTGTCTTGAAGGTTGGCAAGCCTCTGGGTGTTATACATACATCCAGCTTAAATGAGTTAATTTGATTTGTTAGTGACAATGCTGTTGGTGTGCTTATCTTAACTAATATTATAAATGCGAAAGTAAGTTTGTTTGTTACCCTTTCTCGCCTAATTCACTGAACCGCCGAACATCATGAAATGTACCTTTCATCCAGAAAAAAAAACTGTTCCCGAGGAAAAGAACAATAACGCTAGATGGCGCTACGTGTCTTTCGAATCATGATTGAAATATGACCCGACTTTCTGAGCAGTATTCTAACAAAAAGTACTAAGCTTGCATGAATTTACAATAATATTTCAATAATTAGTATTGTTTTTATAGGATTTTTTATGAAATTTCGAACACAGTTAGTTTATAACACATAGGATACTTTTTATCACGCTAATACGTTTCCGTAGGATAATTTCCGATTTCCATGCGGTCGAAACCGTGGGCAAAAGCTAGTTCTAAATAAATAAATACCTAAGTACTTGTAGTTGGGACGTGGTGAAGTAAATTAATTTAATAGGAACCCGTAGTTCTTTCAAGCCATGCATCTTTAAGTGCGAGAATTGAAGCTATCATCAATTCTCGCACTTAAAAATGCTGTCAATCTAGTTCTTCGTTTCTTCAATCATCATCCACAGCCCGACTTTGCCCACTGCTGGACATAGAAAGCCCTCTGTTTTCTTCAATCCAGTCTAGTGTTTGCAAAACTAATCTGTCGTCAATCTGCAAACTACTAGCTACTGGCGTCCTGATCGAAAACCGTTTAGCCCTCCAATATACACTTCGAGCCGAAAAAACATAGCCGCGATATTCATAGATATGGGCGCTCGTGATTTCAATTAATGTCTTGCAAAAATAGTCGTGAAAACGCAAAAAAGTCGCGCACAAAGCTCTTGATCAAACATGCCGCGACATCGTGCGACTGCTGTCTGTCCGAAAACCCTTTTCCAATTAACCGCACATCACTACGACGACACTCACAAATCGGAAGTATGGATGAATAAAAAATATCCTTACGCCAACCATACCTCCTACCATATATCCTAACCAACCGATAGTGTAGGCTTTTTGTATTTATTGCATCGTTCAAATGTTAGATTTTGCTTTTTTTTTTGCGTCGTTTTGGAGGTGGCCTGTTTTTTTTGTTGGACTTGTAAAGGATGTCGTGTTGAAGTTATAATTAAGGTGTACTAAATATTGTCTTGACGTTGTTTAATTATTTAAATGGATAAGGGTGGACTGGGCTGGCTAATGACTTCGATGGACTCTACAGGGTGGTAGGGACATGGACGCGCAACCAGCAGGCCAATTCTCGATTTTTAAAACGTTCAAAATCAAATCTAGCCGCAGTCTCATCACGGCGAACAAATGTCAAACATGTAGGGAAATTGGAGGTATTTTTGACAGATTGAGACTGGGATCAGACTGTGAGCGTTGTTAAAATTACGAGAATTGCCCATCTGTTACCATTAATTCAGTACATGATTCTGAACTAGCGTTCAAATTTTTAGTCGGTTTAAAAAAAAAAATTGCTGTTCCATACATTTTAGCCGCGGAGGTATTGCACCTTTCCATGAAACATTACAATGCACGATTAACTATCATCCCATTGACTTCGAGTACTGCTGATGCACCGCAAAATTACTGGCATTTCGCCCGGCGAACCCATTTTTTACATTTACCGGTACTTGGTGTTAATTAAATATTTTATTGTATAAAAGCCTAATAATAGCTCTTTACACTGGGGATCGAACCCAATACCACGTTCAGTAGTCGCGTTGCTTGCGGCTACTAAACCAAGGAGACAATCAATAAAAGGTGTGAAAACTGATTTTATTGCTTTTTATGGTCATATTGGCAAGGACTACGCAGAGGTTTGTATACTAAAATAAAAATATAATATCCTAATCTAACTAAAACTATTAAAAAACTAAACTATTCCTCCGCATCGCTGTCGACTGGTAATGTACCCAAGAGACTGGCGGCATTGCCACGTTGTATGGCAATGCTTAGCGTCTGGCCTTGGCCAGACGCTAAAGAAGAAGCGCAGAACTCCGCAGAAGCGCAGAAGACGCAGAAGCGGCTAGCTTCTACCTTGGTAAAGCTACCCCTTGTGTCACGGAAAGTGTCAACCAGCCGTTTAGAGATTATTTTTATAATCTCTAAACGGCTTCTCGTTTAGAGTTTATTTTTATAATCTCTAAACGGCTTCCCTTCCTTTTCAGCCTGTTTTTGTAGTTTTTTTGAAGTGCTTTTGTATTTCCGATAGAAGTTGTGAACATAGCTCATTTTTATTCTATTTTATTTTACAACTTACTAGCATCTGCCCGCGACTTCGTCCACGTAGAATTTGTTGTAACCCCCAACCGCGTCGCATCGCATCGCCTGTCCGCGCTGACTTTTTTCGTTTTGGGCGGCGGCTCCTAGCGTGATATTAAATTAAATAGCCTTCCATAAGAATTTTCAGAAATCCAAAATAATTTTTCAAATTCTTTTTGCATTTGATAGCCCTCTTGCACGTAGGTACTATTCATTTCTCTGCTAGTGCTGTGCATTTCTGTAAGTGACGAATTCATAATTCCTAAATAAATAAAATTAATCTGTCTAGTCACTTTTCTGGCCATATCATGTTTCCCACTGTGTTTTATACAGAAACTGAACAACAAACTTGCTTTTCTATCGGCAGTATTTTGATACGATCAACTCCAGCTTTTCTACGTGAGCAATTAGCGGTATAAAAACTATTTTAATGAAGTACCACGGGTATATGATATCGTGAGTCATTTGTACGCAATAAAACACTATCTGTCATATGTATCTTTTAATTTATTACGTGTTCTAGTTTTATTGCATTTTACACATGGGCACACGCGTGTTTGTATGAGTTCATTCAGTTTTTGTTGATTTTGGATGACGCGGACCTTTCTGGAGTTAACGGGTGATTGCGAGTATTGGAGACTTTCAAATAATTCAATATCCTTTTTATTTTTAGTTAGCGACCCGCGTTGGGTTTGCACAGTTTTTGTGACTTGGCAAAACATTGAGATTTCTTTTAAGTAGGTATATACTTACATATAAATAAATACAATTAAAATGTCTGTTTGTAATGTCAAAATAACCGCTATATACTAAATGCATATGGAAGTATACATATATGGTACACATAACGAAAAAAACAATTTAAAAAAATCTGTCTGTTTGTTTCGGCTAATCTCCGAACGGCTGTACCGATTTTGATGCGCAAATATGTTTTAAAGTAGGTTTATTGTCCACATTTATCGTAAAACGAAACGTCAAAATCTTATTTTCTCCTTGTCAAACAAAAAACATGGAAAAACAAGTAAAAAAACTTATTACTTTTTATTTGTTTGAACTTTTTTTTAAACTATTTGTGTAGTCCACGAAAGTTCTAAAGAATATCACTTATAATAAACACGTAATAATTCATGAATGAATATTTGATATTTACGAGAGCAGTGGTGGACCCAGTGGTAACTGCCGCGACTTACCAGTAGTGGGTCGTAGGTTCGAACCCAGGCGCTTTACTTTGTGTAAATTATTTCATCGTTCTCAAAACGGTGAAGGAAAACATCGTGAGGAAACCGGTATGTCCTAGAACCAAAAATTCCAAGACATGTGATATCTACCAACCCGCACTCACGATGCGTCTTTTTTAAACACTCTAGACAAATATTAGTGTCGCCTCGTTCGCCATGTTTTTAGTGAATAAATGCGTTCTACGAACTTTTGAATTAAATTTTTGGAATCTAAACGCTCGACGTTACAAAGTCACTTCGTGGAATTTGTTAAGTAGAGGTGCAAATTGTATTTTATTTTTTAACTTCGTAATAATATATACTCAATAATGCACGTATGCAGAGAGCAGTGGTGGCATAGTAGTAACGGCCCTGACTTACGAGTTGTGCGTCGTGAGTTCAAACCCAGTCAGGCGTGTTACTTCGTGTAATTTATTTCACTGCTCTCAAAACGGTGAAGGAAAACATCGTGAGGAAACTGTCCTAGAATCAAAAATTCGAAGACATGTGACATCTACCAACCCTCATTGGGCATGAGTGGTTGATTACGGCCCACGCCCTCTCAAAGAGAAGAGGCCTGTGTCCCACCAGTGGAGACGTTACAGGCTGATTATTTAACGCATGTCTCCCTTGCAGGATTTAAAATCCATTTTCTATATGAAATCAATTTTCAATTCTCGTACAGCAACGAGGGAAAGCAGTTTTCAAATTATATTGCCAATAAGTTTGCTTCCCTAGAAATTTTGAATAGAGGTCTCCTACTAAACATTCCTTTTTTTTTTTTTTTTTTCTGGTGGGAAATCATCAAATGACCCCTCCCGCTCTGGGTGGAGCGGAAGGGAGTGTCAGACTCTTACTGACTAAAACCCACCCATGTTCCTTCCTTCGCCCTTTATGTTCCGGGGTAGCGGTAAACCCATTCGGACAAACCCGCTGAACTAAACTTTCCCTGAGTCTTTCAAAGGAAAAAAAAAACCAAGATAAGAAATTGCAGTGATGCACTACTAGGAACCAATTTTCCTGAGATAGCAAAGGGCGCAATATATTCAAAACCAAAAGTCATTTATTCAAATTAGGTTGAGAATCAGTACTTTTCGAACTTCAAAATTACAAAAGACAGTCCCCCAAAAACGCCCGCACTCTGTCTGTTCAGTTAGAAAATTGATTGTATATAATACCTATACCTAGGTACCTATGTTAAGTAATTAACATTACAAGACACAGAACATAAAATTAAATTATGTATTTGCCATATGTCAGCTAGCCACGCCAATATACCAACAAATATAATAAAAAAAATACGTATTCAAGCTAAAAAATAATTAATTAAAATGTAAATGAAAACTTACTACCTAAATAGAAGCCTCCAGGCATAAAGGGCGTGACAGCTTACATATTTATGCATTCCTGGGTTCTGTTCACATAGCTGTCACTTGAAGTCACAAATGATAAACTAGGACCTTCAAAGTAAAAATAAATAAATAACTTATTACTAATAACAATAACAATGATATTATTGGAAGGAGATTGATAAGGAAATTAAATATATTTTTCAATATCCAATTACTTACTAACTAAGTACCTATGGTTTCTTGGAAAAAAAAGTTAATTGGCTATTCTTTTGCAACGTCGACTTCTGATCAAATGCAAAAAGTAACTGGAAATGTCAATCAATCAACTCAGCCTATCGCAGTCCACTGCTGGACATAGGCCTCTCCCAGGCTGCGCCACAACACCCTGTCCTCCGCCTTTCGCATCCAGTCCGTCCCAGCAACCTTCTTTAGGTCGTCCGTCCATCTAGCTGGGGGGCGTCCCACACTACGCTTGCTGATACGCGGTCTCCACTCCAGCCGATCGATTCTGTAAAAATCTCACCGTGAAAAGTTAGGTGAAGTGAGCTTAGAGTGAGCTGTCAATAGTGTCAATCCCTAGCATTAGTTGGAATGACAGCTCACTCCAAGTCAAAGTTCTCACTCCCAAGTCTCAAGTTTACAGAATCGTCTGCTCCACCGGCCATCGGTCCTTCGAAAACATGGCCAGCCCACTGCCACTTCAGTTTGCTTACTCTGCGCGCTATGTCGGCAACTCGAGTTCTTTTCCGGATAATTTCATTCCTGATTTTATTCTTCAAAGAGACTCCGAGAGAATATGTGGACCAGCCCGACCGACTGGAAATGTAATCATGGAATATTGATTAGTATTTATTATGCTGAGAGTGTATATAATAGAGTATTATACAAAGCTAAGTGAACTTTCCTCTACAAGTTTTATTAACAAAATAAAATTTGTAAGAGGAAAGTTCACTTAGCTTTGGAAGGATCCTCAGAAATACAGTCCTTTATTTCATACTAGCTTCAGCCCGCGACTTAGTCGGCGTGAAATTTCGCCCCCCGAGTCACCGCGTCGCATCCTATCTCATCTCTGGCCGCCCGCGCTTTTGCTTCGTTTTCGCTTGGCGCTCTTTCTTACATTTTTCTTTTCGCTCGGCTCTTAAGTGTTCTACCGTGATGTTAAATAGCCTAAAAACTTTCTCGAGAATTGGGCTATTTGAAATTTGGCGTTGACATTTTAGAGCGGTTGAAAAGCTTTTCTAAGACTGACAGACTTTTTGTTTTTTTTATAATCGACGAAAAATATCATGTGCTGATGTCATGGTTATAGTTAGCGCATCAATGTCCTAGCCACGCTGTATGTCCTTTAACTTAAAATTGAATGCCCCGCCATTAACCACACTATGAACTCAGGTCTGAAATAAAGAATTTGAAGTAAATTAAAATTGAATTGAATTGAATTAAAATTTCTATACCCTCATCTGAAATGTGTATGCAACAAGCAGTGGGCGTGCAATTTTAAATTAGACTATATCTTCCTATATGTTTGCAATGGAAAATCACCTACGTACCTACGTACGTAGGTAGAAAAATATTTTCTTTTTTTCTTAAATCACCTACTAAGTATGTGCCTACCTAGGCACATACTTAGTTTAAGTCCGAAATATCCAAGAAAATATTTTCTTATTCTATAAAACTAACTTACAAAGGTATTTTGCTCTACAGGTTAGTTTGAAAAGTATTAGGAAACTTAAGCACAAAGTTTTCCTCCATAACTTTTACTTTTCTATAGGGAGAGAATTATTCTTTTCTTTCTTTATTTGGCTAATTTTTGAACTTTACCTTTTTTAAAAGTAACCGAACACACTTTCAGCCAAAAAAAATCAAATGAAAGTGTCCAAGTCAAGTTCATGCTGACGTCGCCGCAAGCAAGTTCCGGGCAATTCTGCTAGATGGCGCTGACTCCCAGTAGCGACCCGCCCCCGACTTTATAGATCCATAAATATGCTAATACAGCCATGACTTTTTTATAACTTAATTAATAACGTGTTTGCCTGACGGCCGTAGTCGAGATTATGATTTAGAACATTTTATGTGGTACAATTTAATTGATGTTCGGCTACCTCGCGTGCCAGGTATTGTCGTCACATACTGTTTACGACGATGTAAAATAATGAAAAATACCAAGACTCTTTTATAAGCTGTTTGATTTAGTACTGAATGTTTATGGATGTTGGTTATAAGTGAAATTGTAATCATAATGGATGGGCAATGTGTGCCGTGGATGCGTGATGACCCTGATTATGATTGTTGAACGCGATAATTTAAATTACGATGATTACGTGTCTTGTGCGATGCGATGACAGAGCTCAGATTTATTTGCCTTTTAGCATAATCAGTCTATTCGTCAGGTGTTCCTACTGCTGGGACACATGCCTCTTCTCTTCGCGAAGGATTGGGCTATAATCTACCACGCGGGCCCAATGTAGATGGCGCGGGCGGATAGATGACACATGTCTTTGATGTTTGATCCTAGGACATGCCGGTTTCCTCACAATGTTTTCCTTGACCATTTTGAGAGCAGTGGTGATGAAATTATTTACTCGAAAGTAAAACGCCTGGCTGGGTTCGAACTTCGAACCCAAAACTCGTAAGTCGGGGCGTTATTCCACTGGGCCACCACTGCTCCCTTATTGGTCGTTTATGGAATAAGAATTGGCTGAATTGAAGTCAAAACTGAAATGTGTCCATCCTCCAGCTAAATACTGCCAGGTACTGCCTATTATGGTACGGACGCCAGCAGGTTAAGCTACCCGACACTGTCAAATTTTCCCAATCAACCTTGAACCTTAATGCTTCAGCGATAGAGTTGAAAATCTATTAAAGGGATTTGACAGATTGTAGTAGCTTGATGTGCTGGCGTCTGTACAGTTATTAATTTTTAATTCTGTCTAAAAAATAAATATAAACTTTTTACGTGAACTTCCTAAGTTGTTCGTGTTCTGTTAAACACAACACTCTATTACCTAATTCAATTGTACTATAGAAAAGATGCTTCGTATGTTTTACAAATAATGTAAACTGGATGCTTCTGCGCAGCCCTCACACGTTACCGATACCATCTTATTCTTTCTCCCTCTCACTTGTATTAATATCATCATAGTAGGCGAGACAAAACATGACACGTTTTGCCGCGCTACTGTGACATCGATGTCTGACATTCCATTTTGTTTTTGGGTTAGGTACTTTAGTTACTTTTCATCATTTATTATGGCTTTAGAAAAATAAATAAGGAAAGCAGCAGGCCATATTTCGTAATTAAAAAACCTTTCAAAATCTAGTCGCAATCTTATCTTAGCGACAATCAAAGAATTCAGTACATGACTCTGAACCAGTCAGTAAGGTATTAAAGAAAAAAATTGCTTTGCCATACATTGTCACTGCGTCGGTATTGTACTTTTATATGAAACCGTTGATTTTTTTTTGATTATCGACGACCGAATCTAGAATTATGTGCTGAATTCATGGTTACAGTTTGTTCACTGGTTAAAAATGTATCCTTTATTATGAGTTGAGAAAATCTGTATTCGATTGTTTTAAAGTGTTTAAATACCAATCGCTACACAAAAAAAAAATTAGGGCGGTACCCATCACACCTACGCAGTTTCGCTAGCTGATTTAATTTGACCCTGTAGATCTATCATCTGCGTGAGTGCACGACCGGTCTACCATTCAAAAAACTTAATTTTACATTTGGAGATAATAATATAATTACAAATAAAAATAACTGTCTGTTACCTTTTCATGCATTAACGGCTGAACGGATTTCGATTAAATTTGGAACATAGCGAGACCATGACCTGGGTTAGGACATGGGGTACTTTTATCCCGGTAGTACGGTCCCGTGGGATAGTGTCAATAAAACAAAGTAGGTATTATAGGGCCTTGTGGCTAAGTAATAGTCGATCAGGTTAAGCTACGCTTGCCACGGTTGGTCCGTGGATGGGTGACCATCTTTACATAACAAGACCCCTCCGTGCCTCGGAAAAGACGTTCAGCCGTTAGTCCCGGCTGTAATTCGTGGATCTTTGACAGTCGTTACTGGTCGTCAGAAGAGCCTGAAAGTCTGACAACCAGTCTTACCAAGGGGTATCGTATTACCCAGTTACTGGGTTGTGGAGGTCAGATAGGCAGTCGCTCCATGTAAAATTAGGGTATTCAGCTGCATCCGGTTATACTGGAAGCCGAACCCAACATAGTTGGGAAAAAGCTAAGCAGACATTGTTTCGACCGCGAATCATATTATGATCAACATACAACCTGACAGTCATACTCGTACTATATCGACTATAGGTTTGGATATTGCTAGTACGCACGGCTACACATCAAGCTATACAAAACCAGTATAAGCTGCCTTCTGATTGTACGAAAAACCTATACAATGCGAGGTCAGCTAAAACTGGAAATGCATAGCTTGATGTGTAGCCGTGTGTACAATAAAACCTTGAATTAATCCCTCGCAGTAGATATTTCTTCATATTTCATGTTGCTCTCTAGAGAGAACAGTTTTAGGCGCAGTAAAGAGATTAACCAGTTAGCGAGGTCTCTATCACTGCATTGCACCTTGGTCTGACTGTTCAGGGCGCGTCAGATGTAGGTACCTACAATATTGATACCCGTGGAGGTTTTTTTAAATACTTTGCTGGATTGAGATTGAGATGTTGCGAAAAGGCAGGCAGATGAGGTATTATAGGAAAACCAGACAATACATATATTATTGCACAATGCTATTTATGTTCTGCAAAAAGTGCTGACTGGTTTTTGACTATTCGAAATCTGATGTTTTGAGAATCTGGTATTTACAGAATCAGGTAATTTGAGAATCTGGTATTCTGAGATGAAAGGTAAATTCCGCGGGCGAATCTGTGGACAAAAGCTAGTTTTGAATAAACAATGGGAATTTATTCTTTAAGCCCGTACTCACAGACGACTGTTGAACACATCCTGAAGTATATTTTCTGATTTACCTCCTTCACGTAGGTTTTGTTTCAGAGGTCAAAAAACCTCTTGTTGCGTCTACTTATTAACTACTGGAAATAACTTGATATCGTGTGTTTACAACTGAGATCCTGAAGCCCAGTGCAATATAGTACTGTTGAGTAAAGTTCACTGACTTAAGAAAGTACCGTCAACTAAGAAAATAGGTGAATATTGTCTGTCTTGAAAACTTACAAAAGTTGTATCCTAGTGCAAGTTGACAGATGTCATATGTCTTCGAATTTTTGATTCTAGGACATGCCGGTTTCCTCACGATGCTTTCCTTCACCGTTTTGAGAGCAACGGTGGTCAAATAATTTACACAAAGTAAAGCGCCTGTCTGGGTTCGAACCTTCGACTTAAAACTCGGTAAGTCGTGGCCGTTACCACTGGGCCAGCCCCGCTCTAATAAAACAGTACCGCTATCAAAATAAGTAGTCTCATGTAATGACTAGTCATAGAATGGTGACGCTAACTGTACACACTGGTTATAATATGGGGTCTTACAATACTAGGCTCAATAAGAAAAGGGGAGGTTCGATGATATTATCTCATAGCGATAGAAACGTAGATGAACTGCAAGTGTGTAAGCAATTATATAAAATTGATTGTTTTGAAGTGTGTGGAGTTAGAGATATCGAAACCAATTTGTGTGTTATTTGTTGTTATCGAACTCCCGCAAACAATAATTTTGACAACTTTATGAACGAACTTGAAAAACTGTTGCAACATTTTTTCAATAAACTGTGTATAATTTGTGGCGATTTTAACATTGACATATTGAAAGACGATATAAAACACAATTCTTTTTTTTCCTTATTAACTTGCTATAATTTTAAGTACCTGATAAATGATCCTACCTTTCGAAGAAATAGGTCCGAATCGTGTATAGATAACTTTTTGACCAACGTACCAGACGATCTTATAGACCACACGTATATCGATCAGAATGGCTTGGCGGATGGTCACGCTGGTATATTCTGTACCTTGCGTTTAGAAAAGGCTACGTTTAGGAAGCGATCTAATTATGTACGTGCTTACAAAAGAAGATATAATGATGAAAACAAAAGCAACTACAGACAAAAATTGTCGGAGACTGACTGGAGCACAGGCATAAATACATTCATCACAAAATTCAAAGAAATTCATTCTTCTGTCTTTAAGAAACGTAAGGTAAAAGTTAATTTCAAAAGGAATAGATGTTCGAAATGGATAACAAGAGGAATAAGGATAGCTAGCAAAGTTAAACGCTTTCTTAACACTTTAGATAGAACACAATGCGACAATTCAATTATAGAGTATCGGAATAACTACATTCGAACGCTTAGAAAAGTAGTGAGCTGTGCAAAAAGGAATGATGTCAGAAAACAAGTACACATGGCATCAAATTCTAGTAAAATGATATGGCAAATAGTAAATCGACAGCGTAATGCTACTACAGACATGAAGAATGAACCAATTATACTCAAAATAGGTAACGTAGCAACCAATAATGCTTTAGAAGTGGCTAATATATTTTCCAAAAGGTTTGACAACACAGTCCACTTGGATTCTTGTGACAAAGAATTGGCAATGACATTCTTAACTGAAGGTATAAGTCGGGTAGAATTTAATATGAGTTTCGATGCAGTCACACCTATAGAAATTTTTAATATGACAAATAAAATGATAAATAAGCCCTCTTCGGGTTATGACGAAATTCCGTTAACCATAATCAAAGACAACATAGACTTGTTAGCGACTCCACTAGCATCTCTTTTTAATCAATGCATCGACGAATGTCTGTTTCCCGATCAGTTTAAAATCGCACGAGTGCTTCCAGTTTTCAAAAAAGGATCAAAGACGGACCCTGGAAACTACAGGCCAATTTCTCTATTGCCTATATTATCAAAAATATTTGAAAAGATAATGAAGGATAGGCTCATTAAACATTTAAAGATGTACGGTATCCTAAATGATCAACAGTTTGGTTACCAAACATCATTAGGAACCATCGATGCTATTGAGGCGTTGGTGGACGAAGTTATTTGTAATTTGAATAATAAACATAAAGTGGCTGGTATATTCCTAGATCTCAGTTCTGCCTTCGACACAGTAGACCATGGTATTCTTCTAGCTAAGTTAGAACATTATGGCATACGGGAAAATGTATTAAAGTTATTTGGGTCTTATCTGCATAACAGACGACAGTATGTAGAGATAAAATCTGTGGTAGATGGAGAAGAAAAAATCTACAGATCTAATCTAGTTAAGGTATGCCGTGGTGTTCCTCAGGGATCCGTTCTTGGTCCAATCTTCTTTATTATATTTATTAATGATTTAATCGAGTATATAAAAAAACGCGTAAATGATACAAAATTAATAATCTTTGCTGACGACACGAATGCAATAGTTACTGCAGATGATATACTGGAATTAGAATCCAAGATAAATGCCCTCTTGAAGGCCTTTGAAAACTGGTTCAGTACTAATAATTTGAAACTGAATGTAAATAAAACAAAGTGTGTCTTGTTTAAGCCCACAGTACGAAATGACGTTAAATTGGACATTGTATCTTGTGGCAACGAAGTCCAAATGGTTGATAGTGTCAAGTTCTTAGGTGTGCACATTGATGCTTTGTTGAACTGGAGGGATGAGACATTATCCTTAACTAACTCTATTAGCTCGGCCTGCTATGCTATTAGAACACTGAGGGAAGAAATAAGTTTGCCTCAGCTTAGAAGTGTGTACTTTGCCTTGGTGGAGTCCAGGCTAAGATATAGCATCGAGTTTTGGGGCAATAGCTACAAGTACAACCTACAAATGGCTTTCGTGATTCAGAAAAGAGCTATAAGGACTATGCTCCGTATGAAACAGACGGAATCATGTAAAGAACATTTTATTAAACTAAAAATCCTGACAGTGCCTTCCCTTTACATTTTAGTATTGCTAACCAGCCTAGTTAAAACTTTGCACAAAATTGAGACTGATGAACAAAGACAAACTAGAGCTAGTACACGTAGGAAAGATTTGCCCAACACTATTCAACCGAAACTCAAAGTTGTGAAACATAGTCCGAGGTATCAGTCTGTACTTTTATATAACAAGTTGCCTATAGAATACAAAACTATATACAGTGTTAACTTATTTAAAAACAAATTAAGGACCTATTTGTTGGAGAAAGGCTACTACAGTATCGATGAATTTCTAGATGATATATGACATTGTAATACGATTGTGTTTTTTTCTTTCTTTCATTCTTACTTGACATTTATTATTAATTTTAATTGACCGTTATTGTCTAATGTATTTAATGAATTTTATTTTATTTAATGTTATCTTAATTTTTCAACACAATGTTTTATTGTTATGAAATAAATGACTTATGACTTATGACTTATGACTTATGACTGGTTCATTTCTCTTTTTTTTACATTTACCTCTGAACTCCGATTCAATCTTAGAAATTGACTTCCATGAATGAAAAGCAATAGGTACTGAAATGATTACATTCTCCAATGTACCTTAAGTAGCTTCCCTGGAGCCTTAGTATGAAGACGTAGATACTTTGTATTTTGATACAGGAGCTGTGGTTCTGTTCTGCAGGGTTACGTAAAACTAACAGTACGAATGGCTTTCATTTTGACAATTCAACAACCTTCACTGCGTTAAGTATGTAATTACGTTGTTGAGCAGACAATTTTTTCGAATATACTTATGAAGTAATGGATTGGCAGTATTCTTCAAACGATTTAGATTGATAGTGTGTGATACACTATCAATCTGAAAGCAATCAGGATGCAGTTCTCGTAAATCTGTTTTGTTTATTTTTTCTTTATTATATTAGTATTCGAGTTAACTTATCTTTTTGTAAGCAATTATGTTTGTGACAAATTAACAAATTTATCTTTTTTTCTTTTTAATTATTTTAAAATCTTTTATCCGGTTAACATAAAAGTTACAATTGAATATTGCGCGGAGCGTAGTCTGCGCAATTTTCAATAGTAACTTTTGTTTGAACGGTAGTTCTGTTATTTATTTAGAATTATTATATTACAAGGCTTGTTAAGAATTTAAAATCTATCCCATGACACTCGGCGACAGGTACAATCTACGGCTTTCTATCAATGTAATAATTTTTGTAAGCGCATCGGTATCTACTTCTAGAGATTACCTTTTAGAAACATAGACACAATTTAACATATATACATACATCACGCATTTTCCCCACGGGGGTAGGCAGAAACTGCGGAAACGCCGCCTACTACGACTCAAACATACTCCTAATAACACATTACAAACAGTTTTACCTCTTTATACAGGATACATTTTTAACCAGTGCGGTAAACTGATATTACAGGATAAATTTTTAACTGACACCATGAATTCAGTACATGATTCTGAACCCAACTGCTTTGAAATTTTTGTCACATATTAAAAAAAGAATTGCTTTGCATTTTGGGCCGCGTCGGTATTGCACTTTTCTATGACAAAGTTGATTTTTTTTTTGATAACCGACGAAATATTTCTAGTCTAGGGGTCTAGAATCATGTGCTGATTTCATGGTTTCAGTTAAAAATTTATCCTGTAATATCAGTTTAGATTTATTATAAAACATTTTAATGTAAGATTCATTCAGACGTCTTTCCCCGTTCGAGTGTATCGTGTAGCAGTCGCACAAACAACCTTCGCGGCCGGTGGTCCGACCAGCCCTTCACAATTCTATTATTAACTATTTGAACAGAGCCAAAACTATTATAATATTTGTACTATATACTTACACCATGAATTTTTCTACCCCGACCACAGATGTAGAAAGGTAGGAGAGTTGCTGATATAAAAAAATATTGTGCAATGTAAGGTTATCTATAAATTCTATAATAATAAGTATTTTTCACCGACAAAAAAAAAGGACGAGGTTCTCAAGTCGACGCGTATATATACATATTTTAAATCTATGACTACGCGTATTTTCTTTTTTGTTTATATGTTACATACCTGGTGTAAGTTCTTCATCGTTGCAAACCCTAAATGGTAGTTGAATTCTGGATCTAGGGTTAGAGGCAAAGACATTTAAATATACTTACGATAAACAGGACAACGCGAACAACATCTACATGGTTTTACCTACAGCAGCCTAATTGTGGAACACACTATCAATCTCAATCTGAATCATTTTGAAGGATATTTACTTACTAATCCATTGCTTTATATGTTCGAAAATTCGTCTGCTCAACAACGTAAATAATGCAATGAATATTATTGAACTGTCTAAATGAAAGCCATTGCTACTCGCTCAGTTTAGTTCTACATAATTATGTCTCGTGTCATACCTACGCCCCATAAGACAGACCGCATTGTGCGCAAAAGTAAATTATTTTCTTCGAAAATATTCCGAATTGCACATTGTGGTATTCCAAACCTCAAAGTTATAAAACGATTGGACTTAATTACGGTTTATTTTCGTCAGCATTTTATAATTTACCGAGTATTTTGAATGGTTCAATAATTTTCTTAGGGGTGATTTTTCAATCGACAGATCATTTTTATTTTTAGAATAAAACTCCAAAAATCCAAAATAAATTCCTCCAATAAAATAATCTGGTGTTGGAAAAGTCAGCCCTTAGATATATCAAACTATCTGAAGGTTGGTGGTGGCAAAAGTGTCCTGGCTGTTATGTAATTTTGTTATATTACGCTAGATGGCGTCACTGAGATATGGAATCACAGAGTTTCTATGATATTTCTTTTCAAGTAGTTTCTATTTGTTGAATATTTTACAAAAATGTACATGCCCTAAACAGGCAAAATATGAACTGTAAACTATCAACTTGTAGGTACAACTGATAACACATATATTTTGTGCAAATAAAATTATTTTTATTCTTCTTCTTAAATCTCTTAGGGCTGATTTTACCAAAGTCAGATAACTTTTATCTGTGGAATAAAATTGACATCTGACAGTTCCAATGTGAAAAAACTGTCAAAAATTCAAAATTTATTCTCAGTTTAAGACATTTTATGTATAAAAGTTTGGTGGAATGCGACCTTAGAGGTAAAAAATTCTTACTTTTCTTCTTAAATCTCTTAGGGCTGATTTGTCCATCGCCAGATAAGGTTTATTCGAGGAATAAAATTGACGTTTGGCAGTTTTTGTATGGAATAACTGTCAAAATTTCAAAATTATTCCTCGTGAAAGAATAAAGTTATCAGATGATTGAAAAATCAGCCCTTAAAAATTCGGTAAAAATTCGGGGTAAAGTGGCGCATCTAGAAGGGGCTAAGGCTGCGTCCGCATGCGTACTCTATTTGTTTGCAGTCCACGGAGGGCCCTTGTATATTTTATATTGCCCTTGTACAAACACAGGCGACTGGGTTCCTAGAATGACTTTATGTGAGGCTTGTGTTACTCTTTTGTCTTTGATAGCTAGCTTGCATTTTGTTTGTTATCTCTGCCGCGAAAGCGTTGTCGCGCTTTTGAGTGGGTACTGGCAGTCTCGGATAATCCACTTGGTGGTTGAGTGAGACGGAATTCTGGGGACAGCTACATTAACTGCTGTGGCTACAGGATACGTTTGTTAGAAGCCCGTTTACTGATTTGGAAAACAGTTTGTGGTACAGTTCGCAAGAAAAGATTCAAATATCTTTATCATTAGGTTCCTGTACTTACTTACTAAAACTGTCTTTACGTAAACTTACAGTCCAGACGACGAGAGAATGCGTTCTTGACACCTGTCACTTTTGTACAAACGAATACGTGTTTTGCAAATTTGATCTTTATTAGTTAGGTACTAGTATTAAATGTCGCACTGACAGGTGTCTGAATGCATTCTCTCGATGGCCGGGATGTAGGATGGACTATTATTAGTAATCAACATATCCCCATCAATGACGTCTCATGGAGTATGTAAATTCCCCATTACATACTGATGAGTCCCCATTGGTTTAAAATTAAAGTACAAACAACATATTATATAGTAACCATAGTAATCATGAAGCTTTTATTTCTCATGGAGGTTAGGACTCATTGATTATTTTTATAATCAACGAATTAAAGTAATGGCTCATAACAAAAAAAAATGACAAAGATTTAATATTATTCATAACACATCATGAACTTTTTGTTCACAAATCCCCGTTGATGAGGATTCTCAATGGGGGTTTGTGGAATAACCCACCTAAATCGTCTATTGTGGAAGATCTTCTTTTAATAATTTATGTCATCATCATCTGCCTAGCCTTTTCCCAACCATGTTGGGGTCGGCTTCCAGTCTAACTGAAGGATGCAGATGAATACCAGTAGGTTTTACATGGAGCGACTGCCTATCTGACCTCCACAACCCAGCTAGTTAATACGATACCCCTTGGTAAGACTGGTTGTCAGATTTTCGGGCTTCTGACGGCCCGTAACGACTGTCAAAGATCCACAAATGACAGCCGGGACGGACGGCCCTCTTGGTATGTAAAGATGGTCACCCATCCACGGACCAACCGCGGCAAGCGTAGCGTAACCTGATCGATCGACCCGTGCGGCTGTTATTAAGTATTTAGCCACTAGCCCCTCATTTTAATCATTTATTTTTCATAAGAAAAAGTAAATGCAATACTTTTTCTATTAGTGCAACAACGCCAGCAACAAGGTTACAATTCCACGTGCAAAAACATGTGGGTGATAATATCTCACCCGCAGAAACGCGGGAACACTTAAAAGATCAGTGGGGTTGTCTTCGCCACGACATCGCCCGTCCACCCCACCAACACGCTCCGTTTGAGAAGTCGGTGGATTCACGGGTAACACAAAACTTTTTTAATTTTTTTATTTCTTTGTTATCCAAAGGGCGTTTGAAGCTGGAAATCAGCGTCAGGTGGAACACCTTGTGTTGCCTTCTGATATTATGCTGAAGCCCTTTTATGCCAAAAGGGCTATAATGATTGTTTTCTGTTTTGTATAGTTTCAAAGTGTATTTTTTTTGCTGTAATGCTAAATACTCCTTATATTTCTTTGGCATTACAAATATGCACATAGTACCTAGTTAACTATTTAACTTAAATTGAAATGTTGTGTAACAGAAATAGGATCATTGGCCAGGCATCTTCACCAGGCCTCAAAGCCTCTTTGTAATCGTCAATCTAAGGTGCGCTAAAATATTTTGAAATAGCCCAACCTCCAACACTCAAAAATCAAATTAATGTTGAGGATGATTTTTGAATTTTTGTTTTTTTTATATATATATGTATGTATCTTTTTTGGTTTTGTTTTTTGTTTCCCTTTCATTCTTGTTTTTTCAACAAATGTTGCACATCTTCAATTTGTTGCATATTTCACAATTAGGTGATGCGACCTTTCGTATTAAAAAAGCAAACTTTGCCAATAAATAATAATAAATAAATAATAAATAAATCCCTGGACATTTCACACAGCACCATTTGTCCCAAGCTAAGCAACCTAATGCTTGTGTTATGGTAACAAGATGGCTGATAAACTACTTATATACATTTTTTTTTTTTTTGTAAATACATACATATTATAGATAGAAAAACACCCAGACTCGGAACAAATACATGTAGGTCATACAAATATTTGTTCCGTGCGGGAATCGAACCCGCGACACGCAGCGCAGCACCCAAGTAGCACATTAGCGATGAATTAGGTCATAAACAAGCGACATTACAGTCTACAGCTTTTATGCAGATGTACTAAAGGATAGGACGAGTCTTTAGACTGTATTAAGGAAAGATTATACACTATTAAACAGCATAGCTGACTAATGACTTTATGATGGCGAAAAAGTATACTAAAAGCATTTAAGTAGAATTTGAAAATGATCTAGACCAGCTTTTGACTGCATGTAATACTACTGGCTGGTTTAGAAGTCCAAAGCTTGTTAACGACTGCTTAATACGAAAAATTCACCTCTCTTGTAACGGTGCGGACTGCATTAAAGTATCGAATAATGCCACTGGCTTTTAATTGGTGTACACTAATTCTATTCTAATTCTACTTCAACGAGCTTGTTAATGGCTGATTAAATGTGGATATGTAGTCTCTACAAATGCCGTTACATTTATAAGAGAATCATTAATTCACCCTGAGTTGTAAATTGGAGTAGGTGTACTCCATCCTAATGCCAATGCATAAAGTGTAGCTGACAGCTATTTTACAGCTTTCGGCGTTATTTAAGAGTAAATCTAGATTATTGGTGTTTAAATTACGTCAGATTTGATTTTTTTTGCATGACGTCTGACGCGACTTCAAGAATTACTACGTACATTTTAATACACTTTAAATAAAAAATGAACAACTTAAAACCATGGAAAAAAAGAAAAAGAACTGGTGGAGTAAAAAGAAAACTGTCAAAAGAATATGCTAAGGCTTCTATGGACGAATTGCAAAGGAGCATTGCTGATGCAGTTAATATTTACACGCCAGTGACGTTTACGCATAGTGAGGGTTCCGCACAAAAAGATTTTGATCAAAATATTGATGCTTATAATAATGATGCAGTTGATGTTTACAAGCCAGTGTCGTTTTCGTATAGTGAGGGTTCCGGACAAACAGACTGATCAAAATATTGATGTGTTAGCAAAAAATGCTTTAACACATTTTATGTTTTTATATTGTGCCATTACAATTAGTTTAAGGGATAACTATAATCCATAAATACCATTGTCAGAAGAGCTGCTTCCATACTTTGAAGAGCATTACAAGGATATTTGTGGTGCAGATTACGTGACCAGCAATGTGCATAATCTACTTCATGTCACTGATGAGGTTCAATTAAGATTTGGGTCACTTCAAACATTCAGTGCCTATCCTTTTGAAAATAAATTGCATTTGATTAAAATAATGTTGCAAAGTGGGTACAAACCACTTTCGCAGGTAGCAAAAAGACTCAGTGAATGTTGTGCTACTGATCGAAAAGATAAAAAGAAGTTTGAGATGCCTTTCGTTACCAAGGATAATAAAAGTTTCCCCAAAATTAATTTTCAGGATTTTATACTTCCAGCGAGATCTAAAGATAAATATTATATGACTAGTAATCGTGAAATCATTGAAGTCAAGTCAATTGATACAGAAAATGTAATTATAGGCTACAAAATAACAGGGTTAATAGACATTTTTGACTACCCAGTAAAGTCATCACTTCACTCACAGTCACTTTTAACATATTTAAAGCAAAACGGCCTAACGCAGAACGTATTGAAGTGAAAATACACTTTCTGGATGTGAATTTTAAATTTATATGTATTGAACATAAAAACTACTTGTATTTCATACCCCTTTTACATACTTTGTAATTAATTATGGAAATAGTTTTTTTTAAATACTATTATTTCAAGTAAAGTGTATGTAATTCTGCTGAGCCTTATACAATCTTAATAAGGATAATAAGAAAAATAAAAATCGTTTTATACATTTGTACGTACTGTTTTTTAATCAATATGAAATATAATTTGTGGAAATACAACATAACTACGAACAAATGCTACTTTTCATAATCTGAATTATTTTTTAATTGCACACAATTGCAATTGCAATAACAGCCACCAGATTTGGTATCGATATTAAAATAAAAAACCTTATGCCATTATTAGTCTTAACACAAAAAAATAAATAGGCCAGCACAACTCTGCTGATAGATACTACCTCAACTTTGTTTGTATGGTAATCACATCATTATATGAAATATTTTTTTTTTGGAAATAATATAATTAAGAAAATAAATGTTACTTTTCATAATCTGAATTATTTTTTAATCACTAACACCGGATTTGGTACGCTATTAGGTACCTATAATAAAATAGTCTCAGTCATTATTATATTTAGCCTTGACACAAAATAATATATGCCATCACAGCATGGTAGAGCATAAGGTTCAAAATTGATTGGGGAAATTTGACGGTTTCGGGTAGGTTGATGTGCTGACGTCTGTACACCAATTTAGTAAGGCGATTGCAAAAAGTTTGAAATAAAAAAAAACGTCATATACAAAATAGTACAGAAAAATGATACTTTTGTTGATATACACATCGGTAAACTACTTATACATATAAAATTGAGAAAAATCTTATAATACGTCTACATTTCCGATAATTTGATCTTGAACATCTGAGTTTGGTATAATATCGCTTTCGGGTTCTTGATTATTATTTTCAGAGATTTTCTCACCGATCGCTTCTTTAATTTCATCTCCGACGGTTTCCTTCACGTCTGCTGTTTTTGTTCGTTTTGAATCTTTGCGTGTGCGTTTTGTGGAAGTTCTTAGGTTTTTAATTTCTAATCTTTTCCCTGAAATTTTAAACAGTGTCTTGCAAAACTTTTTCAACGATTTAGATTATTTTAAACTGCATTATTGTTCCTGAAAACAATATTAATGTAATTAGCAAAGTACCTGTAGTGTATTTACTGTATTTCCAAAGAGCTATTGACTGTTGAGCGAGCCAAGCCGTCTCTTAATGTGTTATTTAAAAAACTTAAATCATATCTTTTGGGCCTGCAAGGGTATTTCGAAAGCTAAACATTGTACATAATGAAATGGTTTTCTGTCGAGATTTCTTTATCCCTGAAAACCTATTGTATGCTCTCTCTTTATACCAATACACAGTAAGAAAGCTAATTAAATGCCTTTGTCCAGCCAGCATAATGCTATAAGCTGGTACATAGACTTGGCAACACCACTGTTACAGTAAATAACTTTTCAAAAGCATTTATGGAGAATTTGTGCTGGTTATCAATGGACGCCATTTTAGCATTACAAAAACGATTTGTTACTAAATATCCAGATGATTCTTTTATAGATTTTAAGGATATTTGATAGCTTTTAATTCAAACAATATGTTTTCCACTTGTTTCCTAATGGGACACAACAAGTTAGAAAGCAATAATTTGAGTGATAAATTTATTAAGTATTCGTACATCATTGATCTTGTAAAATATTTTCGTTAAAGCGATATTATTCTGATGGCGCGTGAAATATTTGATGTAATTACCTATACACATTTACAGTAAAATGGTACTCGCAACTCAATTCACATACAAGGACACTGATAATCAACGTGAAAGCTATTAAAAATATCTTACCTTAAATATTGTCCGCCCGCCCACTTTAACAAATAATAACTGTCGTCTGTCACAAATACACAAAATAAATATTTAAAAAAAAAATTGGTTATTTATACTTTAATAAAAGCTGTTGCCAAGCCTCAAAACATCTAAAAGCTGTTAAAGAGAATTAAAGAAGCTGAATCTTAGGCTGCAATGACTGTTGTATAGCTGTATAAGCCAATGTACAGGCCTTGTACAGCAGTTTCAATGATTATACTGCCGTTAACCAGCCACTTTAATGCTCAAGGCTGGTTAATTTGGGGCCCAAATTGGAATTACAAAGGTTGCGTAGCTAACTACACAGCCCTTATGCAGGAAACTAAAACAGCCTTGAGTAGTCACTAAATTCTATAATCAAGTCACTGTGCGGCTGTCATGTGCTACTTGGGCAGTCAATCGCTTAACCACTGCGCCAACCGTGCCGTCAAACGTGCCGCCAATGGATAGTGGTTGTTGCGGTTACCATATTAGTTTTGTAATAATACATGTAATATTATATTAAAAACTTATTGTAAACACTACACATTACACAAGCACATTGCATCACAACCTTACTTAATAATTTCTCATTTGACATGTCAGCTGTCACATTACATTTCATTCATCATAGACAACAAAGGAGGAATTGTCATTGCCAAGAACGCAGCCTTAGTGCTACTACTCAAACGTGTATCCTCAAACCTGGGGGTCTACAGTCTAAGCTCGACATCCCTTGTTTTGGCCAAATTACGTGCGTTTGCAACTCCGTATCACCTACGGACATAACATTAGTTCGGGGCCTGAACTCGGAATGAATGACACGATTTGACAGTTGTCGTTCAGCTCCCGATGTCTTTAGATCGCCCGAAAAAGTTAATTAACCGGGAGTAGGGTTCATTCCAAAGTCTCGAACTTCTTCCGGATGGTCCTGCAGTGCGATTCTGTAACCATCTCACCGTGAAAACTTAGGTGAAGTGAGCGTGGAGTGAGCTGCCATTCCAATTAATGCTAGGGATTGACACTACTGACAGCTCACATCAAGCTCACTTCACTTGAGTTTTCACGGTGAGATTTTTACAGAATCGACCGGCTGTATCTTCGTTGACGGAAATAGAGAGCAGGCCCGCTGGGCATGCCAGCAGGCTCGTCGAAAATATAACGGAAAGGAGACCGAAACGATAACCACGGTTGAATCGGAGTAGCGCTACTCCGATTTGAATGTTATTTTACGTTTTAGATAGTGATGAGCATAAATACCTACGTAACACCTACCTACGCAAGATTAAACAGAGATTTTCTCTAAAAGTATTGATATAAAGTTATGGTGTTCCGAACCAAACCAACCATCCTAAAGTTCGTTTTTTAATCCCACATGAGTACTAATCTGACCTTTAAGTCTTTTGCGTTTTTTAGTATAGAAATTTTACATTACATCTGTCAAATTAGTATCTGGGTTTTAGTAGAGAAATTTGACATTACACCTGTCAAATTAGTATCTGGGTTTTAGTATAGATATTTGACATTACACCTGTCAAATTAGTATCTGGGTTTTAGTATAGAAATTTGACATTACACCTGTCAAATTAGTATCTGGGTTTTAGTATAGAAATTTGACATTACGCCTGTCAAATTAGTATCTGGGTTTTAGTATAGAAATTTTACATTACACCTGTCAAATTAGTATCTGGGTTTTAAAAACGAACTTTATTAGTCTATTATGAATTAGGTCTATTCTCAAAGTTGCAACACCTATTTGACGACAAAAATACTATTAATTCTTGCGTAAGTTGCATTTATGTGCGCGACTGTACCTAGTGGTTAGAAAACGGATGATAATTCGATCATGCTTTCAGAGCTAAGATATGTGTATGCGGTAATTGTTATATACGTAAGTTATATGAAAGGAATCTATTTTTTTTTAAATAAATCACTAGGTTCTGCCCGCGACTTTGTCCGCGTGAAATTCCTTGATCCCCGACCAACCCCTTTGCATCGCCTTACCTGCCCGCGCTGTCACTTTGTTTTCGCTTAGCGATCTTTCTGACTTTTGCTTGGCTTCTAAGGCTCTTAGCGCGATGTTAAATATCCTATAGCCTTCCTCAAGAATTGGGTTATAATATTTGACCGGTAGTGCCAGAGATTAGCCCGCTGAAACAAACAAAAAAACTAACATAATCTTCAGCTTTATCATTAGTACTAGCTGCGCACCACGGTTTCACCAGCATAAGTTTCGATCCCGTGGGAATATCGGGATAAAAAGTATCCTATGTGTTAATCCTGGTTATAAAATATCTGTGTGCCAAATTTCATCCAAATCCGTTCAGTAGTTTTTGCGTGAAAAAGTAACAAACATCCATTCATCCATCCATCAATCCATCCATTCATACAAACTTTCACGTTTATAATATTAGTAGGGTATGTAGAGACGTCTCAACCCAGTATTTGCACCGAGAACACAAGAAGACTAATAGTAAACAAAGAAATGACAGTCATGTGAAAATAGCAACGTAGCTTGAAACCAAACACGTCATAAATAGGCTTTCATAAGAGTATAAAGGAATTGCTATGACGTCGCATTGCATTGCCACTGTGCATTGTCACTGTATTGGAAGTTTCCATTAGCCTAGAAAATGGACCTTTCTTTTCTTAGCCGTAGGAAACGAACAGCCCACTCCTCTCTGCGGTAGATAGTGTGGGCAGTAATTCCCGGCGAACCCAATGCGGATAAATGTTTATGTCTTCGAATTTTAGTTCTAAGACATGCCGGTTTCCTCACAATGTTTTGCTTCACCGCTTTGAGAGCAGTGGTGATGAAATAATTTACGCAAAGGAAATTGCCGCGAATTACGTAGAGATAAATGTTTGGTCATCTAGCATTTTCGTGTATTATTAAACATTACAGATCCTACTAGGCTAAATAATAACAGCCGCACGGGTCGATCGATCAGGTTAAGCTATGCTTGCCGCAGCCGGTCCGCGGATGGGTGACCATCTTTACATACCAATACCCCTCCGTGTCTCGGAAAGCACGTTAAGCCGTTGGTCCCGGCTGACATTCGTGGATCTTTGACAGTCGTTACGGGTCGTCAGTAGCCCGAAAGTCTGACAACCAGTCTTACCAAGGGGCTTGGTATTACCCAGTAATTGGGTTGTGGAGGTCAGATAGGCAGTCGCTCCATGTAAAATACTGGTGTTCAGCTGCATCCGGTTAGACTGGAAGCCGACCCCAACATAGTTGGGAAAAGGCTCGGCAGAGGATGATGATGGTTTGGAGACTCCTTTTAAGCAAGGAAATGCTTGTGTTAGGAGACCCCGCTCTTCCACTTAACATTGTCCAAAAAATATATAGAATTGAAAAACATGTATTTAGTAAGGCATATGCAAGTAGATTTAAACAAATGAGTACGTAAAGGATAATACTACTCAGCGGGATTGTCCGAAAGGGTTACCGCTACCCCGGAACATAAAGGGCGAAGGAAGGAACATGAGTGGGTTTTAGTCAGTAAGAGTCTGACACTCCCTTCCGCTCCACCCAGAGCGGGAGGGGTCATTTGATGATTTCCCATCCGGAAAAAAAAGGATAATACTACGCCTGTGTTAATTTTTTTTTTTTTTTATGTTAGCCTACGCTCTCCCACTCCTGGGCACAGGCCTCTCTCCACTCCTTCCATCATTCGCGACCCCCCCGCGTGTCCTTCTTTCAGAAATAAATGTTAATAAATTATAATTTACCCAAAATATCAGGTACTAATAGAAATATAAAAAAGGTCTAACTGCCGTTATTTTGCTTTTAGATTTCCGAAAAACTTAAAACAGAAGAAAATTGGAACGTTTCAGAAATATCGTAAATCATTTTATTAAAATGTACCTTACATAATTAGATTACACTCATTGAGTGTAACAATGAATGGTATTGTTTGCTTTGTTACATTAAATTCTGATAAAGTTCTCAAAAAATAAAAGGCCCGTTTTGACATTTGAGAATGCGTTCTTGACACCTGCCAGTTTCATACAAACGAATACGTGTTTTGCGAATTTGTTCTTTATTAACTACTAGAACTGTCAATGTCAAAACGGGTCTTTTATTTTTGACAACTTTAATATGGTTATCTATTGTAAATTCATTAGGGGTAAAATCATTTTATCTACATTTTAGCAACATCCCTGTGTCAATCAATGTTCAGCGAGGCTTTGTCTATATATAGTCTTAAGACTTCAACATTATCTTCACGATAAGGAGGGGAATCTTTTCATCACGTGTCTCTAAGGTTTCTAAGCTGACAATGATTTCTTCTTCGATACTAAAAGACATATTTATATGTGAGGAAAAGGGCTTTATCTCTCCTAGCATCTACAATAGAAACTTGATACCTGCATTGTCAATACTATACTGTTACAAGCGCTTTACCCTTTTTTATGTGACGTAAAGAAATTGTTAAAGTTCTATGTCGTGGTGGCCCATTGGTGAAGACCTCGCCTCTCAAGGTAGTGGGTTCAAATCTGGGCAAGAACCAATGTGACTCTGACATCACTGACATCGATGTTGAAAAATATCGTGAGGAAACCCAACATGGCCACACTCAATAATGGGCTCCGTTATTGAGTAGCGACTGTTTTCGGGGGCCCATTATTGAGTGTTAATGGGCCCCCGAAAACGGTCGCTAGCACATAGTGTCGAAGCAAGAAGGAGGGCAACATGTCCTAAGGTGCTTATGAAGAGTGGATAAGTATTTCACGGCTATCAGGACAATCCCGGAAGTACGATCAAGATCCCTACCAGCATAGTAGTGGAATACTTCCTTCCTCCGAATACGTTTCCTCTTGCGAATCAAATCCACTCAAGTAGGCCAATAAAGGCAAGAAAGAGGTGGGAGAACTAGAACTTACATACAAACAGAGGTTCGTATGTACGTAAGTTCTATTTGTGTAAAGATTCCATAGATATGAAATTGTGTTAGCACAAAATAGAAATAAGCAAAATGTTAGATGAGGTTCCTTCGATATCATTTAAAACAACTTCTGAGAAGTTTCTATATTAGCTTGTTCCCTTTATATAAGAAACCTTCTTCAAAAATAGTAATAGATTTCTAAACCGGATGATACTGCAGCTTCCCGTTAATCTATTGGCGTGTGTCCTGTTAGTTCAACCCACGCCTTCCTGGTCTATTCTAAGTTTGCTCTACATATTTTTGTAGCCTGGATCTATTCTTATAAATATAATGTCATATTTATGTTGGGATTTACTACTGGGAAAATAAAGACTTATCTTATTGCAGTCCACTGTGGATATAGGACTCTCGCTGCGTCACAGCACTCTGTGCTCCGCCATCCGCATCCAGTCTAAATGGTGCATTACCAATCATTAATTAAATCACGCCAGGGTACGTAACGTAGTCCATAATCATTTGCAGGGCACCATAGGTGAAAGACAATTAGTTTACACCGCACTTGCTACAAAAAAGTTTGAAACTTCGACAGGCATTGCACTTTTTGTCAATTACTAGGTATGGTAGTGTAGAGCAGTGCTGGTCTAGTGGAAATGGCTGCGACTTACAAGTTGTAGGTCGTAGGTTCGAACACAGTCAGGCGTTTTACTTTGTGTAAATTATTTCATCACCACTGCTCTCAAATCGGTGAAGGAAAATATCGTGAAGAAACCGGCAAGTCCTAGAAACAAAAATTCGACGACATGTGACAGGACACACCGCTCGCGTGGGCTCGCGTTGTGCATTATGGACCACTCCCTCTCACCGAGAGGAGGCCTGGGTCTGGAAAAGTTATAGGCTGATTATTTTGCTATTATGGGTGATTTGTGGGTGTACTATTATATCCCTATTTCCCTACTTACCTCTTCGGGCAATACAGGCTTGATGTTATGGAACCAATAGATACTTCATACTACATCTACCAACCCGCACTGGGCTCGCGTGGTGGATTACGGCCCGCTGCCTCTCATTATAGGCTGATATGTAACCATCTTGTTTTCCCAGAATTCGAAAGCACATCCACATTGTAACTAATGGTATAATCCCAATACCCCTGTCTATATATAATATACCTAATGCCTTTTTTCGGGAACAAATCCAGTATCCCAATTACGTAACACACTTTGTTTGTTCCACAATCCAAAGGATTTTGAAGGAAATTCGTAAACCATTGTTGCATTTGAAAATTTTGTCAGCTCAACAACGCAATGATTGTCGAATTGTAAAAAGAAAAGGAAGGCATTGCAATTGCTACTTTGTTATGCAGTTAGCCTGCGGGATTTTAACTTGCTAGTAACATCAGTAGTCGACTCGTGCTCGCGTGAGTAAAAATTATAACCGAAATTTCGATTTCAAAAGAACCATTCAGTTCGGGAGTGTGAGGCCTGCATTGATCAATATGACCACCCAATATCGTGAATGCGTCATTAAAGTCGTTTATTGTAAAAACAAAGCAACACGCGGTTTCTCAGGCGTATAATTAATGCTCCAAAACGGACCAAGTGTTGCTGCAAGTTTTTATCAAAATGAAAGCGTTCGTTTTTGAGATTTGGGCAAACAATTTAGAACCACAGAAAAATGAATTAATCTTTGTTGAGACCGCATTTTTAACATACGTTAATTTCTTTTTAATTAAGTATACAAATTATTTTTGGGTTGCTTTCTCATCGGATATGCAACTAAGGGCTGATTTTTCAATCATCTGATAACTTAATTCGAAGAATAAATAATTTTGAAATTTTGACAGTTCTTCCATACAAAAACTGTCAGACGTCAATTTTATTCCATGAATAAAAATTATCTGTCGATTGAAAAATCAGCCCTAAGTAGCACCTATAGAATAATTAATTTTTATCTCATTAAGAGCTGATTTTTCAGTCGACAGATAATATTTATTCGTGAAATAAAATTGAGTAGCACAGCACATAGGCAAGTGTACACGAATGCTTTAACTTTGACATAAACACACACACATGTCACGAAAGATTTCCTATTCGTCCAGCGTTTAATATAATTATCAGAGGGGCAATTCTCGTAATTTTAAGAACGTTTTTTTCAGAACGTCAAAAATACCTCAAATTTTCCTACATTTTGACAAGTTTTTGACATTTGTTGGTCGCCGAGATGACACTGCGACTAGATTTTGAACGTTTTAAAGTACGAGAGTTAGCCCTTTGATTTAAAAAAGGTTGGCATGTTGTGTCGTCATGCGAATATTAAATTTAAACAAGCTGTTGTTTTGCATCGTCGTCAAATTTCAGGAGGCTGTTATAAAAGACAAATAATCAGATAAAATTACGATCCCTGGTAAATAATGAATACATACTTGTTTTTTTAGTTATTTAAGTTTGACAGTATTTCAGAATACACCACTTTCAAAGAACAGAATCGCGTTATGGTATCGTATAAGCGGCCGCGTTTTTATGTGTGTGTGTAAAAGGGCAGTGCGGTCTCACACAAGCCGCGTTTTAAAATGCGTGTCCCACACATGCCGATTTCCGAAAATTAGGAAAAAAAATGCCTACTTATTTTATTATTGATTCGTGTCGAGAATCAGTAGCATAGTTACCACCTCGAATTTGACGAGGATTCAAAACGACATCTTCTATGTACCTAAGTACCTATCGGTAATGTAACAGGGTCGTTAATGAAAGGTCATCATCTGCCTAGCCTTTTACCAACTATGTTAGGGTCGGCTTCCAGTCTAACCGGATGCAGCTGAATACCAGTATTTTACATGGAGCGACTGCCTATCTGACCTCCACAACCCAGTTACCGGGCAATACTCCTTGGTAAGACTAGTTGTCACACTTTCGGGCTACTGACGACCCGTAACGACTGTGAAATATCCACGAATGACAGCCGGGACCAACGCGTGCTTTCCGAGGCACGGAGGGATCTTGGTATGTAAAGCTGGTACCCATCCACGGACCAGCGGCGGCAAGCGTAGCTTAACCTGACCGATCGACGCATGCGGCTGTTTAATGAAACGTGTATTTTATAATACCTGTAGAACTATTTCAATCAAATCAAACTGTAACATTTTACACGATGACGCACTCAAGTTAGCTCTCCAAGCAGCGCGGTTATTGCGTAACACCCTAACAATAGCAATGGCTTTCATTTTGACAACCACATTCATTGCGTTATTTACGTTGTTGAGCAGACACATTTTATGATACTAGTAGGATCTTCGTAGGAGTAATCGTAGGATAGGTAGGTACATCGAAATCCCGTCAATATAGGTACTCTGATATATCCGTTCAAACAAATTATTGAACGTTTGAAGTTGTTCGGTCAATGTTGCTTTTTTGTGCAGAATTTGTCACTGGATATACTCGTATTTGCAGTAAATATTTGGAATGGAAAAAAGGAATACCTAACGAAAATTATGAATTTTATTTTATCAGTCACTAAGTAGCTTCGAATGTAAATATTGAAAGAGAATATTCGAAACATAGGAATGCGTCGCGATAATCTGCCAGCTTTTCATTTTCGAATTTGGTACTGAATGTTTTGTTCAGCATTTGGGTATGTAGTTCTGGTTTCAGGTATTTTTTTACAAAAACCATTGCTGAAATTCACGACGTTGGTGGATAGAGGCAAGTATGGCTTGCATCGAGACTGCAACGTAGCTTCTAAATACAGTGTGAGATGTGTACTTTTAAATACATCACTTTTTTCTCGTGGTAAGAAGAAACTAAAGAATACTACGTGATGCGATCCTTAAGGTGCGTCCAGACTGAGATATCGCGTCGCATCGGGGCTTTCCATTCGAAGCGCAGGCACGTCTAAACACACCTTTACGTACACGAGTATTGCTTTTGTATCGTCTGCTTTCACCCAAGTGAATACTAACTACTCTTCAACGTTTTGAAGGACTTCACTAATTAGATCAGTGCAATGTCGCAGTTGGAATGCATCAAAGGCAATTTCCGTATTTCTAGGAACGGTCGCATTCTACCCTCAGTCTCCATCTGTTGAAGTACCTACCTCTAATTTACGTACATTATTGATAAGATTTTGGCACTGATGGTCGTTGAGATGATTCGGGAGTTGACCCTCTGTACTCGTAGTATACTTAACTATTTTAGATCTGATGGCCAATACGAGACGGATAGCCTTTTCCACCCTTCTGAAACAAATGGTGTTACTTACAACTGACGTAGAGAGTTTCTGATAGCTAATGCGTTTGGCTATCATAAATACGGCTTCTCAGTATATGGGGGCTTTCTACTATCTACTTATCTCACACAACATTCCAAAAACGTAGACATACATAGGTAAAACGGATAGTTAAAGTGACCAATCGTTGCACCTACGTAATTTTAACCGATTCCTTGTAAATCTGTTGACAAGGTTTCTCGGAAACGCGGCGGAGCACTTACCGCTGTCTACCGACTGGCTAATGAAAATGAAGACTGCGCCGACTACGCTTCGTACCTAAATCGTCGTAGTAGCGAATTAGTTTTTGGTCAATTCCTTTTGTTTTAATATCGATCTTATTTTATTGGGAATATAGCAACGTTTCGTTTGTAGATATTCACTGATGGTCTGCAATGGCTTCTAATAATATACGGCTTAGCCAATTTATTTTTCTTAGCCCATATTCCCTGATTGAAAATTATTATTTACATACCTACATCTTTACGTATTTTTTACCATATTTATGTCATAGAATAAAAGAAAACTTAGAAGTACCTACCTACCTGAAGATTTTCTTATTTTATTCATAAAATGATATTCTTATTCTATAAGACAGGTACCTAAGGTATGGGCTCTCAATTATGTCCACATCGACTCTCAACTTTTATGTAATTTTTTTTTCGTAAATTATTTTCGCTGCCTGTACTGTAAGTTACGGGAGTTGACAAACAAATTCTGTTATTTATTGCATATAGTAGGTAAGTAAGTACCTAGTTAGTACCTTACTGGACCCCAAAACAAGCCCTTAGGATTTTATGTTTAATAACAAGTTATGATGAACGCCGAATTTTCTGTGTATTTCAGTACTACAGGTTAGAATCGCCCAAAAGATACTTCCCGGTTGGTAACTTCCCATACTTTTTTTTGAAGAGTTGTTTCATAAACTTAAATTACCTTACATTAAGTATATTACTTATCCAATTACCAACGAATTTCCGCACATTAATTTTGTTGTTTGGAAAGTAACTAAGTACAACAATATATGCATTGTTTACATAGGTTAAATTAAAAACAAATTATTAAAACAATATTTTCATGATCAATTTTTTATTATCGACAAAAGCAAACTAATATTTTTCTAAAAACCCTTACTTAGAGGGTTTCTAAAAACCCCTGGAGGGTTTTTAGAAAAATATAGCCCTAATTAGTGAGCATTTTAAACGAACAGTGCAGTTGACATTATCACCCATCGGGACTTCTTGTTAGGTCAGTAATAGTAACGCAGATCCCTAATAGATAACTATTTATGCCCAGTCCACCTGCATGGTAATCGAAGATACAATTATTTGCATGAATTAATAGTAAGGAAGCTAATGGGAAACTTCGGGACTTCATAATAGGTAGATAATGAATAGCAGTGTATGGTAGCAATAACCACTTGTTGATGTAAGCATGTCACCAACATTATTTATCAATACGTGTGGGTATTAATCATTAATTCATTATAAATCATGAATTAATCATAGATCAATATACCTATTATAATTTATATATGAAATCGTGCGCAGTGCCACGATAATTTTGTTCGATTCTCACTAATTAACTTTTTGTACCATCACCGATGTTTACCTGCGAACGGCACTCTTCTACTGATAGAATTGACAATTTAAAAAAGTCATATTTATTGCGCTACTTACCAGAGTTAGTATTTGAATTGCCATTTAATTGTAATTTATCGCCAAATGTAACGCGAACATTGTATAATATGTGTGTATGCACGCGTGGTGCGCGGGCGCTGGCCCGGCGGTCGCGTGGGGGCGCGGGGCGCGGGCGCGGGACGTGGGGCGTGTCGCCATGGGGCGGCCGGACGGCGCGCCCATTTGCGGAGCAAAGTGCCGGCTCCGCCCCCGCGCGCCCCCCGCCCCGCGCCTCGCCGCGCCGCTCTGAGACTCGTCGTTCAGTGCCTCGCGGTCCGTCGTCTGTGTCGCATGCGTAGTGTGTCTAACTCGCGCCTTCCGCTGCAGATGCGATCCCGTTGTCGTTGAAGTGATGCCGGCCGAGGAGGACCCCGCGGTGATGGAGAGTCGAGAGTCGGTAGATTCGCCGCAGCAGTTCTGCCTGCGGTGGAACAACTACCAGAGCAACTTGACCAGCAGCTTTGACCAACTTTTGCAAACTCAATCTTTCGTGGATGTGACTCTATCTTGCGATGGACAAAGTTTGAAAGCACACAAAGTGGTTCTGTCGGCATGCAGCCCCTACTTTCAGTCGTTGTTTATGGACAATCCCTGCCAGCATCCGATAGTAATAATGCGTGATACCAAATACTGCGATCTCAAAGCTGCCGTGGATTTTATGTATCGGGGCGAAATCAACGTGTCCCAGGAGCAGATCCCGGCGCTGCTGAAGGTAGCGGAGTCACTGAAGATCCGCGGGCTGACGGATGTGAGCGGAGATCATGCCGTAGTGCAGCCAGGAGGGCGCACCGCTAAGCGACCCGAGCGCAGCCGTGATGCGGACTCGCCACCAAAGTCCAGGCGCCGCATGTCCGAGGACCGCGCCAGTGTGGGCTCGAGCCGTGCACCAGCCCCGACCCCCAGCCCCACGCCAGCCACCGAGCTGCAGCCGCCAGCCGAGCCGACCGGTGCCGCACCAGTGCTGCCGCCGCTGCATCCTGACGACGTGGACATTCGGCCTGGCATCGCCGAGATGATCCGCGAGGAGGAGAGGGTGAGTCCGCATTTGTTCGCACTAGTCCGCGCCAGGCCGCTCGGGGCCGCCGAGCATCGCTTCAAAAGTTTTCCCGCCGTCCGGAGACTCGCCCCGCGCGCCCTCTCACCCCCGCCTCGCGAAACTTTCCATACAGTAGCGCATTACGTAATTAATTTATATTTCACTTGACTACTTTGTTAATGCTAATGAGAAAGTTATAATAGTGTTTCTTCCTTCGGACGATCGATGTAGGCCTCCGTTATGTGCAATTTGTAACTAATGCAGCTGCACAAATAATTTGCAACTAATGCAGCTGCACAAATAATTTGCAACTCATTAAAAAGTTGCAATATTAAATTTGATGGATATCTCTGTGTTTTGGCAACTCAGTTTTCTTTGCATATTTAGCCTAGATATCACTTTCACTGGGTGCAAATTAATTTTATGTATTTGTGATTTGTGATAGTACTTGAAACAACGAAATTAAGTTGTGGGTTGCTCTCTTTTTTGTATTTATTTAAAGGACAACTTTTCCGCAATGTAAAAAGTTGTAAAAACACTTGCGTAGGTGATTTTCTCTCACTATTTTAGGAAAATATAAAAATTGTTAACAGAATTTAATAAATAGGCAAATATTTTAAAAATTTGCAATTCACATCGATCGATAGGAAAAGCTTATTAAGATTTTAAGTATCTAATTAAATTAGTACTTACAAATAAAAGTATTAGTTGGTAAAAAAAAAATATTAAAAAAAATATTTTGTTAAAAAAAGTAAAATAGGAAGAAAAACTTATTATTATTTAACAAAACAATAATTTCGAAAAACATTTAAGCAGGTTTTGTAACCTACCTTCCCAAAGGCAACTGAAAAGGGATGATGCGTCTTAAAAGATATCATGAGCAACTTTAAGAAAATAAAGAGATAAAGAAAAACAGCAACAGTGACGCGCGGGAAAACTTCTACGAATTTACTCTTATTTTTCGCACCGGAGTATAAACCGACTCTTAAAACTTTAATTTTTATTTGTCTAATCATAAATGTATAGGTAGGTTTTAATTTAAGTAAAGGTATTTTCCAGTTTGTAAATACATACAAGGGTAATTATATCAATACTGTATATTATATACAAATATGTAAAATGCAAAAAAAAAATTTCGCTAATTAAAAAAATAAATAAATAGGTATTGTATAACTTTACCAAACACTATTACGACTATCTAGTTGAGTTTTGTTGAACTCAAGTATCCAATTACCTTCCTACCTGCAATTTTACAAGGTAGATTTCTTTCAAGATTTCATACGAACTGATAATCTCACACCGAAACAATCGAAAAAAAAATGGAGTAACTTAATCGTGTTCGTCGAAAATGTTCCAATACCCAAACAGCTTAAACAAACTGAACAGATAAAAGTAACTAAGTTCTAACTTAAAGTTCATTGAGTATGGCACTACTTCGATATTTAGCGCAATTGTCGAAGGCAACTTAATTTTAGAGCATCGGAAACCAAATACGTGTGCAAGTCGACTTGGCCGGCTAAAAGGCCTGTATTAACCAGTCGGAGTCAGAATATTAAATATCGTCGGATATATCGGGCAGCGATAACCGCACTACAAAATGATTTCAAAATAGATCAAAAACACTTCATCCACTTCTTAGAAACCAAGAATAAAGAACGACATATATGCGATATTCGAAGTAATCAATTTATTACAAGCAGCGCATGTTCCTCGAATCTAACTACCTCTAACATTTGAATAATAATCATTATTTTATAACAACGGCCAAGAAATACTAAGAAACGTTCACAAAACCACCAAGCAGTTGTAGAAACATAATTTTTTGTTGAAAATATAAATACTAACCGTCCATTGTTAGTGCAAAGTTGTATAATTTAGCGTTTCGCGACCAAAACTAGGTCTTTCTTGTAACAAAAGGATATTGTTTCAGTACAATTAGCAATGCAATCAACATAGATAAGTAAATGTTTGCGCTGTACAGTGCCTACTTTGGTTAAAAAAATGTTACGATTATTTAGCAGTATTTGTTAGTGCTTTATCGTTGGAAAATAAGGGGCCTTATGGATAGATATGCCAAAGCCGAATATTGGCGCAAGCCGAATGACGAAGTCGGATAGTCGCGCGAGGGGCGACACTCATTGTTTTTGGCTCATTGTGATATTCAGAAGTTACACGTTATTGGGAAACCGTGGCTTTGAGGGGGAGGTTGTTTTATCGCTAAATATAGAGGGAAGTAGGTTTTTCGTTACGACAAGTTTTTGCGAATAGGTAATCTGTAAAATAATTACTTTAGATTACAAAATAAAAACTTTTCTGAAATAATTTGGATACTTACGTTACGAAATATATCCGAAGCCGAATTTCACCTCTGTATTTTTCCCCGAATCTCGTTGAATGCGAGTCGCGTCCACTTAAGAGCTTGTACCTCACCCCTTCCGTAGCGGGAGGTTCTCCCTCTCAAGTGGTTATAACCTCAGGCGTTGATAATTTGAACTTAACTTTGAACAAATAGTTACACGATGGGTTACGAGTTACTAGTTTATACGTGCGTGAATCAATTGCCTTCGAGCGAGTTCTATGATCACCTGTCTGTCGTTACGTGATAAGTGCTTGTAAGTTACATTGTATGTAATGATTTTAGAAGCTACCTGTTTTTCTTATAATAATTTTTGGGATAAAAACTTTTTTAAATAATTTGCATTTAATAAGGAATAGGTAGGTAGGTATTCCGGTAGTTGAATATTAAAAAGACTTTTAACATATGTCGAATTTTTTGGCTTCAGTTATTGAAATAAATAGATATTAGCAATAAACTTTTAAAAAATAAAAAAAAAAGTGAAATAAAGAAGGGCCATTAGATTTTAGTGTTTGTCAATTTATAAAATTCATTACGAGGTACTTCATTAGGTATTCTGCAATGGTGGATGCATCCGCCAAGAGATAGTTACGGGTAGTTATAGGTGTTAAGTACGTAAGTATCCACCGAGACGGCCTGGAGTTCCTAGGTGCACTTCAACATTACTGAAGTTTTACTCAAAGCCCGTAATATTAGCAGAGCGAGAAAATTTTCAACTTAAATAAATAATTTTCTCGAAAAGGGAATATTAATAGCCGCTGTCCGTAAACAATGGAACTAATATTATACTTTCTGGCATAATAATGCACTAACTTGAGTATCAAGATGCTGAAGTCAAGGATCTATTTAGACAGGCTACAATTGCGAAAATGTAGCCTTTTAAATTTTCATATTTTATCATTTGACGTTCAAAAAATTTTCATACTTTATCATTTGACGTTCAAAAAAAGTGATGATTCTCAGTTTGGTTTGAATAAATGACTTTTGATTTTGATTCGATAAAGTGTGTCTGTAGTGTCACTGTAATACGATTAAAATATACTTCGTCGATCAGTCAGCTGCCTTTTTAAGGAGTTGTAAGTTACTTTTAAGTGGATACCCCTTGCTGCCAGCCCTTATGACCACAGAAAAACTCGTAGAAAACATAATCATACAAATTTCCAACTGCTGGATCACAGGCCTCCTCTCAAATTCTGGCCCACTCCCTTGTGGGCCAGAATTTTTGATAATTTCGAACAAGTAGAAATCTTAAAAATAAAATTACCATTCAATTCGCAATCTTGAAATAAAAAAATTCTCAAACTGGAATCTAAATAGGTATTATATATTCTAGGATCAAAAAAATATGCAATTCAATATGGAATAGAACTTTCAAGTTACACAAAGTTACTTGAAACTTTTCTCGCCCGCGGTTAAGATGAGACGAGGTAAAATTGATGTACTTTAGTACGAAAGGTACTATATTCTGATTTTCCTTGTACTTTTGTAAATCACTTACGCCCTTTTTCAGGACGATTGTTCGAACTCATGCATTACAGATCGTATGGCATTGTCTTTATTGTTATTACTTATTGATATTCATTCCATATTTATCATGAGCGGAACGATTTCATTCCTTCTTATTAACTTAATCTTTGCTTTCAATATATTTTGTAAGATAATGAGATAATTTTGAGTGCGTACCTGGTCTATGCCTTTTTTTTAAAGATTTTCTGTTATAGAAGAATGTTTAGAGCGCTGCCGTTAACTTTCGTGGGGATGGTTGTCAAAAATAACAAGCTTGTCAATCAGATTAATGATTAAGAAAGAAATAAAGAAGAAAGAAAATACGTTTATTTGCGGTAAATTAGTTATAACTAGTTAACATCTAAGTATATAAATAAAACAAAGTCCGGGTTAGTTAGGTACGCAATTTATAACTCAAGAACGGCTGGACCGATTTTTATGATCTTTGATTTTTTGGATTTGTCTCCATCCCGAATAGCAGAATAACTATTAAAACATGGGAAAATTTCACGAAAAAACATAATGATATAATTCTGTTTCTCATACATTTTCCAATTTATTGATTCTGAAGCGGAACGAAGTTCGCCAGGTCAGCTAGTATTTTTATAGAAGAACTTCTCTAGTACTTCTTATACGAGTAGTAGATAGTACTTTATCATCTTACTGGTGATGAGTGTTACTGCCTATGCTCTTAATTAATGTTTGGTGTGTCTGTTATTCTTCTTCATCGTGTCGCTGGCACGACTGAATTTTATATCTTGTTGGCCCAAAACTTTGCCACTTCCACGGCGTCGACAGTGGCAGTGCAGAGGTCACTTTGACTGCATGTTTTGGGACACAGAGGGCAGGATAGGAGGTGTACCTAACTATCTTTATCAGAAAATAATAACAATTCCGTTATTAAAAACACCAACATTCAAACACATTCAAGAGCTGCAAATTAAAAATCTTAGAAATTAGAACTTAATGAAATTAATAATTTTTAATTAAGATTTTTAATTAAAAAAGCATCAAATCTAATTATCGATTATTCTTTTTCGATTAGTGATCCCAATCAATAGTATCGTGTCCTAGCATTAGTCTGTTGATTTTTATTTCTAGAACAAACTAGTTTACATTAATTCCGCATATGAAATCACCAGCACGGCCATGCAGATTTCAATTAACGTTCGTAATTAAAAATGTAAGTAGAGAATAAAAAAAATATAGTATTAAGTAGTAGATTAATTTATGCCGGTTGATAAGCCTATTTATTATAGTTGGTGTACGATTAATTCTGTTAATATCCACTGGCCCAAGTGGCTTTGATAAGGGGGCCGATTTTATTACTTATTCGAGACGGAGAACATTATTTTGCGTATTTTCGGCACACAAAAAGGTACAAAGGCGGACTTAATGCCTTAGGCATTCTGTATCAGTCCAACAACGGTGGTGAGAGATTAGATGTTATCCGACGATTAGACGTTATCCCTTACGTTTATCGATACCTGAGTCGCAAAGCTGGAAAGTGTTCAAAGGGCTGAGTTTTCCATCGCCATCACTTAACTTATATTCGCGGAATAAAATTGACGTCTAACAGTTTTTGTATGGTAGAACTGTCAAAAATTCAAAATTATTCCTCCGATAAAATTATCTGGCGTCGGAAAAATCAACCCTTAGACGGATAGCAACCTCATTATAACTTGTAACTTAGAAGTAAGTTGAGACCTGCAAGTGATGCTTAAGATAGGAAATGTCTGTTAAAGTGCCAAATCCTTATTTATGGATCTATTGTGATACGTCGAACCATTCGAACTTTAGATACTTGCTCATTACGGATGGGAGGATAGGGGAACTTGATATTAGTCTTGGGAACTAATAAAAATATAAAAAAAGGTTTTAATTACGTTATTTACTATTCATGTGAAAATAAACAGTAGTTTCAATTGAGGCACATTTCAGTGAAATGAAGATTTTGAATTCTGAAAGTACTCGTTATATTTTTTTAGATAGTGATTGTTACCGAAGTAGATTTTTCTCACCGCAAGTCCGTCGCCTGCCACGATATTAATAAATAAATCTAAGACGCTGTTATTTGTCAGGACTCTGCTAATTTTCACAATGTGCCAAGACAATGATAAGGCAATTTGTCATACTAAAATGTAGAGGTAAATGTTTGGTTATCTAGCATTTTCGTCTATTATTAAACATTACGGATCCTACTAGGCTAAATAATAACAGCCGCACGGGTCGATCGATCAGGTTAAGCTACGCTTGCTGCAGTTGGTCCGTGGATGGATGATCTTTACATACGGAGACCCCTCCGTGCCTCGGAAAGCACGTTAGGTTGTTGGTCCCCGGCTGTCATTCGTGGATCTTTGACAGTCGTTCGTCGGAAGCCCGAAAGTCTGACAACCAGTCTTACCAAGGGGTATCGTATTATCCAGTAAATGGGTTGTGGAGGTCAGATAGGCAGTCGCTCCATGTAAAATACTAGTATTCAGCTGCATCCGGTTAGACTGGAAGCGAACCCCAACATAGCTGGGAAAAGGCAGGCAGATGAGCTCGTATTATAGGAAAACCAGACAATATATTATTGCACAATGTTAGACTGGAAGCCGACCCCAACATAATTGGGAAAAGGCTAGCAGATGATGACAGATCCTAATAATATTATAAAAGTGAAAGTTTGTATGTTTAAATGTTTGTATTTGGATGAAATTTGGCACACAGATAGTTTATAACCTAGATAAACACATAGGATTTTTTATTCCGGTAAATCGACAGCCACGCGATCTAAGCCGTGCTCAGTACAACATGAAAAGTAGTAGCAGTTACTCAACTGGAAGTGCTGGAATTCATGAGTTCCAGCCTAAGTAAGAGCTTTTGGAATCCAAGGAGTGCCAACTTATTAACTTTAAGTTAAGTCGACTCTTAAGTACCTTAAGGCGGATTCTTGCACTTAGATTTACTTCGTTAGTTTCGCTTGACCGCATCAAAAGGTGGTCGCATTTCCGTTGTTGTATGCGTGTTTCGTTGACAAACACATTTGAAGTAAATATAGTATTTTCTTGCTCACTTAGGTATACCTAATATAAATCGTATCCATCGTTCCAAATGTGAGATCATTCTCCTCGGTATGGACACATTTTCGAGTGACCTAAGTACGGTGAGGGCAAATCTTAAAAAAAAATAGTCTTTGTTGTTGTACGATAATTTTGGACAACAGCGGTGCGATTCTGTAACCATCTCACCGTGAAAACTTAGGTGAAGTGAGCGTGGAGTGAGCTGTAATTCCAAATAATGCTAGGGATTGACACTACTGACAACTTACATCAAGCTCACTTCTCTTGAGTTTTCACGGTGAAATTTTTACAGAATCGACCGGCTGAACTTGTTCTGTTCAATTGAATGTACAATACTTTGTATTTCTGAACTCCGCAAATATGATACTGTCCCCTACACATTACAAGTTGAGAAGCCGAAACTGTCAAAAAATATAATTTCGAAGGACAAAGACTACCAAGCTACGTGGCGTCGCGTTAGATACTTGGCCCGTCTTCCAACTAGTGTGCATCTTGTACCTATACCGATTCCGGTATCGGTTCGACGGGAATCGGAACTGTTGGCTGTTATGGAACGGAACTTAGTGAACTTTGTTCCTTATGCTTAGTTTATTCAAGTTAGTGATCCGAGTTTGTTGTGCTGCATAGACATGACTTAGGGAGGTTTACTTCTACGGATTTTGGCAGTTAGTATTTGATATTAGTGGTTTCATGGGATGCCGGGGTTGGGTATTTGGGATTATAGTTAATTATGGAGTGTAGTAGGGACAGACTGGATGCGGAAGGCGGATGACAGGGTATTGTGGCGTAGCATTGGAGAGGCCAATGCCCAGCAGTGGACGTGGAGTGGAGTTTGATTGAACAGCTATGTGCAGCTGTTGACGGCTGAATAGTGTTGTTGCAGAGTTAATTAAATAAATCAATGTTTAAGAACACAATGTTACTGAAGATTCATCACGCGATAGTTGACTTGATAAAATGCAGGTTATGCATTTCCTTACCTGCTATAGTTACCCACCTGTCAAGGTAGTTAGGTACATGACCATAAGTAGGTTATTATGCTAATTAGGTACTTGTAATTGAATTTAACACCCTATACTCACGTATAGGGTCTATACTCCCTACGTAATGTGATTCATCTGGACTTGACATAGTCAGCCATGATGTCTAGATAAATTTCATTACGCTTGAGGTCCAGAGTGAGAACTAAATGAATTATCAGCGGCTCATAGCTAAATCTTTCTAGCTAGGAACTGCCGGACACCACAACGTAACCTAAGAGTTGATAAATCTTTCCAATCTTTTTGAGTAAAAAGGAATGCGATCTGAGGGGCATTTTCTTTACCTATTATTAAAAACGTTCGCTTGCTAATTTCAGTCTTAATCTGTCAAAAATCTTTCATTTACCTTCGTTTTTGATATTGTTTGTCTCTGAGATGAAACTGTGAATTGAATTTGAATGCTTTCAAGTAGAAGAATTGAGCTTTCTGGTTTCTATATATGACTTAAACATAATCTAACGTGTTTTTGATTTCCAACCCTCGTAAAACTCGAAACCTAAGACTAGTAGGCTACCAATTATTATGCATTTGTTAAATTAAATTAACCATATTGTTGACGTCCCTATTACTAGCTTCTAAGATACCTAAAAAATAACGATGGTGTTTTTATATATTTTTTATATTTCTATGGTTACACCACATGACCCGCGTATCGGCAAGCGTAGTGTAGGACGCCCCCCAGCTAGATAGACCTTTTAAGAAGGTGTTTGGGGCTGATTGGATGTTGAACGCGGAAGCCTGGGCGAGGTCTATGTCCAGCAGTGGACAGCTATAAACATTCCTATAATGCTTTAAAACAATTATAAGCATACCTGAAGAGTTAAAGTGTAAACTATACTCAAAACCAAAGAGAGAAAGTATAAAATGTGTTTGAACACAGTTCATGCAACACAATATACCTACAAACAAAATAAATGTTTTAACAACGGTTCGCCAAAAAGCCAAACAAATGTGTGAGCTTCGAAGCACTATTTTCAGTATTTTCTCTCTGTGAATATCGTATTACATACTTTTTGAAGCTGGGATTTAAATGTAGCAGTTCGATTGCCGTATCTAGTTGTAATTCAATATCTGTTTAGTTATTCTCGCGGATGCGCGGATGTGTGATGTATTTTACACCAACCCCTGCCCTGATAGATTTGTTAGCGAGGAGTCGAGTTTAGAAAATTGTTTTGGGGTGCACACACATGATACGTTCGGGTCACGACATTCATCCCGGCAGTATATTTTTAACAACCAAACTGATCCGTAGCAATTACTACACACACCTTTATACAAATAATCCATGGCACTTTCCCGAATTTTCAAATATTTCCGTCTAGTTTTCCAATTTTTCTTTCCCTTCAAACCCTAATCGGACTTTTACAAACGTTTATAACAAACACATGATGTCCAGCCATTTTGCAAACAGAAAGAACTTGTACTCGGGTTGGTACTCAAATTTTAAATGATGATCTAAGTAAGTAGTCATCATCTGCCTAGCCCTTTCCCAACTATGTTGGGGTTGGCTTCCAATCTCACCGGATGCAGCTGAGTACAAGTATTTTACATGGAGCAACTGCCTATCTGACCTCCACAACCCGTTACTGGGTAATACGAAACCCCTTGGTAAGACTGGTTGTCAGACTTTCGGGCTTCGACGAACGACTGTCAAAGATCTACGAATGACAGCCGGGACAACCGGCTTAACGTGCTTTCCGAGGCACGGAGGGATCTTGTTATGTAAAGATGGTCACCCGTCCCCGGACCAGCCGCGGCAAGCGTAGCTTAACCTGATCGATCGACCCGTGCGGCTGTTCTTACTTAGCCACAAGCCCCTTGGAAGTAGTATATGTACCTACATATTTTGTACTCAACGTAAGGCATCATCACCATTCTCTTGCCTTATCCCAATTTATTTGGGGTCGACGCAACATGTCTTTTTCTTTGAACCTGAATAATGTTCAAGGATATTGCTAATCCGTTGCTTTACAGGTTTGAAAAGTTTGTCTGCTAAAAAACGTAATTAAGGCAATGTTTGTTGTTGAACTGTCAAAATGTATTAACCGTATAATATTAGTAGGTACACCTATACCAACATAGATGGGGATGGAGACGTTCTTTATTCATTAAAAGCCGTTGCCCGATGGGGTTTCCTATCAGCAACTTCTCAGGAGTTTTAGGAGATGACTGACTTTTGAAAAATTTTTCCTTCGTCCTTGAGGTATGAGGAACTCTTGTGGAAAATGTTGTTTCTACAGTTCAGTTCAAACAATTCAGTCTACAGTTCAGTTCAAACAATTCAGTGTCTGTCAATGAAAAATGAATGACTTAAGATTTTTCTTAGAGAGCATTGGTGGCGCAGTGGAAACGGCCACAACTTATTGTAGGTCGTATGTTCGAACCCTGACAGGCGCTTGACTTTGTATAAGTTATTTCAGCACCACTGGAAAACATCGTGAGGAAACTTTGGTCTCAGAACCAAAAATTCGAAGATTGTGATATCTACCAACCCGCACCGGGCCCGCGTGGCCCACTCCCTCTCACAGAGCAGAGGCCTGTGACAACATAGGCTGATTATTCTAAGATTTTAATAATTCGATTTCCCAAGTGACCCTGAAACTCCTTCAAGGAAACAAATTGGTACTTAGATTTCCACGCGTTACATCGGGCTGCCCAATAAATTTTTAACAACAATTTTAATGTAAATATTGTATGGCTGTAACAATAGTTTCGCGTTCATTGCTCATAAAGATAAAACGGTAATTACATTCTTAATGATCGTGATTCAGTGCTTTCGACCATTATTTTAGCCGATACGTGAGTAAGCTGTGTGCTGTTTTATGGTGGTGACTGTTCGACCTACTTCTTATGTACCTACATACTTTTCTGTGGGTTAATGTTCGTAGACCCGTGTGTCATCGGCTGAGAGGGACTTCAAATCTTCGAAACAAAGAGAACAATGGTTTTTAAAGATTGTCAAAAACATGTGTTAAAATTATCAGTTTTTGTTTTTAGTTTTCTAATTTATGTTCGGGAAACTTACAGCTAACATTATTAAGTTGATATACGTGACCTGGCTGGCTCGTTCTGTGGCCATAGAAATTGGCATTGCCATTCAACGTAGCAATGCTGCCAGTCTTCTAGGCACGTTTCCGGATGACAACGACGCGGATGAGTACTTCGACGCCTAAGTGATTAAAAAACAAAAGGTTTTTTATTTCAAATATGAAATTATAGGCCACTTACAAGTTTTCGCAGATAAACATCAAAATAAAAACGACTCCTACTGTAGTACTATCCCTTTACTCTTACTAAGTTTCATGTTAAATATTTATATGCATTCCCCAATTAGATAGCCATTATTGGCTCACTAACAATCTCCATATCCCTATTTAAAAGAATTTTAATACGACCAGAAAACTGGGCCTTTGTGCCTGATCAGTCTGCCTATCCCAGAGTAATTGAGCCGTGAACATAACTCAATTAAACCCGACACAAACACTACTCCGGTCGCTTTATCTAATTTTAGCTAAAGCCGTGATTACGTTGACCTGGACATAAACAACATGGAGATTTAATAGGCGGGGTGGAAATAGACGGAAATGTCGTTAAATATTGTCAATAAACAATTTTTCTGACAAAAGTATATTTCGCAAAAAAATAAATTTTGGTGGTGGTGTCTAAAAATTCTTTTTTACAATTGCAACTCGAAAAAGGGCATTTTATTCATCGATAACAGTGAATAAAACTCTCTTTTAGTCACTGAGTGAATAAAAACATTTTGAATTTGGAACAAGCACGAATATACGAATTATGTACAAAAATAAATGAAACGTGTTGAAAGTACGCACTGGCTGGCTATATGGAGCTATTCCATAGAACAATAAAATTCAATAAAAAAAAAATATCCCGCCAATTTAGATTCTTTTCTATCTGTTATCATGGTTGTTTTAAGTCATTGGAAAATTAACATAAATATTATAATAAAATGAGTTCTTCCAGTGACGAAAATGAGACACTGACTCCGGAATCATTTCGAAATAAAGCAGCAAATATAGTACTTAGATAAGTTGTTGCCGCCAAAATCTCGAGAGTTGTACCTGAAAACATACAATTTGTTCTGCGACTGGAAAACCACGAATGGCGCCAATTCCTTCTCAGAGTCCGTATTTCTTAACTATGTCAACGAATTAACCAAGACTAAGAAGCCGTCGACACTTTGGAGCATATATTCTATGCTTAAAAGCCACAGTGAGAATCAAACACAACATTGATATTTCAAACTGCTCAAAGTTAGTGACATACTTAAAGTGACCGATCCGAGGGTAATAAGCAGCAACAGCAACCACAAAATATGGCGATTTTGCCAAACACCAAAGTCTTATCTAATACGACCGTTTCAAAAAACAAGAACATTAGGTACACTGAATTTCGAAAACCGTTCTTATTTCACTATTAATTTTTAATGTTTATAAATTAATCCTTTGCTCTCTTATTACCGATTAAAAAATAAAATGTGATAAATACTATACTACTATTTATTTTCTCGCAGTCAAAGATAAAGAGTAGTGTACACAACTCGTGAAAAAAATAATTCATATCGGTCCTTGTATCCCTCGCTTACCTCGCTCCGCTCGGGATTCTTTCAAGAATCCTTCGCTGCTCTCGGGATCCAACTTATTCCATCGAATTAAATTCCCTTTTTTTCACTTGTTGTATAATCTACTAATCCTACACCCTGTATATATTTTTTTTATTATGAAACTACGAGTTGAATGAAATAAAAGATAGTTTTCATTATCTTGAATGGCATTATAACACACACTCACGTTTTCTTCCCATGGGCTATTACAGGCAGAAACTACAGACTACATAAGTATCGAGGATGAAAACAAGTAAAACATGATAAAATACCAAATTTAAATGGAGTTTAAGCTGAAGGCCGGCTTCTCGTAATTTAAAACGTTCAAAATCTAGTTGTGGTCTCATCTCAGCGATAATCAATGACATAAAATTGTCAAAAATGAGTCAAATTAGAGGTATTTTTGACAGATTGATCAGACTGTGAACGTTTTTAAAATTACGAGAATTGCCCCTTTGGTTATGTATTCGTTCATAAATAAAACGCTACACTATTACTTTAACTACAATTGTACCAGATTTAAGTGCATTATAAATTATAATAAAATAATATAATCATAAAAACAATACCCTACGTTGTTGCTCATGGTATTGATAAAGCTGGTAACTCACTGAGGTTTTCTTTACAAACGGTTTTATTCTGAAATTAAAAAGGCTTATAGAAAAATAAGCTAAATGAAAACACTGGCTAATAAAGTGAATGTGTGTATTTTGAAACCAACAAACATCAATTTTTTTTTCATCGACATGAACATTATCAGAATCGAACCACTCTGCAAAAAGTTTATTTAAAGATTTATTTAAAATTTAATAAGTTTTTGAGCTCCCTAAGACAGAAACAAACCTACCATGGCATAAACAAAAAATAAAATACTGTTAAACAATTAGTAGAACGGTGTTTTATGTATCTGTAAAGGGTTCGAATGAGTGCAGGAGGGGTATAAAGGTCACGGGGTCGACGACCCCAGGGGACATTTTTGCCAAATGACTGGCTGCTCACTTGCCTATATCATTTACAGCACTATACATTAGAAAGTGTCGTAAGCTGTATAAATTATCTATACTAATAATAAAGCTGAAGAGTCTGTTTATTTCACGCGTTAATCTGTGGAACTTCTAGTCGGATTTGAAAAATTATTTTTGCAGTGATAGCCCAATTCTTGAGGAAGGCTATAGGCTATTTGACATCACGCTAGGAAGCTGAAGAAATGAGCAAAAATAAAAATAAAAAAATCAGAAAGAACGCTAAACGAAACAGAATTAATAGCGACGGGGAGTTTTATAAAAATGTGGCTGTTATTTTAGTTTAGGCGTTGTGTATCTTACGACTTCCACGTGAACGAAGTCAGGCAGAAGCTAGTACATTTATACGCGTTATTAAAATGTTAGTGTTAGCAGGGAAAATCGCAAGATTTACTTTGTTTTTCCTTCGTTACCTATGTATTTAAAAACGACATTTTTGCCCTCACAATTAAGGAGAATAAGTCAATGTATAAAATATTCATACAATTATTACGGGTCCGATCTATTTTTATATTAGGTAGGGTCGTGTGGATTGAACAGAAAAAAATTGCAGTCATATTGAAGGATGATTTTTAACGTCTACCAAAATTTAAATAATCCAGTTATCAGTTTTTCCCTTTGTTTTCACCTTTGGTTTTCTTGCCCGTTCTTCTCCATAGAGTTCTATGTTCTGGAATCGGCAACTAACTTCAACATTCTAACTAACTGACCAAATGTTAGACAGTTCAAAAGTGCCTTTATTTTTTTTAAGCTAGCCTACACTATCCCTCTGCTGAGCAAAAGCCTCCCCCAAATCGTTCCAGGCATCCTTTTCTAGATCCATCTGAGGTACGTGTCTAGGTCGTCTCACCATCTCTTTCTGGGCCGATCTCGGCGGCGCCGTCAATTCTCAAGCACCCACCGTAAATGGTTTAATTGAAATAAATGAACTTTGAGGTTGTGTCTAAAGTGGACAAATAAGTGTAAAACCGGTGGCATAAAATAGCATTTTCTCTAATGCTGACCTTTATCGGCTAAAGTGCCAAAATAAGCGGAGTTTTTCACTCACGCGGCTAAATATTACAGAGAGATAAGATAAAATAATTACAACGTGTATTATCTATTGTTTAAACTAAGATATTATCTTTACATGTTGGTCCTAAGCCGTTATGCGTAAATGCCGTGGTTAATGCTGCAATAGTAGTTTAACATTTTAAACTTATTGAAATATCTTCTTAGGAGTTAGGTGTTTACTGTAACAATATTTAAAGCCGGACAAATTGCTTAAATAAAGATAATTGTGTAAATGTTAATACTATACGGCCAATTACGGACTAAGCAATTAATTAAAAGTAGATACGAATGAAGAAAAATAATTTAAGGACGGGTGAAGCCAATACAAGTTTTAATAATATAGAATCATTATTCTCCTGCCCTTATCCCAATTTATTTGGGGTCGGCGCAACATGTCTTTTTCTTTCATACTCCTCTATTAGCCGCCATCTCGACAGTCACCCTCTTTCTAACCATATCATCATTCACACAGTCCATCTATCGTTTCTTTGGTCTTCCCCTACTCTTATAGCCATCGACATTCATACTCAAAACTTTCCTCACGACATTTTCCTCATTCCTCCGTAAGACACGCCCATACCATGACAACCGGTTTCCACACAACTTTTCAGTTACCGGTGCCACTTTCAGACTTTCTCTTATATACTCATTTCTTATTCTATCCATTCGTGTAACACCACACATCCCTCTTAGCATTCTCATCTCAGCTGCATGCAATTGCCTTTCATTCATCCCTTTTGTGGCCCAACATTCTGATCCATACAAGACAGCAGGTCTAACCATGGTTTTGTATATCTTCCCCTTGCGGGAGTTGCAGATTGTTCCCGTGACCTGCCTCCATTTCATCCATCCAGTGTTAATTCTGTGATTAACCGTCCGATCTACTTCGCCATCGCTTTGCACGAGTGAACCGAGATAATAATATAGATTATAGTTTTGTTTAAAAATATGTTTAAAAAACCTATGCAAACGCCTCTGTCAATTTTTTTAATATGTGGCCTATTAGGCACTAAGCTATACTTTAATTAAAAATGGCTACGAATTAAAAACAAATAAAGAAGAAAGAAGTCAATACAAGATTTAATAATATAGAGTATAGTTTTGTTTATACTTACATACGTACATACATAAAATCACGCCTTCTTCCCACGGGGGTAAGCAGAAATCATAGAACGCCACCGACTACGATTCCTTTAATAGATACTCCGTTTGTACTTTGTTTATAATTACCACAAAAAAGGTGTTGACAAATACATCAAACACAAAAGAACCCCATGAGTGACAAATATTTTTTTCTGACAAACGTCTTGGTGCTCCGTAAAGTTGTTAGCACACCCAGCGGTCACGTCGACATGTCAATAAAAACTTAACCTTAATTCATAGGAACTGACACTTTTTTATGTTATCCGTGTTTTTTTTAATTAAAGAGATATTCGATGTTTGCGGAGGCTTAATGAGTTAAAGTACCGCCCATGTTTGTTCTAGACAAATTGTGTAAGGCATGTTGTATCATTGTATGTACGTTGATAACGTTAAAAGATATCATTTGCATTGAGTAATGATAACATTCAACATTCTTAAAGAAATCCTTTTGTTGTGCGTGCGAGTTACAACAAAGGGCGTATCACCGCGCCGTTTGTAATAAAATAATAAAAATCAATACTAGTATCATAAAGAGGTAACATTTTTGAATTTGTGTTTAGGGAGTAATCTCCGGAACTACTGATCTGATTCCGAAAATTATTGCACTAATAGGAAGCTACAGTATTGCAGGGTGTCTTAAGCTATTATATTATTATATTTTATGTTAACGGACGAAGTCCCGTTTAAAATAATGGTATTATAAGTAGAGGTTCATTATTTTTCTTGTTATTTTACATTTTTATTAGTGAATGTTAACTATTATTTACAGTGATTGGCCTTCTGTGGGCCGCGTGGTGGATTTTACAGGTATTACAGCCCACTCCCTCTTACAGTGCCTGTGTCCCAACAGTGGGAACATTATAGGCTGAGTATGTTTATCCTATGCTTACAGTGATTGTAATTGATCAACTTGATATTCATATGAGGTACCTCTTTTAATACGATGCTTAAAAATCATGCTACTCAAATTCAAAGAACGATAGGTACAGGTAGCTGCGTTTGACTGTAAAATGATGAAATCTGAACCAAAACAACATTATCCCCGACCATGATTTCGTTGAGCCTCGCACATGAATAATTTCCCTACAAATGTAACCTTATTATGTTTTACTACATCGATAGGTAGGGAGTTACCCTAATCGATTTTATTGTTATGAATAACAATCGGATTCGTATCGAATGTGTTTTTTTTAAAGAAAATAACTTTTGTTTTTATTACCCAGTAACCGGGTTGTGGAGGTTAGATAGGCAGTCGCTCCATGTAAAATACTGGTATTCAGCTGCATCCGGTTAGACTGGAAGCCGACCTCAACATAGTTGGGAAAAAGCTAGGCAGATGATGAACTTTTATTTTTATTCAAAAAGTTATCCGAATGTTTTCTTTTTGTTCAGGGCTTATGAAAAATTATAATTAAGTAGGTTTAATACCTACAACTTTTCAATTGGAATAACGTTTTTATTGATGTGCCTTTAGCCTCGTGACCTGCCCTCCCAGGCGGGGTGTTGGTATTATTGAGACTATTAATAAATGCAGTCAAGTTCAGTTTACATAATTAGTTATTGGATAACAATTATCTTGGATCGTTACGTCGACAAAACAATCGGTTTAGCGTAGTCTAAACATGGGATCTTTTATGTTATAAATTAGTTCGTTTATATGTTCACCTGCTCCATTAATAGTTTAAAAAGAAAACATATTTCGCCATTATCTATTTATTACAATATAATCAGGAAAACTTATAGGATAAAATCTGGAATGAAATTATCCGGAAAAGAACCGGAGTTACCGACATAGCGCGCAGAGTAAACAAACCGAAATGGCAGTGGGCTGGCCATGTTTGTCGAAGGACCGATGGTCGGTGGAGCAGACGAGTCCTGGAGTGGAGACCGCAAATCGGCAAGCGTAGTGTGGGACGCCCCACAGCTAGATGGATGGACGACCTAAAGAAGGTTGCTGGGACTGACTGGATGCGGAAGGCGGAGGACAGGGTGTTGTTCTGGGTGGTGGTCTGAGTTGATTGTTGATTGAATCAGGAAAACTTACTTTTTCCCTGACTAGCTGTTGCCCGCAACTTCGTCTGCGGTCCAGGATAAAAAGTATTCTATGTCCTTCTCCATGTCATGGTCTACCAATGTGCCAAATTTCATCCAAATCTGTTCAGCCGTTTTAGCGTGAAAGCATTACAAACGAATATACAAAAAATTAAGCAAAATAAGTGTAGATTAACGTGAACCCTTTCGAGGTCAGGTAATGAATCCTTTATTTAACCTCGGCCGTAAACCTCGGGAAGGACATGCATGATACAATATTGAAATCGACTGATCACATTGCGCATAATATGATTTGAAGAATCGAGTAGATCGGATCGACGACCGCGTATGATATTCAGTCAAATTTAAATTTCGAATCGAAAGCCCTAGAATAACTCGTCGCGCATTCACTTATTCGTTCATCGATGTGTGCGACGCCGTTATCTTGAATTAGAGTCATTCGGGCTAAAAGGACGCACTTTTTCTTGTGTCTCCATTGAACCGAAACTATTAAAATATTACGATCGTTTATCTGTAGCATAACTTTTAGGCTCATAAACCGCAACAAATATTCACCGATAGATTCTAGTGGTCTTTTGTATAATAAGCTAAAATGTGCCTTTTTCAGGCTGCGTACCGGTGCCCTCCAGCTTGTGGGTAACAATACGCGGTAATTTGGGTATAGTATGCATGGATAGTACGCATGTAGAAAAAGTACACATTTGGGTATAATAAAAGAGAAAGAATTGCAGCATTATTCTTCTCCTCCGAAATACTTATTTTAATTTTAGATGGTACCTTTTTTTTAAAAAATTCCTTTTTAAGTAAACTGATCTGACGTGCGTACTGCCCGCGTATTTACAGCAATAATCTTATCAGCTCAAATTCCAGTGAGGCTTAGGATAAAACGTTATTATTGAGAAAAACGTTGAATAAGAACATACACCTTTAAAAGTACGAATGCTTCACTTCTACAAACTTTTTGTATCGCGACACGCACTCACCCATGTCATATGACACAATATGGCGGTCCTTGCACACACATCCTCCAGGAACCAGCGTCCTCCGCCCTTTCCCTCAGAGAAAACAGCACCGCGTACTTTTGCCTGCTGCCTCTTTATCAATATTTTGGCCAATTATTTACTCGATGCAACACTGACTTTACAAACAGGCCGGTGCCGTTATGTCATTAAACAGTCATGATAGTTGCGCACCCGTATGTATGTGTGACGGATAATACTGTACAATGCATTGTATCTCATGATCCGCAGAACTTGATTCTCGAAGGAATCATGGTCAGACGCGTGAAAGTAGGATCCGAGTCGGAGACAATGAGATGAAGAAAGAAAGAAAGAAAATACGTTTATTTGCGGTAAACATGACGCAAAAAAGAACATAAAAAACAAAAAAAAAACAATAAGAAAAGGTTGACATGCGTCACATCCACGCAAAACGGCCCTGACCCTGACCCTGAGATGTGACCCTGTGTCACAGTGATACGACACTTGTGTATTCCCTTTCACGTTTATCTGACAAGGAACTCAATAGCTCGGTGCACTCCCAGCCTATTTCATACAAAAGTGTTAGTATCCTAACGGAAAGTAATAAATACAATTTTATTAATGTTGAAATAATAAAGTATTGCATATTGCGTGAATTTTAATATCAACCGATATATTTTTTTTAATTTCACGGGCAAATAAATATTAATTGAACATTATAAAATATCTCGTTACGATTATTAATATTTTCAAAGTTTTTATTGCTTCTGTATCGATAACTTGAGTATTAATCTGTATAAACAAACTTATATTTAATTTGCACACATAAATACTAAACAGAAAATTGAATTTTTGTACTGAAACGATTAAAGAGGGTTAACAGACTAACTTTTGACATACCTATTGTTTACAATACGCCAAAAGTTTTGGCGTATTGTAAAAGTCTTTAGTCGTCATCAAGTAGGTACAAACAATACGTCGGAAGTTACAGTGTGAGCACCTCTTTATTCGTCGACAAGTACCTAAATGTGAAGGATTAAGGCTTAATATAGATTGGAAATTGAGCCACCAATAATACCTGCGTTTATATAATCACTCAGCGTACCTCCTGCTAGATGCTAAAGTGTCATCACTACGATATACATTAAGTATTAGTATTAGATGACACTTACATGGCATACGTCACAAAAAAAGAATGAAAACACGACAATCGACACTTGAAACTCTATCAATCTCAAATAACTCTTAGAAAACTTGTTGAAATTGGTGCAACGAAATACAATCTAGCGTTTCTGCACCCTAATTGCGTAACATCTACATATAAGTGTATCTATATGTGTCTCATCTATATGTGTATGTTGTAATTTAATCTCAAGTCGTCAATCTCGAAGGGTTAGGCAGAGGTATACCAAACTACAGTACACCCGAATTATGGCTAGTTACTAAATTTTTACTTTTGAATAGGGATGAGCTGGACTCCTTTGATGAAGTTTGGTCCTTGGCAGCTCTGGATAGAGAGGTGGAAAGAGAGTAGGAAGGCCTTTGCCCAGCAGTGGGACAAAAATAAATAAATACGTTTTCAAAAGGGCCTGTAATGAAAAAGTTATAGAAAGTGCAGACAATCGTCCTTCTAGGTAATCGCTTATCTTGGCTAGAGAAAGTTTTCCATAGAATTTTCTATTTGCGTGAAAAAAGTGATTCGATTTGAAAATACTAGCATGGTGACATAAGGCATACTCTATCCTACTCCTCCTGTTATAGTAGGTACCTGTATTAGTGTGACGAATAATTCACCAGAACTTGAATCCAAATTTTAACAAAAATATATAATAAAAATAATAAATATTTAAATATATATAATAAATATTTTAATAAGCTTTTTTTACAGAGAGAAGTAGAAAGAGAGTAGGGAAGCCTTTGCCCTGCAGTGGACTTCACGGGCTTTTAATAATATTAATTATTATTTTACCAAACATCGGAAAGATCGATTTAGTGTGTCGGTCCGACCTAGATGACAGCTGTCAAAAATATCAAAATGAGTTTAAAAATTTAATGCATTTCACTAAATAAAATTGGGGACATTTTGTAAATCAGCACACGGAACGAATTTGACAGCTCAGAGGGAAATTTAAATAAGTGCGAAGTATTTTACTGGTTTTGATAAAGAGGCATTTTACTCATACCATTGTGTAGGTTTAGCTTTACTATGCATTTAGTTGATCAACCTGAAGATGCGCTAAGGTAGCGCGCGAAATTCAAGTTTACTTACGTTTTTTTGCAATTTGCAGGTCAGCGTCAGGTTGTATGGTGATTAAAATATGATTCGCGACCGTAACAAATATGACTTTACAGAATTATAACCATTAAAGTCATCAATATCTTGATAGATATTTCATGAAATAGTCCTATATTAAAAATAACAGAAATCGATTCAGCAAACGATTCTGAACAAACTACTTTCATAATCTGCATTAATTAAGTTACACATCGTATATGCATTTTAATGTTAATAATAAATTAACATAAGCACAGCACTGCCTGCCTTAAAACTTAGAGTTAAGTAAAAGCATTTTCGATGAAAACTGCGTCTGAATAAAATTATCGCAACAGTCACAAATTACCTATCGAAAAATTTGGCCGAAAATTACTTTAGCAACTAGAAAATGAAAAACCGTTACTTTTCGTCCCGGAAAATTAAAAACTTTTAACTAGATCACAGTTAGTTAAAAACTAAACACCCAAATAGCACGGATAACTTCCAAATGAAGTTTTTTTAATAATTGAAATACGAATATTTGGTATCGGAATTCGGATTTACCTACAAGCTATGGATACGATTTCAAGCTCGCATCTCGTTATGATTAGATATTAGAACGGATGGCCAGGCAGCATCACCACCACAAAAGGGTAGGTGTTTGAACCTGAGGGGCAATTCTTGTAATTTTAAGAACGTTCACAGTCTAATCTCAGTCTCAATCTGTCAAAAATGCCTCTACTTTTCCCTACATTTTTGACATTTGTTTGTCGCCGAGATGAAACTGCGACTTGAACGTTTAATTGACCATCAAGTCTTAAGACAAACTTTTGTAATGAGTTATATATACAATGACCAGTTACCGAGGAGTATATTCCCGTGACGTTTTTAACGTAAGCGCTGAACTGTACTGTTATCCGTCAACTATGGCTAACTCTTGAGCTATTGTAGCCCAGGGAAAGCATGCTATTTTGTAACTAATTGCCTTAAACAAATCGCATAGCAATTAGGTTTACGTGCTTTCTATGTAATAATGGGATGGTTTGCGATGCACCATTGCTTTTTCTTGCACATAAATGTTTTCTAATTTTCCTTTCAACCTCATATAGGTACCTACATGATGCAATGAACACATAGTGGATGTCCTATACCTACGTATACCTTTACTGTCCGCCAACTCTATTGCATTACTAGTGACCGGGTAAATAACTTAATTAGGACGAGCTGGTACGCATGAGTATGTGTATGACAAGCGGTGCAAATTTGTACCAGCTCGCCACTAAGAAGTCAAACCATAATTTCGGTCTGGCGAGTCATTAAGGGCGCACGATAGGAAATAATATTTTCAAAGGGTCAGTGTTATTGAATTACAATAAAAGTTGCACCGTGTAGGCAGTGTGCAGGGATGCAAGTCGTTAGTTTTCCCAGCGTATGGTGCCGCAGGAAATTAAATTGCACTACTAAGGCCTTCTGCCTGCAGGCTCCTTTGACTTCCTCCTACAGGCTATTAAAGGCAGGCTTGTGTGATAGACGGCTTAAAAAGTGATCTTGTTAACGTTCGGTTTTTCCTTTTAAGGTCGGCAGCGGAACCCTGAAAATGACAACCGCTTTAACTACCTCTGGGGTGATTGCGTTACACACTAACACTTTTATTTTGCTAGTTCAACAACGTTCATTGCGTTATTTACGTTGTCGAGCAGACACATTTTTCGAACCTATGAAGCAGTGGATTTAGCAATATCTTTCAAAATGATTCAGATTGTTATTGATAGTGTGTTACGCAATTTGGGTGTGTGTGGAAGTAAATTGTATAAGATTATTATGTCAAACGGGTTTATATCAAAGGATTTCATTAAACCTCCATTTATTAACCCTTCGACACTTAATTGGTAGGTATGTGCGAAAGAGACAGATAGCTTTTAATTACTCGAGGATTAAACCTGGTCTGGTTGATACCTACTGCTTATAGTTTATGTTAATCTCCTTTTTTGTGGTGTAGTCAATTATTAGATTCTTCTTCAATCAAAGAAAAGAAAAGAATAAGAAAATAGTTAAAGTCAGAGAAATTAATTGCTCATCAAATTGAGTAACAACTTAATTTGTCCGTATATTCAAATCACAATTCTCTTTCTTCGACAATTGTATGAAATGGGTATAACACGGCAAATTGGCGTAGGGTGTTAAGGCCTCGCATCTCATGCGCGAGGTTTGTGGGTTCAAATCCGGGCAAGTACCAATGTGACCTTTTCAATTCATATGTACTGTCTGAGTTTATCTTGGATGAGGTTAATGAGGTTTCTGTCGGTCTCCTACCGACTAAAACCCCACTGTTCCTTCCAGTACCATGAGTCGCGGGCCCGGGAGATACTTCTACATTCACCGCACCCACGACTGGGAGGCCTTTGGCCTGCAGTAGGAGAGGAATAGGCTGGTACAGACGCCAGCAGGTCAAGCTACCCGAAACTGTCAAATTTTCCCAATCAACCTTGAACCTTAATGCTTTAACGATAAAGTTGAAAATCTATTAAATAAATTTGACAGATTGTAGTAACTTGATGTGCTGGCGTCCGTACAACGTTGAGAAGAAAAGTAAGTTTTTCTATATTGGCTCAAGTTCCAGTTTAGTCGCAGTGAATATAAATAAGTAGAAGAAGTAGCTCTGCTTAATTGAATACACGCTGACATTACGCTACTCAGCACACTAGTAGCTGTACTTACCCACTTTATTGCAAACATAGTCCAGTTAATATAAATTAATATAATTTTAAAATACACCACGGCCACGTACACTCCGATACATTGAAATCGCTAACGCAATCGACAGGTCCCCGTATATCGATATCTCATCGAGTAAATCGAATTACATTTTAATATTAAAATTATTCATATTGCCAATATATTACTGCTGGACCGGTGTCGATTGATCCAACTCCGGTAGGATTAAATAACTTGAATACATGTGAAATTATAATTAAAATATCCCTTATGAATATTTTTTGCATTATCCACGTCGGGGCAGGCAAACATTTTAAGTTTTTTAAAGTTAAAATTTACATTTAAAACGTTATAGGATCATGTATCGACGTCGTCGTCGGTTCGAGATTAAAAAAATTGTTACGTCATGATCGTAAGTTATGGTAATATAATAATATCGTTAATGTTACTGGTACTACATACTCGGTACTCATTTGTAACTCATACTTGAGTGATGCGCACGTCACCAGGATATCGAGTTCGTGGTTTTTTTTATGATAAGTGTCATAAATGACACTGAAGTACAACAAGTACTATAATAAATACGTATGTGTTACAAACTAGAATGAACTAGGCATGTCTTAGGCATATTTAGGCGCTTGGGTTTTCTGACAGGGGTTCTGCAGATTCAAATTTCAAATTCAAATTGATTTTTTAATAATCAAATAGTACAAGAATAAATTGGATAGTGACCCATAAACTAGCCATATGCCCGTATCTTGGCGGTCGGAATTGCGACACTTTGCTTAATGATATCGAAGCAAAATATAAGTAAAAAAAAAACTTAATCAATTATAATATTATTTATTTTACTTTTTTATTTTTGATTACGACTTATCTAACTACCCTAAATTATTACTTATTTCCTGGTACGTTGGTGAAATAACTGAGCTAACATCTCATTTATTATTTTGCACATAATTATAAAATTTTATCAGACGAAAAGAGCAGGTGAACCGACATGACTTCAAAATTACGAGGAACCCTAAAAACTTGAGTTGATTAAGATAATTACCGAAGAAGCTTACCTCAAGCTTACCTTCTTATCATTTTATTTGGAAATAGGGAAGATAAAAGAGTTTATTATTTTAAATACAGATTTAACCGGAGTAACGCAATACGTAACCATGGGTTCAAGTATCAGATTATAATTATGGTCTGAGGTTCACCTAGACCTGGGAACGGCAATTTAAAAAAAAAATATGGTAGTCTCACATGTTACCACTGTCCGACCCGAAGAGCATAATCAGCCTATAATGTCCCCCCCACAGCTGGGACACAGGCCTCCTCTTTTCGAGAGGCTGTAACTACGCGAGCCCAGTGCAGATTGGTAGATGTGACATGCCTTCGAATGGTGGGTTTCCTACGATGTTTTGCTGAGAGGCAATTCCCCTATTTTTAAGAATGGTCGAATTCTAATTTCACACAGTCTGCCAAAAATACCGCTCATTTTTGACTAATTGAAAGTCGCTGAGATGCAATTACGACTAGATTCGGAACGTCCTTTTTTTGTTAATCTATAGAACTGTCCCACTGCTGGGTAAAGGCCTTCTTCCAGAACGTTCTTAAATACGGAAGTTGGTTTTCTGATGGCAATGAAGCGGTCCATGAACCTGTTCACTCGACACTTGACCCTTCTGATGTTCATGTCTGAAAACTGGTAGAATGTTTATTTTATAGAAATAGAGAAGCGTGGTCCAAAACAGGAGCTTACCATTAAATAAATAAACAACAATTGAAGTTTGATCACCATCATCTGCCTAGCCTTTTCCCAACTATGTGGTTTGTCGTGTGGAGCGACTGCCTATCTGACCTCCACAACTCAGTGACTGGGTAATACGAAACCCCTTGGTAAGACTGGTTGTCAGACTTTCGGGCTACTGACAACCCGTAACGACTGTCAAAAGCCGTTCAAGATAAGCCGTTGGTCCCAACGGCTTATCATGCTTTCCGAGGCACGGAGGGGTCTTGGTGTATGAAGATGGTCACCCATCCACGGACCAACCGCGGCAAGCGTAGCTTAACCTGATTGATCGACCCGTGCGGCTGTTATTATACTTAGCCACAAGTTCCTCTATATTGACAACAATATCCCTGTATTAACATTTACTTTAAATTATTTATATACTTGTTGGTATTTTATTCAAAGTTCAATGAAAGCTATTACGGAAATTCTTTGTGAGTGTGTTACCTACTCACATTACGGGTAAATGTCAGTAGTTAGCAGGTACCTACATACTTTATTCATCCGCATTATCCGTTAAAAATATTTTTATACCAACTTTAGTGAACCAACAACACTTTTCATTTTTATTTCAGGAAAGCGTATTGGGTTGAAAAATGTACACTCCATTTGGATTTATAATAAAAATAGAAGGAAAATATCATAAAACTCGACCGAGCACGGTGACACTTTGTCAAGCCCCAAAAATCACTAAGCTGCAAGTGCAAATGGCGATTTCCAACTAGATTTTCATCTAGAGAGATTGGAGTCAAAAATATTACATAGGTACCGATATTTGGTTCAGCCTTTGTTAAGAGTAAGGTCCATAAATGCCACCTATATCGGAAAGTTTATTTGTATGCAACCAGTGTTTCTCATTCTATGTGAGAATTGTATTCGATTTTTGATAAATAAAGACCATGTTATAAAAAAGCGGTTCGGTCAATTTGGCTGAAATTTTGTTACCTACAATATAGTCTGTAAAATGCTGATTGAAAGTCTTTTAAAAATAATGTCGATTTGGCTGATTGAAAGTCTTTTAAAAATAATGTCGATTTGTAGACGTTCTATGTTAAAGTCTGGAAGATGATTTTATGATATAGCTACTGCTAAAATATAAACGAAAAGCAATTAACAAATTCAAACACCATAAATCTATTACTTAATTTTTTTTGCAAATCGACTCTACATTAAAACGTTATTTGTAATCTTCTGATGTAACTAATCGCGACGATTAATTACCCATTTTTATTCCAAACCATAAAAATTAGTAAAAACGGTAGCACCTCTACTAAACCCCTACCCTGCTCCCGCGCATTAATCTCCTGAGTTACGTAACTTATGTCAGAACAGTATTGAGTGCTGACACCGGGCAGTATCGGCGATCGCCGCCGGTGGGTTAGCGTGCTTTTACACGTGTATGAAGCGGCGCGGGCGCGACGGCACCCCAGATTACGATCCACCATAGACTAAGAATTTACAGAGGGGAAAAAAGGACTGCCTGGTTAGTCGCAAGTGCGACTGCGGGGCAAAGGATCCTGGGTTACATCACTGTGATAAATTATTTCATTTCTGTAAGTAGGTTTATATAACCACTTTACACGTCAATAATATTATTTGTAATACTATTCGATTACTCTGAGTAGAAACACCGAAAAAAACTCAGATGTCACAGTTATTTTTTAAAGTTCCGACATAATCTTGGTCAGAGCATATGATAGCAATAGGACTTAAACATATTTGGCGAAATGTGGGTCTCAAGCCTACTTCTAGCCTAGTCTAAGCCTTTTCTGGGCGTTTAGAATGGTCCACACAGTTAGTAAGTATTGTAGCATCGTTTGCGCACTTTATGCTCTGCACTTGTTCATATTCAAATTTGACAACCCTAACAACACGTAACATGTTGGGGAGCGGTACAGTCATTTTACCTCAGACAACAGCAACCTTATTACAACCAAAATAAAGATCACTGTGATTTTGACAGTGATGCAAAATCAGTGATAAAACGACTGTAGGTGATTTTATCGCAACATCCTGAGTTTCACTTCTATAGATTTCTTAGTCTGTGGTCCTACCTTCCTATATCGCTTCACGGGCTCGTGGCCCGGTGCTACCGTATATTATAATATCGTTAATTACCTACCTACAATAGATTTTTAGTTTGGACACTTTCAGGTGTAAAAGATACACGTAAGTATATAGATTGAATGATAAGACCGTGTAATTGGTATGCGGTAGCCGTGTTATTTTGATTTAATATACATATATTTCTAATAGCTCATAATATTAATTTAGTTTTTTTGGTTAGTGTTGGTTAGAGATGACCTGATAAGTGGGTTGTCTGCCTGTCTGTCAGTCAATCAGAACTGTTAGACGACGACATATCAAGTTATACATTTCCAGTTTTAGCTGACCTCGTATTGTATAGGCTTTTCGTACAATGAGAAGTCAGATTTTACTGGAAATGTGTAGTTTGATATGTCGTCGTGTATATAAATAAATTAACTCGCTAACTGTACATGTGATTCGCATAACAATAGAAACAAATGTTATTAAAACTTCTTATAATTATCTTATTTCCCTAGCACTGTAGCCTTGACTAAAATGAACGGACAATTGTCCTAACTTGTCACGGAACCCTTACTACTAATGTTACACGACCCGTCTTTCATTCCGACTGGCTCGTTGAAAAAGAGTTAAAAACACGACAATTACGGCACGACATATAAATTAAATATAATTAAATGACAAAGTGTACTTACTATAATGCATGATCGGGTACTTGTTAGCAAAATGTAGTTAATGATAGAGCGCTATAATAGCGATTAAGGGTGCTGTGTCAGTGCTAGCGGACGCTGGTGTAAGGCCCGCTTACGGTATAGCAGGGCTTTTATAATCAAGATGTTTATTGTAGTACATTTGGTAAATTATTTTTCTGGCTCTTTAATTTTTGGGTACGAAATGAATCCTTTGATTGATTGATTTAGTACTGAATGAAAGAAAGCTTTTGGTCCTCTCTTTTTAATACACTGTGCCCCGACAGTCCCGACGGCCGAATATTTTTGTCACGTTACGAAAAGTGACGTGTCGACGCAGTCACCTGTGCGCGAGATAAGCTTGCGTTGTACGTGGTGTTACGCAAACTTTTACGTTTCGCTTGCACCGTAGTTAGTTTGTTACGTAGTATTCGTAACGTAACCATTCCCGATGTTACACGTCTTGTACGTTCTGCTTCTTCTCTCGTTTGGGCTCGAATTGAGAATAGCTCATGCTATACTAGTGGTGGCCCAGTGGAAACCGCCGTGACTTGAATGGTAGGTCGTAGGTTTGAACCCAGACAGGCGCATTACTTTGTGTAAGTTATTTCATCACCAATGCTCTCAAAACGGTGAACGGAAACGTCGTGAGGAAACCGACATGACATAGAATCAAAAATTCGAAGACATGTAACATTTACCAACCCGCACTGGGACCGCGCGGTGGATTACAGCCCACTCTCAAAGAGAGGAGGCTGTGTCCCAGCAGTGCGAACATTATAGGCTCGTCAGACCATGCTATGTAGTCAAGTTATTGCCAATGATATCCAAGACACTGATGGTGCGTGCTCTAACGGTAATGAATCGACGGGTACATCATAGTAGTGACATAATTACGTGAACGGCTATCATGGCGGGCACCGGTGCGCGAAGTGCCTCGCCGATGTAAACGCGGGGTGCGGATCCGGCGCAAAAAGTAGAGTGGAGTGCAACCGCGGTTGCAAGTCAACAGATGTTTTCTATTTAATCGAATGTCAGTCGTCGTGATGTTTGACCCCCGTATATAATAGAACTAGGAGTGCGCCGCGGTTTCACCCCCATAAGTGTCGATCCCGTAGGAATGTCGGGATAAAAAGTATCCTATGTGTTATTCTGATATATAAGTTATATTACTGTAAAGTTTCATCAAAATCCGTTCAGTAAGTATTTGCGTGAAAGAGTAACAAACATCCATCCATCCATCCTCACAAACATTCGCGTTTATAATATTAGTTGGTAATGACAGAGAGTGAGAAAATGCGAAAAATGTGAATTTATTACGCGTTTTTAATACAAAGACGTCTCGTAGTTATACGTTTTTGAAAGTTCTCATAAAGTTGTCGCCATCTTGGATTTTCATTTCGATCTCGCTATCGTCTTTAGACAAAGGCAAAGTCATTAGCACTCTCAAAAACCATGAAAACGACACCCACGACGAAAAATTTAAAAGTTTTCGCAATCGCCATCTTGAATATTCATTTTGACCATACTATTGGTTTCAGCACCCTCGAGAACCATGAAAACTATCAAGACTCCGATTAATAATAATAAACAAATATTATATATTAATATTAGTTAGGTATCTTTATTCAGAAACATGGCAAGTTTTCTAAGCAACAAAATTTAGCGAGACGTCCCAATCCGAGTATGACTTGAATAAGTAAAAAGGTGAATTCTTAACAAACTTCAAATAAGTTGTATTAAAATTTCTACTGGCAGTTATTATTGAATTTGACAGGATAATGGACAGCAGTGTACATGTCATTGTCATTTCTAGTAATAATTAGTGCTATTTGAGAAAAATAAAAGTACAAGTAAAGGAAAATTCAGTAGGTGAAAAATCAATCAACCCCTATTTTTCTACCCCAGGGGTGGATTTTAAATGCGAGGTCTTCCCTTTTCTATAATAAAAGAATCATCAAAATCGGACTACTTAGTAAAAAATTATACTTACATTAAAAAAAAATCGCCAACGAATAAAAAAGTATAAACAGATTCACATATTTAACCTGTTAACATCATAACCTTTCTTTGGCTTTTCCGTAGTCGGGTAAAGATTAACTTGGAGGTATGCTAAAAGTTATCTACACACCATTTAATTGTTCAAAATTATAATTATAAGTAATAAATACATTCGTCGGACGTAACTGGCAGTACCAAAAATGACATAACATAAAAAAATACATCCCACACTACAAAATATAGAATGGGCGGCCTTATCGCTTTCTGCGATCTCTTCCAGGCAACCTTGGAATGGACAGTGATTTTCTTGGACATAAAATGGAGCTGTCGTTGGTGCAAATATTATTTATTTTAGGAAAACTTACAGCTAAACTGTTACAGAAATTAAAAGTTTATACAAAATATGGCCAATTACAAGTTTCCACATGTAGTATATGTATAAATCATAGGAAATAGAATATTGATAATAGACTGCATATAACACAAAACAGAAAAATAACTATTTACGCTCGAAGAAGCAATTACATACAATTTTCTTCAAATTAGCAACACTAGTATTGAAAATGTCGATATCAGCTTCCTGGCAGGTTGCGTTGTACATACGACTCGCTCTCACCATGTACGAGTTCCGTCTGTATATCTGTCTGTGCCTGTGATTGTATTGTATTATGTATACAATACAAATCCTTCGGATAATTGGTAATTTTTCAGCGTGCAAGAGCTTAAATATATTGTGACTATAAATATAACGGTGCAAACCGCCCTGTTCTTAGTAACAAAATATTATTGCTTGCTTGTTTCGGGCCAGCAAGTTATTATTGGCAGTCTTAAGGGGGAAGCATCAGGTAGCGCGCGAAATTCAAGTTTTCTTACGTTTTGTTGCAATTTGCAGGTCAGCGTCAGGTTGTATGGTGAACAAAATATGATTCACAACCGTAAGAAGTACGATTTTACAGAATTTTAATAATTAAAATCATCAATACAACCCTCTAAGTTCATATAATCTTATTGAATGATTATGTTATGAAATATCAATCAATAAGATTATATGAACTTGTATTTATGATTTTAATGATCATAATTCTGTAAATACATACTTGTTACGCTGGTGAATCATATTTTGTTCACCATACAACCTGACGCTGACCTGTAAATTGCAAAAAAACGTAAGAAATTTTGAATTTCGCGGGCTACCTTGACGCTTCCCCCTTAAGGCTATCGATACTTCGATAGTCACATATCACTTACTGCCCGTGACTGCGGCCGCATTTTTTGCCGTTCAAAGTGTTCAAACGTACAATAATTGTTTCTTTAATAGCTTCTTATTATTTGCGAGGCCTTTATGACACATTAGCACGATCAACACTGATACAATGCGGTTAGAAAACTTTGTAATTGCCACACATTGTTGCTCCACTCGACCATAATAAAGTATTATAGCCGAGATAGTTCTTAGATACAAATAGTTTTTGTTTGTTGTCTATGCGCAAACCTATCGATGCGAGTGTACACAGGCTGGCTTGGAGAATTCTTTTTTTTTTTCATTTGCAAATTGGCATGGAGATAATGATAGGGTAATGTATTTTACTTGTTTTTACGGGTATTTTTTTCTTTGTAAGTTATTGTTCATTAAATCAGTCTGTGGAAAATGAAATAGCGATTCCGTTTGAAAAATTAGTGGTAAGTAAAAATCTTACAAGTCTTAATTTGTGGCTTTTGCAAACAGACTGTACACGTACGATTTAAGACCGAAAAAAACTAGAAAAAAAAACAAAAAACTAAACACTACGCACTAACTACGCGCGCGCGCGCTACTAACTTTTTTGTCTATAAACTAGATCAATGACTAGCAATTACAATTAAAATAACTCCTAGAAGAAATTTTGTAGGAACAAAGAAAGAAAGTGAGAATACAATCCAATATTCGTAAAAAACAATAATAGCCAAACAAAGTTCTTTAAGTACATAATATTCGGTTTATAGTCATTTATTACTCAAAAAAAAAAGAATATTACGGTTCACTTACATATTGAGAAATGAATAGAAAATAATTATATAGTTACGCAATAAGGGTGCTGTTACCACTGCTGTACAGACGCCAGCACATCAAGCTACTACAATCTGCCAAATTTCTTTAATAGATTTTCAACTTTATCGCTAAAGCGTTAAGGTTCAAGGTTGATTGGGAAAATTTGACAGTTTCGGGTAGCTTGACCTGCTGGCGTCTGTACTGAGTCCATGGTAAGAAGTAGATGCAGTCTCTGTGGTCCCTTTTAGTTTTCCAAACCACCGGATTTTTAAGATACAATAGGTGACATTCGGTGTTAGTACTTCGTTCTAACGTATTCTTCTAGAGCTTTTTTATGTGAATACCATCTGTTACCGTTAAACACATCATCAGGTATATCAATAAAAAGTTTTGCTCCCTCATATAGTATATTTTTCCTACCACAGTTAGTTCTAGGTTTTCTTAATTCTATTTTGACTCGTCGTCTTGCGTTAAATGTGTAAGTTTTCTTAATATTATATAAATTGTTTCTTTAATATTGTGTTTAACTTTTTCAAATTTATCGTGCTGACCGTACAGACGCCAGCAGGTCAAGCTACCCGAAACTGTCAAATTTTAGGCAGGTCCCCTTCTTCATGGGACTTATTGTCATCAACCGGATACAAATCCAGACGGTTGCTTTTTCTCAACTTTTCTTGCTACGTTCGTATTAATTTATTAATAACTTTATCACAAGTAAAACAAAAAATATTGTACTAAGGCGGATTTAATGCTTGAGGTATTTTCTACTAGTCGACCTTAGGGTGATACAGAGACAAAACATGGCAGATGCAACATAAGGGTTGATAACACGTAAATAGCTATTTCTTCAGATGATTTAATTTAAATTAATATGCTTATCTATACTAATATTATAAAGAGGTAAAATTTGTTTGTTTGTATGTAGGGAGTAATCTCCGGAACTACCAGTAGGATTAGAAAAATTCTTTATACTTATGATAACCCAATTCTTAAGGAAGCTATTTAATATCACGACCTTTAGGAGCAGAGTCAAAGTAAAACAAGCCGGAAACAACGCTCTCGTCCGCATCGCTGTCGTCTGGAAACGTGTCCAGAAGACTGGCAGCATTACAACAGGCAAACATTGAATGGCAACGCTAATTATTTGGCCAAAGAACGATCCAGCCCCCTGGTCACGTCGCGCCTTACTTCATAGACCGTTTCTCTCTCGTACCAAGTACTTAGGTACCTAGTATAGATTTCACCCGACGGACCAGCTCAGTGTCAGGAATTCCAACTAGCGACATAATTGAGGGAAGCCGAATGCAAATCGTTTATTATTTATAATATTATAATTACGCAGCGGTTATTACATAGTTGTACTTGTATACCAAATGTTGTCCAGTCGGTTAGTGTACGGAGTTACCGGTTGTTTTGCATATCTTGTCGTTTCTCTGCATAACCCCTTTTCCATAAGGGCGTTTGCATCTATGTTTAGAAAATAATGTTGTACCGATCATAAGATAAGATTGACTGAATTCAACATTTTTTCTATGTTTTTTTTTTGTCTATGCGGACCATAGTGCAAAGCAGTGTCGGAATGCATGTTCAAGGGATTAATTTATTGGTTGAATTTAATAAACCTGAAATTACTGAAGTACTGTATCAAATTATATGCTGATCAACTCAAAGGTTGAATATAAAATGTCACTCTGTCACTACAAAAATAAAAAATGTAATAAATTGCAGTTCAATGCTCATCCATAATCAAATACATTCGAAGAAATTCAACTCCACAATAATAGTTTTCTTGATCTCAACAGATCAATGTACCGTGCACCGACCGGTTCACACACAAGTACTATTAAATCATCTAATAAAGATACAAGCATCAGTGACGTCATTCAATTGGCAAAAAGCCAAATTAGGCAATTTTTACCTCGTTTGATATACCAACAATATTATTTATACATTCGAACGGTACATGCGGAACCATTATCTCTAGAAGTAGGCTAAAAGAAACTAATGTTTTAATAGGAAAAGCCAACAATACAATAGAATCAGTGGAAAATATTTGTTATTGCGATGACGTGGACCTTGGGGGTGGGCAGCGGTCCCAGTGCGGGCGGTAAGCTGCCATGAGCGATCAGCCGGTCTGTTTTGTAAAAATCTCCATAAAATCATAGGTGAAGTGAGCTGTCAAAATAGTGTCAATCCCCTAGCATCAGGTGGAATGACAGCTCACTTCAAGCTCACTTCATCTAAGTTTTCACCTTGAGAGTTTTACAGAATAGACTAACAGTTTTTTTTAACCTGACTGTATTGCAACATCGTGACCTTTTCATGTACGCATGGCAACATATCAAGCTATATATTTCCAGTATAAGCTGACTTCTCATTGTACCAAAAGCCTATACAATGCGAGGTCAGCTCAAACTAGAAATGTATAGCTTGATGTGTTGTCGTGTGTACTTAAATTACTTGGTCTGAAAAAAATTAAGATATCTATTTATTTTGCATTTTAAAGAATAGGTCCTATTAGGTACTACTATTATATTATACTATTCTTCCATGCTGTAATAAATAAATACAATACGAATGACAGACAAAAAATATTTTACAGTTTTTCTATGAAAGAAATAAATTAGAAGTTCGGATTTATATGTATGTCGCTGCCGCGCTCTCTGACACTGGGGCCACACATAAAAATGATTCACGTTCGGTAGCTGCGCGTACGCTCATAATGTGCGTTAATTTTATCTAAAAATAACACCCATTCTTTGTTTGTTAGATTTTTACGAAATCTGCCTGCCTTTATTAAATGTGTATTTCGTTTCTACAGTTATTCCATTTTCTATTTTATCGTTTCATATTCATGTAAACTATAATTTTATGTTACGAGTAATTCGGAGATTTTATTGCCGATATGAGTTTTAATGTATACTTAAAAACGTAATATAAAACTTGATAATCTATACTAAATAAATAAAAAGATGCCCTGTATTTCACAAAAATGTAACCTAATTAGTTTTTTTATTTGTATATAAAATTATTTCATGGGTTGGGTAAAATAATTAGATAGGTAGAGGTACGTAACCTACACTGATATGTTTTTATAAGTACCTAGGTACCCAGGAACAGTGGGAATGGCTGGACTTACGAGTTGTAGGCTGTAGGTTCGAACCTAGGCGGGCGCTTTACTTTATTTACATAATTTTATCACCACTGCTCTCAAGACGTTGAAGCAAAACATCGCGAGTAAACCGGCATGTCCTAGAACCAAAAATTCGAAGACATGTGACATCTACCAACCCGCACTCAGTCCGGGTGGTAGATTACAGCCCACTCTCTCTCAATGAGAGGAGTCCTGTTTCCCAGCAGTGGAATCATTATAGACTGATTATACAAGTACCAGGTACATTAAAATCTAAATGAAATCAAATATTCCGTTACTGTATGCGACTGTTATATAAATAATATTATTTCAGGACAATTAATGGCGAATAAATGTCAGAAATCCTACATGAATAAATCATATAACTATGTAGTTCGATCTAAATGAATGTAGATGAAGTAATAAGTAGTTATACATCATAGCTTATCAAGTCGAATCATAAAATATAACACACGTGTAATAAAATCAATAAAGAATCGATTAGTCAAAATAATTCGATTTCGCTCTTCGATTGGTCGATACGAAGTCTTATCATAGAATGTGCAACCTCGCGATTTGTACCGACGTTTATATAAACAATAATGCATTATATTTAATCAGTTTTTTTTGTTAACAGACGTGTTGTTGCAAGTGTAGCGTTGAGAATATCACTAATACAGTTATTTATGGTTTTAATGGATGTTATTACGTTATTAGGCTTTTGCCCGCGGCTTCGCTCGCGTGGTAGACGGAATTTAGGACCTAAACTTAAATTGATAACAGTCGTCAAGCCATGTCGTTTACTGAGATAAAAAAAAATACCCTATTTTAAGAATATCAGTCGAAAATACCTCTAATTTCCCCACATTTTTGACATTTGTTTGAGATGAGACTACTTAGATTTTTAACGTTTTAAATTACGAGGATTGGCCTTCGGGTTATAAACTATCTGTGTGCCGAGTTTTATCCAAATCCGTTCAGCCGTTTTTGAGGGATTGAGTCACAAACATACTCGTACAAACTATCATTTATAATATTACTAGCAGCGCTCCGCGGTTTCACCCGCATATCTGTTGATCCCGTGAGAATATGGGAATAAAAGGTATACTATGTGTTATTCTGATGTATAAGCTATATTACTGTGAAGTTTCATTAAAATCCGTTCAGTAGTTTTTGCGTGAAAGAGTAACAAACATCCATCCATCCTCACAAACTTTCGCGTTTATAATATTGGTAGGATATTTATGTTCTGATTCGATACTATTAAAGTTGTGAATAGTTTAGTATGAATAAGGAATCTTAATAAAAGAGAATATTTACAATGAGCTAAATATATTTTTACTTTAGTTACAATGACAGTTAGTTTTGCACACATTCGGTAACCGCTTCTTATGATTGACATGTTAGTAAAAAGGCTGTATGCCTTGACAGATACAATATTGAATTAAAGGTATCGGTATACGTTCCAAAGACAAATATTCTTTTTATCGACACGAGGCACACCTTCGGAAGGCATGCATTTAACAGTTTTTATTTTAGTACTCACAGACAAAGTTAATGCACCTAAAGTATCGATACTTTCCTAAATTGTTAAGTAGGTACGCACTTTTCTAACTCTAGCGAGCGGGGTAATTGCGTAACAAACCAACAGTAGGAATGGCTTTCATTTTGACAGTTCAACAACATTCATTGCGTTATTTACGTTGTTGAGCAGACACATTTTTCGAACATATGAAGCAATGGATTAGCAATATCCTTCAAAATTATTCATAGGGTGCTAGATGGGGCGAAGTCATTGTTTTTTATTTATTCACTAATAGTTATTTTATAGCATAAGGTACACGGCACGGTTTCTTTACATTGCGTCGTATAAACCGCGCCGTAGAAAAAACGTCCCTGTCAACAAGCTTCTATAGTATTATTATATACTATTCTATACAACACTGCCGACCGTGCCTGCACACGGAGAATAAACTGTAGTTTTTAACGGCAAGAAAAACGTGTGTGTACAAGGGAATGGGCCGTAATCCACCGATTACGGCCCATTCCCTCTCACAAAAAGTTTTTGGTTCTAAGACATGCCGGTTATTATCTATTATTGGAAGAAAATTACTTATTTTATGAATTTTATGAGGTCTCGTGGTTTTCTTTATGTACTAAAACTGTTATTTTTCTTGTTTCAGGTACGTATAATTGTACATTTTTTCTACCAAAAGTGTTATTTTCGAACATCAATCGGACTCAAAAGACAAGGTATGTTTTTTTCCTCACTGAACAGACGATCGCAAAAGTGTTGGCGAAGTTTTTTTTTTTTTTAATGTTTCGATAAATTAAATTCTTTCAATAGTTTGACATTTCATCTTCCATCTTGCGTGTCACCTGTGCACTTGATGCTCTTATGACTGCGTCTGTGGCTAGAGTTTGCGTAGCTGAATTTTGGGCCAAACATATTTGAACTTTTGACCATCGATACCTACGCTAAGAAGATGAATATTTTGACAATGTGACAACATTAAAACTAATCCGAGGAGCCGTTTGGTATCCACACTTAGATGTGCTTCTAGTAAGGCAAGTAAATCGTAGGGTAATGGCAATCAGACTAAATGTCAAGAAGTGACTGGAAAGAGAACGAACCTTACATTTGATGGTATCCTCCTGTTGTGCTGAGGTGATGTATAACTTTGATGCACGGGAAGAGAGAGTGACAAAGTACTTCATACTGATGGGCGAAGGTCTTCGAAGGCTCTTAACAATCTTCGGTACCCCAGTCCTTCTTGTTGTCACTACAGTAATTTAACACTCACACGTGTATGCCTAACACCTGCACGGAGGATGAACAAACGAGACCACACCTAGCGCGCTACAGGTGGCCACCTATTTTAGAAATAACTAAACGAACTATTATAGAGGAGTAAAAACGATATCAGACCACAGAGTTCGTCGGTCGGTCAGAGCTAAGCCTGGGGCGGTAAAGCTCTGTGTTGGGGCGGAAAAGCTCTGCGCGCCTCTGGAGAATACAGTGGTGTCGGGCTCACCAATATGAAAACGAATAAAACTCCTCTTGCAGAGATTGTCTAGACAAAACATGTTCGACCAGTAAAATGATCGAATCTGCTAAACTTAGAATACAAACTTAAAATTACAAATCTTACAAAAAATTGCGGAGAACACTTCAGCTTTCGTCTGTACATATTTGCTTAATTATTCTATTATACTTTGTACCGTATTACAGAATTTATTAAGTTGTACAAAAACCTTTTAATCCCCATTTTATTATGCATATTATATGTATATGTATACAGCGCGCCGCTTGTAATAAACTCTTATCTATGGTCTGATCAATATTACATACAAAGTGGTACCGCACTATGTACCGTGAAATGGAGATGACATTTTTATAGTAACAGTTCAGTGTTTATTGGCGATGGATCTGATTTTATATATTAGAAACCCTCATGATTTCTACTTACACAAATTACTCATTAAAAAAAAACTGTTAACCTTTATTGTCCCACCGCTGGGCAAAGGGTTCCCCCATATTCTTCCAAATTTCTTTGTGCTGTGCCTTCTCCGTCCAGTCGGTTAGGAGCGAGTAAATAAAAGATAAAACATGAAAAAAGTACAACATGTTTTGATTTTTTGTATAGATACATCTTTGTCAACCTACCTATCAAAATCGATTCAAACAACTATGGCCGGCACTATACTGTCATGACGTGAAACAAACACTCAATATGATAAATCAATCAATCAAGCCTATCACGTTTAATTAGAATATTTTTGCTGTTGAAATATGTCCATTAGTGTCCATTCTCGGCTTACCTAGGTACTGCACAGAGCATAGAGCTGCAATCTATTGCAAAACCGTAAGAACATTCAAATTTTGCGTGAAACTCTTAACGCTTTCGCCTTAAGCACCAAACTATCTTGTGCTTAAAGCGAAAGCGTTATGGTAGCACGCGAAATATATATATTTTCTTACGTTTTTTGCTTTTTGCAGGGCTTTTTCACCACCCTACTAAATCCAACCAATCTGAATATTTTTTTTTTTGCTCTAATCCATTGCTTTAAACGTTCGAAAAACTTGTCTGTTCAACAACGTAAATAACGCAATCAATGTCATAATGAAAGCCAATCCTACTGTTAGTTTGTTACACGAGCTTGGCAAAACAAATCCAGCAAAGTATTTAAAAAAACCTCCACGGGTATCAATATTGTAGGTACCTACATCTGACGCGCCCTGAACAGTCAGACCAAGGTGCAATGCAGTGATAGAGACCTCGCTAACTGGTTAATCTCTTTACTGCGGCTAAAACTGTTCTCTCTAGAGAGCAACATGAAATATGAAGAAATATCTACTGCGAGGGATTAATTCAAGGTTTTATTGTACTAGCAATATCCGAACCTATAGTCGATATAGTATGACTGTCAGGTTGTATGTTGATCATAATATGATTCGCGGCCGAAACTATCTCTGCTTAGCCTTTTCCCAACTATGTCGGGGTCGGCTTCCAGTCTAACCGGATGCAGCTGAATACCCTAATTTTACATGGAGCGACTGCCTATCTGACCTCCACAACCCAGTAACTGGGTAATACGATACCCCTTGGTAAGACTGGTTGTCAGACTTTCGGGCTTCTGACGACCCGTAACGACTGTCAAAGATCCACGGTTGACAGCCGGGACCAACGGCTTAGCGTGCTTTGCGAGGCACAGAGGGGTCTTGGTATGTGAAGATGGTCACCCATCCACGGACCAACCGCGGCAAGCCTAGCTTAACCTGATCGATCGACCCGTGCGGCTATTATTATTAAGCCACAAGCCCCTGCCGAAACAAATGAGTCGGAATTAAAGTCAAAGCATTTATTTCAAATAGGCACATAAAAGGCACTTTTGAACGTCAAAAATTGCAGTAAAATGTAATTGATTCCAGTCGCCCCTTCCAAATGGTAGTTCTCGTATGGAGAAGAATGGGCAAGGAACTCCACCGTTACTAAAATCATTAATGATTTTAATTTTGTAAAGGCTCATTTGTTCTTAAGTTAGAATTGACCTAAAATTTCAGGATTTCATGAACTCATTCAATAGGAATTTGAACTTAGAGAGGGTTGTATTTAATGGATTAGCAATGTCTTATGACTTGGTGACTCCCAGGTTATAGCTATCATTGTACAGACTTCGGCAAAGAGGTATGAAATGACGTATAACTGAATTTCCTGTACCCTCTGCCCTCTCTACCTTCAACTAGAAAGTCATGCCTCGTGGGCCCGTTTACAAACAGTTAAACTCACATACACAAACAGCCAGACCCGGAACAATGCCTAATATTTATTCCGTGCGGGAATCGCACCTGCGCCACGCAGCGCAGCAGTCGATCGCTCAGCCACTGCGCCAACAGTGTCATCAATTTTCGTTTTTGTTTATCTTTGCTGATTCCAAGTTAGTTTTATCATGGGTCATGTCAAGTGCAAGTGCTCAGTGTTTCTGTTAAAGACCAAGTAATCCAAATTAGAATAGGACTGACCTTAAAATAGCCTACATTTTCTTTTCACTGATCATTCACATCTATACAAGAGGCGATTTTACATACTTTAGAATTGTCACACGGTATAATTTGGCTATTCGAAAGGAAAGAGTTCCCAGAAAAAGCTGTCCATTTTCATAGCAAAAGTCTTATTTTAAATGGAAGTGGCCAAACAATGATTTTATTCTGTAATAGCTTTTAAACTGAAGATTGTTCGAAATCTTAAACGCACATCTTAGCACACAACTGAACCGCACCCTAACCATTCAATACAGTTGTCTCTCTTTCCGAAATAACTCTCCAATAAATGACATAAGAACTACATAAATACATTCACTTAAACGTCACCCAACAGCATGGCTATTATTATTTAATATTACGATTAGCAATCTAACAAACACAACTCAAACTCAAACTCAAACTCAAAGTATTTATTTCAATTAAACCAATTACAGGCACTTTTGAATTGTCAAGGGGTCGGTCAGTCAGAGAAATGAAGCTAGTTGCCCATTCCTAAGCGTAGTAGGTACCTATGGAGAAGAACGGGCAAGAAACTCCATGGACACTCTTTTAAATCAAAATATGGTTACAAAGTATTAGTTACATCATTCATATTAAAAATTATGCATGTGAGAACGATGCAGAACGTTAAAAGCGTCCGTAATGAAAAGCCTAAAACAATCCAAATATTAAATTAAATTAAAATAAGCCATGGCAGCAAAGAGATGACCAGTCCCCACTGACGGCGCCCGTTCACGAACATGACGCACGGATTAGCACCATTCAGCTCAACCGTTTTGAAGGGAGCTAAATGATCCAACACATGTGCCACCATCAGCGAGACATTTGAGTGAGCATGACATACTCTCAGCCGCCAGGGCACATTCAAGTCAATGAAAGACGTACCCAGTAAATGGTAGCTTTATAGTATGTAACTACATAGTACTCACACATGAGCTATACAATTATACAATACTAGGAGATTGAATTTATATAATGCAAAATAGTATTTTACAATCTTCAGCGGCTCCAACAGTAGGTACTTCCAAATGCTAATGAATTTATTTATGCGTCCTGTGGAGCAGGACCAGCGTTTAGCCAAGCATTTTTATCAGCGATGTAATCTCCCAATTTATAATATGCCTGGCTGCATAGTGTGCGTTTTATACAAGATTTAAATTTCGTTTCATTCTGTTCAATTATGTGGGGAGGTATTTTATTGTAACATTTTAAACAGTACCCCATGAAAGATGAGTCTACTTTAGCCAGCCTGAAACCTGGTTGAACTAATTGGTCCCTATTTCTAGTGATATAATTGTGTCTTTCACCTCTTTTACTAAAAATATGCAGATTTTTCCTTACGTACATAATGTTTTCATATATATATTGACAAGGTACCGTCATGATGTTAATATCTTTAAACAGTTCTCTCAGAGAGTCACGCCTGCGGAGGCTATATATGGCTCTGATGGCTCTTTTCTGCAGAATAAAAATAGACTCGATGTCTGCAGCCCGTCCCCATAGTAAAATACCGTACGACATGATACTATGAAAGTAACTAAAATAGACCAGTCTCGCGGTATCGACATCAGTAAATTGACGGATTTTTCTCACAGCATACGCTGCTGAACTTAGTCGTCCTGCAAGGGATGTTAAATGAGGACCCCATTGAAGCCTTGAGTCGAGCGTGAACCCCAGGAAAACAGTTTCATCGACGAATTCTAGTTTCTCTTGATTCAATTTTATCTCACAATGACTACCTTTGACATTTGGTAAAGAAAATCTTATACACTTTGTTTTTTTCCCATTTAATACTAAATTATTAGCAGTGAACCAATTTTGGATCTGCAGTAGGGCGTTATTTACGTCGACAAGATTTGATGCACGTCTATTAATTTTAAAAATCAAGGAAGTATCGTCAGCAAATAACACCATCTGTGGTTGGGTTTTTAACAAATGGGGTAGATCATTTATATAAACTAAAAAGAGGAAAGGACCTAATATCGAGCCTTGCGGAACACCCATTTTTACTTTTAAACCGAGTGAATTGACACCATTTATTTGAACTTGCTGTTGTCTATCATTTAAATAAGATTTTACTAAACTGAGCGCAAGTTTTCCCATTCCGTAATGCTCAAGTTTTAAAAGTAAGGTTTCGTGGTCGACGCAATCAAAAGCCTTGGAGAGGTCACAAAAAATTCCTATGGCGTCTTGGGACTCTTCCCACGCTGTAAAAATGTGTTTTAATAAGGTGATACCGGCATCAGTCGTACAACGTCCCTTGGTGAAACCATACTGTTGGTCGTGTAATATTCTGTTGGTGTTAAAATGATTGAGCATTTGGTTCAGCATCACCTTTTCAAACACCTTGCTGAAGACCGGTAACACGGATACGGGTCTATAATTATTGGTAAGTTTACTGTCCCCTGATTTTAAAAGGGGTATCACCTTGCTGTGTTTCATTAGATCTGGGAAGACTCCTTGATCCACACACAAATTAAATATTAAGGCTAAGTACGGCGCTATAGTCTCAATAATGGAGGTACAAACTTTGATAGACATTCCCCATAGATCTTCGGTTACTTTGATCTTGATTTGCTTGAAAGCTTTTATTACTATTATGGGGTTTATATGCTTGAATTTAAATTCAATCTGGCAGGATGAGACGTTTGCTCTTAATAAATTAATAGAACGCAAGGGCGAGGAATTTAAGATTTCAGTGGTTGTATGTGGGATACTGGTAAAGAAATTTACAAATTCTTGAGCAACTTCTTTGTTATTGCTTATGGGACCACGCGAAGTCTCTATTGTGAAATCATTATTATGTCTTTTATTCCGGTTAGTTTCGTCATTGATAATTTTCCAAACCGTCTTTATTTTATTATCGGCTGATTTGATCTTGTTGCTAATATACAAGGCTTTAGCTACCTTGCAAATATTTTTAAAAGTTTTAGAGTAGGTAGCAACGTATTTATTAAAAGTTTCAGAGTTAATATAAGGCTTAAGACCATACAGCTCAAACAATTTTTCCCTACTTTTTCTAATACCCTTAGTTGCCCAGTCACTGAACAAAAAACTTGGACAAATAGTTTTAGTTTTCTTTTTTAAAGTATTATTGAACTCGGTGCGTACTACCGAAAAGAACCTCTCATATAATTCATTTGCATTGTTTTTCATATGGCCTGGTACACTTAACTTACTAATTAAGTGATTATTAAATCTATTTAGACTGCTTGGTGTTATTTGTCTAGTTTGTATCAGAATTTTTTGTACTGGTGTATTAGACTTGAACACAACGGTTTGACCGCTGTGATCAGAAGGGAGATAGTTTACTATGGCTTTATCTAAGTATTCGCAGCAACAAAAAACATTATCGATGCATGTAGCAGAATTTATAGTTACGCGGGTTGGTTCTGAAAACACATTTGATAAATTGAATGATTTAAAGAGACTTAATAATCGACTGCTATTTGAACTATTCTCTAAGATATTAATATTGAAGTCACCACAGATAATCAGCGATTTTTTGCCAGTTCCAAGTTTTGCTAGAACATCTTCCATTACTGACTCAAATATGGAGTAGTTTTGATAATTAGGGGGTCTGTAAACGCACACTATAACATGCTTATCTAGCTCAACACAGGACAGTTCAACGTTATGTTCTACCGAAAGATCAACTATATCTTTACGAGTCTTAGATTTAATAGAATTTTTAACTAAGATTAGCGAACCCCCACGCAGAATAGATTTCCGGTTAAAACAACTGCCCACACTATAATTTTCATAATGAATTAGCATTTCATACTCTTTCAACCAATGTTCAGTTAAACAAATAATTTCAAACATAGTTTTTTCTAAAAATAGCTCAATTTCTAATTGTTTGGAAGAAAAACCTTGAATATTTTGATGAAATAATTTCAAGGAATTTTGCTCAGACCCTTTTTTACATTTTACTATTTGAGAGCAAGAAGACACCTTGTTGTTGGTAGGTATAACAATATTGTTACTAGTGTCTTCTGTTGTCTTACTAACTAGTTTAAATCTACATCCAGAGTGAGCCCCAAGACTCCCAAGCCATCACCAGGCAATGATATCCGACTACTTGTGGACCCCACATAAGGACAAGTATTTGCCAAAGTGACACATGGATCCTCTTTCGTACAACCATTGTAAATAGTTATAGCATTAGTGCTACAGTTATTTCGGGTAACCACCTGTACATTAGAATTATTACTAATAATTGCGGTGTCAATTATGGTACAAGACTTCGACATACTACTTATGTCTGAGTTTATATAAGCTAATAGCCTCGCTATTTTATGTCTAAACCTAATGGGCAGATACACTGTATTCCTTGTCGATTTCAATTTATCAACAAAACTGTTGGTGTCAAAAAATATAAGTTTGTCACTGTAATGACTTACTAAGAAATGCATATGGTTATTAAGCATATGTATATAATTGTTTTGTCTATTGGATAATCTCTCAAAATATGGAAAAGCACACAAAATAATTTTATTACAATTTATCTTTAAAAGCTCAGAAACACTGTCAGTGATAACTTCTTTTTTGACCTGTGAACTATTACCTACAAATACAGTAATATTGGTATTGGAATCATATTGATTTCTTGTAATTGATGTCATTATTTCTTTGAAGGATGTCCCAGGTAAACAATAGTTTTGAGTATTAAAACTAAAGTTGTCACTAACTAATTTCCCTAAACCTCTTCCTATACTATCTGAAAACATAACTGACTGATAACATACTTGACTACTACAAGAGGAAACACTACTAGCTGCTGACTGTATTGCTTGAGATAATTCTTGCACAATATCAGGTATATCTTGGTTGGGGATACAGTCCAGAGCACTCACAACTTGGGACGGGTCCTCCGTGGCCTCAGGCTGGAGAGCATCAAGGTTGGATTCCCTCTGACAGGTACACCGAGTGTTGCTGAGAGTCAGCAAGTCCACTCTGTCCACCAACTCGTTTGTAGCAAGGATGTGTTCCTTGATTTGGTGGTGAGAGCATATATATTTATTATAAAGGGACTTTAGTGAGTCATCAAGAACTTGAATTTCAGTTTGTAAGCGCTGAGTGTCTATTTCATAAATATTTATACTATCTTCTAATTTAATTTGATAGTTCTTCAACTTATTCACAAGAGTAACACGTTCTTTCCTTAATTGAATATTTTTGGAAGAATGATTTTGCTGTTTCTTAAATTTATTACATTTTTTAATGATTTTATTCAGTCTTGCATATTTTTTTATTTTATTTTGACTCATTTTATGACTATAGTTATATTTCAGTAAGGAAGCCTCTGTTAGGTTTATTGTTGACATGGAATGTGGGTTACAGCTTTTATTTAACAATTCATTAAATAAATGGTCAGTTTCTTGGATCTGAGAATGTTCCTTATCTTTCTGTAATTTAAGGATTTGAACATTTGCATGGATTAATTCATCCTCCAGGTCCCTAATCTTACACAAAGCCTCCTCGTATAGATTACTGCAGTTGTTGAAGCCATCTGTGACAACCCTTAGTTGATCCCGTTCATCGACAACATTGAGGTACAGAAGATGTAAGTCTACTAGCTCCTGTTTTAAGCTTGTGTTTTTGCTTATGACTTTCTCTACTTCCCTCTCACTTTCCTCTCTCTCCTCTAACAGCGCTTGACATTTTCTCTCTGAAGCCTCAAGTTCATGAACGGTCGTTCTCAATCTAAGCTCCACCTCCTGAGCCACAGCCTTACGGGTCATCACAGGCATGGTTTCAGGAATTAGTACTGAAAGGAAAATTAAAAGAACGGTGAGAACTACTTAGACAGACAGACAAAAGGAGGGAAAGCTAGAAATGGAAGAATAATTGTTAGAAGTTAGTGTTGCTTAATAGAGTAATGAGATAGGCTGCTGAATCTAATTGAAATACAACTAATATGATAAGATCAAGTACAAGTTACATTGATTATATTGTCTTATGCTTTTATTTTTGCTTATGTGGGTAGGATGCCTGGTTAAAAAATTAATTAAAAAAACTAGTTTTGAATAAAATATTACAATTGAGATCAACGATAGTCAATGTTATTGTTGTTACGTATATAACACAGTGTAAAAAACACTAATAGGATAACAGTGTTTAGATATTTCACAACAACAACGTTTTGATAGTACCTATTTAGGCAAAATCAACAAAAAATTGTGACTCAATTAATCTGTTACAGTCTATGACTATTGTGTGCTAATTAGAGAATAAAAGTAAACAATACTCCCCGTTTAAATCCGCAGGTCGATCATCAGCTGTTCGTGAGAGGGTACCGGTAACGGTGGGCAACCAAACACTGTATTTAACTTTGTAAATTTGCAGGAAAACAATGATCCCGAGTATTTATGCAGTAATTTTACATTTGGATATAGTAATACATTAAAATTACACTTAAAAGTTAAATAAAAAATAATTTTAAAATACGGAACAAAATTTTGACATGTCACTCGGGCAGTGTTGCCAGTTAGTTAAAAAAAAAAAAAAAAAAAAAAAAAAAAAAAACAAAACAACAGTCCAACATCCATCGACATTTATAATGAAAAAAAAAACGGGAGCGATGTACATTTTTATTATACTACGCTCTTTTAACTGTTATAATTAATGTACGGTGTAATAAACGGAGAACATAAAAAACGAATAATGTATAGACGGCAGTTAGAAATATGTTTAGCGTTTCATACTAGCGTTTAAGTGCTGACAAAACAATAGACTTATCGCAGTCCCATCTAGTCGGATGTAAATTTTATTAGAGAAACAAATTGTTGCACTAATTATATTAAATATGTTAATAAAAATATGCTCGGTGGTAAGTTCGAGGTATTTTTCCAGTGTTCTAGTTTTTTTTTTTTTCAAGAAAGTTTGACCCACTGTGGTCACAGTATAACTATCTACTGGCAGTGGTACAATGTTTTGACATATTGTCTTAAAAGGTATCTTACGAGCAATACCTGCTTTGGACAACTGTATTGAATGGTTAGGCTATGGCTCAGTTGTGTGCTAGGATGTGCGTTTAAGCTTTCAAACAATTTTCAGGGTAAACACGTTAGGTGAACACAAAAACCGAATAATATACATAAAGACGGCAGTTAGAAATATGTTTAGCGTTACATGCTAGCGTTTAAGTGCTGACAAAACAATAGACTTATCGCAGTTCCATCTTGTTCTAGTTGTAATTTGATAATAGGGTTGCCAAACAAAATTTATAAAATTTTAAATCTTTGCAATACATTAATTTACTTCCTCGTTTTATCCTGTGAACTATTTAAAACTACATAATAAAATTGTTTCTTAAATATGGGTTAAGTACCTTTATCGAGTGAAAGATTTTTAACAATTAATATTCAACTTTTTGGAATTAAAAATGTCAGCTTCTAAAATAATAATCTTATAAAAAACTTGTTTACGACAAATAACACGTTTTTATTTTTTACTTTTTAGTTGTACCTACCCCGCAAAAATTCATATAACAGTATGTAAGTATTAGTGACAGGAAGTTATTAAAATATCGTCAATATAAACTAAGTGGAAAATATTCGTGTTATTGAAGCTCACTCAAAAACTACCCAAGCAAAGTTAGAAGAAAAATAATATGGAACCACCCCTGAGGCATACCTTATCCATTGAAAAATTTGCAAATCCGTCTATATAAGACGGGAGTTATTCCCGAAAAATATAATAAAAAATATAAACATCCAAATTGAGAACCTCCGCCTTTTTTGAAGTCGGTTAAAATTACTTCAACACGTTTGTTATTCCGTTATGTTTTTTGAAATACCTAGTTTTGGGTTTCTTCTTTTTGGGGTTCCGTAGCGAAATGGTAAAAAAGGGTGCGAAATTTGTAACAGTTTTAAATAATGCTTGCCCAACGATATTGCAAGTGAAATAATTGTAAAAATCTTATTTTTTTGCCGAAAATCAGTAAAAAACCGTCCATACAAGCTTAGTTATAGGATCGCATTTAAAAAAAAATAAAAAATAATTGCAAGTTCAAAAATTATTCCTCGAATAACTTTATTTTTTTTATTTTCAATCATTTGGATTGAAAATAAAAACAAAGAAGATATTTCATATTAATAAATGTATTTTGTACTTTTGTACGAGTACAAAGGTGTACCTTTGTACTCGTACAAAGGTACAAAGGAACTCTTGGTGTGCGAATCCGACTCGCTGTTTGCCAGTTTTGTTAAATTTCTCGTTGCGTCTATTCCGGAAATGTAGTTCAATATTGCAAAATATCTAAAATTCTCCTCGTGAAATCCGGATACTCCCCAGTTTGTTTATTCTGTGCATTTTTTATCGACGTCGTCGTCGTATGCGTTTTTTGACGTCATACGTTAAAGCGGTTGGAACTCGACGGTAAATGTTAAATGATTTTATTTTTGTACCTTTTTACAACCACTTCTAAAACTCAATCCTATTTTTTTTAAAACTAGATGAGGACGTTTTCCCATCAGACTCACTTTAAAAAGAGAGGCCGAAACAAACTCAGAGGACACAGTCTCTTACAAAGTCCTGCACTATTAATCACAACCATCTGAATCATTTTGAAGGACATTGCGAATCCATTGCATCACATGTTCGTAAAATGTATCTGCTCAACAACGTAAATAGCGCAATGAATGTTGTCGAACTGTCAAAATGAAAACCATTGCTACTGATAGTAATTTACGCAGTTACCCCGCAGGCATACTCTTGGTATCGTTCAGTACATGGCTTCCGTCCGAGTATACTCAATACTCATACAAGTACTAGTTTCCGCTCCTACTTATTTTGTCCGTCAGTTTGCGCTCAATTATTGACTTTAATAAGACTTTGACAATTCATGGTAGGTAGAGCACACATGCGTACTATTTGTACAAGTTTTATATAGATATACCTACATGTCTACGTAGAACATACGATTTTAAGATGAGTTCCCGTGATTTTGTGTTAGAATGTTTATGTTAATAATGTAAGAATCGTAGCAGGTAGCGATCTGTAGTGTCTGCCTAACCCCATGGCAAGAAGGCGTGAGTTTATGTTAAAGTATAGGTGTGTCTTGTGTTTATAATTATTTCTTTATATAGTAAATGATTATAAGACATTTTTCTTTAGGACATACAAGTATTTCTTGCCTAGTTTGGGAGTCAAGGTTTCAACTAAGTACCTTATTTTTTTGTTAGCATACACTGTCTCGCTGCTTGGTAAAGGCCGCCCCCAAATCCTTCCAGGAACTCTTTTCCCGCGCCACCTCGAACCAACGCTCACGATACGCGTCCAGGTCATTTCGCTATTTCTTTCTGGGCATCGGCAGCGCCGTCCATCTTCAAGCACCCATTGTTTGGAGACATTTGAACGCTTCCATCTGTCAAAAAACGGTTTACTTAATGGACAGGGCATAGATTGAAATATATTTGAGTTGACGATCAAAACCACTAACTTATTTATCGCCAAAAATCATTTACAAAAGTTAATCATTTCCATCTGATTATAAACAAATGAATTTCGTATTCTCGCCGAAGCCGAATGAGAACGACGCGCTTCGTAGACACTCGTAGCAGGCGCGCGCGCATCTCTAGTCGACACAAGAGCAAGATTTAGTCATTGTGTTCGTCACTGCGCCATTCATCATGCGACATTGTTTTGGCACACGCTCACCTTGATACTACATTAAAATTATACTAAATACAAATGGCGAATTAAAAAAAAACATCTATTTTAACATATCAAGGATTCCGGGTTCCATTATACATTCTTTTAGTTAGATTGTTAAATTTCAAGGAACATTAAAAGGTGAATGTTTTGTCTACGAATGATTTAGTCTGGTTTTTGTTTGCACAGTTTGGATTTAACTGTAAAGTTGGAGACAGCGCGAGGTGGGGGCGCAGCGCACGCGGCTCGTCTAGCTCGCGATAGATACTTTGTAAAGATTTCTTGACACTGCAAAACAAGGTTTATCCATTAATTAGGCTTAAACCATCGAGCCACTAAGTTAAAGTTCTTATTACAAAAACTGATGTTAAACCCGAGTCTAAGTCGTCAATTTTGTATTAAAAACTTTATCTTACAATTAGTCGGAATGAAGGTGAAAATACAGTAACTGGCTCGGAAGATCTAGGCTATGTTTGTTATAAGACAGAGTACGTTCTGCTCGGGAAAATAATGTGATTCCCCGTCAGGTAGGGTAGAGTTCCGATGTTTTTTTATTACTCATGTCCGAATGTATAGGCAAGAAGATTGCCCAATTCCATTCAAGTCACTTCCCGAACTCGATCTCGCAAGTTCTATCAATATATCAGTCTTTGTCATACATAACAATCCAATTCGAAGTCTAAAACGTTGCCATACTTAATACCTGAACTCCAAAACGCGCCGCCTCCACAGACCCCCTACCTGAATGCAAGGTACACACTCCAGTCGCGGTCGGTGGCATGTTTTGTCTCGATACACAAACAAAAATTGAGTCTTCCACGCTTCTAATATAATTGGTCGTCATATTGTAGGTACCGGTTTCATCACCACAACAGATTACCCACTTAGGAACTCCGTTTCAAGCTAAGTGGTTATTTATCTGGCGCTAAACCAGTATGGTTAACCACTACAGGCCGTGACCAAGCTGACAAATGAAAACTTTTCGTTTGTACCAACAATTAGATGTTGTTTGATGCTGTTTGTGTTTTTGACGGAACGTTCAAGTGGCGTTTGTTTGTTGCGTGGTACCTTTACAAAACAACCCACGATAACTTTTTATTGAGAACAGACAGTGTCTCAATAATTAATTTGCAATTTCGAGTATTTTCAAATTTTCGTCCCCTTTACCCTTGACGTGGTCATGTGTTGGAGACTAATGAAAAATTTGCTTTGTTCTCGACAGTTAAATTCCTGTTTTTTCTCGTATTAGTCATTTTCCGCCTGCATCCCTAGCAATATCGTTTATTGCATTTTTACTTTGTTCTTGATTAATAAACGGCCAATAAGACTAGAGGGTTCATTAAGGGCGTCCAGCCCTTCGGTCCCTACGTACTGAGGTGTGAAAATACCTAGAAGGTAATTGCCAGTCACACGAGTGCCTGCTACGTAACAATTATGCTGATAATAAAAAGAGAAAAAAATGTCATGTCGTCTACCTACCATGTACGGCGTAAAGTGATGGCATTAACCATTTATTGGTTCGCACACTCGTTTTTAGTATTAAAGTACGATGTTCTTATTATTTTAATAAGACAATGCATCAACTACTAGCCCAGTTCGTGAATACACCAGTCAGCCACAAAAGAGCTGACTAAAACAGCGGTATCTGCAAGGGTTGGCAAAATACCAACATGCGAATGCTACACATCAATCTTTAACTCCGCTATACGATCTGGAACCGTCAGAAAACGGGAGCCTTGAGCGATTGAGTTATCGGTTATAACCGAAAACTTTGGACCGTGGATAGACCCTGAGTAATAAATTATCTGGCTTCCAAATATTTGAGTCGGTTCGTGTTTATTTTTTTACGCCGGACGCATCGAACCTGCGCTATAGTATTTAAATGTATGGTCAAACAAAGGGAGAACACAGAGCCCCACGGTGTGAAAGGGCTCCGAGGTATCTACTACTATGCATAGTGCCTAATTGAAACACTGTTTAGTACGCGCGGGACTGCTTGATACTTGTAAGGTTGATGGGGTATTAAGGAATACGGGAGATTCTTTAATGTGTGACAATTTTAATTTATTGAGTAAGTATATATTTATGAGTGAGTGAGAGAGTGATCAGTAAGTATATATTAATGAGTAAGTTCTCAGGAGTTGCAGAGGCTCTAGGGTGTTTATTACCAGGAATAGGGGCCGGGGCAGGCTCTGCAACAACTCCTTTGCGCTAAGGACTAAAATATACCTAAGTACGAAGTAGTAAAAATGATTTGTTTTTGGGACAATACTGTTCTTTCAACACAGTAGCCACGCGGATACAGTTCTTCAAGCTAAATTTTATAAAATACGTTTCTTTTAAATGAAGCCAGTACGCACAAAAGCAATAAAACTAAGCAGTGTTTACGCAATTTCTAAGATGTCTGTGCCCACAAAAGATATTATAAAACTGCGGTATTCTAGCTTTTGACGCGAAATCACATCAAAGAGTTTTTATTTATATTTTATAAACTTTTATTACGCAATATAAATCTTTTCCTTTGTTGTTTGGAATAGTAAAATCTTTGTTTAGGTATTTTGTTAAACTTTATGTATTAAAAAACGTTTTCGCCCAGATATTTAACTGCATATTTTTTGTAGATTTATTGTTCTAACTCATTATCTATTCATCTACATTCTTTAAGTTTTCTCACTTTAATAGTTACTTTTGTAATTTAGTTAAACAGAATGAAGATTATCACACAACTATTTTACAGCATTTTAAATGAAGTTTTTGAACTAACATAAGTGTCAACCACTTTGCATTAACGAACTGATATACAATGAAAACAATTATTAAATTGAAGAAGGTGATTTCTTCGGGAAGCTCTAACAGTTATTTTTTACGAAATTGATCATTTTTACTATATATTGTGGAATTGTGGGAGACATTTTACGGCACTCTTTATAAAAAAAAAAAATCAAAAGAAAATAAGCTAAATAAAACATTTTATTTAAGGGCTGAGTTTTCAATTTTGTTTGACATATTTTCTTTACAGAAGCCGTCAAACCACCATATTTACTCCTTAGATAAAAGTGAAAATGACTATTGAAAAATCGGCTCCAAATCGAATAAGCTTAAAATACCAAGACGACTCGTGCGCGCTGCACGGTTAGGGTTCCGACCGGCCAGTCTTAATGTTTACTTATAATATTAAGTTAAATATTTCACATGCCCTTGTGAAACTGCTTTATGGATGAAGAATAATCACTTCCAAGTCATACTGCGCCTTCAGCTTCGAGTTTTTTATGACAATTAGACGCGTTTTACTCACTCTTATTGTTATGTAACATTTGTGTTCAATGTCAATACTGTGCACGATGTGTGGCTGCGAGGTAGTCACTTTTGTTCGGGTTTACTCGTCAAAAATGTAGACTACCACGTTTTTGGTGGTAAACAGACTACCTTAGGTGGTGTAAAGAGTTATGCTAACACGACTTCGTGGTTTTTATCTCTGGTGGTCGGTCGTGGCCACACGTAGGTACCGCTGTGCCCGACTGGATAGAGGGCTCCTCTTAAGCGTTACACGCAATTGAAGCTTGCTTAAGGCGAAAGCGTCCGGGTAGCCTGCGAAATTAAAATTTTCTTATGTTTTCTTGCAATTTTCAGGTCACTATCAGGTTGTATGTTGATTTCTATATGTTTCGCGACAGTAACAAATATTTATTTATATAATTATAATCATAAAATCCATCAATACAACTCTCTAAGTTCATATTACCTTATTTAATGAAATCATGACATTTGATGCCAATTCTAACTCAAGGAGTTGTTTTGCCGATTCTAATGATTATTTATAATTCTGTGAAGCCATATTTGTTACGGTCGCGAATCATATTTAGATCAACATACAACCTGACACTGACCTGTAATTTGCAAAAAAAGTAAGAGAATTTTCAATTTCGCGGGCTACCCCGACGCTGTTGCCTTAACTTGCGTATTGTACGGACGCCAGCAGTTCAAGCTACCCGAAACTGTCAAATTTTCCCAATCAACCTTGAACCTTAATTCTTTAGCTATAAAGTTGAAAACCTATTAAAGATATTTGACAGATTGTAGTAGCTTGATGTGCTGGCGTCTGTACCTATGTGTCGGCTTTCTTAAATTAGTCTTAAACGTTACGGAAATATGATTAAATGGTGTTAATCTGCAGCGAATGCGGAAGGCATCATCGGTTATTTGTACAAGTTTAAAGGTGGATACGCTTAATTAGAATACACTGTAAGTTTGCCAGCAACAGTAATTAATTACGGGCTGGTACACTCTACACACTGTTCATAGTTTACTATTATTGGTGGGTACTATCGCTAACGTTTACAGCCTAAACAGCTGATTCTAATTTACTTATCGACTATCGTTTGTTTCTGTGAGTACTTTTAGCTTGAACATGACATGATACTTACTAGTGTTGTAAAAGTAGCCTAGGTAATTAACTACTTACTAGTGTTGTTTCAGTAGTAGTCTTAAGTATGTTACATAGGTCCTTCAATTATTTCTTCATTATAATTTAACTCTCTCTGATTACAATAGTTTAGGTTATAGGTAAAATATGCAGGGTCATATTAAATTATGTAGCGAAACTCTGCAGACGCGACGCGATAGCTAAACATGATCAAATAAAAACAAAAAATAATTTGTTTTTTTTTGGGGGGGTCAATGACCGCTAGTAGTCTTTTTACTTGAAGTATGAGTTGAGAACTTCTATTTTTTTTTATCTTGTTTAGATATTGATACCCATCACGTCTCCGGAGTTTCGCTAGATCATTTAATTTAACCCTGTATAATATGGTGTGAAGTATTTCTTTATTATAATTAAACACTCTCCGTAAAAACACTTACTCGTGAAACCCATTAAACTGGACTGTAAAATGATTTGTTATATAAAATTAATTTGCCAGTGAAGTTCGTGAAGGAATAAACCAACAAATATTAACACTTGAAACGATATGAAAGCGAATCGTGCCACCCGGCGCTCGCTCACTGCCTACAGAAAAAATATAAACTCCATCTGTTTGTCCATGTTTATGTACGGCCAACGAAATTAATAGATGCACTTCGTCAATTTGCCGTGTTATACCCATTTCATACAACTGTCAAAGAATGACAATTTAAGTTGGTCGACAGTTTGATAAAAAAATAATTTCCCTAAGTTAACAAACTTTAATTTAACCTTTAAGAATGTACGCTAATATTTCTCAGTACAAATAACTAAGTTATGAAAATGTTTGTGCTTTGAAAAATAAATCCTCAGTGAAAAATATGATATTTATAAATAAGTAATTACGCCGTAATAAAACCTTTGCTGTACCTCCACATAAAACATCCCTGCAGTTTTCCTAAACACTTAACTAACCACTTCTGGGAGAACGTTATGAAATATTAATAACAAAAACGTCGGCGAGCCCGCGTGCAGAGCCTCTATCACAATAACACTCAGCAAAGTTTTCTCATTTTAATGTTGTTCAGGCAAAAGTTTAAATATAAAAATATAATGTTACTGTACGCATTAGTGAGTCATTGAGCGGCGAGCGAGTGCGTGCCGCGTTCCACCCTCGCATCGCGAATATACAAGTTAAAACAAATGGAAAATAAACTTTTCAAATAAAATAAAAATAACCCTCTTGGCGGCCGCGAGGGCGGGGGCCCTCTCCAATAAAAAATATAATAACTTTTCTTTTTATTCGACGTAATGGCAACGATTGTTCCTTTCTAATAATGTTGCTGTCTCGTTTACTCCCAGATTATTATAATGGGGTGCGACGACGCCGGGCGCCGCGCTTTTCAACTCAAACAATCGACTGCTAATGAACTTTTTAATATTTATAGTAACCACGATGTGTCGTCGTGTTACAAATTGTTTCAATTTACCTTTCGACTTATGAATAAAAACACCACGTTAACGATGGCGTTTATCGTCACAAATTTATATTAGACTAGCTGCGCCCCGCGGTTTCACCCGCATAAGTTTCGATCCCGTGGGAATATCGGGATAAAAAGTATTCTATATGTTAATCCTGGTTATAAACCATTTGTGTGTCAAATTTCATCCAAATCCGTTCAGTAGTTTTTGCGTGAAAGAGTAACAAACATCCATCCATCCATACAAACTTTCACGTTTATAATATTAGTAGGAAGCCGAGGGAAGGAAAAAAAAAAAAAAAAAAAAAAAAAAAAAAAAAAAAAAAAAAAAAAAAAAAAAATTATTCCAGCATCCTAAATTTCGTATCACACTGTCAATCTCAATCTGACTAATTTTAAAGGATATTGCTAATCCATGGCTTCATGTGTTCGAAAAATTTGTCTGCTCAACAACGTAAATAACGCAATGATTGTCGTTGAACTGTCAAAATGAAAGCCATTCGTACTGTTACTGTGTTAAACAATTACCCCTCTTGCTCCCCTTTATTACCCCGCAACGCAACGTGTATTGTAACACACTACAAGGCGAATTTGTTTCAACCTGTCTTACTATGATGCAGGGTGCAGCCTCGCGCATCGTGCAGGCTGCACAGACGACGGCAGATGGCTCGCCTTGACTCCATGTCATTCACTCCTGCACCACTGATGATAGTTGTTATTACTACGCTTTAATCCTCTGAATATACTAATAAATACTATATGGATAATGGTGGCAACGTATAGACAGATTTTTTTTTAAATATTTAAATTAACTTCTGCCCGCGGCTTCGCCTGCTTGGATGTTGGAAACACGGGAACTTGACAAAAAGTAGCCTATGTGTTACCTTGCCTTACAACATTTGCTGTCTGTCAGTGAAAGTCCCGTCAAAATCGGTTCAGCCGTTTCGGAGATTAGCCGGAAGAAACAGACAGGCAGACAAATAAATAAAAAAAATATTTTTTATTTTTATAAGTACCGTATATACTTTCATATGCATTTAGTAAAAAGCTGGAATATGTTGAGTATCACTCCAGTTTATGGCGCGGTTTAAGGGTTCTTGGCTGCCCAGATAATTCTCATTCATCTCACCGTGAAAACTTAGGTGAAGTGAGCGTGGAGTGAGCTGTCATTCCAACTAATACTAGGGATTGATACTATTGACAGCTCACTCTAAGCTCACTTCACCTAACTTTTCACGGTGAGATTTTTACAAAATCGATCGTCAGCTGTTACATTTGCACAGTCAGCCGGCTGTGATCCTGCCATGCTTCCTGTGGGAGGTATCATTGTGACAGGTTTTAACGACCTAAACAGCAACATCCTTTCCAACCCCTCCTAATTTGTGTGAGAAATTAAAAACGTTTCACTTTGCGGTCTCGTTTGGATAAACAAATACCTGTATTTACATGTTTTTGGGGTTGTAGTGATGGCCTGTCAAAGTGTCAAGTTGTGGTTGTGGAGACATTGTGTAGAGGAAGTGCACAGGATCTTTCGTTGACACACCTAAGTCACTGACTGTAAAAAAGTAACATTCTATAGCATTTGCATAACGTGGACGGTCGACCCCATGCCGTTGGCAAGACATAAATTACAAAAACTAACTTACAGGCTACGTCATAAAGGCGCTGTCAATGTCCATGTCCATGGAACTGCGGTTGACTGTACCTGGCGACAGTTTGGTGACGATTTGGACCTTGTCTGTTGTTTGTACTTAACGTAATGAGACAATTCAGAATAGTGGTTAGCGTCTGCGGGCGGGAGGTTTCCTAAAAACGGTTTTACGGGTTTTTTGTACAAACTTTTTGCGCCCGGGCAGGCGGCCGGCACGGCTTGATCTAGTCTTTGTCATTTTATTTATACGTTAAATATAAAAGTGGGTTTGGTTTTAAACGTGCTAATGCTTTGGATTACATTGTAATATTTAATTTTCCGTGATGAAAAGTATCCTTATATCCTTTTCTATTATACATTAGGAATTAATCTACCTGTGACAAATCCGGTGTCTACTCCCGATGCAAGAAACTGGTCAACATCACGGGCATTTCCTACTCTATATCATTTGCGGTCATAACATTACTTCGGGACCCGAACTAACTTTTTTTGACGGATCAGCTTCTTTCGGACAGGCGTACCTTTGTTGACGGAATTAGAGAGTAGACCCAGAGAATCAGTTCAACAGTTCCGTTGTAAAAGTGTAACAAACAAACTCACTTCGGGGTTTCTATAGATATAAAGTAGTGACGTAGTTACATGTATATAAGTACATAATACACTAAAACTATAGATATAACTATATCAACTACCTCATCTGCCGAGCCTTTTCCCAGCTATGTTGGGATCGGCTTCCAGTCTAACCGGATGCAGCTAAATACCAGTATTTTACATGGAGCTACTGCCTATCTGACCTACACAACCCAGTTACTGGGTAATACGATACCCCTTGGTAAGACTGGTTGTCAGACTTTCCGGCTACTGACGACCGTAACGACTGTCAAAGATCCACGAATGACAGCCGAGACCAACGGCTTAACTTGCGTTCTGAGGCACGGAGGGGACTTGGTACGTGATGATGGTCACCTATGCACGGACCATCCGGGGCAAGCGAAGATTAACCTGATCGATCGGCCCGTGTGGCTGTTATTACTTAGCCACAACCCTACAACTACCTATCCTACCTATAGATACATATTAACTCTCACAAACCTTGATACCTATTATTATATCGTACCTATATTATTAATAATCGTCTCCATGCGTTCGAAATGAAAGTTTTATTACGTCGAAGTGTCCGCTGTACATGTTATTATTTCAATAATATCTATTGTTCACGATACATTGTAAAGCGAGCGATGTTATGAATTCTATACGTACACAAATAATAATATTGTATTTTGTTGTAATGTTTTCCGTTCGCGCGATCATTATGTCTAATAATTATAAGTTTTGTTACATCCATATTATCGTCAGTCAAAATAATTATCGTCTCTACTCCCTCGTGTTTATAGTCCTCTTTTGCATGGACTACTTTCAGAAATTGACCTCTCGAGATTTTTATAATAGATTATTAAATCAACATTATGTTCTTTCGTTTTTTATGTTTGTCATTTCTTGTTTCTACGAATGAAATTATAGCAGATGTATTTATATAAAAAGAAAAGTCATAATTATACATAGGGTGTTATACGTATAATATAACAACTGCTTAATTAGAGGTACCTACTTAGAATCATGTTAATTACTATAAATTAATTACGTAGCAAGATTTGCATTTTTATATCCAGGGCCGAAACAAGAAATTTCACGCAGATGTAGTTGCGGGCGAAGAAGCTGGTATTAATATAATTAGTGATAAAAAGTTATTAGAAGAATATGATCATGCATTTGAAAGTTGGTGAAAATCCTTGGCCCAATTGGCTTAAGTAAATTCAGGGCAATTAATTGTTTATCAAATTGACTACCAACTGAAATTATCCGTATATTCAAATCACAACTGTCATTCTTCGACAGTTGTATAAATAGAGCGCAAGCACGAGTGACGGCAAATTGACTTAGTCTGTCAATTTGAAAAAAAAAGCACTAATAGATTTCCCTGCCCGTATAGAGGCCATAGCCTAAGAACTAGGTAATAAAAGACGTTAAACATTCCGTCTACAAACAGGCCCATTTATAGATAAATAATAATTATATTTTAGTGTCCATACAAGCCCACACTAACTGCAATGCAAGCCAGGCTGCGACTTGTCTGCCGCACCTCCTAACATCCTGTTGTCTTACTTCTAAAAGCTGGTTCCAATGCAGTTTCTCTAGTTACTTTTCTTATTTCACCTTCAGAAAATGAAATAACTTAAATGGACATCAATAGATCTTCTTTAGAGCAGTCGGAGCGGTAGGAGTAGGGGTGGCCCAGAGGTAACAGCCGCAACTTGCGACTTGTAGGTCGTAGGTTCGAACCCAGACAGCTGTTTTACTTTGTGTAAATTATTTCATCACCACTGGCATCAAAACGGCATATATCAAAACGGTATACGGCATTTGGTCCTAGAACCAGAAATTCGAAGATATGTGACATCTACCAACCCGCATTGGGCCCGCGTGGTGGATAAAGGCCCACTCCCTCTCACTGAGAGGAGGCCTGTGTCCCAGCAGTGGGAACATTATAGGCTGATTATGTTAGATCTTCTTTACCCTTCCACACGTTGGTGTAAGAGAAGAGGTAAAGGCAACCTTTGTTGCCACAACCATGGTGTAAAAAGGACATAATATCTGGCAAGAATCAGTATCTAATATTTATATTAGTCAACCAGAAGTTTGATTATACCAACATCCTTTTATGACCCTTCATTTTACACCACTCTTCGCGGTATTCTGCCAATATTGTTCAAGTCTTCCCAACAAGCTTATTTTCAACAATTCCTCCGTTGTTCCCTGCGTACCAGGAAGCCAGTGAAGTGTAGTTTTATATTAAAGCAAACTACCAACTTTAATAGAAAACCGTGCTTGTGCTTGCAAAGTTACAGGAATTTTGCAACTACGCTAAACACTGGCGCTAGAAGTCGATTCGCCACTAGATATAAGGCACCTGTTCCACCGCCGACGAGGAAGCGACTAGCTATCAACTCGCTCAAGAAACGTACAAAAGATTGTAGGTGATCGCTGTAGGATTGTAGGTGGTCCCAGTTGATCACTGACTGTTCACACCGCCACCGCTGGTTTTGCAACTAGCTACTAGTTTGTCGCAGCGACAAGGGCTTTCAAAGAGAGTACTTGCGCAGCGACGCTCGCTTGGCGGGCAGAACACTCGCTGAGAGACTCACGCTTGGTGGATATGCATACCAGCGAGTGAGCGCTCGTCGCCGTCGCGCACTCACTACTCGGTGCGCCCCAACTCGCTTCTCGTTAATCGCCCGCGATGGGTCAGGTGCCTTAACCAAGGGGTAGTTCGGAAGTTTCGGGAGGTTCCTGCACATCATCAGGCGGGAGGAAACGCCCGGGTGTCACCATTGCCAGGATCGCCCAGAGGACACGGTGGAGCACACGGTGGAGGTCTGCCCCGCTTGGGCGGAGCACCGCCGTGTCCTCGTAGAGGCGATCGGCAGCGGCGGCGGCCTCTCGCGCCCGGCCCTGGTGCAAGCCATGGTCCGGAGCGAGAGGGAGTGGGAGGCAGTCGCCTCCTTCTGCGAAGCAGTCATGCTAGCGAAGGAGGTGGCGGGACGGATGAGGGAGAGAGCCTCCCGTCCCAGCCACCGCGGGAGACGCCCCGGGCGTCGGGAGTCGAGTGAAGACTACCGGCCACCGTAGGCGCGGGCCTGCGGGCGGAGAGCAATGGGTAGCTCACCGCCCGATCAGGACCAGGCCCGTGCCGGACGGCGCGTAAGTGTTCCACGCGCGCCTCAAAGAGATGTCAGCATAACGAGGGGCCCCTCAGGGCCGAAGCCTGCCGGGTCAGCGGGATTGTCCGAAAGGGTTACCGCTACCCCGGAACATAAAGGGCGAAGGAAGGAACATGGGTGGGTTTTAGTCAGTAAGAGTCTGACACTCCCTTCCGCTCCACCCAGAGCGGGAGGGGTCATTTGATGATTTCCCATCCCGAAAAAAAAAAAAAAAAAAGGGGTAGTTCGAAAGTCCGCTATAAATAGTTATAGGTACTCATTTAATAACTGGCAACAGCACTTAGCGTAGGGTCGAGGTAGATGAACAGAACAGTGTATAAATTATTGCTATAACATTATTATAGGCACACACGTGAATGTGAGTTTTCCATCCAAAAATATTTTGAAAAATCTCCATTAACAACCACTTTGTTGGTCTCTAGACAGCAAATTAGCTCTCGACCTGATTAAAATCTCGTCCGAAGCCAACCTTGACAATGTAGGTGGAGTCACTGTTAATTATCTAAACATTATGCTGTCCATTTGCTGCCATTTTAACCAAATGCTAGCCGACCTGGAAGCATAACAATCTAATAAAAGTAAGATTTTTTTTGACAGATTTTTAAGCATCCATGTTTTCAGAAAAGATGCTGCTTTTAAAACCTAACAAAACCAAATATAAGTTAACAAGAAAAGTCTAAATATAATAGATTTTTTGTTAAAAATAATATAGAGACGACAATATTTAGTTGAAGAATTTGAATGGACAACTTTGAAGCCGGGACCTTTTTTTATTTGATCGTCACAGACCTTTCCCCTTTGTTTTTATAGTAAACGACTGACTACACATTATTTACTTTACGGCCTTTCTAAAATAAATCGTGGTGGAGTGAAGCCACTACACTTGGACGACAACTGGCGCATTCTAAATATTTATTTGGCATACATATTTCAACTTAAGGGGCATGCGTCAACGTTTGAATTTTTGACGTAAGTCATTCGATATTTTGATGACACATTTAAGGCTTATCTGCCATTTTTAATTACAGGAAATATTTAAAACATTAGCATCGTAGTGGGTACGTAGCAGGAGTTATTAATTTAATAAATGACAACAGCATTGACCCACCTTTTACAACTCGAAAATAATACGTTACTGTGACTATTTTCAGTGTTTCAGCGGTAATACGATGTAATTGTGTTCTATGCATGTACGAGTATATAAAAACGCATCAATAATGTCTGGTTTTATCCCTTTAGGTACATAGCAATTAATGACATCGCATTCTCGGTACTCATTTGCACAACTTGCAAAAATTATTGCCTCGGCTGCCCTTGGGCTGACTTAGACAATATAAACGTTATAATTTTCTAATCGGGTTTTCAAAACTCTAGTGTACCTATAATAATCTTATAGCAATAATTTATATTATAAAGATACGCTGACGGTTTCAAATTAGAATCTTAATTCGTATTGTTATATGTTATTTGGCGAGCACAGTAATTGCTCGCGTGTGGATTATAAGTTAAAATAATATCTTCATATTATTCTTTATGAATGTTTCTCGTGTTATTATCGTAATAAATAATGATACACAAATGTATAATTTACAGTTATACTAAATATGAGGGGTGATGTTAAGGTTTATATTGTTTTGTTGGCGGTTCTACAATTCTTGGTAGGAAGGCGGTCGAAGGACGCTTTGATTTTAAAAATTTGCATGATTTTCATCAATATAGGTGTCTTAAACTGGATACAGATTCGAATCCCGATTAGACCGTTGATATGGTTCATTTACACGTCTACAGTCTTTGATAAACTAACTATGTAATTGGAAGGTTTTGGGGTTTAACAGGCGTGGATACCATACCAACCCACACTGGGATCGCTTGGTGGATTATGGCCCACTCCCCCCCACAGACAGGAGGCCCGTGTCCTAGCAGTGGGAACATTAGCGGCTGATTATTATGATAGGCGTAGAAAAAAATTACTTTCATGGTAACAAGTTGAATTGTAAATCGTCTTCCTGCATGAAACCTAGTAAATATCTCGAAATTAAGGGCAGCATAAAAACACAGTACTATTAGCCCACGTTCGGCCAGAGGTAAAAATATCGCGGCGGGATTTTATCCCGCACGGTGTTGAGCCGAGCATTGAAAATCCAACAGAGAGTATTCCAGCGCGTCAAAAAAAACTATGGAATTTTCAACTCTCGGCGCTAGGCAGAGAGTTGAAAATCCATTGCGCGAACAAAATCCTCGCGAGAAAACCCAACCCTGGGCTTACGCCTAGCATGTCGTACAGCGAAAGCATTAACAATCGTTTATCTTATCCCTCCATGCTTTTGAAATAAAAGCCTTCAATACAAGTCTGCTATTCACTCTCACTGTGTTATCTCGCGAGATAACAAATCATGGGTACTATCGGCATCCTTGCAACGTGCAGGCATTTTGGCAACGAGTGATGCACTGGTTGCTAATGCTGCCTGTTAATCTTGCAGCTAAGCTTTATGTGTTGCCAGCCCACATTCAACTCTAGAAAGAAAGAAATAAAATACGTTTATTTGCGGTAAACATGACGCGTAAAAACACAAAAAACAAGTTAGCAAGTTGGGGAAATATGCATCGCATCTGCGTCTTCTTCTTCCATACTTCTTAATCGTCATTACCACGGCCTCCCCCTTTTTAACCATATCATCTTTCATGCATTCCAATTATCGTGTCTACCCCACTACTAAAAACTTACCTCTTCGTCGAATTTAACCCTAAAATTCGATATGCAAATTCTATTCTGTCATTTTATTTTTGAACTGCGAAGCTATTGGTTTAACTTCAGCTTATAGTTTGCCAACCCTACCGCTGATAGCCAAAATGTTTGGACATGGTATTTACCATTGTCGGCACTACGGAACCCCGTACCCACCGGACCGAGAGCCCACAACTATAATTATGTTCAATATAAGCAGTTCCGTATGTTATTAACATGTTTTTTTTCGTTGATGAAATAAAATTATAATAACAATAAAAAATATTATTGTCATGTGAATTCGAGGATGGGTGGAGTTTTGATAATAAGTTGGAACTGTTTTTTAGTTGGTTCTTCGTCGTTTTTCTGTTCTTTATTCCATATAATAGGCGTGTGTTATTTAGATAAGTTACTGACGTTTCCAAAAAAAAAAACCTTTTTACGCCATTCGGCCTCTCTTTGCCAGGCTATTTTATAATTTCAGACACGGTCACAAGTCTTTTTTGCGCCATTCACGTATACAGTTCATTTGCCATGTTTTTTTTCCTGCAATGATGCGCAGACTTACCAGTGTCACAGTCAATCGGGGCCCGAAACATGTGTATTTTAAACAATCTTGGTCCTAGGTGCCACTGATAATGCAATTTCTAAGGCCTTTTCTCAAAGACTGCTACCAAAATAACTTAAAAATTTGCAACATCAGCGCTTATTTTAAAAAGTTGATCGAGTAAATCGCCAAAAATGTATGGCTAAGCAGCCGTTAAGCATTACTTAACTTCGGGCTGATTTTTCAATAGACACATAACTTTTATTCGTCGAATAAAATTGACACCTGACAGATTATGTATGGAAGAATTGTCAAAAATTCAAAATTATTCCTCGGATAAAATTATATGGCGTTGGAACAATCAGCCCTTAAATTAAAGTTTTTTTTTAAATAAAACCCTATGTGTACCTATACAAAGGTAACTTCCATTATAAATTAGGTGTCGGGGAATAATTCAGCAAATGATTATTCAATAAGCCAGTGTTCATAGGAGCGATCGATTAGTTTCTGTTTGACTAAACAAAGCTGTTATCAAGCCTACTACTGTCCAAAGCAGGAATTACGCAAACAATTAGACTACATCATTCATATACCCTCAATTTACTAGATTAGGTATACACTACAGCCCTGCTTTGTACTAGACATCGTCTATTGTCTTCTAATATCATGCAAGATGCTTGTTTACTGCGAAGGGAACATTTAGCAGTAATTGTCTTCGTTTTATTAATTTTGACATGATATAAAATAAAGTTACCGAAGGCAACAAATTATGACAATTTGACGAATTGACAAGAATGAATTGTAGTAAAGCAACGAGTGCTGTCGATAACTATTCTTGTCCCTGCTTAGATTAAAAATGCACAAGGCACAGGAGATTATTTTTAAGATGACATGCAATACTCTGCTTACGACACGTTAGAAGCACCAATCTCACTGGCAAATATGGTGATTTAACAGATTCACAATGTCAAAGAGGGTCCTAATCATCACCATTATCCTAATCAGCCTGTAATGTTCCCACTGCTGGGGACACAGGCTTCCTCTCGGTGAGAGGGAATGGGCCATAATCTACCACGCGGGCCCAGTGCGGGTTGGTAGATGTCTTCGAATTTTGGGTTCCAGGACACGCCGGTTTCCTCACGATGTTTTCCTTCACCGTTTTTGAGAGCAGAGAAAGAGCAAAGAGGGTAGTTAGACCAAATTGAAAAGCGCATTTAAAGTTCATTTAGAAAAAGCTGAACGCGAAAGGACAGTCTTTACCTACACATCGTATTATAGAGAGATGAATATACTTATTTTACTTTACGCATGAATAAAGCATAATAATAATATATAATAAATTAAAATTCAAATTATTTATTTGTGAAACATAGGTATATTATATTAATACTCTTTATTATTATGTACACCATATAAATTACAGACATAAATATAGAAATTTTACAATGAGTGACACAATGGGCGGTCTTATGGCTAAGAGCGATCATTTAAAGACAACCTTACAAGTGCAAGTACTTAGTACAAGTAGACTTAAGTCCTGTTCACACGGTACGATTTAATTGCCTGTGGCACCCACCTCAGAAGGCACGTCCACCAATACCGATCTCCTTGTATGTAGCGTAAGCACAATCAGCCTAAAATCTTTCCATTGCTAAGACATATGTCTCCTTTCTTCGCGATGGAGTAAATGCCGGTTTCCTCTCGATGTGTTCCTTCACCGTTTTGAGAGCAGTGGCGATGACTTGCATCATCTAAACGCTGTTCAGACGGCGACACTTTTATTGTTGTTAAATATTAATTGTACGAGCATGCAAGAAACTTGCACCACCATTTACACGGTGCAAGTTTCTGGCTTCATATCAGTATTCACATTCTTAGAATATCACGCGTGTACAACAGGCAGGATAGATAAGTACTGGATTGTGGAATAACAATAAGTAGGTATCTTATCTGATGGATCGGTCGACCTACATGTGGGGCGCAGGCCTTACCACTGTGAAATGTATTTAAATGTGGAAATTTGTACCGTTTTTATAGCGTAGTAGGTAATAGAAGTTTGGAAAGGTTCGTAAATAATATGAATAACAGTTACAATATTTATTATTTAAATAGGATAAAAGTATACAACATTAGATAAACTTCTTATACTAAGAGCTGATATTTCAATTATCTGATAATTTTGTTCGAGGAATAATTTTGAATTTTTGACAGTTCTTCTATATAAAATCTGTCAGACGTCAATTTTATTCCTAAATTAACTAACGAACTGTTAAATTAACAACATTATAACCTAACCCAACTAAAAAATGGCGTCGAAAAATTCCTCCGCATCGCAGTTAAAGAGCTCAAACCAAAGTCATCGAAGTCAATTGATCGATTTGTCTGATGTTTAAGTATCTTTTATTTAAAACATATTCGCTCCATTTTACACACATATACATACTAACACTGTGCGACATCTAAATGAATGTCTAAATAAATGGATTTTTAACCCTCGGCTTAGCGGCGAAAGCTGAATCGAAGATACAACCCCTGAATTACAAATGCGAGAAAGAATGGAGTTGTGCATGCCATATAAATTATGCCAAAGACGTAAATAAGGTCGGTGAAGAAAATTGCAGTAAGAAAAACGTGGACAGCTCACGCATTATGGACCGACGCGAAGATTTACATTATTGATCAGCCTATAATGTTCCCACTGCTGGGACACAGGCCTTTTCTCTGTGAGAGGGAGTGGGTCACAATCCACCACGAAGGCCTAGTGCGGGTTGTTGGATGTCTCATGGCTTAGAATTTTTGGTTCTAAGCCGGTTTTCACACGATATTTTCCTTCACAGTTTTGAGAGCAGTGTGAGTGATGAAATAATTTACATAAAGTAAAGTGCCTGCTTGGGTTCGAACCCACGACCTAGAAATCTTAAGTCGCGCCCGTTACCACTGGGCCACCACTGCACGTAAAGGCTTGGTCAAGGCTAGAGAGAATGGTGTGGTTACAATGGAGACCACAGAGACACCTCGGAGGCCACAGCTAGGGTCGGCATTGACAACACTTTTCATTCAAACCATGCAGCGTTTACTCGCACTACACATCTGCCGGCCTAATCTGTAAAAATCTCACCGTAAAATAAGGTAGGTAAAGCGAGTTGTCATTGCACCTGACACTAGGGATTTACACTGTTGACAGGTCCCTTCACCTATGTTTTCACGGTGAGTTTTTTTTACAAAATAGCACCGCGGTAATCTGCTGACCTATTCTGTAAAAATCTCACCGTGAAAACTTAGGTGAAGATACAAGATGGAATGATAGCTCACTTCACCTAAATCCCGGTGAGATTTTTACAGAATATACCGACTGTACGATATAAAATAAGCTATTCCTACGAACACCTCGATACGTAGGCGGTTGTTTTTCAGATCAATAATCCGATTTCTGTAAAAATCGAGTTTAGAAAAAATGCCGCGATTTTCTATCGACATTTTAAATTCCTAGCGAGTATATCGTGGTACCGGACGTGGTTTATGCACATGTATTAACCTACATATGTATACGTAGATACACAGTTATGTATATAAGAAAGTAAGTTGCTAATTAAGTGAGAAGCGCAACTAGCTCGATACAACACTCGTTTGTAAACATAAGGCAACTTTTTAATCAACCGTACATATAAATATAGCTTTTAAACGAATGAGATAAAGTTGAAATTTAATTACAACGTTAAAATTATTCCTGCTGTGTTGTATGGGCATGCATGTATTTTAGTTTTCTGTGTCTTTGAAGTTAAACCTGTTGAGTTTCAGTCGGGTTAGGGACAACTTATAAATGTCATAAATATGGAAAGTATGTTTGTTTATTTACCCATTTATCCTTGAATAAACTTGAGGAAAGTTTTTATTGATAGCGATTCTAGTTGAGCGTCAAAATATGGTAGCATTATTACCAGAGATGTCAAACCAACTTTCAAGTCTGAATTTTTACAACGGGGACTTAAGTTTTGGACTTAGGTACCTTCTTCGGAAAGCTTAAGACTGAGCTTGTACGACTTACACGGATAGTAAGAGCTTGAACACGGAAAAGTCTATCTGTAGGTACAAGTTTAATTTACTACCGAACCGCACATTACTAATATACAGGGTTGTTTTAAATTCTCTAGCTAAACTCCGTAGACGCGATGGGTATCGATATCGCAACATGATAAAACAGAAAATAAATTCAGCCGCAGTTATTGTAGTCACTTGCAATATTAGTTGAAAAAAAAAGTTTTCACCTCATATTTCAAGTAACAGCGGTCGTTGACCTCCCAAAAAAACAGATCTTTTTATTTTTTACTTTATCGTTTTTAGATATCAACACGTTTGCGGAGTTTGCTGTATATTAGTAATGTGCGGTTCGGTAGTAAATTGAACTAGTACAGATAGTTGTGGAAATATATAAAATTTATCTAATCACTATAAAAGAATCCTGTAGTTTAAGAAGCACTTCAGTGCACGATTCCCACGTTGTACACTTTTTATCCACTCCAGTGGACTACAATGTTTCTAACGTGGTCCTGTTAATAACGTTCATTTCATTCGTTTTAGTGAGCGACATGGTACGATGGTCCTCCGCGCTGTCATAGAGTAAACATGTCCACCATTAGGTATATTTGTTGATAAACCAATTAAATGAGTCATGAGGCTATAAACGTGGTGGAGCCGCGGAGGTACCGGTGACAGCCATCTCGGTGTTTAATGAACTGTTGCGATTTTTTAGGTCAGACCAATCTAGATAGCATTGTTTAATAAGTACACTGGTTCGAGATTAGTTCTTCCTAGTTCTTACTTAGTCGTTATCAGAAAAGGTACTTATAATTTTGGGAAGAGTTATTTTTTTGTTTGGGAAGAGTTATTTTTTTGTTGTTAATTTAACCCATGCAAGGTGGAGACGACAATACGGCAATAAATTAAACTTCGTACTTCTTAGACTGGGAACTTTTCTACTTACGAAAAAAAACAAAATATAGAATTTATTTGATAGTTTCAAAATTCTCTGTTTTCATTTACTGTCGTATTGTCGTATCCACATTGTATTTTCTTTTTAAAAGTTTATTATCATAATTAGCCTATAATGTTCCCACTGCTGGGATACAGGCCTCCTCTCGGTGAGAGGGTGCGGGCCGTAATCCACCACGCGGCAGTGCGGTTTGCGAAATTTTTGCTCCTAGGACAAGGAAATCATCTTGAGAAATTAGAACATTATCTAAAAATAGTATTCCGCAAAAGTTCTCGCTCCTTTAAAACCAGTTACTTTATGAAACAGCGTCCATATAAAAGCAAGGAACATTATCATAATATTATTGTATCTCATTTTTAACATTGCAATCAATGCGCACACTTTAAATAATGTTCGTAGGCAATTACCGTGGCGGCCCCATCGAGTCTCATCTATTTAATTATTTACTCGTTGTTATTATACATGGATCAATTTATTCGTGCGCTGCGCGCGAGCGGCTGCATATTTTTCAATTACGTCAATTTAAAATAATACATAATTCGCTATTGTGAGTCGGTGGGAGCATTGTGTCAGACGAATTTAGATACAAGTACGAATAGTGCTGATTTCATGTATACTGCGCCCCGCGGTTTTACCCGCATAAGTCTCGATCCCGTGGGAAAATCGGGATAAAAAGTATCCTATGTTGATCCTGGTTATAAACTATATGTGTGGCAAATTTAATCCAAATTCGTGTAGGAGTTTTTGCGTGAAAGAGTAACAAACATCCATCCATACAAACTTTCACGTTTATAATATTACTAGCTGCGCCTTGCGGTTCCACCCGCATAAGTTTCGATCCCGTGGGAACAACGGGATAAAAATTATCCTATGTGTTAATCCTGGTTATAAACTACCTGTATTCCAACAACCCTAATCCGTTCAGTAGTTTTTGCGTGAAAGAGTATAAACATCCATCCATCCATCCATACAAACTTTCGCATTTATAATATTAGTAGGACATATGTAGTTAGAGTAGGATTGGAAGTAGGATAATGTCGGTGTTTGTGAGGTGTGTCGAAATGTCACGCGTGTCCGGAGCGCGTGTTTTGTTTGGAGTTGGTTTGTGGCGTTCTCATTGATCTGGCTCGGGTTTTTGGAGTTTTCTTGAGATTGAATTTAAAGTTGCGTTGGTTATCATAGCGTTGGGAGACAACCTCTGCAACATACAGTGGCCTCCAAAAGTTAGTAGACATTTTTACACTTCAGCTTTGACACACCATATTATGATTTAAAATTGTAATGATCCAAATGTTTGAACTACTATAACGTTTTTATTCACTCATTGAAATACCTTTGGCTTATCATAAAACACAATCAAGTAATCCTTTAGGAGTACCTGTTTCTTTTTTTTATTTATTTTATGGCATCACGGTTGAAGTGGAATAATGTCAATTCACTTTTGAAGGTCACTGTACCTAACTACGAATATCTGAAATTACTAAGTTCAGATTTACGATAATTTCAACAAAGAAACTTATCAAACTGAACAGTAGATAATATAAATACTATTACAATTATCTCATTTTTTCCATGCAATGCAAATGGCGGCAGCTGCAGTCTGTAGCAATCACTCTGACTAATATTGTTAAAGAAAGAGACGCAGCCACCGAGAGGATACACATCTAAGCAAAATGGAATGTTCATACATTTCCTCTATCATCGAATTACCGAGTAAAGGAAATAAACGTCTGTAATTAGATGAACCCCGGCGTCGCATGCGTCGCTGCTTCCGATTGGTTCCTGTCGCGCGTTGCGCTCGCTTATGAGTAGTTATGAGTTTCATGCATGAGGAGTGACGACTCCATTCGCTTGGTATTCCGGGGTCGTTTATAATTTATATGTGGATCAGTTCGAGCAGACAAAAGAAATTCATGTTTTTGGTTTTTTTTTCGGCGGGTGAGATAGGTTAGGTACTGTTATTTCGAATTAGGTGATGAGGCGTGGATTTATTCGAAATCCATTTTAAATAACTTGATAGTGACCTGACTTTTACAGAACCGGTCGAAGTGGCGGTGCTTTGGGGAGGCCTATGTCCAGGAGTGAATGACCTAACTTTTCCTAAGATTTTTATAAATACAAAATCACCATTCCTTAACCTAAGAATACATTCGCTTTTATAGATTAAAATTCAAATACTCCCTTTTTATTTAAGCAACGTTTCTAGTGTTGGAAACAATTATTTTTTCTCGCGATGTTCCGGTTCTGAATATCTTACTTATTATTTTACATACACTGTCGAGTTCCGTGGCCCGTTCAGACAGAGATCCTGCAGTCGTTTATAATAGGTCTTATTTAATTTTTGGAAAGCATCTTTTTTACCAACCGCGCCGCGTGGTGGATTACGGCCCACTCCCTCTCACAGAGAGAAGGCCTGTGACCCAGCAGTGGGAACATTATAAAAAAAGACAGGTATGATTTAAAAAAAAATAGAAGTTAGATTAAATAAAACGATGCTAATTTCTAAAAATGAATAACAACACTATCCAAGAGTCGATTGCATTTAATATTCACAACCCACATGTCTAAACATATTAAAACAATAATATAAAACCTACTTACTTGGGCACTTAGAACAATGTAAATTAAAATTCCACGATTCGCTAAATTGCCTGCAAAAAAGCCAAAGCTCTAAACTCCATTGACGAAAGAACGAATGAAAGAAAGAGAAGTAATCGATTGTATTACCATCTCGAGAGCCCGCACATAACACACCCGTCCTCATATAAATATCTAAGTAGTCCATTTTGAATAAATATACATCACTATACATAGTAATAGATACAATGTCTGCCTGTACATCCCCCGCTTCTGTATTTAGTTTATACCGAGCATTTAGGTTTAATTACACAATTTATATTCAACTTGCAATGAAGTCTGCCGTTTTATTATTTATTGAGCGTATTAAAACAGAGAATGCTCTGTTTCAGTTATGTTTAAAAGGTCTAAATTGACATTAAATACTCGTATAGCGTGGATTTTTTTATGGTTTGTTTGTAAAAGTTTTGTCTTGTACGGTGTAATTAGCTTTTGTTTTTATGAAATTGATTTTTAGAGAGTTTTGAATCGCATTCTTCGTCCTCCTATATCATCATCTATCCTATTCCTCGCCTTTTCCTAACTATGTTGGGTCGGCTTCCAGTCTTACCTGATGCAGCTGAATACCAGTATTTTACATGGAGAGACTGCTTATCTGACCTCCACAACCCAGTTACTGGGTAATACGATACCCCTTGGTAAGACTGGTTGTGAGACTCTCGGCTTCTGATGACCCGTAACGACTGTCAATGGTCCACGATTGACAGCCGGGACCAACAGCTTAACGTGCTTCGCCTATATATCATACGTTTATTTGCGGCAAACATGACGTTGAGAAAAAACGCAAAAAGAACAAGTTGGGGGAAAATATGCGTCACATCCACGCAAAACGGCCATTGCTCAGCATAATGCTACGACCCTATGCGAGACATTATCTAATTAAAATTATTAACCAAACTTAATTACCTTTAATAAATATTTATTAATATGGCAGTATTGTTTAAATTAAATCGTACCTTTTTAACCTGACCTAAGTAAAGTTATGTCTAATTCCGAATGCATCATGTGTGTCATTATGTAGCATCAAGATTTCGTGGCCGTCTGGCAGTTTGAGCAGGCCCTTCGTGCCTGGCCACATGTCCTGCTCTGGTGTAGTGCAATATTACCTGCTAGTGTTATTGTACACCTTATGCTCAATAAATTATTTTAATTTTAATTTAAGTGTTGTGGTAGTCCACTGAGCTACCTAAGATACGGTCTGAGCTATACGATCACTTATTCATGCGTGCCAACGGACCGGACAGCTCCACTCAGATCTGCATAGCTCTTTCCTCAAAAGGCCATTTCAAATATTACCCTGCGTTGTTCTTATTTAATCCGATTCTGTAAGAAATGTCTGGAATTTGACTGTCTAGGCTGAGTGTTTTTGGAGAATATTGCAATACATTTTTTTTTAAACTTTCGTCATATTATTGATCCAAAACTTCCACAGTTTTTTTCCCCTTCATGGATTTTTCCTAAAGGGGTAAACACCCTTTATCGTACGAAAATGAATAAAATAGAAAAGCTCTTTTAAAACTCTTTTTCTTTTTTTTTTCTCTTTACAATACTCTTTCTTTTTTTGTGCATCGTATGAAAATGATTTCAAAAGAAACTTTTAATTGGCGAGAAGACTTATATTTGCCGAAAATTTACAGCTACGTAACATTGTTTTTTTCCTGTTATAACGGGGGGCGAAATTGTGCATTTGTTGAGAAACCAAAGTCACGTTACCTTTAACGTGATTTTATATTCCATAACACTTCCTTTCAGGAAAACAGACAAAGGTTTTTTTAAATAACAAGGAAAGTGGATCGAAAAAGAAATCAATTCAAATGCTTTTGAATATAGTAGGAAAAGTTAATAAGATTGTAAACAAAAGGGTTTTAATGACATTCTTTTAAAAAAAAAACATTTGTGCTGAACGTGTACGAACAATAAAAAATGTCGCACATTTTGTTGGCTTCTCTGGTATTGAAATCTTCCCATGACACAACGCGCTACCTACAATATGTATTGTTTGCCTTAATTAGTTTTTGAGGAAAAAAATACTGTTGGCATTTTAACAAATTTGCCTTTTTTAACGTTTGATGTAACGTGATTATATAATTTCGGCCGAAGTAAAAAAAAAAAACGTGTGCGAACAATAAAAAATGTCGCACATTTTGTTGGCTTCTCTGGTATTGAAATCTTCCCATGACACAATGTGCTACCTACAATATGTATTGTTTGCCTTAATTAGTTTTTGAGGAAAAAAATACTGTTGGCATTTTAATAAATTTGCCCTTTTTAACGTTTGATGTAACGTGATTATATAATTTCGGCCGAAGTAAAAATAAAAACGTGTAAGAACAATAAAAAATGTCGCACATTTTGTTGGCTTCTCTGGTACTTACTGAAATCTTCCCATGACACAACGCGCTACTTACAATATGAATTGTTTGCCTTAATTAGCTTTTGAGGAAAAAAATACTGTTGGCATTTTAATTAATTTGCCTTTTTTAACGTTTGATGTAACGTGATTAAATAATATCGGCAGAAGCAAACAAAAAAAACGTGTAAAAACAATAAAAAATGTCGCACATTTTGTTGGCTTCTCTGGTACTTACTGAAATCTTCCCATGACACAACGCGCTACTTACAATATGAATTGTTTGCTTTAATTTGCTTTTGAGGAAAAAAATACTGTTGGCATTTTAATTAATTTGCCTTTTTAACGTTTGATGTAACGTGATTATATAATTTCGGCCGAAGTAAAAAAAAAAGTAAAAATCTTTTTTTCATAATTCTAGTTACGGGCAATTCCAATTCCATATCATTTACGGACAGAAGATTAGTTATGGGACCGACCTAAGAATGAGTGACTAGACGATTTGACAGTTATTCTATGTATAACTGTCAAATAGTGGCCCGTCTGAAAACAAAATTTGGGACTTGTTTTGACGGATCAACCAGGTACGGTTTCGTTTCGTCGTTTCGGTTTCGGACGGGCTCGGATCTCCGTTGACAGAGTTAGACAGTAGATAGACCCCCCGTTTCATGTCGTAATTTTAGATACTGAAGGGCCTTTTAAATTCACCAACCCTAGTGGTATTGTGAGTGAGACAAAGCAAAATGAGTCCTTCTGTTCGGAAATAAGATCTTATTTTGCATTCAAAACAGAATAGGTAATGATAAACTAGATACTTACACGTTTTCAAAGAGTTTGTCGCATCTGTTTCGTAGAATCAGCAATTAGTGTCAGAATTACGAGAAGAAAAAACAATTGCTACGTTAAAATATTTTCATAGTTATTGACTTGTAATCAATAACAATGTGTAGAAATCATTAACTTATGAATTAATTATATAATGATATTCCTTCATTTCATTTAAAGACATTTAAATATATATTAACGCACTGGTCTCAGGAACAGGATCCAATCTGCCGGTGGTCAGAGCTCCAGAGAGAGGAACCTCCTGACCATGCGAACCGTGTCCAGAGACCAGAAGTACCGTTTTCTGGATCAAGCTCTTGATCCAGCTGCCTAACGAGAACATCCTCAGGTGGGAGTCGAGGCTCTGATTATTTTATTTCTACTTAGCTTTCGCCCGCGGTTTCACCCGTGTGGTTGTCGATAAAAAGTAGGTAGAAAAAGGTAGACCGCACGTCAGTTGTAAAGCTTAGACCTTGAGCAGCATCTAATTGGGTAACCCACTATAAAACACAATCTGAACCATTTTGAAGGATATTGCTAATCCATTGCTTCATACGTTGGAAAAATGTGTCTGCTCAACAACGTAAATAACGCAATGAATGTTGTTGAACTGTCAAAATAAAACCCATTGCTACTAAAACTGTGTTATGCAATTTCCCCGCTAGCCTAGCGTAGTACGAAGTTTCGATAAATTAAGAGGCCAGTTTCTACTGGTTCTGTTACCAATCTTGTGCAGCCTATCGTCCAACAAATAAGTATATTAGTTTCTATTAGTGCATAAGAACAATGCATGTCAGAATAAATGACCCATCTAAACAAATAATAACCGCGAATTAGATCGCTCCGACAATTGGTCAATGTATTTTATTTGTAAAATTGATCCCGTTGAACTTATCAATTACCTACTTATTTTGCAACATTGTTATGCTCATAGTCTTGTTTAGAACGGATCGTAATAAACTTTCGGCTCAATAACCTTTTACCTTAGCACAAACCGTTTTTAATTTAGCTAGTTCAATTATTTTATTCGGTAAAGGACATCTTTTAAGTGTTGAACATTTCATCCACAAAAAATAAGAGTACTGTTTTCTTATGGGAAATAACATTATGAGCATTGTTTACTGTTACACCGAAAATCTAAAATTAACCTGTGCGAAAATTTGCCTGTAAATCTAAAATGGCAAAAAATCATATTTTATTGTGATAAAAAAATGGTTTTTGGCATTGTCAATCTCGTGTTAATGGTGTTTTAAACATGACATTAAAAAGCCACTATTCATAATGAATTTACCATCCTAAACATGTTTTTAACTTTAAACTTAGGGCCCTCGCCCACGGGCGACTTTTTGTAGCGATGCAGTCGCGATGCTCTCGCGCGTAGCATCGATACAGACGCGAAGCAGTCGCTAGCTGTGTGCCCGCGCCCACGGGACCAGATTCAGTCGCGATGCAAACGCGATTTGGATCAGTACGGTTGCAAGATGGACTCCGTTGAGGCAACATTAGTCACGTTGTCTTTGGTGCTGCTTTTACGTAAGCAGCCGAAGCGTAGGCAACGGAAGCAGCGTCAATATTGGATGCATCCATTTAATACCCAGAGATTACTTTGTGGACATCATGTAACAACATTCAAACAACTCAAAAATTATGATCTTAAATTCAAAAGTTGTTATAGAATGTCATATTCGGTCGCGCGTTTGTATCGATACAATCGCGATGCAGTAGCGCGTTGCAAATGCGACTAACACGCGTTAGAAGTGATGCTGTCGCGCGTTTGCTAAACGCGCGACTGCATCGCTACAAAAAGTCGCCGTGGGCGAGGGCCCTTATTCTTAAAATATGACTTTGGCGTTTTCAATCTCAAAAAGCAGCCTGGGGTTAATGTTAAACTTTCGATATAATACTACATATTGCATGCTCAAGAAGTCATTTCCCATAAGACAGCAGTACTTTGTTTTTCTGACAGGCTCTTTAATTTGTCGTACGGAATACGCGGTTAACTGAATGGCTAATTAAGGTAGTTAGTTGGCTGTGACATGTCCAAATCATGTTCACTAGTAGTAAAACTTCTCGCAAGGATTATAAACTAATTCTGCCTGTACGCTGACTTGGAATGCAACAAACTAAATTATAACTAAACCTTGCGCATGACTTAGTAAATTATGAGTGACTACACAGATAGATGAATAATGACCATCGTCATCTGCCTAGCCTTTTCCCAACTACGTTGGGGTCGGCTTCCAGTCTAACCGGATGCAGCTGAATACCAGTATTTTACATGGAGCGACTGCCTATCTGACCTCCACAACCCAGTGTATAATACTGAGTGAATTAAGGTTTATTTTGGTAAATAACAAATACGTTATTATTATTATTAATACATAAATTATTCCAAAAATTAGTCTGAATTTTAAAACAAGCTTAGGTATAGTATCGCCATCAGCCATTTAGATCACTAGAATCATCATTTCATCACCATTTAATCATACGAACAGACTAGTCATGGTTAGGTAGGTAAGCACAGTCAGCATTGAAAACAAATGCTCGTGAATGTCGTGAAAGAAAATACTGCAATTATAATTTAATATATCCTATTACGTATCTAATTATGAATTATATTGCTGGCTGTACAATTGCACAGTTATTTTTCATTTCATCATTATCTGCAAAACATTTTTGTGTGCGTAGACTTTTTGCTCGCATTTCATTAAAACGTTGTTTTCGTTTGCACGCCTCGACTATAAAATATTTTCTCTATTATCTCCATTCTAATCAGTGTATTCAATGCAGCGATCCAGTTGTGTACTTTTTTCGTCATAATAAAATTGCAACAATGCACACACAACTTTTTGCACTCCAGTGAAGGTAACACTCTGTGCTGCTAAATATAATAATTAAATACTGTTGCCATGAGAGCCGTGTGCAATTAGATTTCATGTAGAAACAATAAATTATAAATTAAAATATAAATTACGTTCGACACCGAACAAATATACTGAAAATTAGTTTCCACGTTAATTTTATGGTCATATCATTATACCACCATAAAATTAGCGGAAGCTTCATAAAGCTTGACAGCGCCTGTCATTTGTTTACACAGAAGGGTTCACTCCTAACGTGTTATTTGGAGCAATCTCAATTATTACAAAAATACAGGCACTGTCAGGTTGCCCATTAATATTACAGCGTAATGTAATGAGACTTCCTATCATATGTCAGTTAGCAAGTACATTTTGCAACACAACAGCCGTGCGCAAGAGCCGTGAAGAATCATATTAATAAGTATGCTTTTTATCAATGCGAGCGTGCGAGGCGCGGCTGTTGTGCCTCTCAGCTGGTCTAGCGTGAGCGGCCATTTTTAAAAAATTAAATTAATCTAATATCATCTAATTATGTTAATAGATATAATGAAAATGCATCTCGACGGTTGTAATAAACGCGATTCAGTAATAAACATAGATCAATCGTCTCTCTTATCATGTACATTTGAAAAATAAGTTTTTACTAAGAAAACCAATGACTTTAGCGCTGAATACGAAATTAGATATCATTTTTTTATAAATCATAATTTAACTAAACTGAAAATAAATTACTTTGTAACATGTGTTTTTTCTGTACCGCAGTGTGAGATCGTGTGCACTGGCTTGCAAAGAAACTGGATACATTAAATTATGTATTGCACCTCGATGTATGCAATCAAATAAATTGCTACACAGTGTATTTGAAATTTATTTTCTTAGAATACAAAATATTTTAACGGTTATTACTATGTATTACCGAGACGTTGTTTATTTATTTATTCATGTAAAAAGCTGGGTTTGCATTCGAATAAATATACCTGAACTTATTTAATTGGATAATGGTAATAACGATATCATACTGCTTTAAAAACAAAAATTACTTTATTTGTCGGTAGTGTTGGTACCTATTGAAATTGAAATTGTAAATTACAAAAAAATAACCATGATTAATAAACCTATATAGGTACCACATGCATATAAATGTAATTTAAATCACCTTCAACTTAATTGATTTATTTGTTTTTAAATACTTAATAACTATTACGAATGCGTTAACAATAGGGCAATAAAAATATTTTTAATAGTCAACAGCTTCCCCTTAATATATTACAAGGAATTCCGCAATTAACTTACAATCAGTATAATTATGTAAACTTGAAATCATTATTTAAATCTCGCCAGCATTGTATACTTGATTTTTTTTATAGAAACTCGTGTACTTTCGTCGATAGCAGTGCTTGCAAAATAATTATAAAACATTTTAATATAGGTAATTAAAAAATATATTTAGAATAAAATATTATTACCTATATTGTTTTTTTTACGAGTTTTGAATTTTATAAAAAAAATAATATAATTAAAAAATATATTTACAATAAAATAATATAATATTGGTTTCATTTAAGAGTTTCGAATATTATAGTTCTAATAGATTTATGTGATGTGAAAGCCTTTTTTTACTAACAGTTAATGTTTAAGAGTTCTTGAAGTCAAGTTTAGCAACTATGTAGAATGTAAATAACTGCGAAATAATGAGTTACTCTATGCTTGTAGCGCGCTTTTTAGTTTTTTTCTTTGTTTCGAAACTGCTACTGTATTATAACATCTCTTGTTTTCTTTTTCTTAAAGGTAACATCGTATCCCAAGGTAAGATAACAACAAACTACAAGAAAATTAACATTATATACACAGATCTTAGAACAATATTTATAACATAATAATATATATAATCGACAGAACTGATTTTTTTTTAAATGTAGTTACCTACCTATGTACATTTAAAAAAAAATCAGCTAGTTTTCACAAAAAAAAATATTTTATGGTACCTACCTACCTAAAAGATTTTTTTTTGTGATAATTGCCTACTTCTCGATACCGACTTTCTTTAATCTAATAACAGCCTTACATAGTCTTACTTCAGAAGTTTTTAAATGAAATGTTGTTTTTGTTGGCTGCAGCAAGTAAATAATTAATTTTCTTGAATGTCAGAGATGTTGACGAGCACGCTGGTGTGGCTGACTGTACCTACAACTTATATGTACATACAAACAACAATGGATAATTAATATAGTTACACAAAAGTTACGCATCAACGGGCTCCGAGCAAGAAACATGCCGTGTTTACCGTAAATAATATATTGTAGGGCTGCTTCCGTTTACTTTTTTATCTATAATATTTATATCATCTTTACAAATAAATAAAATTGAAGTGCTGTTTGTAATGTCAAAATAATAGCTTTTTACTAAATGTATAAATGACAGTGTATACGGTATTTATAACAAAAAAAAAATTTTGTCTGTTTGTTGTGGCTAATCTCCGAAACGGCTGGACCGATTTTGATGAAATTTATTTGGTATGGGGATACTTTGAACCCTACTTGTCATATACAATGCGTAGCCGCGGGCGGAAGCTAGTAATAATATAATAGGAACGCGCTAAACTAAACTCTGGAACTACACGTCGGATTTGAAAAATTATTTCTGCATTTGGCTGCCCAATATTTGAGAAAAGCAATAATCTGTCAAATTTCTTTAATAGAATTTCACCTTTATTTTTAAAGCATTAGGTTCAAGGTTGATTGGGAAAATTTGACAGTTTCGGATAACTTCACCTGCTGGGGTCTGTAGATCTCTGTCTAACCCTTATGTTAAAATACTATCATTTATTTTTAAATACTGTAGCTGTCTTCAGGATAGTTTGGAAAATTAATATTCAGACCTCGATGGTTTGCAAATGAGCCGTTTTGTTATTTACATAATTATTATCCTGTCAGAATTAAGGCTGATCTAATTAACAAAGGTTTGAATAAAATTAATATAAATAATAGATACTATTTTATTAATATAATTAATTATTTATTATAAACCTGTTTTGTCCCACAGCAGGGCAAAAGCCTTCCTCTTTCCACTTTTCCCGGTCTACTGCGATTGCAGGCCAATCCTTTAAGGAGTCCAGCTCATCCCGCCATCTCTTTCTGGGCCTGTTAAATTAATATTCCATACAAATTAAACATTTGGTTCAATATGGTCAGAGACAAGTTAAAATGATAATGGAGGTACACAGACACCAGCACATGAAGCTACCCGACATTGTCAAATTTTCCCAATCAACCTTGAACCTAATGCTTTAACGATAAAGGTGAAATTCTATTAAAGAAATTTGACAGATTGTAGTAGCTTGATGTGCTGGCGACTGTACAGCTACTTCAATCGTCAGCCTTAACCGACACAGCGGAGAGCAGTTCGTTTCGCACATGGCTCACTTATTCTACCCAGAACGGTAAGTGTACAATATACAAAAGAGATTAAGACAGAATTTTATACTCAAGTATAAAAATTACACATAAACGTCTTTTTGATTACAAAATTATAAGGACACTTTAGTGCTTCAAGTGAAAAAAACCCAAGATAATAACCGGTTGTATTAAACTATATAAAACGTCCATACAAAAACTGCAGAAACTGGCAACACTGTATGCTTGACATTTTAAATTGACTCAAGACTTGCCAGCGCTACTATTGTGTGCACGCAACCAATAATTATTTACATAAGTATAACAGTACTAGCTGCGCCCCGCGGTTTCACCCGCATAATTTTCGATCCCGTAGGAATATCGGGATAAAAAGTATCCTATGTGTTAATCCTGGTTATAAACTATTTGTGTGCCAAATTTCATCCAAATCCGTTCAGTAGCTTTGGCGTGAAAGAATAACAAACATCCATCCATCCATCCATACAAACTTTCGCGTTTATAATATTAGTGGGATAGTAGCAAGCATTATAATAACATTAAACAGTCCTGAATACTGGGCTTCCCTCTTTGTAGAATGATCTTAAAGGCCACTAGTCTTTGCCGGCGACTTGGCTTACAAACTGAAGCCCCCTTTGACCCGTTCAGGAGCTGAATTTTGAAAATTCTGATAATTATTTAGCATCTCTAAACTCTCTAATCCTTATAACGTCAAAAAGTCCAAAGTTTCAACCTTCAGTGGTTTAGAAGACAGTACGTCAGACGTATTGTGACCAGCGACCTTGGAAGGGTGGCTTGGACAGACTGCGTGGGAAATGCACACAGGCCTCTGTCTGTGAGAGGGATTGGGCCGTAATTCATCACGCAGGCCCATGCTGGTTTCCTCACGATGTTTTCCTTTTTTGAGAGCAATGCTGATGAAATAAGTTACACAGAGTAAAACGCTTGCCTGGGTTGGAACCTACGACTCGTTAGTGAGAGCCGCTACCACTGAGCCACCACTGCTCTCTGATATAATGTAATGTAGATAAATCGAATCAACGCCTTTCAATGCACGTGCCACGGTCCTACAAAATAGATTGCAGCCGATGTCATGTCAATAAATTAATTGATAATGTCACACTACATTGTAACTTCATACTTTTATGAAGAGGATGCGCAGAATGCCACGTGTGGTTCTTACTTCCATAATCAGCCTATAATGTTCCCACTGCTGGGACACAGGCCTCCTCTCAGTGAGAGGGAACCTGTTAATTTCGCGAAAATCCTGACTTTGGGCAGCTCCCGGGATTTTCGTAGCATAGCGCTATCAATCTGGTTGTCCTGCCTTGATATCCAACCCTGGAAACCAGGGCTCAGCAGTTGTATTTCTCGCTCTCTCTCCCCTACGCTCAGTTCTTCACTTCGTATTCTAAGAGGTACCTATATCTACCACACTCATGAACTTATTCTTTATAAATCATCAGCCTGCTTTTCCCCAACTATGTTGGGATTGGCTTCCAGTGTAACCGATGCAGCTGAGTACCAGTATTTTACGTGTACATAACACATACATAATCAGCCGATAATGTTCCTACTGCTGGGACACAGGCCTCCTCTCTTGTAAGAGGGAGTGGGCCGTAATCTACCACACAGCTCAGTCCCAGGGCCCAGTGCGGATTGGTAGATGTCACATGTCTTCGAATTTTTGGTTCTTGGACATGTATTTTACATGTAGCGACTGCCTCTCTGACCTCCATAACCTAACTACTGGGTTGGTAAGACTGGTTTTTAAACTTTGCTATAGTTTAGTGACTGAAATGAAATGGAAAAATTCAATAAATATACAACCCGTATTTTATTGATATAATAATTATTAAATGCACCAACATTTTAGCCGTCCGGTGTCCGTGCGGTTATAAAGAAGCTAATACATTAACCATTGATAAAGCTTTCCGCGCAGGCTCCTAAAGGCCGTCACAGATGCAGCATTTTATTAATATTATAAACGTGAGGATGGATGGATGTTTGTTACTCTTTCACGCAAAAATGACTGAACGGATTTGGATGAAATTTAGCACACAGATGGTTTATAACCAGAATTAACATATACAACACTTTTTATCCCGATATTCCCACGGGATCGAAACTTATGCCGGTGAAACCGCGGGGTGCAGCTAGTTTATAATAAAATAGTACATAAAATGTTGTGTTGAAATAAAATATACAGGATTATTAAAAAACTATTAGCAATATTTTATACAAAAGTTGTTCATTAAAGATGGTCGTTCTAGGATAAACGACTACAAAGTTTTCATAACTGTGAGATAACCTTGTCATTCGTGGCAAAGTCATAGTACAACAGTTTTAGTCAGTCTTAAGTCACAGTAAAATATGGCGAGCAATATTTAATTCTGTTTTTGTTTCTGTGTAATCCAATCAATCGTATCATTTCCAATCAAAAACGTGTGTGACATAATTATACAAAGTACAATACATAAGTATAAGTATTATTAATAATATGACACATATGTTATAGCTGCGTCTGCGCCGGCCTTTACTTTCCGTCTGCCAACGAGATGACTCGCATAATAGTTCATTTGTCAACTAACATGAAGGATTTATGAGACAATCCTTATTATTTCGAATTGCTAAGTACTTTTTGCTATAATTATATTTTTAAATGGCTGATTTAGACTTTGAACACGGTTAACGTAGACCGAATTTACGATTTAGGCATTTGGTCACTTTATTAATTTACACGTATAATTTTTGTCTTAGGAATAAATATTGCGGTTACACAGCTTTTGTATAGAAATTATGTCAGACTGACATATTTATTCTTCAGATATACGTTATCTGACTATTGAAAAATCAGTCCTTAGTATAATAAAAATAGACCTTTGCCCAGCAGTAGAATATTACGGGCAGAATAGATAGATAATAAAAACAATGCTAAATCCAATTACAATTGATTACGTAAAAATATCTAACCAAACAAAAAAAAAAAAAAAACAACAAAATCTCACCTAACATTCCACCAATAACAACAACATTTGAAACCACACGAAATTAAACAAAACCTTACTTCCTCCCATACTTTTTGTCACCGCCACAGCATATCTTTGGAATTGCGGTGTAGCAGCGACGCTCCATAAAATACTCAGTGGACTCCATTATGTGGCGAAGGTCGATTTCATTTATGATCCCTGTATTAGAACGTTATTGCCTTATATATTAATAAATACGAGTACAATGACTCGCCTGATCCCTGCACAATGTCAATTCTGTGTCGTCTTTAGGAAATGCAGCTCACATTTTAAGAATCTCAACGCTAAATGATGATTTATTTTATCTACAAAATTAAACTCAGACATCATCTGCCTAGCCTTTTCCTATGTTGGGGTCGGCTTCCAGTCTAACCGGATGCAGCTGAATACCAGTAGTTTACATGGAACGACTGCCTATCTTACCTCCACAACCCAGTTACTGGGTAATACGATACGATACCCCTTGATAAGACTGGTTGTTAGACTTTCGGGCGTCCGACCCGCAACGACTGTCATAGATCCACGAATGACAGCCGGGACAAAATTAAACTCAAGATAAAATTTTCAACGTTAAAATACAGGGAAAAGTTATAATAATATTTTTTTACCACAAGAACTGGTACTTTCAATTTGATTTATGCAAATAATTTGTTGAGCACCGCCAAACGCGGAGTTTTACTCTGCAAACTTACAAGTTGTCCTACTGTTCAATCAGCTGTGAGTCATAAGTGAGTCTGTGTGCGTGAGCATATCAACGTGTGCGCACTATTAGACGTTTCATATTGTGGGGTCGTTGACTCCACTGTACATTGTAATTGTAATTTATAATATATTTAAATGTTCCAACATTTGATAGATGACTGCGGGATTCTGTAATGCAATGTTCGCGGGAGAACGTATAGAGGTTACAAGATCGTTCGTGCCAATATATTAATGGAATTACCTACATTTGATCTTAGAGCTTTGTTTCTTTTAATGTTTGTGGAATTGCATTGTGATTCATAATATTTCAATCTGTAAGAATAATTAAAATTGCAGTGTCTGTTTGCAAGGTCAAAATAACAGCTTTTTACTAAATGCATATGAAAGTATATACGGTACTTATAACAAAAAAAACGATTTTTTGTCTGTCCGTTTGTTCGGACTTATCTCCGAAACTGCTGGACCGATTTTGATGGGACTTTCACTGGCAGATAGCCGATGTTACGAGGAGTATACATAGGCGTGCGTTTATTTTAGAAAAAGAGGGTTTAGGGTTCCGCGCAAAAAAAATAAAACTTAAAAAGAGAAAAACATCTTCCTTTTCAATGGAGGGGTGGTACCTACACCACTAAGCGACACATTATTGATCCCCGGGCCGGGAACATCGGGCGAACACAGCTAGTTATGTTTATAAATAAAAAAATGAGACTTGTCGAACGCATACACAGAACTAAATGAGACATAGATACCCCAAATATAACTTCGTCAAAAGTTTCGGAATATACAATTTCATCTCGACGATTAATTTCAAATGATTGCATTGATTCATGAAGAACATGAAATAAATAAATCGCTTGGACGCCCTTGTGTTACAATACGAACACCTGCATTGTAATGTAACCATGTTTAAAATTACGATAATTACAATTTAATAGCACTCAATATTGTTGTAGGTACTCCGTTTATAACTTTACAAGCTGTTGCCCGCGGTTTTACTTGGGTACTAGTGAAGTAGTATAGTACGATACACTGTGTTTAATGCCTGTAATGTTCCTACTGCTCCAAAGGCCTCCACTCTTCGAGAGGGAGTGGGCTGTAATCTAGCACACGGGCCCAGTGCGGGTTGGTAGATGTCACATGTCTTGGAATTTTTAGTTCTAGGTCATGCCGGTTTCCTCACGATGTTTTCGTTCACCGTTTTGAGTGCAGTGGTGATGAAATTATTTACACAAAGTAAATGCGCCTGCTTGCACTTTTTATCCCGATGTACCCACGGGATCGAAACGTATGCGTGCGAAACCGCGGGGCGCGGCTAGTTTATAATATTAGTAGTAGGTTATACAGTGAATAAAGTACTCGCCTTTCAGTTATTCAAAGTGTGATCTAAATGTATTGGATGTAGACCAACAAAAACAATTCAATCTAATTGTGAAAATACCTCAACAAAATAATATATTTTCTTTGTGACGTCATGTTTGAGTAACTGCTGATCGGTTTATTTCAAGATGCAAGGTACGTTGACAACCGTGATGAATTGGTTAAGTATAGTCATTAGGGCAGGTACAGTCGCATGCAAAACTATATGTGGGAACTGTGTTCGTATGTATTTTTATCTGAGACACACACTTGCGTATTATTTATAATATATATTGCTTGTATATGTATATTATAATAATACGTAAGTGTTATTAGACTATTAAATTAGACTAGCTTCCGCCCGCGGCTTCGCCCGCGTGGTATGTCGATAAAAAGCCGGTAAAGACTATGTTCTTCGCCAGGGTTTAAAGTATTTCTATACAAAATTGCCAGCCGTTTTGGAGATTAACCGGAACAGACAGACAGACAAGAAATCGAAAAATTGTTTTTAGCTATAAGTACCATATATTATTTCATATGCATATAGTTAAACGCTGTTATTTTGACGTTACAAACATACACTTCTATTTTATTTAAGTATTTCTATAGATCCCTATAATATAATTTCCAGTAAAAGCGCTATTAATACACTATTATACATGTTTTGTGAGATTATCTTATATAATTTTGACGTTCAAAAAGCACTGATTTGCAGCCTTATTTGAATAAATGAGTTTTGATATATTTTTTATATTTCGATTTCAGACAAATCGTTTTCAATTTCAGTAGGTAGCTAGGTTTATATCCAGTAAACATTAGAAATTGCTTGTAAAATGTCTTCATAAAGAACTAACTATACGATACGAACAATATTATAGTTCTTCGTGGGTTATACAAATAATATTCCGTCTGCATTTCCGTCCCAAGATAATAATTTCTCGAGGATTATAGCAATCACTGCGCTTGTATGTAATTTACAAATCAACCTTACATCTGCGTAAGGCAAGGCTCGTAAACCTACATACATAAATATTTACAATAATACATATGTAATAATATTATTATTTATCACTGTTGCTGAAACACAATAGATCGTATCATTTGAATAATTTTATCTGATACAAGTATACGTAGCGCGCCGTTCACTGTACGTACGGTCGCGGACAGCAATGCTTAGCGCATTTACAGGCACAATTATTCTGTTTATAATTATACACACATAATTGTAATTGCACACTACTATTCTTTTTCGTGTCGCTGGCAAGATAGTTCTTCAAATTTTCTTGGCCAAAAATTTTGCAATTTCCACGGCGTTATCGGTCACTTTGGCTGCATAGGGGATAGTGCATAGTTTGTGACTCAGCTCCACATCTATACCCTGCTGCCGTTCCGATTAGGTAGCCCCATATTACGAGGTTCGACTCACACCTTCCCACTTGGGTGCGGAGAAGGTTCAGGGACTTCCAAGTGGACAAAAGGTTACACCTTGCTGGAAGTTACTCGTTTGGTGGTAGATAGTGAGTAGGTGGGGGAAAGGTATCCTGCCATAGTTTGCAACGGGCATACCGGGTTACCTGGTAGGGACGCTGTTGATTTTAAGAAACTGTGCCTGATTTTTAGCCGTTGCGTTGGTAGTAGCCAAATAGAGGGTGTCTAGAACATGCCACTGAAAATATCATTCATCACCTGAAAAGTTTCTTTGCTCAGAGCGCAATAAATATCAGACATTCTACTCTCACAATATTTACATTTGATCTTATTATTATTTTTATGACAATATAATAACGCGAAACGAGAATTGGCAATCACATGTGTCATAAGACAATTTAATAAAAGAAATAGGCCATAACACTAAATCAAATGTTACGACACGCTCCTACCGATCGCGCGAACAAAATTATTTTGTTGGAAAACGATCGCACGTGTATGTGGAAATAAACTTCCAATTAACATTGTGCGAAAAAAGCGGGGCATTATGTCATCGGGATAATAAATTAGTCTTTCTGACCCGATCTTGACCTCTTTGAGAGCTATTTTTAAGATACACAATGAATGGCAATCAAAATTCATTTGATATTCTTCTTAATGTAGTTAGTTACTCATAATGGAGCTAAATTTGGACTAACATAGAAGAGGTGTACAAACCAACATAACATATTCAGCCTATAATGTTCCCACTGCTGGGATACAGGCCTCCTCTCGGTGAGAGGGAGTGAGCCGTAATCCACCACGCGGGCCCAGTGCGGGTTGGTAGATGTCACAACCCACCTGCACCAAAAATGCAACAGTGAAGTGAAAGTATCATTCAGAAAAATAATTATAAATTTTTACTTTCCTGAAAATAATAGATTAAATAGTACATTATTTTTTACTGTAGGAGTTACGATACGAAAAGGGATAAAGGAAAACTCATTTTAAACAAAAATAAGTCTGATAATCTTGTTAAAATTGAATGCAAACAACGAGTAGACGTAATAGAAGATAAGAATCTGCTATATCAATTTCAAAACTGTTTTCATTACAGCTTTTTCCTCGAACAAGCACTTTTCGCGTCGACCGTACACAGACGGCAGTTACCACTTAAACTTTATGGTATCGTAATTTTGCCAAAATGTATTCTAATTCTATTGTATTACGGCTGTTTTTGTATTACACTGATCACTTTCACTCCTGGACTGTCTTGTAGATAATATTCAACGGCCCACAACTACTTTTAGGACTATTTACGCGCATTAAATTGATTATGGATTGTGTTTTAGCCATTTCGCATTGTATTAGATAAATAGCATGGACTGTTATAGGTACAACTCCATTAGTTATCCGACCTTGAATGTTTTCGAGTTATTTCCGCGACTGTACATACTTAGCCGTTAAGTCCGCACTGTTTTATTTGCCCAGTGGCCGGTACAGTCGCTGACGAACTTTTCAACGACCATTTTGTACAAATTAGGAACGTAATTTAAAAATCCATTGTGTGTTGTTAAGAAGGTAATAAACCCCTACATTATACATTGCGTGTGTCTTCTGAGCACACTCGTATCTCAAAATAGTGCTGTAAGGAGAAGTGTTCGGAGGACTAACACGTCGTACACACAAACAATACACTAAAAAAAGTTATTTCAAATAAACACGAACCCTTCGCTTGCATTGTACAGTTGGAGTTGATATTAATTTATTTGATGTAATGTGCGGTGGGCGCCGGGCGCATGCGCTGGCCGCCGCACCGCGAACATTCTGGACGCCAGTTTTTATGTGTTTATATATTCTAATTTTATTGTTTTCTTTATTTGCGTCCCACTTTTGTTTGGTTCGGAGCACGGCATTGTTCCCCGTCGTAAACGCCGATTTAGATGATAAAATGAAAATGTTGTATGGAATTTTTATTTGGTATGCGTAATTTCTTTGTCTGTCCGTCTGTACTGTTTTACTGTAACACGTTTAATTTTATCGTAGTTATGTCATTAAAATTAACTAAATATTACGAAACTAGTATCACAGATGTTTCTGTGTTGATGTATTTGTTACTTTTTAATGTTTCTAATAATGTAGTATTGTTATTAAGTCGTAATGTGTTGTTTAGATTGCTGCGATTATAAAGAATACCATTGACGCAACGTTTCTATACAAAATGTCATTCAATTAGACGTAAAAAATTAAACACGCTACATAATGTGTTTAGTGTCTGCTCGCTCGACTTGTGTAAAACAATTATAGTTTACAGCTAATTCCAACATATATTATAATTGAACAAAACGGCCGCCGTTAATTTTATTGTTTTAAATCACAAAGTAAGTTATTCTGTAATTAAATTTAAAATAAGACACGGGTTTTGAGTTATAAGTGGCGCAATGAGAACTCTCGTATCGGGCTTCGAGACCAAACCTGTTTTTATCGCGAATTAATATTAATAATGAATACTTGAAACGGGCGCGATTGTGAGTTGTATAGTTGTAATTAAGTGCGATTATAGCGGCACCGGCAATTACTGACAATGTCTGTGGCTTGCACCGGCATTATGCTGGCGCTCGGCGACGCTCGGGGCCCGTCGGGTGTGCTCGGCTTTAGTTTTGTTCGAAGGCGATACAATGCGTTGAGTATTTTTAAATTAGGAATGTTTGATCGAAATATTAATCTGTTGTGTAGCGATAATTTAAAATTAAAAGTTAGTTTGGTTTATATGCGCGACTGTACCTACCTACCGTAACGCTGGTGACTTTTTGTTGGACTTTTTGTCAACATTATTAATTTCTGCAAGTGACTATAGATTATCTACATGCACGCGTTGTACACACACAGACGAGTGAACAATAAATAAGAGAGCACTCTCATAATGCCCGAGTAACTTTTGCATTTGGCAGTAGTTCAATATATTTGTGTTAAATAAGATGAATTACTGATAAGATATGAGGATATTACCAGGTCATCTGAGATGGCACTGTGGGGCAGATAAGTGCCATTCACCACAGGGGTTATTATTGTCTCCCTTGGGAATCACCTGTTTATTCTTTCACTTTCTACAGGTCGATAATAAAATAAGAGGGTAATAATGTATTACGCAAGAGTTTTTATTTGGGGATTTTCTTTATTAGTATTTTACGTGGTGGTTTTTTAGTTTTCAAAATATACTGCAAAAAATAAAAAAGTACTGAATAAATAAAAAATTGTAGAAAACCTTTTGTTTTCTACTTTTAAATTCATAAAAACTGTTCCGAACGCATTTTTTTATTTTACTTTCGTATAAAACTTGTGAAAAGTCTTAAAGGCTCTGTCGGAAGTAGGTATTATCATAATGACTTGACGGTTCATCGCGGTAGGAAGCTTTGGAATATAATGCCAAGTCATCACATCGATCAATATTCGAGGTTAAGCAGCTCCCGTTTGCGGCGGATGGGTCGTTAAAAATAAGGGCGAAAGCTCCGAATTATCGCGCGATCCGAGCTTGTTCAAGCGATTGTTTTAAAACTTAAACACGGAATGGTTTATTTTAAAGCTTTTATTACAGAACCTCATGTTATTTTTTTACAATGTGATCATTTGGGATTCAAGTAAGTGAATTGTTTTAAGAATACGGTCGTGTCCTGAACTCCTTTTTTCTTTTGGGTGGGAAATCATCAGATTTCTTCCGCTCTGAACTCCTATTAATAAAATATTAGTTAATGAGGTTGAGAATTAGAGATGAGATGAGAGGTACTAGATAGCTACTACATAGTTTTATAAGTTCGATCGAGGTTAGATTTTTTTTTAAATAGATTGCCTCCATTGCCGTCACCATATAAAAAAAATATTTGTGACAATATTGCATTTTTGTCGGTGATTGTAGGTATGTTAAGTTTTTGGACAAATACGCTCGCTATCACTAAAAGTGTTATATGCCAAGCTGAAGCTTTTCAAATCCATGACAGAGTCAGACTTTTCCGATAGTTTATGAAAGCTCACCTTACTGCAAAGAATCTCAAAAATTACCACTATACTTATAGTAGAGAAATTTGAATAATGCGGATTTTTAACCTCCAAACTAAATGCTGGCTAGTTGAAAAGTTGAAACTTAAGCCCAAAGATTAATTTAATGTTGATACAAAACTATTTGAAATGATCTACTAAGATATTGCAGACAACAAACGCGACACTGAACTCGTCATTTTTTCAGGATCCCTCTTAAGAAAGTCATACAACAATCTATGTAATACGATAAGAATCTTACAAGAAATGGGATTTTCAGTAAATCCTGAAAATTGGAAAAGGGCAAACGATAACGATATTTTGGGAATCATAACTTGTGTGCAATGTATTTCTGAATCCTAATTCATTATTCAGCACTTCAGGTAGACATGGATGCATTTTGCACTTGCGAATGCACCATCGTCATTGTGTTACATAATTCATATTAATTAAGGGACAATGGAATAATGGAATAATAATTTCTGACTACTAATAATAGCGTTGCGTCAAACTTTGCATATTCGAAGCTCAAGCTTTTAACGTATTTTGTCTGTCACGGTGTATTTCGAACCTATGCCTGCAATGGACAGTCAGCCACTCAAATCTGTACGGTTCTCTCCTCAAAAGACCATCTTGGTACCATTTCTAGGCTGAGAATCAGAGGGGGAATTCCCGTAATTTTAAGAACGTTCACAGTCTGATCTCAGTCTCAATCTGGCAAAAATACCTATAGTTTCCCTACATTTTTGACAATTGGTTGACATTTTAATTGTCGTTTTCGTTACCATTTTTATTAGTCTTCTGGACTTTTCGAATGTGAAAATTACATAAGACAGCTCAATACGCCTGTCTTTCACACTTCCTAGTGCTGAGAAGAAAAAGCATTTATACCTGCATGGTTTATATGACCCGACCAAGGTTCGTCTGGATTTTATAAGAGACTGTGACCTCTGCGTTTGTCTGGGTCTTCTCCGAGTAGGCAGATAGGAAACACCGAACTCATCTAGTTGTAAAACATAACGTAATTTTGACGTGTAAAAGTGTTTTTTTTTTAACAAATATATAGGAATAATAATTATTTTTCGTTTATCCTCTAGTGTAACCAGATCAAAATATTTAAGTGGTATGTCCTGTCACTTTTGTGCGTGATGATACTTAGACCAGACTGACATGTAAAGTCAGGGAAATGATTACTTAGCAAATTGACTATCAACTTGCTATCAACTTAGACAAGGTGTCGTTTTGCATCCTCGTCAAATTCAAGGAGGTAACTATGCTACTGATTCTCGATACGAATCAATAATAAAATAAGTATGTTTTTTATTTTTCTAATATGTGGAAATCGGCATGTGTGGAACACGCATTTTAAAACGCGGCCTGTGTGAGACCGCACTGTAACTGCCCTTTAACACACACATAAAAACGCGGCCGCTTATACGATACTATAACGCGATTCTGTTCTTTGAAAGTGGTGTATTCTGAAATACTGTCAAACTTAAATAGCTAAAAAACATGTATGTATTCATTATTTACCAGGGATCGTAATTTTATTTGATTATTTATGTCTTTCATAACAGCCTCCTGAAATTTGACGAGGATGCAAAACAACAGGGGGCCTACTACGAAGTGCAAAGTGCGAATGATCGGATCGGACCGACACATGGCCGAACCGAATATTATTGAAAAATGCGAAAAAAATCGGATCGGCTCAGTTGGGTCGGGACCATAGTCAATACTCGAAAGAGTGTAGGAGTGTAGGATCGGGACCGACCGAATCAAATAGTAACTTCGTAGCAGGAAACGGCCGAACATTCGGCCGATACCACTTCGGAGTAGACCCCCAACTTGTGTTGTCCGTAAATTCAAATGACAACTGTCATTCTTTGACAGTTGTATGAGACGAGTATAATGTGGCAAATTATTATTGACGTAGTATGCCAATGTGCAACACAATTAATTTCCCTTACTGTCATTTATGTCTTGCTTACACGGAGCTGTTGGACTGAGTAGTATGAAGACCCTGTATTATCGCTTGTCTATGAACCCCAAAATGAACTCCCGTCAAAACTATTAAGTTGTAAATGAACATTAGGCCTTCTTGACTACTTCGCTTAAATTACGCGACCGTACGGATCGATGCGAACAACATTTTACGTTCTATTTCCGAAGAAACGCGAAACCGACACGAGCATCAGCCATAATAAATTTCTTGTCTTATAAAAATAAAACTTTTCTTTTTGCTGGCGCGGGGCGGCGTCACAGTGTGCGATCGATCAGTGTGTCAACGCTTCCGCGTGCGATTATTTACTCTCATGAATTATGAATTAGTTTGATTGAATTGAATTACTTGATTAATATTTGACCAATGTATTGTTCTTAATTCCAGACGTAACGTTTAACAAGCAAAACAACGTTTGGCTTAATCGTCGCCTCCCTGAGTTTGAACGCCAGTTCATTAGTTTCACAGCTGGTTTTATAAAGATCAAACATAGCAATTGAATTCTAAACACACATTTTACAAATACCGTAGCACACGCTCCTTAAAATTTTATTAGGAAACTTTGCTTTACGGAGTCATTAAATATGAACGTTGTATAAGACGCTATTTGATTTTCTGTTTTACTTGAGTAGTTGTGCTACTGGCGCGGCGGGGCTGTGGCGGGGTGCAGCGGGGGCGTACGGAGGCATGGGGGGTACGCCCTGGGCCCGGTAAAGTTGTGAATTGGCCGCGCACACAGGCTCACAGCACATTATCGTGATTCATATCGTTTATAATTTTATATTATGTTAAAGCGGGGCGGCGGGGGCCGGGGGATATTAAAAATACAAGAGCCCCGCGCAAGTACTTTCTGCCCGGCACCGTCTGCATGGTAACCAGCATTGTTTGTATTCAAACTATTGATCCGTTTTTAAGTTTTTGGACATCTTAAGTTTTAATAATAATTTGGGAAAGCTTGCGAATTTATAAGTGCGTGAAAGAGGTGCGTACTTTAGTGAACGAATAGGTTAGTGTTGTCTTAACTTGGTCGTGAACCAGTAAGATTTAGTGGTAAGACGATATTATAACTAATTAAGATAGTGTGAAAATAAAAAATAAATCTTTCCGACACATGTTTTGCATCAGGTGTCAGATTGACTAAAATTTTCAAGTTTAATTGTTTTCATGTTTTCGTAATAAATAGTTATCATATAAATAGACTCAAAATATAAAAAAAACATGTCAATACCCTAATGAGCTAAAAGTGAACGCATTAAATCGATCGATTAAAAGTCTCCCAATACAATCGCACGCTTGCAGCCGCCCTTACGACTTCCTCAGCTGTGCACGTTTTTCGCCCTTCCCCATATAAAATATTTAAACGTTCGTTTTATTTATACTGGGGCGTGACATCCGGTACTTGGCAATCCTTTAACTCGCGAACTTGGCAACATACTTGCGAGTTGCTTAGCCCAAATAAGGACGACTCTTATCTAATTAAATAGCGTTATTTACAATAAAAATATTCATATTCTTGCACGCCTAGCGCGTCAAACGCGTTTTTATGTCGTCATAAACAATGTCTTAATAGCATCCTTTATGTTTATACTTTATTGTGTATTGAAAAGCTATAGTTACAACGTTTATTTTTATTCATAAATTAAATTGAGTTTTTTTTATGCATATACAGAGTGACGGTGCAAGACCACCCTGTATAGATATTAATGAATAGATGTCAAAAAACTTATTTTTGATCAAACAGACTGCGAAAAGTCTTCCTAGTAACTAATTAGTCCTCTTTAACGTATTAGTTCTTACTCTATAAATCGTCAGTCAGTTGCTATACGTGCCATTAATAGAAACATCAATAGCTCCATACGCTTCACAACGCTCATAGCTCCTGATCAGATGTTCATAGGAAGGTCGGTGACACTCACGCGCCCGAGCGAGTACTTTAACTCAGTTCTAACCACGACAATAGCTTCCTAAACAGTCCGCGCACAGCTTCAAAACGCTAAATTAAATAGTATAACAGCCTGATACTACATTTTAATAGATAGCAGCCGGTGCGAACGCTGTCTCAGCACCAGGAAGCATCGCTAATAAACAACAAGCGGCTATTAAATGGTCCGTCGAAGCGAGAAACACGATATATAACCATATATTTATATGCAATACAATTTCATTATTAGATGCCTATTTGTGACTCGTTATTTCTATTGTCGCTTTTTCTATTTATTATCCAACACAATGTGTGATTATAATGTGGCTTATAACAAATGAGGTATGTGGGAGTCGGATCGTTACACACGGGTGGACGCGCGGCAGCTACGAAATTTTCGTATGTCATTACTGTCACAATCGGCCGTGTGCTGTATAAGTTTTTTTTTATTCTCCGAACGCTTTTTGCACGAACACGCTTTATTTTAATTTATTTATTGTACTAAACAAATGACGAATCGCTCGTTAATGTCATTAGACACCTCAGAGCGAATTTTCGTGAAAACAATTCTATTTGTTTTAACGATTTTAATATAATTCGTGGCTCATTCTTGTAATTAATGGCGTCGTTTTTAAAATAATTGCACGTTTTTATTTGTAATGAGTGAAGGAACACGAATAACTCTGTCATAATTTTGTGTTATAACAAAACGTAATAAGAATTTTATGCTAAACTGGTTCGCTTATTATAACTGAGCGGATGTGTAATAGTAGATTAAATGTTATAAATTATATAAGATATCATGTAATTATAAATGTTACATAAAATAATTTGTTAAAATATTTAACTTAGATTAGTTTAATTAGTTAGTCTACTCAGTGTACGTATTAGCCATTCATGAATCAAGTTGCTATCTCAGCTTGTTCACGAAACATTCGATGACAGCAGCATGACGTATGTTTCTAGTTTTCAATTACGATTGATCAAAAGTTTCATTGGAAGCGCTTGTGACAACTTCCGAACCAACCGGGAAGCTAGTCTCATTTTATTTTCTGTGAGGCAAAATTGAAAATACTTTTCGCTCCACTTGACTGAACAGCTGACAACATGATATTAAAGACATACATTAATATTTCTGGTAGGTTTTATTATATTTTCTACCGATACTTTTGCTACTAATTAGGTACATTGGTTTCATGAAAGTAGTATCGTACAGCGATCTTCTCCGTTCCCTTATCCTCTAACTGCTTCGAATAGTGTAACTGCGTCTTCAAAAAGCTATTCAATAAAAAGTTTGTGAGAACTTAAAATCTTACAGTGTGACTTGATCGTGTCGGTAATGGAACCCACCCAACACAGTCGTACAGATCTAACTCTCACATTCGCCCGACAGAGATTCAACCTTATTGCAGCACTTTAAAGATCAATGTCAACTGTCCCGACACAATCACACTTCGAACTTTTGAATACTGAACCTGCTCGTATCATTGTAAGATCGCAAATTTGTTTAGTGTTATAACTAATTTGATTCGTATTGTTCAGCGTTAGGATTCAATTTCGTTCGTGTCAGTAGTTTGAGAATAAATCCCTATTGTCATTTATAACAGAGCTAAGGAAATCAACTGTTTTAATATAAGGTTATGTACATACAATGCAATTAATTAAAGTTATGTTAGTGTCTGTGGCGAGTTGTTGATCTGAAGAAATCTGTGTTTGAACTTGTCCTCTAGATATTAATACCTCGATGTTTATTTCTCTCGTTGGATTGAATTAACTACCGGAACGATTTAACGATTCTTTCCTATCGTTGATCTTGTTAAAGGTTACTTGTATTACTCTTTGACTTTCATTCAGTTTGCTGCGCTTAATTGCGGTTTTCGTTTGTGAAAATTCAATGATGTACAAAGGTAGATCCGTAGAATCCCGTTTGTGTCCTATTGTCTTCGATTGCTGCTGACTCTATACAGTTTTCGAGTATAACCGCAGTCGAGCTTTCCGAGAACATCCTTTGGCTTATTGATAGCTAATGCAATTTAAATTTCTGGAAGTAAAGCCTTCAGCAACCATTCCGAATATCCAGCCTTTGAGGTCGTACTTCGTTGCCTAACATGAATTCTGATTAGTCCTATCGTTCGGTTTCAAGCTTTGCTGGCGACTATCAAAGGGTGCGCTTAGATACTGGTACACGCAGGAGCTTTGTATACGACGAAATCTTCTGTATAAATGACTCGCTTTTAATCTCGGTACCTTGTCTCCAGTATTATTAATTCCTAGATATTATTTGAGTTCTACGTCTTACTTTAAAATCTCTCCATAGAATCTACGTTCAAAGATGGCGCCGAACGTTCTAAATTGAAAACATTCACATCAACACAAGTGCCCTGTTCGTTTAAAAGTTTACCTAACTTCATATATAATTGTACATGTACGCTATTAAATATGCTCATGTCCTTTTAAAATCCCATATGCCTTTGAAACATTAAAACTGTACTTCTGCTCGCTGCAATCGACATTTGATTGACTGGTTGTAATTGCATTGATAGGGATAAAAAGTCTCTCCTTCAATATCCGTTTGCGACAAGCTCTAGCCTGGAGTTTTCGGGAACTAAATTACAAATCTCCAATCATCAAGGCTAGAACTTGTTATAATGAAAAGTCTGTGCGCCATTCCGCTTCATTGATTGGCTCTCATAAGTTTTTGGTGATACATGAATTAGGCTTTCATTTCCTTGCAAAGGTTTGGCATTATTATGATTTTCTGATAGACATTTTATTTTTTTAAAGTAGTGTCTTGATTTCGTACTTCCTCGTGTGTAGATTGTATTTATGGTGTAAAAAAACAACCTTTATCTTCGCGTGTGAGCGAAAGGAAATGGTTTACGTTGCTTTTCAATAGCATCTTTCAGTAGACATGATTGAGGCATCACCAGTCGCATCTGACAGACTAATCATGGTTTTTGATGGTCCTCGTTTCCTTTTCCTTTGTGTAAATAATTCCATCACCACTGCTCTCAAAATGGCGAAGGAAAACGTCGTGGGGAAACCGGCATGTCCTAGAACCTAAAATTCGAAGACGTGACTTCTAACAACCCGCACTGGACCCACGTGGTAGATCACAGCCCACTCCCTCTTGAATAGAGGACGCCTGTGTCCCAGCAGTAGGGACATTATAGGCTGATTATGATAGACCTCCTGATGTTCAGCAATCACTTACGACATTTAATTTAACAAACTGAAAAACTTCAATTCTTTTTAACCAGTGCGCGAACTGTAACCATGAACTATTTTAAAGGAAAGTGCAATACCGACGCGGTCAAAATGTTAGATTGAGCAATTATTTTATAGGAAAGTGCAATACCGACGCGGTCAAAATGTTAGATTGAGCAATTATTTTATAGGAAAGTGCAATACCGACGCGGTCAAAATGTTAGATTGAGCAATTATTTTATAGGAAAGTGCAATACCGAGGCGTCAAAATGTTAGATTGAGCAATTATTTTATAGGAAAGTGCAATACCGACGCGGTCAAAATGTTAGATTGAGCAATTATTTTATAGGAAAGTGCAATACCGACGCGGTCAAAATGTTAGATTGAGCAATTATTTTATAGGAAAGTGCAATACCGACGCGGTCAAAATGTTAGATTGAGCAATTATTTTATAGGAAAGTGCAATACCGACGCGGTCAAAATGTTAGATTGAGCAATTATTTTATAGGAAAGTGCAATACCGACGCGGTCAAAATGTTAGATTGAGCAATTATTTTATAGGAAAGTGCAATACCGACGCGGTCAAAATGTTAGATAGAGCAATTATTTTTTTAATACCTGTCGAAAAATTTCAAAGCAGGTGGGTTCAGAATCATGTACAGAAATTCATGGTTTCAGTTTGCGCATTGGTTAAACATTTATCCTGTATTAGTGTAGATTGGTGTAGATAAGTCCCACAGAGCACGGATACGCTTCGACGGCCCCTGATAGATGCGACATTGTCAGCACTGTCTTAACTAACCGTTTCACCGTTTACTCGTACTACGACGCAAATGACTACGAATTTTCTGCTGGAGAGGTTGTTACGCCACTTCGTCTTCCCAGCTAAAGTGGTGAAGGGTCGGTTTTGGGGGACTGTCTTATGTAATTGTGACGTTCAAAAAATTGGTGTTTAGGATAGAGTGATTTGGGATAGAACTCTTTCGGACTAGTGTTCATTCGGGTTAAAGTGATTCGGGATTTCGAGTTTCGGCCTTACGTATAAGAGTCAATTCACAGCCTAGTTTGAATAAATGACTTTGATTTTGATAGAAATTTACAGCTTTGAAGGCATTTCGTGCTCAACGCGTTTTGATCACTCCCTCGAATTTTGTTAGTTGTGCCGTCTTTAGAAGTTGCTGGATTCCGTACTCTGTGGTAAGTCCCACATGCAACAAAGTTTACTTAAATCAATGGCTATTGTTAGTGAAAAATCTGATCTAGATCTAATACTTGCGGGTTTATACTACCCGAATATAATACTGCAAGTTGGGCCTATCTTTTCTTGTAGGAGCGACGTCTCGCGGGACAAGGTATACTCTAGTATACTGTTTATAATTTTATACTGGTTGACTGTATACGTAAACTATTAGAAGCATATGATTGGTTTAGTTGGTTTAAAATTATATTAATATGTATACATTTATTAAATTTACTATCCTGCGGGCTAATTGCGTAACATACTAACAGTAGGAATGGCTTTCATTTTGACAGTTCAACAACATTCAATGCGTTATTTACGTTGTTGAACAGTCAAATTTTTCGAATATATAAAGTAATGTATTAGCAATATCCTTCAAAATGGTGCAATGCAACGCAGTTAGGGTGACGCTTTCTTAAAATCGTTAGTTTATGAAAGAAGCTGATCTGGGACGAGTATCACGCCTGCATGATCACATTATCTTTTCAAGGACAAAGGTTTATCTAAAATAATTAAATGAAACTAGTAATTACTTACCGAAGTACTGCCTGTCCATTTAACTCCAACAAGCGTGAAAAAGTCGACAGTAACTACAAATATTGTATAATTATAATTGTACGCATGTGGACCGACAGAAATTAAAGGTTCCCACTTATTTACGACTTCACAAAACAGGCTTTAAAATTAAAGTTACATTAGTATTTAAGCCGTGATAAGTTTTTCCCCATTTACAATCGGTATGTGGTAATTGGTTACATGCCTTACAAAGATTCCATCAATTTATTTTTTCCGTTAGTAAACTTAAATAGAAGCGGTCGGTGTTGGTACTAATGTCATTAACAATTCACCACTGTAATTGTTACTTGTACAACAAACTTGATTAGGTTTTTACAGAAATTAGAAAATTTGTGTTAAAAGTTACAATCAAGCCATGCAACATTTTCACTACATTTTGCAACAGAAATATGTGGTTATCCTTCCAAGGAACACTAAATGTCCAGTAAAGAAGCACGCAGTAGTAGCTAGCTTTGCACGTTGCTGTGGCTTAGCAGTGACTGACTACGTGTCGTATATCTGGCGTAGCAGTCGCCTACGCATTGTAGTTGTGGCGTAGCAGTGGCCTACGCCTCGTAGTTGTGGCGTAGCAGTGGCCTACACGTCGTAGTTGTGGCGTAGCAGTGGCCTACGCCTCGTAGTTGTGGCGTAGCAGTGGCGAAAACGTCTCGTAGTTGTGGCGTAGCAACTGCGTAGGCGTCCGTCGTGGTGTAGCGGTGGCCTATTTACTTAGAAAAGAAGTCGCTACAGTGTTGGACGCTAGTCTTGTGCGTCTTGTCATAATCGTTCATTTGCACATACACTTCCTATACTAGTAAACTGTCAAGGATAAAATCCTTAACTACTTTATAGGAAAATCCCCCAAGGGTATGTAGGTAACTTAATTGCGTAACCTGCCGCACCTAATTGCGTAACACACTATCAATCATAATCTGAATAATTTTAAAGGATTGCTACTCCATTGCTTCTTATGTTCGAAAAATTTGTCTGATCGACGACGTAAATAACGCAATGAATGTTGTTAAACTGTCAAAATGAAAGCCATGCCTACTGATAATGTGTTACGCAATTACCCCGCCCGTATGGTAATGGCATTCACTTGTGTTTTGTCAAATCAACGATACACATTGCCTGCTTCTAGCTGTTGGGCAAACTATTTTCTCTAACAAGTGAAGAAATGGATCTTATTTTATTCTTAAAATTAAACTGTCATAAATATGAAAGACTTTTAAGCTTTATATTTCGTAAACAGATCAATGTTTGTAAAATAGCAAGTAGATACCAAGGGTATGCAAAAAAGGGGTACTTTTTATGGTTTCATTCCATTATCTTGTAGGCTTTATAAATGTCCGAAAACCGGGACTAATTACGGCTTTAAAGCCGGTTTCAGTCTTCGTTTAAAAAGCCTGTGACGTACCTTTAGACGGACAGCGAAACAGACGGACACGGCGATACTAAAGGATTCCTTGTTAGAAAACGCATTGTGTGGTTAAATCAATTGTATTTGTTAATTTTTTTTTTGATGTGGACATCTCTGTATTAGACTGATTATTTTAGCATATTGTCTTTTAAATGGTTAAGTAGTGCTCCTTCTTAAATGTATTGTACTAATATGGACTGTAAAATGTGGTCTGAACTATATATGTATATATTCATTTTAAAGTTAACTTATCTCTAATACTGCCCAACTTAAATGGGACTAAAACGGGGACTGGGCAGGACATGTCTGCCACATACCGGACAAACTGTAGGTCCAAATAGCACAGAATTAGTGCCCTGAGGCGGGGTCGCGGCAGACCACGTATGAGATAGCGGGTCGAGCTGGATAGGTTCCGTCAAAACTGGACGGAGGACGTGCGGGCTAGCGAGAGATGGAAGGAGTGGGAGGCTCCTGGAGAGGGACAGAGGAGGCTAGTAAAAAAAAAAACTTATCTCGGGACCTATGGGGTCCTCGCGTGGGTAACTCGCAGAGGCCTGTTACACGCTTTTAATTAAATGACCCACTAACCGACAATTGTCCCTACAAGTGCATCCAAGGACATCCCCCGGTTGGTGTAAGACTATTGCAGGATATATTATCATTTATAGGCTCCACTAAACAAATTGTACTTAGAATCCCGCTCACAACCCAAGGTAAAACAAGCGTGAAGTTTAATAATTACTACAACACCGTTTAATTCTTAACAAAAAGCTCGATCGGCTAAAAACTTGTCCATTTTTGCATCAGCATCAATTGCCCTATACCTGGGCCGGTTGCACACATAGACAATGTCACTCACTGAATTTAAAAAATCATGTACTACTACTACTACTACTACTAAAAATTCATATAATAATTATTAATAAAAAAGGCAACAGCCAAGTGACGCGGTCAGTTCTTTTTTTCATGTTGCAACATTGTTGCATCAAATTATATAGGCTAGTCTGATCCTGTTTATAGTTAACGATTGTCGTACCGCCGCCGTTACGGATAGTCTCATTTAATTGTTAATTTTTTTGTCTGCGTAGCTGGTTTTCCATGATGGAGGTATTTTAATAATTCGTTAAATATATTAGCGTTTATGCGGGTTACTTATTATGTTGGTTAATTTATTACTGAGTGCAAATTAGGTTTTTCTATCGGTATGTTTATCATGCGCCTTCTTTGTAAAAAAAAAAAAAACAGTTGATTTACATGTAGAAAAATATGCTAGAAAGTCAGAAATCCAAATAAAATCAAACTTATCATAACTTCGAACAAATTCACAGCCATTCAACAGAATTGCTGCCACTTTATCTAAAACATCTCCCCATCCCTAACTTCAACAGCTAACACCAAAGTTTTATCCGCCGAAATCACGCAAAGTTAAACTCTCGAAAACAGCTTGTCGTCACATTAGTCGAATAGTTAAGTCGTATCGTATCGCGTATCGTGTACCGCGGCGTAGTCCGCGTACCCTTCTTACGAGCCCCGCGGCAGGGGTCGTTGCCCCCCAGAATGGTACGACGTCGCCACTAATTAAAGTATATTTTATTGTTCCCCTAACTATTACTATCAATACAGACATGGCGGGCTGACACGAATGCGGGCAAATAATAATTATAATTACATTTTATTTTTATTCCTAGGACGCTACGTTAACTACGAGGCGTTGTTGTGAGGTGTGCAACTGTGTTTCTAGTTTTTGCTCTCAGTGTGCATCTTGCGTTATATTTTCGTGTGTGCATGAACAATTTAAGTTATGTGGTTTGTCATAATTGAGATCCTTTAGGGCCTTCAGTCAATCGACTGACGAAGTGTGGCGACTTTGTTTCAAATTTAATTTTAAAGTGTGGCAATGTTTTTGCGTGGTGCGTCTTGGGAGTGGTAGCGGAATCCGATAGACCGAGTATCAACAGAGTGAGCTAACCAAATCCGAAAGGATGAGATGGAGAATTGAAAATTATGTCCGTCGAGACGATTTGAGCAATTATTTAAATTGAATTGCAAATATGGACATCACACGTTAGGGTTACTAAATTGGTTGGACCTTATCATCGTCTTCCTGTCCTTTCCCAGTTTATTTGAGGTCGTCGCATCTCTGTTAGCCGTCGTGTTGGACCTTAAATAGCCTGAAAAAAAGTTTGAAACGGCAAAAACATCCAATACTAGAAGTAGTTCATCTCAATCAACTCAAGCCTGAGTTGATTGAGATCACATTTCACTGCTGGACATAGGCCTCTCCCAGGCTGCGCCACACCACCCAGTCTTCTGCCTTCCGCATCAGTCTGTCCCAGCCATCTTCTTTAGGTCGTCTGTCCATCTAGCTGGGGGGCGTCCCACACTACGCTTGCCGATACGCGGTCTCCAATTTCCAATCCAGGGCTCGTCTGCTCCACGGGCCATTGGTCATTCGAAAAACAGGGCCAGTCTGACCACTTCAGTTTACTTACTCTGCAAGCTATGTCGGTAACTCCGGTTCTTTTCCGGATAATTTCATCTGCTTTTGCTAAAACTCTAACAATATATGAATAGTCTACGCGAATGTTTGTCACAGAAACATATTGTTGTATTATATCTACGCCATGAGTCGTTTCGTTCGTATCCGTTCTTGCATCATTCATTCGCGTTCTTACTTCCATTCACTGCTAAACAATAGACTAATTAACGTTATATCCAATCTACCTCATTGTTATTTATATTATTATATATGTACATTATAATTATTATTGTTTTCCATCCGTGCATTCTGTTGTTGCGAATTAGCAATGTGTTTTATTTATTATAAACAGCGTGTATTGTAAATAGAATATCTTGATATTGGAACTAGTGTATTGATATTAATCTAGATTTAGTTCTTTATTATTTTCTATTGCCTCTCAAGTTATCATCTATGTCATCAAATTTCCGCTATTGGTTCCTGGTTCCTTGCCGGACACCAGCACTAATTGCGTACACATTTTTAATCACATCTGAATCATTTTGAAGGATATTGCTAATCCATTGCATCATATGTTCGAAAAATTTAATAACGCAATGAATGTTGTTGAACTGTCAAAATGAAAGCCATTCCTACTGTTAGTATTACGCAATTACCCCGCAGATATGTCCATGTTTAAGGATACCGCTGTAAATACAGAGAAATCGTCATACGTCCACAATCTAGAATGACAGAAGATAGATTTGTCATAGTTATACAACCATAAATTGCCTCTTAACTTGTCCATTAGTCGACTGACTGACAAAATCTGGCTATCAAAGTAACACTACTCCACAATACAATAAAGGACGACGCCAACAATATTGTTATAACGATCGCTTTGTAATCTCTAGTCGAATCTTCGCCATCTTAGGCAGAGTGCACATGACTCACGTTTCGCTTAGAATGTTTAGAACTACAGGGATTGTTCCGAGGCGTTCGTATAACGAGGAGCGCTCCATTCAAGAGCTGAAAACGTGTAAGGTACATAGATAAGCAAGATAGTATATACTGAGGCTTATTCTGTTACGTCTTTGCGCACCGTAATTGCGTAACACACAATCAATCTCAATCTGAATCATTTTGAAGGATATAGCTAATCCATTGCTTCATATTTTCGAAACATTTCTCTGCTCGACAACGTAAATAACGCAATGAATGTTGTTGAACTGTCAAAATGAAAGACATTGTGTGTGTGGGAATTCTATTGTTTTATTATTGGCAGCAAACGTTTTAGATTTCAAATGAAATAGGTAATAGGTCAGCAGGTAATTAAGATCTTTATTTCTTACATTTGAAGACACTGTTGGCGCAGTGGCTGAGCGATCGACTACTGCGCTGCGTGTCGCGGGTTCGATTCCCGCACGGAACAAATGTTTGTATTGCCTACAGGTAGTTGTTCCGGGTCTGGCTGTTTGTGTATGTGAGTTTAAATGTTTGTAAACGCACCCGTGATACAGGAGTAATTCCTAGTGTGAAGCAACGTTTAAAAAAAATAATTGTTTCTGATAGTGTGTTACGCAACTACCCTGCAGTTTGTGTTTAGATGTATCGTGGGTTGGTGATCACATGTCTTCGAATTGTTGGTTCTAGGACATGTCGGTTTCCTCACGATGTTTTCCAACCAAGTCGTAAGTCGCGGCCGTCACCACCGGACCACCACTGCTCTCCTTGTATGTGTTCTCCTTATTATCCTCTTCGGTACAGTTTGATATACTTTACAGCTCCAGTCCGCGCCGCCGGCTCTCGTATATTTTGTTATGGTAACTAACACGACACTATAATATCTATTTTCATACAAATAACATCAAATATGGCTTGACAGATGGTATAATTCAGTGCGACGCGACGTGTAGGTACCTACGTATTCTTATTTATAGTGCCTCCTGTCAACCGGCGTTCGTTCGGAGAAAAAAACGTATTAAAATATATTGCGTTGAACTTCCTTTACGTTTTGCACGAAAAAAACGAAGAAATGTTATACACATAACTCTCTCATTTTCTTGGAAGTTGATTTACAATTGCTTTGTTGAATTTGTTTATTTCTGTTAACAAAATTAAAACGGTTCCGTACGTTTTAGCGGTTTAATGATGTTACTAAGAATGAGTGATACAGAACACGCGTACGTACATATGTGTTTATTTATGTTCTTATATTCTCTGTCATATCGCTGTTTTGCATAAAATTAAGCTGCATCACTCGACTCATCATCTGCCTAGCTTTTTTTCCAACTATGTTGGGGTCGGCTTTCAATCTAACTGGATGCAGCCGTACTAGTTACATGGAGCGACTGCCTATCTGACCTTCACAACCCATTTACAGACTTTCGGGCTTCTGACGACCCATAACGACTGTCAAAGATCCACGATAGACAGCCGGGACCAATGGCTTAACGTGCTTCCCGAGCCACGTAGGGGTCTTGGTATGTAAAGATGGTCACCCATCCACGGACCAACCGCGGCAAGCGTTGCTTAACCTGATCGATCGACCCGTGCGGCTGCTCGCATACTGGCTGTTGGCTGTAGCATTACTCGACTTTGGTCGTAATATTATTTGTGTTTCCTTATTCCCGAAACTTACAGCTTTGTAACAAAGGATTCGTTTCTTTTTCATAAAAAATAAAGCTCAACCAAAGACTAACATTTAATTCGCCAAAGGCCAGTGAAAGCGGAGTCGCAGTTGAAATTTTATTATTTCGCTTCTCAGAATACGAAATTAAAATATTTCTTTGGGTTGCGTTTCGTATACGAGTATGGCGACGTGAACCTTATGACAGACAGACAGACAGACAGACAAGACAGCGGCCGGCTGGAACGATATATTATAATTATAATAAAAATATGATTTAAGTCAACAGATTTTGTTTTTCGGCCGGCGTTATTGCACATCATTCCTTATATTACAGCAAAAATGATGTTATTAATATCATTATCTAGTTTTAATAGTGTCTAAATTGTTTCATAGTAATTAATCGGCCCTATTAACACACATTCAGTTCATATGCATCACGCAATTGACGCAATAGTTGCAGCAACTTAACTACTGACATAACTGTAGTGCATGCGCATACGTGCGTCTAGTCGCGCATCAGACAGACAGTCGTGCGACTAGTCGCAGGTCGCGGGTCGCGGGGACCGCCAAAACGCCAGCTGTGGTGCTACAATAAAGTTGAAATAAAACTTTTTGCCGGCTTCCGCCTCGGGGGTCGGCGGCGTAAACGTACATTTTTATGAATACTTAAACTAATAATTAACGCCGCACTTAGTCGCGCTTAGAACACTGTTTACGACTAAATTTTCTTGGAATCCATTGTTTTGTTATATCTAAAGAGCGTTGCGGTCCATTTTCCGAGCGGCTCATTATTCCGTATCAGACGCGTGCCAGTTTTGCGCGCCATATTTTTAAACGGCAACATTTTATTTTTGTTTTTTTTTTTTTACTAGTGATTATAATTAATGGGTTTGTTGTACGCTGGCATAGTGCATTGTGCGTTGCTCCGCGAAGCTATAGTCAATTAAAATGAGGTTGCTTTATTCGAATGCATTATCTTTGAGTTATCTGCATACAATGATAGTGGCTTTTGAAATTGCTCATGCAGCAGAACTCCGACGTTCTGGCAAAACTCAAATTCAAAGCATTCATTTCAAAGGAATATACAGGCTCTTTGGAATTGTCAAAGGCTCGGTCAGTCAGAAATAGATGAAGCTAGTTGCCCATTCCAAAGCGTAGTAGGTACATGTGTTGAAGAACGGGCAAGAAACTACGCAAACTCATATAAATACAGATATTTAGGATTATCCCATTTATACTGCAAGTATCTTACACCGCATCTTGCTCCGTGGAAGCTTAGAGGTGAAGTGAGCTTTAAGTGAACTGTCAGTCCATAGCATAGGATTGGCAGTTCATTTACAGAATCTTAACTGGTCAATTTTAAAAACAATTCACCGAAATACCTACTATTCAATCTGTATTGCATTGCACGGTAAATTAATTACGCAGTTGACATTCATACTTTTATTAGGACTTAAACATCATCATCATCTGCCTAGCCTTTTCCCAACTATGTTAGGGTTGGCTTCCAGTCTAACCGGATGCAGCTGAATATCAGTATTTTACACGGAGCAACTGCCTATCTGACCTCCACAACCCAGTTACTACGGACGGTTGACGGCACGGTTGGCGCAGTGGTTAAGCGATTGATTGCTGCGCTGCGTGTCGCGGGTTCGATTCCCGCACGGAACAAATATTTGTATGACCTATAAGTAGTTGTTCCGGGTCTGGCTGTTTGTGTATGTGAGTTTAAATGTTTGTAAACGCACCCACGATACAGGAGAAATTCCTGTCGAGATCTCTCCTCCGCTGATCTTCAAAGTTTTAAACATTTTGTTTTACCAAACGCTTCAAGCAGGTCTATCCTTTGCCAACTCTTCCCAACGAGCGGGATCAATATTGCATCTCTTCATATGTCTTTTCTGAACGTTTTTGTAATACGAGACCTCTGTTACTGGTTATTATGACTTTAACATATCTACCTAAATAAACACAGATTTTAGTGACATGAACCCAGTCCTATACCCAGGCAGACACAACGAAATATTAGGAAAACTATACAATTACAACTAACGTTGCTGAAAAACAGAAACAGCAAACTAATTTCAGGGCTCTTCATCAACATGATCAGTGTATAACATATTTTCGTATATTCGTACATTATTAAGAACCCCTAAAAGACTTCCTACACTTTAAAACTATTACATAAATAATATTGACACAACATTTCTACAAATATGAACTCTATGCGCAAGTAATACAGTAAACAATGGATTGGTATTCACAAAACTATTTGTTAAATCGTCACATCACTTCACGATTCTGAGTAATAGGAAAATGATTAATTCATGCGGAGAAAGGACTGCATGCTCGTTTATAAAATTATATGTAATAGGTCTTAGTTATACTGATTAAGGAAACATGATTGATTGTATACATATGTCCGTTTAAGCACGGACGGCAAAAGGCTATATAGTATTATAAAATCAGCCTATAACGTTCCCACTGCTGGCACACAGGCGTCTCTGTGAGATAGAGTGGGCCGTAATCCACCACACTGGCCCAGTGCGGGTTGGTAGATGTCACAGCTATGTCTTCGAACTTTTGGCTCTAGGATATACCGGTTTCCTCACGATGTTTTTATACAGTACAGTACAGTACAGTAAAGCACTTGTCAGGTTTGCACGTGTTCACTGTTTGCAAAAATTGCACTCTTAAACCTTCATTAATAAACCCTTCTTGCATTTTTCCTTCCGAAACTTCCTTTCAACACCACTGTGGTTTTCTTCCATGCGTGTATGTACAGTCAGGAGCATTAATATGTATACACCTAGCAAATGGATGGACGTAAAGGTACATTGTCTTACGTTGATGGCGTTCCGTTATTAAAGAACAAGAGCGACATCTGTCGTCGAAGCAAGGCAGGCATTCATTTGACATTTAAAGACAGGGCTGGCGAAAACAATTATTTCCGAAGAATTTTATGTAATTTCATAATTTAATTCAAGTTTTTGGGATTATTTTTTCGTCAATTATCATAAATATCAGAAAAATCCTCGAAATAGTTATTATACCTATATACTATTATACCGAAAAAATATTTATATCTACAAAAACTACGTGATTTGCTACATAATTCAACTCGAAAGTTTTACTAAAAGATTTTTTCTAAAAACAGAAAATAATCTTCGGCAGCCCTACAGCACTACTACAGGTGCATTTAACACAATGAAGACAAATAAAAGAAAAGCGGGTGTGAATTAAATTAATAACATAGTAAGGTGGGGGAGGGGGGGGGGAGAACTAGTCTCTTTGGGGGGAGGGGGGAGAGCGAACGATTGTATGACCGTTAATTTCTGATCAGTTTTACAGTTAATTTGTTGGTTATTTAGTTTAATTAATAACTTTATAAGACTGCAGTTTAATGATACGTGTGCTTTGTTCATTGGTCTTACACTTGGTGCTGGCTTCGATTCCCAGTATTGGTCGTTTCGGTTATTGTTAGGGAAATCTGTTCTTAAAAATGTGTAGAATAAAGCTGGATTTACGTTACGAAACTGGTTGCGCAAACTTAGTTGTCCCTTGATAGTTTCACGCATAAAGCATAATCAGACCATAAAGTTCCCACTGCTGGGACATGGGCCTCTTCTCTTCGAGAGGGAATGGGCTGTAATCCACGTGTAACTAGATAATTATTTACATATGAAATTATCAATGAATAACTACGTTAACACTTACTAAAGTGACTAAAGTGTCGCTTTCATAAAATTTGCGACCAATAAAATGTTCCAATTGACATTTAATAGATAACTTATCTTATATCTACAAGACACAAAAAAATAAAATGTATATGGGTACTTAGATAATGTACTACATGATTCGACTCAGTTTTTGTTTTCCTGTCTTGTGCAATAATCACCAGGTACCACACTTTGAAAATCTCGCAAGTCTGACTCCCAAGATACAGGTAAATGCCTAGTTTGGGGGTCACCGTCTATTCTATACTTGTACAAATTATATTTGTATTCAATCAATACGACCAACCAAACCATTACACGACAACACTCACCGTCACAAGGAACCCAAGTCAACAACCCTTAGAGCATAATGTCAAGTCTTCCATTGATGAAGAATGGTATTACAAAATAAACTTGATACAGAGGCAAGTGGATAATTTAATAGAATAATAAATGTTAACATCCGTATTAAGAGTACTAGGGGCATCGCATTGTATCGGAGCGGCTACAATGAGCTCGGCGAGGATAAAAGCACGTATTACTTTACTGTACAGTCGAGGAAAAAAATCTTAAAGCGCGACGACGACGTACAACTCGACACGTGCCCTCGAGAACGCTTCAAGCTCGCAAAGGCAACGCCGGCCTGCCGACCGTTGAAAGAACGCGTTCAAAACTCGAAATTTAAAAAATTTCTTTGGCACCGTTAATTTAATAAAATGCAAGATGTTCATTAAGACTTTTTTTCACAACCGTACTTATACGACAGATTCGTTCCGCCGTCGGACAATTAATATTAATTAAGATTTAAATTGGTCTAATTACATAGAGCCCAGCCCATCTCCAGCAGGCAAGCGGGCTATTCTTTGAGTACAGCCGAAATATTAAACAAAAGTGTTAGGTTTTTTTTTTCTTATTTATTATTCGGCGGTTAAGTAAACCACCCTTTATGGCAAAGGAGAGTTTACTTTATCGCTTGTTTCAATTTTTAAATTTAAGTAATTCTAGTGTTTTTTTTTATTGAAATAAAATTTCATTTATGTTATTTTGCTTTCAGGTAAGTACATTTTACGCATCAACAACCAAAATTCCCTCGGAAGTAAGGTAAGTGTTTCCAGTTCAGAAGATAAACAAGCTGAAATCGACGTAAAGCTGAAATCATGATACCATATTTTATACTTATTACTGTAAAAATACCAGTTACTTAATTAAACGCAGTGCACATTCCGATAGCCTGATTAAAATTTGTTGTTGTTAATTCACGTATTATCAATTTTGTATTCCCGAATTTCATCGCTTGATTTTCCGCCCTATGCTCTCGGAATGTGCAGAATACAGAGCCAGGTTTAAAGTTCGGATATAAAATACAGGTTGTTACATTTACCTTAATTAAAACAGCAGTCACGCGGTAGTAAAATCAGATTTTACTAAAACTTCATACAATATGCTTAAAGTTTTTTTACAAGGTGTTTTATGAGCGTTGCCTCGATTACCCCTTTCACGTGTCCCCCGCGCGACGCTTTTATTTTATACGGATCTGACTGTACTTATGTTTATCTGCACGCGCCGCCACGTATCCTTTAATAACACCAACACTAGCAGAGTGTAACCGACTCTTTCAGACGCGAGTGAAAATATTAGTGTCGACCTCGCACTAGAAATCCAATAGGTTCCGTATTTTTTTGACAATATCTTATCTCCCAGTCTTTTCATGACAATATCATTATTCCTCAACGTATCTCATTCAACGGACTCCTCACTTACGTACCAGATTGATTTGGTATTAGTATGCAATTGTCACGTCCACGTCTTCCCAAAAGTGCTTACTGTACCCATATTGTTTATGGGTTTAATCAATTACCAATTAGCTGCTCGTTTACAGAAAGACGATTGAGATAATTCGCACGGCGTTACGCTTGCGGTACCCAAAACATGTACACATGCGCACCGGTTTGTATTGTCCCTCAATTTAGCGCACTGCTTTAGTGGATCATTGAGCACTGCAAAGCTTTGGGTTAGTGCAACAGAAGTGCTAGATCTCTCCCTTTTAATGGCGCGTTGGGGATGTATTTAGTCTTGTGACGTCAGGCAACCCTTTGTCGGCGCCCGCGATCATTTGTCGCGTTCTGGCGACGCGTTTGAATAAATGTATCGCGAGATGCAAGTACCTCAATTATATAACATTACCGTTTTATATATTTGTGTTGGGGAAGTTTAAACGAGCGACGTTCACGCTCACTATTACCTGCCATGTACACATGTACTGCTCAATTAGAGCGCCGTATTCTGTGATTTACTTTTGACTTGATTTGAATTCGAAACGACTTGGCTGTGATCAATGATTGTAGGTTGTCATATTTTTAGGAGAGGCTTTCCTGAGTCAGGTTCTTTAAATGTGATTACAAATGCTGCAGTATTTAATTGAGATAATTAGATTAAGTGGAGGCTCTTGCTTCTATAATTTCCACGTTATTCATTTCTGAATATGCACATATTCCAGTCGGCCGCTCCATTAAATTCTAATTGTCAAATCTACCATTCTGTCCGTGGGAGCGATTGGGAAACAGTTTTGCGGTAGCGTTGCGGTTTAAGACTGATTTCACTGATTCATTTGAGTTAAGCAGAAGCTATAGGACCGGAGGCACGACGGACTTGCTAATGGTGGTGGGACGTAAGCGTCCAGATGATGCTACATGTTCTTACATAATCGCGGCATCTTCGAAAGCCTGGTTTGGTGAACTGGGCCACAGTTTGCTGCTTAAGTTTGGTTTCTGTGCGATGTACAGTGGTTGGTCTTTTTTTAGATGTATTTTCGCACTTCTTCCTTGATTTAGTGGAAGTTTTTTTTAAGATTTTGAGGGTAGGTGATAAGAAAAAAAAATTGGAACTATAAAGTCTTTTGGGATGGAAAACGTTGCCAGGAAAAATTACGTTAGAATTCAAGCATGAAAAATACTGTATCCTCTTATTTTAACTGAAATACTTTGAAAAGATGTTCTGTACCTACTGTAAGTATATCTGAAGGGAGGCACGTGGAAGCTACTTAATCCAATAACACAAACAATTAGTCCTTTCTTCCGACGAACCAAACAAAGCGTTACTCCGCAAATGTTTTTGATCGTAACTTAATATCGGACATTTGGTCACAAAAAATCCGGCCGAACCTAGTTTCCTTGCCAAGGTTTTCCTTGTATAATTATGGGGCCATTACAGTAATAGAAAATTGATACATTGCTTACATAGTGCTAATTAATTGTATTGGCTAATTATCATATCGAATGACCAGAGTTTTAGGGTGATCGGTTTCAAGACAGGAGGTCATGGATTGGAGGAAAAAATAGAAATAACAAAATGGTCGTTAAAATTCGTCTTTGTTCATTGTTAGTTAGATGTGGGGAAAGGACACTTCGAGGTACAGAGCTAAGGGACAGGGGGTCTACTACGAAGTGCAAAGTGCGAATGATCGGATCGGACCGACACGTGGCCGAACCGAATATTATTGAAAAATGCGAAAAAAGTTCGGATCGGCTCAGTTGGGTTGGGACCATAGTCAATATTCGAAAGAGTGTAAGAGTGTAGGATCGGGACCGACCGAACTAAATAGTAACTTCGTAGCAGGAAACGGCCGAACATTCGGCCGATACCACTTCGGAATAGACCCCCAGGACCGGACAGCGGGGTAATTGCCTAGCATACTAACAGTAGCAATGGCTTTCATGTTGACGGCTCAACAACATTCATTGCGTTATTTACATTGTTGAGCAGAGAAAATTTTCGAACAATTGAAGCAATAGATTAGCAATATCCTTCAAAATGATTGTGATTGAGATTGATAGTGTGTTACGCAGTTAGGGCGCTGGTTAATTCTGGGAAACGGTTTGTCAATAAAATTTATTATTTTTAGTGTCCATAAATTCAAAACTCAACTGTCATCTTTTGACAGTTGTATAAAATGGCTTTTTTTAAAATTTCAATTTGCCATAGTCTTTATAATCGTTCTGTGGCCATGTTTGCATGTTAGTTGTCGAAAGACTTAATCTAAATTCTAATACCTATAATAACTAAAAAGAGATATCTTAATCATACAAGAATCTTATTAAAATTAAACACCAATTATTAATAAAATTGGATCCGACTAGAAAAACCGTTCGCACCACTTCGTTTTCACAGAAAACATTGAAAATAAAATATAGTAGTTTTTACGTAACACAATTTTCAGCAAATTTTCGGGCTATAACTTGCAACTAAAAAGACAAGGCACCCTTCAGAGACGGGTATCCCCAGCTGAATGTTAGGCGAGCCACGCTTTTGGTCAACAATTAAGAAATGTCAATATATAGTATAGATAATGTATAATGTCATGTATGTATTGAAATCATGGATTAATGTAATAAATATTTCTCTCAACCGTGCGATGTGTGAACGGAAACGAGTCCAAAGTACTGTGTAAGGATCGTAGCAGACGGAGTTTCTGTAGTTTTCTCAATACTCAACACTCAATACTCAATCATTTATTGCATTCCACAATGTATATGCTTAGGTGGTAGGTAACATTTGTTGTAACAATCGTGGACCCTGTCGGGCACAGCAAAACAAAAATAAATTTAGGAAGAGGACTTATAAATACATGCAAACTAACTTAATCTAAGTATAATTAGGTAACATTTTATTCATTCAATTCAAAAATTTTATTAATTATTAATTTAATTTACTATTTCTGCCTAACCAAGCCTAACCCGATGGGAAGAAGGCTTGTGTTTATGTATGTGTATGTTTTATTTTATTTTATTCGGTATTTGCACACCTATTAAGGTAGGATATGGTTTAAAGAACTTGTAATTATGTATCACCTCTTGTAACCACTCATATTCAAGCAAATAAATTAATTGATTTGATTTGAAACATTCGCGATAAATTCGAATTTTGAATACGAACTGTCAACAGATGGACTGGTGACCAAATAAAGATCCCTTGAGACGAGACTCGTCAAAGACATGTTGTCTATGTCCGTCCTGTCTATGTCCGTCCTGTCTATGTCTTTCCTGTCTATGTCCGTCCTGTCTATCAGCTTTGGACCACACTCTCTCTGTATGCAAATAGTTTTCTAGCGTTTTTGGTCAGGTTGCACATTGTCAAATCTACAATAACAACCAGACAGTAATCTTCTCTCTTTATTTACATCCAAAAGTTACCCTTTTGGCGTGGTTACCCCCCTTGATACCCCTTGGTAAGACTGGTTGTCAGACTTTCAGGCTTCTGACGACCCGTAACGACTGTCAAAGATTCACGAATGACAGCTGGCACCAACGGCTTAACATGCTTTCTGAGGCACGGGGGGGTCTTGGTATGTACAGATCACCCATCTACGGACCAACCGCGGCGAGCGTAGCTTAACCTGACCGATAGTCCCGTGCGGCTGTTATTACTTAGCCACAAGCCAAAATACATTATATTCAAAAGGACTATTCTTGTGATCGATGGTGTGTACTTAGTGACGATCGTCCAGAGTCCCCATTTGACTTGTTAAATAGAAAATTTTAGTTTGTGTATAAGTGGATACCGATACCATGTTTTATTAGCAATTAAGGTAAATTAACTTAATTGATTAAAAGTTATTTGATACCGTCTACTGTCCTACTGTATTTGGTTAGCTTTTTTATTGGAATTAATAATGTACTAGCTTCTGCCCACGACTTCGTCCGCGTCTTCTTACCCGTTGCATCGCATCGCCTACCCGCGCTATGACTTTGTTTTTCCTTAGCGTTCTTTCTCACTCTTCTTTTGTGTTCAGCTCCTAAGGGTCCTAGCGATGAGATGATGTGAAGTAGCCTATAGCCTTCCTCAAGAATTGGGCTAGCAAATGCAAAAATATTTTTTCTAATCCGACTGGTAGTTTCAGAGATTAGTGCGTTCAAACAAACAAACTTTTCAGCTTTATTGTTAGTATCGATTAGTACTTAGCGGCTCATAACTTTCTAGGGTAGCCTCTGATTTACAAATTAAGGAGGATTTCATATCATGCTGAACATTTAATCAGTTTATTCCATACAGTGTCCTACGTATTAATTACAGTTGCAATCAAATCCGTCATTGCAATGATTTCACGCTATCAACTGATGATTTCCATTCAATATATGAGGAGGTGTGTTAAAGCCGCTTACTGGCCAGGGCGAAATGGAATAATCCAAAGTGTAATCACTTACTCGTAATAATCTCTACTTCAAAATGCATTCTGAATCCTAACTGAATCAAGTGTCCATTATTCGTGAACTACATTAATCAGCTTCCAGTCTCACCGGATGCAGCTAAATATCAGTATTTTATATGGAGCGACTGCCTATCTGACCTCTACAACCTAATTTCTGGGTAACACGATACCCCCTGGTAAGACTGGTTATCATACTTTTGGGCTTCTGTCTGTTAAAGATCTCCAAATGACAGCCGGAACCAATAGCTTAACGTGCTTTTTGAAGCACGATGGGGTCTCGATATGTGATGGATGGTCACCATCCACGAAACGACCGCGGAAAGCATAATTTAACCTTCGATCGACCCGTGCGGCAGTTATTACTTAGCCACGAGCCTCCTCTGCGAAAAACATGAATGCGACGGGAATTTTTTGAAAATTTCGTAATCCCTGACATAATATGCCTTAACCCCGCTACGGTGCAGGTAGTGAAAATAAAAAAAAAAATTAGCCACGAGCCCAACACTATTTCTCCTTGCCGTGTTTATTGCCTCTATAGAAGGCATTCAGGCAATGTTCGCTAATTCATACGCGGGTTGAGAGAGCGAGTTTCACACTTACGTCAATCAGTGCGTAACTCAAGTAAAGGCATAGTGCTCCAACCACTGGACTAATTTAATGAGAGGGGCCTTTTCACCCGGCGCGCGCCGCCAGCCTGTCATACATCGCATATAAATGTGATTAACATAGAAATGACATTATTACGAAACTACACCGTGTACTTTTAAACCGAATCAAAGTATTCGGTTTTTTCCAAGAAGTATCTTTTTTCGTCTTTTTAACGTTTACTTGAACACTCGGTTTATTTTAAAAGAATTGGAGCTTTTGCTCGTCCTCGTAGATATCGGGATTAAAAGTATGTGTATTAATCCAGGTGTATCAGTGTGCCAAATTTCATCCGAATCCGTTCAGCCATTTTTCCTCCGATCCGGAACATACATCCAGACCAACGGACAAAAATTCTTCGTGACTGTTTTATTATTATCTGTATAGATTATGAGCCGCCACAACTGCGGGGTGAACGCTGTGGCTTATTAAAAACGAGACTATTTCAATATTTGAACGCAAAAGTTTCCAGCTTCGCGAATGAATGTGATATGGGTTTGTGAATCAAATGTTCCATTTGTTTATTTAGTAATAGAGATATTACGAGTCGTATCATTTCCGTAAATGTGGTACTCGTATTTCACAGCATATTCCAAACGTTATACGAGGATGCGAGCATGGTTTTATCTGTTTTTGGTTTTTCTTCATATTTCGTGTTTTTCCGGTGCTCTACTATTCTTTTTTGGAATGTTACTATAGCACTTTTACTGGATAGCAGTTACTTATTAAAATCGTAAACAGGATTATGGGATAATTTTCTGTGTCTATTGGTGACCAAATGCTTGATGCTTCACGCATTTCTAATTCATTAGCTCATTTGACACTTGGACTGCTCTTTCTTCTTTTATCTGAGGGGCAATTCTCGTAATTTTATGAATGTTCACAGTCTCAATCTGTCAAAAATACTTCTCATTTTCCTACGTTTTTCACAAGTTTTTGACATTTTTTTGTCGCCGAGTTGAGACTGCGACTAGATTTTGAACGTTTTAAATTAAGAGAATTGACCTTCAGTTCAGCAACAAGTGCATTTTAAATCAAAATATCAATACGAACAACAAAACGATCACTCAAAAAAAATTGCTCAAGTTATAAGCATGAATTAAAAGTGCCTGTTGTATAATAATTCCAACGGGTGCGACTACAATGCGTAGGGGCGCAGAATTAATGAGTAGCGGTCTTAGGGTTGTCGGCCATGTTGTTTCTGCGCAGTGCGCGGAATAAAGCTCAGTGCGCAGGCGGCTAGCAGCGAGCACTGCGCACAGATAGCTCAGCTGACTGAGGACTATCGATTGGGGTGCACTCTCGCGATCATATGGGGTTATTGTGTTTTTTTAATTCGCAGGGTTGAATTTGGGTCAATCGCTTTTGTTGTTTATGCAATAAATAGCATTATGCGAACGAGCTCCGGCGTTATGGATTAGTGTGTGACGGGTTTATTCGGAAATAATATGTGGTTGGTTTTTTTTTATGGAATATTAATTTGTATGAATTCACAAAAGCTGCCACTTACGGGTACTTATATTAAAACATCAAATATGCCTTTATATGAACTTCTTATGAACGTGGACCCAAGCGAGGCACAAGGGCTTTTTAAATTTTTCTGTAATTATGGCGTTCTCTTGGTTAATGACTGATTAATGTTGTCGATTTTGGTTATAATTTGTTCCTTTATAAACCTTCTAAGGCCGTAAACCTGTCGGAAGTGCTGAGCCAAGAAATTCTCAATTTTCCAAAAAAAAAAAATCCTTTTACCAGTAACGGTACGTTTCCACACCATTAGAACCGGACAATGGGGTCAATATTTTACGAAATAAAAACGGTTTTACAATCTGCCGTAAAATTACCACAGAACGTGTCTTAATTGCACAATAATTATAACCAATTACTGTTCGAATACTTCATTATTTCGATGTTGTACATATTAGCGAGAAAATTAGAGCCAGCACGTGTGTAAAGGCGCTCAGTGTTTAATAAGGTCAGTTTACTTAACTAACTCTCTCTATTGGATCAAGCAGAGAAGTATAAATGTCAAATAGGTATTTTCCACGAAGACTAACCTTTCGGAAAATCATCACAAAAATATGTATAAAATTGTAGGGGCGGTTGATGACATGATCTTACGAGTCCTATCTACCCAACATGTTCTAAGCCTCTTCTCTCTCAAATAGAAACCCAAGAAATAAAACTCACTTTTCAAACCCATGAACCAATTTATGATGAGTGGCAGTAGGGTGTGGAGTGTCGCAAACTATGCTCCACCTCATATCCTGCCCTTTGTGTCTCAAAACATGCAGTCAAAGTGACCTCTGCGCTGCCACTGACGACGCCGTGGAAGTGGTGAAGTTTTGGGCCAAAAAGTCGTGCCAGCGACACGAAGAAGAAGAAGCTGAACAAATGTAGGTACATATTAGGAATTTCTTTCCTCCGATTTCTGATTGGATTGTGTGTTAACTGATTAGAGTGTTGGCCTGTTTAAGATTACGAAATTGTAGCCGTTCTCGAATCTCGACCACTGTTAAGTTGCACGGTGCTTCATAGACTTTCAAGTTTTTTTTTTCCACGGATATTAAAATAAAGATCCAATCGAGCTTCTGCGAATGTATGATTTTCCGTAGAAACCCTCATTCATGGCTAGCTATTTTATATAATTGAAGGCAAGCCCGTCGAAGTGCTGTACACGGTCTTCGTGGGTTATCAGATCATCGATTTCTACATATTTTCTAAACCTTGATTTCTGAAAATCCTCTGATTTTGTTAACGGTATCGGTGCTAAATAGGGGTGAGCAGAAACTATGAAAAATGTTGGTGATGCGTGACATAATAAATTGGATCTTTTACTTATGGGTTAGACTGGAAGCGGAATCGAACGTAGTATGGAAAAATTTTTATCTTTTCACTTATGTAAAATTTTCTTATTAATCTTCCTACCGGCAGGGTGACGCAAGTTTTCTACTCAAACACCACTATAATGAACATATTTTCGTATATTCGTACATTATTAAGAACCCCTAAAAGACTTCCTACACTTTAAAACTATTACATAAATAATATTGACACAACGTTTCTACAAATATGAACTCTATGCGCAAGTAATACAGTGAACAATGGATTGGTATTCACAAAACTATTTGTTAAATTGTCACATCGCTTCACGATTCTGAGTAATAGGAAAATGATTAATTCATGCGGAGAAAGGACTGCATGCTCGTTTATAAAATTATATGTAATAGGTCTTAGTTATACTGATTAAGGAAACATGATTGATTGTATACATGTATCCGTTTAAGCACGGACGGCAAGGCTATATAGTATTATAAAATCAGCCTATAACGTTGGGACGCTGGGACACAGGCCTCCACTCCGTGAGAGGGCGTGGGCTGTAATCCACAATGCGGGCCCAGTGCGGGTTGGTAGATGTCACATGTCTTCGATTCTTTTATTTGAGAACATGCCGGTTTCACACTATGTTTTTCTTCACTGTTTTGAGAGCAGTGGTGATGAAATTTAAAGTAAAGCGCTGAAGGCCGATCGATCCTTTGGCCTAGGTTCGAACATACAGCCTACAACTCGCCGTTACCATGGGACCACCACTGCTCTGGCAAGGCAATATTATTTTTAATATAACATATATATAAGATGCAAAATCGCAACAATAAGCTTCTTGAACAGTCGATTGCAGACGTCTCACCATCAATAGTTTATCGACCGTGTAGGCGTGTCCTTAGGAAGACGTTGTTTTGATGCACGAGGCGGCGAGCACGCAAAGCGTATACTTAGCAATGCTATTAATTAATAAACGCTAGCATTGGCTGCCTTCCTATGATTGAACTTTTTAAGGTCATTGCACCTCATTTTATTGAGCTGAACATGAAGATTTAACACCGAGAACTATGAGTTGAAATATGTATATTATTAAGACGGGAACTGTTGCATTTTTGTAACCAATCGGATTTATTATATTTTTTTAGGAGGATAAAAATATATACACTCCATAAACTTCTAATACTTAATAAATTAACTAAAACTATTAACAAACTAAAATATGACATTGAATAATTCATCCGCATCGCTGTCGACTGGTAATGTGGGTACATTACCAGTCGATAGCGATGCGGATGAATTTTGACAGACAGGCGACATAGCTACGTGGTATGGCAATGCTTAACTCCCGGCCAGGGTAAAAGCCAGTCCTTGGGTCACGAGAAGTGTCAACCAACCGTTAGGAGATTTCATTGGATATATTCATTTCATTCATTGTCAATCACCAATCGGATTGGGTTTCTAAGGGAAAATTGTTCAGTATGACATTTAGAATTGCCCCCTTAATTATTGCAGGTAACTTGTTCAACAGCCAACCAAAGTCCAAGTCCAATTCTTAAAACCCAGTCTTACCAAGGGGTATCATATTACCCAGTAACTGGGCTGTGGAGGTCAGGTAAGCAGTCGCTCCATGTAAAATACTGGTATTCAGCTGAATCCGGTTAGTCTGGAAGCCGACCCGAACATACTTGGGAGAAAACTAGGCAGATAATGAACTTATTCAATAGCCTGTATAAATCATCATCTCGAGATGCAAAGAGTTTACAATGATTCTCGTTGATAATCCAAGAGTCAGATTAAAAATAATACCAAGTATCCATCTTAACATAACTGGCTAGGAAAATTAAATAAAAGCTTATAAATCATATTTTCCGGATGCAGCACAAGTATTGCGCGGGTAGGTAATTGAGTTTCTTAGCGGAATGTTTGTTTTCAATACAATTGGCTGCATCGAACCAAGCCCTCCACACACTTGACATTTCCTCTCGATCCCATATCAGCTGTGCTTATCTTATAAAATTGAATTTCATCTGTTCTATTCCTATTGAACTGCGGCCTCCTTAAAATTGGTTTACTGCATAGGTGTTTGTGTTGGAACAGATTCTCTAAAATATATTTTGGAAATGTATTCTATTTCTAACATTACATTTTTTATAAGTTTTTTTTTTTGTATTTTAGAAAGTTATCAATTTCTACAACCTGTATTTCAAACTTAGTTTCCTAAGTCTTTAGCTAGAGGATTGTATCCAAAACCAATGTACACTTTTCTAAAAAAATATAGGAAAATTTGCAATAAAACGTTTATTGTCGTCTTTCGGTTCCGATGTCTAAAAATAATTAAACTAACTGATAAGTACGTTGTAACACAACGAAAAATCATGCCTATCAATGTAAAAAAAAAACAAAGTAAAATAACAACTGTCGAGTCTTTGCCACCTACAATAAATCTAATAGTTTCCTGAAAACCTGGTAGTTCCTAATAAAATCACATTCATGTACATAATGGTCTAAGAACTACCATGAGAATTGAGAAGGTGGCACCAGCTGACACACCCATTTATGCACCAACAGACGGTCATTACCACCCCGACATAGGTAATCGATTCAATGTCTTGCTTCGCTTTACACAAGACATTGAATCGATTACCTATGTCGATTATCTATGTATATACAAAATAATAATTATAACAGGTCAGGCGATGCAGATTTGGTTCAAGGAAATTCCGTTTCTGAATTCGGAATGTGCTACACAAATAATGAATTAGTTATGACAATGTGAGCTACGGAACGGATAGCTTGAGTGTGCTGAAATGATTGATGATTATCCTGATGACGCGGAGTTTTTCGCTAGCGAAACTTTTGATATTCTAATCTTTGCCGCCCTGGTCTTGTTCATATTCATCCGTATCGACTGTACGTGTCATATTTTTATGAGCCCCAGCTCCATACTGAGGTGGGCTACAAGTGGCCTTAATCTTCACTGTCAACGTCAACATGCTGCATGAAACGATAAACGTTTCCTCAGTCCAGATGCAAGCGGAACTCTCAAATCAAACATTGACGCATATAAAAACAGTCGCAAATTGCGCTAATCGCAAGACAAGTCGCGTACGTCCTTGACGGTACCGTTTTCTTCAATTCGCTTCAGTCGCACAAGCGCCAATTTGACTTTGTACGACGACAGGAACAGGCCGCGGATGCGTCTATTAGGGCACTTATTTAATACTTGAAAATAAAGGAGTACGGCCATTATGGAGTAGCGCAAGTTTCCGGACGAATCGCATGCATATGACACGTGCGCGTGCGACTATCGGTTGGTCGATTGCGCTTTTTGTAACGTCAGAATTAGATTAAGTGGGTCATTGCAATTATTCCTAGTCGTAGTTTGTGATTGTAATCTTGGCCATGGAAGTTAGTCACTCCCTAACGACCTTACAATAATTTATTGTGGCGCTTATTTATCAATTTAATTTTTTATCAGAATTTTAAATTACTGTTAAGTTATGAGCGTTTTATAGTTCCGATCCTTTGCGTCTATCGCTCAAAATAGTCATCCAATATCTGATATTAATTATACAAGTTGTTGTGGTTTCTGTACCTTGCGAATTACCGCAGTGTGCAACACGCCCTACCGCTAGGTCAAACGGAACTGGCCCACACGCTCATCAAAGCCCCTAATATGGCGCTCGCCGCTTCCTATGACGTCACGACGTCACTTAGGACACATTCACACACGTGTTGATAAGCAACCGACAACAGTTTGGAAATTGCTCTATTACTGACATGCTATGTAATCTTATTTAGAGTCATAATCATCATTCAGTTACCTAAATGACTGAGTCTTACATTCACAAAGTGCTTGTTCAGGATAAGACGTTTTACAAGCGTACGGACGCACGCACCGAGGTACAAGCGTAATAAGCGCGAGTCTATATAATCGAGGCGACTTGTTTATTGCTTCGGAGTTTACCCTAACATAACACATAATATCAAATCATGCCTTGTCTCCCTGAAGGGTTGGGCAGAGGTATACTCCCACATTTCGCCAGTTTTGTTTAAGTTGTTGAGTCCCATGTAATAGGGGGCGAGCCTATTGCAATCAACTTGGCACAAATCCAGACTCTAGCTCCTACTGAGAAATTCCAGATAGAAAAACTCAATAACACTGCCTGACCTGGGAATCTAACCCAAGATAGTTCAGCGGTAGCGCTTGCGACCACTAGACTAACGTAGCTGTCAACCGTAACACACTGTCTGACATATCGAACAGTCGCAATACAGATGACGTCCGAAGATGTGCGATATTGCGCGAAGACGTGCGATATCGCCCGAAGATGTGCGATATCGCGTGATTTGACACGCTCATAGTGAGCGATACACGTGTCCTGCGGCATTATATTGTCTCCTATTGAATACGCGGCCTTAGAACAGTCCAACCTGAACATACCGATGGACACATAATGTGGCTCTCACCGCAATAAGATGATTTGCGTGATACACACTACAGGTCATAGGTATATCGTTACGTAGTGGAAAATGTGCGGTAGGATATACCTATAAGGGCTGATTTTAACAATTCGGGTGTCTATAATCTGTGAATAAAATTGACGTCTGACAGTTCTAGTATGGAAAAACTGTAAAAAATTCAACATTTATTCTCAGTACGTCAGGTACTGAGGGCTGATATTTCAATAGACAGATAATTTTTATTCGTGCAATAAAATTGACGTCTGACAGATTTTCTTTTATAGAAGAACTGTCAAAAATTCGAAATTATTCCTCGGATAAAATTATCTGGCGTTGGAATTTTTTTTTAATGGTCATATAACTTTTATCTGAGGAATTAATATTGCGTTTTGACAGCATGGACAATATGTCAAACTGTCATATTTATTCATCAAATAAAGGTTATCGGACTATTAAAAAATCAGCCATTAGTCTATGTACCTGTAATACATAGTTTGGTGGTATGCGCCCTAAGTGTTATTAAGTAATAAATTAATCTGAAGATTTTTATTTGGTAAGTACTTCTCTTGGGTTTAATATTGAGCAAAACTAAGCAAACCAATTTTCCCATTGCCTAGCGCGTTTTTAATAAGCTTTATTTAGCTATTTTATTTATTTATTAAAACTTGTAAGTACAAGTTAAAAAAAAGATACTGTACAAAGGCGGACTAAAAGCCTGAGGCATATTTTGCCAGTCAACCTTAGGGCTAGCTATTCCTTTTCTTGCTAATGAATTTCTATAAAAATCCTACTATATAATATTATAAACACGAAAGTTTGGATGGATGGATGGATGGATGTTTGTTACTCCTTCACGCAAAGGCTACTTAACGGATTTGGATGAAATTTGGCACACAGATACTTCATAACCAGTATTAATATATAGGATACTTTTTATCCCGATATTTCCACGGGATCAAAATGTTATGCGGGTTAATTATACGGGTGAAACCGCGGGGCGCAGCAAGTACACAATATATTTAAAACCTTGCTTCGTCAAAGAAACCTTATCGACTATACAAGTAGTGTTGTAGTCGCACAATTGCCCTGAGCCGCGTATAATACAAAATGCGAAATTGATAAATATTTCCCGATCACTCTCAGTACAGATAAATACATTGTTATTCCACCAGGAGATCGGCTTTTGTCAGTCAAGTACTGCGATCCTATTGTGTTACAACTGTGCCTGATTAAGTAGCAATTAATTGCCCTGAGGCGCTTATAATACAAAATGCAAAATTGATAAATATTTCCCGTTCACTCTCTGTACAGATAAATACATTGTTATTCCACCAGGAGATCGGCTTTTGTCAGTCAAGTACTGCGATCCTATTGTGTTACAACTGTGCCTGATTGAGTAGCAATTATTACATACAAACTGCGCTGCAATCTGTATTGGTAAAATGCATAAGATTAAAAGTATGCGCCTACAATGAATGAACAGGTTAAAATTAACTTGCATCAGCAAATTTTTATTCATTTTTCTTTTGGTTAAATATGTACATGGGAAGAGCTGGCCTCACTGGATAAATACTACATTAACTGTGCGCGTTTCAATAGATTTGACTTATATTTTTATGTGAACGATTTATCTCGTAGAATTTGATTTCGTAGAATTTTATTTCGTGGAATTTATCTCGTAGACTTCAAAAAAAAGTCAAGGAAGTTTTTACATTGCAGTCGGAATCAGCGCTCCGCGGAACACGGCCGCCATACAATATTCTTTTCAAATGCAGAATAATACAAAAGAGTATCAAGCTGCATTTTTAATGGTGAACGTATTTGTAATTTCTAAAATAATCGATCCCGCACCCCCACGCACAGGCTGCGTCTGCTCGCCACCGTCGCGAGGGACGCACCGTTATCGACCAAATTTTTATTATGCATATTTTTTAATTTTATTTTTTTTTCACCCCCCGCCCTGGGGCGAGTCTATGTGCGTATTAAATCAATACTCGCAGCGAGATTTTGTTTTTATTCGTTGGATGGGGGCACCGGCATTTCTGGCGGACCTCACCTTCTGAGCGTGTATTCCGATTTCCGTCTAATGGAACATCATGCGGGGTGCTCAGCAAATGCACGCCCGTCAGACTATTTTTACGTACGACTAATGCCCTCGTGTCCACTTTTTGGTGTTTTTAGAACTTTATATGTATGCCCGGATAAACGGATAAAGGCCTATTTTTTACGTGTCGTGGCATGCCGTGAATGGATTTTGCCTTTTTTAGTGCACACATACCTAGGTTCTGCTATCATAGCAATGTTTTGTCTCAGAAAATACTGGCACCGTTTGCTTGTTTACTCTCAAAATAGTTTTTGCTCGTCCAAATGAAGGCCGGAGCTATTTTTCTTAGCTTATTAATTTCTTAAATTAACCACACACGGTTAACTGTGAGGTGTATCAGCTGCTTCTCAAGGAGGCTGGTTTAATTGTGGCTACCTACTACGCACAGCAGGTTATCATTATCTCGATGCTTAAACTTAATAACTTATTGCACTTCGGACCAAAAAAAAAGTTAAATAACGGTGCTTATATTTTTTGTATCAATTTCACGTCGTGCAAGTTGTAAGGCTCATGCGTATTAAACTAGGAAGACGTGTTATTTCGTCGCTCAATCACCGTTTAGAGAGAAATAATAGAATAATTAAACATAAATTAATTGTCGCATCGATGTCTGTCGGTGACGGCCCGAATGATTCCGTCGTAATCGACGTATAACAGTCGGTGATACCCTGAAGGGGTTCATTTACGCTGTCTGCGTTGCAACTAGGCTGTCACTTGTAAATTTTACAATGTCTCAAGCAGCTAAACATTGCTCGCGCTGCCCCGCCCCTCCGTCGAGTTCATACCACCGGCGCACCGCCACACCGTGGGATCAAAACATGATTTTTCTAACTACGCTTTTTGTGCATTACATAGACTGTGTTTATTAGAAAGCGGGTTTTTCTTCTATAAATCTATGGTGATGTCGTGGCGGTATTAGTAGTAGGTGGCAGTAAAATGGATGGATTTATTTATTTAATAAAGTATTACGTGTGAATAAAGCGAATGTGATAAATGTTCCCAACTAAGGTTTTTACGTAGTCGAATGAACGAAAATTCTGAATTTCGCAAGCCACATTTGCGGCTTGCGAAATTCATAATTTTCTTCTTTCAAGAGGGATGCGATAAGGGTAGTCCGCGAAATTCAAATTTTATCGTAAGTTTTTTTTGTAATTTGCTGGACAATGGCAGGTTTAACGTTGATTCAAATATGATTCGCGACCGTCACAACGTAAAAAAACGTAAAAATTGAATTTCGCGGGCTACCCTGACGCTTTCGCCTTAAGTAATGCTAAAGTTGAGTTTGACAAGTTCGCTACCTTAAATTCTCAGTTGACAAACGGGGTGTTAATTTCTTTCATCAATAGTAGAGATCGCTAGGCATGTACTTGTCCTACTACTATACATTGCTAAGTTCAATTTTCGTCCCACTCTGTACCAACACGAGATTAATAAAAGTTTACAAAAATAATTACTTCTGCTATGAATTAAAAAGCAGTTACATTTAAAATATCTTCATTAAAATGTGTAGAAATTGCCTAATGATTGCGATCGGCGCGCACTAACAATATTTGTTACTTTATGATATAAACGCCTGCATACATTACTTAGTCACATTTCCGCTTCACTTAAAAACGCTCGCAATAAGTATTAAAAGTACTTATTAGGAAATAATTATGACGGACTGGGAATAACGCCAATAGTTCGCACATAATTGAATTTATTTTACATTAATTTTAATTACGACTTCTTACGCATACCTCGCGTAACCTGCCTCGACGGAAAAATAAATCTTTATAATATTTAAACGCGAAAGTTTGTATGGATGGATGGATGTTTGTTACTTTCACACAAAAACTACTAAACGGATTTCGATGAAATTTGGCACACAGACAGTTTATAACCAGGTTAACACCTAAGCAATTTTTTATTCCGATATTCGACTGGATCGAAACTTATGCGGGTGAAACCGCGGGGCGCAGCTAGTTTAAAATAACTTTTCCGTTACACTAACATTACGAGTATAACGTAGTTATGAATTATTAATATAGCAATAGTTAATAATTCATTTATACTACGTTTTATTGTGTGCAATAAATTTTGTGGTACAATAAAATCTCTTAGATTGTTTCGCTTTTTTTGCTGTTGTGTTAATATTGCAGTGCTTGAGACGTCTCACCCGGTTTTGCGCACGCGATATTTATGCATTTTATTATTATAAGTTAATGTCGCTTTTCTTGTCTGTCTGTGTGACCGCGTGGCTCTTCTAAAGTACACAGCATATTATGATGCGATTTTTACAATCATTTAAAGAATTTATTCTGGAAGGATAATGTGTAGAATAATCAGCCTATAATTTTTCTCATTGCTGAGACACAGTCCTCTTCTCTTCGAAAGATTTTGAGAGCAGTGGTAATGAAATTATTTACTCAAAGTGAGCGCCTGCCTGGGTTCGAACTCACGACCTACAACTGCTGGAGCCGTTACCACTGGGCCATCACTGCTCACTGGCTTATGTGTATAAGGGCTGGTTTTTCTAACGCCAGATAACTTTATCTGAGAAACAATTTTGAATTTTTGACAGTTCTTAAACTCAAAAACTGTCAGACGTCAATTTTATTCCAGGAATAAAAATTATCGGTCGACTGTAAAATCAGTCCTAAAATATTTATATTTAACTTAAATAAAACACTGAAACCTTGATGTTTTGTAAAGTCGTAAAAACCGTGCGAAGCAGGGACGAGTCGCTAGTTTTATATAAACAGTGCTAATAAATGCAATAACGTTGCCTCGAGGTGCTGCTTGTCATATTTATATTAACTCTACAATGCGCACATTTATTTAATTTTATAGCTGACTAGCGACCCGCCCCTGCTTCGCACGTTCGCAAGTATCAATGACTTAACAAAAAATTAGATTTCTTTGTTGAAAAAATAGTGAGGAAACCAGCATGTCCTACAACCAAAGAAATTTAAGACATGTGACATCTACCAACCCGCACTGGGTGGGCCCGCGTGGTAGATTAAGGCCCACTCCCTCTCACAGAGAGGAGGCCTGTGTCCCAGCAGTGGGAAATATGTAAGTTTAATATTAATGTTCTTTACACTTTTTCTTTCCGGGATAAAATCTCTAAATTATTGTGAAATCGCATCAAAATCCGTTGCGTAGTTTAGAAGAACAATGCGGTCACAGACAGACATGACAAGCGACTTTAGTCAATATTATACTAATAATAAAGCTGATAGTTTGTTTGTTTGAACGCGCTATTCTCTGGAACTACCAGTCGGATTTGAAAAAATATTTTCGCGTTCGATAGACCAATCCTTCAGGTACTATACGACATCACGCTAGGACCCTAAGGAGCCAAGCAAAATGAAAAAGTTGGAAAGAGCGCTGGCTACAGCGCGGCTGTTATTACTTAGCCACAAGTCCCTCTTGCCCTCTATTTTAACAGTGATATTCGACGAAATGTTGTCAGAATATTAATCAAATCCGTCCAACATACAGTGAGCTCTGAATTAGCCGCGTCAAAAAATGTGATAACGTTTTATCAATCTGTTTCAATCCAAATACAATCCTTTTACTTCAAACACCAACGACTGGGCATCCGCGACAAGCTCGGAATTATTGAATTTTTTATGAATATTCTCTCCTCCTGTATATTTTTTAAATGAAAAGCCCCGCTTTTTTCCACACAAAGTTGATTCGTTTGTTTTACAGAAACATTGTTTTTACCAGTTATTAACGACAATTTGCTATGTTATATTTTACATTTTTTGTCTGCGTTTGTGGAATTAGCGTTTGCTCTGGTTTGTGTCGATTTGTTGTAGGTACCTACTGACAAGTTTTAGTCGTGGGTAGGCTTGTTTTTCTCTTTTTGCTCATTTGAAACTACAATATATACCTATTTTTATCCGATCAACACAAAGAATAATTGATTGTTTACGGTTAAATCAAAATTGGTCAATGTCGAATATCTAAAATAAAACGATGTTTTATTGCGTTTTAATCACATCACTAGTAGAGATAGTGTGGTAACATTTTTTAACGAAATGACAGTAATAATTGTCATTTTGTAGTAATTATTTATTAATTTTTCTAAATATAATAAAATAATAATCATAAACATAAATATTTATTTATCTCACCACCCTATTACAGGCACTGATGAATAAATAATGCACAATCTTAAATAGAGCAAGGTGTTTGAGATAATAGGGCCCTGAGTTACAAAATGAAAATCGTTTATTTGCATAAAATACGGATCACCCGGTTCTCTTAGATACGACATGTTACTTTACACAACGCTAAGAACCAAGATATCATATAATAAAAGTTTAAAATTGCAATCAAGTAAAACATTCGCAAACAAAAAAAAAACAATAAATGTTAGTTTGCCATGGACTCTTCACTAACTGCATCGACCCTCTTCCCATCCAGTAACCCAACAATATTATCCTTGAATGCAAAAGTTTGCGTCACAACAATCACAAATAAAAGGTCGCAAGTGAAACTGCGGGCCACAGCTACTATAAGCTGCCTAGAGTTTATCAATGGTATAGCTGCTTCATTCATATTCTTTAGTATGTTGTCAAAATATTCAACTTCAATGTTTTCAATTTCATTCAATGACATCTTAGTCGAAACTGTATTATTAAAAGTGTATACAGGTGTTATTAAAAGTGTCGTTTTTACGTTCCATGTCGAAAGTAATACAAAACTATGAATTAAGTATTTTGTACTTTGTATTGTGACTGACAAACGGCGAGAAATCACTTTGTTATCGAAGTTTTGTCAATATTTTTGTCTTCTCTCTTTGCACACGATGACTGTATGTGTAGAATATTGGCAGATTTGATTCGATCACCAGATCCGTGACAATATCACTAGGCTTGCCTTACAGGAACATTTTCTGTGACAGCCTGTACTCTGGATTTCTGGCCGATTAGGGGCTGATTTTTCCAACGCCAGGTAACTTTTCCGAGGAATAGTTTTAGATTTTTGACAGTTCTTCCATACAAAAAAATGTCAGACGTCAATTTTATTCGACGAACAAAAAATATCTGTCAACTGAAAAATTAGCATTGATATTTCGTGAAAATAGTAGTCATTTAATAATCCTATTCATTGATATTTCATTAAATAGTCATTCAGTAGAACTTAGAGGGTTGTATCAATGCAACAATTATTGAATTATAATCATCACTGATTATAATTCTGTAATTATTGTTATGGTCGCTAATCATATTATAATCAACTGTCAACATAACTGCTGTAAATTGCAAAAAGTGTAAGAAAAGTTGAATTTCGCGGGCTACCCTTGCGGCTCCCCCTTAATGTCTACAGACTCGCATCACGGGTCAGATTAAACTTTTTGTCGTCCACTCCCCGTCCTCCCGATCGATAAACGAAATCAAATGAGGAGTGGACATGTTACTTCAACATGGCGTAAAACAAAGCTGATCATTAACTCGAGTGCAGTGTCTGAAATCAGCGCGTAGCGTGGGCGTACCGTCCACCTCTGCGGTCTGTGAAGCGTAGGTGTGATGCGTGTGGTAAGTCTTATGTGATTACCTTCCATAGTCCCTCAGAATATCGACAGTTGCGGACAGGAGTAGGCTCAGGACAGCGGGATCTACTCGCGTCATTTTCGATTCCATTCTTCCGACTTCAGTTCTATACGAAATAATACAAATGCTTCCCCCTGCCCTTTTCTTAACAAATATACTAATAACGGCTAGTTTTTTAAAGAGGACTTACAACGCAATATTTCGCTTAGTTAGTAGCATTTGTTGCGGAATAAAATGATTCCATAGTACTTAACTGTAGATTCGAAAGCTTGTACATAACTTTGTAGGACAATTGTAGGACCCCCCCTAAACGTTTTCCTAAAAGCTTTACAAAGTCTCTCTACTCTATATTATCTTTTGATATTTCAATAAGTAGTTAAATCACTGTTGTTTAAAACCCGCAGCAACGACTGCGCTATAAGTCTGCCACAGCGCCATGTCGTAGGGTAAGACCAACTGTTGTATTTTCTCGCACTTTGAGTGAAATCTAGCGACAGGCAACACTAGTTTCATTTTAAAACAACGCACATTCTCATCAATCGAAGTTCAGTTGATATTCGTAACTCATCATCGGTATTTCAGCCGAATGACGTCCACTGCTGGAGATAGGCCTCCCACAAGCATCCACACTTCGACCGCTTTTGTGCTTCTCGCATCCAGCACACTCCTGCGGCCCTCACCAAGTCACCGGAGTGGGAGGCCTTCTAACGCTACGTCTTCCCCGGTTGCCACTCCAGAAACTTTTAGCCCCATCATAACTAAAAATTCAAATATAACAGTTAATAAGCAATCTAATTCGACTGTTATTAATAATAGCTGGCTTTCGCATCTTTTAGCTATTTCCATCTCAGAAATCAAACAAAAGCCGTAAGTAAACAGTACTAATGATAGCAACACCATCTCGTACAGTTTATTTACTGAAGTCAGCTCCAGACCCACGCTGATCGAGAAATGTATAAGTTCACTAAAACCGTATCTACGCATAGACTATGAGGCAACAAAAGAAAATCAAGAAAAGGAATGCACGTCTAAGGGTTGATACTTTTGGTTCAAATTCAAATGTGAAGTCTTTGTTTAGGAAAATGGTTGCTTAGGCTTTCCTTGCGAAGTCAATGAACCTTAAAATAACAAGGTCAAAGTCAAATCATTTATTTCAAATAGGCACATAAAAGGCATTTTTGAACGTCAAAAATTACATTAAAATAGAATTGATTCTAGTCGCCCCTTCCAAAAGTTAGTTTTCGTATGGAGAAGAATGGGCAAGAAACTCCACGGTTACTCTTTTAACTTAGTAGTAAATAGCTTAGTAGTTTCTAGTCCGCGATTTGCTGCAGAATCTGCATTTAGGCGTCATTCCTAAAGATAAGACTACTAGCGAAGACTGTATTTAGTGCAGTCTGCATTTGGGCCTAAAGTTAAATTTACTAGCGACCTGTGCCTATTTCAAAATAGCCGAAGTTAAGTTAAGATCCCGTCTTGTATTACTTTAGCTCAAATTATACGCTAAACCCGCAGATACAGCAGACTTTACCCATAACATATAATATTTCCATTCAATAGCGCAAAACCACTCACACTTTTTTGTGGCCACTTATAAATTAATAATAAAATATCCCACTGATCCAGAACGCAATATCACCCACAGAACAATGTGATGGAACCCTAAGATTTATACGAGCTTAGCACTCTTGCCCACTGAGGCGTAACGCAATAAATTCGTCAGTATAATGAGCAAAAACAGTCAGTCGACATGATTGTCGACAACGTGTTGTATGGCCATCACTCACTGCAGAAATCGCAACAAATACGCATTTGATGTAGACGTTGTGAAACGTCTTAGTTCGTGCAGGTCTTTAAGTTAATTTATTTTCGGCAATCTGAAGGCCAATTCCCGTGATTTTTTAAACTTTTGAAATCTAGCCGTAATCTGAACTCAGCGACAATCAATGTAGGTGAAAATTAGAGGTATTCTTGACAGATTGATACTGAGGTTAGAACGCGAACGTTATCCTACTAATATTATAAATTGTGAAATTTTGTATCGATGGATGGATGTTTGTTACTCTTTCACGCAAAAACCACTGAACGGATTTGGATGAAATTTGGCACACAGATGGTTTATAACCAGGATTAATATATATACTTTTTAACCCGATATTCCCACGAGATCGAAACTTATGCGGGTGAAACCGCGGGGCGCAGCTAGTACAAAATAAAGGAATGACCTCATCTGAAATATTAGACAGAAAACCATTGCCACAAGCTATGGTTAACTTGACAAGAGCCTTTTCTCAGCTACGGACTAAGAACGTTTAAGCTGCACCAACTCATACCTACCAAACATTTTGCAATCATTCTATTACATGCACTATGCAATCACTTAACTGTAACCCATGTTGAGTCACACAATGCCCAAATAGCTTTCGGCCAAATCCATAATACGCGATAATAAAATTACAGGCCCTTTGTCGCACTGTTGATATTTTAATTAAATTTCTCATCTCAGCTTTACATCGATCATACGAGTTTTACTTTGAATTTAATTCATCATTTCACCATGATTGACATATTGATAAACAGTTGACAATCCGGTTTCAATTGTCGACGCCATGCTTTTACCGTGATTTTAGTCGAGATTGCATTTAAATTGTTGATCAGATGACTGTGTTAAGTTAATTGCGGATTATCGGCTGCATGATTGAGTGGTGTTCTGTAACTCGAGAAATTAACGTTTAACGTCGGTTTAGTGATAACTGATTGGTTATAATTGGGAATTGACAGTTTGTGTAGTGTGTTTGTGTAGTGTGTTTTCTGTATTGTTTCGAGTTATCATTATCATCCATTTCCCGGCCTCACCCACAGCTGGATTAAGGCCTCTATTTTCTTGTGCCCATCCCCTCGCTTCTGTGCCAGCATTATCGCAACGTCGTCCGACACCTCGTCTTCCAGTCCTTGGACGGCACCCGCTCACTGCCTTAGTCTAACTCCACCTGTCATCACTGCGGCTTGCCAGGAGTCCTAACCCGTTTCGAGTTATACTTAGAAAATATTTGGAATTTAGTTAAACTTTAACACTTATTATATATTACTCTTCTTAGATCCCAAATAAGCTCACACCACTTTATAAATTCAGTCCGAAACCACGTCAACCATTTTAATTGTTTTGTTTGTGACATGTTTTGTTTTTTTTGGTTTAGGCATAGGGCCCATTAACATCGCCAGTCTTTGTCGACGCCTCTGTATTCGCGAGCTCGGTTCGTTCGCTCCCGCGGACAGACTTTGTGTTTGCAGCTTTTAGACACTACATTTTATTGAATCACTTCAATCAAATGTAGTGTATATTTGATTGATGTGAACAAGAATTCAATTCTATCATAGTGCCTTAGAAAAATAGAGGTATATATTTTAGGAATTCTGGAAATTGAATCGGATTGTAGTCTTTAGGACACAAAGGCATTTTTGTTCCTCTTTCGTATTAAGTATTTGGCGGTTTTATTTTACATGTAAGTAGTTTTTTATCACCAAGGTTAGGCTAAATCTAATTTTAGCTGACAAACCTTTGACTTCTACCCTCATAGCTACAACAATTCAAACTAACATAGTTTTTTGCCTGCAATCAATCAATCGTTATTAGGCATTGCGTTTGTGAATTACATTTGCTAAATTACGGTACACCGTTTTTTTTAAATCGAATTCCAAATGCTACTAATGTATCGAATACCTTGTATTTAGATGATAAATCCATTATTACGAACATCAACAATAACATCATCATTTAACAATATATTCCGGGACTAAATGAGTGTAATGTTCGCGGCACTTCAGTGAAATTTGTTTCGTAAACAATTAGTTTCAAAAACCACTGTATGTACTACGTATGTACCACCCATAGGTACCGCAAGCGGTCATTGTATTCATGGGCGATCGCATAAACACGCCGACATTACTCGCTACAAATGTGTAGAGGAGCAAAAACTGTTTAATTGGGCGGTGTACGCGATACCGAATCATTCGGTATCACTGCGTGTGTACTCGACTTTAGTGATGCGGCCAACTCGATTTTTGTGCGTAAAGGGTTAACTTTTTTTTATTTCTTTGATCGCGTTTTTTTGTTTTTGCGGCCGGATATGTCAAAAATTTAAAAACATTACAGCTTTTATTACGTATCTAAATGTTAGTGCTGTTCTCTAAGATGCTTATTAGGAAAACTAAAACAATTTTTTTTTAAAGTATGACATCAGTAGGAATTATATTTTTGTCGCGTCTTTTTCGGTCTCTCCTCAGACGTCGTGTTTCGATTAGTTTATTAACAAGGGCTCTAGTGTCGTCTGTAGGTGTAAGTGGCAGCCTCCATTTTGAAATCGTCATTTATAGAACAGTTGCATAATAACAATAGGAACAATAATAGATATCCCTTATTAGATGAGACAGTGCATTGTCTGTCCAGTTACAACAGCTGGCCTAATGTGTACTACACACTTACCTAACCTTCAATGAAAGCAGACATGATCATTCGTCAACAGCAATTCACAAAAAAAAAACATCGATTACGAAAAAAACTACCGAAACAAAAAGCTTACACACCACTATTGTAAGTACCTACGACCACGACCAACAACAGGTGTGACGTGTCGCATCACTAGTGCGGGACACGTAAAAATAGTGGGCAAATCTAGCAACCTGTTAGTGTGGGTCGCTGACAGCCCGCGCGAGTCAACTGCGGCCGCTATCACCGCAACTACTTTCGGCTTATGTGGGGGGATTTGTAGCTTTTTTTTTAAATGGAATCGTTTATTTTCGCGGTTTTTTCGCTGATTGGCTTAGGATTAGCGTTGTTTGTGGCTGACATTAGGCGTTGTTAAGTATGAGGTTTGAAATGTCTAGATACTAGGTTGTCTTAAGATTTTTCTTCTTGTCTCGTGTCCAAATGACAAGACATCGTTTGTTTGTGACTTTTGACGTGTTTTTACTCGACTGCGCGACAGCAAGACAGGGTTATGTTTTTCACGCTTAGGTACTTACGTATCTTTGATGTTATGGTTAGAAAGGGGGTGACTACCGAGATGATGACTAATAGAGAAGTATGGAAGAAAGAGACATGTTGTGTCGACCCCGAATGAATTGGGATAAGGGCAGGAGAATGATGATGTACTTATGTATCTTTGCATGTGGGATTATTTATACCCTCGAAGCATCCAACAGCTAGATGGATTTTAATACATGAGATGTCCAGCGATTCGTCTAGGTCGTGTTTTGTTTTGTTCGGCTAGGTTTCGTGTCGGCTAGGTTTTGTTTTGTTTTTAAATTCAAAATGGCGGATTTAAACTTCTCTAGCTGAACAAAAGTTCAGCTAGAGAAGTTTAAATCCGCCATTGCTTTATTTGGTCGCCAAAACATTTTTGTTTTTGCGACCAAATAAAGCATTTTGGAGGCTTGCACAGCAAGAATAACTCTATTTAAGTGCTAATGACCCTGAAAACTTGAAAGACAGAAACAAATTTATAATCATGTCATGAGCAACTCGTGTCGACACGAGAGAAGATGACGTCAAATTTCAATTACGTCAACAGAATTCACTGAATTTCAAAGCTCCTGAAAAAATTTCAAAGAAAGTTTATATCTCAAATTTTATTGGTCCCAATACTAACTCGTACTTTCTTCAATAACCCTCTTTTCCATACTATTATGAAACTTACTTAAGTAATTGTACTAAGAAAGTGTGCAGGTGCTTTCTATGTAAAGTTTCAATGGAGACTTTTGTAAGATTTCCTTTATGTTTGCGTAGCAGCAGTACTGATTCAGTCAACTTGAAACAGTTATCAGTTGTTCTTCGATCTCGGTCGCTATTTATTACTACTTATTTAACTTTCTAAAGTAACTTTTTCTAAGATTTCCTTTATATTTTGGTCCTAGTGTTACAGTTGCAAGTTTTTCTTATTCTTAGATGTCGGTCGCTATTTATTTCTAGTTTATTTTTAAAAGTTAGCACAATAGAAGCATTGATACAGTTCCTAGTTTATTTATTCTTAGATCTCGGTCGCTATTCGTTTCTAGTTTCGCTTCTAAAGTTAGCGCTACTTGAGTGATGAACTTTTTCAAGGATGATAAAGTCTTCAGTGTTTTCAAGGACACGTTTTTACCTTAATTACTTTCTAAAAACGATGGTTTAGTATTTTTTAACGTCATCTTTCTTCGTTTTTTTTTTATCTTAAAATACTTATTAATGTTGCCAACTGTAAAATACCATCATTCATTATCATTCTCTTACCCCTTTCCCAATTTATTTGGGGTCGGCGCAACATCAGCAACATGTCTACTTCCATACTTCTCAATCAGCTGCCAAATAATACGTTAGTAATATGTAAATACAGACAATATTGGAACATGCAACACAGCTTTGGAAATGTTCAGGAAGCTTCTATTTTGCCGTCAGTTTTCACCTCATGGAAAGGAGGCTCCGGTTACTAATGATCTCCGTAAAACACTGTCAATTTCTGCTGCATTGTTAACTAGGAACTCGAAATAGGAATCCTACACAGAATAGCGGTGATTTATAACTAAACCTACCTGCACCAAACTAACACACTGGACTCTATGCATTGTAAAAATATAAATGGAAGAAATATGAATGAAAGGACAAAACTTCAACATTATTATTTTCCATGAATTTCGTACTTAGATAATAATCAGCTTGTCATAAACGACATTATAATAATCCAATCTAATCTCACTAGCCTGTATTGTCCCACTACAGGGCAAAGTCCTTCCTCTCCCTTGTCCTTACAATTCTGTCTTTGCGAGTGCTTGTTCTTTCGGTAGGAGTCAAGCTTGTTCCGCCATCTTCGCCTCGGCCTGCCGCGATGGCGTCGTGCGTTTAGTGGGAAATCGGTGGTTCTTTTAGCTTATTTTTCAATGTAAAAATATAATAATTATCTTGTTTCTAGGACTCAGGCTTATCGTGGGCCGCAGTGCACATACATTTATGACTTAAGACTTGGGCCTGCTACCGTTGCGACGGCTGTGTCAAACGTTCTTAGAAAGGCTTAGCTGTATTTCAATAATTTGTGATAAATATTGATAAATTGTGTAGGTGTCACATTAGGTACAAACTAACATTTATTCATCATAGAGCAGTGAAACCAAACTTGATAAAACAATATCACGTTTGAATGCTTTCATAAAGGGGTAATTAAATTAACCCCTCGTGGCTGTATTCATTCTGAAATGAAATCATGTTTAGTTTCGAACTTAATACAGGGACATCGACGCGCAATGTTACCTGTATGTGGCATTTACAAACGGACAAATTAATCGAATAGCCCCGACCTGCGCTCGCTAATTGCCACAAATATCTATCAGAATATAAACTCTCCGAAAGGCATTCCATTCCACTACGCATTTAAATGCCCTTCATTCGCGCATTTCAGTCAGTCCCACGTTTCTAATAAATTAATGTTGTTAAATTGAAGGGGTTTCATGCAAACGTATTGCAATATTTCAGTGTATGCGTGTGATCAGCATTCTTGCTGCATTTATCCCAATTAATTTGAAATCGGTGCAGCATGCCTTGCGCTGTCCGTATTACTATTAAAGCTCCCGCAGATGGGCGCGACCGGATTCTGGTGCAACAAATTTTATAAAAACTTCTTCGAAATAATAATAATAAGCTCGACTGTCGTTGTGCCGATTGTCGTATCGGCTATGGCCTGATGGCCGAAAGCCTCGATCAACATTTATAGAGGCTCTCGTTAGGCGGTTGGATCAAGGGCCTGATTCAGAAGGCAGTACTCCTCGATACGGCTCGCATTGTGAGGATGTTTCTGTCTCTGGAGCTCTAACCACCGGTAGCTTGGACCCTGCTCCCGACACCGGTGGATCACTATTTTTTTTATATTTTTAAATGTTTTTTTTAATTTTTTTTGAATAAACGACATAATAATATTTAAAAATGTATTAAAATAAGACAACTAAATGAATAAACGACATAATAATAATAACGTTTATTTATAAAAATGGTGCACATTTACAATAAACTTATCTTAAAAAAAAAAAAAAATATAGAGTACACAGTTGCTCATTTGCCTGAACTAGGTGGAAACCTGTGTTTCAGGCTAGAAAGGTGCTTGGAGTTTTAAAATATATAATTAACAACTGAGAAGACTAATTAAAAACTAATATTACCTTAAAAGACTAACATGTTTTATTTACAGACAACGAGTAAATCTTCTGTCTCACTGTATGAAATACTAAGTAAAAATTGCAGAATAACCTTTTTACAGTCGTAATTATTTAATTTATAGATACTTAATTTCCTATTTAATTTATGTATAAAAATGTATAAAATCTGTTTTCAAAGACATATTTAGATGATGCATTTGACTCACATACAATATTTAACAATAATATTTATAATATTTATTTCGTCTCTTATTAGTACTTTGAATGTTATAGGAGAGCATGGTGTGCTGTTTTAATATGTTCGTTATGAAAAGCTGGCGAACAGTCAGCACGTTACAGGATTTATATAGCAGGTCTGTAAGATAGAGAAAGGGATGGAAGTTAGCTCCTTTTAAAATTGCTCTCTGTGCTCTTTCAAGAGGTAGTAAGTAAGTTTTAGGTGCTCCACCTCATGAAGTAATACAGTACTGTATTGCAGATTGACCTAGGCCCAGGTAAACTTGTGACACTAGTTTGTTATCTGCAATTGCTCGCAATTTTATAAAAACAAAAATTAACTTGCGCTCTCTTTTGTAACAAAACTGTCAATATGTGGTCTAAATGAGAGCAACTCGTCTATTTGAACTCCGAGATATTTTATGTTACATGTTTTAAGGATAAAAGGATACTTACATATGCTTACTGAGCGAAGTCCGCAATGATGGGCAAAATTATAATCGGTAGACTAGTCTACTGTTTATAATTTTTTCTAGTATTTTAGATATTGAGAGGAGTAGTGATATTGGCCGATAATTGTTAACTAGGTCTTTGTTTCCGGATTTGAAGCTAGGGATTACAATTGCTTTTTTTAGACATTTAGGGAAAATGCTTTCAGAAAGACACATACGAAAAATATGTGATAAGGAAGGTACAAGGATATGCTTAAAGAGTTTAAGGGTTTTATTGTTAATGTTATCCCATCCAACAGCACAGTCATCTTTTAGTCCACAGATTATTCGGGTAATTTCGTCTTCGTCGATATCTAGCAAGGCAGAAGATTTTAGGGTACATCTATTTTCATACTTTTCGGAAGAATTATTCACTTCGTTGGCTGACAGGATAGGTGAAGGATTAGAAAGTAGTAAACTCGAATTTGATTCGTGCTCTTTGACATATATGTGACGTTTTTGATATGTTTCCAAAGTTGCTTGCTATTATTTCCCGCTCTATTTAATTCATTTTTATCGTAATTTCTCTTTAAGTCCTTTAGGAGTTTGTTATAAAAGTTCCTGTATCTGGTATAGGTGACTTTAGTGACGAGATTGTCTGGCTCCCTTCTATATCTTTGATGAAGCGTATCTCTTTGTCTTATGCACCGAACTAGGCCAGGAGTAATCCAAGGTTTAATATTATATTTTTTCTTGTTTACTGTAATAACGGTCGTGTTGTGTAATATAGCTAATTGAACATTTTTTATTAAGTACGATAAAGCAAAATTAGCGTCAGGTGTATTGAAAACTGGGCTAAAATCAATGTTGCATAAATAAATCATATTCAAGTTTGTTTGTGTTTAGTTGCGTTTTGGTCTCTGGCCGATTTTTCTTAGGCTGCGTTAAGTTAAGGGTCAGTAAAACTGCGTAATGGTTGGTAATTGTAGAGTTAGTAACAAGCGTAATAAATGAAAAACTGGATTTGATTATCATATGGTCAAGGCAGGAACCACTTTCATGAGTAGGCAGTTTATCTGCGGACAGAAAACCATGGAATGAGCAGATATTAAGATAGTCTTGGAGCCCTGCATTGCAGTTATCAGAGTTAATGTTTATATTTATATCTCCTGTTAATATAACATACTTAAAAGTGCCTACTGCTTGAAAAATTTGGTTTAAGGAAGCATGAAAAGCATCCAAGTTTCTAGCAGAAGGGGATCTATATGTAGCAATTATTGCTGTGGTTGTACCAATTTTGATAATCAAGATGTAGCGGTATCTACAACGCCACATTCGAACAACGTGTCATACTGACGTCACGCAAATCCTGCATCTCGCAAGCAGAGTTTACCGCGCAATTAGCATATATACAATTTCCCAACATCAACCGTTGGGCAGTTGCCCGCCAGACACAACACCCGTCTGGTTGGAGGATCCTCCCTTTTCTATGGAGGATGAGTGAACTTTACACCCTGTTCCTCATGCCTCTATAAAGCAATTACTCTTACCTACAGTCGTGTAGATTGGGTTCCTCGACTAAATAATCTTTTGAATAGACAACCACACCATCATTTTGATTTTATTATTGATTCTGGTAAAAGATACGTTGTACCCTGGTATTACTGGGAGGTTATCCTGGCGATTAGATAACCAGCACTCGGTTAGTATTATTATATCACAATTAAAGTTAACTATGAAGAAAAATGTTAAAGCTATCCATGTTCTTATAAATACTACGAATGTTTAGCGTTAATATGGTTAGTGACTTTTGATACACGGAAAGATATTGTCGGCAGTCCTCAACCTTAAATGAATTTGAAACAGTTTGAAAACTATTATCTATGTCCGTAATTAAGGTACTATCCATAGTATATTAAAAATAAAAATAAAAAGTAAAGTCTAAGATGAAAACAGGAAAGTGGTGCTCTTAGGCGTCTTCATAGTCGATTTAGTTGATGTACCTGTTTTCGGCAGACTTTTTAGCTGGACAATCTAGGTCTCCCGTCTTGTGGCTCGCTGGTTTTTTGAAGCGCAGACATGTTGCACATTTTGGCGCTTCTGCTTTTTTTGTGCAGTCTTGAATGGTGTGCCCTTCTTCACCGCAATGACCACACGTAGGGTCAGTAGCTTTGCAGAACTTGGCTGCGTGGCCGTACTACTGGCACTTGTAACATCTGGTTACCAGAGTGAAGTCACGTACTGGACAGGACGTCCAATTAATAAATAGTCGTTCCTGGGTGATTAGGGCCTTACGAATGTCGGCTGGAACTTCTAGTATATAATTGTTTTCAAACAGTTTTCAGTATCTTTTCTCCCAGATTTGTGGCTTAGTTTTATTGAGGTCATAAAAGTATCTCGGGACATAGTAGGCAGTTTGTCAGCTAAATTTGGTTCCTATAGACATTTAAAGACCTCATTTTCAGTCATAGATGCGGGCACTCCAATTACTACAATGCGAGGTTTGCGCTTTCGGGGTTCGTCGACGGTAAGCTCTGACGAAGCAGTTTGAACTGTTTGCTTGAGCTTGTCCAGGTCATCTTTAGTCTCCGTGCTGATTATGAGACCTCCTTTTCCAATTTTGCGTACGCCTCGTATTTTCAGCTTCATTTCACCTGGGCTATATAATGTTTTGGACCATGTTCCTGGTTTCGTCACTGGTCTCTGAGTTGTCACATGGGAAAATTACCACGGAGCTAAGATGGTGCTCGGACGAACAAAATTGTTGGATCCCTTCTTCACCATATCGGCAAAAGATGTATCACTACTCCCAGCTCCTTGCGTCGTATAGGACTCCTGGATGGTGCGGTTCATCTCTGTAAGACAGTCCGCTAGGTCTCGAGCTTCAGTCATGGTTAAGGGCGGTACGTGTTTGTATGGCATTTGATTTCAGCGCCTGGTATCGCACGGCCAATTGAGAAACTCCGTGTCCATCTTTTCGGCAAAGATTGCTGATTCTTAACTTCTGGTCCGAATTGAGTTTTCCTTCATTAGCAGTAGCACAGACCTCATTTAAGCATTGTTCAATAGACCCCTACCAGTTCTGCATTTCCGGAGTGGGGATAGGTTCAGCTGGGTAAACAGCCACTTCTTGGTTCTGCTTGGGTTGTTGAGGTGATCTTGGTGTTGGTGTCGATGGGGGACTGCTCGGAGTCAACCCGCTCCGAGGAAAGGGGTTGCCGTCCATATTTCAGATTTTCAAAATTGTATATTATTATAATCTAGTTAGATCATTCTTAACATTACTTGATTTATAAGACACGGCAACTATAAAACTGTGTGAGCCGATCGATTCTGTAAAAATCTCACCGTGAAAAGTTAGGTGAAGTGAGCTTAGAGTGAGCTGTCAATAGTGTCGATCCCTAGCATTAGTTGGAATGACAGCTCACTCCACGCTCACTTCACCTAAGTTTTCACGGTGAGATGGTTACAGAATCGCACTGCAGTATTTATGCAAGTGTTAATTTATTTATTTTTATAATGCATTGATGTGTACGTCTGTATGCGTTGACCGACCGAATCCAATTCCCAATCGCATCGCGCTCGTCTGCGGGAGACTTTAGCTATCATCTCACTAGGCATCTATTCCCCTTCGTGGGATCTTAGTACGTTCGTTAATATACTTAAAAAATAAAAGCAAATTATCATCGTCCCACTCCCCGGATTTAAAACACATTAATTTAAAAGCTGCTCTAAAATCTCATTTTGTAATTTTTAATAAAAATCCATTTACTTTGAACATTAAAAAAGCTAGAGATAGAGATTACATTAAAAGCTTATTCCTGACGTCATCGATTGGGTTAGTGATGGGAAAGTGGTCTGCTAATGGTATCGTCATACCTTGCAGACGCTGTACGGCACATTACTTACTGATATTACATTGAGTGCAGTTCTATGTAGTTTTTATAACATCAGAACACACGGGATTGTGTAGTATACTTACTCACACACACCTTTTTAAATGAACGACAAAAGCCTTTTGCGAAGAGTACAAAAAGTGACCGTTTTTTTTAAAAACCTGAATTATTCTTGGCTGGCATTAAATATAATCGGCAGAGGCATAGTGCGTCCATGGTCGTCCCAGAGACAAAACTGAAAAGTCTAGCGTCAAGCAAACGTCAAACTTAGCATAATAAACCTATAATGTTCCCACTGCTGGGACACAGGCCTCCTCTCTGTGAGAGAGAGTGGGCCTTATCAACCACGCGGGCCCAGTGTGGGTTGGTAGATGTCACATTGCTTCGATTTTTTTTTTTTGCTTGTAGGACATGCCGATCTCCTCGCAATGTTTTTCTTTACCGTTTGGAGAGCAGTGGTGATGAAATAGTTTACACAAATTGAAGCGCCTGTCAGGGTTCGAACTTACGACCTACAACCTCTTTAGTCGCGCCACCACTGCTCCGAACATCAAACTTAAACTCGTAGCTTCTAAATTCTGCCCTATCAATAACTCACCAACCCTACATACATACTCCACCGCCCGGACGGAACAGTGTGTGTCCGTACTAGACAGCTTCTAGAAATTCGATTACCTCCGATGGCTATGTCAATGACTTGAATTTCAATTAGAACAAATTATCTAGGGGTACGGGAGGCAAACTTGATTTGTTGGCGCTTGCGCACACCGCCTCTCGCAGGGCACTGAATTAACAGACTGTTAAATTTTAGTGGGCTTCATACTAGGGTAAACACGAGTGATACAGATGGACGGGTTGTTTGCCTCGTTACAATATTATAGTGTTCATATTAATACGTATATTAGATTTCTGATCGGAGGAAGTTTTCATTTTGAGAACATTTTTCTCTAATTCTGGATTGGGATTCTTTCCTTTTATTTATTTATTTTATTATTTATGTACACACAGTAAAATTGATACAGATACGACATATTATGGTTGCAATACACAATAGAATCAGAAATAATACTTATACCCTGTCCATTAGGTTAACCGTCTTTTTACAGTTGTCTTAGAACGTACATATTCCAAATTATGTAAAAGTCAACTTTAAAATGTGTAATAAAATAAATGTATAAACTGCCTTATCTTATTTGTGGCTTCTTACAGACATTATAATACTGTACGTGTATCAATCAATGTATTGTGTGTTGCTGCAATCACTAGTTCCATCTGTCAATAAACGGTTTACCTAAGGGACAGGGTATATCAGGTATGTATGCAATGCAATGTAACCATTACCAACGTCTCAAATACTTGACAGTGTCAAATCAATGTCCTTCGTTTATTAATCATCAAATTGAGACTAATCCAGTGGGTTAAATTGATACCACTTATGCCCCTGGGCAATAGCGTTTCAGTGAGTACACTGAAATTTAATATAGGTATATTAATGATAACTCGATTGGATCACATCCCTATTATTTCAATAAGTACTTAGTCATTTACATACATTTATACATAAACTCAAGCTCTTCTTCCCATAGGGGTAAGCAGAAACTACAGAACGAGAATAATTGAAGGACAAGATGAGCGTTATTAATATTGCCATAACAAAATATTCAGTGATCTTATTAATAATAAAGCTGAAAAGTTTGTTTGTTTTGTTTGTACGCGCTAATCTCCGGAACTACCGGTCGTATTTGAACAATTGTTTTTGCATTTGATAGCCCAATTCTTGAGGAACGCTATTTAATATTACGCTACGACTCTTAGAAGCTGACCAAAAAGAAAAAAAAGTCAGAGAGAACGCTAAGCGAAAACCAAGTAATAGCGAGGGCAGGTGATGCGATGCGACGGGGTGGGTTCAGGGCAGGGTCAGAAATTTCACGTCGTGGCAGAAGAAAGTTTAAAATAATACTTAGAGTAAACCCAAAAAATAATGATTTCTACCTTAGGTAATAGGTAATACGGGCCGCTACTCCACGTTAATGCGCGTATTTTGCGTACGGTAATTAATGAATAATTTCTACCTATAACCCATGATAGTCCGATTTAACCTGATTTTCTGTCAATAGTAGTGCTAACCTCAGTCACCTTGACATTTAGCACGCCAGCTGTACTGCTCGTTGACAAAGGCGTTCACGACATTTCCTCCGGCTCGGTAAGCACACAGCCTCAATGCAGGCCGTATAGCCGCTTGATTGACATCTCATTCAGGGAAATCGTGTAAGCCTTTGTAAAACGGAATGGAAGGCATTTCACGTCTTTAGTGCGAATTGTCGCCAATTGATTAATGTTTGTCTCTCTTTAAACAATAGAAGAAAACCTAGGAGCTTTGGAAGTCGAAAAGTTATCGATAGGATTTTGTTTCCGAAATATGTAAAATGTAAAATTTGGAAGTTAATTTGTATTTAAAACAAAACAAAATCGGTCAAGGATGATTTAGAGCCGATTTTTTAATCTTCAGATAACTTTTATATGAGGAATAAAAACTGCGGTTCGACAGCTTTTGTATAGGAAATATTTTAAACCGCCATATTTATTCTTCAGATAAAACTTGTTTGACGGTTGAAAAATCAGCCCTTAAAAGTGTAAAAGGGATTTTTCGTACATGATGAAGCCGGATACTATTTCATAATTGACTACATAATAGGTGCACCTTTTAGTTAATCGTTATTACCAAATGAATGCAACAAACATGTTTACGTCCAGACAGCGGAAAATCGGACAAGAAAAATAAGAAAAAAAGTGTAAAAATTCGCAACTAACCTTTCCAACCCAGGCCGCGAGGATCCTTTCATCTCACTGATTGAAAAGTTCTACACTGAAACAAACAGACACACAGTACCTATCTCCTGAATCTTTAGCAGATTTGATGAGGAAACTGACACGTTCTCTTGTGATTAAAAACATTACTGACAGCGGAGATGTTATACAATATGGAGACGACAATACTCGTACGACAATGAATAAAAACACTAGCAATACACATGCATAGAAGAATTTAGGAACATATCAAATAAACCGTAACTTTGAACTGAAAAAAGCGAACTAAATGGTAGTGGTGGGCCGGGTTTTGCCAATATTTGACCAGCTATAGTGACTGAAAAACGGTGAAGGAAAACATCGTGAGGAAAGAACTAAACTAGAACCAAAAATTCGTAGACATGTGACATCCACCAACCCGAACTGGGCCCGCGTGGTGGATTATGACCCACTCCCTCTCACAGAGAGGAGGCCTGTGTCCCAGCAGTGGGAACATTATAGGCTGGTGGGATTGATAGTGACTGAAGTATTGGATATATTTGGTTGAATTTTTGTTAACAGACTGGGAACGTCTTTAGATATATGCTGTTTAATTTTTTGTCGTCTCCACCTTGTATAAGTACGGTCAAGATTTTGATCGCCATTGTGTAAATATGTAGAAAACAAGTGTAATCAACGAGTCATTAAATAAATACCAAGCCATTGTCTTGATAAAAATAATTTGAATGAAATGAAATGATTTTAATCTCTGCAGGTGACATTAAAATCTTTCTTTTATCAATCTGTACGACTTTTTGTCAAGAAAAACCAACACGAGACCTCTCGAAAAAACCATATTCTCAGTCTACCTCAACTTTTTTAATTAATTAGAGTCTACGAGTAGCGTACAGTCAGTCCCATCATCTTACTGTTCGTTAATATTTTCACCACTGCCTGAACTACCCAGGTACAGTCAGGGAAATTAATTGTTAAGAAAAGTGACGACCTACAAGTATTCTATTCTATTGCTTAAAATTACAAACAAAACCGGTGTCGACCATGCTGCCAATGCATTAAGTCAATTGAAAAAAAGTGTGTATAATAAAAATAAAAAAATGAAACTGTAGGCACTTATCTTCGATTGATACAGTTGAACTCAATTTAGATCTTGTGGGGTTAGTACAGGACTGAAACAAACTACGTCAATTTGACATTTCATACAATTGTCAAAGAATGACAGTTGTGACTCCAATACTTCTTCTTAGCGAATCGATGGCAGAAAGTTCAAACATCTTTGGCCCAAAATTCAGCTGCGCGAACTCCACTCACTGACGAAATATAAGTGATTCGAATATATAGACAATTTAAGTTGGTATTCAATTTGCCGAACGATTTATATTAACAAAATAATTGAGTCTTTTGCCTTCAGACTTCCAAAAAAAAACAGTACAAAGTGAAAAATAACTTTAATTTCGGAAGTCGGTGTCGTTGCTTTCCCACGCAAATTTATATAACACTACTTGCTATGTAAATATCAGTGACAGGAAGCTATTAAAACATCATCAATATAAACTAAGTGGAAAAAAACATGTTATTGAAGCTAACTAAAACACTACCCAAGCAAAGTTAATAAAAAAATTATGGGACTTCGCCAAATGTTTTGCAAATCCATCTATCCGTCTAAAAAGTATAACCATTCAAATTGAGAACCTCCTCCTTTTTTTTAAAGTCTGTTAAAAAGTACATCTTTCTACTCCAGCTTATAATATTTTCTTGTACACAATAACGTAGTCTATGTTGTGAATGTTCCCTGATCAGAATACCGTAATGTTTGATGACGGATTGTACGTTCGTAGGCTATGTCCGCTCTTATAATGATTTGCACACACCCCCGGCGCAGATATAGGAATCTGAATTGCAAAATGTACCCCCTCTTAATGTTTGCGTGTGTAATGTTACTAATAGGTACGTTGTGCAGTGTGTGTAGGTACATAGGCACGGAACTACGGCTGGTGTTCGAGTTTGTGAAGATATTGTTCGGTTGCATTTTGTTAGCGCGGTTGTGTGTGATGATTCACGAATAATGTGGATACTAAGTATGCTGTTCAAAACGGCTTAGCGATGATACAAAATGTTTTGCTTGTCTTAAGAAGTTGAACAGTTTGCTTAAAACTGAACTTATTTTTATTTTTGAGCAAAGACGCAATGCTCTTTCTTTTCGTGTCAATCCAAAAAACATATGTTTTTAATTTCATATTCCATTGTCTCGAACTACGAGTATTAGTAACTTTACAGGGTGATTCTAGACCCCAAGCGCAGACATTTTTCGCCAGTTAACAAAAAAAGCAGCAAATCAAAACATCAGCTGTTTCATTGAAATGCGCAATACCTACGCGGTGAAAATGTACTGAACAGCAAATATTTTTTTAAATAACTTTTCCTACATTCACGCAGACGAAGCCGCATGTAGAAGCTAGTATTGAATATTTAAGATCGTGATTCGTTCACCCTACATCCAGACAACATTTCCAAGAAAAAAGCTAGGGTGTAAACTATTCATCATTTAAATTACCAGAATTTCAAAATAAACTTCAAGGAATACGTATCTAACAGTTTTCGGTTTCGTTTGCAATGGCATAAAGTTAAAAGTGGATTGAAATATGCATATTAGGTATACGCGTCAATCGAAAAACGATATTTGTGGAAATTCTTGTTTTGACAAACGACCAAGACTACTTGATTATCTTTGCTTACTTACTTGATTATATTTGCTGAAGCAGAATGTCAATATTAACATCGAAGTCCCTTTGATATGAATGGCGCTTTGCTAAAACGATATGAATCCCTCTTTGATTCCATACGACTTTTTTCAAGTACGAATATTGGCATCATCACGGCTGAATTGCTTTATGTGTGGGTAACTACTCTGTATTCACATGCGGAATCTTTGCCTACAAAACCATGGTTTTAGTTTTAGTTTTAGTCTTAATTTTTATAACTTAGATTATATATCTTAATGTTTAGTCAAGCAAAAATTCGTGCAAAATCCACGAGAACCTACTGCCGACAAATTGCTTTGCAGTTTTGCAGGTGTTATGTGATTATAAAACTGTAACTTTATGGATTAAATAAATATTTAAAAAAAAAAGGGTAGGCAGGAAATAGTATGAGAGGCACTCAATCTGCTCAATCAAAATCATAAAATCATTCATTCACCCATAAATAAATTGACTTCTGCACAAAAGTTCCTTAAGTAAAGAAGAAGAGTCTACTAAGAAAGTATTTTAAATATAGTGACGGCAGTTTACTGTACAACCAAAAATACTTACCAACTTAAATTATATTTTTTACTAACATTACGTACATTTAAATAAATTATTATTAGAGCAGTGATAACGGCCCCGATTTACGAGTCGGTCGTGGGTTTAAACCCAGACAGGCGCTTCACTTTGTGTAAATTATTTCATAACGACTTCTCTAAAAAACGGTAAAGGAAACATCGCGAGGAAATCGGCATGTCCTAGAACCAAAAATTCGACGATAAGTGACATTGCCAACCCGCATTGGGTCCGCGTGGTCGATTACAGCTCAGTCCCTCTCGAAGAGAGGAGGCCTGAGTCTCTGCACTGGGAACATTATATGTAGGCTAATTATTATTGCTTCTGATCTCGTGACGTCACGAGAGATGTCAGAAAGCCCATAAACAAGAGACCCCGACTAGCACTAAATTATAACAAAACTTTAAAAAGAACATTTAGCTTTCAAAACTGCTCTCACAAATAACAATATGGCGCATATTACAACACAAGTGGTTTCCTAACACACAAAACTATATTTTTCATTGAATAACAAAGTATAGTAAACAACTGTTTAACATTCACAGCACACATTAGTTGTCAGCAAAATAAACTATTCACAGTGGATGGGTCGAGGGGACTCTCGTTAAGAACGCGTAATGCAACCCACGAACATGAAAAAGAAACAAGTAAAGGTAAGGACACTGTCCATGTGAAATTCATTTGTATGAATCAAAAGGAAGGCCATGTGAATGTTGGAAAAAGCTCGTTATAATATATATGTCGGTCAGTTTTTTTTCAAGCTTTTGCAACGAAAGTAGATCTGTGGAACGTTATGGCAACGTTTATTCCGATAGTCAGCCTTCGCGAAATTATGCCCCTTAATTGTCGAAGGTTACCCCTACCATAAAATACTCTAAAACAATTTAGATAAATTGTATCTTTATTTAAACCTATTTTCCTCACTGTTCGTGTCAGAAGTTCAATACAGACCAACACAATTCATTTGGTTTTTTTTTTTCCGGATGGGAAATCATCAAATGACCCCTCCCGCTCTGGGTGGAGCGGAAGGGAGTGTCAGACTCTTACTGACTAAAACCCACCCATGTTCCTTCCTTTGCCCTTTATGTTCCGGGGTAGCGGTAACCCTTACGGACAATCCCGCTGAAATTCATCTGGTTTAGTTCTGTTCTTCTCACTTTAGCTGTAAGCTCATTTTCAAGCTGACCATGACAAAGATTAAGGCCGCCACATCTCCTCCGTCAGAACACCTTTTCTCAACTATGTTGGGGTCGGCTTCCAGTCTAACCGGATGCAGCTGAATGCCAGTATTTCTAAAAACCTTTAAACTCGAGCGCGAATAGATATCGGTGTACAATGGGCACGTCATCTGTAGTGGACATCAGTGCGGTCTCATTGTTGGCGATTGTCTCGTCTATGCGAAGTTTCCTTTGTTAGTCCGTGTGTAAAGTTTGAGCTATCGACAAGCCGATAACGAGTGACTGAGCGCCCGCGTCGTTTGTTAAAAGGACCTTCGAGTTAAGTAATTTGTTCGGGATGGTACTCTCTTTAACACAAGTCATTAGCGCTATTATTTTTTTTACTAACGCAACATGGGACTGGGGCATGTCAATGACGGTTTTTGGCGAACCCACAATTTTTTTTTACATAATTCTGTTGTTAGATATACTTCTTTTTCATGTTTTACAGTTTATCGGGTTAAAAGCCTTACCCTTTAACCTAGCTAAAGCTTTACCCGTCGGAAGCTTAAACCCCGACCAAACCTAGCCACAGTAACGGGAGTCGCCACAAACAGGTGCGCTGTAGGGCGGTACACGAGCGCTGCTCCACAATACGATAAATATACCTTATACACCGTCTCACTGGTTTTCATACAATATGGATGTCCGCCGCATTAGCTCCCTTTAGATTAACAGGTTTATACAATACCGCTGGCTGGACTTACTAATGTACGAGATGCCGAAAGGAGCAGGTCAAGTTTATGAGTGGGGCCGTTATTAAACTTTTATCGCTACTTGTTATACCTATTTAGTGTTTTGTTAAAGTTAACAAACAATCCTTTTTGGGTTTTTGTTATACAATATCTAGACCATAGGTTCTTAACATGTGCGATAATAACCCCTCCTGGGTGTTTGAGACTTTCAGGGGGGCAGTAGAAGTCACAGCGAAAATTATATATCCTATTTTACGACTATGTGTATAATATATTACACGCTTAAACAAATTCGTAGTGTAAAGAGATAAGTGAAAAAAAATTGGGGGGCTCTAGAAAAAAATATATATTCTTAAAATCTAGACTCAAATAAACCACGTATTCAGTGCTATAAATCCAGAAAAATCAGTAAAAAAATGAAAAATATCGAACATTTCAAGATTTTTTTAAACTACTTTCCTCGCTTCGCGTATCGCGTATGGCTGAAAGGATGGAGGAATTATATACTCATATTACTATTCTATTCAGTTCCTGAAAATACCCATTCATGGAATTCAGTGTTTGAAACAAAGCAAAGCTGTTAAAAGCCTCTTTGGTGCTTTTAATAGGGATCTGTCAATATTCGTACCAATTTGAACCAAAACGTCCAATCTAATGATCATTCTATGTCGTATTCACTAACTACTAACTAATATTCAGAGGTTGAGAGGAGTATAAAACAGATTCGATTTCATTGATACTACTCGCAACGGCTTTCGTATAATCGGATGTTTGGAAATTATTTCACGTTGTCTTGTCTGTAGAGGCTTTTCTCATTTATGCAAGATTTTTTATATCAAACTTAAAATATTTATTTCAATTAAACCATCAACTCGCATTTTTTAATTTTCAAAGGAGTCTGTCAGAAAGATGAAGTCCTTTCGAAAACGTAGTAGGTTCCTATGGAGAAGAACGGGCTAGAAACACCAAAGTTTAGAAGTAAGGAGAAATCTTAGTCTGGTTAAATATTTCATCCGCCTAATTCGTGGTACCCATTTAAATTCCTCCTTACTTCAGTACATCTCCTTTAACATCCCACTAGCCATTAGACACACACTTCGCCCTCGCCGACGTCTTCTATTCGAAATACCTCAAACCCTTAAGACCAGTCCATTATACCTAGCCCTCACCCATATCAACAATATTCTGTTATATGATGAGTCCTCAGATGCCTTCGCGCGTACTGAACTGGAATTCCTGCACACTGCTACTCGATACCTGGAGTCCATTGCCACTCCCAGTACATTCTCCTAGGAGTAGATAAATTAAATAAAACAGTTTCTTGTTATTAATAATTCTATTTGAATTTATTCTAATTCTATCTAATTTTATCTAATTTTGACCAATTTCGTTTCATTTCATTTAATTTCATCTAAATTTGTCAATTTTACTATGTGATTTAACTTAATTTTATGATTGTATGACATGTATAATTACTAATATTGACTAATAACTTGTATGTGTGATGCAAACTGTTAATAGAAGGTGGTTATTAATAAATAAATAAATAAATAAACATCATGGACAATCTTGCTGCTTGCCAAAGCAAAATAAAACGGACGGATTCATGCAAGCCACATTTCCAGAACTACATTTCCATTACTAGACTGTACCATCTCTCTACATCAGGTATTTTTGTAAAAAATAATATTATGCATCTTTAAAGACCTTTCGAAAGTCAACGACGCTCAAATTGCACATGCTATTCACAAGAACCAAATTTCTCCATAAAAGCATAGATGTAATGGCTCCCAAACTTTACAATACATTACCAAATCAAATTATATCAGCTAACAACGTAAATAGATTTAAACGTCAGCTTTTTAAATTATTGAATGACAAGTCATATTATTCTGTCGATGAATACCTTAATAACAAACTTTGATAAGATGATTTTGTACATCTTAATTTAATTTTGACGATTCTCATTTTGGTGGCATTGTATTATTATTAAGAGATTTGATACGGTTATAATTAATTTAATTTTGATGATTTAAAATTTTGCTGACATAGTATTTTATGATATTTTGTACTTTTTGTAATTGATTTAGATTTAATTATTTGTCTTTGGTGACGCTTCACCGTCACTATTTTGTGTGCCTTTCGGCGGAGCATGGGAGGGACCAAGCATTTTTTTTTTGTAAAACATCATTGTACCCTGAGTTCATAAAATTAATAAATGAAATGAAATGATAGCATTTGGTCTTCCACCGAAGCGTGCAGCTGCCAGTACACTCGAGCAATATTCCAAATAATTAATTACTATATACAGTTTTAATAAGCTAATCGCCGCTGACCCATCGTCCCTCCACCCAAATTCCTTATTTATACATTAATGAAAATTACAATAGATATAACGTCTCCGTTTAAATATTTAAAGGCGTAGTTTTCCTCTTCGGGTTCTCCGAGCCCGGCGTAATGGTGGCCCTGAATTATTTATTATGAATTTTATGATACGTCTCCCGCGCTCCACTTCGTAAATAATACTTTTGATTTTCTTGGGGCGACCAGCACAGGAAGTGATGGGCGGATTCGACTGGACTGAAGCTATCGAGCTGTTCGGAGATATTTTGCAGCCTCCGAGTCATTATCCAAGGTTTACCCTTCTTGTAGGCTAAAAAGATGTTTCGAGATTTTGAATAGAACAAGTCAAAATCTAGAAATGATTTCAAGGATGCCTTGCAGACGATGACAGTAATACGGTCAGTGCACTTAGTTAAGTCGTCAGCCTCTAATTGATTTCAATTGAATCGTTTTGATTGCAGAAGTCTCTCATACTTATTTGATCTTGTCTTTTCTCATGGATCGCGCCCACGCGAAAGTTTCTTCATCAAATTTTCAGTACATTCAATTCGCAGCTTTGGACTGTTACAAAGAAGTACATTATTTATTCAACTAATCGGTCAGGCGCGAGTCGGTAAAGCTAGACGACTTTGAAACTAATGTGCTAAGTCGTTTGTATTGAATTGTTGTGTACTTAACGTTTATATTTGCTTGTTTCCGATTGTGATGTATTGCACCATTATTAATTTCGAAAACCAGACATTGATTTTAACGGAGACATATTTTTTTTCTGTCATGTCAGCCAGCTTGAATAACCAAAAGCACATTTCTTAAATATAACATACTCTTGAGTCCAATATAATATAGGCCGTGGGTTCGAGACCCAGGCAGGCGCTTTACTTTGTGTAAATAATTTCATCACCACTGCTCTCAAAACGGTGAAGGAAAACACCGCGAGGAAATCGGCATGTCATGGAACCAAAAATTCGAAAACATGTGACATCTACCAACCCGCACTGGGCCCGCGTGGTAGATTATAGCCCACTCCATTTCGAAGAGAGGAGGCCTGTGTCCCAGCAGTGGGACCTATTTAGGCTTATTATGTACATTTCTTTTAAAAAATCTTTGCCAGAAGTTGAAAGTAGAGCTGACTGCCCATGAGCTGACAGGATGTCTAATTTATTTAATCACAAACATATCTAATGGCGTACTTCCGATGTGATACCTAGAATGCCATCCTACGTTTCTGCCCGACCTTTGAAGGACCGCAGGCTCGCTGCTGGCGTGTCCGGCCATAGTTTAGATGTGTAGGTACCATACCAAATAGAATAGATAGGAACCGCAGAGCCTAGCATGTGCTCACCGAAACTGAATGAACACATTTAATGCAACCCCAATATAATGTGGAAGCCTGTTATTAGGTAGCAATTTGTAAACATGATTATGCATCAATAATATTAGTATTTCTACAAATAAACCAATTATATCAGTTTCGACGTACGAGTATGTTTGTCAATTTACGACACATTCAGTAATTTTAGGTTTAGGGTCAGAACATATTGGTCGGTGACCGATTTTAGAAAAATCGAGACATACCTAGAAGCGTTTTGTACATGATCAGAACGCCAATTCTCGTAATTTAAAAAGTTCAAAATATAGTCGCCGTCTCATCTCGGTGACAAACAAATATCAAAAACTTGTTTAAAATGTAGGGAAATTAGAGGTATTTTTGACAGACTAGACTGAGACCAGACTGTGAACGTTCTTAAAATTACGAGAATTGCCCCTTCTGGGCTTGAGCTGGCCTAGCATAGGACCGAGTCTCTATAGATTATGGGCCAGTTTTTTGATCCGTAGTTAAACTCAACCAATTGTTAAAAATAGTAAGTAATGGTTAAATGTTTGCAAAATGTGTTTTTGATCAGTTTTTTGTTTATCTAATGGTTATTTTTTTAACTACTAGTTAATTATTTGACCATTAGCAATGATATTATATCATTAGATAAACTAAAAATTGAAAACACATTTTGCAAAAATTTAACCATTAGTTACTATTTTTAACCCGCGACGCAAAAACGACGGGGTGTCATAAGTTTGACGTGTCTGTGTGTGTGTCTATCTGTGGCCTCGTAGCTCCCGAACGGATGAACCGATAGTGATTTAGTTTTTTTTGTTTGAAATGTAAACTAGTCGGGAGTGTTCTTAGCTATGTTTGGTGAAAATTGGTCCAAGATGGCCGCCGCCACAAAATGGCGGATTACATATTTTTTAACAACAGCAACTGCTTTTTTTTTATTTATTTTTTTTACTTTTTTTATATTTTATTTTTTTCAATAAGGGTATCAAATGAAAGGGCTTGATTAGTAGAATAATGTACACTATATTGAAAGGGAATGAGGAATATTAACTAACGAAATGAAAACTAAAACTTGAACATTTTTTTGTCTGATCAATTTTTCAATCTGTGCATTGAAGAGGAAAGTGGAGTATACGACCCCCCCGCGCGTTTACGACCGCTCAAAAAATTAAGGGAAAAGAATAAAAGAAATTAAATAAAACAATTAAGGAGTCCCTACAAAAAGCATGAAATAAAAAATTATATATAGAAGATAAAAAAAATAAAAAACCCCGACACAAAAAAAAAGTATGAACGTAACAAGCATAAAAAAAAGTTAAAAACTATGAAAAAATAGACACAAATAGAACAAAAAACGGTATAAACGTGAAACCCTATAAAAAGAAAAAAGTAACCTTGAAATTATGACCCTACGTAAGTACGTATGAATTTTTTTTATTAAATTTTGTCCCGTCGGGGGACCGAACGAATGAGTCGGTCCAGTTAGTGAACGAGCGACACATAATCGTGGAAAATGAATGAATGGTGTTCAGTTAATACTATTGTGAGCGACTTACTCGTGTGTAAGTTGTTGGAGGAGCTATGTTACATGGTCGTATAGTGAACTAGTGTGCATTCATTTTATCACGTAGACTACGTGTATTGAATGCAGTGCTGCACTCATTCAGTGGTTCGAATATCGTTGTGAATGCTTTTAGTATGATGCTTCGTCGATAGTTGTATTCTAAAATAAAGCTGATATCTTTATTTCAATGAAAGTATTTATAAAACTTCATGCAACTTGCAAAATTATCAGCCTCTAATGTTCCCACTGCTGGGACACAGGCCTCTTTTCTGTGATGGCTATAATCCACCACGCGGATCCAGTGCGGGTTGGTGGAAGTATCATGTCTTCGAATTTTTGGTTCTAGGACATGCCGCTTTCCTTCACTCTTTCGAGAGCAGTGGCGGAACCTTACTTTAACGCACTTTGCGTTTGCTTCGTGTCAACCAAACTTGTTGTTGCGTTAAAGCAAAAGTTAAAAATGTATTCATTGGTGAACCAATCTCGTTCTCTCTCACTCGCACTTCGAATGATCGAAAAATTTAATGAGTGGGAACGATCATTCCTTTGTAATTTTGAAAGTGTCGTGTGACCGTGGAATAAAACAAAATTAAATCACTCTAGTGAATTGTCTGACATCACCCTTATCTACTAGACTTTCCTGTCATAATCGTAATGCAGAATTAACCAATAAAACGAATCTGTTCAGGAGATCATCGTATCATGTATAATATTAATTATTTTCATATACATATATAATATTAATCCGGCTTAACACAATTGATTCTGTTATGAATACAACTGCTCAATAAATGAGGTGGTTAAGAGATATTTGCGTAACTTACGCAATCACAATCGTTTTACCCACTTACAATTCGAAGAAAAACCACCATTTAAAAAAAAAATGGTGGTTCTTATATAACAGTATCACCTAACGTTAACCGTTTATTAGCAGGTAAACCGGCATAGCAGATCATATGTTCCAGCAATGGAAAAATACGATCTCCTATTGCGTAGTCTTTGTACAAACGACACGAAATTTAAAACGCCCAAGTGTTACTGAAATGAGATGTTAAGCTGTAATTCAAAATGTGCATTGTGCCACTTCATGACTTTAAACGGAAACTAAACATAAAATCAGACGCCTTCAAAAGCAAACGTAATTAGCTTGAACGCCTGTTATTCCCGTTACGCGCTAATATAACCTTAAACAAACTGAAAAAAAGATGTCATCCGCTACACTTGTTTACGAGCCATCCTTTTAAAAGTAAAAGAAAAATTTACAAACATGGTCTAGTGCGAAGGCACTTTGTTTTATTGTGAAGACAATAGATGTGTCCTGTTAATTATCTGCATCAACGAAGGGTGGGCGGGTGACAGGGGGTTAGCCCCCCTGTTGTCCCAAAGTCCAGTTTGTCGAACAAATGTGCCTGATTAGGTCCGCTTTGTCGAGCTCTCCCTGACGCTCGCTTCGTCCGCTCCTACTGATTTGAGAACAGTTTTATCGAACCACCTACCTCCCCCTACAGGTATTAGGCTCAACTATAAGGTCAGCTGACCCCCTTTGTTTTGGTCACAACGCTGTTTTGATGCATATCGTGTGCGAAAATTTTACAGCAAATTAGACTTGCGTTCGGAATAAAAAATATCGGAGAACCCGACGAAGGAACGAACGGTTTTGGGTTAGAATGTGAGGATTCATAAATAATCTTATTTCCTACGTTATTAAAATAATGAACATTATACGATAACTTTTACCAGACATTTAATTTATTACTGCATATTCATAATACCTTTAGATCGTTGGGATATTTTTCTATTTTTGTAATTCACTGAAACGATGCTCGTGACCTTGGTATTGTTGAGATGTGTCTCTTTATAAAGAAAAAATCTTAAAACCCTGTAGTAATGAAGTTGGTTGAAGACTATAAATATTTCTCCAATAGAATTTACAAAGAATAGCACGTTCAAGTTATTTTCCGTAGAAAATATCAATAAGTTTCCGACATTTTCATACCCAACCTACATCACAGAGTTACGTCACAAACAAGCCATCACGGGCATTACAGGCAATAAATAGAGTTGCACCAACATCGATAGGGGCGACTATTGTCTAGGTTTAAGCATCGCCAGGTGCGGCGTTCACCTGACTTGCTCCTAATTCACTTTTAGGCCGCACTTCGAATTCATACTACAATGCTACAGCAATTACAGCCATGCGGGAGGGGTAAACATCGATAACGCACGCTCATCCCTGTTTGCTATGGTTATGCTACAAATGGATATTTTGATGCCGAGTCGTCGTTTCGTATGATTCCTAGCCGTGTAGGTTTCAGATTCAGATGGGTTTCAGATTCAGCGCCAATAACTGTTATATTAATGTCCGGTTTGAGCAACCATTTTCGGTACTCGATTATTAAATAGAGGTAGGAATAATATTAACTTAATTCAGACCTTAGAATGCTTCTGTATTCAATATACTATTTATTTCATTCCACAATTTGGACTTTGGTGGTAGGTTTTACAAAGACATGGTCACTGTGTCTTGTCGGGAATAGCAAAAAAGGAAAGAGGAAGAGAGCATTAATTTGACTAATTAGTTGGTATATCTACACGTAATATAAAATTTATTTTAAAAAAAAAATGGTAGATATTCAATGATATTATGATAGAATTTAGATAATAGAAATTGTTTTAGTTTATTTATGAATGTATTAAATTTTAAGACTTGACGTGCATTAAAAACTCCACAGGTTGGACTTTAATAGATTTATTAAAGTCCAACCCACCAAATTTGCAAGTGCTACCTACTGCCTACGCGTAGTCTCGTAGCAGCTACGAGTCTACGCCTGTAGCGCTGTAGCCCGTAGCTCGTACTCTCGTAGATGGTTCAATCGCACCCCTCATGTTACTCGTAACGTCGACGTCATTAGGTGACGTCGGTGTAACATGATTTCGACGTTAGCCGGTACAACACCGACGTCGGATTGGTGTCGTGTATACAATAATTTAGTCTGACGACTTATTTTGCGGTAAGTGCAGTCCGGTTTAGATGAGGACCGTCTGAATATAATACACCTCTATTTGTTTAACGTGTTCGAAATCGACGAATCGTGTCGTGTCCTATTTTGATTCATTTTTATGTTAATGTTAGGCTTAATGTTAAGGGTTAGGCTTTCATGAGAAGTTTATATACTTACCTGCTATTTTTGCCAGTAAATAATTTGACAAAATCAAGAAGGTAGGTACCTATGTAGGTACTTTTATGAAAACGTTACAGTACGATCTTCTTCTGTTTCTTATATATAAAAATCAATTGCCGTGCGAACTAAAACTCAGATGGCTCTACCAAATTTGACGAAACTTTTGGTCAGTTGTTTTGCAAGTGCCGTAGAAGGTTTATAATAAATTCTTATATAATACATTCTAGATTTAGTAAGAGCATTCATTTATTATTTTTAAACTGGCAGGCTGTAACGCAGACACCTTTCAATTTAAAAAGGAATATTAAAATAATATTCACTTGTGAAAAAACTTAGTAGGTTCATCTTAAATATGTTCAGACTAATATTTGTAATAAGCCAATAAATAGCCGCGGCCTCCGTCGCCATAGCAACGCCACGTCACCGGCGCGCGCGCATCTAATGGCTCGCTGTAAGACATTACCGCGGATCGCTCGTATCCGCACATAATTGGTCCACATCCGCATCAGCGTTATGATTAATCGGACGAATTGTCCGCCAATTGGTCCAGATAGACCAACAAACGTCATCGTTAGTGTTATTATGACTATGCCATGTTTATGTTTGTTTCAAGTGGAAAATATACTTTTATGGCCTTTGGTGAGGACAGTATGAAGTCGTGAACACTTAGTGAGTGTGCAGATCTGCATGATGATCATCTAATGATGTACGGTGAACGACAAAAGTTGCTTTTAAAAAGTTGGTTGCTTGCTTTTAAAAGGTTCAGCATTCAAATTAATTATATGTTCGAGCGTAAAGATTGGTCCTTGGCACTCTGGACAGAGAGGGGTGGAAGGAGAGTAGGGACGCCTTTGCCCAGCAGTGGGAAATTAACGCCTAATAAAAAATAAAAATAAATATGTTTGAGCAGTTTGCGGTTGAAAAACTAGGGCCAAGGGGTCTGAGTGCCCACTTAGTTCTTCGAAACATTGCCTAGCGGTTGGTCGACTCTTCACGTGATCAGAGAGCTGGCCTTTTTTGCCATACAACGTGGCAATGCTGCCAAACTTTCGTGCACTTTTCCTGTTGACAACGATGCGGACGAATAGTTTGATGCCCTATGATTCTTTGCCTTATTTAAGTATATATTTTTTTTATTTTTTATACAAGAAATTAAACATTTTATAATGTCACATAAAGTAATTCAAAACGTCCCATAGCATAGTCACTATTCAAAAGAGATGAGATGACAACTTTTTAAATCATTTATTAAAGTCTTAGGTCAATTTTCAATTTCTTATCGAATGTTGAGTAAAGTTATCCATATTTCTATGCTTACATTTAAGGGGGAAGTGAAGTTGAAATTTTGTTACGTTTGTTGTGCAATTTGATGTCAGTGTCATGTTGAATGTTGATTAAAATATGATTCGCGACCGTAACAACATACTTGTTATATTTACAGAATTAAAATCTAGAATACAACCCTCTAAGTTCATATGACTATTTCATGAAATATCAAACAATAGGATGACTTTGACCTGCGGGGTGATTGCGTAACACACTATCAGTAGCAATGGGTTTCATTTTGACAGTTCAACAACATTCATTGCCTTATTTACGTTGTCGAGCAGACTAATTTTTCGAACATATAAAGCAATGGATTAGCAATAAATATCCTTCATAATTATTCAGGTTGAGATTGATAGTGTGTTACGCAATTGGGGTGCTACAAATAGCACAGAACCGGTCGAAGTGGAGGTGCTTGGGGGAGGCACAGGCCTCCCCCAAGCACCTTCGAGACGTCTTCGAAAGTCTTCGAGACGTCCACTGCTGGACCTGTGTCCAGCAGTGGACGTCTTTCGGCTGAAATGATGGTGATGGTGAAATTGCACAAAACGTATGAAAGTGCCCTGGCGCTTCCCCCTTAAGTGTAAAAGTGATTATTAGGTACTCTAGTTGCTGATAACAAGGCTGGTTGCACAAGTGTTAAGTACCTGCTACTATTGGTATTCGTGGTCTTTTTGCCTTTGCCTACGTTTTTAAACAGGTGTGACTGATAAGGATTTCAATAAGAAACTTTGTAGGTAGTTATATTGGTCACTGTGTGATTAAATAGTAGCATGATCAGGGTTTTATATTCTCAATATTTTTTGGTAGACTCTTAAGAATAGAGGATTGTATTATTGGATTTATTGAGTCTATGAATTAGGCGGTATTAATTCTTTTGAAAGTGTGCTGTCATTCGCGGATCTTTGACAGTCGTTAGGGGTAGTCAGAAGCGCGAAAGTCTGACAACCAGTCTTACCAAGGGATATCGTATTATCCAATAACGGGATTGTGGAGGTCAGGTAAGCAGTCACTCTATGTAAAATACTGGTATTCCGCTGCATCCGGTTAGACTGAAAGCTGACCCCGACATACTTGGGAAAAGGCTAGGCAGATGATGATGAATTATTTTGAAAGTGGACCTACCAAAGATGAAAATATTTTACAAAATATATACAATGGAGGCAAGGGATCCAAGAAAACATGGATGAACTCTTAAGAGAGTAAATGGACGTCCTACCAAGATGACGCTCGTTAGACATGCCACGAGAACAACAGGCCGATAACATAACTATGAATCTAAATTATTCAATGTTTCGGCAATATACTATCTGAGATGTTGCAGAGGTATGAATGTGTAATAGGCGCCACGACCGCCAGTTACCGTTAAATATTAGCACATAATTCAGTTTGTGCATGCGAAAACATTTCGCCGTCAGATCCGCCATAGTCGCTCAGGGCACGGCGATTTAGTCGCACTAACGTTGTTTAGGAGCGTAAGATTCTTTTTTAGCGTGGGTTGTTTCATATTCTCGCTAATGTCCTTAATTATTTACTCGTTGGCCATTCGTTAATTCTGCGTGTGTCAATTATGTAATGCAGTTAATATGTCTGAGGCCCTTTGTACACAGCACTGTTTATTTACGGTACGCCGTAGAAAATACGTGTCTGTCAACAAGCTTCCATAGCGATCCATACAACACTGACGGCCTACGGTTTGTTCACAGTTTGGCATCTACACACGGCGAATAAACCGTAGTTATTTACTGCAAGAAGAACGCGTGAGTAGGTACTAAGGACCTAATTTATCTAAAATCATATCTTTTATTCTATACGAAACACGAAATAATTTAGCTCACAAATGAGGCACATTTCTATGTTACATTGTCGAATGTCTATAACCCATTGATAGATCTTTGATCCTAGATTTATGATATTGTAATAACCCCCTCACAAGAGAACAAGGTTTTTAGATTTATAGAATTTGTTTTGGACTAGAATGTTGATTTATTAATTGTTAATATAATTTAATAAGGCCCAGGAAGAGCTGGCGAGACGACCTAGACGCGTATCGCAAGGGTTGGGCCGAGGTGGCTCTAGAAAAGGATGTCTGGAAGGATTTGGGGCAGGCTTTTGTTCAACAATGGGACAGTGTAGGCTAACTTAAAATAAAATACATTAGCTAGTTTTCTATTTAAGTCAATAGTTGGTGAGATAGTCGATACTTTTCCACGATACCGTGGAAAATTTTGAATAAATTTCTTTTTGACAGTTTCTTTGACAAATACAAACTTATTTTTGTTGCCGATAAAATCAATATTGTGCATGCGTAAATATTCATCCCCAATACGGATCCTGTATGTGGCCCGAGACGCACTTGGCCGGTTTTTAGAAGAAAGAAATAGTATTTAATGGGAGGCGACAGGAATATCAAAAACTAAATCTCAGCAAGATCTGTTCCAAAACCTCACTCCTAGTCATATTACTAAAATCAGTAACACAAAAAACAAGCATATCCTTTAACCATACTAGTCTATCGATTCCCGCACACAATTCGCCGATAGCGTCTGCGTTAAACAATTTAACGCACAGGGTAAACTAAAGTATATATATTATAATATATGTATAGGTAGGTAGTGGAGTTACCCCCGTTCTAATCACGTTGGTACTCATGAATTTAGATTCGCCGCCCGCTAACGGTGCCTAGGGTTGATAGATCTTTCAAAGGCTACATATATTTTTTACTTTGAATAATAATTTCAAGTGCGCGAGTGAGATTTGAATGTAAGCAAACACGTTAGCTGCACCTTATATGTTTTGTTTTATGGTTTGGTTTCCATATATTATGGTGCATTATGAGAAGTTCTACGTAAGTATGTAAAGTCAGGGAATTTCGTAGCTTAGCAGTAAATAGTAAATTAAATCACAGCTTTTATTCTTTGGCAGTTTTATGAAATGACTCGTCATCATCATCAACCTATAGCAATCCACTTAGGCCTCTCCTATTGCACGCCATTCAACTCAATTTTCGGCAACTCTCATCCAGCTGCTACCAGCCGGCCTGCGAAGATTGTGGCTCCACCTAGCCTGAGGGTATCCCACCTTATGTTTACCGATTCGCGGTCCCCACTCAAGAACACGTCTACCCACCATTCGTAGCCGTAGATCTGATGACTCAATGGTCATCAGATCTACGGCTATGAAATGATTATAACTGGCAAATTGGCGTAGTGTGTCTATTTGATAAACAATTAGGTATCTGTTTTGCTGTACAGTTTACATATATTATTGTGCACTATGTGAGCTTCCACGTACGAGGATAGGTACTTTAGTAAGTATGTCTGGAATACTTTCGAAATCAGTCCCATTTTTTACTCTCCCAACTGACGCTGGACCAACGCTAAGTGCAAAGGCTGAATGATAATTATTAGCTTTTAATATCGATTGTTGAACTGTCTAATACCCAATAGGTAGCCTCACTGTCGGATATAGGGTTATCCCAACATCGGCAAAAAACACAAATAAATCATGACAACTTTTAAAAATAACGCTCTATACCTATTGGTAATATTGTGAAAGTTACTATACCAATTTCCCCAAAGCCAATTTGCAGGGTATCAAACGAAGCATTTGGCTTAAGAGTCCAACGAATGGTGGCGGATGGCCAAACTGTGTATCGTCGTAACTTAGCTTTATTTACGAGGTTTAACATGTCGCCTTCGCTTTGGTACTTATCGCTCGATAACTATGCAAAAATTGCATTTCTAACTTGTCCTAATACCGGTTAGCGCCGGATATTCATCATCATCATCAGCCTATAGCAGCCCACTGCTGGACATAGGCCTCTCCTATTGCACGCCGGATATTGGCCTGGCCTAATTCAATCCTAATATTATGGTTAATTTATTTACCCTTTATCATCCCACTTCCTCTTTTTGGTCCCTACCTCTCACTCTCTCAATATTTTCATCATCATCATTTCAACCCGTCATAGGGCTCCAAGGATTAAACTTAGAAATACCTACAACTAACACGTGCGTATTAAAAAAAAAAACTTTAATTTAAATATCCCTCGTTCTTTAAATTCGTATGTTAGTGAGAACCCTGAGTGGCCATCGTTTGTACTACTTGTCTGTGACAAAATGGATAGATCGTGTATAATTAATTTATACCTAACATAGTGTGTAGTAGCTATAAACATTTGCTTTAATTATACAATCAACATTTTGTTGCTGATATTAGAGCTGCATGCAGTTCTATTTTGATTTTAGATTAATTAATTTATCAATTATGTAGACACTATAATTATCAAGGCAATAGTCTCAAATGTTTATCTAAACTAATAATATGGAATAGTTATAGTCACGAGCATAAATATATTATTATGGACAGTCTGGCAATAATATCTGATTTCATGATTCATCTATAAATATCTGGCATCAAGATGACGGGCAAATATATGTGATCATTAGTGGAAGGAATATATATATAAATGGCAGCACAAATATATGACATCGAAGGAACAACAAAACTATACACAACAAAAGCCAAAATATACCTACGACGCATCAGCTGCTTCAAAAGTATGTGACACCTCTCAGTAATATCGGAATTAATCATTCAAGTATGTACCTAGATGGTAAAAAGTTTCGTAAAATTAAAATATTCTTGAACTTAGTCAAAAAATTCACAAATAACAATCAAATAATGCAATAATATCGGAATCAATAATACAAATAGATGGTACAAAGTTTCGTAATAATTAAAATATTCTTGAACATAGTCAAAAAATTCACAAATAAATAATCAAAAACAGAAACTGAATTTTATAGGTTTACAAAGCAATTCAAGCAATCATAATAATTCGTGATGTAAAGTTATCAGATAAAACGAGTAATTAATTCAGAAAACATCACGAAATGATATAAAATGTAAAGAAACAGGTACCTACAATAAGGTTAATTATATTGAACCAGAACCTAGAATAGATCGACTATTACAATGTTTCTTTTAAATGTTTTATTGTTAATTTTATCTGTGGTACGCAAGGGGCTACACGCAATCTTTTATACAAGAAACATATTTCTGAAGGCGAAGTTCGCCATTGTGTAACAACGATTAATATTCAATTAGCTAAGAGAAATAACTAGTTAAACAATGAATTTGTACTTTGTTTTGATTGATAAAGTGTACCTATTGATTATTTCTTATGCAGTTGAGTCGTATGAGATTGTTTTAACTTCGTTGGTTGTTCTGAAGTTTCTTATTAGTTATCCTAAAGCTAGGTCGGCTTCCAGTCTAACCGGATGCAGCTGAATACCAGTATTGTACATAGAGCGACTGCCTATCTGACCTCCATAACCCAGTTACTGGCTAACACAATACCCTTGGCAAGACTAGTTGTCAGAATTTTTGGACTACCCGTAACGACTGTCAAAGATCTGACGAATGACAGCCGGGACCAACAGCTTAACATGCTTTTCGAAGTATTAAAGAGATTATTAATCGAAAATAATCAGGAGTTTTTAACGGATATACCTACAGGAAAATTACAGAAAATTACATTTAACAACACTTGTTTTCAATCACCAGAATCAATACGTAAGTACTTATCGTAGAAAGTTTGTGTGGTAACAGTTGCGTCGCATAATCTCGTTCCCATCATATATTATTCATCTGGTTTAAAGACGCATGCAGTAACATAATAGTACACACTACTCAAATCGAAGCAGTTCATTCGCAGAGCGCTGCCCCCTAATATCGTTTACTTCCTCCAGTCCGATTGCAGAGAGCGACATTTGACTTGCCATAAGTTGTTTATACCAAACCAAGACGTCGACTCCTCAAATATACAGTCGCGGTCTAAAACTGTTTCTCCTAAATTATATCCTCTATCGAACTAGAGTAAAGTCTAAATATTTATTACTTTTATATAGTTGTGAGACACCTAGTCTTACAAAAAGAGTATTAAAAACTTTTTGATGATGAAACTCATTTCTTAATTTGAAGGTTGAAACATTGATATAATTTGCATGATATTTATCAGAAATATTAGTAGATGTGAAAAATAGCAAAAATTTAATGATTGAAATAAAATGCCAAGTTTAACCCTGCAACAAAAGGCTGTAATATTATTTCTCCATGAAGATGGGTTGAATACTAGTGAGAATATGAGAATTCAATAAATCTCGATTCACCGTGAGGTTTTAGGATTCGACGTCATAGCGCAGAAGGGCAAATAACTGATCGTAGAAGCAATTCAGGACGACGGTCCAATCTAACCATCGCGCAAATAACTGATATGGTTCGACATTACGAAGAGCACGGCTTCACACCAACTAGTAATTTTGCTTCTTTGTTTGATGTGAGTCCTTGGTCGGTTCGACGAGCTTCGCACCGAGGGGGTCATACTACAGACATTATGCTATCAAAGTGGAACTCGAACCTCACCACAAAGTTGCCCCGCTTAATTTTCCGCGACAATATCTTGATTTTTATTAGTCGATTGTTATATTTTTTTAAATCGAGTCAAATCGGAAGATTAAACTTTGTGGCGTTATAATCGCACTCGGTATGATAAAGCTCAGATCGTGTCTCAAAATGAATCTGGTTGCATAACAGTTAACTTATGAAGGTGCATGAGCCACGAAGACGTTGGAGAACTGACGTCGATAGAAAGTAGAGCTACTGCGAATAATCATGTGTCTGTGTGTGACTGTACATCTCCAACTAAAGTTAACCCATCGCCTCCACCACAATCGACTCAACCCTACAAACGCGTCCAGATTCAATTTTCGCATCGTCGACCGCCGTCGCAGCGGAAATTGTCGAAAACCCTTGGAACGCCACGGCCTCCCAATGTGCATCTGTGCAATTTTGTTATGGAAGCCTCATTGGCCCGGTGATGCCTATACGCCTGACTAGTGCCTCGAATGGAACAACTACTTAACAATCTGGCAGCCATTTCAACTGAAGTTGGAAATTTAGTTTAGTACGACGATTTTTGGTCCAGTTCAGAGGAAATTTTGTCATTGAGTTCTCTTGATTGAGTCCTGATAACACCAGATATGAAGATATGATCCATCTTGGCGTTCATAAACGCAATTACAGCTTAATTGATAAAATGATAATGATGATTGATCTGTCTTCAATGCTCAATCAATCAAAGGTCAGGGTTCCTATTAATGGTCACGCCACAATTGCGGCAAGTCCCCTCTCTGAGGAGTGGCTGGAGAGGCGCCACGGCACCCTCACCTTCCGCCTGACGCAGGTCCTCACCGGACACGGTTGTTTCGGGAGGTTCCTGTTCAGGATAAGGCGGGAGGGAACGCCGGGGTGTCACCACTGTGTGGATCGCCCGGAGGACACGGTGGAGCATACGGTGGAGGTCTGCCCGGCTTGGGCGGAGCACCGCCGCGTCCTCGTGGCGGCAATCGGCGGCGGCGATCTCTCGCGTCCGGCCCTGGTCCAGGCCATGGTACGGAGCGAAGTTGCATGGGAAGCCGCCACCTCCTTCTGCGAAGCAGTAATGCTCGCAAAGGAGGAGGCAGAGCGCGTGTGGGAGAGGCAATCTCTGCGCCCTCACGCCCCTAGTCGCCGCAGGAGGCGCCCTGGACGTCGGGAGTCACCAGCCGACTCCCGGCCACCGTAGGCGCGGGCGAGCAATGGGCTGCTCGCCGCCCGGCAAGGACCAGGCCCGGGTCGACGGCGCGTTGTGTTCCATGCGCGCCTCAAAGAGATGTCAGCACCAACTGACGGGGTCCGCTAGGGCCGATGCCTGCCAGGGCCGCGGGTTGTTCGAAAGAGATGCCCGTGGCATAGGCAACTGAAGGAACACGAGTGGGTTTTAGTCAGTAAAAGTTTGACACGCCCTCCCGTTCCGCCCAGAGCGGGAGAAGTCATATGAGGATTTCCCACCCAGAATAAAAAAAAAAGGGTTCCAATTATAGGCGTTGGCACGAATGGATCAGGTATAGTTCTAGTATTGTAGCTCATTGCTATCCTCAGTATGTCAGTACCTACGCGTCATGATGACGAACTCAAAGCTTGTTTTCTTAGCCTAAAGTGTCCCACTGTTGAGCAAAGGCCTCCCCCAAATCCTTTCAGCTATCCTTTTCTAGAGCCACCACGGCCCAACCCTTGCGGTACGCATCTAGGTCGTCTCGCCAGCTCTTCTTAGGCTATAACTATAAGATATCAATCTCAAATAACTTCGTATAACACTTAACAAGTCCAGGTACATATTGCAGAAGGCAAATAGGCGCAAACGTTAAACAAAAACAGTGTAAACACGCGATCGAGTTACAGCAAAACAACTATGAACAATGACAGTTTACATTTTAACAGAAAATCGCATTACAATATGGAGACGAGTTTTGAAATCTTAACAAACACAATCATAACAATAACGCTGGACGAGTTACAGTGAACTGGCAGGTTTTCCAAATACAACACTGTACATACAATAGAAAGAATTTTGTTGACATATTAATGGTTGCAGAATGCGGTAAGCAAAGTGATCGCCTGAACGAATTAAAAAAACAGAGCGTGGGGAGGCGGCGCGGCGTAGTCTTGATTTTGTTGATTGCAATTTGGTTTCAATATCCGACTGCTCATCTGTATAGGGGTAAAAGATCATTTAGTATTTGATTGTTGCTGTGTGCTATTTTTCGAAGATGAATACAGGATGGCAGGAACATTGAAAGCTCGACCCTTACTATAGATTCAGGACATGCTTCTGAATTCCTAGCGTAGATATTTTTTTAATAACCGACGAAAAATTTGCTGTTATATACATTTCGATCGCGTAGGTATTGCACTTTTCTATGAAAGAGCAGATTTTAGGGGTCTAGAATCACGTCCTTATTATTTCATGGTTATAGTTTGCGCGTCGCTGGCCCTGCCACCCTGTATATACCCTTCTTTAGAAGATGAACATTATTATATGTAACAAAGGTCAGTTTAGAGCCGATATTGAAATATCGTTAGCTTGGCTTTATTTTGTAAACTAAAAAAGGGCTTCGGCATCGGATTTAAGCTCTGACCATGCTGCACAATGACATGCACATGTTATTGTGCAGCAACACACACACACACACACACACATGACACACACACATGAACCACACACATGAACAACACACACACACACAACACACACACATGTTGAAATTCCAATCCTATCATAGACACTTGAAACAGAAGAAGAAAGAAGGAAAAGGGAAAAGACAAGAAGAAAAGACTTGCAGACAAAACAGTCGTCTCATCTTAATATCTTCAAGCATGGTTTCTATTATAAGTCAGTTAAAATATTTAACAAACTGCCTTCTGAATTAAAAATCTTAGTTTACAATCGAGAATTTATAAAACAACTCAAGCAGTTCTTGTTGGACAAGTGTTTATATACTTTGGACGAATTATAGATATACAATGTTCTACAAATATAAATATTAGACTTATTAGCCAAATTATATTAAGTATTATTATTTTTAGTTTATATAAATACTGTTATTCTTACAAATAATAATTAAGTTCTGACATTTAACAGACATTTAAAATTTATTATGATGTTTTGTTTTTATTATTAGGATTATGAAATTTATATATGGAGGAATTATTTTGTAACTATTTTAAATTAAATATTATGTAAAATTCAAACACAATGTACATTGTTTTATGAATAAATAAATTGAAATTGAAATTGAAATTGAAACTTATCTAGCTAGTGAAAAGGCTAATTCGATCAGACGTCGTACTTGGTTTCGTGCGTGTACTGCACCCCTTTTGCCTAGGTCAAATAAATCTAGGCGGTGATTACAAACCTTTCTAATGATTACATAACTATGCCACTATTTAAATTGTTAACGTACATTTTATTATAATTCATGGTTACAATTTGTTTTATTCCGCGTGAGTATTAACAGTTTTTTTATTGGTTCGTATTTTTTTCATGGAATGCCTGATAAATAACGGCTGAAAATAACCTTAACGATTCCCTTTAGTAACGGGTGTTGGTTACTAAACATTACTTCCAGCTTACTAAAAGTGAAATTACAGATCAGGGTATTTTAAAATATAAGGAATGTAAATATTAGTTTTTCACGCAAATATTGAACAAAGAATTACTTCGTATTCAAAGAGATTTATGTTTGCTTTTGAAATACTCTGTAACAATAGTGATACCTACTTATTTCTGCCTTTCAACTGGAAAGCTTTTTATGCACCCAAAATTCGGCCAACAAAGTCTGACAGCTTTTAAAATTCTTATCGTCTACGACACCGAAGTGACTCCGTTTTGCCAATTTTACCGGGAACACTATAGATACTAGAGGCACGATTTTTTCACAATTTACGTTGGCCAGCTTTTCTTGTTACACAAGAACGAACAGCCGATTCATCCCGCTCTAAAATGGCACAGTAACATCAATCAACGGGATAAAATTCTCCTAGTTTTTACTCCCGAAAAGTTCGAGTGCGCGTCGAAGCCATTATTTTTGATAGGGCCATAATTGGTGCACTTGTCAAGATGGCCGCTTCATATTCGCTTATTCAACACCTATTCGGGAGCGATGACGTTTATTTATTTCGAGTGTTCCGCGGTCCCGTCGGCAGACTCTTAATTATTGTGTTTATATTCAAAATATGCAGCGTCATTCATATTATGTTCTGTAACAGTTTCAGTTTAGATTTTAGTAACTTTGTAGGAATTCACTAGGTACGAAGGTACGTAAACTGAGCTTGAATAGTTTATGAGACGGTCACGTCCATCCATGACTAATCGAGCCATATTTAAGACCCACCCTTTAAATACATCCCATCTCATACATTCACGATGTCAACTGAATAATTATAAATCAGACAAACGAGTATCACGGATGACGCTTCATTTGATATTTAGCGCAGCCCGTGGTTAGGTAGGTAGATTTAGTGCAAATAACACTAATATAAACTAGAATCGAACGTGGTGCGCTATCGATTAGGAGCCGGCGTTCACAACAATTAATGACCTGCATGTCCCAGGCCCGACAAAGCTATGGCAAAACAAATAGACGCCCAACGCGCCTCCCCAACACACAGGCTGCTCCAAAATACGAGCCGAGAAATTTCTGACGAATTTGACAAATTTTGAGCCACGTTTCCTGCGATAGATAGAACGAAACCGCTCTTCTTATTTCAATATATTTTTTTTTTCATAAAACTCCTCTAAATCAAGCCTGGTTTTAAGGTGCAAAAGAGCCTGTAAAGCCGCTAGAATTTCGAATACTTTGAACAATTGTATCCTGTTTCGCGGAAACTTAGCGCTGCATGTTTGTCGAGAATTTTGCCGAGCGAGGATTTTGATGAATTTAATACTATTTCGCGGGGTTTAAAATCTTTTGAAGATTGTGCAGTGTAAAATAGTTTCTTGCCTCGTTAAAGACGAGAAAGATGACGAAAAATCTTAAGCATTCACACTCCGCGTGCGCTGTAATGAAAAGCTGTAAGATTTTTCGTCAGTATAAATCGCTGAAGGTACTCGATCCCGCTGTATACAAGTGGCATGGGGTGTGCTGCAGCAGTGTGCGTGTTGTCTCTGTGTGAGCCGGTTTAGGCAGCGGGGTTATGCTTAGACAATTTTAGTATTACGTGTGGAAATAATGCACCACGGCCATAGTCTATGCATAGCGTCCTGTCATACCGCCGTTGTTTATGCTCGCTCCTTTACAAACTCTTTTTGTATGCTTTTATAGTCGTTATCTTTCATGACGTCAATAAACTACGTAAATATACTATGGGTAAGTACTAACGTATGGCTAGTTTATATTCAAATTGGGTTTTCCTTCATTTTCATATCGTTAGGGTAGCTGATTGCGTTTCCAACTTTGTTTTTAAAGTAATATATGCGTCCATCATCGGACACAATCTGCTGGTGTTATATATGCTGTATATTAGAATACACGAAAATTTTGTAGTACATAATGTCGGTACAAATAAAATACGATTAAGGATAGTATTCGTAATTATGTGTTCCGATAAATATCAGTTATTGATTTATTAATAGACAAACTAACTAATAATTTAGATGGGCGCCTGTTTTCAGTCTAGTCGTAATCATTTGACTTTGTAAGTCTTCGTAGTTCGCTGAAATATTATTTTCTTAAACTTAAAACTTCTCGGTAAAATAACGGATTTCTGAGATGCAAGTTTAATTTAATTTTCTTAAAAAAAAAATAAGTAATTAAATGAAATTTGTATAATAAAAGCCTTAATTTGATGCCCCTATTATTTTTTTCTTCTTTGCATGTTACTATGGTATTATCTTCCAAAATTATTATCAAGACGCGCACCGAAGGTATGTCTTTGACACGCAAAACAAAATAACCAATACCTAATTTTTCAAAAACGTATGCAGTACGACAAAAACCATAATCCACCTTCATCGGGAAAAAACTCAAAGCATTCTGATAGCACCATAATCGAATAGTGGCAACAGTAGCCTATAGTTCCAACACAAGGAAGCTCCATTTGAACGCACAAAACGTTCCCGGCTCAGGCACTGTACGCACAGTCGTCAGCTGCGCACATTCGGCTGTGCCTTGGCAAGATTGTGACAGACGCGTCATTTCCGCCGCCCGTGCGTCGCCAGCCTAACAGCGTCAGTTACTCAGCCTGTGAGGATATCAAGAGGCCATTGTCCAAATATAAAAGCCCGCTGCCGCCTTTTGTTCTGTGGTCTATGGTCTGCGGAAGACTGCGTGTTTCTCTTTCTTTTTTCTTTAGTTTTATGTTTTTGACGCATTTTTCTGTTTATTGCCCAAATGACTTTTGTTTAGGTGCGATTCGTTTGTGATTTGTATTTTTTTTTGTGTTAACTTTTGGTTATGTTATTTAATTCAGTTCACTAGTCGTTGAGCGATAGGGTTTAGCTGTTAGTTGCGTAAAAAAAAGGAATACTATTTAAAAAAAAAAATTCAATAACACCACATGCCATAGCTATGATTTAATTAGTTATCATTAAGACCTTTCAAAGGCAAGAATCTTACTCTTACGATTCATACTAAAGTTAAAATGTTTTTGTCACCCTGCACCACCAAAAAGGTCTTTACATCCAAGATTCCCTGGTCTTCTGCCTCTCATTCAGCCTTCTTCAAGCTACTTCCAGGAAAACAGGTAGATACATACAATTTAAATATTTATAGGACATAAATATTTATAACCTGTCCCCATTACACCCACTCCACACAAGTACTTACCTACATTATAGTAATAAATTGCCATAATGAGCCATTTCCAGCGTCAAATTGTCGTCCAAGAAATACGTACAATTTTGAAACAGCTGTTAAACGTGCCGTTTTTCACACTGCCCTTATTATTTTGTGCATTAAACTAAACATTGTATTTAGTACCTCATGTATCTTTTATGGAGTACTAGCTTATGCCCGTTGCAATACCTTTTATATATTATTTTTTTGGTACCTTCTCCGGTTCGAAATTAAGAACTTACCAAAGTTTCATCATAATCGTTCGAGCCATTTTCGAGTTTTTAAGAGACTAACGCACGGCAAATGATTTTTATATATGTAGTTTTCAATGTACCTCTAAAGAACATTTATTTCTTAATATCCTTAATATTCTTATTAAGAAGTGTTAAATACAGTTCTGTCGCTCTTAACGTAAAATTTACTTTATAAAGAAACTATATGTCTTGTAATTGAAGCCTATTTATTTACTGGAATCAAAATAACCCAAAATCTTTCTTTGGGTAAATTCAAAGATGCTTTAGATCACTGATGAATTTGAAATCTTCATCTTTCATGTTCTTTTTGCCCAAAGACATCGACATCGGTCTCTTCCAGTTCGGCATTACATAATTCTAATAACCCAATTAGAATTATGTAAAGCCGAAAACGTAATTAAAAGCACAGGGGAGTGGCGATGATGAGTGGGATTTGACTATCGAATGAAATGCCTTTATCTGCGGTAACCAGCCTAAATTCGAATTTCAACCGATGGATTCTTAACAAGGCCCGGGGCTCAAGCTCAACGGACTAACTGAAAATCTCGAAAATCCCACCGCAGATCGCACGAGAATCGGAATATGTAAGGTATTTAAGCAAAATGATGCTTCGACGCAGACGTAGCTGGCCACTACATTCAGCCGTTGTAGTGGCATTCCTCAACGCTACCTCTACTAACCGAGCCGCCGAAGGGTTTTTTATAATCGTCACCATTATTTACGATTTCAAAAGCAACTTCTTTCCGGCTCGAGTCCAACAAATAATTTTAAATAAAATGTTTCACATTTACTGCATTGTAGCTGGTTACTAGACCGTCTACATTATGGCTGGTAATTGTTCGTGTACATTTATAAATAACCAATCGCCTCGTACTCCTTTCCTTATTAGTGATTGTAATACATTTTTTTCTTCTTTTTCAGGTAAGTTCGGCACCATAAAATTCAACCTGTTTAGAATTCCGAACGATTTCGTAGCAGTAAAACAATGAGTGAGTATTTTTATGTTTCGTGTGTGTGTCGGTGAGCGCGTGTGCGTGACGTACACAGGGACCTAACACAATGAGCGGTTCATGCGTTGATTGTTACCTTTACTTGGAAATACATTATATTGTATAAAGTACTAGGAGTTATATTAAGTATCTGTCTTGATTATAACTATTGTTAGGTAAATCAATAATCTACAATGCGATTTGAAAGTGCGCGATTCGCACGTAATTTTACGTACATTGAGTTGAGTTAACCCGTTGCGCGCAGAGGTGTAAAATATGTTTTTTTTCCTATTTATCGTCTATTATTGTTTGCGCTTAAATACCGTCTTAAGTTTTCTTCTTGACATGCTTCACCAATAACTACTAACTATCTTAATTGCGCTTGACTTCAAAATGATGAAGCTATGTTCTCATCAAGAGATTAATTTTCATACATATTAGTTAGCTGTCGTTAGTTTATGATTCTAATATAATCTTGTAGCTAAATATAATTTTATAAGCACGTTATATAAAAGAGAAATTACTATTTTTACAAGCTAACACTAAAATATATATCTTGTAGCTTGTTTCAAACAAAACACCTGCTTGTCTTAAAAAACATCATGCCATTTTGGTTATAATAAATAAATAAATAAATAAATCCCTGGACATTTCACACAGCACCATTTGTCCCAAGCTAAGCAACCTAATGCTTGTGTTATGGTAACAAGATGGCTGATAAACTACTTATATACAATTTTTTTTTTGTAAATACATACATATTATAGATAGAAAAACACCCAGACTCGGAACAAATACATGTAGGTCATACAAATATTTGTTCCGTGCGGGAATCGAACCCGCGACACTTTATGCAACACGCGGCAATACACGGTTATGCAACTTAACATGCGAAATTTGACTCCCAAAAATCTACAACAAGATCTGTTTTCTCATCTTTCGAATAATTTAATAGCCACAATAACACATACAAAATAACAATATACCACAAAAAAACGATTCCCATCAGCTTTTTGTTGCACTCTACCGTCAAAGCACAGAAATGAGAGGTCTAGCGGCCATTTTGAGTTCCGTAGTCGCACAAACAAACGCTTAAACTTAAAAGCAGTAAAAAGCGCGGGCTGAGGGGGTACCTATTAACACATTACTCACACAAACGACAATGACAAACGGGGTAAAACAAAACACGGTAGCGTACCGCGTCGAAAAAACTTGAAAAAGGAACGTCTATTTCGGATCGGACGAAGTTCGGTACGAAAGTTGGCTCCCCGTTATGGCGAGTATCCTGCGCTTCAAAATGCACTTAGATAAATATTTGAATGTTTTTTCTATGCATAATTCTAACATATTATACGCTTTTCTACGCCGATTTTTCAAATCTGGTCTAGAGTAAAAGACGACAGCGCCTATTTTTAAGCTTCATTAAAGAAAAATAATTGAAAGTTCTCATCAGATTGTCAATTTAATAAAATTAACCTATTTAATTATGCAATAGCAAAAAACCGTTTAACTCAATAAAAAAAAACTAAAGAAATATACAAACTCCATAAGTATTCAATAGGTACTATCCACACTAATTAACCGCGACTGTACATAGTGGTTACAATAATGGACATTCGCGTATAAAAGTGTCTCGCAGCAGAGCGGCTGCGGGGGCAAGTATAGATAGGGCAGGCGTCACCTTTGTTGCGGCTGTCGAGAACCGCCGAGTGCAGCGACACACAATTCGCGCGCTCACCATTTCTTTTCGCTAAAACGTTCCTTTTTTGTATTATTCGTAAAAAGAGCATCCATTAACATCCTTGGTAATAATTTCGACAAGAAAACAACTTTTCCTGATTCGAATTCGTTTAGTTGCAAGTCGTGATGAAAAATATTTGCTCTTTCACTTTCCATTTTAAACTTTTACAAGCTAAAACTGCAGAAAACTAGATAATATTTAATTGTTTAGGAAAGTGTCGTTGAAGCACCCGAATACTTCATTATCTAGTAAAGTAGCAAATACCTACACGAGGGTTATACAATTTTCGATACAAATGCGTTGCTTATTAACGCTCGCGTATGGGAGCCGTTTTTTTTTTAATTTGTTGCCAGTTCAAAACGGCAAACTTTGACGTGGAAACTTTTTAATAGTCGACACGTAGAACTAAGCGCTGCCTCTGAACATACAAACTCTACGTTTTTATTGCGTCAAAATGTTTTTATAAATTTAAACTCTGTTACGCTATGAAACGGTTTATTTTTTTATTTTATCAAACAATTATGAAATAAGTTTTAGGTTCACAAAGTCTCAAGTTCTCCTTATAAAAGGTTTAATTAATATTTGAGAGCTTTATCCCAATCGCCTCTCGTAACTAAATTAGTAAGGAAGGTAGGTAGACGTCCATATTTCAGAATCTTTGCAGTTCCGCCTTGAAATCTATTTCGAATGCGATTACAAAAAGACAACCTTGACGGGAGCCGGCGGGGTGGGGGAGGGGGCGAGCCGCGCGCGGTAACGTGTAACACAAATTATAAATAATAGGTGAACGTTATTTTTTCGGATACATATTTCATTTTATATTGTACGGGAACGCGTGGCGGGCGTCGCAGGGGTGGGGGTTAAAATAAAGAGAAGCGCAATTGAATTTTTAATATTTCATGAAGAGGGACGCAAGCGGGGCCCGAAGCAGTTTTAATGGGGTTACGGCGAGCGTCGCGCCGCGCCTTTGGGCCGGCGCCTGCGCCCCACGCGCAACATTTTAGACGCAAAATTCTTCATTAACTACTATTAAACTAGTTAATAAAGATACCTACACTTGATGCAAAAATGGTTAATAAACTAACTGGCCTTCCCTGCTTCCCTACGTCAGAGGAATTTCGACGAACGCTTTTACGTCAAACTTCAAAGCGTTCGTGAAACTTCGTGCTCGCCCTTATTGGCCCTATGCAGATTACCTAACAACCGTATGCCGGCTACGTTTCGGGTACTGTGTTCAGAAAACTGAAAGTTTGGTTCGAGCGATTATGGATTGGCATGACATGGTTGACACCTTTCAGCCATGCCAGCGGCCGCAGTCCGGCGAAATGATCGACCTGCCTCATCTCGCGTTTTTGCGGACAGAATCTTGCAGCAATGATTTTTCGGTAACTTGCTCTGAAATACGATTTTGTTGATTGAGAAGAAATAGGTTTAGGTACAACATAGGTTATTGAAATAAATTATAATGAGGTTATTTTAGTTGGATCTTGGAAGCAGACATTGTGCCACCATCTGACAGAAGTCAGAGATCTTTAAGCCTGGACCATTGTCAAGGACTTCTTTGTTGTGAAGTTCTTGTCTTTGGAGCGCTGACCAACGCAACCAGTGAACTCGGTTCCGACCCGATGGATTTACTATTATTTTGTTTGCGCTAGAATTGAATGATGTTCCATCAAACTGAAAATTGACACCACAGATTATCGCACACGCACTTTAAATTCCCAATAATGTCCTTATCTATTCAATTAAAATTTCCGGAGCCGAGTGAATACAGGTCATTACAATCTCAACGCCCGTTAATTACCTCGCCTGTGGTCTAAACAGTGCGTCGATATGACGTGCATTGCGAATTACGTGATGCTTCAGGGCTAACTCAATTGTGACCACCCCGGCAGAGAGGGGGTTAACCGGAGCCGACCAGAACAAACGGGCCGGACCGCCGAACCGATTCGTCCTTGAAATAATTATTTCTCCCAGGTAAACTGCAGTGTGATGCTTGTCAGATATTCTACTTGTATGCTCTAGTTGCATTGTTATTTTATTGTTGTGTGGGGGCGATACGCGGCCCTTGTCACGGCTAGAGTAGATAGGTTTATTAAAATATGCACTTTCAGTTTGCAATGGCTTTGTGACTTGGTGTTGATTAATTTATAATTATATTATTTAATTTATATTTTACATGGACCGGTCCTATCTGACCTCCACAACTCAGTTACTGGGTAATACGATATCCCTTGGTAAGACTGGTTGTTAAATTTTCGGGCTTCTGACGACCCGTAACGACTATCAAAGATCCACGAATGACCACCGGGACCAGGGACTTTACGTACTTTCCGAGGCGCGGAGGGGTCTTGGTATGTAAAAATGGTCAGTCATCCACGAACCAACCGCGGCAAGCGTAGCTTAACCTGATCGCTAGACCCGTGCAGCAGCCGTGAGGAACACTTTCCTGCTAATTTCTTACATCGGACTTTTCACTCTTTTTATTTGATTTTATCTAATGTACCTATATTATACAGGGTGCCGTTTAGTCCGTGCTAAATAAATGTATTTTCTTTCTTTCTTTCTTAAGTCAATCACACAAAACAGTTGATGGAGACAGTTAAGCAGTCGGTTACAAACTAAACAATAGGTAATTTACCATTACAATGTCTTCGCGTCACTTTATCATATCCGCGGATCGCGTGGCGGTATCACATGGCCCATTCACCACATATAGTTTTGTTACTCGATCATAATATCCTGCTCGGTATTATATTGTTTACTTTTCACACGTAACACTAATAATGAACGCATGCGCATCTATTCCGCATAATTGTGAACATTGTTGTAGTAATAAAATATTTACGCGCTTGGGCAAAATACTCGGAATAACGCATTTGACGGTTAAACGGAATTGGGTTTACAATTATTGGGAGAGCATTTGAAGAATTCTAAGTCGTTGCCAAACATTTTGAAGTCTGGAAGTATTTTCGTTCCCAAGTGCAAGTGTTGCAACAAAGGGTCCTGAAACATCAATGTTCGATAATGAAGTTGCAAGGTAAAGAGGTCGGGCGGTCCGTCTGAAGCCGGCTCACTGACTGACCCACATCGGCACAATACGCTTCCGCCTAGCGCCACGCAATTAAGCACACCAGACATAAAAAATTACCGAAACAAAAGCGAACGGGGGCTATCCCCGCCTCCCCCCCTCTTCACCTCGCCGCAGTTACAATTTATCATAGCAAATAAAAATATGCGGAATTAAAAGAAAAAGGAACAAGAAATTGGAGCGAGAGGGAACGTTACTGCCGCCTGCCGAATGTTCAAAATAATACTACATATATATTTTTACTACCTCCCTGGGGAGCAAGGGAGACGGTACGTCGGTAACCAATTAAAAAAAGTATTGCTCCCGATAAATGTTTGATGTTCTAGGTATAAGTCGGTGGGTGCCCACAGTTCCTCAGACGCCAACCGTGTATGACACAGACTACTTGCTACAAACTGTCATGTCAGTACGACAACATTCAAATAATTCGAAATATTTATTTAATTCCGGCCATACTGGCAAATAAATAAAAGCTTTATGAAACCATTCAGTTTAAGCACTTTTCACACATACTCCACAATATCTTCAACTCCCACATTTTCGCCCAAACTTTTTTCAAACGTCACACGCCCTCGCATTTGACGTTTACTTTCGAATTTAATCGAATGACCGGCATGACGTCAGACCCCATCAAACTTTCTTTATAGTCGCCCAAATTACTCTAATAAATTATTTAGCTCTAATCAAACTATACACTAATTATACGTGTAATTAATACATTATAACTAATGAATAAGGCGGCGCGGCCATATTGTCTATTAGTGGCTTAATTAAAAAATATATTTATTATTTATTTTCCATTATCCGTAGTATTCATGAGGGTCGAGACACGTGGACAACAGTTTGTTAAAGTTAGTTAGGTACCTATGTTTTTTATCGTTTTTGGGTGGCAACCTTTTTATTAATATCGGTCATAATGAAGGCTCCCGCAGACAGGCGCGACGTGACTCTAGTGGAACAATTTCCATGAAGTTTTCAAAGAAAATGTTCTACTAGAGCCGCGTCGAATCTGTCTGCAGGAGCCTTAAGTCTTAACTTGCTCATGTAAATGGCCTTAAAATAAGGTTTTAAAAGTTATAATTTATTCAATTCATTCTTTGAACGTTTTTATTGTTTGGTTAACGTGTATCGGTTACCTGACGCCAATTCGAATATTGGAATCGTTGAAGTAATTTGGTCACTGTTAATTAACCGTAAATTTGTTATTTACACTCCGCGTGAAATATTTTAAATGACACATCATCATGATCTGAATAGCCTTTTTCCAACTATGTTGGGGTCGACTTCCAGTGTAGCCGGATGGATTTACATACATTAACACAATTATTATTTCATTCAATCTATTTTGCACTGACTCAATTTTGTTATGTTTAACACAATTTAATAACATATGCGATCAAGCAACTACAATGACTTAATTACTTTCTCATCCGTGCAATAAAACACAACTAAATCTGACCAATTCCGGTGTGAATCACTAGAACCACATAAAAACAAACAATCCAGGCAAACTTATGCATTAAGCACTTCCATTTTTGCCTTACCAGATATCGCATTCTCAGGTAGGGCGAGGGACGTGAAGAGGGCATTGGCAAACAAGCTATATCGCACGACTCACAAGCGACTCCGCGATACAAGTTCAATATTTTTTTCTACTCCAAGCCCTCACCTCAATGGAAAATTTCTAATTAAGGCCCAGTGCCTGATCCAAAGTTTTGAATTGGTAATCATTTCGAATCAAAGAATTCTATTCATCCTTCTCGGTTACCTTTCAGCGTGCGATCGATCGTCGCTCGTCTGATCCCAATTAGTTTGGCTACATCAAGCTGCTTGTATTGATAGTTTATTAAATTAATTACATTAATACGGAGCTCAAATGAAGTGCAATTATTTTTTTCCACCGTCGAGGACTAGTTACACACGTACGGGCGAGGGTGAATCGTTGCATGCAATCAGAAAAGTTAATAAATCATTTTGTATTAATGTAATATTATTGAGCTAATAAGTAGCTAATTAACGAAATAAAATAACTGTTTTGAGTTGTTAGTGAGTTCTTTATTTATAATATATATTATTTTTGTTAAAGATACATTTATTTTATTTAGTAGTGGTTTAAACGGGCAGATTGCTGAGCAAACGCAATTATCGGATGTTATTTTTTTATTGTAAATAAAAATTATAAAAATAATTATGATTGTTTTTATCTTTCGTGCTTATCTTTGATTGTAGCTTGTAAGTTACAACACATGTTCGTTTGTGTTTTGTCCTGTGTTTTCTTTCCCTATAGAAAGAAAATATTCAGCTATGACTGTACTTGTCTCGAGGAAGTCTGTCGTAGTCCTGTCTAACGCACGACCAAGTTACGTTACAGTATTTTCTGAACAGTGTCTTACCGTGTCACTTTTCAAGTAACAAAACTAAGAAAACTTCAATATAGTCTAACCAATCAATACCAATATGTAGGTAGTTTCCCAACAAAACAATTCACTAAGTTTAACGGAACTCAGTTGATAACGCAACATCAAGATTTCGGAGATCTCGAATGGCCAGCGAGTGCTCGCTAGTGTAATACAATGCACAGATAATAATATTTGAAGTGGTAGGGGGGAGCGTTCTCTACTAACTACACTGTCTGGCACACAAGTAATACCCACTAAAGGGAACAATGCGTTATCTCACCAACTACTCATATTACGTCACCGTGTCTACGTAACAATAAATAGTGTCACAGAGTAGGGAGGCGATGAGGGATTTGTTGTTACACTGTTCCTTGCTACTCTGTGTTTACCTATTCATATTTTTGTTACACTTTTTATTGAATCCCAAAGTTTTGTTTTGTGAATAGCTGTCCCCGATCGTATAAACGTGGAATGTTATTGTTAAATATGTGTATTTTACGTTTATGTCTATTTTATTCAGGTAAGTTATTTTTGTATTTGTTTAGGTGTGGATACTATGTTTTAGTTTGAGACTTTGTGTCAACATGAAATGTTGTTGTTGGAGAGAAATCACTACTTTTGTAACTGGTGAAGACTAGTTACTCTATATAGTAATGTCGTGAACTCCAGAACTGAGATTAACCCTGCAGCCCCCTGCACTTGCACTACATTCCCACAACCAAAATCTTTACGAATTCGAAAAGAAACTTTTCTCGCCACTAAACTTGACGAGGTCGCCCTTTATAGTATTGCAGAAAAATATGGACGGAGGCGAACAGAAAAGCCAATGCACCTTTGATCTTTGTACACTGCGAGCCTCTCAGAGGCTACTCCCATTACTGCATGCAGATTTTATACTTTGTGACATTTTTGTGCGAACGGCGCGCTTCGCGTCTCGTCCCTCAACCCCCGCCCCCCTCCCTTCCATACCCCGCCACCTGCCGGGGTGCGCTACTTAGCTGATGACTTATTAAGAGTGCATTCTTCAGAGGTGTCTGCGTGTCGCGGCGGGTTTAATGACGTGGGTTGCAACGTGCTCTCTGATTTCGTACTTCGAGTATGTCCCACTTTTAGTCACAATGCTTTGCGGTTTTGTGTAGTGTTTGTTCGGCGCATGAGGGTTAAGGCTTTATTGTGATTTTGGATTATTGGTTTATGGTTGGTTTCTTATTTTTTGGTTTTGGATCTGGATCGGTGTTATAAATGGGAAGAACAACAGCAACTAGAAAAACATTAAATATTTGAAAAATATTTACTGAATTCGTTAGTTTACGAGAGTAAACTAAATAAATTAACTCTAAAACAGAAAAAAAAAACTGTCACCAAAAACTTGAACACCATAAAAAAAAACGTTTAAAAAATCCCAAAATCTAAAAAATAGTTTACAATAAAAATATATTTAAAAAAACTTTCCAACACTAACGTAGCACCCCTATTATGGGCCGCGATTGATGCTTAGAAACTTTCCGGCCTAAATTACGAGTCAGGGCTGTCAGTGCCGATGATAAAAGGTATCTGACAAAAGGATCGCGGAAAATTAAAAGGGCCCTGTTGTATTTGTTCGTCATTTCCGAGGCGTACACGCGATCGCGGCCTCGCTTCGTTGACCTTATAATTGTTGATAGCGCAAAACTTTTTATAGATGCTGAAGATATTTTTGGGCATTTTTTTATCCAATGTAACATGACGACTTAAAGGATTGGCTCACAAATCACAGTAGACCGGGAAAATTGAAAAGAGGGAAGGGAGGCCTTTGTCCTGCAATGGGACAACACAGCCTCATTATAATAATAATAAGGTTCGTGAAAGCCGAGAAAGATAAACAAACCAAGTATCTTGATTTGGCTCGCGAGGTTGTCGACATGTGGGATGTGGACTCAGCGATCATTGTGCTGATAGTCGTGACAGCCAATGGCTTATTAGCCAAGAGCCTCGACCAACACCTGAGGAGGCTCTCGTTGGGCAGCTGGATCAAGGCCTTGATTCAGAAAGATGTACTTCTGGACACGGCTCGCATTGTCAGGAGATTCCTCTCTCTGGAGCCCTGACCGCCGGTAGCTTGGACCCTGTCCCGATACCGGTGGGCTACTATTTTTTATATTTTAAAATGTTTTTATATCTTTTATATTGTAATATTTAAAAATATAATTTATATGTTTACATTGAAATAAAGGAAATAAAAAGGTTCAACTATACTGCGACCACTACGTTGCCCGAGCTGGGCATTTAATCCAAGACTTGCGCTTGCGCTAGTCCAGCAAGGCGGAATTGACCAACTAAGCACCCAAAAATCAAAATTTTGTTATTTTCACTTTTTCAGATTTCTAAGATTCCAAGATTAAGGTTCTAAGATTGCTTGGTTTTTTTAAATCGTTAATTGACTTTTTAAAACAGTTCTCCATCATCACGTGATTATTATTTGTTAGGTACCTTCATACCTTGACTGTCGTTAGAACGGTTGAACTCATGTCGAAGAGTCGACACGTAGTTGTCAAGGGGAGGTGTGACTCGCCTCACGATAAATGCCTGTTTTTGACAGGTCGTTGCTTTTACCGACGTACCCCTCTCACTGACCTCTGACAATACCGACAACTAATATGTTATCTGCTCAAGTTAATTAGTTTTGTGTAGGAAGGTTCGAGTTTATCATTTGACAGCCGTTGAGATGCTGCCGCGTGCGGTCCTGATTTTGTTTGTTGTTCAGCGTCTCGTGTTCATTTTATTTTCGTTGTACCATCTTCCGTTTCTGAAATGAATAAATCTTACATACATACATTAACCTATAAAGTTCCCACTTCTGGGACACAGACCTCTTCTCCGTGAGAGGGAGAGGGCCGTAATCCACCTTATCCACCACGCGGGCCAAGTGCGGGTTAGTTCACATTAAAGGCATTACTGCGGGTTGGTAGATGTCACATGTCTTCGAATTCTATGTTTTCCTTCACCGTTTTAAATGCAGTGGTGACAAAATAAATTACAAAGTTAAGCGCCTGCCTGGGTTCGAACCTACGACCTACAACTTGTAAGTCGTGGCCGTTTCCACTGGTCCACTGCTCGTAATAAAACCCTATTAATTACTAACTCATAATATTGTTAACAAAGTCTTCCTTTTAAAATACATTCACAGAAGCAAACACTAATAATGTAAGCATATGTACCTAATTGCAAAACAAAGTTCACGCCAACTCAATTACAAAGCCATATAGATAACCAATGGATTTACCTCTAACGGTACCCTAAACAGGGGAATTACAATCGAATCGAACCATTAACCTTTACAAAGACTAGTAAGAAACGGAACGAAAAAAAATGTATGATGAATGCAATATAACGACTATTTTAATAGGGTCGTGTGTTTTCTTCGTCGATAAACTACCGCTAATGCTGTAGATAGGCGACGTTTCTTTCATTGTGAAGAATTGTGAGTTTTTTGTTACAATAGTAATTACATACATTCGCGTTTATTGCTGTTGACAGCCCTAGCGTGGTTACGTAAGCTTAAGTGTTTGTGCCACCCCTGGACTTAAGGCAAATTGTATACCTGTTTGTTTAGTGCAATTTGTCATCGGTCTGATTAGTTCCAAGATTGAGGTGTTTTATACAGTGTTTTGTATAGTTTTGTTCTAAGCACGAAATTGTTGATGTTACATATTGACTTAGCTGTCGAGTTACAAACAAAGACAAACATTTTCCATCGGCCTGATTAGTTCTCAGATTGAGCTGTTTTGTCAGTGTTTGTATAGTTTCGTCCTAAGTACGAAATTATTGACGTTAGGTACATATTAACTTATCCGTCGGGTTACAAACACAGACAAGCATATGTCATCGGCCTTTTCTGTTCCAAGATTGAGGTGTTTTATACAGTGTTTTGTATAGCTTCATTCTAAGCACGAACTTATTTACATTACATATTGACTTATCTGTCGAGTTACAAAAACAGACAAGAATTTGTCATCGGCCTTGTTAGTTCCAAGATTGAGCTGTTTTATACAGTTTCTTTCTATGCACGAAATTATTTACATTACATATTGACTTATCTGTCGAGTTAAAAACACAGGCAAAACGCAAGAATAATTCAATTTATGACACCGTAAGTGGTAGTTAGACGCTCAACTGCAAGCAAACGTGCAATTTAAAGCGAACTAATTTACGAGTAACAATAAAAGTTACTCAAGACATGTCATAATATGTAAAAGGCACACGTTATGGCGGAAAAACATACCATCGTCATACTTAGTTGTAAACGCAAATTACACTTTCTTAAGTAATAGAAAAACGTAAGCTTACCCGCATGGGAAAAATACGTGTGCAACATAATATGTGTTGAGAAAAAACATGTGTACGCGCCCTTAAAGAAAAGTAATTGTTAAATGGGAGTAGGAGAACAATTAAATGTGATAACTGTTTATTAACGATATTTACTGTTAGTGAGTTATGAACTGGGAGAAAAAGTCTATGCTAGCGGGAGAATTTCACTAGAACATTTTTATATTTAACTTTGAAAATGTTTCTTGTATTATTTTGCTATTTTATATACTTATTAATGGTTAGTGACGAGCAAGATAAAGTTTATTGTAGATTTAGGAAAAGTTCTACTGATAAATAATCAGTACCTATTAAAGTCCAGCTTATCAAACTACTGATGTAAATTCATTGCAAAAGCGCCATCAATGATTTAGGCACTTCATTTTCCACGTCCACAACAACGCTACAATCACGGCGGTTCATTTAAAAGTGTTTCACTAAAACCGTATGGTAAAACCAGGTTTTAGGACGCCCATGACAACATTTGTGGACACACCCGAACGTGGCAATAGATGAGATTGGCGCTCCTGACGCGTCCGTTTGACTGACGTGCCCGAATTTTATTGCAATCTCTAAAAATAAAGTTAGCTCCGAAATTGAAGGGTTGAAAAATTGTAAAGTAACATTAGACACATTCGAATTCTATCAGTTTAGCGTTAATATAAGGTTTCTGCTAAAAATTAATTTTGTAGGTAGTTTGAAAGAAATTCCCCCTTTGATATCGGCGTTGTATCCTACTCAATAATTAAGGTTCCAACGCCTTCGACTAATTACAAAGTCTAACATTTTAACCACATATGTAGAACACTAAATCCTAGAAAGTGGCTGACACAGTCCTTTCATCAATCCACTAATTGACGGGAATTAAAAAGCTAATTACTTGCAGCGACTTATGATCTTCGCGGACTAGTTGGAAACGACGAATCGGTTCGTACTAGTCTACTATTACTTGTAACTAGTTTATTATTAACGGTGTAAAATTTCAAAGCTGTTTCTGCCGCCAACAATGGTTCACTCTGTGCGGCTCCATTTCTGTCCTTTAATACGGAGATCGCGTGCACCATCTAGTGTGAAAGGGGAAGTATGATTCAAATGTAACATGGTGTTTTTCACCGACAGTTTCCTATACGGGACGTTTGAAAACTTTTACTCGACAATTTTTATATTATTTTGTAAAGGCATTTTTTTTTCTGCCTTTGGTTTCATTCGAAGCGTGTGAGCTTACAGGAAATGAAAACTACGAATGAATGGAGAAAAAGTGACGAATAAGTACGAGTTAAAGTGTTTTGTTTTGTCGAAACGGCTTTCATATTTGTAGGGAGAAATTTTCGATTGAATCCCCGTGGCTACTGGTGCGAAAATTTTCATTGGACAAAGGCTATGTGACTGAGCTTTATAAACTAACTTTGTGGTGTTTTTATAAACTTTGTTTTATGCGATTGAATTGCAATACATTCGAAAAGGTACTCCTAAGTCTTGACTTAGGAGTACCTTTTCCTTACCGTACCTTAGGAGTACCTTAGGAGTACCTTTTTTTTTGTTTTTTTATGTATTGGTATCGAATCCAAGCTAGCTGCTAAATAGGAAATTATACTTTAATATATTTTGCGGTCAGATAGTTATAGCCGATGATGCGCTCAATTCATTTCTCTAAAAAAACTTCAACGGTCGAGTGGCTCGAGCGATTGCCGCTAGCTTTCACATTAATATCACGTCACGGCATTTATTATTAACTTTTCTTCATAAAGTATTCTAAGTGTATTAAATTAATACAGTTAAAAATGTTAATTGCACATGCACGGTATACATATATCACTTGCCGTTTCATCTTGTTGGCAGATATGCGAACATTGTACATTGAGAAAGCACTCATTGTATACAAAGAGTATTCTACCTAGATAGATAAAAAAACTCTTTCTTATGTATACATAACTCTAAATAAAATAGAATTAGATATCTATCTAGTTAGGTACATATAATCTACGTTCATGAAATTAAATGCATTTCCTGCTTCGAAATATCCCAGATACTTTTTTTTTTTTTGTAATAAAACGTTGCCCCACACTAGGAATTTCTCCTGTATCGTGGGTGCGTTTACAAACATTTAAACTCACATACACAAACAGCCAGACCCGGAACAACTACTTGTAGGTCATACAAATATTTGTTCCGTGCGGGAATCGAACCCGCGACACGCAGCGCAGCAGTCAATCGCTTAACCACTGCGCCAACCGTGCTGTCAAAGGACTACATATTTTTTATTGTGAAAAGACTACATATTTTTTTTTCTTCTAATGGTTTCAATCCTTGGCGCCGCAGACGCGTACCGTAAGGCAACCCTTACGGTATGCCTGAAAGGAGTTGGATGAGGCCTTAAAAAAAAGTATCAATTAGGATGACAATCTATTCAAAACATACTTAAGTTAGGTAAATAGTTCGTGTTGATATGAGACAAGAAGATACCAACCAAAATTCTAACATCACGCCTGTAGCCTCCGATGGATTAGGCAGAGGTGCACCTACAGTACGACCACATTTTGCCAGTTATGTTTAACTCTCATGTAATAGACCGGGTACAAAGCTTCCAGCCTCCGGACTGCTACTGCTTCCTCAACGAAAAAAGAACCCAAAACACCAAAATATAATTAATCTAAAAACACAACAGACTTTAGCTGAAACATAGACACTAATAGACAGGTACCTATTACATAATCAGTCTTTAATGTTCCTTCGAGTGACGCCACGCGGGCCCAGTGCGGGTTGGTAGATGTCACATGTCTTCGAATTTTTGATTTTGGGATATGCCGGTTTCCTCACGATATTTTCCTTCACCGTTTTGAGAGCAGTGGTGATGAAATAATTTACACAAAGCAACGCGCCTGCCTGGGTACGAACCCACGACCTACAACTCGTAAGTCGCGGCCGTTACCACTGGGCCACCACTGCTCCTTATAAAACCCTATTAAGTACTAACTCATAATAATGTTAACAAAGTCTTCCTTTTACCTACCTCCTACCTCCCTATTAAATATCAGAAAACAGTCCAAAAAAATTTAAATCCCCGCGTAAGTGTTGATCCCGTGGGAATATCGGGATTAAAAGTACCCTATGTGCTATGGGAAACTCCACCGTTACTTGCCTGACCGTACATGGAGAGATAAATCATAACAGACGAGTCTGTCTGGATGCGCACGCGCACATACCTACACCACGCCAATCGATCAGATTTTTCAGTTTCAACGATTTGCCTTTCTTAAAAGTACGGTAGGTACATAAATCTATCTACACTATAGAGGTTGGCCCATTGTCATCACGTTAGCAGATAATAGCAGTGATTGTCAGTCATATCAAGTTCAGCTTTACTGGTCATTCAAAGAGCTTCACTACAAACATATACTTATCGTACAATAACATAGAATCGCTCTTTGTAGACATTATTGTGCACATTTACTACTTGAAAGATTAATGCAGTGCCTCAGAGCTCAGACGCCCTCGTATTTCTTACACTTATTTGAGAAATCATAACATCTGGTATTCAGAATTTCAAATAATTCATTTTTCAGTTTTGTATGTTTTACATAATCAGCCTGTAATGTTCCTACTACTGGGACACAGGCTTCCTCTCTGTAAGAGGGAGTGGGCTGTAATCTACCACACAGGCCCAATGCGGGTTGGTATATGTCACATGTCTTCTAATTTTTGGTTCTAGGCCATGCCGATTTCCTCATGATGTTTTCCATCACCGTTTTGAGAGCAGTGGTGATGAAAATATTTACATAAAGTAAAGCGCCTGCCTGGGTTTGAACTCACGACCGACTCGTAAGTCGGTTGTACGTTTTAATTCTCTGTTATAAATAGGTAACACAATGAATGAAAGCCAACATTTCGTCATTTGTGTCATTTGTGTCATTTAGTCACACGAGGGTGCGAAAGACCATCGGCAAACAATTTTCAAATATTTAACGTCTGTGTGTTGCCGCTGTACAAAATAATAACAGCACTCGTGTAGCTGAAGGTATTCCGAAGGGGAATATGAATCCTGCATTGTAGCTCCTCTTCGATATGCCTATACTCGAGTAGATAGGCGCATGTGGGTACGAAAGCAACACTAGAGCTTGATTCCAAGCTTGCACGTGACGATTCTCCGTTCACGCCTTCATTATAAATCATTAAACCGAAGTTTTTAATTAAGCATTGTGCTTGTGAATATTCGTACAAGCTGCGGTGGCTCACATACATACAACGTGTCCGCATTAAGTTAATTATATCAGAATGTAAGTGACATTGTGCCTCGATTATGATTCGATACATTTTTATAGCGATCACATGGTGTGCATTGTTTGGCGTGGCGTTCTCGCCTCTCGGCTCGCTTTATTGCTTTAATAAAGTGATTAAATACCATGGCGTAAAGCCAGGGCTCGATACAGGCCGAGCTAATTTCGAAAACTTGTATTCGCTCCCTTTTAGGTCGGTCGGTTTTAATGTGGGGTCAGTGACTGTAGATCCTGAATTAGAGTTGTAAGCGAAGGCGCGCGAATGATCGAGCGAGCGCGACAAGCGAATGGTCCAGCCTGAAAAACTTCCAGCGTTCTTGTTGCGATATTTAATGTTCCCTCCTTAAACGGTCTGTGAGAACTAATGAGGCTCAAACCAATTGTCGTTGCTTCTCTTGGGCCGGATTTTTAAACGGAAACCTTTATTGAGTTCTGATCTATATTAAATAGAATAATGTTTTTGCGCAACTCTCCTCATATTTAAGTTGAAGAAACTTCTATTCAAGCTCGTTTGTCTTCCATAGTTTCAAGGAACAAACAATCAGCACAAGCTTCTTAGTAAGCTTAGTTGGTTGGTGTTCTGTAAGTAAGTTGCGTTTCGGTCACAGGTGTTTCGGCGCCGACACTAAAAACATTAGCGCGAGGCAGGTGTCATTAGCAGTGCATCGCAGCGTGCGTGGCGGCGGCGGCGGCGGCGCGCGGACGTGTCGCGCGCGGCGCGGCCACGACGCAGCGCACCCCTCCGCCACTTTTATTTTTGTTGCCTTGCTTTTTTCTATATGAAGGTCCACTCACTTATTCATGCGAGCGGGATTGTAATTTTTTTTCTACTTTTTGTATGCGCCGTATATAGATATTTTGGCTACCTCCTATTTTTCCGTGACTATAAAACTGGGCCGGGGTTGTGCGCTTTTTTCGCGGCACCCCTGCCCGGCGAGGGGTGTGGAGGGTGCTCGCAGTTAGAGAATTATTCATTGCCTACCCCCGCCGAACCGGCTTTCCGTTATTTCTGTTTGTTATGAATTATGTCCAATGACTTTCCCGACGCCCCGTTTCTTTCGTTTTCACTAATTACTTTTTCTATAGAAACTATAAATCTTCATTCCTTAATCGAGTTGGGACTTGGGAGTGGAGGCGCGCGGTAATGACATTGGTCGCGTGGTCGGTTCGCACTCGCCCGCCTCAGTCGCACTCGCCCTCACGCTCGCCTTGCTCTCTGATAAATATATTCGTTTGTGATAAAACATTGTTTTCCTGTATAAACTGACGTACTAAACGCTAACAAAAGATTCAAATTCACACTCTGCTGCCTACTAAAATATGTAGAAGAGCTCGCTCCCAGCCCGCTACAAATTTGAATTTCATATGTATGTTTCGCCTATTACGGATGCACTCATTAATATCTTAAGTGATGTGTGGAGGTTTATGGCGCGCAATTTTGAGCTTTATTGCTTTGTAACATGGTTCATTGCCGTCATAACGTTTAGGGTTGTCTCCATTTATACAGAGCACGCGTTAAGATTATGTCGGATGAAAAAATGCTGCAAATTGTATGACCCCCCATGAAAGAACATTATCATTACGGGCACATCCGTTGGGTTATCTTTTCGTATGCAAATCTTGAGTGCTCACACCGCTTCTGTGGTACTTGTGCTAGTACAAATTGTTTATTGTGTACCGCGCGGGACGGTCAAGCGTGAGTCGTGCGGTAGGGAGTCAGTACGTCGCGTGGCTGGTACTTTTCTCGTTGGTCTTCAAACCAAGTTTGATTTCGTGTAAAGTGCAACTGTGTCGGGATTGTTTCAGTTACGTTTTAGATGCCTTATCGTACTTAAATACCCTTTGAACAGACTTTAAGCAGGTGATAAAATAAAATGATTGAAGAGTTCCTTATTATTGCATTTCTTATCCTTAGGGATAACATCACGGATAAAAAAGCGGTTATGGCTTGGACCCGCAGTTTCTGGCACGTGGAGGGGCTAGAAACTGTCCCCATGTAAATGAGCCTTGACATTGAAAATTGGACATTGGATGCGCAAAGTATTTTCGGTAACCTATTTAATTATTTACAAATCTCATGCTAAAAACAATCCGAATATTCGGGAATCCGGGAAATGGGTCCGTGTCATCAATGTTTCACTGTTTTAAGGGTGATTCAGGGTCCAAACATATTAATTAGCCTTTAGCCCTGACCCGCAGTGGTCGCCGCGAAACGACAATGAGGTTGTTTTTTGTGGGACAGACTCCGTGCCTTTTACAAGCTTTTGTTATCTAAACTAAGCTATTTACAAGCTGTTACTTATAATGTGTTAAGATAGATTACGTAACATAATCAGCCTACAGTGTTCCCACTGTTGGGACACAAGCCGTGGGCTGTAATCCACAACGCGCGCCCAGGACTGCGGGGTAATTGCGTAACACCCTATCAGTAGCAATGGCTTTCATTTTGACAATTCAACAACATTCATTGCGTAATTTACGTTCTTGAGCAAAATTTTTTTTCGAACAAATGAAGCAATGGATTAGCAATATCCTTCAAAATGATTCAGATTGTGATTGATAGTGTGTTATGCAATTAAGGTGCAGCTTGGTAGATGTCACATGTTGTCTTCGAATTTTTGGTTCTAGGACATGCCGATTTCCTCACGATGTTTTCAGAAGATGATTTCTTGCATGCTAATTGTTGACAACTTATTCTTGGCTTATCAGGTTGAAACTTTTTATACTTGTGCCGTTCTGATGACATGCCATAACATCACACCTGAGGCAGTGTGACACGTGATAAATCTATAATCGACAAACGCCGCGATTTACCATACGTTACCATACTCTAACGGCCGAACCCAATTACCTATCTATAACCAGTTTAGGCATACGGGAGGCAGAAACACCTATCTATCTCTGGTTTCGACGTCCCAATAATCTATATCAGCAGTGACCTTTATGATTATATTATACTGGCAGTTATAATTTGTACTGGCTACCATCTGTCAATAGGTTATTGGGTAGGTACGGCCGTAAACCGTTGCAAATCTTTGACAGTCGTCAGTCAGAAGCCTGAAATTCTGACAACCAGTCTTACCAAGGGGTGTCGTATTACCCAGTGTCTAGGTTGTAGAGGTCCTATAGGTAGTCGCTCCATGTAAAATACTGGTCATTCAGCTGCATCCGTTTAGATTGTAAGCTGACCCCAACATAGTTGGATACAGATGATGATGTGATATGATCCCAGATATATGATAGTGTAATATTCCCACCGAACATAAATCAATAGATTTATAGAAATACGACTTTATCTTGGTAATATCCTGTTCAAAATAAAGGATATCTTATTCTGTACTTGAAAAACCGGATATTAGGACTAATCATAGACATAATAATATGACCTAAAGCTGGACATTGTGCAGGGGCGGATAGGAAATGGGACTTTATCTATACTTACCAAGGAAAAGAGACATGATTTTTGAAAATAAATAATCCGCCTTTTCTTGCGTTTGTCGAAGTTTCTGTTTTAGTTTTTTTTTTTCTCATCTGCTATTAATAACCAATCTGTCACTATGACGTCATAAGTGACGTCGCAAGTTTGCTATGCTCCTGTCGCACTTGAAGCTAGGCACAGACAGACACGTGCTGACATACACATTGTACGAGTAAATTGCGAACCGCGACGCCATTCATCGTCTTGTTCACAGGTTTACGATTCGAAGGCTTTTAAATCTAAATCCGATCCGGCCTGTCCCTTGCTACCCTTCCCCAGGACGCCCTAAGCCGAGGTCTAGCCCCCACAGGTGTACTCGCCTAGGTTTTACGTTGTGTGTCCTGGCTGGAGTCCTTAATTTATTTAGGCATCCACACGAAAGTCCGGATAAGCAGACGACAACCTCCTAGGTTGACCTGCGAGAAGCCATTCCCCAAAAAAACAAAAAAGCATATAGCTCTGTGCATCGAATATCTGTATTTAGTTATTGTATTTATTTCCTTTATTTCATTTAAATACTTACAAATTATATTTTTATAAACAAAAAGATAAAAAAAAAAACATTGTAATTATTATTGTTATTTAGTAGGTCTCTAATTTGGAACCGCATTTTTTTTAGCCTGTACCTTCCCTCTGCTGGGCAAAGGCCTCCCCAAGTCCTTCCAGGAACTCTTTTCCCTCGCCACCTCCACCTCGAAACAGCCCTCGCGGTACGCGTACAGGTCATCTCGCCACCGCTTTCTGCCTCGGCGGCGCCGTTCATTTTCGGGCACCCATTGTGTGGAAACAATTTTTTTTATCAACTACAAAGAAGGTAAATCGCTGACAATAGTATAGAAACTAGCGTTCTTGTTGATGCAAAATGGACCTTCAGGTTGTCGTGGCATTACTAAATCGTGTGCATTTTACTGAAGGTTTTAAGTATGTGCTATGTCAAAGAAAGTTTTCATCACAACACCTTTTTGAAACAAGTTATTTTTTTTCTTTTTTCTTGCCTTTACTGTCCCACTGTTGGGCAAAGGCCTCCGCTAAGTCCTTCCGGGAACTATTTTCCTCCACCTCGAACCAGCTCTCGCGGTACGCGTCCGGAAGGACAATACTCGTAATTTAAAACGGTCAAAATCTAGTCGCAGTCTCATCTCGGCGACAAACAAATGTCAAAAACTTGTCAAAATGTAGGGAAATTAGAGAATTTTTTGACAAACTGAGACTGAGATCAGACTGTGAACATTCTTAAAATTACGAGAATTGCCCCTCTGGTCATCTCACCACCGATTTCTGACCCCGTCCATCTTCAGGCACCCATTGTGTGGTCACTTTTGCCCACCGGCCATCTTGCATATTATTATTCACAAAATAATAACCATTACTGTACCTAACGGCTGTCTTCACCACCAAACACACTATTCCAAATTAAAATATATCTCGCAACAAGACACTGCCGATCCCGACAACGTAAAACAAGCCTTTAGAAACTGAATCCAAAAGGAATCGTTTCATAGTCCCTTTCCTACAGCTAACTAGTCGACTCCCATTTCTAATTAGCCCCAAACATTCCCCTTACAGAATACTCATCAGCATCATCATGAAACACCATAAAAGTTTGATAGTTCCATAGCCGCGTACATATATTATGTAGTTACTAATTCGCGGAGTAGCAATGTCACAAAGACGTTCTTTGATGAAAAGGACCTCAGTGCTATTCATTCATATATAGTGTGCGAGCGAGAGGAATCGCCCCGCTGCACGATCTTCTAGCAGGCACGTACTTAGGACCGTTTAGCTTTAACGTGCTTACGTTGAGTTTACGTTTGCGTTACGTTTCTGCGGTTGTGTGGAAGCTGATAAGTACCTAGTCGGTAGTCATTGAAAAAGTTATGAAACTAAAAGATATTTATTTGGTTAAGATTCATCACTCATTCTCCTGCCCTTATCCCAATTTGTTTGAGGTCGGCCCACGGATCGATCGAACAGGTAAAGCTACGCTTGCCGCAATTGGTCCGTGGATGGGTGACCATCTTAACATACCAAGACCCCTCCGTGCCTCGGAAAGCACGTTAAGCCGTTGGTCCCGGCTGTCATACCTGAATCTTTGACATTCGTTACGGGTCCTCAGAAGCCTGACAACCAGTCTTACCAAGGGGTATCGTATTACCTAATAACTGGGTGGTGGTGGTCAGATAGACAGTCGCTCCATATAAAATGCTGATATTCAGCTGCATCCGGTTTGACAGGAAGCCGACCCCAACATTTATGTAGTTGGGAAAAGGCTAGATAGATGATGGTTTAGATTAAGTAGTAACATTACTATGTTATGTTTTCCGTTCTAGAAGATAATAAAATTAGACCTGTGTAAGTTTTCTTCTGTGTCAGCAAAATTCCTTTTCTCATTTATTGTTCATCGTAACCCTTAGTTTGTTCCAAGGTGCGGTCATGCACGATGCTTTTAACATTAAAATAACTTTATCAAATTTTTGTTACCATAAAGTTATTAATATTTATTTCAGTACCATTCAAGTAATAGAACATTCTGAACGACAATTAACCGGCTCCGTCTACCATAAAAATGTATATTTAATTTCTTCTACCATATTATTTCTCACACTGAAAGTATGGTTACCGAGACGCTTTTCATAAATACAAAAGATTTACAAATAACTACGAATTCAGGAGCTCAATTTTCGGAGCACTTAAACGGTGCGGCGGAGCCTCCGGTGCGCGGTGGCTCGATTAAAATACGTTTATTCAAAATGGAACATTTACAATATTCGGCTGGATATGTGTTGTTCATATATTATCCTCATGGTTGACCTCTTCGTATTTGATGTGCATTAAATGCTTCGGTAAACGTTTTCATTGCTTTTCGTTGGGCGTTTTAATTAATTAATTAAAATAAAGGTGGGTTTTCTTGTCCGTTCTTTTCCGGTCTGTTCCGTAGGTACCTACTATTGGAATGGGCAACTAGCTTTATCTTTCTGACTGAGTGACCCCTTGACAATTCAAAAGTGCCTGTAATTGGTTTATTTGAAATAAATGCTTTGAGTCCTAAACGCAGCGTTATTTGAGTTTGAATGCTTGTGATATTTCTAGGCGTTAATTTAATGTATTTGCTGATTATAACAGATGCAAAGTTTGTAATTGTCATTGGTTTTTAGAGCACTATATAACTATATTTCCAAACAAAAAAAAAACATGAGATTGATCAAATGAATCCATTTGATCAATCTCATGTTTTTAATTATGTTATGCTTTCGCCTCTCCTAAAACCACAGAAATCAGGGTAACACGGGAATATAATAAGGTTAATTCAGATGGGCAATTCCCATTATTTTAAGAACGTTCACCTCTATCCTCAATGTCAATCTGTCAAAAACACCTCTAATTTACCTAAATTTTTGACATTTGTTTGTCGCCGAGATGAGACTGTGACTAGATCTTGAACGTTTTAAATTAGGGAATTGATCTTCACTTTTCAGGTATTAACTTCCATATAAAAAACCTTCTAAATCCGCCTCTGCACGTCTTAGGTCGCTCTGGCACTAATAGACGTATGACGCGTCCTCTGATGTTCAGACAAAGAGTGACGCGCGCCTATTTTTATTAAAACCCACAAGCTGAGGCATACTTTTTTTAATAACTTATGTACGTAGGTGCGGGTCGAGTCATTTGAATTGCACTCCGGGCTAGTTCGCGCTCATGACACGAGATTTTTTTCCCAGAAAATTGTGGAGTGCAGCCCTTTGTGCGGGGTGGGCTTTGCCGCCTTGAGTCGCGCGGGTTTGTTTCAAAATGTTTTCCTTTTTAACCCCGCGTGTAGGGTGCCAAGCCGATAATGTTCGTGTTGGTCGATATCTACGGATTGCAGCTTTGAAGTTTACGTTTTGGGGGTTTTATGTGTAAAGTGGATTAGGATATAGCGACTTGATTGGTACGATTAACTTTGATTTTTACTTAATAGTATTGTTATAAAAATCTTGTTAAACCATTTTCTAAAAGAGAAATATTAAAACAAAATCAAGCACTAACGCCAAATCAAAAAAAAAATCAACAACATTTTACGCGAGCCGCGTCGATATTCACATTCGATTCATATCCGCAATACTACAAACTGTGCATAACACTACCGCTACAACTGGTGTTACAAGATCAATATAAAAAAATCATGCAACACAGACACACCTTTGACATGTCAAAGTTGCACAGAATTTCAAAGGGCGCCGCGACGACTAAAAATATCGAAGTTGTAGTGATAGATATGTTCTATGTACGGTGTTCCCGTGCGTCGGCAAAGGGTCTCTCCGCGGCGCCTTGCATTCATTCCACTCTATCCCTTATACTCTTTTCACTACGACTCCGCTTGTATAGAGCCACTATTTTAATATTAGTACTCGCTCGAATTTAAAATGCTTTACCTATGTTTATTAATGTGACATTTTGATGATTTTCGTATGCAATATGTGTAGACATAAGACAGTTACAGAATAAATGCATCCACAAACATGTCTGTTTTTTTTTAAATTTTGTACTGGTGACAAGTCGAAATTCAAATAGGCTGTGACAGACAGACAGGTCATTCAGGTGTTCACCATATAAATATATGGTGAATACCCGAATGACCTGTCGCTCGAATGTTTTAGACAAATATTCACATATTATGACCATCGCCAGACGTCTAAGCATTCGTCACATTTATTTATTCGTATAGGTATAGCGGTGGCAATGAAACCTCGATTACATTCGCAAACAGCACGAACCACGAAAACAGGTACATGCATCAAAATTGTTTACGTAAATCGTCGTTTATTAAGCGGCACGCAGAAGTCATGGCATTTATTATTAGTAGGAATAAAGATAAGTACACAACGGCTATAAAAATCATGTCTACAGTTCAAGATTTCCGTCTTGGAGGGAAATTGTCGAATTGTAGGAGCGTACCGCCCGTTCCATCGGCGGGGCTTGTGAATATTTCATTAGGACACATCGCGCATGCGCGTAATTCGTCTCAAGATGACAAAGTTTAGACTTCGGGTCTTGTGTTCCAAAATCAAACGTGTCGCCGAAATTGCCGTACGGTATGTCAAACTTTTAAAATTAACGAACATGCTTAAAATAAAGTGGCAAACTTTTTTTTCTATTCATATGTATATGGATGGAGCTGTCTAGTCTTAGATTGTCATGGCATATCTGTCTACCTGTCTATCACAAGGCATGGCATTTTTATAAATAAATGTCATGTAAAATCATTTATTTCTCGTGATTTTTCACCACCTTCCTCTAAACTTTTAAATTGTGTCTAGGTGACTGTGAAAAATGCATGTTGTTTGAATCGACACCTTTTTAAATACATCGAATAACATGTCTGAAAAATCGTCAAAGTCCCAAAAAAGTCGCATTATTTAAAGTAATTTTTTTCACTACGCCTGGTTTTTATCGCTCGTGAAAAGAACGCTGCAGGAGAAAAGAACAGCAAATCTTTATTAAAACCACAACCAAAGTCCTAAACACGGAACTACCCCACAAAAGATGACCAACTAAGAAATCTGGCAACACAACATTCCGTTTAACTAGACGAAAGACGTCTGGAATTAAAAGGAATCAAATATGAACGCAACATACATGTTACATGAACGAGCAGGGGCTTGGCGGGCTTGGCGGGCTTGGCGGGCTTGCCTCTGCTCTCCGACAACTAAAACTTATACATTAATAATGCGTTTGCTTACAATGCGCTTTAAATGTAGATCCAGCGTGTGTCTCGCTCGCACACCGCGCTCTCTCTCGCTCGCAGCGCACACGACGCGGTTCATGCAAAATGTACGAAGTAAGCGACTAACGTACCCCGCTTCCCTTTCAAGATAATGCTGTTGGATACCCTCCCAGTCCCCTGCCCCCAGAGCGCTGGCCCTCCCTTATCGGGCTCATATCAATGGTCATCGTCCTCCTACGCCCGCGACTCATCAAATCATCGTCTGTACGATGCATCGCCATTGTTTGGATGCTGATTTATTCGTGTGTTCGCTGTCTGCTAATGAATTGGGAGGGAAGAATCATTAAACCTCACATGGTTGTGGGTAGACTTTATAATGGGATGCGGGGAGCAATAGTTTCAAACCTTTTCTAAAATGTTCTAGTAAACAACTGAAGAAAATGTCCGTCCCTCTGAGACGAAATACAACTTAAAATATATGAAATATGTACGAACTTACTGAAAACATCTTTAACTGGATGCTGTGCACGCTCCTCGCCCAGTTGCTCAATAATGCAATGAATAATTTGTCACCCGCCTCGCTAAGCGGACAATGATACTAACAATGTTTATTTATTCGTTCATTTCTGCAGTTTATGAAGATGCAGGATAAGTGATGAATAATGCTTTTATTGGAAATAAATAAAAGTTGGGGTTTGTAAATTAAGGGTACTGTAGTATTGCTTTATTTCAGCAAAAACTGTTTTAAGTGACTTTGGAAAATGTGGTCTTTGACCGAGGAAAAATATTCGCGCGCTCAAAGAACATTTTTATTGAAAGAACAGCTTCTATGAGCCGCATTAATCCCAATAAAGTTAAATATTATATTTAAAATTCTTAGACGTTTGTTGAAGGACATGTTGAGTAAGTAATTAAGAATTTAGGTGAAAATAAAACAGAGTCGGTTAATGAATCTTGAAATATCAATACTTTTCAGGTCTATGAACTACGTTTGACGCCAAGTTGGCCGAATCGGCTCAATTAATTAGGTGTTAATGATGGGCCTTTCTTTGCCGCGAATCATAAGAACTGTTTTTTTTCCACAGTATTGTTGTGATAGCATTCACGTCTGTCCATTTACTAATGACATGATTCGCCTTTCACAATGTAAGTAAACATCCTACTCCGTCATTTTTCAGTGATTTTCCCACAAACAAAGAGCGAGTCTCACTAGAAATGGCTCCACATTTATATAAATAAAAGAAGGGACTATCGGCCTTCCAGTTCTGTCCCGTCACAGAATGGATAATGCTAATGCTCTAAAAAGGCTGTGTAAATATGTACGTCTTTTGTAACTAAATTAGATAATGGAATCCTAATGTGCTTGATTTGGGAAAGGAGATTAAAGAATTTACAAACTTAAGTGTATCGGTTTTGTTTTCCACAAAACCGATACACTCCGCTAGTAGAGTGGGTTAGTTCAGGATGGCATTTTCCTGTGAAGGTATTCTAACGGTACGTAATTTAGCCACCGATCGCCTTGTGATTGTTGTAATATCTACTAACATGATTTTACGAGTTGTGTTTTACATGACATGCATTATGTACAGTCAATACGCAAAGTCAGCCGTGACTTGGGAATGTGTACCTGAATAAATGATCGGTTACACCGCTTACCACTAAAATATGCAATAGTTTTGTGTAAGTTGAACGCCTTGGGCGGTACACTTAGTACCGCGCGATATTTTATTTAATAAAGTTACCCAGTTACGGCGTTATTCAACAAAGTTTGTGTAGTTTTCCACCTATTTGTGTAGCGTCCGGATAAATGTTAATGGCTGGGACAAACGTGTACGTACGCGTTACACTGTTTAACTTGTGTTGTGTACTCTATGTATATTTAATGAAAAAACAAAAGTATTATCGGGGACACGGTTCACATAGTTGTGGGGACTTCTGTATTGTTATTTTTAAATTACCTGTAAAAGTTCAAAAAGTCTTTTTTTGCGTAGGGTTTTTGTCGGTATTTTTATGTTCGCGGCGCCAGACGATATCAACTAGAGTTGTTGATAGCACTCCGCGCCACGTAAGGTAATAACAGATTAAAAAGATTGCAACACTGAGTAAAAAACGAGTTAACGAAGCTTTCGAGTATTTTTTAGCTGCAGGCGTTTTCAGTCGGTTGACGGATTTTTTATTTTTTGTCGGGAACAATGAAGAGGTTACTCGATTCGAGAGCTTTTATTTATGTTAGTATTTTAATTTTTTTTAGGAATAGTATGAATGTCGATGGTCAACGTAACGGTGGGACGCCCTCAGGCTGGCTGGTAGCAGCTGGATGAGAGTTCCCGAAAATCGAGTTGAATGGCGTGCAATAGGAGAGGCCTATGTCCAGCAGTGGACTGCTATAGGCTGGAGATGATGATGATGAATGCCGATAGCTATAAGAGTAGGGGTCTTCCCCTGCCATATCATCTTTCGTCTTTCAAAGAAAACATGAAGATGATATGGCTAAAAAGGGAGTGACTGCTGAGATGACGACGCTACGATACTAGAGAAGTAAGAAAAAGACATGTTGCGCGCAGACCCCAAATAAATTGGGATAAGGACATGAGAATGAAGATTCTAATGTCTATCAAGATCAAGCCCACAGAATCTATATTAAACAGTAATTCTGTTGACTATAGATTTTGTGGGCTTGATAACAATATATATATATAAATAAACGCCTTAGAAGACCTTTCTTTTAAAAAGACAGAGTAAATGGCAAAGCTTACTGCAGGATTGTTCAGTAAAAACGTTTAAAAAAAAAGTGAAAATTGAAAACTACCTACCATCTTTTCAGTCCCCAAATTCAAATCTAAAAAGAGTAAGACAGTTCTCGTCTTCAATCACGGCCGACATATATCCTAGGTACCTACGTAAGGTCCAGGTAATTGGGAACAATCACGGCGCCCGTGATTCGTTCCTCATAACACGAGCAACCAATCAAAGCGTGGGATCCGTTTTGAATTGGAATGATACAGACGATGTAACAAGTTTCTTCCAATTGCAAACGACAAAACTGGACGGTAACGAAGTTTAGCTTTTAATTCCGCGCTCTGTGTACTGTCGCCGTATCAAGTGTTAGCGCTGACAAAGTGTCTGTTAATTTCAAATACTTGGAACACTTTAGACTTGGAGGGAATTGGACGTTTTTTGACGAATTTCTGGAGTTGTCAGTGTCAATATTCTACAACAATGTGACACTTGAACGCAGTTTAGATGTGCTGATCGCGTTTAGAGTCGTTGGTGAAATTCGCCCTTAACATCAGAGGTATGTAGGTGTAGATGCTTTGCAGGACTGTCATCTGCGTATTAAGTGGCGTAATAAATAAATTATCTGAGGCAGTGAGCAGTAAATGAAGGCACTGAGTAATTGAACCCGTGATGCACTGTTGCTCACCAGCATTCCTGACTGAGCAACCGATAATTTGCTAATTGAAATATGCCTTCCGTAGCTCTTAAGTCCGAAGAAAGTATTTTTGCTTTGACAACTCAAAAATGACACTCAAAACTTAAAATGAAATGAGTGCTTTATAATTCAAGGTGTAATTTTACCGAAGTGGAAAAGATTAATTTATTATTAGATTACTTTTAAATCAATTGTTTAAAGGAAAAAACAACTATTTTACTAGCTCTAATTAATAAAAAAATATTTTGCTGTCAATCGTTTGGACTCTAAAAACCAGAACGACAACCAAGTCCTATCAGAAAAATCCACCATCTTAAATAAAACCGTACCGACAACAAAAACAAGAACCTTTAAATCATTTCGTGTTAACCGATACTTAATGTAGACAATTAGAGTTCGGAACTTTCGTCGGCGACTGTACATATACGGCGAGGCTGTTTTAATTGATCTTGGTCGTTTTCTATTCATTCTGCGCGGGAATCCGATCCGATTGTGTACTACAACCAGCCAGTGACTTGAGGACGACGTTGTGACTTCAGGAATCACGTATGGACATAAGGCTGGTATATACGGTATATACCGGTGTAGGGTATACTATTTTATTATTCTGCGCGGGAATCCGATCCGATTGTGTACTACAACCAGCCAGTGACTTGAGGACGACGTTGTGACTTCAGGAATCACGTATGGACATAAGGCTGGTATATACGGTATATACCGGTGTAGGGTATACTATTTTATTATACTACATGTGGCGTGTATGTTTTAAAACAATGAGCGAATACATAAATATACATAAACTCACCCCTTCTTCCCTTGGGGGTAGGCAGAAATTACAGAACGCCACCTGGTACGATTCTTACATACCCCTTTTGCTTCGATTACGTTCATACATCTGGTCATACACGTACGCCTTACCTTTCTTACCTTTCCGAAGAACATCACCAATAGGTTAACCAACATATCGTCGCCCAGCAGTGAAAACCTCGGATGTCTCATTTCCTCAAAAAAAAAAAAAATTTGTTCTTTGGATTTATAAACTCGGTAAGCACAGATTACTCTAGCAAACTTTCGAATCAGCTACTCCTAGCGCATAGTTAAATATAAAAAAACAAAAGCTTATATCTTCCCCACTCATACATTTTTTTTCAGTAGACAGTTTTTTCTTCCTCCTGTAAAATTTTGTTATAAACACTTACGTGGTTTTCACTGTTGGGCGACGATATATGGTTCACCTAGGGCGTCTGCCAATCTCACAATGAGTAAATAATTTGGGATACTTGAATCAGTGAGTTCAAATTCGTAAAATATGCAAATATTTAGAATATTGGAAACAATAGATGCATAGAGTGCATACACAAATATCCTTATTCAAGTCGTTAATGTATTCTGATTATAGTTAATGTCCCGAATACTAACACAATATCTATGTACATGCACTACACTGCTTTGAATGCCATAGATTTGTGCGTAGATTATAATACCTATGCTAACTCAACATACCCGAACACACTCGTATTACATACTCGTCTCATACATACCCTTGTAAGACTGGTTGTTACACTTTCGAGCTGCATATGAAAGTATACAGGGTGGCAGGGGCATCGACGAGCAACCGCTTACCATGGATTCAGAACATGATTGTGGACTCCCTGCGTTGAAATTGTTCGTCGGTTTTTTCTTAATTTTTACCTTTTTTTCTGCATTTTTTTTTTTACTGTAAACTGTAAAAATCATTATTTCTATCTAACCCAATGAGATTTTTAATTCAAAAATAGTAAATTCACTTGTTTCACTTAAAACAGCAATGTAAATAAAACTCGAAAGGGCAGCGCGCGGTATCGCGGTAGGTAGCGCGCGCGCGCCATCCGCGGGGTTTTTGATCGCGTTGCTAGCAAAACATCGCGCACTCAAAAAAAATTTTTTTTTAACCGGTCATTTCCGAGATGAATGACTTTCGTAATTTTATTTATGGCATCAGGTGTTACCTTTCCACGACGTTTTCGCGTCGATGTCCCTGCCACCCTGTATACGGTACTTATAACAAAAAAAACAAAAAAACACATTATTGTTTACCGACAGGCGCAGATAGTCAAAATGATATAACAAAACCTATTGCATAACACGCAACCACCAAGATATTATCATGCAGTTTCACGAATGTCCGTTAATGGGCCAACTTGAAAATTACAAGCCCTATCTGCAAAGGATTAATCGGAAAGCCGATGCAGCCGTACGACGAACCTAATGAACCCCTGTCGGAACCGGACCCCGAAAATAGGCGTAGCTGTCCGTACAGTCAAATTCAGTAAGTCAAGAAAACTATAAAATAGGTAGAACATGAACAATTTGGCCTCCGTGGCAGTCTTTGACGCGGATTCGGAATGTCGTTTAGAATTTAAATAGGAGCAGCGTATGATCGGCATGATGACAGGGCCGGATCAGAGTAGAGTCCGAACATTTCGTTTGCATTTAGAAAGCGGATTATGCGCGGTTTTTATATAGGGTGGCAGGGACATCGAAGCGTAACCTGTTTTCATGGATTCGAGTAAGTACAAACTCAAACTCAAACTAAAGCATTTCAAGGCACTTTTGAATTGTCAAAATTAAATAGTCGGTCAGTTAGTCAGAAAGTTGAAGCTGCCCATTCCATAACTTAGATCTCTATGGAGAAGAACGGGCAAGAAACTCCAAGGACACTCTTTTAAATCAAGATATTATTACAGAATCCTGGGTAGGTACATTATTATTATTGCTTCTATATGTGAGAACAATGTAAAAAAAAAACAAATAAAGAAACAATTTAGAATATAAAATTAAAAATAAGCCCTGGCAGTTAAGAAATGACCAGTCTCAACGGACTGCGCTGGTTCACGAACATGACGCGTGGATCAGCACCATCTAGCTCAACCATTTTGTAGGGAACCGAATAATCCAACACACGCGCCACCACCAGTGAGACGTTTAAGTGAGCATGACATATTCTCAACTGCCATGCTCTTTCAAGTCAACATCAAAATATCATAATAAACGGATCCATGGTTCACATTTACAAAATTTAAAAAATGCTTCTAAATTATGCAAAACTATACTTTGCAATTTATTTAAGAGATGAAAAAAAAATACTACCCTGTGCAAGTAGTAGGTAGGTTATTTAAAAAAAAATCTGTTCCATACATTTTTACCATTTTGTATTGCATTTTTCTACGAAACACCAGTTTATTTTTTTGATAACCAACGAAATCATGGTTACAGTTCGCGTCAATATCTCTGCTACCCTGTATGTTTCCTATATGGATTACCGTTATTTTAATACTTTGTAACATTTTGTGCGAATCCCTCTTGCGTAGAGTTTTATTGATCTACTTGACCGAAAAGAGATCAAGCTTAACGTGTCCAATAACACTGCCCGACCTGAGAATCGAACCCAGGACCCGCCCCGATGGTCTCGTGATCGTAAGCGCGACGGCTGAGATGATGATGTATGTAGAAGAATTAACAACTAAGACGTGTCAGTTATCAAAGGTCCGATGGCGAGATAGGTCCCTGAAATAATTGCCTTGAGCTTGTCGGGAAGGCCTGGACAACTTGTTACGAAATTGGGAAGAATGACATAGAGAGAAGAATGTGCGGTGATTTTTTTATTTTTTTTTATTAGACGTTGATGTCCCACTGTTGAGCAAGGGCCTCTTTCCACCTCTCTCTGTCCCGAGCTGCCAAGGGCCAAATCTTTATTAAAGGAGTCCAGCTAATCCCACCGTCTCCGTCTGGGCCTGCTGCGCTGCGATGTCGTATGCCTGCTGCTGTGAATGCTGACGACTTAATAAAATACTCCAATTGCGTTCCTCTCACCGTATCTGCCCCATGTCTATATTCGTTTCCATCCTTTATCGAATGTTGATTAACCTTAAAGACACGCTGTATTCATTTGCGAACAGTAATTGACGTTAAATAATTGATTTTCCGCCCGCCATTGGACGCGACATAGGAAGTCGGCCGACTGCCTGTATCTTTTGTGCGGAGTGAAAATGAGTGATTTAAATCATGTCTGTTTTGTCAAAGAGCTTCGTGCTTCAAATAGACTTATTAGGTCTTATTTTGTACGAGGAGGTATGGGTACAAAATTTCGGGAGACAGTTTACAAGGATCTAATTTTCATCTAGTGGTGTATTTTTCCAAAGATGTTCTTCATATTATATAAGAGTATGAATCCCTGTGACGGTGTATTTTTTATTGATCCTTTCTCTTAAATCCAAACATGATAAAAAAAAAATAATTTTGATGTTTTTTTTTTGTGGGGCCGTCGACCACAATTAGTAATGTAGTGACTTAAAATATATTGAAAAAAAAAAACAGTATTTTTTGTGTAAATTTCACAGACGTGATGAGTATCAATAACCAAAATAAAATAAAATAAAACGGATTTTCTCAACTTATACTTCAAATAATAAAACTATGAGTGGGCATTGAACCCAAAAAAGGTACCTATCAAAACTTTTTCTTTTGTATTTTATCGTGTTTAGATGTCGATACCCATCCCCATATCGTGTTTATATACATATTAAACTAGCTAGCTATAGCTAGCTATAGCTATAAACATATTAAATTAGCTAGCGAAACTCTGCAGTCGTGATCGACTGCAGAGTTTCGCTAGCTAATTTAATCTGACCTTATATAGTCCCACCTAGTACCTACATATCTAGTAGGATCCAATTATAATATAGTTTCACTCAAACCCCGATACATGCCCGCCGGTAGGCGCGATTCTTATTTTTCCCACTTTCATTACCACCAGAAGAATTCCGCAACTAGATCGGGGTTTATTGGATTTCAAATTCGTTATTGCTAGTGCCTTTTTCACTTTGGACGGTGCGAGATTTTTTCCGTCGTGGACACAGTACAATGGAAACTATTGAAGTACTCTATATTGCGTTTTTTCGAGTTGACAGTCGTCATTGGAACTGTGTTGGGTGGCGAGCAGAATGTTTTATAGCTTTTGTAATAACGCTGTTTGATTGGAAGCCCCTGTGGGGGGGAGGGCGTGGCAGTCGAACACCTCCTTTATTTAAAATATTCAATATTTGTAATGCGACTAGGAATTGTTGGAAATTAATTTCATTTTCATATTTACAGTTCTTGTCTTCTTGAATAGGTGTCGTTTTACCCCCACAACCCGGTTGTGGGGGTCAGATACGCAGCTGAATCCGATTACACTGGAAGCTGACCCCAACATTCTAACACTATTGTTTAACTTATTTCCAATGTCATACTATTTCATTAATTATGTTTAAGAATATTTCTTAAAAGTATAGGATCATAAAATAATGATAATCTTAAAAAAATATTGAAAGTGTTCCAAATTATTCAGAAACATATTCAATTAGAATGGTTATATATTTAAAATAATATACAAAACACATTCAAAGTTGAATGTTGAAGTGTAGAGAAGCATCTAATTATTTAACATATACTGTTAATATATAATACCCTCAACACAGTCATCGTTCAATTTGTTAAGAAAACAACAATGCAATGAGTTCGACTGTGAATAATAAAAATGGTGGCAATAACCTTAGGGCAATGTTCGTAATTTTAAGAACATCACAGTCGAATCTCAGTCTCAATCTGTCAGAAATACGTCTAATTTCCCCACATTTTGACAGGTTTTTGATATTCGTTTGTCGCCGAGATGAGACTGCGACTATATTTTGATCGTTTTAAATTACAAGAATTGGCCTTCTGGCGTTTCATGTCACATAATTCCCTTGTAGAAGTACTAATTCAACAATTATTAGAAAGTCCGATAAATATGGTTTTATATATTTATAGTAAATTATAACGGTAGGGGCTTGTGGCTAACTAATAACAGTCGCACTGGTCGATCGATCAGGTTAAGCTACGCTTGCCGCGGTTGGTCCGTGGATGGGTGACCATCTTTACATATCAAGACCCCTCTGTGCCTCGGAAAGCACGTTTAGCTGTTTGTTCTGGCTGTCATTCGTGGATCTTTGTCAGTCGTTACTGGTCGTCAGAAAGTCTAACAACCAGTCTTTCCAAGGGGTATGGTATTACCCAGTAACTGGGTTGTGGAGGTCAGATAGGCAGTCGCTCCACGTAAAATACTAGTATTCAGCCGCATCCGGTTAAGCTGCCGGTCCGGTCTAGCCGACAACAACATACATAGTTGGGAAAATGCTAGATTGATGAGTCAATTATAATGGTATAACACAAATTAAATTAATTAACCTTGAATCATAAAAAGGTACCTATGTAACGTTGGCAATTATAACATAATGTTGAAAATGTTTTAATTAAAAACAAATATGGAACAGTGGACTCCCTTGCATATTTTCTTCCACAGAACACCAGACATACGCATCATTTTACTCCATTAATCCGCAAACCCATCAAATTCTACATGTTCTTCCATGGCGGTAATTTCCGAAATGTGTTCCGAATTTCCGACTGTGGAAACAATAGGCAAGCCTGAAATAAAGGAATGTTACATATTATCATTACAAAATACCCTATTATCTATTAGAAGAATATTTGAAATAGTCAGCATGTGTTTATTTCACATATACTGCGTTTGATAACTCAATCATTGTGCAGGTTAAAGCCCGCATCGCAGTTGTTCAATATGATTTGTTTAGAGAACAAATCTACACATTGGATTAGCCTCTAAATAATTAAATAGAAGCAACAACTTTGTGGTCATGGCGGATAAAAATAGGCTTAGAATGCAACAAGTTTCATGAGTTTTTAATGAGAGGGTGGCGCGCCTTTCATTCACCTACCCCATGTAGTAGTGATTCATCATTTATTGGGAAGTTCTATATTTCCAGGGTTCCAAAAACTAAGCAACACCACGAAACAAAAAAAAAAAAATACAAATCTACACCCTAATTGCGTAACACACTATAAATCAAAATCTGAACCATTTTGAAGAATATTGCCATTGCTTCATATGTTCGAAAAATGTCTCTTCTCAATAACGTAAATAACGCAATTAATATGGTTGAACTGTCCAAATGAAAGGCTACTGTAATGTGCGCAATTACCCAGCTGATCTGTGAATGGAAGAACAAGCATAAGTTCTTCAATAATCAAGACTCGACCTACTACTGAGAATTTCCTGATTAAAAATCCCAACAACAATATGATTGAACCCAGGATCCCACCCTCGGCAGTCGTAGTTGTGACCACCAGACCAACAACACAGTCATGAGACCTCACACCATGTTGGGAAGCCGTTGGATATCCCCTGGACACCAGCTCTATGCTGCAGATCATACGGTCTATCGTAATTCAGATATACGTAAAATAAAATAAACTTCAACCGTCACAGCGGCACAGTCCACCCGTCGCAACGGCGGCTCGCCGACTGGTTATTATAGACGATACTATATATAAACACGATATATGTGGATATGTGGGTAGTTTGCGAAAAAGAATGTAAGTGTGAATGTTCAACTTTTTATCACGATTATTGTGTGTAGTTGAAGATTAATCTCGTTGGTCAAGTGGTCGCAAGCGCTACTGCTGTGCATGAGGTCCTGGGCTCGATTTCCAGGTCGGGCAGGTCGGCGGATCGGGTTTTCCATCAAGAATTTCTTAGTAGTATGAATTTTTGCCCGATTGATGGCAATAGGTTTATCCTTTTACATGGAAACTAAACTTAATTGGCGAAGTGTTCGTACGTGGGGGGCATCCCAAACTGCGCTTGCCGATATGCGGTCTCCACTCCAGAACTCGTCGGCTCCACCGGCCATTCATCAGTCTTTCGACAAACATGGCCAGCCCACTACCACTTCAGCCTGTTTACTCTGCAAGAAGAAGTGGAAGTGGAATAGTGAATAGTAGTGTAGTGAATAGTGAATAGTAGTGTAGTGTATATCATGGACTATTCATCTCCTTCTTGTCGTTGGCACGACTGAATTTTGTATCTGGTGGGCCCAAAACTTTGCCACTTCCATGGCGTCGTCAGCGGAAGTGGACTATTTGAAATGACCTATGATTTGAAGCTACCTCATGTGCACTAAGGCTAATCTTAGAAAATATACCTCAAAACAGATGTCTCTTCGTAATAAATGGATCAAGTACCTAATGAATTCTTGGTTTACATAAACTTTTCAAACATTGGCTATGGCGGCCGATTGAGATGTCATTCATAAGGATTTGTTAACTTTGCGACGTTTAGTGTGATCGTAACTTTACATCGGGTCCAATGGCTTTTCGGCTATACGACAACATAATTGGTTTAATGATAGATCACTGTTTTCCCCGAGTGTTGTCCTAATTTTGACGTTTTCGGGTGAGGTAATTTTGTAATCGGCGAAAATGCATGTCTAAACACGAGATAATTTGGTATAGCGTAGACAAAATGGTTCTCAATGATAGAAATGTTATTAATAAGAATGTTTTGCTCAAGAAAATCGTTGATCTTTTCGGCAGCTGCTGGAAAGATGATGCTAAATTTCAACCTCCCTTTTTCTTCAAACAATGTCTTTCTCCCCATTATACAGGATGATTCGCATGACACATGCCTAACACTTATTCGCTGTCGCGGGAAGTGAAGCTAGCCTAGAACTAATTTAGTAGAAGCAGCAGCGAACAACATCCTCATGCGACATGTTGGTAAACACAGAAGTTCTACTTACGAGTACTACCCGCGAAGTGCAAGGTGATTTATTTATCTAAACTAATACTATAAAGTGAAAAGGTTTGATTTTTTGTGTGTTTGTTTGCTACCACATCTCGAAAATAAAAGTTATTTATTCAATTATCAGTGTTAGATCCCGAAATAACTACTTTAGATAACGATTTCACTGTGTAAACATAGCAAAAAAACGCATAAAAATTATTACGAACTAGCTTTTGCCCGCGGCCTCGCCCGCGGGGATGACGGAACTTATCCCACGGGAACGTACTACCGGGATAAAAAGTATCCTATGTGTTAATATAGGTTATAAACTACCTTGTGTGCCAAATTTCATATAAATCCGTTCTGCTGTTTTTGAGTGATTGAGTAACAAACATGCAAACTTTCACATTTATAATATTATATAATATTTGAAGGATTTAGGCTAGGCAGATGATTTGTAGGATATATTTAGGTCACCTCCATGTCATTCTCTGATCGATGTAAATATTTCGCTGCAGTGTCTTCAACTGACGTAACACAGTGGAATTTTTAATTGATCCTTAATTATCTTGTCAAATCGTAGGTTGAATGAAGACAATAAACGTATGACCTAACAGTTATGGGAAACAACATCGATAGCCTTTCTTTCTGTTATTGATTTCAAATGGCCTTACCCTAGTTCTATCATCATTATCTTCCCAATCTTTTCCCAACTATGTAGGGGTCAGCTTCCAGTCTAACCGGATGCAGCTGAATACCAGTATTTTACATGGAGCGACTGCCTATCTGATCTCCACAACACAGTTACTGGGTAATACGATACCCCTTGGTAAGACTGGTTGTTAGACTTTCGGCTTCTGACAATCCGTAACGACTGTCAAAGATCCACGAATGACAGCCAGGACCAACAGCTTAACGTGCTTACCAAGGCTTTAATTTCAATGTCACTGTATTTAGGAAGCCGTACTGGGGAGAGGAGTTGTTTTGAATGGCACATAAATCAAAATTCAAGTTAAATATTTATAGCTCTCCGTAATATTTCCACGATGGCGACGTAACGCCATTCGTTCTTCTGATATGTCATGCAAATCATGCTATCGTGAAGAGAGACCAGTGTCACAAAACCCTTCCCAAAGTACTGTATATTACTACCCGTAGGTACTCGAGGAAACCATTCCAATTTATATAACCCGCGCCAATAAAACCGAAACAATACATAAACAAAAAAAACGCGCATCGGATATTAAAAGTTTCATAGCCGGACGATTAGCGAACATTTAAAAGGGAAAAACTTTCCCCGAGCACAATATTGCACGGCCAGTGAAGGAGTTATCTTTAATTTGTAAACCAATAAATGTTAATACATCAGGTCGGGACATGGCAATCGAATGCGCTGTTCAATTCAATTTTTCACGTTGCCAAACTAATTTGTGAACTATACGCATGGATTTTGGGTTCCCCTTTCGGTACTACGGTAATTATTTTGTTTGTAAAATGTTTTTCGCGGCAGAACCCTTACGTGTTGATCGGTGGTCAATATTTGATTGGACCGTGCGTACCATTTTCCGATGCCAGTATTTAAATTTTTGTGATTTTTTTATATTTACTAACTGGGATTTTATAGTAAAATAATCATTTGTATTGTCATGTTCACTTCTGGTGATATATAATGGAGATGCGGTCGTGGAAATGTCTTTTTTAAACCTTGAACAATGAACATACAGCCGCATTCCTTTGGGGACCTTTGGGGAGCCCACGCAATGCATTTCCCTGAAGAGCTAGTGCCATGCACATTACACCTATCAAAGGGTAACAAAGAGAGGTAAAGTAAGCAGGCCTCATACGTTATGATAAACTTGCGCAAAATTGAACTTGCACAAGTATACATTAACGTACGAGTATGTGGGATGAATTAGCACAAGTATCCGAGCCATTTGGTATCATACAGACTTGTGCTAGTCTACGGCTACCATAAGTTAGTACTGATATGCAACCTGTTACTCTAAAATTGGTACAAACGAACCTTTGTGTTCACAGCCTCAAATAAAATCACAATGCGACCTAACTTACTTGTTATCTTTCATCTATTCTCGTACGACTAGTCATGTATTAGAAGAGCCTCCTTTAGTGGCGTTGTTTAAATGTTATCTACATTCAAACACCAGGATGTTTCTGGTGTATGGATGGCAGCTTAGCTACCACTCGACTAGCTTATATTTTTAACACGGCGTGAGCTATGATTCTATCAAACGTGATCATCATCATCCCTTACTTACCTGCCCTTCTCCCAAGTTACTTGGGGTTGACGCAACACGTTTTCTTCTTCCATTCTCCCAGATAAACTACGTAACAATTAATCAAAAAACACATTTTGCAAAAATTTTACCATTAGTTGCTATTTTACAAATTGGTTGAGTTTAACTACGGATCAAAAAACCGGCCGTAAGTTATTCAAGTCAGTTACCAGTTTAGCTGAACATGTTTTGTCGGCAAACTTTTCTAAGCACTGCTACGGGGGGCCAATCTAAAGCTCATCGTTTGTAGCTAATCGTAGCCTACTCATGGACGATGGTAGCCTGATCGTCCACGAATAGGCTACGATTAGCTACAAACGAATTCGACTGATGAGTATATATTATAATCTTTTTAAAATGTTAAAATTGTAAAGGACATACTCGTAGACTAGCTCTTTAGAATTTATGTCACGATATTTAAAGTCCTCTGTTTTATTGACAACTGTTGACGTGATAATTAAAAATTAAATATTCTTACATCGTTGATAATTTTTTTTTAATAAAACTTCTGAACATCAATATTTAACTCAGCACTTTTTATTTAATATTTTAAACCATTCAACGCTCCACTTACAACATGGCCTATAATTAATTTATTAAAAAAACGTACATAATTTAAGTGTGCGCACAACGAATGTCAGAAGCTTTTTGCAATTGATATATCGCTGCAATCAACGTGTTCGTCGCGTATAACAACGTATAGATATCATTTTATTACGCGCCCTGTTAAATGTTGCGCCAATGGATTGTGATAGTATGAGTGAGTGTGTTCACGGCTTTTTAAACGATTTTGATGATGACGTTTTCGAGGTATTTTTTTATAGTAACAGGTTCATTTTGCGATCTTATGAGTGGTTTTTACGGTGCCGTACCCAAAGGGTGTCATCGGGACCCTATTAGGTACTAAGACCCCGCTGTCCGTCTGTCTATCCATCCGTCCGTCCGTCAGTGCGTGCGTCTGTCAGCGGGCTGTGTCTCATGAACCGTAATAAGCAGACAGTTGAAATTTTCACAGAGTGTACTTCTATTGCCGCCATAATAACAAATAATAAAAATAAAATAGTACATAATAATACCATAGGTCACACACACCTGTTCTCCCCGAAGGTTTGGGCAGGGTATACTATAGTAACACATTTTTGAAGTAACTTTTATTTAATTCAATTAGTTAGTTACAATTATAGTATAGCAAGTTTTAAAATTACGAAAAGTTGAATATTGCCAAGAAAAAACTAAAAAAAACCAAACACCTTTTCAAAATCAAAAATCGCTTTCAAGTCCTAACGTTAAATTGACGAAATATTACCCTCCATGTCACCATCGATGTCATTCGTCAATAGACAAATGACATACCTATCACAATACAGTGTTTCAACCCCTGTACCACGACATTGCGACATTTATTTTTTAAATGTCGAAGCATCATGCTGAGATAGGAGCCGTTTGGCTTTCTGTTTCATTTTCCCTTTTGTTCCTTTTTTTTTTAAATATAATTTGTTTTATTTTTAACTGTGTTTAGTGTACGAGACGCAATAAATACTTTTTCTTTCTTTCAAATTTTAAAGAAAAACGATTTGATTTTTTGTATGCCGTTCAGCCTTTACCGTGAAAGCGCAACAAACGATGTTGTGCTTTCACGGTAAAGGCTGAACGGATTTCGGTGACATTTGGCACATGGGTAGACCATGACCTGGATTAGGACATAGGATACTTGTTACCTACTTTTGGCCTATTAAGTGCAACCGCCAGTCACACTTTCCTACTAATTTCTCACAACGCACTTTACACTTTACATTTGTTTTCCTTTTTTACATTTCTTTTTTTTTTCCTGTAGTAAAATATGTGTCGTTATGTCGCTTTTACTCTGTGCTAAAATGTATTTTCTTTATTTCTTATCCCGATACTCCCACGGGATCGAGACTTCTGCGTCTCTTCCCGTGGTTTCTGTCACTGTCAATTTTATTTCTAGCCCCGTGGCTGGAAATAAAATTGACAGTATTAATTAAACCCATATTTATTTATAAACTATATTTTTCATCCCGCGAGTGCACAAACCTTATTACAATACAAAAAGATTGATGAATAAAATGTAGCCGGGATTTTCATAGAAAAAGGTTTATTGTAGAGATATGGAATCGAATCCAGATGTAATGACTTTAACTTTCATCTTCCGCATAAAGCAGATTGCGAGCGCATCTTGTCAGTAATAGAATGATAGCAAATAGATAAGCGACAGTGCTTTATATTCCTAGTTCGCTTTGCATTTCTCCTGCATTTATATTTTAATACGAGCTGACCCGACAGACGTTGTCCTGTTCAAATTTCAAATTTATACAAAATCCTATAGTAAAAGGACGTTCAGCTTTTCCCGAATTTGAAAACTACCGTGAAACTTTTTCAATGTTTCTTTCCTTAAACCCTACATAATCAAAAAAAAAATTGGAAAATTTTATTAAAAAACAAATAGTCAAATCGGCCCAGCCGTTCTCAACTGATGCGCTTACGCATTTCATTTTATTTATACAGGGTGGCTGGGATGTCGATGCACAACCATGAATTGATACAAAAGTGCAATACTTACGCGGTTACAAATATATGGAACAGCTATATGATAGAAAATGCTGCAGTGTATATTTAGTGCAATAAATAAAGAATTAACAAATGTTAAGCTCGAGCTGCGAAAGCAGGGCTGCAGCATGCTACGAGTACCTAGCGAGGCTTCAGACTACCTTTAAATATTAATACTTAGTAAAGTGCTACATTTGAAATTCAGACATATGAGCTACTAGCTTCTGCCTGCGACTTCGTCCGCGTGAAATTCATTCGTGCTATCACTTCGTTTTCGCTTAGTTCTATTTCTGACTGTATTCATTTTGACCTAGCGTGATGTTGAACCGACCCGAACGTTATCATACCGATTTTGTTGCTGAGTTAATTTAAAATTATGATATCTCCTAAGATGTTGATTGAAATCAAGTGATGTCAAGGGCAATTTTGTTCACAGTTAAATACTTGTGATGAATAACGTATATAATTGGTTAAGGATTATCATTTGGATAAGGATATCATGTTGATAAAACACCTTCGCAAATAATGCATTAATTTCGAACAAATTTGATTACCATAAAAAAGGTTATAGTGAGTCAATCTTAAAAGATAGACATATGCTGTCGCGGACTTTTTTTATAACTTTTAAAGAGGGACAATTCCATCATACATAATTTTTGCGTAACTTAAACCGTTTACGTAGCTCACGCAACAGAAGGTCTCAAAAGGAATCATTTTTCCCGTTTTTGCAACATTTTACATTGATGCTCCGCTCCTATTGGTCGCAGCGTGATGCTCTATAGCCTTTAACCTTCCTCATGAATTGGGCTATCAAATGAAAAAATAATTATTCAAATCCGACTTATAGTTCCAGAGATTACCCCCTACATACATACAAACAAACAAATTTGACCTCTTTATAATATTATTATTAGTATTAGTAAATTAGTAATTAGTATAGATGACACCGCTACACAAGTAAGCGCTGTAAGGCTGTAAGGCTTCCAGTCTAACCGGATGCAGCTGAATACCAGTAGTTTACACGGACCGACTGCCTATCTGACCTCCAGTTACTGGGTAATGCGATACCCCTTGGTAAGACTAGTTGTCAGACTTTCGGGCTTCTGACTACCCGTAACGACTGTCAAAGATCCATGAATGACAACGGGGACCAACGGCTTAACGTACTTTCCGAGGCACGGAGGGGTCAGTCTGGTTAAGGTCACCCATCCACAGACCAACCGCGGCCAGCGTAACTTAACCTGATCGATCGACCTGTGCGGCTGTTTTTATTTAGCCACGGACCCCTACGAGCTACAGAGCCCTACATAATACAGCCAAGCAATGGCAAAGTTTATTGAAAAGAGAATGTTTAACCCTCCCGCTGCCGGCCACATCCAGTAATATCCCAACGTGTGAAACTGTATTTTATCGCTCATAGTATATCCAGTCGGTTAATGAATTAAGCCGGGCGAGTGCGAAAACAATTTTGTCCGGACAACGGTGATAATACGAATTTATTATATCATTTAAAACGTCGAAACATTAACAAAACCGTGATACTTATAGAACATTGGGCAGCCATCCGTTCGTGAGACCGCTGCGTTACTGTTCGCTGGGAAATATTAAAATGTTACGTATTGGAAATGTGCAGTGTGTATCTTTAGTTGAATTATTTGTAGTCATTATTTAATGTTAATCGTGTGATGGTACAGTTGTTATACTAGTTTTGTGGCGCCTGCGGTGGCTAAGTGCTTCACAGGTATGTAATTAAATCTTATTGTTAATGCAATTTGAAGCTACCGTGCCAGCACCCGAGAGAGATAGAGAGAGTAGTGGTGGCACAGTGGTAACAGCCGCGAGTTACGAGTTGTAGGTCGTAGGTTCGAACCCAGACAGGCGTTTTACTTTGTGTAATTTATTTCATCACCACTGCTCTCTAAACGGTGAAGGATGCATTATTCCAAGGAGGTCAGTTATTCTAAATAGTAGCTAAAATAACAACAGGAACCCAATCAACTAGTTTTATAAAATTTTAGCTGGAATAAAAATACCACAAACTAAAAAGCAATTAAACCTAACTGTATGAATAAAAAAAGTCGCTTCTTTTAAATCGAGTGCGGGAAAAAAATATATTTTTTTATCTCACCTCAAATGGCTGAACTCTGATTGTCAATCGTCCACACCGCGGGATATGTCCCGATAGCGGTTAAAAATTCGCGTCAAATTAAACCATTGGCCCGGGGTGCTGCGTTGGTCGGCACGGCAGGGTTAATTGCCGAGAGCAATTATCGCCACCGGTATCAATGTTAGTTTACGATAACTGATCGCGAGCGCCTTTTTCACGGGCCCACACTAAAATCTGTGCACTATTTGCAATACGATCTGTCTATCCTGTTATTAAAATGAAATCGGGACGGGCCGAGCGACACCCGCCGGCCCCGGTCCCGTGCCTACGATCGTCGGGCACAATCCAATCAAAATATTTCGCATGACAAAACCTGATACCTATTAATTTATAGGATTTTGTTATTATGTTATTTGTTGTTTTACAGAGCATGCGACCAGGAAGTTCTCGGTCGTTTAAGACAGCCTAATCGCGTCCGGTAGATGAAGCGACAAATTTGATCGCCGGAGCCAAATTACAACCGGGTTACCCCTCCCTCTGGCGGCACCCCGCACCCCGCGCCCCCATCGTGGTTAATTGCCAAAACAATTAAACCATTTATCAACAATACCAAATTTAAGTGTCCGATTTCGTTCAGCGTAAGCGCCGCACCCCGGCGATGTCACGCCCCTAATTATTTCATGTGGCAAACGTACGCCATTCGCATCTTCAAACAGAAATTATCATTAACCTTAGTGGAGGATGATTCGACCAATTTGATTGTGTAATTATTTTATCGTCGATTAATTATAATATGGATCGGCTAGGTTAATTAGAATTAATATCGTGGAATGTTTTATTAATTATATTTCGGACAGGGTGCTGCCCGTGGCTTCACCCACGTGGATGTCGGAAATTATCCCACGGGGACGTGCTACCGGGACTTAAAGCCTATGGTAACATCAGTTATCTGCCAGTGAAAGTCCTGTCGAAATCGGTCTAGCCGTTTCGGAGATAGATTAGTCGGAACAAACAAAAAGACAAACAAACACACAAACAACAAATGACAAACACAATACAACACACAAATAAACAACGACAAACACATGACAATAAACAAAGTTATATGTCAATAAATGTATTTTCTTTCTTTTTTCTTTTCTTTCAATTTTTTCAATTTTTTTTTTTTAATAAATACTCTGTGAAGCTTTCATAAGCATTTAGTAAGAACCTGTTATTTTCACAAAGTCATAGTACAGATTTATAGACGAACTACCAGTGATTTTTTTTAATGGGGTTGTTAGCTCCGGTTGTTACCCCTACATACATAAAAACAAACAAATTGGTAAAATTTGTTTATAATATTGGTATAGATATTGCCCACTGCATTCCTACTCAAAGTTTTCAGACGGAAAAACACACTGTTTTTACATTGCCAAGGTTATTCAACCATGATATTATGTAGTAGGTTAAATAAAACAAAACAGAATTGTTGTGATGCAACATAATCCGCGTCCTCTTGCGCGAACTCCCGCGGGGGGGATGGCAACAAGGTTTTCATATCAAATTTCAGCTGAATGGATTCAAAGATACGTTGATTAAACACCGCAATACATTTGCTTACGGTTCAGCCTCAATAATATTTTGCAAGTGTTTGTTTGTTTGTAGAAGGAATTATGAAAAATGTACTATTTTCTTCTTAAATCCAAGATGGAGTTTGTATCTTAAATGGTACACAAAATTCCTCTTACATATGTTTCTATATCAATGAATCTCTGTTTACCTAACCATTTGCAGAGGTCTTACAGTAAAGAATCTTTAAGCTCTTGGTGGTGGCTCATTTTCTTTTATTTAATTACATGGTTATGATAGACTGGCTACTTTACCAGACCCCGAGGTAATTGTGTAACACACTACCAGTAGCAATGGCTTCCATTTGACAGTTCCACAACATTCATTGCGTTATTTACATGGTTGAGCAGAGACAATTATTCGAACATAATTATGAAGCAATGGATTAGCAATATCCTTCAAAATGATTCAGTTTGATTGAAAGTGTGTTGCGCAATTAGTGTGCAGGGCTTAGTTCTACATTGTTTGTGAATCGATAGAGCAATTTCCAAGAAGTTCAGACAAACAACTAAGATCTCATAAAAGATAACTTAAAGGCGACAAAACGTAGTTACAACAAGCTCATAGCTGGAAGCGTTAAATAATTCCATAATGCATAATTTGTAGAAGCAACGAAAGGCGTCCAGTACCCACACTACCCACAGTTGGGGGGCGACGACCCGAATTCGCACCGAAGAAAATGCTAGCAAATACCATTACCATTTCCCATGAGTAATTCATGTTTTTCCAAATACATTGAATGGTATACCTACCTTCATATTACTATCCGAGTCAATAATGTAATACGTGGGAAAGTATATAATGGTGTGTCTTAAGAATTTGTTTACGATAAGCTTGTTGTCTTGCTATTTCTATGTGGAGTCTGTTGATAAACACAACATAACATCACACCTCTATTCCCCGAAGGCTTAGGCAGAGGTGTACCTATAGCACACCCACATTTTGCCAGTTATGTTTAAGTAATGTAATAGCGGGCGAATCTATTGCCAACAACCGGACACAAATCCAGTCTACAGACTGAGAAGTTGTACATGGAAAAACCGAACAACACTTTACCCGAGCCGGGAATCGAGCCCAGGACCTAACGTCCAGCAGTAGCGCTTGCAACCACTACACCCACGATGCAGACTTGATAAACAGCCATAGTTACGTGTAACTTTAGTCGATATAATAGGATATTTTAAAAGCTTGTTGTACTGGTGCAGTACCTAAAAAGGAGTTAAAAGATGTTCATATTATATTGTTAATTCCAGCAAAAGTTGAATGTATTTTTTAATTACTAGATAGATATTCCAATTTAGCGTACCTACTTAATAAACAATCGAGGAAAAAGACATGGCCGCTTGCTAGCAAGCGGCCATGTTCTTTTTCCTCGACTGTACTTGCAAATTAAATTTCCCTATATCTTTATAGTAAACCAGCTGTAGCCCGCGACTTTGTCTGCGATCCAGGATGAAAAGTAGTCTATGTCCTTCCGCAGGTCATGGTCTACCCATGTGCCAAGTGTCATCCAAATTCGTTTAGCCTTTTTAGCGTGAAAGCGTAATAAATAACCTACTTTCGCATTTATAATATTAGTTAGGACTAGCAGCACCCCGCGGTTTCACCCGCATAAGTTTCGATCCCGTGGGAATATGGGGATAAAATGTATCCTATGTGTCACTCTGATGTATTAAGCAAAAGTACTGTAAAGTTTCATCAAAATTCGTTCAGTAGTTTTTGCGTGAAAGACAAACATCCAGCCGTCCTCACAAACTTTCGCGTTTATAATATTAGTAGGATTTTTACATACTTAGTTTCACAAACATTGTAAAGCTAAAACGAGCAATATTGCTACAGTAATTTTTCTTTATCATTACAAGTACGTCGATGATATCTTTTAAAATATGCAATACAGAAGTGGGGCAGCGCTGTATGAATAAGTTAGTGGAGCTATTCCGTGAGATAACGTGTAGAATATATTCGATATAATATTTATTGGAGTTGAATATTTAAACGCTTTAATGAATTTTAAATATCTTTTTTAATTAACAAGGCTTGACTGCAACGGAATGGTGACACATGACAATATTAGGAAATATTAGGAGTGTTTTGAAATTCTTTTTAATATATTGATATGGTAGGTCCAAGAAGAGTAGAAATCTTTTTCACTGTAACTAGGAATTTTAAAGTCGTTAAAAAGTCTTGCTCGTCCTAGGAACTAGATTCATCGTTCTCCCAGCCTTTTACAAACTTTGTAGGTAGGCGTACTCTAACAAAATACGGCTGAATATCTATAGTTTAGAATAATAAGCATAATCAGCCTATAGGTAATCCCTCTGCAGGGTCATAGGCCTCTCTTTGAGAGGCCGAAATCCACCATGTGGCCCCAGTGCGGGTTGGTAGATGTCACAAATGTCTTCGAAATTTTGGAATTTACACAAAGTAAAGTGCATGTCTGGGTTCGAAACTACGAACTCCAACTCGTAAGTCGTCTCAGTTACCACACCGTTTTGGTGATGAAATAATATACACAAAGTAAAGTGCCTGTGTGGGTTCGAAACTACGAACTCCAACTCGTAAGTCGTCTCAGTTACCACTGGGCCACCACTGCTCCCCATCTATAGTTCAGTTGGAGCGATTGTTATTCGACCTCCTACGATATTATGATCCTTCGAGTCTGTGAGGAGAGTACTTACAACTTATACCAGCTAGAGAGTTTGTTGCGCAATTTCTTCTTCCCAGCTAATGCATTAGAAAGCGGTGAAGAGCGGGCGTTTTGGGGTCTCCCCCATATGTAAAAAAATCGTCTTAAGTATGTAATTTTCGGGGGGCGGGCAGAGCGGGAGGGGTCATTTGATGATTTCCCATCCGAAAAAAAAAAAAAATGTAATTTTGATGTTCAAAAAGTGCTGATTCTCAGCATAGTTTAAATAAATTACTTGACTCGAAATAAATGTTGTTTTTTTTTTTTAATAAAAAATACTTCCTTCAGCAAGACGGTGTGCCAATAGATTTTTACAAATTTGCACATTTCGTTGCGTTTTCTTTTCATGCATCTTCTAGTTTTCAGTTTCCACGACATGTCCTAACTGAAGTTATTTTGTTAACGGACATTTTAAAAGCAAATGCATTTCCCGTTTTAGATTTGACGTCGGTGGTTGCAGGTAACTTTTTGGTGAGAGGATTCTATCAAGCTTTAAGAACTAAATGGCGTCAACATGGTACAAAAGACTATAATGTTTTTTTGTAGATACTTTTAAGTTTTAGTTCAATATTTTGCACTTTATTTTGTTAGATACTGTGATGGGTTTAGTGTGAGGGCTATAAAAGGATATTTCAATAAATACATATAAATTATTTTTTTATTTTTAAATATTAGAATATAACCATATAATTTTAAGAGTAGAAAGACTGTCCTATATGAGGGGCCACAACTATATACCTAAAGTAATTAAGGAATTAAAATCACCTCTAACTTTTGAAAGGTTATTAAAGCACCATATTCAGAATTATGTTTGAATTATAAGTCTGAAATCTTCTTTATTTTATTTTTATATAGGTAACTTAATTTTAGTTCATAACCCAGCAAAACCGTCGCCTGTCTTAATTATGTTTTTCCTCATAGGAGTGAATAATTGTATTTTTTTTTTTGTGAAATAAATTATTCTAAACCGTAAACCGTATAAAAAATATAAAAACATTTAAAATATAAAAAATAGTAGCTCACCGGTATCGGGAACAGGGTACCGGCGGTCAGGGCTCCAGAGAGAGGAACCAATGGAGGAGGACAATGCGAGCCGTGTCCAGAAGTATCGCTTTCTGAATCAAGCCCTTGATCCAACTGCCCAGCGAGAGCCTCCTCAGGTGTTGATCAACGTTATAATTATTACTTTTATTCCAAGCGAACTGGTTTACAACAACGGGCGTATACCAACATAGTTTTTCGAAAAAGAAAACCTAGGTACTTCATGTAAAGGTTGTCTGCAAAAGTCGACCTTATGTAGTGCAGGCTGGCAGAAAAAGAACTCTGGTTGCATTCGAACATCCAAGCGAATTTATAATGAGCTTTCAAAATATTTCTTGTAGGATTTTTAATATATTCTTGAGATATTTAGATATTTATTTTTTTATTTTTATTATTTAGATATTTCTTGTAGGTAAAGGCGCGTTGATCTGACATTCGCTTTAAATAAAAGTGATAATTATATCGTTGTATCAATTTATAGAGGGGCTTGTGGCTAAGTAATAACAGCCGCACGGGTCGATCGATCAGGTAAAGCTACGCTTGCCGCGGCTGGTCCGTGGATGGGTGACCATCTTTACATACCAAGACCCCTCCGTGCCTTGGAAAGCACGTTAAGCCGTTGGTCCCGTCTGTCATTGGTGGATCTTTAACAGTCGTTACGGGTCGTCAGAAGCCCGAAAGTCTAACAACCAGTCTTACCAAGGGGTTTCGTATTACTCAGTAGGTAACTGGGTTGTGGAGGTCAGATAGGCAGTCGCTCCATGTAAAATACTGGTACTCAGCTGCATACGGTTAGACTGGTAGCCGACCCCAACATAGTTGGGAAAAGGCTAGGCAGATGATGATCATTTTATAGCCCCCACTATATTCATCAAACTAACATTTATTTTACAATTTCCTTAAAAATTCTCAAGAAGTTAAAATATCTTGACTTTTTATGATTTTCAAGCTGCAGAGTTGTGTAAAATAAGTAACGAGTGGTACCTTTATTTATTTATAAATAAAAAGTAATAAAATTCAAGATAATAAAAATCGATGGCTTGGCGGTCGGGGAACTGGTATGATTTTTTTTAAACAATAACAATTATTATAAAGTGTAGGGTATTAATTGGCCTATCACGTCCGTTGCGAGGCAACTATGTTGCTCAACGACCGACCTTTATGTATGTACGGAACCACGTGCTCTTTCTAAACTGAACGTTTTTTGTTTAATGCATGAACGAGTACATTTTTGTTCATGTTTAACTAGCTTCGCCCCGCGATTGTACCCGCATAAGTTTCGATCCCGTTGGAATATCGGGATAAAAAGTATTCCATGTGTTAATCCAGGTTATAACCTAACCTACCTAACCAACTCTTACATTGGTAACTACACAAATCTGACGGATTACAAATACTTACCTACCAATCTATGAATTCGAGATACGATAATCGAGAATCGATGATCGAGAAAAAAAAAATATTTTTAATCTCCCTTTTGAGCTCTCTATCACCTTTATGAATAGTAAAACGCTGTTCAAAAAGTGTGATCCCTAATAAAATATATTCCGATTTAATTAATCCCGCCGAACTATTCTTCCATTCAATAAATAATAAAAGAGAATTTTCCAGTTGGAAAACGAATTTCAAAAGCATTTCTTCAAGAGAGGACAAAATAATTCTGCGGTGTGAAATCTTTTTAAACGCAGCTGTAGTTTTACGAAATTTAGGGAGAATTTCACCGATTGGAACTGAACGCGTTCACCAAAAAGGTTCATTGGTGAAATTCGCCCTTAGTCATTTGTAAAAACGATAAAACTATACCTACATATTGAACTATAAGTACACATAGGCAAATGCGATAATGTAATGCCTAATCCATAGATCTTTTAATGAGAATAAATTATTCATGATTGTCTTTGTAATGTCTGTTTGAGAGAAGCGGACAGGACACAAGCTCCATAACGACCGATGTAAATTAATTTGCAAAATACTTTTATTTTTATACATACACTCCTAAGTCACATTGTAATTATCCTAGTTTACAACGTCGTCGTGTCACTTTAGATGTTGATTTATAATGTTTCAACTCGCACCTGTTCGTTGAGCATTCATCACAGAACATCGGTGTGATAGCCGGCCGATTTAAGACCATCGTCGCACGCGATGATTTTCTCTAGAATATTGTTGATTAATCATATTATTCTTGTTAGCATTACTTTATTACGAGTAAATACTTAGTTGATGGATTTGGAATTCGTTATTTAGTTCATATTTTCTTTTTCTAGCTAATTATTTTTATGCTGGTTTTTTTAATAGTGGGAGTATAACTTGTGGCTAAATAATAACAGCCGTACGGGTCGATTAAGCTACGTTTGCCGCGATTAGTCCGTGGATGGGTGACCATCTTTACATACCAAGTCGTTGGTCCCGGTTGTCATTCGTGGATCTTTGCAAGGTCGTTACGGGTCGTCAGAAGCCCGAAACTGACAACGAGTCTTACCACGGAGTATCATATTACTCAGTAACTGGTTTGTGGATGTCCGCTCCATGTAATATACTAGTATTCAGCTACATCCGATTGGACTGGAAGTCGACCCCAACATAGTTGGGAAAAGACTAGACAGATTATGAGTATACGTCTTATGACAGCAAGCACCAAACGATATACTTCGCTGTGTGCAGAAAAGCCCTTGCTACAAAGCTTTACCAATCTCTATTCTGGTCCTTCCTTCCATATACAATTATACACTATAATTCTAAATTCTTCCAATCGACGTACTACAATAATTAAAGTACCCACCTATCGAGCACAAACATAATTCATAACAATAAAACTATCACAATATTGTCAGTAATTTTATATTCACATTAAATTATTATTAATAGATGGCGTGGCGATAGTAAAGAACAACATTGTACGGCGCAGCGGAGCGAACGGCGTCTGTAACTTACGAACACATGCACGTTACACTCATGTATAATATATTAATTCACGCTGTACGCCCAGCACTATACGTACATCCATAATTTCTTTCTGATACACCTGGCACAAATATGAACGGGGATATTTATGAAGTGTCCGTCTATCCCGCCTTGAGGTGAATAGTTTAACAGACTTTTTTGGTTCTGAGAGGCTATGGGTAGGATAGTATTCAAGCCTACTCCTTAATCACGATGTCCGTAGTGTCTGCCGAAGTTACGGACAGTGACACATGCAATAGTGACATCTACCAACCCGCACTGAGCGTGGTAGATTACAGCCCACTCCCTCTCGAAAACAGGAGGCCTGTGTCCCAGCAGTGGCTGATTTATGCTTACGGACATTTCCTACTCCATTTCACGATAACGATAAGATAATAATATCTAATAATCAGATATGTATAAGATTAGTTCCAACCCCGAACTAAGTATGAATTTCAACACGATTTGTCAGGTGTCCCTACTGCCAATATGTTTTTACCGTCCTCCAGACATCTTTCAGAGGGGCCCATTTCCTTGTTATGGACCTAGAGCCTCGGCTTGCAACAAACAATGTATGGATTTGAATAGAACCTTTCAGGGGTTAATCATGAAAACTTAACTGATATAATAACCTGTGATACAGTGATATTAACCCTGGAGATAAATCCCTCTCTATGGTGCATACCACGCTAAAAATCAAACCAAACATTCAATCGACACCTACTTAAAAAGTCATGGGGATTTCCCACCGACAACATGTTGTTTGATTCCATTTTATTAACAAGAGTCTAATGTGTAAACAATCGCTTAAAGCAAAAGATTAGTGGAGGCGTCATCGAGAGGTAAAGGCCTGCGCACATTGGCGGACGGCGGTCCAGGGAATTTTAAATTTACCAACGTTCGTATCTAATGGCAACAAGATATAGGTTCCAAAGTTCAGAGACTGACCACGGAGCATCAAAGGGGTTTTCTCTCTGTGATATTCAAAAGCGCACTGGAGGGTACCGTGGCGGGATACAGCGACATGCCACGGCAGGCGACGGTATGCGCCAGAGTCCGCTAGTATCTTTTTGACTGCGTTGCGTCGCTAAGCAAGCTCAAGGAGCCACCGGACATACCGCGGTATGCTGCATGCTGCAGCATCCGGCGGCCGCTGGTGGCATTGCAATTTTTCCACCTCCTATCCTGCCTTCTGTGTCTCAAAACACGCAGTCAAAGTGACCTCTACGCTGCCACCGAAGTGGCGAAGTTTTGGGCCTGAAAGATCTGAAGTACAGTTGTGCCAGCGACACGGATAAGAAGAAGTGTGCGTCCCCCGCCGCCCGCCCGTTTTCCTGGCTTTAAATGTGCATGTTTTTTTAGGGTTCATATTTGTGTTCCCCATGCATGTTTTCAGTAGGACGCAAAAGTTGTATGTGCTCAAAACTGCGTGTAAAAGCTAATTGCGAAACAAAATACGAGCTCTACATTATACAGGTTGTATTTTTATATTTATCAGTGTAATCGCGTCTACAAAGTATCTCAGTATTTATAGTAATAAAATTACCTTTTTGTTTGTAGTGTAGCGATTTACGAACTGTGTTTAATTGAAAACTACTTTCTTTTACAGGTAAGTCAGATCGCGTGCTCGGTTCGTGCGACGTAAGTAGGAATATTTTAATTCATGTTACACTGGTTAACGTCGCCGTGTATATTGGCACGTGTGAGAAAACCGGTGTGATTCTCGATAGTGTAAAAATAATTATATTATAAAACACTTGCTGCTAATTATTACATAACACCACGCCAGCATTCCTCGAAGGGTTTGGCAGAGGTGTACCTATTGTAGGCCGACATTTCGCCACGTATGTCTAAATCCCATATAATAGAGGACGAGTCATCAACCGGGCACAAATCCAGACTCCAGAGATATTCCAGATGGAAAAACCCAATAACACTTTGCCCGAACCGAGTATCGAACCCAGGACCTCATACTCAGCAGTAGCGCTTGTCTGTCAACAAGTTTAACGAGGCAGTCAACTTGCAGTTCCCGTTAATAGCCAAATGAACGTGTGTATACATATTAACTTCTGTATAAATCGAAGTATAAAGTGACATGTTTGAAATAGAAGCAGGAGACTACTAACTAACTAGGCACTGCCGATAATCCGGCGTCGGACCACGTGGCTTTAGCCAATCAAACGTGCTTACTAAACGTCAGATTAGCAGCCGCAGGCGCACCGTGCGACTGCACGTCATTAGCCTTTAGACACAACAGGGCCCGCCAATCACAGGTGAGGGGATGAACTCCGGCTTTTCAAGAACAACGCGCTCGTTGTTGTCGAAAGTTTGAAACTGTCAACCTTGATTCGAATACACAGACCAGATAAAGCTTACTACAAATTCGGGCCACAATTCCTGCGTTTCGTTTGACTGTTTCCAACCTTATTGTCTCCTTCGCTCGCTTACAATACCGCCAATTTGCATTCGGAGGTGATTGTTAACGTTCATGTGTAATCATAAGCTCGTCCTAATGCCGGGTGTAAATAAAATGAGACGATGACGTTCGAACACTGCGTTATCTCAATTCCCCATCTCGTATCCTCGCAAAATTCTCAAGCTGCGTAGCCCCCGGCCCCTGCTCTCCCCCGCCCTGCACCCCGCGGCTCTTTTTTTTCTAATTAAGCGTCCGAACACATCCCCCAATTAGCCCACCACGTGTGAAGCAAGTGAAGCAGGGCCGAACAGATAAAAACTCACTCCTTCACTGAAACGATCGATCGTGGACACAAAAAGAACAATATGAAGTGCATCGCCTTTTTTCGAAGTCGGGCGGCGCGAGATTGGGAGGGGTGAGGGAGGCCCCCACTCTCCCCCTCCGAGTCGAGTGCTTAACGCGCCTGGAAAGTGCTTTTCGGGTGGCCGGATGACAGAAAGGCGTCAACGGTGACTACAGTATCTAGGAATTAGCTTTGAGAGACTTCTTAACGGCTCGAGGGGTGCAGTAGACAGGTCATCTATATTTATAATTAGCCCTGTTTGTGAGCCGCACTAAGATGCAAGACGATGAAGCGTTGGACATCTTCGTGTACACGTCTTCCGGACTCCCCGTCGTTCGCAATTTTAACTGTATCCAATACTTATGTACGCACGGCTACACATCAAGCTATACAAAACCAGTATAAGCTGCCTTCTGATTGTACGAAAAACCTATACAATGCGAGGTCAGCTAAAACTGGAAATGCATAGCTTGATGTGTAGCCGTGTGTACTTACTTACTTATGTGTAGAAAATTATGTCAGGTCAAAAATTTAAAATGTAAGCTATAAAATCGTAACAATTTGCTTGAAATTGATCTATTAAAAGAGTCAAGTCAACATTGGAACTTAAGTGGCAGGTCTGCACATAAATATTAAATTACAATCGGTTATATTCAAGCGCTGAGGGTTCCGTATCGCCATTGCTGTTCCGAATTTTGCATTAATAAACTAATAACCTCGAGAGTAATAACGCTAATGAAGTTACAGGCATCGCCCCTAGCCTCAAAAAATGGCAGCAAATAGGAACAAACACAGTCAGGGCCTAAAATCTATTTTAAAAAAATTGGCTATATTTCGTGTTTGGGGAGACTGACTGGGCTAACTAACACACGCTCTGTTTTTGACATTATTTACTGTCTTAAAATATGTCGTTTACTGAGATATACAGAGAAACGGACATTGTAGATCGCAAAAGGGTTCTACTAGGTGTAGAACCCTAATACGTTGAACTATGTTGAGTCATTAAAGCATTGTATATTCACAATTCACAATCGATCAGCCTAATGCTTAGCTAGTGTACTGCTGTCTTTAGAATCATAAAGTGAATTATAGCTGTTGACTTAGTCGACAGGTGAAAAAGTGCGAGAGCAGAGTGTTGAGTCTCTTTCGGTAGCACCATGTAATTACTGTCGGCGAACTATCCGTTATACCTACTCCACTGTTCAGTTTCATTGTGGCGTTATTTCTTTATTGTGCATTGACTGTTGAGGCTTGGTTTGATGACTAAACGATTGTCGAATAATTAGAAATTAATCAGTTGAAAAATCTTTACTTTCAACGCGTTTCTTAAGGGGGATGCGCTGAGGTAACTCGTGAAATTCTCTACTTAGGTTTTTGTCCAATGTGCAGGTCAATATTAAGTTGTACGTTCATCGAAATAAGATTCGCGGCCTTATCAATTATTTTGAGCAAACCCAGTTTCGTGCTAGGAAGTAACTCAGGTTAATTCCTAACACGGAACTGGGTTTGCTCCACTATCCACTATGATATTCCTATCCGTCGCTCATGATGTAGTACTTTGTGCTCAAAGTTGTTTGAGATAAAGATTATTATTATATTTCGTTTATTTATTTACTTAACTTATTTTATTACATTTTTAAATATTTTTTTAAATATAAACCCTAGGCAAAAAAAAAAATATATATAAAAAAATAGTTATCCACCGATGTCGGGAGCAGGGTCCAAGCTACCGGTGGTTAGGGCTCCAGAGACAGGAACCTCCTCACAATGCGAGCCGTATCGAGGAGTACTGCCTTTTGAATCAGGCCCTTGATCCAACCGCCTAACGAGAGCCTCGATAGATGTTGATCAAGGCTTTCGGCAATCAGGCCATTGGCCGATACGACAATCGGCACAATGACAGCCGAGCTCACATTCCACATGTCAGCAACCTCGTGTGCTAAGTCGACATATTTAATTTGTTTCTCTTTCTCTTTCTTCAACTAATATTGTTATTATTAGTGGAAGAAGACGTAAATTTAAAAAAAATACAGTATTACCTAAAATATTAGGTGACAAAGTTGGCTTTGTATTTGATTAATCCACTTTTAAATCAATAAAAAAATCAGTAAATTAGAGTAATTAGCAAAGTGAAGACTTATGTGATTTGTTTACGTTTTAGAATATGTATGACTTTATAATATATTATATGATTTTTATAGAATTATAATCATAAAAATCTCTCAGTTAATTTTACCATATTGAATGACTATTTCATGAAGCGATTTCATTTGAGGCCATGCAATTCTAATTTAAGGAGTTGTATTGCTGATTCTAATTCTGCAAAGCCATATTTGTCACGGTCGCGAATCATATTTAAATCAACACACAAACTGATACTATCCTGAAAATGAGAAAAAACTTAAGAAAATTTGAATTACGCGGGCTTCCTGACGCTTTCGCCTTAAGACTGAAATAATATCTTAAAGGAGACGTTAAATTGTCAATTTCTGTAAACATTTGCATCACGATTACAATTTACGAATTCGTAATTTGGAAAGCATCCCTATACTTAATACATATATAAGCAGGGGGACACACACCATCAAAACTGAGGCTGTTTGACTCAACCCTCTGTTATTGTTTTGCGCCAAACCGCGCCATAGGCTGGTGGTCGGTCTTTTTGTAATATTTCCCCATTTTCCTGTCGGATTTCATGATTAAATCACGGATATGTGCTGACCATGTCATGGCGCCGCGGTGGCGGACTTCGCACCTTTTGAACTGACGGTGGGGAGACATGAAAAACGCGAATTAGAATTATGTGGGTATAAGAGATTGTTAAGTGTCTCTGCATTATTTGGAAGTTTTATTTAGTAATGCTTAGATTGTTGATTGCAGTCGACAACCTAAAAGCAGCCAAGCTCAAATGGGACTGGGACGGACACGTTTGCCGCATGTCGGACGCATTGTGGGCTAAGACCACCACAGCATGGTTTCCTGAAAACGTCCAACGGCTTCGCGGAAAACCCAGGCAAAGATGGCGAGATGAACTTGACGCCTATAATTATGAGGGATTGCTCCGTAATGAGAAACAGGAAAGGGAGGCACCCTGCAGTGGGACAATACAGGCTGATTATTATTATATTAGATAGTTGATTAGTAAATTTAATTGGATTAGGTACGTACTTAGTACCGATCTAGAAATCGAGGTCCCGTAGGTGAAACATTTCAGCAAGTCACTGGCATTTCAGTCCGCGAAAAAAATCCGTTATTCTAGAGTTAAAATATCGAATATTTCTTTTTTTGTTTCGGTTGGAACCCTTCAAAAGGTACCCGACCTCCGGGGATTGAGGGATTTTTAACTCACAAATAAACATGAACGAATTCATAAACAAACCGAATCTAACACTTCAATAAATAAACAGGACACTAAAGGAGAAACAAACTGTCTCGGCAACTGACATGAAGTTACATCCCAATAAGTCGTGTCGTGGTGGAGATGTCGTGTCGGAAACCGGCGCGCCGCGAAGGCACGGCCCGGAAATCCCAATTCCGCCCGCATCCGGCTCGGATCCGGCCAGTGCCACGACGGTACGGTTGTGTAGCCGTAGTGTCTTCATCTTAGTTTACGATACAGGAAGAAGTGGTACCAAAGTCTATAAAGGAAATCGTCCTATGTATGTGCCAATAAGAAGCCTGTCATTTAAAAGTATTCTACCTACACACAGGACATAAAAAATGTGTTCTTTTCCAAAATTGATGAACAATCTAAATTGGGGCACTGCAAAAATTCTGATCCATTTTTCTTTGGGTAGTGTCCTATATTTTTTAGTAAAATATTAAAACAGAATATTTTACGGGCTTTGGGCGTTCAAATATTGTGGGAAAAAAAAACCAAAGGACATGAATAAAAATCTGCAGTCACGCAAAAGTTAATGAAAACATTTTCCGATTCTCAGACGATATGATTCCCCAATGAAGTGGACGATTTAAAGGGAAAAAAGTTAACAAACACTTTCATTCAAATCTAGGCTTTACTGTTAACCTGCCTATAAAAAGCTTCCTTGAGAAAGTTATTTACATTTTTTAAACACATCCACCACATAATTTTTAGCTTTATCATCTGTAGATAAATAACATTTGTACCCGTTTCATCGCATAGGCTCGCCATCTATAACATGGGGCTTAACCATAACTGGCGAAATGTGGATGTACTATAGGTACACCTCTGCCTATCCCTTCGGGTATTAAAGGCGTGATGATAAGTTGTGTAAATAATTACCCGTTCTTTTGATTTAGTACGTTACGAAAACTGATTAGCAATAAAGTTGCTTAAGAACCTTGTCTTATGGTTTATTTTCGTCTGACCAGCTATAGGAGGGCTGCTCTAGTTAGAACGATTGAACGTCACTTTTCAACAAGGCCTTCGGAAATACAGCCTCCGCACATCTCTTCCGAGCAACAATAGAACAAACGCCAAAATATGTGTGTCATTCTTCTAAAATATTAGACACGGCGCACATTAGCAGTTTATTAGTCGTTTCGCATGAACTTACTCGCCCGAAACGGGGGAATCGTCACTTTTAAATAATATTATTTACAGTACAGAAAAATGGACACTAGCGCACAGAAGTGATAAGAGTTAAATTATTGTAAAAAAATTGTAAACTTTTTTCTAAACTTCATTGCATAAAATTCAAAATGTGCCAATTGCCATAAACATATTTCTGAAGTAGTCGAACTCGCCCACATATCAATCAAATTCGTGCGAGTCGCCTATAGAAAAAAAAAACGACGCGTTGCACTCCGGGAGTGCCGGCAGAAGTGAAAACTTACCGTCTTACGAATTTTCGATCAGGTCACGTGTCCTGACGCGAGTTTAACATTTTTTACCCATTACAAAAAAAGTGTTCAACGCCGCTAAAGAAGTTTTCACTTCAACCGTCTTACGAATTTTCGATCAGGTCACGTGTCCTGACGCGAGTTTAACATTTTTTACCCATTACAAAAAAAGTGAGTGCCGATTCGCCCGTTTCCGCCGAGTAAATTCGTGCGAGTCGACTAATAAGCCACATTAGCGACTCAATTCTCAATGATATGACGCACGCAAGATTCGCTCGCATTTCGCACCACGATAGGAAGACACGGCTGACGATTCAGAATTTAATTTAAAAAAAAAAACAAACGTGGGCGTGCTCGCGGCCATGATATATTAACGATCGTTTACACATTACTCAGGTAATTTCCTTTAGGTTGCCGTTTTTCAACTTCATCGATTACGGTTAAACGTCCTGTCATCGGACACAGTGTAGATTGTTAACTAGCATATCGTCATATTGTCATAACGAGTATAGCTTTTATTGAAAGTGAGGCTACATTTGACAGATTAATAAAAGTACTTTGTATATCTTTCGCGTGGATCGATTTTCTATTGATGCATTAAAGATATTGTCGCGTGTTAGAAATGCTTTAATTGACAATCAGTCTTTTTGAAGTTGTACTTGTTATCTGTATTGTACATCTTTGTATTGACTAAATTCTAGTAAATTATTTATTTATTAATTAGGACGATTTGACAGTAGTAATTGCAAAAACCAAACGTGACTTGAACGCGACAAATGCAACTGGAAATGTCAGTCGTAATCGTAAGTGTGCACGCGTCCTTACAATCTGGGCCGAGCAAGGAGGTGGAAGTCGGCTATTCAGCCGTACGTCTGCATACACACTTCCTTTCATTTACTGTTACAAATGGACGGACAGTTTTTGCTCTAGAATAGTCCGAACTAAGGATTAGGATTTAAAGGGATTTTGGGTCACGTTTGTGATGTGAAACTAAAAAACTGGACCCAAAATCCAGAATACGCTGCTATGAATATCCAGATTTGGTTAAAAGGCAATAAACAAAGGCTTTTTTCAAAAAATCGCTTACTGCACTGAACAACTACGAATTTTTCAGCTCGAACGGATATCAATGCAGAAATTCAATTAGTGGAACATTTAGCACAGGTATTAGCGTTACGGCAACGTACGGTACGGTAACGTTGCTTAGGTATATGGTTTATTATATTGTATACAATATAATAAACTAATATTAATTCAACTCGTCAGTCACTCTACCTTCCTAATCCCTGAAATTACCATCAAACCCCAAAAGCTTTTTTTTTTAAACTTAAGAAATTAATCTTCTTTTCCGACTGCCACACGGACGGGGCCGCGGGCGCAGCTTGTATACCTATGTAGGTACTAAAATAAATTGACAGATGTTTTCCCGAATAGCAACCAGTTGCTAAATACGGATGCGACAGGTATAATGTCATATTTAATTCAGCTCTTAAGTGTTTATTCATTGCTAGTTAATATTTAAGTAGGCTTTTTAATTAATAACTTTTTAAGAGTGTGTTGTGAAACCATCAGGTTGGCTGCAAGCTCATTTGCAAATTTTGTTATTATAAAAGCGGCCACGTGCGAGTCGGAGGCGCACACGGTGTGTTCCGTGCCACCGAACGATATTGATCACTCGTAACAGCAAAAACAAAACGAGGAGAACTCATTTCTTGAATCCCACGGGACCATTTATTTGTAGTTATACCGTAGCGGTCAAAGTAGTTTTTAATTTTTAAATTTCAAATTTCCACCTATTACGGTTCAAAAGACAGATGGACGGACGGACATCGGGACCTTAGTAATAGTGTACCGTTGGCATCCCTTGAATACGGAACCCTAAAAACGCCTCAAACTAAACTGATAAAGTTTCCGTAGCAATATCGAACGTCAATGAAAACATAATAAAATTAATTAGCTTACATAATAAAATAAAACTTCCCCGATGATGCCGTAATCCTGTTATTTTCCTATTAATTTCTTTCTAGAGCACGGTTTTAATCCAGTTATTTTCTAGCTTATTTAAGAAGCGAAGATGTTATAAAAAATCTATTATTTTTTCCTTAAGACAATTACTTTTTATCTTAACTTGTTGGAAATATAAATATTCTTGATAGTCTTGTTAAACCTTCGAGTAATTTACGTAGCTTAGTCTTCTACTAATGGGCCGAACACGGATTTTACCGAAAACGAATAATCGGCCGAATTTTCGGTTAAAAGTTTACCGAGCCGAATATTCGGCAGGATTGGTGGCGCTTTTATCATGCATCTCAAAAGGTTAGTTGATGTAAAAGATAAAGATAATATAATCTCTTTGCTACGAAACCATTATAACATAACGCGTGGTATTGCAGAAAAACGCTTCCTGCTCAGCTCTATTACGTCCCAGGTATGCTTATCTTTAAATTTTATCATCTACGACCAAAATTACTCGCCTCATTCCCATGCCTCATTACCGCTAAGTACTAAACTTATTCTAGGCCAAGAACAGGTTCCCTATGAATTTAACATTTGTAAAAACTGCACAATGTTATACGTATATGTCATACTCCTGCCGGTTGAAGCCATTTCTTTAACAAGCGCCAATAAGATATAAAAATGCAATGAAAAAATTCCAAATGACTTATAATTGATAGCCTTTGTAGTCTTTAAGAGACGTGTTCACTAATTAATTGAGCATTAACACAGTTGCTAGTTATTATACTAAGTGAAATTCCAAAAAAGTGCCCGTTTCAACTTGCTCTGCGCAAATAAAAACATTTTTATGTTTGTAAAATGTTGACATTTAAAAAAAAACGATATCAATTTTTATAAAAATGTCACGCTGTATACAAAGTACAGTCGCGGGGAAAAACGCTGAGCAGCGTAAATAACTTTATAAGCACCTGCAGAAGTACCGGCGAACGGACGCCATCCCGACAGAACACAATTAACAGATAATTGTAACTTATTGCTGTTCGAACATTTTGCATATCGTATAGAATCAAGTTCTTCTAACTGACTTCAGACAGCTGTTGGGAAGTTTGTTGCGACAATTCTTCTTCCCAGCTAAATCACTATAGGAAATGATGATTTTTTGACATTTTTTGAACGTAAAAATTACATAAGACAGTCCCTCAAAACGCAGGGTGGGCTTTTAATAATGGGCATGGGCGTGTCATTTTTACGTTCAAAAAATTTAGTATAAATTACTTGTGACTTTGGTTTTCATTAACAAACGTTTTAAATTTTAAAGGCAGCTAATGTATCGTACAATATGTTATCTGATAGACGAAGTAATTGCTTTGTTAAATATTATTAGCGTCTGTTACCGGCGTGTATAATTACGTGACATCTTGTTGTTATGTAACATTTTATGTCGTTTTTTGAATTCTATCGTAATTGCTTCACCAAACATTGTCGTAATAACAGCTTATCAATGTCGTCGTGCCAAGCAAAGACCTTTCGTGATGAAATTAAATTATCAATAAGTACTACCGGTAATTACTAGTTGCTGATATGTGAAACAGAGTTTCAATAAGAGCTGGTAACGGAGGAAATTCGTTTGAGTCATTAAATTAACACATGTACTCCCATCGTTTCGAATTACAATGACGTGATTACATCTTTAATTTTAACGGAACACCGAGCTCGAGTCTTCCCTGATCTGTTCTATATTTGTTTGTGGAGAACTCGAAAGGGAGGTATCATTGATAAGCGAGGAATCGCTGTCGCCACCTCTCGCTACCCACTCCGTCTCAAGGTGAACGACCGGAGTAAGTTAGCCGCCCGCCCGACCACGTGACCCGCCCAGCACTTGCGCTAGGTCAGGGTCGCTCGCGACATCTGCACCACTTTACTCTGACCCCCCGCGGCGCGCCCGTCGCCCGCGCACGTGGCTCTCTTCTCAATGGCTTCTCGTCGCCTTCCCGCGTCGCCGACCCACCCAATTTTTCCGTTCGGATAGTTTCTGATACGTCTGATGGGTCGCGTCTGTTGACCCTTGCTGGGTTAGGTCAAGGATGACTACATTTAAATGTGTGTGTGGGTCTGTAATGCGATTATTTCTGGTTAAGGGTTTTTTGCGCGCTAGTATTTTTCTTAGCTCTCTCGCTTGTTGTTTAAGCGATATTACCTTTCTGTCATTCATAATTTTCATTTCGATTTTGTATAATATATATTATTTGAACAACACACGTTTATATTTAAGTACCTACTTTTAATGGTCTACTCAACCTCGGTGGAACCTTCAGTAATAATCCTTGCCCTTCTTCGCGTCCCTGTGGTCTGACAGTCTGAGTACTAAGGCTAAGGTTTCCCTCAGTTCCCATTTGAACAAGATATTATTGTTGTCGTTTAAAACACCAGCCCTTTCACGAACGACGGTGAAAAGGTTTTCCTCAATTTTCATCTTAGTTTTTTTTTCTTCAGTTTTAGCTAATTGTATGTTTCTCCCTTATTTTCAGTATCTTATAAGGGTTCCGTAGCAAAATATTGCTCGTTTTGTGTTCACTCCTTTCCAGTTAACAAAAAAAAAGAAAAAGAAACAAGGTTACAAAAGCAAGACTTTTGAAATAATTAATTTTCTAAATATTTGAAAAAGCCTCCTAAGAAAATCACAACTGCTCGAAAAACTAAGTCGAAGGGGATGTAAGTAGGCAATCTAACACTTACCCTACCTAGGGCAAAAAAACCATGGGAATTTGGCAGCCGGCAAATTTGTCGAGTCGAATTTTAACTTAAAGTAACATGTCATTAAACGACATGTCATTAAACGACATGCTAAGCCCACATAATTAAAGGCTGACAAACCAATGCAGTTTATAACAAAGTATGGCGCACATGACATTTCCCAGACATCCTTATGTTTTAAATTCCCTATTAGATTCTCAAAGACACCACCAGCGACAGCAAGTGGTGTGACTGTGATTAAAAAACAAACGAATGTTGCTGGTGATAGACGTCCTAATAGTTTATTCACGGAAACAGGTTGACGGTAATACGGGTGAACGTGAATCAAAGGAAAATTGTGGTCTGTAATTTTCTTGAAAGACTTATGATGTACGAGTATTTCTGTTTCAAAGGGCTAACTGCAGTCTAGTTATAGGTTTTTTTATTGATATCTTTGGTTTGCAGTCAATTAATCTTTTGATATCTTTGTTTTGCAGTTAATTAATCTTTTGATCTTTAATTACTAAAAGGGATTATTTTATGGACAAAGTACCGTTACAAAAATGGATTTCTCGTTCACGTTTTCTTAAGAAGAGTTTCAAGATGGTTTTACAATAGTTGGTAGACGTTGGCCGTTGGTAGACGTTAACGATAACCACTCACTGACAATTGCGATGGAAAATTTTCTCACAGATGTCCTAAAATTAATAAGAAAATCAAGAAAGAAAACGTATTTATTGAGACTCTCATAAAAAAAACACAACACAGGAAGGTCTGTAGCTAATAATAAAACTTATTATTTAATTGAATCGTCAGATTAATTTAGGGTCGTCAGAAGCCCGATAATTTGATAACTAGTCTTACCAAGGCGTATAGTGTTACCCAGTAACTGGGTTGTGGCAGTCAGATAGACAGTCGCTTCACGTAAAATACAGCCGACTCCAAAAATAATTGAGAAAAGGCTAGGCAGATCAGGATTTTAATGAAACAGTTCCAAAATGGACCAGAGGACAAAAGTAACTAACTAACTAAGTAAACGGACAGACAAGTTTTCAAATGTCAATGTATGTGAAGCTAAGGTTGATGCGAACAGGCATTAGTCTTGTGTACCGACTGCACTCTGAACATCGAAGCAATTCGATTGAGCATATTAATGGGTATCTGATACTGCTGCTGGACTATTGACTGAATAAGTCGCATAATATATATAATTTTGATGACACGGTTGGCGCAGTGGCTGAGCGATCGACTGCTGCGCTGCGTGTCGCGGGCTCCGCAGGTTCGATTCCCGCACGGAACAAATATTTGTATCGCCTACAGGTAATAGTTCCGGGTCTGGCTGTTTGTGTATGTGAGTTTAAATGTTTATAAACGCACCCACGATACCTACAGGAGTAATTCCTAGTGTCGGCAACGTTTTTAAAAAAAAAAAATATATATACACACTCCGAACATGCAGAGGGCGCTGTTAACGCGAGCACATCTAAATGCCTATATCTACATACATCGATCGTATCGTATACCTATGTACTTTCAAATTCAATAAAAAATTTACATTACACAAACATAAGCAAATACTTTTTTCTTCGAAACCACCCAAATAAAACAGAAATAGCTGTACGGATCACGTGCGCGATTTGTATAATATTATGATTTTATTATTAATTTAAATATCCCGTATGAGCGTTCTGTGCCGGGGCAATTTCATTATTATTTCAATCAACTGAATGTAAATTTATTCTACAATCTCACGAGGTAATTGCGATGTGTTGTTCTCTTTCGCTCGCGGTGCGGTCTCGCTCGCGCGCGCGGTTCTACCCGCGTCTCCCACATTCTTATGCGTTCAATCAAACCTAAGTAGTCGCACGCAGTCGCGGGTCCCTACATCTCACCGGGTCGCATTGTTCGTTCCTTTTGTTTTGTTATGAAAATTAGACGTCGTCGTCCGCAGTATGTTCTTGTGGCAAATGTAACACGAAGCCACAGTGGTGCACGTTGGACGGCCAGTCCGATGTTACGTAAAACAAGGCAGCCCCGGCGGTTACGCTTCTTGAAACTCATTTGCATTTAACGTACCTATGCAATGGGCTAACTGCTGATGGTCTTCTATTCTGTGACCTCGTTCTGAACCTTGTTGAAAACAAATCAGAGTTCGTTTGACAAAACCTTCGAATAAATATTATCCGGAACCCCTCTAGGCAATCGTTTTCACGGATATTTTTCTCCCTCAACTACGTACGTGTATTATCGCGCGGGCTTCATAGGATCCTATAGAAACGCTTCAGTGGGCTTAGGTATTATACATTTAAGTGAAGGACCAAAAAAGCCTACACGAATATGGAATATTCGTGGGCAGTTCGACATCCTCAAAATCGTTCGATTCCCGGCCTTCCTTTTGGTCCATTTTGTTAATCGATTCAATATTTTCCATGTTATAGCTGTATTTATGTCGTATTGTACTTGGTAGGCAGCGTTTTGCTTTATTTGTTTAATGGAAATTCTACATGCAATTGGTATCGTAGGCCAGTTGTGCCAGGACGCGGGGGTTCTTTTTACGTTTTTCCTTTTGTGATTATGATTTAGGGCGTAAGTTTGGCCGGCTCTTTGGTATTGTAGCAACGTGAAATACAGCGTATAGAAAGACTAAATGGAGTTTTACGAAAGTAAAATTGCTATATTTTTGAACAATAAAATTTCTCGCCTCCTATTACATGGAACTTAAACATAACTGAGAGAAATGTTGGTGTACAGACGCCAGCAGGTCAACCTACCCGAATCTGTCAAATTTTCCCAATCAACCTTGAACCTTAATGCTTTAGCGATAAAGTTGAAAAGCTATTAAAGAAATTTGACAGATTGTAGTAGCTTGATGTGCTGGCGTCTGTACCTACATCTCTGCCTTACACATCGGGGATTATAGGCGTGATGTTCTGTTATATAACACACTTAGCAATCTAAAATAATCTTAACAATGAATTAATCGCAATGAATTATAATTGCTACACTGATCTCTCACAAATTCGTTCCGCATTATAATAGTAAGTAATATGCCAAATCATTTCATAATAGCTAACACTATAATTATGTCCTAATTAATAATCCGCTAAAATGGTCGGTGGATAACTAAGCAGCGGATGTACCTATCTGTTGTAGAACTAAACTCTAATGAGCCGGTAATTCAAATTAAAATTAACTAAATATCAAGCATTTCACTTGTGCGCGCTCGGAACAGACGTTTATTATTGTTCAGCGATGTTAAATCGTGTAATTTTGATAATAATTTGGAATAAACTGATTTTATAGAGAAATAATTGACACGTGCAACAGTTCAAAGTCAAATCATTTGTTTCAAATAGGCACATAAAAGGCACTTGTAAACGACAAAATATACAACAAAAAAAAAAATATGGATTGATTCTAGTGTTCTAATTATTCTTATTCGACCTCTTTGGATGACTTTAGTGTTATTCTGTAAAGTTATATTTTAAGTTCAAACCTTATTGCACAGCTGGACAAAGGTTTCCATATCTTTATGAAGAAATAACACAATGATCAATGAAATAGTTCATCAAGAAGTTGAATGAGCTACATATGCATTACCTAGCCAAAACATCCCACTTTGCATTCGGCGTCAGTTCGTGCAATTACTGTGTCCGACCCTCGCTCGCCGCATCGGGTCTTAACGCCTCCCCAAACTAATAAGCGATTAGGATTAATTTATTGACATATAATTATTGAGACGTCCATTGTGGATAGTTCAGCGCTGGCCCTGAATTTTAATTCTAGGATGACGTTGTGCCGGTCATAAATAAAAAGGGAATACTTAGGGATTGCAAACATGCATATGTTCTAAAGATATGTTAAAGAAGAGGGATTTATATTAGGAAATAATAATAAAGAAAACGACGCATCAACCCTTTTATTATTTCCTGAATATGACAAATCATTTTTTTAAATATTAAAAACCAGATTTAAAAATATAAAAAATAGTAGCCCACCGGTATCAGGAACAGGATACACGCTTCTGGTGGTCAGGACTCCTGAGAGAGGAACCTCGTAACGATTACTCTTCCTCATTATTATTATTAACCCCCGTTTATTTGTGGAGGTCAGATAGGCAGTCGCTCCATGTAAAATACTGGTACTCAGCTACATCCCGTTAGACTGGAGCCGACCCCACCATAGTTGGGAAAAGGCAGGCAGATGATGATTATTATTATTTATATATTCCAGAGACAAATTCCATACTGTTTATGTACATAATTACATGATAATAAGATGACGCTGTGTCGTCTGAACTAAAAAGGCGTACGTTATCGTCTATCGTTTTTTTTTTATTAGTTGCGTTCGACAGATTTCGTTGCGTCTGTTAAATATTTGCTACGATTTTGGCCAGGTTTTGATCATATTTAAGCTACGGATTTATGGAACCCAGTCAAAACACTCCATGTCTCGGAGAGGATGATAATTAGCCCGTTTTCACAGCGCAGTGTTGGACAGAATCTCGATAGACTGACAACCGATGCAAGCTTAAAATTTCGGTAATTGGTCGCCGAGGCACTGTGCTATCTTGTTATCGGACAGACGGTACAAATAGGTCGGTAAAAGCTAATTTGGTCATGAAAATAAGGAATTTTGGTGCAGGTTGGCGCAGTTTTTGAATAGTCTTGTTTGTCGTAGAAAGTACCGCCTAACGAGTAGAAGAGTCCAACTAAATGGACTTACCAAAGTAAAAGATATTTTTTTAATGTTCTTACTAATATTATAAATGTGAAAGGAAGTTTGTTTGTTTGTTACGCTTTCACGCTAAAACGGCTCAACGGATTTGGATGAAATTTGGCACATAGATAGACCATGACCTGGAGAAGGACATAGGCTACTTTTCATCCTGGATCGCGGCCGAAGTCGCGGGCAACAGCTAGTTATATTATAAATGTTTCTCTAGACTTGCGTGGTGGGTGATCAATGCTCGTGCCTTCTCTGTATCAGAGGCCCTACCTTCCATTGGGACAATAATAGGGTGGGATTATTTATACTATAAATATGAATATAAAGTATAAAATTTCCTACTAAAACACACGTTTTGAAGGGAAGGTTCTGCTAATTAATTAATACGTGCACGTATCTGGACGCACTTAGCACTTTTTGTGAAGGTTTTATTTTAATTGGATGATTAATCTCTTTCTAGTATAAAGGAATATTGGAAAAAATGGAGATGCAGGCCCAGTGTGCGGTCTCTATTTTAGGATTCTTTTGACTTTCCAGCTTTTTAATTAATACCTACCGTAAGCCATATTCCTGTTCCATTTTTTACAAGAATTAGGAACTAATTCGTCCTTTGAGACTGAACATGGTTAGACATACGAAATTGAAGAAAGGCGAATTACGATTGACTAAAGTTGTATTAATACAAGAAAAGAAATCAGATTACAAAGCAATAAAACTTGAACCAAAGACATAATATAGAAATCTGAAAACTATGAATGAAGCCAGTAAAATGCATAAGAATGTATTCCGGCAATCTTCTTTCAAAGCCAATGCAAACAAATCCCGAACATCAGCGGACTCCGACGTCCGAGGTCAATATTTCTATCCAATAACTCCAGAAGTTATTTATAAAACGCTGTCCACTCACAATTCACAGTAAATTAAATTCCGACAAAGACCAACAAAATATTGAAAACGTTTCAAGATTTTAGTTCAAGCGGCGCGGCCGCTTTGCTCTATTTCTATTTGTCCAAAAATGTTGCAATTGAATGCAATTCGGTATGGAATATTGAAACCTCAGTGGGCGATGCGGCTATTCCTCCTGGCTCGGCCGTGCACGCACCGCGCGGCCCGAGGGAGGGCGACCGCCGCCCGCGCCGCCGCCACCCTCCCACTCTACTCTACCCCACCTTTCCTAAACCTACCCGCAAATACTACGAGTACGTACACGTTTGCTTGGCAACATTTCATGCTTAGTGTGTACAAATAATGTTCGGTGGCACAACAAACTGTGCAAGGGAATACCAATATAAGCAGAGCTGCGGAACTAGGAGAATCAAACGAATCTCCAATTGTTCGTGTTCTGATAGAGGTTAGCACCTCACCGGACAGCATGGTTGGCTTCATTTGATGTGCAATTAAAATGCATGAATTTCATTTGGAAATTGGCGCATTGTGGAGGCTGTGTCTGAGCGTCGCGACGCCGCTGAGCGTCTGTAAGAACTTTGTAAGAGTAGGCTTCCGAGTTGTGAAGTACTATGTGGGTGGAGTGGGGCAATGAATAGAAACAAAAGGTAAGACTCTAACTTTAAAAGTTTTAGCTGAGAATGAGTAAGTCATGTGATGTGAGTCTCCTAAACCACTTGAAAATAAACGATATTTCACGAACAGTGTCGAGTGTAGGACAGTCACATGTAGTCAAATGAAATGATTAATAATCATTTGCAGCGGAAACTACCTCACTTAACAGAACGTTCAATAGGAGCTAAATAGACGGTTTTCCACGATAGTAGACATTTGCCTAAAGGCCAACCACCAATATTTCGGGCCGTATGCGTCTAACTAGTATTTAAGGGAGCTTAGGGACAGTTTCGATTGACTACTGATGCTCGCTGAGGCATTATTTAGTGCAATGATGTTCTGACTGTACTAGTCTGAGAGACTGTACTGTCGAAAGGCGAACCCAGAAGGACTTTTTTGGGTTCGTATCCAAATAAAGGTTGAAAGTTCACATCGGGTTTTTTTTTACCACCACAACCTATAATATCTTACGTAAAACCTTGTCCGGTTTATCTAATGAAAATTACTGTATGAACAATTAGGAGAAGAAATAATAGCAAACTAAGGTCGCAAGGTCCTGACAGTAAAAGCTTTCTAGAGTTGCCATCTTGCCTCGACCTTGATGCTGGTGTCTTTAGGGAAAATTGTCCTATTTCATCCCACTAACGGCCGAATTGTGAATCGCTACTAAAATTTTCTCTATCGCTTTAAGTAGATATTGTAGCTACAGAAAACTTTTAAGAAAGTCTTACTCGCACTACCGTTTGAGGATTCGGTAACTAAAATAATACTTGATGTAAACCCTACAGACATCCACCATTTTTTGTTTGCTAATCGATAATGTGTATTGATGCTTTAAATTGACTGCCTAAGGCTGTGCGGATCTATCGCGGAAACCTTTGGCTAGCTTTCAATGTTAATCATAATATCGATGTAGGTGCGGGTTTATTTCTCGGGTGTTGAACACTTTTGCTCCTGTGAGGGGCTGTTCATTTATTACGTAAGACGATTTGAGGGGGGAAGGGGTCCAAACAAGTCTTATTTTTTCTTACGTGGGGGTAAGAGGGGTCTAGACTGTTCTTACGTAAGATCATAAAAGTAAACAATCTTTGCAATTTTGATAGATACTGATCTTACGATCTAAGATTAAAAAGGGGTTCATCCATGTCTTATTTTTTCTTACGCAAGGGGCGGGAGGGAGGGGTCAGAAAGTGGTCAAAATTGACTTACGTAATAAATAAACAGCTGACGGTGTATCGCTTTTGAGTAGTTTTGCGAAGCGAATTTGGACGGTAATGCTATTTAGGATGTTCGAATCGACGTCAAACTCAAAGGACTGTGTAGCTCGCAAATATTGATGGAAATTGTTGTTTAGTATTAATGTTTGTAGTATCTGCGGTAGGTTTTAGTGAAATTATGGGAGTAGGTTTTTCATAATAAGTATTTTGTTGTTATTTTGCAATGGAATCCTGCTTTTGGTAAGCTGAACAGTACCTCACGACAAGAAAAAACTTGATCATTTCCATTTCCGAGTTTTTATGTTAAATTCCATTCTTCAGTAATATCTCTCATAAATTTTTTTCATCATTTTCAGAATTTCTCATGTAATTTCTCACAATTTTTTTTTCATCATTTTCAAAATTTCTCAAAAAAAATCACACAAAAGCCTATCCCAATTTTAACCCGTAAAATCATTAGCCAGGGTCAAAATGTAACTTTTTACTCACGTGGTATAGCCAAAACCTAGCCACCAGATTCAAACTGTGAACGAGTAAAAATACTTCAGAATTTCAATAACAATCGGTCGTGATCTCCGAACGGGCAAAGTCCTCTAGTCCTGAACCCATAGCCATCCCATGTCCCCATTATCGGGAACGGGAAACGTGTTAACTTTTAAATTTATTATAAGAACTTTCTGCATGTGCTTCTGCGGGCATTTTCAATGCTAAATCCTGTACGAAAAAGGGGAGAGAGGGAAAGTTCGAACGAATGTGAAACGGACTGCCTTGAGCGCAGTTCGTGGATAATGGAAACAATCCTTGAGGTGAAAAATATGAACCATTTAGTTTATTAGGACACACGGTCCGAGGGGCGGCTCTTGACCTTCACGCGACCTTGATCCACTACGGGATGGGATGTAGGTAAACACGGGCGGGATGTTTTATAACTTCGCGTGCAGATAAAGATAAACATTGTGTTATTTAGAAATTTGTGTTCATAAATTTACTGATTTGCTTTGTATTTCTTACTCTTTCGTAATATGGAGAAAGTTCTTTTTGTCATTGGCAAGTTTTTGTCTTTCTTGTAAATCTTTTGAGCCCGCGCAATAATCATGAGATGACTTGGAAGATTGTTTTATTAGACATAGGTATGGTTGGATGGGGGGCTTGTGGCTAAGAAATAACAGCTGCACGGTTCAATCGATCAGGTTAAGCTACTCTTGCCGCGGTTGGTTCGTGGCTGGGTGACCATCTTTACATACCAAGACACCTCTGCGCCTCGGTTGTTAAGCCGTTTGTCCCGGCTGTCATTCGTGGATCTTTGACAGTCGTTACGGGTAATCAAAGCCCGAAATCATCTAAATTTAATTTATAATTTATTGAATAAAACGTTTACGAAAAGTGTACATTTAGCCAACAATACTAAGAATAGGTAGATACGAGTATAAGTCTTAAATCACAGCCTCTTTCAACCACTAATAAGCGCCATTCTTCTCCATTTCGCGCCATTCTTCTCCACGTTTTCCCGATAATAATTTATTTATCCCGGACCGATCCGGCCGATCCTACAATCACACTCTTAATTGTACAGTCAGGGAAATTAATTATTTATCTAATCGACACACTATCGTGTTATAACCATGTCATATAACTGACAAATGACAGTTATTATTTGAATATACAGCCAAATTAAGTTGCTAATCAATTTGATAAACAATTAATTACTCTGATTTTACCAGTAGTTTTAAAACATTTCAGACATCTTCATTGTAGACAGGCCAAGTTCACACTTTCGATATTTTAAGACCGATAGTTTAATTGACGAAGATGACATTGTTAACAGTTCATAGATAACTCCTCGATGATGTAGCGGTAATGCGATGTGACATTGGAATCTTACAAATAAATTATAGGTTAATGTAAAGATGTATGTAGATGATTGAATTTTTCTGTAATTTCTTAAGATGCTTTGGCGTAGAGGAAGATTAGAAAACACTCATTCACTTGAAATAGTCTGAAATAGTAGATATAATGTGTCTTTTCACATCTTAAACAGGTTTTTTTCTGACTTTTCGGTCTTCTGCTCTATTAGCTTCAATCTTTGTTGGTGTAAACATACCCTAAGATAATAAAAATCCATTAATGTCTATAATAATGATTTAATATCTCATTGATTGCGTGAGAAAATCCAGTGTACAAATGACGATTAAGTAGTAATAAGGTTATTTCTGTAATAACTAATAATTAAATTGTCAATACCTACCCGACATTCAACATAGTATCATAGCAGTATTAAAAAGTCATTGTAAGAAAATATACTATGTCTTGTTATATTTCGCAATAGCCTGCCAAAGACACGTTTAGTTTTATTTGACTATAAACCTGTTAAAAATCACGTTAGAATGACATCTGTCACATATTTTTATTCACACTTAATTTTCATATTTTGTATGTAACAGTTTCTTGTGCTAAAATACAAAAAGTGACATTGATTCAGTAGGTAGGAACCCAAGACTTTCAATCAATAATTTGTATAATTGTCAACACGATTGGAATTGTTGGCTACATCTGTTTTCCGCTAGTTTGTCGGCCCCTAAAGACAGAATAAATCGCGGTCCACTAAATCGCACACATTACTATAGCTATACTGGGCGGTGCTCAGACGTGGCAGCCGACAGCGAACAGAATCCCCAAGCGCACGGATAATTCAGCAAAAGGCAGAATCCACAATCTGCCTGTGATGTTCACGCATAAACACTACAGCTCCCGAGGGCTGCCGCACAAAGTCGGACTGATTCGCAATGCAAAACGCATCGGCCGCCCACCTATCTAATATTGCCCGATGTATTTTGAATAATTGCTGGGCAGCGGGTATGCTACTACCCGCTGATTGCGTCCACAAAGAGACAAGGGTCGAACAGAAAATGTCTTGCAACGTGTGGTGCCGTATTTGTGATCCAGCGCAGCTCACCGCTGGGTTGGCGACATTCGGCGAGCCAAACGAACGGCATTGTCTATAGTTTCGGCTTATTAAGGCTTGTGTTCCGCTCACCCAAATGAACAGCGTTGTCACCTGGTCAATAGGAAAAATATTTATGTGGTAGCTGATACTTTCATTTGGGGATTTCATTAAAACTTACTTGTCTTGTTGTTGGTTTAAAAGATCGCTTTTAATAATATTAACGCCGCCCTTGTGTCAGGTGTAATTTTTTATGGTGTAAGTATATAATAAAGAGTATTTTATCTACTACGCATATTTTTCTCAAAAAGATAAAAGAGTCTCGGTTTGTTCTAAAAGTTGGTGCTCATTATAAAATTTAAAAAAATACATAGCGGTAGCACCTGAAAGCCTGAAAACAGTTTGCAAATAACCAGCTTTGAGCTTAGTTGATAACAGGGAATTAATAATCAAGCCACGATCACTGCCTCCCGCAATCAATAAGTTACGTGGAATACTGTCCCTGCATACAACACTGAAGTGACAAGATAATAATACCTTGATATATGATAAAAAAAATCAAAGAAAGAAAATGTCCGATGTATGAATTTTTTACGACCGACGTCATTTAATATTAAGACGGGCGATGGTATTTTTTGTAGGCAAGTTAGTTCTGTTAAAGACGTTAAAGCAGAACTTACTAGCGTTATCAAATGGCGTTTTATATTAAGGTATTTTTTCTTAACTATCAAGTATTTGTTCATTTAGTTTCTTCTGCTTCTTCTTCATAGCACTCTTGTCAGACCGGTCGTGGTCTTCATGTAGTTTCTTATCTAGGGGCTGATTGATGTGTTTCGCATCAGGATTTCTCGCCATTTGATCAGTTTTTTTCTATTTTTAATAATCTCTCTAATAAGTGGTAGATACCACTGCGGGTTTAATGACAATTTAGTAAACTCCGTATTATTAGTTGTTTCTTAAACGTAAACGGATAATTGGATTCATTATTCTTAAAAAGCGTGGTGGATTATGGCCTCTCTCTCTCACCGAGGCCTGAGTCCCAGCAGTGGTAACGTTATGGGCTGTTTATGTTAGGCCATGCCATACATTTACGCTAAATACCTTTGCGCAGCTGTATTACCGGAAACAGTGACCACCGGTAGTTCGCTGAAAGCATTGTTATTAGCGACAGGTCCAATTTCAGTGACGGTCAGTTCGTCAGTATCAACACTAGCTACCATTGTGAGATTAGATAATAGAAGTCCCGATAAAAGCCTTGATAAAGGCTTTGACAGAATGGGATACGACCTATCCAGACCAACCCGTAAATAGTTTTACCTAAGCTGCACGATGACTGATAACTGCGTGCACTGACCGGACAGATCATTTCAATCTGTGAGCTTCTGTCCTCGAAAAACCATTTCAGACACCAATCTACACAGTCTTCACGTGATCTGACCAAGTTTATGTTTGGATTTTAAAAGAGACTGTGACCTCTCGAGTTTGTCATCTCTCTCATCTAGTTTTAAAAATATGATTGATGTGTAAATTTGTTTGTACAAACCTTATTTATTTATTTTATTATTTATGTACACACAATAAAACACATAAGGATAAGACATTTAAAATATGAGTACAAAGGTACTGCTTAACCTTCTTACAGAAATAAAATTATTTATCATTTACCTATTTCAAACCAACTTTGGGCTGTATTTTTGACAGATTGAGACTGAGATCAGACTATGAACGTTCTTAAAATTACGAGAATTGGCCCTCTGGTCTCATTGACAAGTGACAACCAATGTCAAAAATTTATGGAAATTAGTGCTATTTTTGACAGATTGAGACAGATTTTTAAAATGACTGTATTTGCCCTTCAGCCTGACTCCCAAGATACAGGCAAATGCCTAGTCCCGTCACCGTCTATTCTATTCTTGTACAAATTGTGATTAATACATAATTCCTAAAATATGTTTTTTTTTTAATTAGTTAGATGTACCCATAACTTCAGTAGTACTTATATAAAAAGAATGTTCATTAAAAAAAAAACATTTATAATAAAAAGTACCATCAACCAAAAAAGTCGACACTCTTTAAGGGTTCCATACGTCAAAACGAATCCAATTCAGTTCCCATACATAAAGCAAAACGATTTGCGAAAACTAAACAAGGCGTCCGCAGTTGAACATTGTGTAACGCAGCGCTCCCGGCGGTGGTGTAACGAACTAAGACAAATTGTCTTATTGCATGTAATAGCTGAGCTTTCAACGTAACAACGGAGCGTGAACTACCTACTTACACATTATTTTATTATACACTCGGCTTTTTCCGTCCGGTATACTCAGTCATTCAATAAATGCCCGTTGTTCTAGAACTTTTGTTCAAATAGGCCTATTTTGTTTATATGGTCCACTAGACTGAAACGTTAGCCAACTTGATGGAAGAAAATTTGTGGGCGGACCTTTCTAGGACTTTAAGGAGCTAATGGACTTGACAAATTGGTTCGGAGAATGTTTAGGTTTGCAACCAGCCCCAACACACACTTTCAATCTCAATCCGAATCATTTTAAAGGATATTGCTAATCCATTGCTTCATATGTTCGAAAAATTTTATGCGTAACAACGTAAATAACGCAATGAATGTTGTTGAACTGTCAAAATGAAGCCATTGCTACTGATAGTGTGTTACGAAATTACCCCACAGATTACAAGGGCTTAGATTAAGTAGTAGGTACAGTTGGCACCAAAAGTCAATGATCGGATCGTTTCGGTAATTTTATATTACCGAAACGATCCGATCATTGACGTTTTCGCACCGTCGTAAGTTTTCTTTTACTATAATTACCCTTCTGAAACTTTGAGTAGTATTCACCTACTTTTTTGCTAGCAACAATAATTTTCGTTCAAAGTAAACACAATAATATTTGAAATTATTCATATTTTGCAATGTTCATTCTTTCCGGGAAAAGAACGAAAACTTTCAGCCTTTGTTTTTCTATGTTCCACGGTAATATCATGCTGTAAAAGCAAAGAAACTGACACTGGACAAAGCAATCAGTTTGTTTCAAACTACCCTTTGATTACGATTAAAAAACGTTGTTAATTGTCTGTGATACCCTTTTTTAATAGAACCTATTAATGGAACATTAATTAAATAGTCCTCTGCCTAACCCTTCGGGGAAGACAGCCATGAGGAGTACTTCTTACCTACTTATAGATAAACTTACTTATAGAGTACCTAAGTATGAAAAATAACAGTTTTAGGCATACAATTTTATTGCATGTATTGAAATGCAATGGACATAAACAAACTACAAACTAAACATTATCACTAAAAGAGTCTTATCAGATTCGGAATGCTACGATTTTGGGTCGAAGGTAGTTTTATTTGCAAACAAGTTTTTGCTGACACTTGAAAAAATATCAGCAATTCTAGATATGAAGCATAGTTCTGGCAATATTTCCATCGGCGGTAAAAATAAAAGATACAACAATTATTGTTATTCGCTACCTCAAATCTGGGCGAAACCATGTTCTTATTGTATCCGTCAAAATTGGTTCACTGCGTAGAAACTGCGTCGGCTTAAGTCCAAAAGGATGGCCAAATTATTCTACTAACTCGAAAGTTATTGTAATTTTTGATGCCCGAAAATAATGTACTATTTTTCCGACTGAATACAGCAAATTTAGGATTTATGTTCATATAGTTAAGATTTGTTTTTCCAAAACCTCAAACTTTTAAGTATCAGAGTTTATTTTTTGCTTTACTCCAATATGCTGCTATAATAAGGTTAGGTTTCTTATTTCTGAAGGCCAATTCCCGAAAAACGTTCAAAATCTAGTCGCAATCTCATCTCAGCGACAATCAAAGCAAAAATTTAGGGATCTTAGAGGTATTTTTGACAGATTGAGACTGAGATCTGACTGCGAACGTTCCTAAAATTACGAGAACTGCCCGCAGTTATCAAATCGATAGTAATTAAGTGTACGTGTGGAACATTATTCTCAGTTGCAGCCAGAGTCAAGTGTATATGTAGGTAATAGTAATGATGTCCTAATTGGCGATAGGCCCACCCCTACTTCGGGACCCGGCCTCCATCGCGCCACCGCTACTTCGGGACCCGGCCTCCATCGCGCCACCGCTATCGGGAAACTACGGTGTTCGATTTATAGGTATTTGGTACATCTCTATTGTGTCTGTGAAGAGTAGGCATAACCTGTAAAGGAATCAGTAAAAGAATCTGTAAAGTAGGACGAGCTACACAGTTTTTAGGAATACGGCAAAGCTTTTTGTTGTTTGTAACTCTTTTTTTTAATATCATTAAAGATCAAAATACCTACCAAATATACTATACTAAATGTTCTGTAACTCCAAACAGAGAGCCAAACGTATTCGCGAAAATTAAATTACAATATCAATAAATTATGCATGAATAAAACGAGTGAGCGCACTCGATTTATTCATGCTTAAATGATCGATTCTATAATTTTTACGCGAACGTTAATCTAAATAATTAATCCTGTTACAGACCACCATGATCGATGACAATTTAATCGTCGAAATGTATTTGAAAATGAAACACAGATCGGAATTCCGAAAGCGGTTTTGTTTAACCCTTTTAGTTAGTGAATTTTTGATGTTCTGCCAAAAGAAGAAAAACTGAACATGTGATGAGAATCTCCTATAGAGACTAGAATGATTTTTAATTAAAAGACTATCGGGCCGGCTTCGCGTCGCCCAGATACAATATCATATTTTCGGAAAACAACGCAAGATTAAAAGTTAGCTAGACCACGTCTATCGCAAAAAGGAGATCGGTTACCGTGAACAGTAAATAGGAATGCAAAAGTTGTCCAACTGCCGAGTTAAAATTACTTACGTGTTTTCAATCAGTATAATCGCAGGGGGGAGTCCAATGGAACGTGTGTTTGTGGCATTCCAGCGCGAATTCTAACACATAATAATATCATTAACAAATCATTAGCCATGACTTCTAATTTAGGTATAGGTATAGCCTCAGTTCGGCCTGCATTGTGGGGGGAGGCGGGTGGCCAGGCACTAGGCTTTACGGGAGGGGGCCACAGACCGCCGTTAGATCGATTCCTACAGTGGATATTATTCTGTGGTAATTAGAATTCGCGCTTCGAGGTACAACTTGTTATGGTGCAATGGCGTATAGATAGGCACGAGTGGTTAGGTACGTAGGTACTGTGCTGCTGTGTGTGCATTCGAACCGATTCTAATAAAGGTCGGACGTTTGCGGAATGTCTGTTTGTTTGCGGAATGTCTTAGTGAGAAGTTAAGCGTTGTTTTAGATACTTTTAGGTTTATGATATGTGTGTTTCTGTATAAAAACACTTACCTAAATGATCACAAAGCAGTGCTAATGTTAGCATCACTTTTCAAAACAAAAGCAGCTTCCAAATGTCTTTCACCCTGAATTTCTAAAATATGAAGCCTTAACAAGAGTTTTCACTAGCCCCTGAAACTAAATTTAAAGGTGAGACCGAAAAGCAAGCCCTAATTACAGCCCGAACTAAACAAAGGTCCTCCTCAGTCAGGCTTTCAGCTCAAAAAATGGGTAGCGCTATTAGTACAGCCTCCATTTTTCCTCCGTGTAAATCGCTTTTTCGATCGCTTATCAAATTTGCTAAGGCTTTCGGAATTTTTGTTTCGTGAACTCGCAGTCTCGTTTTGGCGAAAATATAATTTTTTGACTTTATTTTACAAAGGTCTATGGTATATTTTGACGGAGAATCAGTGAAATTAAATAAAAATTGAATGTTTCTTCGGTACCTGCTGTATTTCCGGTTAAAATAAGTTTCCATGTGCTTTTTCGAAAGGATTCATTTTCATCTTTATTTTTTTTAGAATCTCATTAAAAATATATGTATATTATTGAACAATTGGACGTTTTATCACCATTGGCCAAAAATTAGCGAACCTGGTCAAAAGGTTAGATTCCAGACACCATTTCCCCTTTAGCCGACCATTCCACACACATGTTCACGTGGCGCGTACTTCACATTCCTTCTTTGGTGCGTTCCAGCGGCCTATTTGGCTTTGAAAAAGAGTCGTGCCGGCCGAACAATAAAACCTGGGGGTCTACTCCGAAGTGGTATCGGCGGAATGTTCGGCTGTTTCCTGCTACGAAGTTACTATTTGGTTCGGGCGGCCCGATCCTACACTCCTACACTCTTTCGAATATTGAACTATGGTCCCGACCCAACTGGCCGATCTGAACTTTTTTCGCATTTTTCAATAATATTCGGTTCGGCCATATGTCGGTCTGATACGATCATTCGCCCTTTGCACTTCGTAGTAGACCCCCAGCAGAGGTAGGTAACCATTTTCGTCCGACTTCACACTCGCTTTGTTGCTCGTAACACACGATAGTGTCAAAGAAAAGTGTACTTGTATTGGCGAATAGTGACACAAAGTTCATTAAGGCGCGAGGCGTGTTGGAGTGGCCGTGGCGTGAGGGTTCGATCGACCGGCCGACAGTAGTGGCACGGTAATATTATCTATACAGTATTCCAACTTCATACAAACGGACGAAGCGCGAGTTATGCCTACGCGCCTCGATCTCGACATGCGCTCGACCTGCAGACAGTCGCGACTGTGCCGCAGTGACGAACGGACGGTGTTGTTTTTAAAACAATAAGCGCGCGATTTTCTCACTAAAAATAAGTTTAAGCACATATTTCATATGACGAGTAGGATATTGTGTTGTTTTTGATTGCATGAATTCGTCAAACAATTTTTAATTAAGCTTTATATTAGAATGCGGATTTTTTATACTTTAAAATTTAATAATAAAGCATTTCGTACGTCTCAGTCGAGGCGCAAATATTTTTCGGTCGCAAATTTATAAGACGGATTTGTTATTCAAACATAAACATGTTTTTTTTTTAAATTAAATCTACCAATCAAAAAATAACATGCATTTTTATTGAACACTTCCTATTCAATTCACAAAGTATTTTATTTGTTTATATAAAAAAAGTATATTGACAATCACAAAAATAATTGGAACACAAAATAGGCAAATGTAATTAAAATGCTGGAGGCGGGCAGCCCTATCGCATGTTTACGTATCGCGCGGCTGTAGGCATTTATTTCAAAGATACGGCCGAGTTACAATACTGTATCAGATAAGATTACCGTGGTAGTGGGCTCCCGTCCTTAATATTTTCGATATGAGTGTGCGACGCACGCGGTTCTGTTGAACGTTGCGAGCGCTTGCGTTGCGTTTTTTGATTATGAATGTGTAAGTCTTCTTCGTTTCGAACCGATGATACAGCATTCGTTTATTAACTAGACGAATATAAGACTTACATTCGTCTAGTAAGAAGGGAGGATTGTAGACGTAATTTGTAGCGTTGATGTTTTCATTTTCTTGTGTTTAAAAATTATTCAGTCGATATTAGAAAGTTAGAAAAGGCTAGGCAGATGATGATTCATCATCCTCCTGCCCTTTTCCCAGTTTATTTCGGAGCGGCGATAATGTCTTCTTCTTCCATACCTCTCTACAGGTCTTCATTTCGATAATCACCTCCTTGCCATACCATCTTCGCCACAGTCCATCCATAATTTCAGTTTTCCACTACTCATATAGCCATCGACATTCATACTCAAAACTTTCCTCACGACATGTTCCTCAATCCTCCGCATCATGCCCATACCATGTCAACCGATTTCCACACCACTGGTCACTGTTGGAAAATCTGTCTTTAAGAACATAAAAATAATAACAACCGATATTGTTACTACTTTCGCAATACTTTTTTCAATGCTAGAAAAATTTACATATTCATGAAGCAAATTTTCCGGAATTTTCCTTCGAACACTTTAATCTAGATAATCACCAATCCTTTAGACAGGTCAAAGGTAAATAAATCGCTGGACAACAATAATGCCAATTTATAGCTTGCTCTTGTATTCGCAGTCTTGTAAAGTAATTTGATTGGTACTCATGGAATCAGTTCAGCAGAAAAATATAATAGTCGATCCCATTTGTTTGTAAAACGCAGTTTACCTTGCTGAATCGAAATAAACAACGGTCTTGCGCAACTTGAGTTAATTCCACTAGACCAGTCAGATATTATTTGTTCAGACTTTATTGTACAATGAATATTTACTTTTGATGCTACAATTCATTTCACTATCATAGTGAAGACTTAAGAAGCTGTAACAGACACAATTTCTTATTGGATGTTTATACAAACAAGTAGTTCAATAGAAAAAAAAACATCTTCAAATATATAGAGTTCCATTCTTAGTTATGAATGGTTTTATTTCTGTACGTAGGTCTGTACAAAGACTTGTACACGTCAATCATATTTTTAAAACTACATGAGGTTATACAGCTACAGCCCGCATCACAGGATCACTTTGGCGGGTGGGGAGGTTGAACACGTCGATGAATATCTTTATCTTGGTCAAATAGTCTCTTTCCAGGCAAGACAAAACAAAGAGCTTGCAAGACGTACCGAAAATGCCTGGAAGAGCTATTGGGCCATGAAACATCTAATGAAGGGTGATCTTCCTTTGTCTCTTAAGAGGAGACTCATTGACATGTGCATACTTCCCATCCTCACATATGGTGGACAAACATGGTCTTTGACAAATCGGCAGAGGTCCAAGCTCGAGGTTTGCCAGAGGGCTATGGAACGGAGTATTCTGGGTATCAAACTAACAGACCGGGTTAGGAATACGACCATCCGTTCCGTAACAAAAGTAAGTGATGTCACTTACTTTTGTTACGGAAAGCTGCCACGCTAAAATGGAATTGGGGAGGACACATCTGCCGCACGTCAGACGACCAATGGGCCAAACTTACGACCCAGTGGGTCCCTCTTAATGGCAAGCGACATCGCGGCAGGCCCAGACGGAGGTGGCGGGATGAGCTGGACTTCTTCAACAAGAACTGGTCCTTAACAGCTTTAAACAGAGAGAAGTGGAAAGAGATTAGTCTTTGCCCGGCAGTGGGACATCACAGGCTTTTAATATTTTAATAATAACATGAGGTTATATTGTATTATCCCACTACATGACAAAGACCACCCTTTCATTATTCCACTCAACTCGATTCTGGGCCAATATGGACAAATCCCTCATACTCGTATAAGCGCCAAGTTCGTCCCGTCATCTTCGTCTCGGTCTTCCACGATGCTATTGGATGTTTGCAGGAACCCATGCTGTGGCGGTTTTAGTTATATTAGGACAAATTATTGCTTCGACCACATTATCCCAATATCATAGTTAAGTTTTTCGCATTAAAATTACATCTCAAAACTTCACCCTGTGTTTAGGCAAATTATGTTTTGTAAAACTGTCTGTATTTCCATTCCAATACAAAAGCGTGTCACTAAACCCATAATTATGACGTTAAATGTCAAAGAAATAACTTGTACTTAGTTTCTTTCACGTAACCTTTTAGTTCTGCTTTTTAACCGGCTTTCACATTCCAGGCACACACCCACATTGATTTCGTAAACTATTGGCATAGGTATAACATAGGATTTTTTAGTTTTGGTCCAAGCATTTTGTGACGGGTGAATTCAAATTTTTGTAGTGTCGATGTTGATATTAGAAATGTTTGGGTCCGACAGTCGAAATCAAACCATGTCAAAGGAATTCTGAAACTATATCACACCGATAGTTTGGTTTCGAACTCTGTACATTTTAATTATGTAAAGTGTTTTTGTCCATACCGAATCAAAGGCCTGGAATAGGAGCGTTTCCAATACAATATAAATGTATGTACATTCCATTTCCCAATGAGTCATCATCATTCTCCCTCATCCCAATTTATTTGCGGTCAGCGCAACATGTATTTTTATTCCATACTTCTCTATTACTCGTAATCTCGGTAATCACCCCCTTTCTAACCATATCATCATTCACACCGTCCAACGACAGTCCACTAAAGCCAACGAATTCTACACTCCGACTTCCCTTATCAAAAACCCACACAAGCAGTGGTGCATGCTTAACACAAAATATAACACGACAACATCGTGGAGAAATCACCCCACTCGAACTTGTCTCCAACTCGTGCCAAACTTGGCCTGGTAGGTATAAGTGTCCGACATCGCGCTAGAATGTCGGCACTCCATTAAAGTCGACCGCGACACCTGCTTCGGCCAAACTTCATCATATTGTCACCTTGATACTATGGAAACTGGTAAGGGAGGTATAGTTTTAGTTGTTGACTGCAAAGCTTTTTGTAACGTGATTTCAGTTTAAAGTTGGTATGGTAATATTTAGTGGGATGACGATGTCTTGAATTTCTGCTGGTTTATTATTAAATGCAAATTCATGCAATCTAGAAAAACAATGTGAGTTTATAGGCTAAGTTTTGTGAAAAGTAAAATCCTTGTCAATGCGATGTCCCAAAAAATCACAAAACATTTTTAAAAAAACTTACCACTTAACCCAACACAAAAATATTAGCGTGCAACACCACTCCTAGCTACCCCTCAAACGCTACGTTACCCAAAAAACCACACGGAGCATAAAGCGCAACCAGCGACTCAACAAATCTAGCCGCCTATCGATTCGGCGAGCAATTTAAAATCCACTTAAAGACAACCGCAGACTGCTAATCGAAAACTTCGTCGGCTCCAGTGGGAACCTCTAATTGCTTGTATTAAAATAACTGACTTATGTCAAAGATATCTGGGGCGCGGCGTAAGTCACCGCCTGGCACCAGCTTCACATGTTAATAATCATTATGATCGCATCAAGTGTACGATAGCCCGGTCTTTCACTCACCCCCTGTGCGCCCGCAAATAGTGTTGTAATTGTTGCTCAGCAAAACATCGATGATTTGTGTTGCTCTATCACGGTGCTATGGCGATGCAACTATGGAAACCCCACTTTAAAAAATATATATTTGGTAGAAGCCATTTCAACTTCAGTTCATATATTTATGAATAAACAATAATTTCATAGATAACAAATAAGAAATCACTCACAATTTTGGATTTAGCGTTAAGGAGTTTTAAGAAGAAACCTTCCGTTAAAAAAATTACATTTCATTGGATTGAGATCTGTCTCCCACAATAAATTGATAACACAAACTAGCTATTTGGAAAGAAAGAACAGACATAAGATCCAAAAAACAAATACCTACGCCGAAATTAAGACATTTCGTTTGGAGGCCGAACATTTTCGCGGTTCGAAAACATTCGCGTTTCCTTGTGTTAGCAGCACTAGTTGAGCCCCTCCGCCTAGGCCGAGGGAGTGAGTGAGCCAATGTTTAGCAGTTACCGCCGCATTACTCCGCTGTTTTGTGTGAGCTAACCGTCTTGCGCTTTGTTACACGTCAATAAAACGAACTACGAATACATGGATACCGCTTACCTATTACATTTAGGGTTAATTTTTCATGTTTCTTTTTGAACTATTTTATGCAAAGAAACTTATTATAAAGTTACCAAATGTTGTCTTCTTTATTAACCTGAAGGCAAATCCAATTACGTTCAGTCTAGACGCAATCTCATCTAGCGACAATCAATATCAATAACTTGTCAAAAATGCAGGGATATTAGAGGTATTTTTGACAGATGGAGACTGAGATCAGACTAATCATTTATTTATGTATCCTCACACTGGAACGCCATGCAGCAATTACACCAATAGAGCAAAACATCACTTCATGTGCTGCTTTCCATCCATCCTGTGCGCGGTGGACATCGAACGAGTGACGATGGATCACGCACGCTCACGCAGCGTGCAAGTGCAGCTTTTCTCCATAGCCCCCCATCACTCCTTCTATATTGCGCACATTCATTGCGAATTTTTGAAACTCATTGATTTTTTAAGCATTATAATTGAAAAAACGGATAATTTTGAGGAGTCAATCCTGCCTGACAGATGACTGAAAAAAATCATTGTCTGATCTCGGTCTCAATCAAAGTTGTTAAAGTTATGAGAATTGCCCCTCTGAAATACTGTTCTCTTCTCACTGTCCACCCTAGGGTATCAGGGCAACATTATGCCCCATTTATGTTTAAAAAACAATTCCTATATCCGTTTCATTTTACCAGTAACTTCTGAATACAATTCCTATAACAGTTAATCCCACAACAATGACAACTAAACGAACTGTCGACTCGCTACCTATTCGAATAGCCACAAACTTACCATAAGTAATTATAACATATTGTGACTTGAATGCTTCGTTTACACATTCTGTTAGTGTGATCGAGTGTATTTTGGCTACAGGCCGATGTGTTCATGACACCCCATGCATCAGTAAATTTGGTGGACATGATCTGATTCTGTATGTCTGAACATGGGTATGCCGCGTCCGAAACAACTCCATATTGGTCTAAAACACTCCAAGGACTTATGGTGAGCCACACGGTTGATCCAATTATTTCATTTACGTTCGCATTGAGATATTATTCCTTTAATCAGTGAGTCAGTGTTTGCAGAAGTAATGCATTAACTCAAAATTCTAATTTTGTCTACTCTTTCGGAAAATCCTTTCTTAGAGAATCTCCGCAATCTTTTAAGGGATATGTCTTACCAAATCCATGTTATGTTACCTTCGGTGGTAGTATGATCTTTGCTTGGAAAGAGGGCTGCTTTCAATTAATAAACATAGATGATTTTTCCGGGGTTGGGTGTGTGGTACGTACTATAGCTACACCTCTGCCTAATCCTTCCGAGATTACAAGCGTGATGGTATGTTATGTTAAAATTTTCATTTTGCAAAATAAAAAGTTCAAACTAACATAAGAAATGTTTGTAAAACCGTAAAATAAAAATAAAATAATCACATTTTACATTTCAAAAATATGTTTTCCAAAAAGAAAATGCAAAATAGAAAAGTCAAACTAACAAGAAATGTTTGTAAAATCGTAAAATAAAAATAAAATGATCACATTTTACATTTCAAAAGTATGTTATGATATATATATATTTCAGACTGTAATTTCAGTAAAACATTCGATTCAGAAATGAGAGGCGAATATTAAAAAGCCTAATGTAATTAATGAGTAAACAGTGCATAATATAGCGGCTGGTCACAGGCGCGCGACACTGGCCAACATCGCAACACCTTTTAAAATGGCAAACGGCGCAATCTCCGGTATGATTCGATACTCGTATCTCGATTATTTCCCGACCGATTTTCCGACACGATACCGAATAAAACTCGATTTGGCAATATTTTGTTAATAAGTTATTCGTGAACCTTGATTCATGGGCGTGAAGAGTTGATTCGATTTTACATTGGCGCTGTTGATTAATTTGTTTAAATGCATATTTGTTTTAACAGTTTATTTATTGATTGATCTGTTTAAATATTTGTTGTAACCGTTTTATTTATTTCAATATTTGTAATTTAAAGAGTTCAGTAAATAATGTTATATTTAAAAAATATTAATATTCTGAGTATTTAAATTGTGAATAAATATTAAAGTGATTATTTGTAAAAAAAAATATGTTTTTTTTAAAAACGTATTCTGGGTAAAAATGTCCTCCGACCATACACGTAAGCTGGTACGCTGCAAAGTAAGTGGAAATGACAGATTTTATTCATCTGCTCATAGTTCCATTATTTGTCACTCTCGTGTCGACATGAGAAACATCTCATGCCACCCAAGTTCCACTGAAGGACGGTCTCAAGCCAGTCAGAACCATAACTCCGTAAGCAATTAATTCATATCCCATACAAATATTAAATTACATTCAGCTCTGTCACTATTGCAAATGTCGTATATTAATTAATGACAAACGTTCTCAAGGCATATATTGTACATTGTATTTTAATACGTAGTAAAAGTTCAAACAGTAGATCAATTAGTAGTCCTCTTAAAACACGGGGCAATTCCGTATTTTTCAGAACGCTTTCATTGAGTATTCTAATCTCAGCCTCAAATTGTCAAAAATTCTTATTTACCCGAATTTACCAAAATAATTACGAGACTTGGTCTTCAGCTTCACCCTAATACGTAACATACTATCAATCATAATCTGAATAATTTTGAAGGATATTGCTAGTCCATTGCTTCATATGTTCGAAAAATGGGTCTGCTCAACAATGTAAATAACACAATGAATATTGTTGATCTGTCAAAATGAAAGCCATTGCTACTGATAGTGTGTTACGCAATTTAATTTTGCCGCAATATAATATTAATCTTCTTCTCTACTTCATCTTTGCACACGTGTAAAGATTTTTTTTTTCGATTTGATATACCTATCTAGGACTACCCTGTAATGGGGAAAAATAAAATAGGGTACTTTAACTCCAGGGTGCCATCTTGAAATTTTCCGGCTAGACACAGTGCTAATTGCATCAAAACGTTAGATGTCGAAACTTTTTGACAAACAGGCAAAGCACAGCCTAAAGTCAAAACCACAGGAGATTGAAACATAAAAAAATCCGGAGAATCCGGTTCCGGGAAGGAGATGCACTAGATCAGGAATTTTAGAAAATCCACCAGAAAAGACATAACCCAAATACGGGTTTTCTGGTGGATTTTGAATTATCGGATTAATAAGTAGCTTATATTACATGAAGAAGATTATTTTTTTTCTCGAAAATAAAACGAATATTTTGTATCTACATTAGTTCTTGCTTAAGAGGTCCGTTCTGCCTTCCCTCCCTCTATGCCTCTGTTACAAAACTTGCGAAATAGAAAACTAAAAAAATAAATGTCGTTGTGACAGTTCCATTACTGTTTCAACTGCACAGTTCACTTCGAGATGTGCATTGTTTGAACAACAAAGAGCATGTATTTAATTATTTTACCTCACAATACTTTGTATGCAAATCGAGTCCGTTAGATTAATATTTATATTGAGTGCCTTTCTGCCTATGACGGCCAACCATGTAGAGTAGGACAGTTTGAAAGGGAGGGTCGGGATACATCGACTATTCACGGGACGCGACGGAACTGGACTGGAAGGCATAATGATTTGAAAATTTTCTACTGACTAAAAGAAATGTTTAAAATATCATTTATTATTAAACTCACCAACACCCTAATTGCGTAACACACTATCAATCACAATCTGAATCATTTTGAAGGATATTGCTAATCTATTGCTTCATATGTTAGAAAAACTTGTCTACTAAACAACGTAAACAACGCCATGAATGTTGTTGAACTGTCAAAATGAAACTTATTGCTACTGTTAATGTGTTACGCAATTACTCCGCTGTTTCGGGAGCAGGATGCAAGGTACAGACAGATCGATATATCTTTAATAAACATCAAGAAACATAGGAACGTTAGCAAAGACGATCTTGTCGGCTATATTAAAATCTCTTCCATGGACAAGTCGAAGTCATCAATGGTTCACGCGGTCGAGAAGCTTCAGTAATTTTTAGGCGAAAAACTTTAACAAGAATTATAGAAAAATCGTACATTATTGTTAAGCGAATACCAACTTAAATTGCTCATATATTTAAATCACAAAATCTTTGACAATTGTACGAAAAAAAAAATATTCACTAGTAAAAATTGGTAAAATACAGTATAAATCTTAGAAATAATATAGTTATTACAAAGTATGATGCCTGTACTAGGATAAAACTGTATCACAGGCGACATGAGCATACAATTTCTAGGTGAAAAGATTTAATAAAGAATTTGAGGCACGGCAAATTGAAGTTGGGTGTCAATTTGTTTAACAATTAATTTCCCATAATGTTCAGAAAAACAAGAGCTATCGTCATGAAGTTTTTAAAAATGCCGTTATATTGACATAAAAAAAGGTAGGTGAAGTATGAGCTGGCTACACGTCGTCACAGGAATTACTCAATAAAGTTTTTTATAAAATCGAACTCTGCGCCGACCTCGACCCGTCACCCGCACCATGCATCTACTTTTTCATCACTCGGCTCTCGGTGCAGGATATTAATGAATTTCCTCGTCACAGCGGCTCGTGATTAGTTCGTTAATGCGATTAGTTGCCTCCTCCGGTTCGCCGGTGGGCATTGTGTATTGAAGCGCGACGCGCAATGTATAGCCCTGTGGCCGCTGTGCGCACCACTCATTACGAGCGGTAACAATCGAAATAATTAGTAACGTGGGTACGTAAGATGGGATGCCTAGCTAGATAGCTGACAGCACTAGAGTGACAATGGCTGTACGATTGCAGCCATTGTTGTTCTAGTGCTGTCATTAATTACGCATGCGATTTATTAATTTATAACGATTGCCTTCGGAACTTGTTCTGCGCGGAATTATGTAAAAGTTAATCCGACGATATGCTTGAACATTCATGACAATATGCTACAGGAATTTCAGTTCAAACTAGTTATACAATTAGTTGGTTATTCAAATAAATGATTCTAGTAGAAATACGAAAGCTCAGCTCATAAAAATAGCAAGTATTTAATCGAACCCCTAATTTAATGATTGCGCATCTTTTTGTGAACCTCAATTAATTCCTATTTTTGGGTCTCAAAAATATAAAATATCCAATAACCGCTACCGACTTGGATGTAGAAACGCAAAAAGTTTTTAGAAGTTTACTCATTTGAAAAAGTATCCATCATTAGAAGCGCAAGTAGTTTTCAGAGAATAACGTAAATATTTAAGTATTTAGTAAAACTGAAGCTTCATATTTTCAAAATCATAATTTACAAGTTACAACAGAAAGTTCAAACAAACTATTATTGAAAGCTTTTAATATTCATTTGGCACTTATTGCCAATAAAGCTTGGCCCATTTGAATGATCTGTACATTGTACTCTCGCATGTCATCCGTCAATAGTAATTGCCTGTAATGGATACAGTAATACATGCGTCAGGACATCGACTTGTCTTTGTCATCCTATATCAACTTTTACTTTCAAATATTTATGGGATCTTTTTGATATTTGTAGGTTTGTGTCAAAATTAAAATCACTAGTATTTTTTTTCTAATTAGGCGGTGAACCAGCACTTTTTGAACGTCAAAATAACTTAAGATAGTCCCCCAAAATGCCCGCTCTTCGCCACTTCCTAGTGCTTGCCTCATCACGCCTGCATTTCCCCAAGGGTTAGGCAGAGGTGCACTTCTTCACACCCACATTTCGCCAGTTATGTTTAAGTATATAGGTATAAGTCCCATGTAATAGGGGGCGAGCCTAATGCCATCAACCGAGCACAAATTCAGCCTCCGGACTGGTACTAAGAAATTCCAGATGGAAAAACCCAATAATTCTTTGTACGACGAACCCAGGACCTCATGTTCAACAGTAGCGATGACTAGACTAAGGAGGTAGTTTTGTGACCTATGTATAGGCTACCTTCTGCCCGCGTGGACGTCGGAAATTATCCCACGGGAAAGTGCTACCGGGATGCCTTCCGCAGGATGCCATCTATCTCCTCGCTAAAAGTTATCGAAATCCGTTTAGTGGTTTAAGCCTGAAAAGGTAACATAAAGATTAGAGTTACTTTCGAATTTATAATATTAGTATGTATCGTATAGATATTATGAATTTGTAAAGTGTAAGATGTGAGTCACTAACTGCACTTACAAAGAATCATAGTGTGGGGCTTTCAATACGCAAAAAAAAACGCAAAAACGTCCAAAAGTTCATTCATACGCTGCCAGTCATAAGGAAGCCAGCAGAGCTTGACCAAAAAAATATATCAAATTCGAGGTCAATTTCTACACCACATCGCGGTAGGGTTTCAAGCGTTATGTCGCATTGTTAACTCGTAAGTGACCAATTAAACGACTCCTGTACGTATGTACGTATATACGCATTTTCGTATACGGTTTTTATGGCCCTCCCATGAAGCTAACCGAACCGTATAGAGATATAAATCAACTTCATATTGTGATTTAGCAAGACTCGTTACTGCAACAGTACGGCAGTATTTACATAAAAACAATATTTTTGTGTGTATATTTATAGCAGTAATTCAATATTTTCGTACCAATACTGCTAATAGGCTGGCTCGCGTTGCCTCGGGTATTAATTCATAAGTCATAACCTCTTTTATTTGCTTTTCGCTTTTTTGTATTTATTATGTTTCCTGTGCGGGTTGCTTTGCAAAGTTACTTAAAAATAGTCCTCGTTGAACGAACCAAGTTATGATTGTTCTTACTCAAATGAGATCTTATAACGCTTACATGCCAAACTGCGTATTGAACTGTAATATTTTACTTCCTACTAATAATATTATAAACGCGAAAGTTTGTATGGATGGATGTTTGTTACTCTTTCACACAAAAACTACTACACGGATTTGGATAAAATTTGGCAAACAGATAGTTTATAACCAGGATTAACACAAAGGATACTTTTATCCCGATTTTGCCCCAGGATCGAAACTTATGCGGGTAAAACCGTGGAGCACAGCTAGTTATAGATATCAGAAAGTGACATTTATTGGTTTTCAACTTCATTGAATTTTTATTTTTATTTTTTATTGAGACTGAATGAAATGAATATTATTATTGAATGAAATGAATATTCTATTCTCATTGAAGTTTCTCTGAAAACTTTTCTTGTGTGCGTAAAAAAAGGTTTCTCTTAGCTAATTGGTCTAGTATCTCATTAATATGGATGGCCAAAGACACCCATTACAAATAGCCGGTCGGTACGTATACATTATAGAGATACAGAATATACGTTAATTTTTTCCAATAATAAAATTAATGGCCGTCTTGAACCACCTGTTATTCAGAACAATTTAATTACACGTCATTGTTTTGTAATAGTTATGAAAGGGACATAATTGAGATGTACAGTACTAACTTATAATTGCTTTATTTATTTTAAATGCCACTGTCTTTGTTTTTTTAATAATTCGGAAGGGGGAAGGAGAGGCCACCATTTCTTTTTTCAAATAAAACGTTAAGCGGTGTCCGTTATTTTATTGTGTTGGGGTGGTTTTAATAAGTTGTCATCGCGTGATGTTGTCTAATGAGGGTATCAGGGTATTACCGCCAGGTGTCCCGAGTAATGCCGTTCGAGTGACGCCTGCGCCAGGTTCACCGCCGGGCTCAATGGGCACTGCCCCCGGCTTCCGTGACGTCTTCCGTTACGTCCGTTCCCTTGACTTTTACAACTAAGTGCCGTAATAAGCCACTGATAGCTGACACTTCTTTCTGTCTGTCCCATTCATATTGATACAGCAATTAATTAACAATGTGGGTTTTATTAAAACTAATAGATGCCTCTAATTGCTGGGTGTAGGAGAAGCAATGATCTGTTTATCACCGCGCCTGTTTGTTTGCAATTTGGGTTTTTTTGGATTAGTACATGTTGACAGGCCTACACTGTCCTCCCATAACTATTAATACTGTAATTTGAAAACATTGTAAATGTCAATTATTTTTAAAAGAGTAACCGTGGAGTTTCTTGCCGGCTCTTCTCCATAGGAAACGGCCAATTGGAACCGTGCACCTAGCTTCTGATGTTTCATAAGTGCCCATGTTGGTTTATGTGAAATAAAATATTTTTATTTTCCCCTTTCACGCATAAAGGTAAGTGACGTTTAAACGTCAAAAATGTATAGTTAATCATAACTTAATCAATCAATCAATCAATCAATCAATCAATCATTTATTATTTGTAAAACATAGGTAACAAAAAATAAAGATCTTATAGATAAATGCAGTGCGCTATGTTTTGTCTATGGTAAGACATACAAATATGTTTAGTTTAAAAAATAAAATTAAAAATTAAAAACAAAAAGAAACATCAAAGAATTGGTATATATGAAATTAGAAAATGTCGAAGTTACTACTAATTAATCGTTCAAGAACTCGTCAACTGTATAATAACATTTATCAATTAAAATTTTTTGCAAAGTTTTCTTGAACTTGTGAACAGGTAATGTTTTTATTAGATCAGGGATTTTATTATAAATTCTTTAAACTTAAGCAACGTTTATAAATAGACCCCTTTATGTTTAACTTTATAATGTGCGTCTTAATTGTGCAGAAAAAACAAAAACAAATAAAATAATAACAGAATATCAGAATATCTTTCTTTCGGTTTTAGACCATTATACCTACCTGGTTTCCTCTCAATGATTTGCTAGTCAGATTAAACCCGTAAAGGCACGTTATTTAAACTTATAATATTTTAAAAGCTTCAGTATTCATTTTTCATGCCAAATAAAAGCCGTATATAAGACAAAACTCGCTCGCTTTAGAGGGAAAGCGGTTCCAGGAACTACAGTTGTCAGTATGGCATGAAATAACTTCCCTCTAAGCGTAAAGTGAACTTTTTTTAACCCTAAAGCATTTTTTGCGCTTCCTAAAGCTTCATTTTTACGAAATAAATGGTTTATGTCCGTTGTGAAAAAGCCGCACTCTAGTATCTTCATTGTGCTTTAAAATGTTGCATTTATTAGTTAAAGCCAAATCTTCAAAGCCGCTCCATAAAGGAAGTTATATAATTTAATGTTCTCAGACGCCAGAAACACGAAGAAGAATGTTCCAAGTGCCCTCGAAACAACAATACGCCCTCAATTATATTGTGCCAAATTTAATATTCATAATAAATCGCGAATAGTTTCTATATTTGTACCAACATGCTCACGACATGCGACCTCCGCGTCTCAAATATAAATAACTGTGGTGCGTGTGTGTGTGCGAGAGTTGTGTGTGTTTGTGTGTTTACAGCACACGAATTACATTTCACAAGCAAGCGAAACAATACGAGCTGTTTGGACATGGCACACAGCGCGAGCGAAGCGAGGCCGAGATATATTAGGACATTCCGATCCAGCCTGTCCCTTGCTGTCCGTCCGTACCCCACAGGGGGAGCCCTTAGCGTGTAGTCGCTCAGTTTTTAAGTTTTTTAAGCACTGGCTGGAGGCCTTGATTTATTGAGGCATCCACAGGCAAGCCCAGTTAAGCAGACGACAATCTCATATCATAGGTTGAACTGAGAGATGACAAATCGAAAAAAAAAATGCAGTAGCCTTACAGGGCCCTAATTCACTATGACCACTCACTTCGAAACCACGTCAAGCCTTAGCTAATCACGCATGGCTCCCGTTCATCTCGCGGTTCCGTTCATGGTTTCATAGAGAATATGACCCTAGGTGCGTACAAACGCGATGCCTAAAGATTATCGCGAAGCCTTTACGAAAATATATATAAAACTAATATATATAGAACTTTCCTTCAAAGGTCACATCGAGCTGAAGCATAGCATATCGCAACTCGCCTGCAAATTTATTAACCAAAAAAAATCCATTTACATCTCATATATTTGCAATTCATCAAAACACAACTCTTCATGCATAGGAAATATAGGGACTATCAAAACATGTTTTCAAGACATCCGTTATGTTATGTGCATGTGTGATGTTTGTATTACAATTTTAAATTAAACCAATAAATCTCAATAGGTAATGTACAGTCGCGGTCTAAAAATGTTTGTCAGTTTTCAAATTAGATTCTTTCTCTCTCACACCGTGTGCGGTAAAGTCTAAAATTAAGTATAATAATATATGCTACATACTTTTAGATAGTTGTGAAGCATCTATTCTAACAAAAATAGTGTTAATGCTGGCTCTTGTGTCACAGGAACTCCTAGTATAAGAGCCGGGGCTACACTGACATTTGTGTCTTGAAATGAAAATAAATACATAAATTAATGACTTTTTGAAGATGAAATTATTTTCTTAAAAAAAAATGGACACATTAATATAATTCGTCTCATTCAATTGCATGCTTGTTCAGCAGATATGAACCCGATTGAAAATCTGTGGGGCAAAATGGTTCAACGTTCTATTTGATTATTTCTTCCTATTTTTGCATGTTTAGTAATAAGTTCGACTTCGTTTGGTTCCGTAAATGTCAGTTAATATTCTATCGTTTTTTGGACGACATGCAAATAAAGAAAAATCTACGCTCTATACCTAATCAAATCACATATATCATCTCCATTGTGAAATAGATGTATGCATGCAATTATAAACCTTAAGGTGGTAAGCATTTCCAGACCGCGACTGTATGTGAATAACGTATTCATTAAACACGGGCATGCGACGTGCAACTCTCATTCTATATCAAATAACTTCGCATTCAATATCTCGTGTGGCATAGCTTCTACTGTAACGCGGAATTAAACATTAAATGCATGAAATATGCTCTGATTTGAAACAATGGCAAAATATACATATAATAACATCAATGAATAACAATGGAGTATAAATTATCATTTAAACTGTTGTATATTTTATAAAATATAGCGCTTGTGTTTTGTTTAAACAAATATACAGACATATAATTTGTTGTTAATGGCGAAAAATAGAGGTATGAGTGTGCTATGGAGGTGTATTGACATCTGTACCGAAAGGGTCAGGGTCAAGGTACGTGCCTTCACGCTCGGATCAGGGAGGGGGGTAGACAAGGTTGATCGATTATCCTCTTAAAAAGGTAGGTCTATCTGGTCTCCCTCGAGTGAAGTAGAAGTGGACTAAGGCATTGTATCAAGAGCCTCTTGTGCGCGTTTTCACTATGCCTAGCAATATTCCCTTTGAAGTGAGACCGTGCGCAGTCGGTAGGCTTCAGAAGGCTTGAAGGGGCCGTTAACGCTGAAATTGATGACACGTTCCAAGTACTTATCATAATCGGCAGTTTTATTCCACATTTTGAAATAGACAACTAACTTTCAGAAAATCCGACAGACTTTGAAATTCAACGGAGCTAGAACATTGCAAATGTTTCGAACAAAGAGTTTGCGATGTAAAATTTTCTCATTTTAAATTAAACAAAGGGCTTTCTTGCTTCGGCAGAAAAATAAAACAGAGAATGTTGGTAATGTAACTAAACACTTTGTGTTCCCTGCATTCGAGTGAATCCTGTTTTTCAGTAATGAATGACGCTAACTTGAGACCAAGTGTAACTTCCATTCAATGTACAATTGTAGTTTTGTGTCTCTTCTCTCCTGGATTAAAACTGGAGTTCTCTGTATCGCTAACTACGACTAGTATGAATAATTAGCCTTTGAATTAAACTTTAGGTGATAATATAAGCTAGTTCTGAAACTCTCCTGCTTCACTTGTACCATTGTAATCTTTCAATCGGCCTCGCCTTTTCCCAACTATGTTGGGGTCGGTTTTCAGTGTAACTGGATGCAGCTGAATACCAGTATTTTACATGGAGCTACTGCCTATCTGACCTCCACAACCCAGTTGCTAGATAATACGATATCCCTTGGTAAGACTGGTTGTCAGACTTTCGGGCTTCTGACTACCCGTAACTACCGTCAAAGATCCACGAATGACAGCTGGGGCTGACGGCATGGTACCCATCCACGGACCAACCGCGGTAAGTGTAGCTTACCCTGACAAGACAACTGTAGCAAACTTGCCTTGTTGCATTGAACACCTATCAAGATTAAACATTTACATAATTGTGATACTTTCCCGATATCTTGTGGCGAATAAAATCATTCCGATTCTGATATCCAGCGCCGTCGGCGATCAGGTCCCGAAAAGGTCATAAAATAGTCTGTTGTCAGGAACAGCGGTGGAATGAGCAGCAGTGGCCCGCCCCGCCGGGCCGGCCACGTCCCGGACACACGACTACCGTGGCCCTGCCTCACGACTAACTTGTAAGATGATTTTTTCGTGATCCGACGTTCATTGTTCAGTAGCTGTTACGATTCGATTGAAATTGTTTACATCGCCCACTGCGGTGGCCCGATAAACTCATCCTTGTATAGCTACTACTACTTTGTGTCGTGATTTTTATTGTCACACGTTTTTGGGTCTCGTGAGGCGTGAATGTGTGCTTGTAGGGCGAGCATGTCGCGTTGTTCGCTGTGCGGATTCGTGAGCGGGTTCTGTGATTTAACACCGTGATTAGAATACGTTGTGTCGAAAACTGTTTAATTAAAAGCTCTTTAAAAGTTAATGTAGTTCATCTACATAAACTTTTTTACACTACGTAACACAGCACACATTCAAAAAGAAATTACCGAACAGGAAAACGGGCAGATCGAAATGTAAAATGCCGATACGTAACAAATAAGCAAAGTGGTTGATGCAACGTCAAATACTTACTCTTATAATAGACGTGCATTCTATTCAAAAGGTATTTCAAAGAATTTTCCACAATACGCCGGTACCGTTCGGTTATAAGAAAACGCCAATCGTAATGGCCCTCGTACGTTATGGAAAGTAGAGTACAATAGCAACAATTTGTACTCCACGAACGGAAACAATGTACAAGATATCTTCAGGTGGGTACAATCGCCCGCTAAAGTCCCGAGCGCTCAACGCTCACAAATTAATTATCACCTTTTATACTCGAAATGATTATGTGGCGATAGCAATGTATTGAGAGCGAAGTCTCTAATTGAATCTGTCGGTTGCTCTTTAGTTTCCATCGTTGATTCTGAACTTTCTTATCCTGAAAACGTTTTTAATTGCCACTGACTTTTTACGTTATTTTCGGTTTGGCGGTTCGATTTATTAATAGGCTCTTTTATTAATTGCTCACTTATTGCTCGGACACTTAAGTTGCTGTCGTGACATTTGAGGGTTAAAAAAGATACTTTTATGTTGGTAGGTATGTCTTATACTCATCATAACCAAGAAGAAGAAATGTATGACTAAACAGGTGAACGCAGCGCAGGGATGGCAAAAACTAATTTCATCCATCCGAATTGTTCTGTATTTAGTCGCGCACGTGAACTAAAAAACTAGTTGTGGACGAGTGTCCATAACTAGTTTTTTAGTTCACACGTCGGTCAGAATTCTCGAGGCGATCACAAAAACGTTCGTGCCAATTAATTTCGCACAGCCGTCGCATTTTCACTTGAATTACAAATGCAATTCATAATACGTTAAAAATAACAACCAGAAAGAACTGGGCAAAAGTGTTGAACGACAAAAAAGTCTTTATTAGCGCCATTACAATTTTTACAAGGCTTTTATTGCACTTTAGTAGGCGAGTGTACGTGCTTTCAGCGGACCTCTCGGCCCTACACTTAATGCAGTTATGCAAAACACTGCAAATATCTCGTTTGCCTCCGTCAACTTACCCGAGCTGCCCTGTTTTTTTCGCGTTTTTTTACATTACCTACGTAAATTACATTTTCATTACCGTGTGGATGCATGAAATTCTTCAATTTAGTATTTTTACACTCTTTTTCAAATCTATCGTTTCGTTATAAAGCTAATTTTCTACGTTCCCGGTCCACGGGATGCCTTTGTGATGTGTGATGACGAGGATCGGATGTTATTGCGCGGAAATTAGTCTGATATATTTTTATGAAGAGTTTCTTCACAAAGGAAGCTGTATTGAAACCTCGTTGTTAAAGGAGCTCTTTTTTACAATGAAGTTTTCAGGTTTTTATAAAAGGATAACAAACTGTGCTTTTAAAAGAAAAGAAGCGAGACGATAAGGCAAAGCTGCCTTTGTTAATTTACTTGTGTACTAGCTGCCCCCCGCGGTTTCATCCGCATAAGTTTCTATCCCGTTTTAATATCGGGATAAAAAAGTATCATACATATGTGTTGATCCTGGTTACAGACTATCTGTGTGCCAAATTTTATATCCGTTCAGTAGTTTCTGAGTAAAAGAGTAACGAACATCCATCCATCAGTGCATCCATACAAACTTTCGCGTTTATAATATTAGTAGGATATAATAACATTGTACAGTTATCTTCTAGAGTACATCCTCGAACTAGAGCGTCGTAACACAACCAGCCACTAGCCAGCATCATAGATTGTTAAAACACTAGTACAGAAACACTCGGTTTCTTATTCATAAAAGTAATTTTCGATCCGCCACTTACGCAAACATGCCATTGTTTCGTATCTGGCAATATTTTCTACTATTTCGGACCGTTCCGCCGGCAATTTTCCGGTCGGCTGGGCTCGCTGAGACTCCCGCACCCGGAAGACTGTGCCTCCCGCATCACGCGTGCTCTCATTTGAATAACATTAGTACTACAAACAATTGAAAACGCACTACTTGGAAAAGCGTTATCATTTAGCTCTATCTTAAGCCTAATTGACTATGGACCGTTGAAGAATCGTATCTTGGTTGCCAGTTATAAAATAAACATAATTATACATGTAAAAAAAATAGTTCGGTGTTGCCAGTGGTGAAAGTGTAAATAAAATGTGTGCTGTATTCTAAAAATAGGTGTGGCTTTCAATCTTGTTTCCATAAATATGTAAATCTCAATTATGAATCTAGTCCACCCTATGATTTGGGATTCATGGAAAACGTAACAGGCAGGAGAGTTGCATTTCAATTGGACTAGAATCGTAAGTGGCCCCGCCGACGTTGTGTCACTGGCCTGGCAACCTTTGCATGTAGCTCGATCCTTCTAGGGGACCATGTTTTAATTAATTTGGAAGAAGTTCTAAGAAGCTTCTATTTATCAATGTGTGACTTTGCTTTAACTATGTAATATAATCCTAAGTGAGACTCACACACTCACTATTCATCATCATCTGCCTAGCCTTTTCCCAACTATGTCAGGGTCGGCTTCCAGTCTTACCGGAAGCAGCTGAGTACCAGTATTTTACATGGAGCGACTGCCTATCTGACCTCCACAACCCAGTGACTGGGTGATACGATACCCCTTGGTAAGACTGGTTGTCAGACTTTCAGGCTACTGATGATCCGTAACGACTGTCATAGATCCATGAATGACAGCCGGGACTAAAGGCTTAACATGCTTTTGAGGCACGGAGGGTCTTGGTATGTAAAGACGGTCACCCATCCACAGACCAACCGCGGCAAGCGTAGCTTAACCTGATCTATCGAACCGTGCGGCTGCTATTTCTTAGCCACAAAAAGTGATCTTATTCTTGTTACAAATCTCTAATCAAATTCAATTCACATAGAATTATCAGTTTTACCGTCCAGTTAAATGACCCGCCGTAATGTGTCATCGGCCAGCTAACTGGCTAAACAAACCGAATAAGTGGACCGAATACCTGGGAACCCAGAATTATTAATTCTGAAGGCACAAATATTTCAAATGACGCCTTAGAATTAGATTAAATAAAGCACAACATACAATTGTCACCCCATGTAACCCCCATAACTACTAAAACTTGTATGCTGATTATTTATTCAGGGAGCGAGTGACGTCCAAGGCAGGGGTATGGACGGATCGCGCTCCATTATAATTGTGAACGCTGAATTGATTGAAAACATCGGTATTTCAAATTTAGATTTTATTCGCGCCCGCAGCGCAGGGTTGGTAAGTGTATTCAGTACTGCACGTTCTTGTCTTAGTATGGTAATGGGAGTCGGAGTTTTTCTCATGAAACGTATAGTTATTTTGATGGAAGTATTTGAACTTTTTGCTTCTTTTCTTTACTGCTGACAACAGAAACTTGTTGAGATTACTCTTAAGGATTTTCTCCTCAAAGCGACAGCCGTATCTTCTGTGAAACTACGGTGAAGTGAGCAGCCGATCCATTTTGTAAAAATCTCACCGTGAAAGCTTAGGTGAAGTTAGCTGTCAATAGTGTCAATTCTAGCATCAGGTGCAATGACAGCTCACTTCACCTAAGTTTTCACGGTGAGATTTTTTGCAGAGTAAACCAGCTGACATCCCAAACTGTTGCAAGGGATTGACACTATTAACTTATTTATTATTATATATTAGCTTATTGACAGCTCACTTCACCTAAGTTTTCACAGTTTGTTTTTTATAGACTAGACCAGCAGAATATTAAACAGGCCATGACACTGTCAATAGCTGCCACCCAATCTCGGAAAACAGACTTTTTCGCCCAAGTAACACATAATTATAATTTTCTTAGTTAGAATGACGACCCTGATTGCTCGCCCGCCCCGAGGGGGGCTCCTTAAAGCTATAAATACGGCTAACAACAATACGTCGTTCAACGTACGGAATTTCGCGTCGCTACTGGATCCATTGAGACGCCCGTTTTTTATTACTTATTCAGTTATTGGTTGATTATGTACGTACAAACAAATATAGACATGTTCTTTTATTAATGTGCGGTCGAGATGTGGTCAATTGTGGTCATATTGTGGGCTTGAAATAACTTGGCCGTTGTTGAGTTTTATGAACGGTTTTTATGTTTTGGCCGCTGAGTTTTGGGCTGATTTCTCCTTATTTGGAGGGAAATAAATACTTTATTTCCTAAACTCTGAGACTGCACACTGCGATTTCGTGCCATTATACTCGAATACCTCACGATGTTTCCCTTGGCCATCTGTCAGTGAATCCCAGACGAACATCAAAATGAAATACTTACGCGTCACACTGAAACGACGAGAAAAGTTTTTCGCAACTTAAGAGAAGTATGTACTTATAAGCTTACCGTGAAATAAACTCTAGGACACTTTGAATGTTTTCAAGATTCCTGATGATATCGAGAAAATTAATAATGCATTAAATCGATGAAAGTGAGAACCATAGCCGTTAGATTGAGATAGCTGTCGCTCAGCGGACGCCGGCGCCGGCGCCGTATCGTGTACGCTAATAATATCTACATTTTGTCCAACATAGTGCTGACATGGGTTAACTGCGTGAGCATGAAAGATCGAACCGCACGATCTATTTACCTATTTTATTAGTGGTGTAAATGGTTGGAGCTTTGGCATATTTTTAGGTAAAAAAACATTTAGGAGGAAGTAAAATACATTTACAATTTTCCGACAAAGGAAACCTAAAAAATAATGTAAAACATTTCTTTATAATCAAGCTACGTCCGGAAAAAAACACACAATAGCAAACAACAGCCAATTATGAGACAAAACCCATTCCCCCCGTCTTTTGAGGACTTTGTTTTTTGTTTCGGGGAACCTTCAAAAGGCACCCGACCTTCGGGGAGTGAGGTCGGGGAGTGTGGGATTTTTACCTCAACATCCGCACAAAGGGGTGGTCCCGTTCCTCTTAAAATACCAATTCCGGAACCCCCCCTGCGCAACGCCTTCATCCCTGGGGAGACTGTACAGGGGCCTTCCCTAAGCCTCGCTATGCACGGCAGCAAGTGACCACTGTGCCACCGTCTTCCCTGGAGTCACTTGGTAGGCGGACAGAGTCCCCATTCTATGCGCCCGCGACCCCAAAAGTCCACCTACCTTAATTGGTAAGCGGGTTTCGGCGTATTAGGCGGTTGCCTCTTCGACGCGTCCTTCTCCGAGCAGGATCAGCCCTCTCCCGATCCCGCTCGGCGGCCTCCTTCTTGACCATCACGGTCTCACAGAAGGCGGCTACTTCCGTCCAATTCTCTGTCTCTGCCAGCACAGCCCTCACTACTGCCAGCAGAGATAGGTCTCGCCCGTTCCTGGCAACCAGGACCCGCCGCTCGGAGGCCCAAAGCCTTTTGAGACCTAGAACTGGCTAACCCAACTCAATTACCGACTGAAAAGCATTTTCTCTTTTAATAATCTACATCAAGGTGAACTAAAACTGAAAAAATAAAGGTAGACTTATCTTTTAAATCCTCATTGTAATACAAAAGATTGTCAGCCTGAAAACCGTGCCAAAACTGAGGTTTTGACATAAATTAAAATTGCGATTCAGCACGTCGTTCTACGATTTACTGAATGTACTATGTAGTGAAGGTAAAACATAATACTAGAGGGATAGGTGCAGTCTGTAGCCTCGTAGGGGTGACAAACTAATTTTTGCACATGCAGCACCCTCAATCTGAATAATTTTGAAGGATATTGCTAGTCCATTGCTTCATATGTTCGAAACATATGTCTGCTCAACAACGTATATAACGCAATGAATGTTGTTGAACTGTCAAAATGAAAGCCATTGCTACTGATAGTGTGTTACGCAATTACCCCGGTGGTTTTCTTAATTTGATGATATATGTTTTATTTGTTCATCTTAACGAAATAAATCAAACTTTGGGGGAAACGTCTACATCCAATGATGACTGTTAATAGAAACGTATGGATAAGGATGGTGATCAGCTAAGTCAAGTTGTATCCTGGTACAGAAGCTGTTCAAACGCTCGCGGATGTCAAAGCTCTTCAGTGAAGAAGATCGTTGGTCACCTTAAGTTAGTTAGTGGTTAGTTAGCAATAGTTTGTTAAGTGCCAGTAGTGCAGTACACCGTAGCTGAAATCAAATCGAATCAAACCTTAGGGCGTTGCTTGGACGACTCATATTGACTTAATGTTGCTGATTTTCAAACGTAAAACTTTTGACTGGCAAATGAGAGGGGGGTAGACTTGCACTTAAAAACGGATTTTTTCTTTCTTGACTTTTGAATTTTAGATAGACTAACTAATATATACATACAGACACAATCACTGCACACTCCCAGTAGGTACCTCATGAGACCCAAAGAGATAGATCTGATAGCGTTGAATAAGCTGCCATTATCCGCTTAAAATCAACTCTTGTGCTTGAACTGACAACAACTTACAGAAGCTTGAACGGATTCATGATCCTATCAGCAGTAGGTATAAGGAATCTGAATCTTAGCTCTGTTCATGTATACAAGAACAGAGCTAAGATTTAGATTCCTTGGGCTATAGCCCAACCAGCGAAAGACAGTTGTTTTGCGTTAGTAGCTATTTATGATAGCAAGATAATGTTATTAGTCACAGTGTTGGGCTGTTGGTGGTAGTAGACCCTAAAATAGTACCTAATAAAAATTCAAAAATTCAAAATTTATTTATTTGTACACATAGGTGTAATGTAGTGGTACATGATTGTAAAAAATATGTTGTGTCACTATGTGTTGCCTTGGAAGGCGAACAAATATTGCTGACCCATTAGGTGATGGGTGTACAGGAAAGCCTATATAATTATAAAAATACTGCTAAGTAACAGTTTTAAATCTTTAGCTATACACAAAATATAAACAAAGAAAATAGGACAAAATTATAAAACCAATATTACACAAAAAATATTAAACAAATATTAAATTAACAAAGTTTTTCAACAAATATTATAAACTAAACTTATGGACTAAACTAAGAAATTAGGTATTTAACAAATCTGAGAAAATGGTGTTAAAGGTCAGTAATCCAAGTTTCTCTTCAGCAAAAATACCCAAAGAGAGTTTTGATACTCTTATCTTAGCTTCCTAATAGGCATTCATAGTACCCAAAAAAGTAGTTGACCAAGTTTCGCCTGAGCAAAAAACCCTGATCATCATGATTCCGTATAACATGCAAAATCACGGACGTGTCATCCCTATGGCACAAGAGGCGCGAGGCGCCGGCAGCTGGCGGCGGGCGGCGGGAACCTCACAAATATATAACAATAGTGGAGATGAGAGTGAGTCGCTAGATCAAAGCCCGGCCATGCCGCCGACGCGCTTTGTTTACGCCAACGCCGGCGAACCATCGACTAATCAACCAACTGATTAATTTAATTAAACATTACGAGAAAGTTCTGTTTATTTTACGTTTCCTCGGGCCCACATGCGAGTTCAAAGGAATTACGCCGGGATTGTAAACACGGGGATATTGTTGGGACGCGAGGCGAGACGTATTGTGGGTTGCCGACGCCTCTGCGACACCTCTTTACTCCGGCGGAGTTTTAATAGGCGCTGTCTGCACGCGAACTGTCTTCGACTGTTGGATCTCCTACACGTGCCTTCTATCTTTGTTCAAGTTGTTAAATGAACTGGTGAATCACGTATTTCCCTTTGCTTCTTTTACTATTGCTTCCCTATTATCTTCATCCCTCAGTGAGGTGTGCGATACTAATGAATCGTCTTCTTCTTCTTTTTGAAACTATTTGTCATGACAAGTCATGAATCGTGTATTATGGGTTAAATGCCGAAGCTCCCGTTCGCGTTGTCCTTGTCCACCAATAGGTGGTAGAATGACAAGCTTTGCTGACATAGCCAGCTTATACGCAAAAGTCGTGCGGATGTAGGTACACTTCATATTATATATCTCTAACTAGCGACCCGCCCTTGCTTCGCACGGTTTTTACAAATTGACAAAACATCTAGATTTCTTTATTCTAAGTATGTTTAATATTAATGTATTATACACATAAACCTTCCCGAATAAATTCTCTTAGTGATGGTGAAAACCGCATGAAAAAAGCCACGTTCATTTATAATATTTATAGATAGATAATGCGGCTAGTGGTGTCCCTGCAAGGCACATAATATTGATTATATTTAATTTATAAAATTAAAACTTTATAAAGACAGCAAATAAAGTTAAAACCTGAGCGTGACCACTTCAGAATCTTACATTACTTTTTACACGACTGCCCAAAAAAAAGGAGTGAGATGTTTTCAAGGTTCATGTATGTTTGTCCTTACTGTGTAACTTAATGACCTGCATCGTCAACGGTAAAACGCTCCACATTTTCTGATAGTTCAACACCCACTTACTGCCATGTCGGCTGTAATAGTATTAATTAATATTAATACTAAAGTAGGTCGGACGTTAAATAAATCGAAATTTCATTCGTCGAAGGCCATGCTCGACAACTAATGGCACAAATTGAACGATAACGTAATTACTAATCGCCTGCTAAGACGGGGCCCGAGAGTTTCCGCGCTCTGTTTATAATTAATTTACAACATTTATAGTACTGCGTATGTTCGTCTGTTCGTCTGTGTGTCTATTGTTTTGTTTTAATGATGTAAGCGAAACTGGCGCCTCGTCTTCCTCTTGTTATGATAAAATCATCTTATTTTATTTCTGTTTTCCTTAAGCACATTTACTTAAGGAAACATTACACCCCATTGGGTGTAATGTTTAATCATTACTACTCGAATGCCTCTCTCCCTAGCCATGGTTTGCATATTAATATGGAAAGAGAACATTATTACCTCGTGGTTATTCGTGTCTGTAATGATATTGTGTAAAAATCTCACCGTGAAAACTTATTCTGTAAAAAGACACCGTGAAAACTTAGGTGAAGTGAGCTTGAAGTGAACTGACATCCTGCCTGACTGTACGGAATCTAGGGATTGACAGCTCACTTCATAAGTACTTACTCATTAGTTCGTACCCACTAAAACTTCCACGGTTAAATTTTTACAGAACAGACCAGCTGAACTCAAAGCGTTATGTCAGTTCACGATAAAAAACGAAACTAGTAACTTGTTTTGGTGAACTCGCCGAAGTTTAATGCATAATGTCCATTGAAACGCAATAGAAAGGGGTCGGCAAAAAATAACAGTACAGAACAAAATGAGCAGCGTAAAATGCGCAAAAGTTTAAGCGGCAACTAATTAAAAAAACAAAAGGAAAGAGGCTGACTCGACGTGCGGGTAGCTAGCTTCCCGAATTATACGTTGTTTCTTTTTCTCGCGCGTTTTCGCTTTCGTCCGGTTAATTAGGGTTAAGAAGGTTCGTGTGTTGCGTCACTGGCGCGGCTCGTTTTCACTGTCGTGTGGGGCTAACCAAAGATTTAATTCGCTAGATTTACCCCTCACCGTACTTTGTCACGCGAAAAAGTGTCCATACTGAGAAGAGCGCTCGAAACGGCGAAGGAAAACATCGTGAGGAAACCGGCATGTCCTAGAACCAAAAATTCGAAGACATGTCACATCTACCAACCGGCACTGGACCCGCGTGGAGGATTACGGCCCACTCCCTGTTACATAGAGGAGGCCTGTGTCCCAGCAGTGGGAACATTATAGGCTCATTATGTTATGTATATGTTACTGAGAAGAGTGAGCTCACACGTTATTAAATAGCGTTTCCATGACAATCAAGTCAAGTCACTACGTTATTGTGTGTCATCTTTTGACGCGGTGTACGAATATAATGATTTAAATCTTTGGGGCTAACACCTGAGACTTGAAAAGCGCGCGAAATGTTCTGTACTGTAAGTTATTAACGCATAGGACATGTTGAATGCTGTCGGTAAATACTACTTATGTGACTTCTCGTATGCATTGTAAAGGAAGCTGAAGTTTCAGATAACATTGAATGTCAAAGTACCAAACTGATGTCAGTGCACTTTACCCCTTCACATGAAAGATGTGTGTAAATGCAAATACCGAAAAGTATTTGATGGTAAAGGCTGTCGGGCAGTCGCGTGAATTGCCTCCAACTTTTTATTTTCCAACTTTTTCGGAGTTTGGATGATAGGATTGCGTTTGCCAATAAAGGTACCCAATAAAAGTTACCTTTTAATGTTTTTTTGATGATTCGTTTCGATATTGACATTTATTGCGTGAGTTCAAAATGTGAGGGAAAAAGATATTGTGTGTGACAAATTTTTTTTCTATGATAACATGCTGTGTGATTATTAAGGAGCAAGGCCATGCAAGCCAAGCCTGGATGAGGCTGGGACAGGAGCGTGGGGACACAAGAAAAGAGAGGGCTATGTCCAGCAGTGGGTGAAGTCAGGCTGTGGATGATGACGAAGGCCACTCCACATCAAAGCAAAAAGCCAGTAAAACGTTTTGTATAAGATGTGTTAAAAAATTAAAAAATAATACCAGCCTGGTACTGTCTCACTGCAGGGCAAAGGTCTCTTCCCATACAGAGAAGGCACGAGCATTGATCACCACGGTTGCTCAAGGAGGGTTGGCGATTTCAGACATACCTATAACTCCAAGTTTCAGTAACTACTTTATATTATTTACTTTTAAAATTGAGTTTATGGTTCCTTTTTGGCGTCTTTTTCTACGACCAGAAGACCAATTATCGTAATTTAAAACTATAGAGGTATGAGGAACACAGGGTGTCGATCACGTCGGAGTCATCAGTGTATAGGTTTGAGGAACAGGGTGTAAAGTTCACTCATACTCTATAGAAAAGGGACTCCGACCAGACGGGTGTTGTGTCTGGCGGGCAATTGCCCAACGATTGATGTTGAGAAATTGTATCTATGCTAATTGCGCGGTAAACTCTGCTTGCGAGATGCAGAATTTGCGTGACGTCAGTATGACGCCGTAGTTCGCATGTGGCGTTGTAGATAATAATAATAATCTTTATAAGATAGATACCGCTACAAAACGTTCAAAATCTAGTCGCAGTCTCATCTCGGTGACAAACAAATGTCAAAAACTTGTCAAATATGTAGGGAAATTGAGTCTGAGATCAGACTGTGAACGTTCTTAAAATTACGAGATTTTCTCCTCTGTAGTTTAATAACAAATACATCATCATCTGCCGAGCCCTTTTCCCAATTATGTTGGGGTCGGCATCCAATCTAACCGGATGCAGCTAAATACCAGTATTTTACATAGAGCGACTACCTTTCTAACCTCCACAACCCAGTTACTGGGTAATACTGGTTGTCAGACTTTCGGGCTTCTGACGACCCGTAACGACTGTCAAAGATCCACGAATGACAGCCGGCATCAACGGCTTAACGTGCTTTCCGAGGCACGGAGGGTCTTGGTATGTAAAGAAAGTCACTCATGATAACAAATACCGGCAGAAAAAAAAAATATCTTGTATACATAGTGGTAACGGTTATCTGCATCGTTTTTTAAACGGATCTCCCCTGTAATGGTATTTATTCTCGAATATTAATAAGCACATTACCTAATTCAGTATGCTACTATATGCAAGGAAGTCAGGTTTAACATTCATCCTGAATAATACAACGAGCTTGTAATGTCGGTGCTATCGTACGGCACGGGGCACGGGAGCCTTTGTAAATTAAAAATAAATGTTCGTCAAAGTTGTCGTTATATAATTCAGGGCGCCCTCTAACGGGCCATGTTGTAATTGGAAGCGTTAGATAGGGCTGTCAGCTGATATACGATTTACTACACACAGTAAAAATCACAATAGGAACAGAATTTGAACGAAATGATCTAGTAAAGGTGGTGTGAAAACGTTTCCCTGGCTGTTTCCAGGGGGCATGTCCGTATTGCTAAGAACGCTCGCATGTCAAAAATACCTATAATTGTCTAAATTTTTTGACATTGATTGACGCTGAGATGAGATTGCGACTAGACTTCGAACGTTAATTTCATTTTTAATCAGTGTCATATGCATTCATGGATTTAAGGTAGCACGGTTTTCTTATTCCGCAGAGCTATTCAGGTTATTCAACCTAATAATAAAATATTCCGTGACCCGGAAGGCACATTAAGCCGTCGGTCCCGGCTGTCATTCGTGCATCTTTGACAGTCGTTACGGGTAGTCAGAAGCCCAACAGCCTCACAACCAGTCTTAACAATACCAAGGGGTATCGTATTACCCAGTAACTGAATTGTGTAGGTCAGATATGCAGCCGCTCCATGTAAAATACTGGTATCCAGCTGCAGCAAAGGATATGCAGATTGACAACTAATAATAAAAGTGTTCTCAAAAAATGTGATTTATCCACGTTTGACCTCACCATCGGTAAAATAGCCACACTTCACCATGTAAAATCAAAAAATAAACCCCCAACGCGTCTTCACCCGAATTTAGGCACTACAGCCTCATTCAAAGTTTATAAACAGAAATTAATGTCCTATTCAAAAGATATATTTGGCAGCCCTACCCGCCGGTGGAGGTGTGAGAGGGTGATAGGAGAGAGGGTGAAAATTAACATGTTTGTCTTGCTTACATCGTCGCCAACACTGAAACTACGCGTAAGTCAAATAAATTTCCTCCCGTTTAACATAAGCATATATACTAATGTTTTAAACAAACAGCACTACGGGACGACGGTTGTTCCCAGTAATTAATGCTAAGAATTAAAAGATTTCGTGTGTTGTAATGATTTTGTGTTTGTTTTTGACATAAAGTATGCTACGTAACATCATGCCTACCCAATGTCCTTTCTTTGGTATTGTTCGTCGAATCGTTAAGCTCCTTAAGTAATGCGTGCACTGACTGGACAGGTCCACGCAATCTGTGTGATTCTTTCCTCAAAAGACCATTTCAGACACCAATCTACATGGTCTTCACATAATCTGACAAAGATTTTGTTTGGACTTTAAAAGAGACAGTGACCTCTGAGTTTGTTTGTTTGTAAGTTCCATGCAATAAGGTCTAGCCTATTACCATCAACCGCTGGCACCAGCATCCAAAATGCCAATGGAAGAATCCAATCAAATCGACCGATCGGAATCAAACCCAGGATTCCACGCTCAGTGTCAGCAGTCACTCAGATCCCGGGACCACCGAGACTGGCATACATGTTACATTTATAAGTTTTTTCTCTTATTGTCCATCTATGATAAATTATACAGGGTAGCAGTGACTTTGACGCTCAAACTGTAACCATAAATTCAGCACATGATTGCAGAAATTTTGGGCCGGTTATAAAAAAAAAGATCAGGTATTTCATAGAAAAGTGCATACAAAATGTATGGAGCAGCAAATTTTTTTTTTGTTTTTAATAACCGTCGAATATTTTCAACGCAGGGGGTCCTGAATCTGCCAGGGTCGCGGGTTGTTCGAAAGAGTTACCGTGGCCCCTGGCACAGGCAACTGAAGGAACACGGGTGGGTTTTAGTCAGTAAAAGTCTGACATGATGATGATTAATGGCTGATATCCCGCCCAAAAAAAGGGGGTTTCTGAATTATGTGCTAAATCAATGGCTGCGCATCGATGTCCCTGCCACCCACCCTGTAAAGTACTTGACTACCTCCATTTCTATTTTGGAAGTAGCTACTATACTGATACAGTCAATGAAGAGATTAATTACCACCTTTGTCACGCGAGCGGAGCATACAATTTCCTACCACAGATTGATACTTACAGTAATAATGCCCACTATCAGGATATTATTTAGTTTCCACTCTAGAATTAGCTCACTGTAGAACTTACCGTACTGTATTTTATCGATTTAATGCAGTAGTACACACGGCTACACATGCATTTCCAGTTTTAGCTGACCTCGCATTGTATAGGTTTTTCGTACAATCAGAAGGCAGCTTATACTGGTTTTGTATAGCTTGATGTGTAGCCGTGCGTACAAGCGAAATTTAATACAATATGCATAGAAATGAACAAAATCGAAGTGTCTGTTTGAAATGTCAAAACTACTTATAACAAAAAAAACATTTCTTTTTGTATTTCTGTTTGTTCCGGCTAATCTCCGAAACGGCTGGACCGATTTTTATGAAATTTGGTATGGGATACTTTGAACCCTAGGACATAGGCTACTGTTTATCAAAATACTACGTGTAGGAAGCCGCGGGTGAAAGCTAGTTTTATATAAAACTTAATGTTGTGTACCAACTCAACAGCAGCCATGCCAAATATAAAAAAAAAAATCTGCTAGACCAGACACGCCATATTAGCATAAACGGTGACTTTTACTTTTAAAATTAAACTTCTAGTTACTGTTTAGCGTCCTTCTCTGTAACTTGTAATCTAGAACTTACAAATACAGGCAAGAAAAAAAAAATCTGTATCCATGGAGGTTGAGTAAATTCAACAGCAATCGTCCCGTCATACTGGTCTACTTTCCTTAAAAAACGGGGAAGAAGACGATACGACATGTTTCGATCACTGCCCCAACAGTAAAATTATGAACAGGTTGAATAACATGCTATAACATCATTACAAACATGTGTGCATAGCTAACCTATAAATATTCTGTTCACTTAATAGTTAATAGTATCTCTTATACCTCCATCATAATAATATGAATAGCGGAAAATTGTGTATCTCCCTCGTAAACAACAATAATTTCACGACAGAGGTTTATTCCGCTCTTTATAACCCAAAGTCAATATAACAATAGAAAAACATAATCAACCCTTCTAATATCAGCTTTAACATCATGAGAAATAAGGTTAATTTCAGAGTGACGGACGTTACTGAAAATGTCACAAGATTATTTTGATAGCAATGGAAAATAGACTTTGTTTAGTAAAAATAAGGTTGCTAATGGCAGAACGTGATTTGTAAAGCGATATAAAGACTGCGACGATTTATCAGGAGCTGCGTTTTTTTTTTATAACAATGCATTGTTAAGTACTTGTTTGTCCTTATGAAACGACAGTTGGTTAACGATATGTATTATTATTATATAAGTAGGTATCTTGCATACGGGCCTTCCGAGAAACAAGCCAATTTCGTTACAAATTAGGGAGTCACCATTGTAATCTTACGGGTTACAAAAAAGTACGCATTAAATATTAATCTTTTCCCCCATCCCCGTCGCATCGCATCACATCGCCTGCCTGCTATTACTTCGTTTTCGCTTAGCGTTCTTTCTTAATTTTTTCGGCTCCTAAGATTCCGTGATGTTACATAGCCTACGCCTCCTCAAGGACTGGGCTATCAAACGCAAAAATATTTTTTCAAATCCAACTGTTATATCCAATAATAATTAGCGCGTTCAAACAAACACTTCAGCTTTATTATTACTTTAGATTAGTATAAATGCAGCCAAGTTGAAAAAAAATAAAGAAAACATAATATCCAAATCTGACTAATCATGATCAGACCCCAAACATTAGTCAGAACAAACACTAATTCCATTACAATATCCTTGTCAAAACACCCCGATAACCAAATCGTTCCTTAGTTAACACACCAAACTTAACTTAAAAACGTTTCAAGAGAAAAAAGCAATGGCGGTCACAAACAATGGGCCGGACCGCGTATGTGTAATAGAGAGGTAAAGTGCCTATCAAGCTGCAGACGCTGTAAACATATAAAATGAAGGCGCTTATTGTTCCTTCAGTAACAATAAGAGCAGCATTTTTCCACAATCGAGTGAGGCCATTTCAAGTGAGAGGAGTGGAAATAATAACCGCTGGATACCGCATCGACGCACGTTTAAACAATCAAACGACGAACAAAAAGACACTAATGTGGAAATGGATAATGCAAGAGCGACGTAGGCGTGGCGGGGCGCCACTGTCGCAGGCTGCAACTGTGATGACTGTGTTGACGCTGTTTATAGTGCTGCGAAATGTTTGTGGACTATGCCTTATTTTTTTTTCTGGTTCTGCTTGACTATTTGCTGACGAGGTTGTGATGGTGACATTTATCAGTCAGTCTATTGAGAGAACGTTTGCCGAATCCGGATCAGCAGTAAAGAGAAGTTCTAAGTTAACACAGAACATGAATGCCAAGATTGTGTAGAAAAAAATAAGAGTTCACAAGTCAATTTCGAGTCAGCACATAAATCTGCGGTATTTTTTCAGCGGTTCCTCTCGCTGCCGTCTATTACAGTGACCCTACACTACCCTCTATGAAGAGGATGTGTAGTTTTATCCTTCGCCCCTCGGAGCGCCACCCCTCCAGCCCCCTCACCCCCTTTGACGCGCCCTTCCCCCCCCATCCTTCGCTAACAAATGAATCAGCCTGTATTAACGGGGAAATAGCATAAGCTTTATCATAGCAAATTGAAAGGAACTCGCAGGACGGTTAACAATATGGAATAAAATAAATATGGGAGACTAATTGGTTTTGAATATCGTGGATGATATTTCTGATCAGCACCTTTATTGCGTAACACACTATCAATCATAATTTGAATCATTTTGAAGGATATTGGCTAATCCATTGCTTCATATGCTCGAAACTTTAGCTGCACAACAACGAAAATAACGCAATGAATGTTGTTGAACTGTCAAAATGAAAGCCATTGCTACTGATAGTGTGTTACGCAATTACCGCTCAGATAGGATTTGCAGTAATAGTAGCAGCCAACGTTACAATACTGAAAGTCTTGCTCAACTTAAAAAACACTCCCGGAATCCTAATCAAGCCATCCTGCACTTTTTGCATAGAAGTCTATAGCTTTTTAAAAGGTCTTGAATTTTCGGAACAATGACGACACTAAAATGATGGCCAGTATGACGCCATCAAAACTTCATAAAAACTTTTTCTTTGACACATCATTATTTTGACGTTTTAGGCCTTGGATTTGCACGGTGGCTGTCCCCTAAGTTAACCGTTTTTTGACAGCTGTCTTAGAACGTACATGTTCAAGACTACGTAAAAGTTAACGTAAAATAAATATATAAACTGCCTTATCTTATTGAATTATCTTATTTATGGTTTCTTACAGACATACCGTACTCAATGTACTTATTGTGTGTTGCTGCAATCACTGGTTCCATATGTCAAAAAACGGGTTACCTAATGGACAGGGTATAATTTAAAAGTTGGTTTGGTGTCTTAGGCTAGGATCATATTATTAACTGGCATAGCGTAGCTTATCCTAGCCTTTTCTTCCTTGGCAAAGTTTAAAATTTAGCTTCGATAATAAACGCCGGCCTATAACTAGATGATATCAGTGATATGCCAAGATCGAATATTGATTATCCTTCCAATACAAGATAGCGGAAACACCCAATTACTACAGCCATCTAAATTAGAAGCCCCACTGAACACCTACGTGGTCACCGGGGTCACCGGGCCTAATCATTGAGATGGATGGTACTCAAGACCACATATTACTGTAAGGGTGGGTGGTCCTTACAGTAATATAGATATGTAATTGTGTTTACACTGTTTAGACTCTAATTAGTCCTTGGCAAAAGACTTAATTGGGTAAAGGCGAGATAATTAAAAGCTTTCTAATTAATTTTTGACTTGTAGGTAAATCGGAGGTGCTTGAGGCTAAGTAATAACAGCCGCACGGGTCGATCGGCCAGATGAAGCTACGCTTGCCGCGGTTGGTTCGTGGATCTTTCAAATCAAATCATTCTTTTTTTGCAAACATGGGTAAAAAGATACGTAGATGTTTCATATTTATAACCAAGTTCTCCACATTTTACCGTACAATGGGCATGCAAATAGTGTACATACAGTTTCAGTTTAACATACTTAATTGAGAACATAATACATTTAAAAAAAGAGAAAAATGTCAAAAGTTAAAAATAATTTTAAAAAAAATGTCAAACGGAGTAAAAGTATGTCTAACTATAATAATAATATGTCAGTCAGAGTAATAATACATATGTCAATCAGCAAGTGAATCATCATTAAGAAAGCTGTCAATAGTGTAATAGCATTTAGTAAGCAAAATTTCATTTAGCGCCCTTTTAAATTGTAATACAGTAATTTTTTTTATAATATTCGGTATCTTATCTTTATCTTATCTTTATCTTTGACCACTTTACGGGTCGTTACGGGTCGTCAGAAACACGTATTACCCAGTAACTGGGTTGTGGAGGTCAGATAGGCAGTCGCTCCATGTAAAATACTGATACTCAGCTGTAGCTGAGTATCAGCATTTTACATGGAGCGACTTCAGAGCTCCCAGTCTAACCGGATGCATCCGGTTAGACTGGAAGCCGACCGCAACATAGTTGGGAAAAGGCTTGGCTGATGATGAGGTAAACCCTAAAGAGCTCGCGATGTTTGCCACTCTGTGTTAATGGTGTCCAAGATGATGATATAGACTCGAGAGTACATAAGAAATACTTTATTTACCTTAACTTTTGGGCCATCACATCTTTTTGACCAGCCTAAGGTATTTGTAATAAAAGTGTCCGATTTTCCAACCGAAACTATGAACCAGGCATTTCCTTTTCGGCTCTCCGTATGTTCGGCCACTGGCCAGCGATAGGCAGGCCATGAGTACCTTGATTATAAAACGGCGAAATTAAATTTCGCGTAAATCGCACGCTAGGGCCGACTGGCGGACTTATTACGCGTATACGTACGTAGACAGTAATTGCGCGGTACCGCGGAAGTTTATTATTGCGTTTCGTACGCAAAGTTTCGATTAGAGGGGCGCCACGCCGCGCAGCCGCCGGAATAACATAAATAATGACCGACTAATGCGCTGGATTGCACTCATTTGCTATCTAGGAAGTTATTCGCGCAGATGGTGCTAGATTTTTGTTATACGCAAAATATGGAAAGCTGTGTTAATTGAAAGACTCAGTTTTTGCTATATTTTAATTCAGCCAAAAGTTCTGTCGCTAACTTCAGCAGTCGACACTGTCACTGTCGAAAAACTTTAATAAATCCGGATAAAAATCGTCTGAATTTAATGTCATTAGAGAAGAATTTAATATCATTGGACAGATGGACACTGACGGACCTAATTTAATAATGACACAAATGGCACGTGATCTTAGAACCTAATTACATTACAACATGACCTTTATCAATGTTATAACTATGCAAGTGTGTTTATGAAATTGGGTACTGTGTTTTGCACTAAGTAATAGCTTTATATAGATTGACTGCTGCGCTGCGTGTCGCGGGTTCGATTCCCGCACGGAACAAATATTTGTATGACCTACATGTATTTGTTCCGAGTCTGGGTGTTTTTCTATCTATAATATGTATGTATTTACAAAAAAAAAATTGTATATAAGTAGTTTATCAGCCATCTTGTTACCATAACACAAGCATTAGGTTGCTTAGCTTGGGACAAATGGTGCTGTGTGAAATGTCCAGGGATTTATTTATTTATTTATATTGTAAGTAGTGATACATATAATAATACAGTTTTAAACTCAAAGGGCTGGAAGTTTCATAATCAGAAAGAGTATCAATTGGAAAGTAATTTTCTATAAAGGAGGAGGGCCAAATTTATATAAATTATGGACCAACACATTCCCAGACGAGAGACATCTTGTACATTAGCGGTTAAGCTTGTAACAAGATTTAAGGATGAGCTTACAAATCGCCGATTACGCCCCCTTACCCTCGTCAAACAGCTGCTTACGTCGATGACGTAGCCCGACTCAACAAGTAAGCGTTACATGTCCTACCCACCGACCCGACACGTTGTCACACCTCCGACACGCGTCACACGTCACACGTCCACAGCGACATTTATTAACAATATCTTAGCCCTGTCTCACGTCCACAAACCGACTTCTTGATTTCTTTTTATCACGGTCTTTATCTCGTACAAACAGAGTATTATTTAGTTGACCGAGTGTACCTAATTTAATAATATGATCGAGGCGGTCGCGTTCAGCCGCGCCTCACCCCCCCCCCCCCTGCACTCACCCGCGCCTACATAAATCTATTTTATCGTACACTGGCAATAAATTTTATTTCGGGATCTTTAATTCTTTGTTATTGAATTGGATTTTAGTGTTTTATTCGGGTAAACAAACAATACATCGGAACGTTTCAACCGGTACTTAGGGCACGTGTGTGTTTCGTAAACACGACTAGCGGCGCGCGCGTCGTCGCCCGGCTAACTTAATAAAAGATTTTATTTGTAGATTGAACTGCGTTCCGTTATTGCCGCCGTAAAATGGCCGGCTTTTGTCTGCGTTCACAATTAAAACTTCGATAATGTTTAGTTGTAGCGCTGGGCACAAAGAAATGCCGCTCTTTGCTCCAACAATTACAGGGTGGACGTAAATAAACGTGCGCTCGAGCGAAGGCGCGGCGGCGCGGGCGGCGCGTCCGATCGACGCGTGATCTACAGTAGCGATCGATAAAATGTGCAATCGTAAACTTCCTGTACGAGATGGGAAATTGTAAATTAACTGATGAATTGTTCTTTTTCATCTGACCGTTATTATTATTGTAGGGTAATGAAGCCGACTTGTTCAACCTTTGTTGTAATCGTGTCGGCACAAGATTTAGAACGCTGTTTTATATACTTTACTACCTATGTGCGGTGTCCATTACTTCGTTAATGAAAGGAAATAAAGCTCGATTTTGTTTCTGATGTTTGTGCCATTCATTGGGAAGTGTGAGTTTTCCTTGCGTTGTATTGTTTTCATTTCACATAAACGTTATCCGTACGGTTGATTTGTTCTGCCCCGTACAAGCCCAAGCGTAAACAATTTCAGTGAAAAATGATATTTTTATTGCGTTTGACATCACTTGCCACATGATGTCGTCCTGTAAACGAACCAACTTTTTTCAGCTGAAATGTGACACGACATATTAAAAAATATATGTCTGTGGTTTTTCTACGTACGATGGCGACAACCGCGATGGTCCATCAACACAGGGGCTGTACTTTTGGTGGTCCTACAAAATTAGTGGGGTAATTGCGTATCCCACTAAAAGTAGCATTGGCTTTCATTTTGACAGCACAACATTCATTGCGTTATTTACGTTGTTGAGCAGATTAATTGTTCGAACATATGAACCAATGGATTAGCAATATATTTTAAAATCATTCAGATTGTGATAAGCAAAAAAATTTGAAGCAATAAATAGATGTGTCTGTAACCATTCCTTCTAAACTTAAGTGCCTAACACATCTTGGTGTTACAGGCCAATCTCCAAAAGGCCCTTGGCCTCTGTACCAACTTATAATATAAGTTTTTTTATTTGTTTCTATGATTGTTAATGGCTGTTTGTTTGTTCGCAGGCCAAAATGATTGAAAACTCGCAGGCCTGGCTTGGAGCCTCCACATCGGCAGCAATTGCAGGTTTGTTATTTATTTTTAATTCTTGAATATAACGTCTGAGTACCTAATCAAAGATAACAAAAAAAAATGCGACGTACGGTGGTATAACTTTTTGACAATTTCAATTTTAAAAATGAAAAAAAATAGGGTTTTGTTGTGTAGCCAGATTTTACTGAAAGCTTATTATTCAAATGCATTTGCAGTCAAATATTGTATTAAGGAATATGTTTGGTTGTGGTGGCTATTTTGGTCAACAAATCACATTTCACAACAGCCAACTTAAGAACTGAAAAATTATTTTCAGTATGATTTAGTAAAAAAGTTAAGATCATTGTATTTGTAAATCGTTTTTACTAATGTCTTTTGTTTTAAAATTACGTGTTTTTTGTTATTATATTTTCTTTGTTTATCCTGTCTTTGTATACTCGTATTTTAATAACAGCATGCTGTTTGATTTCTAATTTTCGTTTGAAATCCGTATTTCGTTGATGCAGTTGGTCAGAAGAAATTCTTTAACATCACTCCTGTATCCCCCTAAAGAGAGGTGTACCTTTAGTACCCCCACATTTCGCCAGTTATGTTTAAGCCCCATGTAACAGTGGGCGAGCTTATTGCCATCAACCGGTCACAATTCCAGCCTCTAGGCTGCTACTGAGAAATTCCAGTTAGAAAAACCCGAATAACACTTTACCCGACCAGGGAATCGAATTAATTCATATTGGAAACAGAACACATACGTGCGTGACCAAAGTAATAGAAATTCTGATGACTGTATAGTTTCTATCATCACTTTATTGACAGTTCGCGCATTATAATACAATCAGCAAAACATAGTCAGTCACTGTATTTTATTACAAATACTTCTCATTAATAATAACTTCTGTTCTTTGCTGTCATTATAACGTGGGAAATCAATATAGAAACACTATTATTTTATTTCAATACTACATTGTAACGATGGTCGTACGTGGGTAGGTACCTGTTAGTGAAATTTATAGTTTAATGGCATAAAAACTGGCATTGTAGTGATGTCGCTTGATGTCTTACATTGTGAACGCACAACTTACTTGTTTCCTGGGTTTCTCGTGGCTGTTGTGGCGTATGTAATTATGGTGGAGTTACTTATGGTACAGTGAACTTATTAGGAGATAAATTATTTTATTTTTGTAAGTAGTTTTGCTCTCCCTCCAGAGAGGAGTCCTGTGTCCCAGCAGTGGGAACATTATAGGCTCATCATGCTTTATGATTATGCTAAGTAGGTTTGCACAAACACTTTTACACGTCAATCATATTTTAAAAACTAAACGAGGTCGGCGTTTCCGATCTGACTACTCTGAGAAGAAAAAGTCCAGAGACAGATAGGTAGAATTCTTATAGTCTGAAGCACAGGTTCAATCTAATTAGCAACTGTGCTTTTTTTATTGTTAATGTGGGACACATTTATGAATAAACTTTTTTTTTAATGTTTAGCTCAATTTTCGTTTATAGGTATTTTTAAACAATACTTTTAGCAGCACTGGAAAAACGTTCAGACAAACAGCCGGCGTGGTAGCTGGGGTCTTTGTCCAGGACAAAGACCAAATGCGCCCACTTTAAGTGACTTTGTAAAAATTTCGACCTATGCAGAAAAACTTAAAAGAATGATAGAATGCAAGAGTAGTAGAAGAAGACCAGAGCCCTAGGGCGCTCTAAGTGAATCACTGGTCGATGAAACCATTAAACAAACGAATTCATTTATCATTTTCATAATAGTTTTGACTGTAGAAACTACTTCAGCAGTAGGTACATTGTTTACGCCGAACAGCCACAGCCTTTAAAGCTTTCACAATATACACTAAAGACCTAAAATATTCCTGTGTGCACATACATATCTATTTGTTTTGCCACCTACCTCATTCATAGGCATAGCACAATCCTTGGCGCTGGTATCTAACACACGCATTTTATACAGAAAATCTAGGACAAATCGAAACCGATCTAATCTGTTCAATCTTTGGAAGTATTT